>OV656803.1:46648270-47976261 GCA_927399485.1 Calamotropha paludella
GCCTCAGGTTATATTGACTTCAGTATTGTGTGCATTTATCATCGTACTTCCATCCAGTAAGCTAAATTTATATTCACTTGAAATAATAAATATTGTTAGAATACCTTAAAATTATAATCGAATTAACTATCTGATGAGTTTATAAGAATTCTAAGCTTAATTAATGTAATTATTTATATTAATTAATGTGCTTAATGTAAGTCTAATAAACCATATTGATGAGCAGAGTGACTTATTAAAATACTCTTTTACTTCTAACTTTCCTCGCACAGCAGACTTTATAAATACATTACCATACCTAAGTGCTGCACTAAATTATGGAAGCGAATATTAAACGCAATAGATGACTTTTAAATTATAAACAACGAGGTTTCTTCGTGCAGTTCACAGACATTTTTCCCTCCTATTCTGTCTCGTATAAAATAAATTAGCCTCGTTAAAGGAAAGGTATTCTGGAGAAGAGCTTTTGATTGTTTTAGTGCCATTAAACCCCATAACTTTTTTTGGTCCTTTGTTTTTCCTTCTATTATAAATTAAAAAAATATATATACTGACTCAAGTAGCTTACATATCATCTATTTTTATAAAAGATACTACTAAATGGATCTACAATGCGATTGAGATTTTATTTAGTATTGCACAATTTTATTTGGATGCGAGTTAGGGATACCTAACTATAGGAAGATAGGATGTATCCTAGAACCCATTACTACAAGCTGCTTCTGTTTAGTATAACCATTCGAATGTTAAACTTCGCTTATTCGTTTGTGCTAGCATTTTGAACAAGGTAAGTGTTTTATTTCTACAAATGTAACCAGGTCATGCTGCAAAACACAAGTTTCCTTATTCAAGTTCTTGTTTTTTCCTATTATACTTCAGTGAAATTGCTTTGATAATTAAAATTATATCAAAAATTGCTGAAATGGTAGCGTAGAGTGTTATTGTCTCTTAGAGACTAGTTGTCGAAGTGGCAGAACTAACTTCAACAATTATTATCAAATAACAATATGACCAAATTAACGAGACAAACCCGTATTCTACGTAGGTACAAACTAACGGATTCTCACATTAGCAATCTATAAACACAATATTACCCCTGCAAGATCCGCACCCTCATGGGTCCGCACTAATTCACGGAACGTTGACTCCAATTCAATTGCGTATTTAACTGTTTCTGTCTGTTATCGGTTCTGAATTAAACGCCTATTTAACTATCTTAACTCCAAAGGTCCCTCATACCTGCCATTCATACGTGCTTTTGTTAGGCGGTCCGACATCAAATTCGTATTTACATACATAGGAAATTGTATTGATGTAAATTAATATGGGACATTTGACGACGATTGCGTTGCCGTACATGCCGCTCTGTAATTAATGGAGTCGAAGCATTCCACATATACAATTCTGCCTACGTATTGCTCCTACTTGAAAGGAGCGGCGAAAAGGCCCTTTCCGATCATTGCAGTCAGAAGTATTCTCCAAAAATAAATCCCTTAAGAACGAGCAAAAAGTGCTAATATCTTAAATGTTTATATGTCATACATAAAACACTTCAAAAGAGATATAGCGGAATACTACATGACAGAAAAATCAATGAACAATGAATATGTAAAACAAATAACATTGAGAGCTTACAAAAAGACCCACATGTCAGTCATGAGGGTTTGTTGGAAACATTAAGTTTCTACGATAAGTAGTCGCTTTTCGTTTATCAATAACCGGCTTATGCCCGTAACTACGTCCGCGTGAAATTCTGTTTTCTTACGCACCCTTGTTTAACAAATCGGGATATATCAGCTTAGTTTATATATTTAAATAACTTTATTGAGGAAGACAAATAATTAAATTGCGGTTAATTTCAATACAATGGTTTTACCAGCTATTTTGTTAGCTAGGGCTGAAAAATACTTTACACATTAGACATGACTGAAAAAGAAACAGATCACGTAAAATTGGCAGTGAGAAAAATAGACCTTGGGTCTATAGTGAATCTGGCACCCTTTAGGGTCAGAGACTTATTTATAGTCATCGCAAAGCAAGACGCTTGTTGTAGTTGCGGTTATTAGCGTAGTCTATCATTCACAAATCGCAGCTTTAATACTATAGGGGCACAATTCGAAAAAGATGACTGTTGGGAAAACGCATTTAAACAAATTTGAGCCTCTGTATTTTCACAAAATCGGTCATAAATAAATTAGTAAAATAAACTAGTACTAGGATAAATTTAATATGCGATAAATATTTCATGCTTAGTGAACATGATCTTATGATGTTTTATGATTTTGCTTTCAATAGTTTAATTTACTTATGACCGATTTTGTGACAATACAGAGGCTCAAAAATCTTTTAAAGGTGTTTTTCCAACAATCATGTTTTTCGAATTGTGCTCCTATAGTATTAAAGCTGCGAAATGACGATCACTTATTTCACTGTACTTCGATTTCAAGGAAACAAATCCTGAAAGTTGCTTAATCGATGTGTGAAAAAACATTCCGTTCAGTTGGTAGTAAATTTAGCTAGATAAACAAAAATTTAAGAAAAAAAATTATGGATTTTTTTTATCGCCTACACTTTTTTCTTGATTGACGTTCACTGCTGGACAAAAGCCTTCTCCAAGGATCTCCACAACGATCGGTCCTGTGTTGCAGATTTTTCTTGATAAATTTATCAAATTCACAGATAGTTTTATATACGGTTTTATTATATGCATAGATTTCCACTCTCTTCCTTAATTAAATTAGCATTTGAGAGACGTGTAATCGGTTATGTTAGCTCGAGGGAAATCATGATAGCTAGTTGTACAAAATACTGATAAAGTTGTTTGCACGACAAAATACATACCAACATAATACCTACACCACTTATTTTTTTAGCTTAGCTGTTTGCTAGATTTGTGGTGGCGACTTTTATGGATCAATTACTCGACAAAGCTTACAAACACATTACGTTTGTATCTTGACATGTTTGATAATATGGATCGATCGACCTACCGATTTAGTGATCTGGGCGGCAATCGCCCTAACTATATGCAGTTGTATTGGAATTGAACTACTGCTGTACTTCAACTTTTACGACATTTCGTATCGCGGTAATGATTTGATGGTTGAAATGCAACACGATTGAAGTTGGAACGCTGTGGGCAATCATTATAATCTCTGTGGTGTTTCCGAACTAAAGTACTACGTAATACCTACAATACTAGGTGACATCGCTTTTTTTTCTATTGCGTCTACGATCCAAATTCGTTAGTGTTTCAACTGTCGAGTAAAAATTAGCGCGATACCGTTTTCGTCTAAAGTTGGATTGCAATTAGAATTAAATCAGAATTGAACCTCAACGGTCCTTTCGCATTGAAAAATAGCCCGATTGGCCTCCTGTTACAGTTGGAACGAATTGGCTAGAATTTTCTTACGGCTAACGTGAATGGGTACACTTTTTAAGCCTTTTTTTTAATAAGTGTCAGATTGGAAACAATTAATAGGACTAGTAACATCATATGCACACATGTACATATTTTTCTATCTATTGTAAAATCTATAATCTAAGATCACAGTGGTTTGTGTGTTTGTCTGACCGCTCTTTTTCCATTGTATCAATAACGTTACCATAGCAACGCGTTAACCGCAAGTAGTTCATCTACCGGACGCTAGATGGCGCTAACGGAAAATATTTAATAATAGAAAAAATTTAAAGAATGTTGTCCACCCGTGCGAAGCCGGGATGGACCGCTAGTAAATAATAAAATCACTTATGTGAAGGAGTCGAAATGTCAGGATAAAATGTCAAGTATGTATTAGTTCTTATTCTTCCACACATTTGAATAAAACACTTTGTTACGGATTTTTGGGCATATTTTATTTTATATTCATCCTAACTTGTCCTATTTGGTAAACAATCTTGGCACTCCTTTTTATTGAAAATGCACCATAAAAATCAACTGATAACTATATTCAATCGGTTTCAGTCTATAATAACGATTTATTGTAATAGATTATTGACTTTGTTATTATATTATTTTTAAATGGGTGATTTTCTTAAAAAGTTGTGCCAAGATTGTTTTCCAAATAGGACAAGTTAGAATGAACAGACTTTAAGTCATCGTGTGATCGCAAAAAGCCGTAAAAAAGTGTTTTATTAAAATATATAGAGTATAAGCAAGTTATCCGTTAAAAAGTAATTTAACGGTAATCGTAACCCTCAATCAAAGATGCTTATTACTTTAAATTAGTTATAGTAAGCATATGTTATTTATAATTGCGGCAGGCAAGTGGCTCTGCTCTTCCTTTTTGTATTTACATTTTGGTTCGCTGAAGTAATAAAGTAAATTGTAAAATTAAATTAGTAGAGATGTTTTTAATGCTTAATTTAAAAAGTTGGTTTAAATCTTCTTTTATCTTTATACCACCATATTAAACTTAATAAAAGCTGATTAATATTTACCTTAAAAATGATCGGCAGGTATTACATTAAACAAACTTGTATATCTGTCGCAGTAAGATAGATAAAGCCGTAATATAGTTATATCCCTAGGGATATAATTATATTCCGTAACATAGTTATACGAAAGCGATTCATTACTATCTCACTAGGAATATAGTTATAAAACGGTCCAAGTTTAGTGAAATAGCTTTCGGAGTGTGCGGCGCAGGCGGCGCGCCGCCTCCCCCGCGGCGGGGAAAGGGTTCGTTGTGTTTAGGCGCTCCCTAGTAAAGGACGTAAGAACGTAAAAAGTAAAGAAATCTCATAACTGTTGATTAGCTTTAAAAGATTTTTAATGTTTGATTAGTTTTAATTGTATTGTTAATGTTTAAATTCCAAAAAATATGATCGTTTTAATTATAATTGAAATTACTTTAATACGTGTTAATGTCACAAAGTATTGTAACCAACTGCAGGATACATAAAGTTGATTTTTTAGATAAAGATAAAACCAATATAATAATATTGTTTTATTTAATTATATATGGTAGCTTTCTATTTCACTAAGCTTAATCAAGTAATATATTTATAACACTGAACTTAATCTAGTGATATAAGTATATCACTAAACTTGGACTGTTTTATAACTATATTTCTATTGAGATAGTAATGAATCGCTTTCGTTTAACAATGTTACGGTATATAATTATATCCCTAGGGATATAACTATATTACGGCTTTACATATCTTACTGCGACATATCGATTGAATAAGGGTTCGATTGATAACATTTGTTTAAAAGTCAACCAACGATTTATCAATGTATATTAAGTGTGCTCCTAACTTAAATATTTCAGGGTCACAAGTCACGCTCGTTATGTAACTCAAGCTTGTAAGTATGAAATTGTCAAAGTTGCTAAATGCCCGTTTTATGTAAGTAAACTTTATTCAAAAGTAACTCTTTGATAGTCGTCCAAAATCCGAATGAGAAAAGTTGTCTACAGCCGGGCTAGGTCTCGTATATCGCGATAGCAGTGTAGGTAGATTGTAGCTTTTACGATACTGTGTAGGCCGCGAAGAAACGCCTAAGTTGCAAGTTTGTTTTTTCTTCAGGTATTTCGAGTTTGCAACCGGTAAGGACATCCTTTCTACAGACTTGTTAAGAATTTACGAGAAGTACAAAGTACTTGTGTACACAGTTTCGTTTAGAAAATGTTTACCTTTCGGTACAGTAGCGGAATTATAAGGTTCGATAATTTTCTTTGCCACAGAACAGCCTGTTTGATGTATTGTTTTTTTAGTCTACTTCAAATCGATTCAATTCATAGTAGTTATAACTAACGGCCCGTTCCGGCTTCGCACGGGTGGACAAAATTCTTAATTTTTTTTCTATTATTAAATATTTTTCCGTTAGCGCCATCTAGCGTCCAGTAGACGAACTACTTTCGGTTAACGCGTTGCTATGGTAATGCATATACAACGGAAAAAGAGCGGGAAAAAGAGGGGACAGACAAACAAACAACTGTGATTTTAGATTATAGATTAGATCAGTGATGTTATACACTAGTTTTGTGATCTATTATGCCTAATGCTTGGTTTGATTTGCCATTTTTGTTTGTGTAAACTGTAGTATTATAACGACCTCATTGTTTATGGTAACTAAACTAGTATCTCCAAACTTGGTGGGTACAATTGGATTTTGCACCGGTGATAAACGGCACTAATATTATAAAGAGCAATGATTTGTATTTTTGTATGTTTGCAATGAATAAACTCAAAAACTACTAAGCCGAATTCCAAAACTCTTTCACCATTGGAAAGCTACATTCACGCTGAGTAACATAGGCTATATTTTAGTTTAATTAATGAATTATAAGGTGGCGAATCTTTCATTCAGTTTATGTTTTTATACTCAAATTGTATATTCATTTATATCGGTGTGACAAGATGGATCTAATTCAGCTCAAAGAAGTGACACTAGATTAGTACATATACCTAAATATATAAAAAAGTTGTAAGGTATTTAAAATATATTATTAAATATAGAGTAGATAGCAATTTTTGACTGGTTAACCTCGGTAAATTAACTTAGCAAATACAGCATTTTTATGAACTGAATTATTGTATAAAAAATTTAACTTGTGCTTAATTTCAATGCGCTAATAATTCTGCCTATTTAAACTCTTACAACCATACAGATATATCTATATATCACAACTAGCGGCCCGTCCCGGCTTCGCACGGGTGAACAAAATTCTTTAAATTTTTTCTAGCATTCAATATAGCCTATGACACTCAGCAATAATGTGCCTTTCTATTGGTGAAAGAATTTTTAAAATCGGTTCAGTAGATCCCGAGATTACCCCTTACAATTTAACAAATATACAAACACACAAACTTTACTTCTTTATAATATTAGTATAGATAGATTTTACAATATTTGTAAAGGGTAGATGGCAGATGACTTTAAATTCAAATACTTTATAATAAGGAAACTGATTTTTATTAAAATACATGCACTTAAGTACGCTTCAAATTTTGCCGCAAAATAGGCACTTAAAGTCGTCAAGTTGCGAACCACGCCCGTAAGGAGTGAGGAAGATACATCATTCTAAAAAGTAGAAATCAATTTTGAAACATTTAATGTAAAAATAAATCATGTTAACTTACTCTTACTGTAGAAATCTTAATTTAAATTGCTCTAAATTAAAGTATTATTAATTCCATGACTGTACAAAATTTCATAAGAATCAATTTCCTTATTTAAAAGTATTTCGACTTAAAAGTTTGAATGGAGCGTGATGGAGCCTTAATACTCTTAACGTACATTCCGAAGAACGGAGGAACTCGGATGAGAAATTTTTGGTCATTCACTCCATGACAGGCCTTGCCAAAGTTACTAACCTCCATAATATTATTCGTAGATCGTTTGCCCAAGCCGCTGGTCGCAGAAGTGACGCTTTCATTTGTTTCTATCCACCCATGACGAATGTTCACACAAACATTGTGTTCAACTTAAAGTATCTTTAAAGACGCCACTCTTCTACACTGTTTTTACATTGTATATGTATTGTATACCTATACCTACATACATTAACCAATTCTCTAGTTTGCGAGTAAAAAAAAAATGGCTTCTATCATTCAAAATTGTTTAAAAACGTTATTTTCACATCGAACGAAACTTCACACTCTAGCGTGTTCATCACATTAGTTTAATGTAAATCAAAATCGCTGTACGGAACTCTAAAAAGTTTGATTGATTGGTTAACTCAAGAAGTTTTCCCATTATAAATTCTCAGGGAAAACTGTTATCGCGATATTTGTGTCGTTTTGTGATCATTGTAGCAAACATCTCTTCTGATGTGAGTTTTATAAAGTAAAACCACAAAGGATATGATATAATTTTAATAAAATGATAAATCCGCGGCGCATCCCTTTTTAATCAGCTTAAGAAGGTTGAGATTTCATCTCCTTTTTGTTTCTTTAACAACGATTATGGGTTGGTTTTCCTGTTGGATTAGTATATATTAAAATACTTGATGAAGTATGGCTTTTGTTAAAATTCTTGTTTTCGTACAACAAAAAATCGGAACAAATTTTTATCTCATAATAACAATTATTTAAATTGAAGCAAAATGACAGCTTAACACAAAATGATGAGTGGCATTCGCGGTATGCCAACTTCTTTTAAAGTCGAATTTGCGAGAAGTCAACTTCTCATATTGTCAAGTTCCTAAATTATATATTCGTACTAGCTGACCCGGCAAACGTTGTTTTGCCATGTATATTATTTTTAGGAAAAGATTTTAATTAATAAATAAAAAAATAGGGGTTGATCGTAGAGGGGTGAAAATAAAAAAAAAAATTGACCAAAAAAAAAATTAAGGGTAGACCACCCTTAACATTTAGGGGATGAAAAATAGATGTTGTCCGATTTTCCACCCTAGCCGATATGCACGCTAAGATTCACGAAAATCGGTCGAGCCGTTTCGGAGTAGTTCAATTACGCACACCGTGACACGAGAATTTTATATATTAGATAATCACGGCTCTACGTAATTTCTTTATCGACTTGTATAATATTAATTAAAAGCTAATGATGTATCTACACCACAGTAACTTTTCTTGAAACAACATGAAAAAAAAGCAGTCAGAACTTTTTTTTATAACAAAATAGGCGAAAGTTCGTGTAGTTACGTAAGGCCCTGGTTACCTTCATTTAATTAACCTCGACTAAAACAACTGACACTTCGCGAAGCGGGAAACCATTAACACTATTTTTGCGACCTCTCATTTTATCGATCCAATACCCAACGGGGTTACCTCAATGTGATATATCCAATAGCTTTTTTCACGTGATTTTGTCCTTGGAAATAATCTTTTAGCTATTTAGGCACGGACCAGTGCAAACTGATAGGTGTTAACCCCGATAAAGCCGAAACAAACATTAGATATAAATCTCCCCAAGCAAAAAGTGCTATTATAGACTTTTTCCTGTTTTTACAAATTTTGGATTTGCAGACTACAATCTATAACCTAAGTTCACTAATTTGTTGTTTGTCTGTCCGCTCTTTTTCCCGCTTTTTTCCATTGTATATGCGTTACCATAGCAACGCGTTAACCGCAAGTAGTTCGTCTACCGTACGCTAGATGGCGCTAACGGAAAATATTTAATAATTGAAATAATTTAAAAAAAGAATTCCACCCTTGCGAAGTCGGAACGGGTCATATAACAACATAAAAGTTTATTGCAGGGAAATAATTTTACACAATTATGCCAGCAAAATTACTGTAAAGCATCCTTATAAAAAAATATTCGTTTTGTTTTGGTAAGTCGCGTTTACCGCATCATTGGCAAAGAAACCTAATTATAGTTTTGTGTAAAGCCCAATACAAAACAGTAAATGATTTCTCCTGTATAATTTACATTTTTCTATTACCGACTTTTTTCTCGAGGGTAAAGATATAAATTTATGACCAACCATTGAATTATGATCTTTTGCTGCGATCTTCAACTTTCCCAGCCGAACGGAGATTATGGTAAAACACTGCCATTTGAGGGATCTCTTCCAAACTCCAATGGGCGAGATCATTAAAACCATTTTTTTAAATTAAATTAATTTCTGTTGGCATGGAAACTAATTTTGCCCAAAAAGTTTTTACTGAATTAAAGGACTGTATATATTTTTAGGTTACAAAAATTCATAACATTTAAATATATTTGCGCTAGAAAGTTTATATGAAACATGATGCGGTGTTAACGGTCTTAACTTCTACAATTGCAAGCCAAACACGCTATTGCGCCGTTAGGTTCCAATTTAACGAGAGCACTTTAAAAATGACAAACTTTTATGTTCTGTTTTTACCCGTATAAGGGAAGAATTACTAAAAACCTCTTTCGAATGCACACTTTCGTAACTTATGGAACTTTTCCATTCAATAAACGCTGATTCATCCTTAGTTTTCTGCTTTTGATTAAATACTTTAACTACTTCAACATTACTACTCCTTTTTCTAAAATAAATAAAACTTAGATGTGTTAGTTCTTTGATTTGCAAGTACCAGAACTCTCCAGTGAATCTGCAAGAAGTAGGTAAACAATGGTTGCATTATGGCTGCGACGACCGATGACACGTAGCAGAGCGCAAATTTTCACACGTGCAGAGAAAACCTTATACATTGAAGGATAAAATATACGAATGAGTATTTATTTGATAAAAGTTAACCTTAAGTCAATGTTTATTAGATACATTTTTGGTCGATGAATGAAAATAATTAAAGGTGCACCTTAAAATTTTATGACATGATGTTGACTTTTGTCAAATGAAATACATCTATTTGGGACTTACATTGTATATACTTTTTTATCCTTGACCTTTACCCCTTTTTATGCTTACGGAGGAGTTTGGAAAAACAGGTAGTTGACGATGTATTAAAAACAAAATAAAAAAATAAAGCACTTTTTTACATTTTAATAATTTTATTTTACAAAGGAAATTTTGTATAAAATTTGAGAAAAAGGATCTCAATATGATTTAAACTTAAAACTATAAAAATTGCATAGTTTCACTTCAAGAACATTTTCGACACATTTTATGTCGAATACGCGATACGGACAACCTTATTAAATCGATTTATAAATCGGGTGAGCAATGAAACACATACATTAAAATATTTAGAGCGACTTATTCATGTAAAACAATCCTCTTTGTGCTTAATGAGCACGCAGTTCATTTCCGTTTTCCGTGGTAGCCTTTCACACTTTCGACAAATAACTGATGGGCTGTCATTCTTCATTGAGGGCATGACGTAATTTTTGAACAGCCCTGTATGAGTGGGGTCTGTTTCCGTCAAAACATCGCTATTAGCATAAAGGTGTGATAAACAAAATTAGCGTGTTTAGCGTGCCGGCACGCATCACTGAGTTTTTATACTCTGAAGCAGCATGCGCGGCTCTATTGCTAAAAACCGCAATATAAACACGCCACACGTGCATAAATAAATAAAATTTATTTTTTTCGGATAACGAAAAGCCATATACAATATTATAAAGATGAATAAAAACAAAATGAATGATGTAAAGAAAATAAACACATATACAATGTCGATATACAATATCGAAGTGTTATTGTTGATAAAATAACAATACATTGAATTCAAATTATTATAAATGTCAAAACGTTATGAAAAATAAAATTTAATCACAATTATCAATCAATGTAATTAATTTCCTCTTATCGCGATAAGTCCATTTTTTTATAAACCGCCACGCGAACTCTAGTACAGTTCACAAACTACTAGGTATATCAAGATGCTAGTAGATGTCCATGTGTGGAACTATTTGGCAAATGAATAGATATGATTCGTTCTTCCTGCTATATGCATTTTGTCTTTCCTTCCCCTACTAGACAATATGCTACCTTCTCTTTACCATAACACAATTGATTCGCTTATAGGAAGTCGCAGCGTCTGGATGAAATAAATAAACCCTAAAATAAATAAACAATTTTAATAAGGTTTCAATTAGATATTCCTTTCAATAAGTATAAGCTCATAAATGTACGATATGAACAATTATTTTAAATGAAATCACCAAGAACTTAATTGTATTGATTTTTAAATTTAATAACAAGCATAGGTGCCATCTTTTTGATATAAAAGGAGCTAAATAGCTTGCTGTCACGTCGATAGCTTGTATTCTACACTAATATTATAAAGAGGAATGATTTGTATTGTTGTATGTTTGAAATGAATAAACTCAAAAACTACTAAGCCGATTTCAAAAATTCTTTCACCATTGGAAAGCTACATTTCCGCTGAACAACATAGGCTAGAAAAATGCTAGAAAAATTTAAATAATTTTGTCCACCCGTGCGAAGCCTGGACGGGCCGCTAGTGAGAAATAAAATGAATAGATAGTCATAATCTATAATCTAAGATCACAGTGGTTTGTGTGTTTGTCTGTCCGCTCTTTTTCCCACTCTTTTTCCATTGTATTAATAATGTTACCATAGCAATGAATTAACCGCAAGTAGTTCGTCTACCGGACGCTAGATGGCGCTAACGAAAAATTATTTAATGATAGAAAAAAAATAAAGAATTTTGTCCACCCGTGCGAAGCCGAGACGGGCCGCTAGTCTATAATCTAAGAACACAAATTTGTTTTTTGTGTGTTTGTCTGTCCGCCCTTTTTTCATTGTATACGCGTTACCATAGCAACGCGTTACCGGGTCAGCTAGTAATAATAAATATATTAAAAAATTAATTTCTCTTCAAAACTATTACATTTAGCTTTTCCGTGTAGGTACGGTCGGCCAAGAAAGTGGTGTACCACTTTTGATTAAGTTTTCTGGTCATCAAAAATTACAACAAGGTTCATATTTAGAATTAGCTTAAAGAGATTCATAGTAATGACGTAAACCTAATTGATGAATATTTATACGTCATAGGACACATAAAAGTGCATGACATTTTAACCTTTATTATTTAAGGAATAAGACATTAATTACTGCAAAGAAAATTTCTATGTTTCTAACCAAAAACAATACAAACTATTTAAATAGTCAACCAAATTCTTTTTAGAAAGAAATCTGACATTTGAGATTTTGTCAAATATATTTTAGTAATTTCTGTTATTTTCGTCAGAAAAAACGATATATTTCCGTGTTAGTCTTTATTTAACTGCATAATAAATATCTTCATCAATGCCTGCCAACTTGACCATTGCTGAAAGGGCACTAATAATTGCCGAATTTAATGAAGGTTTCAATATTACAGCGATATCGAGGAATATAAATATATCGGTAAGTAATGTAATTTTTTTTCAAGCTTGACTTTTATTATTTTAATATTTGTCAGTATAAAAAAAAATATTTTCTATTTTCAGAGACGTAGTGTCCGGTTTTGGATTCATCGTGAAGGAGAGAAAAGAAGTTTGTTGGATCACAGAAGAAGTGGTCGCCGGCTTGCTCTCTCCAATAACGACAGAGAATTGATCCAATAATGAGACGGGAATATGAAATCAATGGTTTTACACCGACAAATAATTTTGCGGAAATGTTTGATGTGAGTGCACAAACAATAAGGAATCATTTACGTTTTATGGGGTTGCACCAGACATTACGCCAAGAATTTATTTTATAAAATTTACTTTAATTTATTTACCTTTTGTGTTTTTTAAGACATAAAAACAATTTCCTTCAGTATTCAAAACTGTACTATTTTATTTTGAATTATAATTAAATATATGTTTTGTTATACTACTGTTTTGATTTCCTCGCAATCGAAGTGAAAAGCAGAGATTATAACTCGTCGAGAAAACCATTTTATCCTCGACATTACTATCAGCCCGAGCCTCGGATGTAATGGTTCGTTTTGTGCACTTGTTGTAAAATCTACTATTATCACCTATGAATCTGCAAGCGGCATTCAACCTTAGGGTGGTAAACCAATTTTTTGTTCAACCAAACCAATTTTGATTTAGTTTCTAGCACCTATTGACTTTCAGTAGTAATAATTATATACTCTTTGCTAGTGACTAATAATATCTATGCATAAGGTGACAACTGTGACAAACGTCAATATCATAAGATAGCAATGTTGTCAGATCAAGGTGCAAGCAAAACAAATCTTTATTGTTCTGTAAACTGTAAGCGACATTTAGCCTTAGGGTGGTACACCACTTTCTTGGCCGACTGTACTACAAGAATCCACCTAAACCGGGTTTCTGGAAATTGTACCAACGATGTTTCGGATTATTTTTCACGCTGTTGGGGTGATGTAAGCGAATATAAACCGTGGAATAAAGCTACAGCAATATTTTTTTATGCTCAAATCCGTATTTCAGATGAATTTGCTTTTCACTACAAAAATAAAATGGAATATAATAATTTTTATATAATAATAATACCTCGTATCACAAACAATAGAAATGTACACTAAATGATATATTTTTTCTGATTTGGTGTGCATTTTATCATTCTAGTGAGATTAGGTTTTTGTTGATTAAATGAAAGTGTTCAATAGAAACGGTTTAATTTTTTTGTTTAAATAGGGACGGGCTAGCTCTTGATCCCAATCAAGCCCGGGGGCAAAGACAGAATCCACAATGGAACAATCTAACCCAGATGGTGCCTATTCACCCTGGCTTTGAAATTGGATGGGTTATAAGTTCTCGGAAATACAAACGCAGGGAGGGAGTTCCACTCCTTTGCTGTGCGCATTATCAAGAATATTGAAAAAATATTTTCTTAGCAACTAAAATCTCCAACACGTGATTAAGATGTAAATGAGAGACATTACTTATTGAGATGATAATAGATTAGATGTTAGAAATAACCTTAGAAATATAAGATAAAAGAAACGTTGGTTATTAATAATAATGCCATCCCATTTTGTAAGCAGAATTCGGTCATAGGTAATCTATAATCTAAGATCACAGTGGTTTGTGTGTTTGGCTGTCAGCTCTTTTTCCCGCTCTTTTTCAATTGTATATGCGTTACCATAGCAACGCGTTAACCGCAAGTAGTTCGTCTACCGGACGCTAGATGGCGCTAACGGAAAATATATAATAATAGAAAAAATTTAAAGAATTTTGTCCACCCGTGCGAAGCCGGGACGGGCCGCTAGTTAACTACTAAAATTATAACTGGCTGCAAATCTCGTTCTTAAAACTTATGAACATCTTTAATCAAACTGATGGCATGTTCGTTTCGCCCAAAAGCATTTATCGACGTAGTAGAGTATTTTAAGATTCTTTTCAGCAGATATACTGCCATTTTTTAATATAAATATAATAGCAGATACGTAGTTACGTGCATAAATAAAATTCTAGCTCGATCGGACAGTGAAAAGTGTTATTAATTTATAGGAGACCGTTACTAGAACATTATTTCGCATTTATTGATTTAAGTATTAACACAACTTAAAAACAAGGCAAGAATGCTTAGAACTACTAAATAAATAAATAAATAAATAAATATTTCTTACATTCACACCAATTTGCCTAGCCCAAAGTAAGCACTGTATGGCTTGTGTTATGGATACTAGGGTAACGGATAGACATACATATATGATACATAAATATATAACATTCATAGAAATATATATAAACACCCATGACTCAGGTACAAATGCTCGTATTCATCATACAAACATCTGCCCCTTCCGGGATTTGAACCCAGGACCGTCGGTGCGAAAGGCAGGATCGCTACCGTTGCACCAAACGGTCGTCGTACTAAATAACTACTACTATTAAATATTGTAAATCTGCTTAAGTATTTCAATGGATACTGATTTTCAACGAGACCGTTTTTTACCTGATATTTCGATGGCAATATCTGCACCCCTGTCAAGAGCCAACAGTCATATTCATATGTAAATACTAGCTAACCCGGCAAACGTTGTTTTGCCATGTATATTATTTCTAGGAAAAGTTTTTAATTAATTAATAAAAAATAGGGGTTGATGGTAGAGGGGTGAAAATTTAGGGTTTTATGTATTTCTGTATGTTGTATCATAAAAAAATAGAAACTAAAAATTTTGTCTCAAAAATAAAAATAAAAATTTAGGGGTGACTACCCCTAACATTTAGGGGGATAAAAAATAGATGTTGGCCGATTATCAGACCTACTCAATACGCTCACAAAATTTCATGAGAATCGGTCAAGCCGTTTCGGAGGAGTATGGGAACGAAAACTGTGACACGAGAATTTTATATATAAGATTAAACGCTGAGGTATTTTATCTTTTTAATATATTATGCACCGATTCACCTGCATTACATTGTATCACATTTTCTTATCCATTTCAAAGGAGGAACTTAGAATGGTTAATTAAGGTGTCTTTCAGAACAATATTTTCCTTGTTCCAGCTACAACTATGAAAATTTTAGTAGTTTTTATTTTACTAACCGTAAACCACAGGTTGTGTTTTTAAAGAAAATATTATAAGGATTACTTGTTTATTTTTGTCGAAGTATTCTCCTGAGTATTTTAGGTCACTTGACCAGTGAAACTTTAGCACGTATCGCGGCCCATCACGTGCCGTGAAAGCCACATGCTGGCCCCGTAAAGGCAATCATCGGCTGGTTTATGACTGACACCGTCGAAATTCGTAATTACGGCCAAATTCCTTATAAGAAACAGGTTAATCGTAGGTACTACGAATTTTCTTCGTAAGCTATTAGAATGGAAAATTGTCGTAACGATAAAAGTCTGAGCATAATACCGGAAAATTTAAAAAGCTGATGTTTTGGAATACATTACCTACTTGGTTTAACTTGAAAAAAGTCTTTACGTATTTAGATCGTCTATCTTAATACGTTTGATATTTAAAGATACACACTTAAAAAAAAGCATGTTAATTTTTATTCAGGATTTTTTTATGTAGTGAATTTCGTGAACAATGGCTACTGTTTTTTTTTTAATGAAGTGCCATATAAAATACCAATGAACTACGTAATAGCAGCTAAATTGAAAAACTTTATGTTTTAATTGCTAAAATGCGTGGCGCAATGTTGTAGCGTTCAAAAGAAAAGCAAAGAGTTTTCACTACATCGCGATTTGCTACGCTACAGCAAAAATTCACACGTGCTATTCCGTTGAATATATCAACATTATATTAGATACGAATACGGAGGACGGGAATGACGCAGCCCCCTAACAAAAAATATCAAATGTGACTAGATCATGACAGTATTATCACAGCATGTCGCAAATTCCGAACACTGGTAGTTCCAATACAATATTGCGTTTTGCGTTTCGCGTTTGATTTTGCGTAGACTGGGTTTGAATTAACTTCTTAATATTTTTCGAAATCCACTGGAGTATTCTGAATATTATTGTAAGATTAAATAATAGAAACTTTTCTCTGGAGAAGAGGTTGCTTGAGTATGCTAACCATTGCTTACTAAAAATAGAAAGCCATAATGGAATTTGATACCTAAAATTAAGGTATGATTTGCAAACATCATCTTGGTTAATATCAATTCAGTAACGCCATACCTGTACGCTATACGTCGTGACCCATTCAGTAATTCGAACTTTAATACAAAGGATGTAAGCTCTTATTTGAGAGACCGAGCCTTATGAGGTTGACCGTAAATATTAACAGAAAATTTGGCCACATACTGGCCCTTGGGTGAGAAGCGGTGTTTTACGAATATGGGCACCATTATGCAACCGAAACGTTGCGATGCATAATTCATGCACAAACCTGTTATCTAATAAATATTCCTTACGCCTGCTCAAGGCGGAAAGGGTCGCTTTAATACAATTGTCGTTTTCACACGTAGCTTTAAGTCAATCAATTTCAATCAAAAAAGATATCACTCTTCGTGACAGAGGTACGAAGTACAATAATTCCGTCAAAAGTTACTTCGAAAAATATCAACTCGGTCATCTTTTTACGAGCTTGACCGACCATGAAAAACGCATTTCGGAATTTACGGACATTTTATGCTCAGATTCCAGTACACCTTAACAAAAAAGTAATTTATCTAGTAGCTCCCGGCTTTGTGAAACGAGTCTACAAAGAGATAGTGGTTTCCTTTCAGTCCACATCACTAGATATAAAAAATACGATTTAGACAAATATATTCCCTAATCAACCTTTTTTTAACTTAAGCATAAATACGCTATGGGTTTCTGGTGAAGAATGTAAGAGAATGATAATTAATGGAGAAAAGTTATTGCCCTGGCTTGACTGGAAATGAAAAGTCAACCAAAGAGAATCAAAAGTTCATATAACTCAAATCTATAATATAAGATCACAGTGGTTCATGTGTTTGTCTGTCCGCTCTTTTCCTCGCTCTTTTTTCATTGTATACGCGTTACCATAGTGCCTAAGAATAACGTTCAAGAAGGCTAAGAACGGTTAGCTATATGTGTAGTCGTAAAACCGAAACGTTAGCGCGATTCATTTCGATACAGCGATATCCAGCTAGTCTATAATCTAAGATCACAAATTTGTTGTTTGTCTGTCCGCTCTTTTTCCATTGTGTCAATAACGTTACCACAGCAACGCGTTAGCCGCAAGTAGTTCATCTACCGGACGCTAGATAGAGCTAACGGAAAAATATTTAATAATAGAAAAAAAATAAAGAATTTTGTCCACCCGTGCGAAGTAAATATCAAATATAATAACTGCAAAATAATAAAATACGATTAAAAATATCTGTTAAGTACACCATTCGTAATTGTAATTTTTTTCCATCCTCTTAGTTTTATTAAAAACATAATATAATTACGATAATATTTTTTATTCCAATTTATTGCATGTTTATACGATTGATTTTTTTTTTATTCAAATTCAAAGAAACGTCACTTTGACATAAGGCTGACAATTGATGCTCAGTTACAAAAAGTGTGTGAAATAAAAAAAAAAAACCAAAATCAAAAATAAAAAGGCGCGTTACTCAACTTATAACATATTTTCAATGAATCAAGAAATAGTAGTTTAAATATTTTACACCATCTTTAAAATCACCTGTACAAAAAAAAACCGCGATTTGTTACGCTTCTCGGACTTGTGTCTATTCAGGACAGAAGGGGCCTACTCTGAGTAAACAAAGCTTTCAGATTAAATTCTTTAGCGATAAAGGCATAATTTAGAAGAAAAAGATACCATTTCTTTTGAAAAAATTGATAAATAACTTTGATATTGGTCTCTGTATACCTTGATGTTCTATCGACTATAACTATAATATTTAAATTTTTTATTAGTGACTATTTTAAGCAAACAAATTTTATATCAAAGGCTTTATAAAGCCCAGTGAATATTTCAAACGTTACAATTCTCAACGAAACATTCACGTTATTTATTTTTTTATATAAGCATTTTACTTCACTTTACACAGGCAATTTACTTCGAACCTTTATTTCTAAATGTATACACAGTGCCGAATTTACACATTTGCCGCCCCAAAGCTATAAAATTTTTACCGCCCCTACTGACCTCTAAAATTAGAATCACAGTTTACAATAACGTTAATTCCTTTTTTAGGGAATAATCTAGTTTCAAAATTATTTTTACAATTTTTTGGGTATATTATTAAGCTAATAAAAGCAAAGATTTGTTTTTACTGCACTATTACTTACTTTTTTTCTGTACCAGTTTTGCCGCCCCCTAATTTTGCCGCCTCCGGTTCTATGGTAAATCCGGCACTGTGTATACATATATTGATTATATTCACTGTCATATAGTTCGAATATAGGTTATAATGGATAACGAATATCCAATTTAATTCATACAGTTTACTAAACAATGTGACGAAAGAGATTTAAAACTATGGAGTTTGGTATACAATTTTAGGCAGTAGGTATAGTAGCCAAATAGTTCCTCTTATAAGAACCCATACGCGCAATGTTTAAATAAAATTATCATGAAGTCACATCGCAACAGAAGATACGTATCCGATATGTCCTTTACACCAAATTATTTGTGGAAAACTATAATGTGGTCCTTTTTAGAAATATTATCTGTACGTGAAACCTATAAATAGCCTAGATCTAAAATATCCAGTTTTCTAGGTGCCGCCGCCGGTTCAAACCAATTTAGGTCTTCATTGACCCCTAACTAGAATAAACGCCGATATAATTCTCTGCAGACCTAGACGTTTTTCACTACTTTAAGAATAAAACAATTCTTTTAAGAAATAAATGATCAAAATAGTTTGACTTTCCCATTCTAAATTTTAATATCATGAACTTTAATTTGTATAAGGTCTAAATCTTAAACAACCAAATACATATTGTCAGTGATATGTATGAACTAGTAAATGCTTTGCTATATATATATACTAACACTTAATGATGTTTCTATGGTATGTACATGATAATGTGTTCTAAATCTTAGTTAGTGAGATATTGAATTGTTTCTAGGCATGAGAATGGCGTCATTTCAATATCACGAGGATAGGTTATATAAGGGAAGATAAAACTACATAGGGAACGCAGGGCAAACCGAGGGTTTTATCGTTATTATTTATCAGAGAAACACATTTGTAGGATCTTCTTTTTTATATCCCTTTGTTTAACATGATGACGGTACAAATTGATTTGCTTGGGCTACCAACAGCCGGGTCTGTAAGTTCTTAGTTGTGGGATAGAAAAAAATGTAATGTTGTAGACAAAAATGTTGGTGTATATATATTTATTTAAAAAATATCGACGTTTTCTGCTGTCTTCATCAGTTTACTTGGAAGTCATACAATAATTTAGGGATTGATGAAGTATTCATATACATTAACGAAGTGCCTACCACAGATGAGTTCCTAAGATTTACAATTTAAGCTAGTAGCGTAAATACATTTTATAGCCAGGGTGAATAGGCACCTTCTGGGTTAGCTCGTTCCATCGTGGATTCTTTCTTGCCCCCCGGGCTGGATTGGGATCAAAAGCTAACCCATCCTAAATAAAAAATAATCGTTGCAGCTTCAAATAACGCAGAAGGTACGCATTAGATGTTTCATTTGTTTTCAATGTTCAACACTTTTTATTCAATTTATAATATGAAAATTATGAGAAATATTGTTAAATATCCTTTCACAAAAAATTCTGATATCTTCAGAAGTTAAAAAAACCATTAACTACTGAAACATTTACAGATAAAACCGACGCAATTTATGTTGCAAAATTTCTGTTCTAGGTAAAAAAACGAACAAAAGATTTCACCTTCTACGCACACAAATTCGACTCTGCAATGTGAGGATGCCTCGTTCGGTCAGAAGCAAATAATCTACAGTTCGAACTGTGTATGTTCGACAGAACACGCCAGCGACGCGCATAGAATCGTAAAATTCCTGGAACATCAAACGTGAAAGCCACGTTTGAGAGTCGATCATGCATTAAAAGTTGCAATAATAATCACGATTCCCATTATTGACAATTTTTGTTTGTTTTAGGGGACTGTCAAAAGCAAGGACGTATTATTGATGTAACTACAGCTTTGCTTGATTATTTTTATTATACACTAGCTGACCCAGCCACGCGTTGCTGTGGCAGTAATATTATTTATCTAAAATGAAAGATTTTTTCTAAAATATAAGTAGCCTAAGTTACTCCTTATTACATCAGCTACCTGCCAATAAAAGTCCCGTCAAAATTGGTCCAGCCATTTCAGAGATTAGCTGGAACAAACAGACAGACAGATAGACAAAAATTGTAAAAAATGTTATTTTGGCGTATGTACCGTATATATATTCATATGCATGTAGTAAAAAACGGCTATTTCAATATTACAAACAGACACTCCAATTTTATTTATATGTATAGATTCAAATGTTCTATACATTTCTGAATTGTTCAATTGTTATAAGTTTCCCGACAAGTTAGATCCCTCTTATAGTCATTCTGGTAAACGGTAAACTCAGCAATAAAGAGTCCGTTTGTGTGTGAAACTTAACACGCAAACTGAATGGTGAAAATCAACACCCGTTTTGTACTATATGTTTTCTACTTTAACTTTTTGTTTTGCTTAGTGTTGACGTAGAAGAAATAGCGTTTTGTGATCGCCTACATTCCATACGTACTACTTAATAAGTTTATCTGTAATGTATGTAAAAAAAATCTTTTTTGTATGAATATTATCTGAAAAGTGTTGACACCTTACTAATACATTTGTTAATTATTAAACTTTACATCGCCAGGAGACATTTTGTATTTTACATATAGCAAAAATAAATAAAAAATCTGTGTATTAACAAGGCAACAAAATACAAAAGCAGCAAGATACTTGTCAATATTAACCAAATTTAAATAACATGATATTCTTTATGCTATACGGCTATAAATAAAGCTTAAAATGGAGCATATTTAAAAACGCTTAGGTTAAAAGCTGTTATCAAAAATTATCCATAATACCATGAAAACAAAGTCTTCTAACCTTTTCATAATTATATATCCAGTTCAATTAAACGTAAAACGACAATAGTAGCCTAACTTTACAGGAGTAATATTATGTCTACTGTGTATTATTTTATTACTACGGCAACAAACCATATTATTTTATTGAGCGAAGCTCTCTTTTAGGCATCTCACAAATTTCGCTTGTCTCCCTCCTGCTACTTAACGGTTCCACCGATTCGATCGAATTTTGGCATGAACATACATGATTATAACCTGACGGACATAGGCTATGTAAAAAAATTATAGACTTTACCATGGTGGAATAATCACCGAAAGAAAAATTCAAAAGCTGATCACAGCCAAACCGCTGAGACTACATTGATGAAATTTGGCACCAAAACTCACATTGTGGTCTGTAGTGTGGACTTATGTGCAAAAAAAGTTTTGAAATCGGACATACCATCGAGGAATAATCTACCTTCAAAAATCTAATTGCTTCGCTCAGTATTTGCAAACAGCAGCATGTATTGCAGACCTAGTTAGAGTCATTTGTAAAGTCATTAAAGATTTTTTTAGAAATATATACCTTAATTTCATATATATAAATATTAAATTAAACCCAATAACTTATTACATTAATGGTGGCCCATGACTATAACCTTTTTCGAACGTATCAAAGTTTACTATTATTATACACCTGTTTTTTCACAATTTCTTTAGTAGGCCAATCAAATATTCGGACAAAGAAAGGGTGACGAACTTTGTGACCATTCTCAATTGAACTGTTATACCTATCATCAGTCTTCACAATGGAAGACCGATAAACTAGTGCTTCCAGGTGCCTTTTATGACTACGGTAAATTGAAGCTTCGTTCCTTTCAATTTCAGTCTTTTGATATAATCATCTATAGAACGCAACAGTTACCAAGGCTTCTTATCTAATTACAGACTGAAAACTCGTGCATTGTTATAAATATGTTTTTATTACTTTAACAATTGGATTATATTTAAAACTAGCTGACCCAGCCACGCGTTGCTGTGGCAGCAATATTATTTTTCTAAAATGAAAGATTTTTTCTAAAATAAAAGTAGCCTAAGTTACTTCTTATTACATCAGATACCTGCCAATAAAAGTCCCGTCAAAATCGGTCCAGCCATTTCAGAGATTAGCCAGAACAAACAGACAGACAGACAGACAAAAATTGTAAACCATGTTATTTTGGTGTATGTACCGTATATATATTCATATGCATGTAGTAAAAAATGGTTATTTCAATATTACAAACAGGCACTCCAATTTTATTTATATGTATAGATTTATTAAATAATTCTTCTGTTTTATTCTAACAAACCTCAATATTTTTTAGGTTTGTTTATTTGTGAGGATTAATCTTCGGAACTACTGAATTTGTTCACAAACTCTTGTTCTTGTTCGCTCTTGATCCCAATCAAGCCCGGGGACCAAGGCAGAATCTACGATGGAACGAGCTAACCCAGAAGGTGCCTATTCACCCTTGCTTTAAAAACAAATGGGTTATGAGTTCTCGGAAATACAGACGCAGGGAAGGAGTTCCACTTAATTACATTATAAAAAAAAGTTGAGACGCGCTTGGTGCGACAGATAGTAATAGCAACCAAGAAAGGGTAGTAGCAGTGCGTCTGGAACATATGCAGCTCCTGAGCACAGTCTCTGACCGACAGACGGGCAACTTTGCGGTGGTGAGCTAAGATGTGAAGTTTGCTCTTCACCAATTTGTTGTCACTGATGAGCCTCTCAGCTCTGATTTGAATAGTGTAAAGTGCAGCAAATTGGTATTGCTCAGCCGTCCCAGAGATGGCTGCAATATTCCATGCATGTCTATTATGTATAGAGATAGGTTTAGTCCAGGCTTATCCGAGGCGGGTCACAGTAGTTAAAAATAAACATCAATTTTTTACAACATTAAAGTTCAATCGATCGATTTACATTAAAGCTAAGCATTGAATCGATTTATACGTGGAGAAAAGGTATTTTAAAATAAACCATTCAAGTGTATTTTTTCTTGCACGTGTATTTCTTGTACACATATACAATATGAATTGAAGAAAAATGATCTGTAAGTATAAGCATGTAAAGGGAACGTTCATACAAATAATACGAAATTGGTTAAGACGCGAACAGTCGAGGCATTTGTAAGAAGAGCCTATTGATATTCAAAGGGAGATTTTAAATGGAATAAAATTGGTATTGATGCGTGCGAGGCCGCGCACATTGGCGGGTATGGTTAGATGCCCCTAATAAGAATGCCGTCAGAGGATAATAGGGTAGGATTTGGTTCATGGAGAAAAGCTTAGTCGCTGAGCCAGGCCACCCTTTTTACCAATCGCTACCACCGCCATACACGATTTGACCTTTATTTTATTCTTTGCCATATAACTGATCATTGTGTCGCTGTAGTATATCAAATAACATTTTTTGGACAAGTGAATTTCATTAACGATACAAATTGATCAGAAATACATGAAGAAATAACTGTTTTTGTAATTTGTGAGCATCGAAATGTTACGTATGGGCTATAAAAATTGAATGGTACCATTTATCGTATTTCAATTAATAAAAAACGTGTTTACGTGAAAAGGATCGAATAAAATTTGTATCCCGAAACTGAAATATCGCTTGTCAGAAACGGCTTAATGATATTTAATGGCGTGCTATTATAATGATGAATTGATGTAGAGAAAGCATTCCAGTATAAGCTGGGATTGCTTATGTCGAAGCTTACACTAGTTAAAACCAAATATCGTGTGTCACTTTTTTATTTAATGAAAAAATTACTAGAAAAATAAATCTCCGCTCACAACTCAAGTTATTCTCAGGTGGGAAGGGTACTCACTAAGCTCAGTAATGGAGCGAACATCCTAAGGTTGCGCGTTTGTGTCCCGCCTCATAATATCTCGTGAGCTAAGTCAATTTTATTTGTGTTTTTCTATAAAAAAAAATATTATACAAGATATTATAGAAATTACAAGAATATAGAAATTATGTAATGTTCCATTTCGTTTACTTTATTCCTCCGTTTTCATGCACGTTTCTTTTTACTATAATTAGTAATGTGCATGTAATACTCTTTACTTATAGTGATATTCATTTTTAAATAGATGAGATTGACTGACTTATAATCTACTTAAAGTTTTTAATAACACCATAGAAAATGTGTTAACCTACAAACCGAAAATAATTTATTTTGTAACGTAGTTTTTTTGTTAATACTGTCATATAAATATAATCAATAGTTTGATGTAATGAAATTATCCCCTTGAATATGCAAACGTCGACATGAATGACATCAAAACATAATAGTAACTTGAATAAAAGAATCCGTTCCACCAATAAAAGCGCCGTTACTTAAATAGGAACCTACCTCGACGTCAACGATATTTAGTAAACTTTCATAGTTAGTTACTTTTGGATGCTTTGATAAAGGCACATGCAATTGCGCCAAAATATCAGAGGCTCAGAAATAGTAAGTTTTTTTTGTGTACAGAAACGAGGTAACAAAAAAACAAATCTTAAGGTGGTTAATAGTCTTAATATTGTGGTTGATTAACCACTCTCAACAGTTCCAATGCTGAGTAAATTGAAAAAAAAATGTCAGACTCTAAGATCAAAATGCCATTTTCTCGCTAAATAGCGAAGAAAGGACCTACTAAAAAATATTACCATAAAGCTAATTAAATAAAGTATACACCACGGAATATTTGGATCTCAGTAACTCAAAAATTAATCGTAATTTAAAAAAAACAGGCCGCAATATGGTAGCAATTGCTTCCAGAGACTGACAAAAGGTGTTGGCTATCGGTAGTAATTGCTACCGTGGACTGACAAGTGCTTAACAAAAAAAATAAACAAAATTTTCCTATTACGGCGTATACACATTTAATAGGAACAGACAAAAAATTAAAAATATGTAATTTATTTACATATATTCTAGGCATTCTTGAATGCTGTAAAACATATTTTTACTAACCTTTCTTTAACGGAGGATATAAATTTGGCAAATTTATATTCTTTAAATTCGACATGAAGTTTGTCAAAGATTTTTGATACACATTAGGAAACAGTTATTGCTTTCGAAGGCTAATTTTGTCTGATGTCTATAAAGTTTGTTCTTATATGCAAAGCATAGATTACGATTACCTGTTGTTTTTGAACAAATAAATTTTTGTTATCATATATAAATAAAACGGATATCAAACATATTGAGAAAAGGTTGTGTAAGCAGATTATATTTTATAAAGTAAGGTCGGTAAGAGTCGATTGGTTTTTGCCCAAACATGGCACAAATACATTTCTTTTGAAGTATAAATGCCCTGTCCCTATCCTAATAAAAACATGGCAATAACCCTATTATAATTATTACTTATGAGGTAAGTTTATTTTTTTTTACTTTTTAAACTAGCTGACCCGGTGACGGATTGCTATGGTAACGTTAATTGGTACAGTGGAAAAAAGAGCGGACAGACAAACACACAAACAACAAATTTGTGTTTTTTAGAGTATATACTAGCTGTACCGGTTACGGGTTGCTATAGTAACGCGTATACAATGGAAACGAGCGGGAAAAAGAGCGGACAGACAAACACACAAACAACAAATTTGTGTTCTTAGATTATAGACTAGCGGCCCGTCCCGGCTTCGCACGGGTGGACAAAATTCTTTAATTTTTTCTATCATTAAATATTTTCCCGTTAGCGCCATCTAGCGTCCGGTAGACGAACTACTTGCGGTTAACGCGTTGCTATGGTAACGATAATTGATACAATGAAAAAAGAGCGGAAAGAAGAGCGGACAGACAAACACACAAACCACTGTGATCTTAGATTATAGATGAGTAACTTTACTTCATTATACTCAAAACAAAATATAAGACAATCGTGCGTTTTAAGATCACCCAAAAACACCAAAGTATTATCAGTATTACTGCTTAATCTTACACGATACACCTTCTCAAATCCCACTCGATCACACAATATAAGACTGTTTCCTACGTCAAATTACTCTCACACGCCGTGAACGAAGGCTAATTTTGTTAATTTCTCATTTCCCGATAAATGCGTTAGGTAAACTAAACTCGGGGCCTTTGTCTACAAAGCGTTGGATGTGAATTATGGGAAACTAGTTGTGCGTAACTACAAAGAAGGAAGCCACTTGAATTTGCTTTTACGGGTTACAACGGACGGGCTGCTTAGGCTGGTTACGCTTATGACCGGTCTGGGGCTTTCAGAAGATGCCTTTAATAATCTGGGTCCTACGGAAAGCGTACTTCAGTAAAAATTGTACAGCTGTAACAGGTATAACGTCCGCTTACAATCCTGTCTTATTATAAAAATATAGTAAACGATTTACAAAGAACTTCAATAAGCTCATATATCCATCAGTATTGACCTACATTTGTGGAACACATTTTTTAAGGAATAATAAAATACGTTTCACAAGTCGAAAAGTCAAAACTTTTTTCATTAAACATGTTTTTCACGACTGCTAAATAATTTATAGGGATAAAAGTAAAAAAAAAAAATTGTTTTCAATTTAAAGGAAGTTTATGTGTAGGGACGTTATTACATTGGGAAATTTTATATATTGTACAAGCCCTAAATCTGTCACTTTCCCGTATTTTATAACAGCTAATGAATAAATCAGATTAAAACAATTCTATTTAAAAAATATATATTAAAGATAAAGAGAAAAGAAAGTAAAAATTGTTACATAAACGAGTTAAATGAAGAATTATGACAGACATTAAAGCAGTAGAATAAAGGCATAATTATTGTGTTTTGTGTAAATGGCAGATAGATTCAGAATTGGTTTAAGGTAGGTAGGTACTTTAGGACAAAACGGCAGCGACCAACTTTTCGTGAGATTGCCTGTGGGCGCAGTGCAGGCAGTAATGAAGGAGGGCGCAAAATTGCGCGTTGGCTGGAGCGTCGCGGATGTCAATGTGCTCGGCCCCCGCCCCCTGCGATGCTACAAGTGTATGGACACATGGCCACTGCCCGTAAGGAGCCCAAGTGCTCTGTATATGCTGCCAGTGAGCGGCCAGCCGACTACATCACGATAGTCGAAGATGCAATCCGTTAGCTATGAAGGGTTAACCCTTCTAAAAGCGGATCGCGGATCGGAGTGACACCCACCACCCGAAAGTGTAGAAAGCGCTCCCGTCGTTGGCGCTGAGGAGAGAAAGAGGGGAGAACTAGAGGCGCTCAACAACGGAACAACGGCTGCTGAGTCCTTCGGGAAGCCCTTGGGGACCCTCGCTGGCGCAGACGGTTGGGGTAGGAAGCGCTTATGTGTATTGCCTTCCTCTCCCCTGACAAGACCAGCTGGTGAAGGATGGGCGGTCCTGAGCTGGCATTACACGTCTGGGGGATGCCCAAATGCATCCCGGCATCCTACTTCGTGGTGGGGCCCTAGGGTCAGCCTGCCAGGTATCTCGCGGCGATAGCAAACAACGGCTCCATGGAGCCAACATCAGTGTGAGGGTGCATACTAAAGTTTTTAGTGCGTAGGCCTTCAATACTCCATCGGGCACTAGGCCAGATCGAGGAATGGAGGAGACCCACATAACTGCGCCGCTTATCCGGCCGGCGGTCTAATAATTAATGCACTTTCCTTACTATAAATAAAAAGGTAGGTACTTAAGGTTTAGCAAGGGGCAATCTTGCCCTTTTTGGTATAAAAACGAAGTTAGAATTAATTATAAAATAACCATTATTATTAATACTAGCGGCCCGTCCCGGCTTCGCAAGGGTGGACGAAATTTTTTATTTTTTTCTATTATTAAATGTTTTTCCGTAAGCGCCATCTAGCGTCCTGTAGACGAACTACTTGCGGTTAACGCGTTGCTATGGTAACGTTATTAATACAATGGAAAAAGAGCGGGAAAAGGAGCGGACAGATAAACACACAAACCACTGTGATCTTAGATTATAGATTATTGATAAATTGTTACTGTCAATATTTTAAAATTGACATCATTTGTTTCTTTAAAAGGCACCAAAATTCAATATTCACTTAGAGATAATTTATTAGAAAGCTTAAAGAGTTATGGTAGTAAGACAGACCAAAATTATTAAATAACGCAAAATAAGAATATGTGGAGTTTATCTTAGAGATTAGAGGCAGATGGCACAAGTTGATAAGAGTTATACCAATGGCGAAATATGATATATTATAATATTAAAGACAACGTAATCGTCAATATCATTAAAAGTAATGATGCTATGAATTGCCCAAGGATTAAATATAAATTATCTCAAAATATCGTAGATGGTCTATATGAATGTCTATATGAATCATAATTCGATGATATATGCTAATAATCCGAGGGCAGAATCATCGTTCAGGAAAACTTAAAATATAAATAAGTTTAAATTTATCATTCAATTACAAAAATTGTCAATTAGATTCGGAAGTCAGTTCCGTTGCATTACTGAACAGTTGTACTTAGATAACTAATCGTCAAAGGCAAACATAAATCTGACAAACGGATTAATCATTAGCTTTTTTAAGTGACTCGGTTGCCTCGTTTATCTTTTAAAGTGTGGTGTTTCAGTCGCTGCATGATAATCCCGAAAAGCAACTATAATTATGAATTCAAAAAAGGGTGCAGTGCTTTGTTTTTCAAAATTAAATCAGCCTACGCTATAGTATCGTTACACAGTACCGTGTAGATAAACAAAAGAACTGAGCCTTTTCGACAAAACACATTTTGTGAGGCATTTTAAAGCTCATGAAAAAATGAGATTATGGTACAGAATTATGAAATAACCTAAGCATGAAGTGTATTAGACTTGTGTAAGGGGCTGTACAGTCATATCAGGTAATAAGTAAAAAAAATAAAAATTATTTAAAATCGTTTCTTTGAATCTATACTAATATTATAAAGAAGTAAAGTTTGTGTGTTTGTATATTTGTTAAATTGTAAGGGGTAATCTCGGGATCTACTGAACCGATTTTAAAAATTCTTTTACCAATAGAAAGGCACATTATTGCTGAGTGTCATAGGCTATATAGAATGCTAGAACAAAATTAAAGAATTTTGTCCACCCGTGCGAAGCCGGGACGGGCCGCTAGTATTGGTTATAAACTAATTGTATGTTATTTAATAGGAGCTACAGGAATCGCCACAGTTTGAAAATGCTTTGGAATATCAGAAACCTACTATCTGCAGGTTACTCTACTCTAATATACAACTTGTAGCGCGAAAAGTGTTGGAATCCAGTTGACCTTAACATTTATGACAATATAAAGTATACGTATTCAACCACAAAGTAGACCGCAATAGTGCGAGCAACTTGATACAACCACCTACTAGTACATTCCAGTACTATTAAATATAAATAGGTTGGTACCTTCATTGAGTGGTTTGTTCAAAAGATCACATACTTGAGCCAATTGAATGCTTATAAAATTTAATTCAAAGATCAAAGATTCTGAACCTAATTAACCTCTATAAATAAATTTCTATTATAGAATTGAACGTATGCGTATCATCGATTTAAAAACTCATATGCGTACCTTGAGCAAATATGTATGTGTGAATAAGCTCTTCATGTAAGTGTTGGATTTAATTAAAAGCTTGGGATTGGATAGAATTTCTTAATGAGCAATTATTTAGAATACGCAAATGCTTACTTAGCGAGTGGCCTCCATACATGTGAATCTATCAATTAACAAGCTTAATAAGCAGTTTTATAGATTACGAAATATATTTTACCTTATTCTAATTATAGAAACCCCATGTAATATGATTTAACTATGGTAGAATGATATTCATGCAAGTAAGTAATTTTTGGTTGATAAACAAGTAGATACTTGTTTATCTTATGTATTACAAATTTATGGTCGCTCATCATACATTCGAAAAAGTTAAGCTTTTACTTTCCTAGCAGAAAAGTGTACGTAATGACGCGGTCCGGAAAACAACAAATGTCACATAGTTTGTTGAATTGACAATGAGAAGGAAAAACCTGTCGACGTCACTGGTCGTTGGGCCAGAAGAGTTCAAGAGTGGAGCCCGCCATTTTGAAAAGTGCAGTTAGGGACGCCTCGATATAGGTAAACTTAAGAGTCAGATAAAAAGCTGCTAAAAAGGCGAGAGAGAAACAGGGTTTGATGGTGTGTCTGCAAAATGCCTATGTTTATAAGTAGACAATAACAAAATTGTTGATAATTATGGTAAATGAATAAAAATATGCAAACTATTAATACACTAGAATCAATCCAGAAATATTAAGAAAAAGGTTCTTTTAGAAAACACAACCACTTCAATCGAATAAACTTTCAACTAGTTTCATTTTGATGTGTGAACGGATTTTTATATTATATTTTTTATATTAATACGGTATTGATAATTAAAATTAGAATTGATTTAATTTAATATTAAGTGCTGAAACTTACTTTTTAGTGAAGTCCATATATTAACATTCAGTCAAAATCATTTGGTTGTAATCTCAAAATGGCGATTTTATTGCCTTAATACTATTGCATATTTCAGTCCATAAGTCTAAAATTACGATAATTACACAGGTCAACAAAAATTTTACCCAGAGACGTGAGTATACTTTTCCGAAGGATTTTGGTGTGCTGAACCCAAATCCGGTAGCAGAATTGCTCTATCACGTCAGGTTTTTGAGATATTCTAACCTCAAAGTGCAAAAAACGCCGTTTTCGCCCATTTTTGAGGTTATGTGATGCTTCAGTTTTTAGCATACCTAAAAAACTACAGGGGTCTTCTTAAAGTACAAGTCTTGAACTTTCAAATGGCGTTGAGTGTGTTTACAAATTCTTCTTTTTTTTTTGCGGAGATATCGTATTTTGAAGTTCATTTTTCTCAATTTTGCTTCATGCTACCTATACTGTCATCAGTTTAATTTAGATCAGTTTCAATGACGTGATAGAGCAATTCTGCGACCGGATTTGGATTCAGCACACCAAAATCCTTCGGAAAAATATACTCAGGTGTCTGGGTAAGAAACTTTGTCAAATTTTGTTGGCTTGTGTTATGTTTAATTACTGTTTTGGAATGTGCAAACTTTACTTTCGCGTTTTAGTTAATCTGTAAAAAAGATCTTATCATAAAGAAATAAGATCTAAATTGATGAGAATATAAAACAAAAAAACATTAGGTATTAACATTTGCATATTTGACCTCTAAAACTCATTCATTGGTCTTAATCGAAAAATGTTATATCTAATTGGTTAAAAACATAAAATAAAAACTTAACGATTGTGTAGTGAATGTTACGAAATCTTATATTTAAGATATCTAAAAGAAAAACTACGTCAACGTTTTATAAATAAAGAAACACAAAAATAAGTGTTTTTGTCTGCATCTGATATATTTTTGTTCACAGAGGCACGAAAATGATAAAATCTTCAAACATATTCCAACTTCAAAGTCCAAGTAGGTCTACTTTTGTTGTATCTATGTTAATATCCTTTAATGACCTAACTGTATTTATTAATCGAGAAAAGATGACCATTTGCGACATTTTTTTTTTATTCAGAATAGGTTCGCTCTTCATCCCAATCAAGCCCGGGGGCAAAGACAGAATCCACGATGGAAGGAGCTAACCCAGATTGTGCCTATTCACCCTGGCTTTAAAAACAGACGGGCTATAAGTATTCGGAAATACAGACGCAGGGAGGGAGTTCCACACCTTTGCTGTGCGCATTATAAAAGAAGTAGAGAAGCGCTTGGTGCGACAGGTAGGAATAACGACCAAGAAAGGGTGGTAGCCCGCAGTGCTACATTAAACCAAATAATTAAACTTAGAAACGTTTTCATTTATATCCTAAACCATTAATTAATGAATATCCATTGTTTTACACCAATCCCCAAGAAATCATGTTTAATCTAATATTTATCCCATTCTTACAGTTTGCTAAGGAAGAGTTTTTGTTATCTGTTCGGGATGAGCAACTAGTACCGAACAATTCGTCAAGGAAATGTCTGAAAGCAACTCTTGTAATTATTCAGTTGTTTGTAAGAAACTTCAAGAAATGTCGGTTACATAGTGTTTTGTTTGTACAATGAGCTGTAAGTCTTTGAGGAGCTCGGAAATGGCGCCATTGTTAACGCTTTCAGTCTCTGTATACTAATTTGCAGAAATTTTCACAAAATTTGTATCGGTGGCCAATAACTTCTCGCCCTCTAAGTCTTCCTTCGGAAGACACTCTCCCTGTTTTATCAATAGATGTTAATACCCGCTTTTACTGTGTTGAATATTTTAAAATAGACCTATACTTTATTAGTGATAATAGTTTAAAAAGGTAGGCAGCGCTAGTTGTTTATAAAAGTAAATAATAAATTTTTTGCTACTACAAAGAAAGTCAACTTTACTCAAGTATGATCATACTCACATCTGAGGACGAGTTCTATTCTAATTAAGCTACCGAGACCTTGACAGATTCATGGAATCTTTCCAAGATGTTCTAGGTACTACTACTCAGGACTGGATTTGGAGGTCCTTAATTACTTTTTAATAAAAATTCTTAATTAAAATCGTTTATTGCGAATATGGGTTATTCAGTTATTATAACAATGTTCAAAATTCTTCTATATTTTACCATCCCAAAATTCTAAAAACACTGTTTGGAAACAAAATTATAATTTGCTGAACTGCCCTCCCTGGGGCAATAGCCCCAATTGCCCTCCAAATCTGGGCCCACTACTAACTACAAGGTAGACTTTAATACTTATACAAGTATCCAGCAATCTATATAGATGGAACAGCCATGTATTATTTAATCATTTAACTCAAAATATTACAAGAAAAAATTAAATATTGGCTCTGGTGTAAAAATATAATAAATAATGAACCTCTTTTATATTGCAATTATTTTTTACACACGGACCGTGTCGGGGTGCTACACAAGGTGTCTTTTTCTGGCCGTATCAGTAATATAATAAAATATTTATGTCTATAAATCTTCTCTTGCTTTCATACAACAAGTCACCATATTTCGTCGCATTCGAACCATTTTCCCATCTATAATATTGTCCCCGGCAAATAAGTTAGTAGTGAATAATGTACCTTAACTTGCTACTGCGCATAGCACGTGATTTCAAAATCATGTTCAACTTATTTGCTGGAGACTATACTACGCGTTCATTGTAAAATTAACGTATGGCAACTGATCTACATATATAGCGCTCGTTCGTTTGTTAAAAATATATTGATAAAAAAGAATTACGCTACGATAATATCGTAAACAGAATTCAATCATGATTCTGGTATCTATGCGTGTTATTATATACGTATACACTACATATATTCCAGATCTGTCCTTATTACTTGATTCAATGAAATATATTTGAAACATTAGGCGTGTGAATCCTCAGAATAATGCCTACCACTCCCCGAACTAATAAGCAATAAAGGTTATTTTTAATACACATTCTGAATAAATACTCTCAAACGTTATTTTCTTGTATAAAGCTTCACGAATGAAATGGGAAAATAAAGTTGACAAAGCAATACTAGTGGTACACCAGCTTGGATAAGTATCGATTTCTAATCAAACTGACATCTAGTTAGCACAGAATGTTTTAGAGACGTTCTGAAAAGAAACTTTGAAATTACTAAAAGGATTCTCTTCAAAAACGTTTTAAACAAAAATAAATGGAATACAAATTATTTTAGATATAAAAATCCTTTTTAGAAATAAAACTCTTAATGTCGATAAAATTGTGTCGATACAATACTTATTAGGTGGGAGTTGAACCCATCTCTTCTTGCCATCCAGGTCTGTTAAGCTGAAGCTTAATTGGGGATCAGTTAAATATCTATACAATATTTGCTCTAATCCAACGTGGCGAATTTCAACAAAACTGTCTACCTTTTTGGTTTTGTCAATAAGCCTTTAAATCTACTGCTAACGAATTTTTGATAGGTATAAGAGCTGATAGTACCACACCTATTTTGTTTTTATTTCTGCATTTAAAATTAATGTTGCATCAACTAACTGCCAACTCTCAACTCTTTAAAATGCTTTATTGTTATAATTTTCCTTTAAAAATGATTTCTCTCATTAGTTTTATTTTCATCGATTATTTATTATCTGTGAACGTGTTCCATACTTTTTGATATCACTGGGCTACCTATATCCACGCTATTGTATTTCAGGCTTTGGGAAACTGTTGATCTATTCTGTAATAAAATCGTAATGATTTAATACGCCACTTATTCGTCAAATAATGCCTTTATCACACTCCAAACAATTTAAACCTTTAATTTACCTGTTATTGAGTCTTATCATCTGCAAACACTTCAACGAATTAAAGTCTTACAAAACTTTGATGTCGCTCTTTCTTGTTTACATTTACAATATAAAATGAAACATAGAAATCTTTCATTCCGCACAAAGTCACGGGAGTGTTTATAATATCCATAACGTTTTCATTGACAGGCACTTCTGTATCATATGTTTTCGTTTGGATACCCACTCAGCCGCTGACTCATGCTGACTACGGAAAGCTTTGTCATTTCATACAAGTCGAAATTAACTTACGGTTTCACTGCGTTAAGTGTATTCTCCTACACTTCCGGCGGCACGGGCGCTTTTTTAATATTGTTACTCCAAAAAAAATCGCGCGCAATTTTCACTTTAATTATAAAATTTTGTTTTGTTATTTTCTGTACCTGCTCAAAGACAATCGTTTTTAAGCAGTAAACTTCATTCGTGCTTCGGTATAAACACACACAATTATTTACTTATATTACGGCTATGATATTACGGCGCATTCGCTTCACGCAAGAACTGAGTCTCTATCTTCAATATCGGAGCCACAACCATTGTAAAAATCGTGTTTTAATATAAATTATTCGTTAAGAAAAGTATGTAGAATCGATTTCTTAAATACAAACATATTATTTTTTCTTGTGTTTTTTTTCACCGAATATTTTCTGTTTAACAATTCAGGTCTAAAATATAACTAACTAGCAGCGCCCCAGGCGCTTTTCACCGATCATACAATTACAATCTAAGTTATTTCTTATAACAAAAGTGTTGAGTGTTTTAAATTGTGAAGGAACAAACACACAGGCAAGCACACAAACAAAATTTTGAATAAATTATTTTTTTGATTAAGTACCATATCTAATCTATACATATAAATAAAATTGGAGTGTCTGTTTGTAATATTAAAATGACCGTTTTTTACTACATGCATATGAATATATATACGGTATACACACCAAAAATACATTTTTTACAATTTTTGTCTGTCTGTCTGTCTGTTTGTTCCGGCTAATCTCTGAAATTGCTGGACCGATTTTGCCGAGACTTATTTGCAGGTAGCTGATGTAATAAGGAGTAACTTAGGCTACTTCTATTTTAGATAAATTCTTTTATTTTAGAAAAATAAAATTACTGTGCCACAGCAACGCGTGGCTGGGTCAGCTAGTTCGATATAAGTTTAGTCAAAATATGTTATTTAGACATTCTAAGATTCTACTATAATTTCTTATTACCTGCTGAGTGGTGATACTTACCTCAAAATTAAGACTCGATCGCATTAGTGATGATATTAAATGCCAATGTTATTAATAATAATGTCCAACTCCACATATTTCAATGTATCAATTGTCTCATAAATTTGATGCATCTATTCATTTTATTCATTTTATAGTCCTTTTAATTATATAACATTATTTAATGGTAACGACTCGTTTCATTGTCTAAATTTATGCACTTAAATAGTTTTAATCGACCCTAGTTGTACCAAGAATCTGCCCGTTTCGTTCTAATATGACCCGTAGTTATCACAAGAATCCGAAGTCCGCGCCGATCCTAATGTGGCCCGCTAGGGAAACTTCGAAAAAGCAATTCCCGTTCGTGCTGCATAATCAAGAATGGCTGCGCTACTGCTTCCCGATGGGAGCGATGGACATCCAGCTTCTATAACTAGGGAGTCATTTCATGTAACTTCTTTTCAACTGAGGTGTGAATTAAGTTCCGTTTCCTTACAAAACTGTTAGGGTTCCGCACCTTGAAAGATTATAACTCGTTGTCCTACTCTTTGTGTGTGAATTCCCTTTTTTACTCATAAATACGTGACAAAACAATTTTTTTTTGTGTTTACTCCTTAAGAATAGATTTTCATATAAGGCGCCTGGTATGAAATGTGAAGAGGAAAGCTTAGTGAAAACGTAGTGATTCCTTGCTCAGTGAATCGAATGACATGGCACCTATAGAATTTTATTTTGAAGTTTCGTTTTATTATTTTCTGTGCCTGTGCAAAGACAATCGTTCTTAAGGAGTAAACACTTTTTTTACATTTACGTCATTAGAGTAGCCCATATTAAGCACTGTAAGACTTATGTTATTACTATATGTAACGGATAGAAATATATAGATATGTAACATCTATAGCAATACTCGTATATATAAAAAACCTATGACTCTGCAAACACCAACTGATCAACGAAAGGTATCGAGTTGAAATTAGTGAGAAATACGAGGGCTACTAATAAAGCCATACTAATAAAGCTGTAAAGATTTGTACATGACTTTTAATTTTAATGCAGAAACTCTATCTAAAGGTGTTATTACGTTATGTCAATTTTTTTCACAAATTTGTTGCTGTTACTTTTTATGTAACGAGGGTAGACATCTTTTTACTTTTGAAAAAATACTATTAGAAAATGTTACTTTTTTTGTTCTTAGATTATACTAGTAGAATAACGGTGTTGAAATATGTTACGCCATTTTTCAGCTAAAATTTTAAGTTTCTTTCGGTGTAATGTTACTTTCTTGCTCATTTTATCATAATAACTTTATAATTTTATATACGTTAAACATATTACAGCGACCAACTTCAAAAACGAAGGAGGTTCTCTATTAGATTGTAATTTTTTTTGCATGTATGTTACGCGATATCTCCATCAAACTACAATGTTTTTCAATTTTGTTTTATTTGATTCGGTTTACCGTCAGGGTGGTCACATAAAATTTGAAATTATCTTAATAATTGTATGTGCAGTAACTGTTATTATCATGACAAAGTAGTATAAGTACTTATCGGCGGGCCAATGATCATGGAATTCGAGAGACAAAATTAAAACCATTTAAACAATCAACTTAAGATGATAACACCTAAAAAATAAAAATAATTTAAAATGCACAGTAAATCGTTCGGAACAGTGCAAATTAAAGTAATAAAATTAATTTGACTTAAATTTTTAATATTTACAATTACCAAAATATTTTTGCAGTCGGGGCAAGCCGAGAATTAATTTAATATTTAGTTATAATCTGAATTATTATTATAATATGTTTTCCACCAATCGTTCAGTTTCGAAGGAATAAAATATAAACAGATGGTAAAAGTTTTTCGCAAAATAAAATTGTTGGTGATTGTTTGCGATAAAAGTTGTATAAAATTACACAAAAAGGTTTTAGCAGTGTTTGACGAATATAAAAGTAAAGAAGTTTTTAATATTTTTCTTTAAACTAAGATATTGTTAAATGTTAAATTTGTATACACATAAAAGACTGTTTTTTTTCCCTATCGATCCATGTGCTATACATAAATATTGACTTAATATAACGTGTCAGACATATAACAGTTTTTTTGCTCTTCTGTAAAGTAGTACTTTAACCTGTAAAGTATTACTGCTTTGTTCGTTTGGGCCGTCGCGTCGATAGGAAACTTTTAATTCGAATTTTCTACGATTTGAACTTAAAAATCGGTAGGTAAATGAACAGTTATTTATAATTTTTAAATTTAAGATTCTTCATTTATAGTCCTACTTTAGATATAATGACATGTTTATGTAATGAGAAATCACTCAATGTTTTAAAACAAAGTTCCTCCACCCGTCTGTCAGTATTTGTATCTGAATGCTATAAGCTCAAAAACTGATGAATTTTCTCAAGGTTTTAGTCAATAAACAGGGTGATTCATGAGGAAGGTTCGCGTGTAAAGTTTATTGAAGTGTTGTATAAAATAGCTGAAAATTTAAAAATTAACTATTTATTTTAATAAGTCAACCAAAACACGGGTAGAGTAGAAATGTAATGACATACGTATCGCAATTATTATCCTTATCCAACTAAATAGATTAACGATCAGAGTTAAGTACATAATTGTTAATTCCTTTACATTATTCAAATCGAATCTTTCGTTTAAAAGTAACGACTGGTATTAAAATTGGGAAATATTCTACGATTTGTCTTATTTACCCGCACAATTTATAAGTATATCCTTATAAGTTTAAATTAGATCATCCCATGCTTCATTGCTTATCCATACCAATATTTTAAACGCGAAATCAATTCTGTATGTTCCAAGTTTATCCTTAAACAGCAGAACCTGAAAATTTTGATAAATTTTGATACATCATGAGAATGGACCTTGGAAAAGTGTAAGATTATTATTTCAAAAATTCTCACGCGTAGGATCTCTATGTATTCAAAGTAATGCCAAAGCTATCACAGATCGATACATTAAAACAAAGGATATTTTATATCCTGGCAAATTGAAGTGCTCCCTGGGGACACGATATAGATTTTCTGTGACAAACTGAACACCACGCGGGTAAAACCACGGGGGGAAGCAAGTATTATATAAACTACCTATTATTTTCTCTCTATACCACATACCCTCCATAGTCCATAAAATGGGTGGCAGCATTTTTTGAATCAATATGTGGAATTTATTTTGTAGATTTTATTTTAAAAGACTATTCCTATCGTCAATGTACAAAAAATAAACAAGTGTTGAAGTATATCTACGAACGAAACGAATTTGACAACAACACAAAACCACGGTGCAGGGTGGCATGAATCAGAGAGACATAGTTTCTTCAACTAATCATCATGATAGGCTGCAAGATATTTTGAATTGAGATGAACCTAGATGAAACACAAGTGGTTGATAGGTACGTAACTCGTATGCATGTGTTATCAAACGCAAAAGAGGAAATATTATATTTCTTTTAAACAAATGAAATATCAAAAAGAAGGTAGATAATAAAGTATTTATTAAGTGGCCAAAATCAGTTTATTCATCTAGGTCATGTATTTGCCATCAAAATGGAAAACCAAATATTCAAATGCTTTAAATTTATATTGTATAATGATTCAACAATTAATATTCACATTTTACTAATATATACTTATCTTTGGCACAACGATTTGTCGTAATACAATCAGCTGAATACAATCCGATAAGGACTGCCGGCCGTCCGCCGGCTCCGAGCGTCAAGCAAAGAAAGAGACCGTCTGACTCAGTGCGAGGCATTATAAAGGCACCGCGTCACTCCACCGCCTGGCGAGGAGGTAACGTGGACCGATCGTGTTGTCTATGCTGTGACAGGTTACACGTTAGTTCAATGACAATGATGAAAAATATTGTACTAAAAAGTGTACATAATGAAATCAATCAATAAATCAATTTAGTAAATCAATAAATAATCATTTAAATATTAAGTAACATAATTAATACACTCCGAATTATTCCTAATTCTAACACATGCGTAACAGTAACTCTTGGTTGCAGTGTTGTCGAAGAGTAATATGTTTACTACCTTAGGCCTATGACAAAGAGGTGGCACGTCGGATCTCACTCGGTTGGCTAACTTTCGATAGGCACGCGATATTTTCACGTCCAAAACCTCCTCATGAGCCTATAGTTACCAAATATTATTTAAGGCAAAGACTATTTGAATCGCTAATTGCAGAAAGGAAACATGTCCAACTTTTTCAAAAATTGTTTCTTCACTAAAACAACTGACATATGCGGGACGCATCTTACACTGTAGAAAGGAATCATGTCCCACTAAATAGCATTGGCATGGTAACGTCTTGAAATAGCCGTTCACTGGAGACAGGGAACATAAATTTTGGTTTTATTGAGTTTTTTGTCTGTCCTGTAAAAAATGGAAAAGTGGACATGTTGCCTTTCTGCAGTTAGCGATTCATTTCTGTTTTTGACCGTTGGCTCTACTCAGTCATCCAGCGCGCGATAAACTGAGCTAGATTCGCCATTTCTTTGTACAGCAAGACGTGAAATGCCATGCTACAATCATAAAAACCGAGATCTCCAATATAATTTTTTTATCTAAATATTATGCTATCGTGGCAATAGGTAAGCTTCTTCGTTGGGAAGGAAACCTTTACGAAAGGTTATCGGTTTTGAGTAACGACCATTTACCAATAAACTGACGGAGGCTCTGGCAAGCTTAAAGCGACACATTTAAGTGCGGTTCGCCATTATATTTAACTATCTACTAAAGGTTAACGTTTGAAAACATATTATTTTAATACATATATATATATAAGACACAAGTAAAAATAACAATCTATCTGCCTCAAGTCAATCAAAAATCTTTGCCAACAACATTTTTATTAAATACTAGCTTTCCGCCCGCGGCTTCGCCCGCGTTGAATTCGGTTATATTGCGGTATAAAGCACAACTATAAGAAAACTTCTCACTCCCACGGAAAAATCTAAGAAGCGTGATGTAACGCTGGATACAATTAGTTGTTAAACCAAAACTGAATGGTACACTATATTATATGTTTTCCCTTGTGGAGCAAAAACATGCAGATTTTTGGCACTGGAAACCCGGGAACACGCTACATAGAGCTGACCATGCGAAAAACAATGTTTTTCCAAGCTATCATTCCACTTCTTAAGTATTTTAAAAAACACATCGTTACCATGTTTTAAAAAACACCCAGCGCCATCTATCGCATACCTCAAGAACTAAATAACGTAACTAATACTTATACCAATTAGTAATTCGTTGACTTTAGTGATTTCAGGATAAGTAGATGTAAAAAAATCAATTTAGATGATAAAACAAATTGTACGTCATCCCTCGAGAATTCCTCATTTTCGAGGATTCATTATCGTATCATTTGGCTTCTTAATTTACATGTTTATATTCATTTGCAATATTTTACCTTGTTTTAAACGACACACAGCGCCATCTACAATCCATCCATCAATCAAACAATATTTTTGATTTTCCTCGGGAATATCAATTTTTTTCTAGGATAAAAAGTACCCTATTATTTAATCCGGACTTTAATCTTTACGTCTGCAAAATTTCAAAGCAATCGGTTCGGTAGTCACGGCGTGAAAGCGGAACAAACAAACAAACAAACAAACAAAATCACTTTCCGATTTATAATATTAGTAAGGATTTTCACTCCTTACGCTGTAAAGGATGTAAGCATTATAAAGTTAAGAAACAGGCATTGTTGGTTTAAATGGCGTATCGACTTATGACCTTGATAATGCATCACGTGAGCTTAAAGAAACCTTGCCATACCATAAATCAGTCTTTTCAGGTTTTTCTATATAATGTCATCGGACACTGAACAGTAGCAGCACGACAGATTCATCATACACCACGCAACCGAGTCATAATAAAGTCGCGTGCTGTGACACACAATATTAATTTCGAGACATCAATAACAGGCGGTACCTTCTAATGAAAGTACGGTCAGCTACATAATTCACTTAACTCTTTGTTCGATGTCACATTAATTCATGTACCGTACTCATTGGAAACAAAGGACAAATTATTATTTATGTCAGAGGCGTAAGTCGTTGATATCTCGATGTATATTGTAAGTTCTTTTTATTTACGTTCTGATTGCTGTATGTAGCTTTGATGTCAACTTTACGCGAGGCTTTTAAGCAGGTTTAAGAATTACAGTACCAGCCTTGTAGCTATTATATTAACTTTACCGCGACAACATGTAAGCGGATTGGGACAAGCCTTCGGATGGAATCTCGAGGGTTATGAAAGGACAAAAGCCCATAACATTATTTACTGTTTTATGTTCACACAAAGGACAATCTCGACTTCTATTAATGACTGGGTGAGTCGTCATATTGTTATTCCTTTTATTAGTTAATGTAACGAGGGATGCCTCGTACCGACACCATGTTCAGTTTAAAACAAACTTAAAAGTAATCGTGGCATAATATTTTTAAGATTTTTTTAAGAAGTAGACTTTTCTTAGTGATATAATTAGCAATTTTTTTTATTTATTTAACAAAATAAAGTCATTACATTGTGAACCAGCGCACCAAAAATTGCTAGGAATAATATTATAAATACGCATAGAATGATAGTAATTAAATAATTTATTATTTCATTATTATCATGTTTGTTAGGTATAAAATTTATAAACGATATAGAAAATCCCTCAACGCAAACAATAACAATATATTTTTCCAATGATCACAAATATTGCTTTGGTACTCTCATACCAAAATTGGAATTGGAATATTATTATTTGGAAAATCCACACTTGTGAAATGTTGATCGAAATGTCTTCTCTTTACGTAGATATCCCAACTAGTAAACACAAAAACTGTCTCTACGCCCCACGTGATTAAATTAAATTTTAAGTTTAAGTAACTAACCCATTTTTACAGAAAAACACAACTTAAATGTCAGACGGTATTCGGAGCAGCTAAACAATAGTAACTATTTTAATTTAAAAGAACTAGATGGCGCTGTAGCGCGGAGAAACAAGCTATCGTATTGTTTTTGCGGGAGTACGTATAAGGGCAAGTTTAGTTTTGCAATGCTGCGCCGCCGCGGGTTCCCCCGAGGCGGTCGCTTCGATGAAGCCTATACAGCCTTCCTAGGCTATGGCACTAACTAGGTGGTGTTTAGTCAGTACGAGTCTGACATAACCATTCACCACCTCCCTCCCCCGGTTCCGGAGGGTGCCCAGTTGCCCGGGGCGCAAAAAAAAAAGTTTTGCAATGTTAGGATAGCGAGACAATATGGTAACAAACACACACACACGCACTCACACACACACACACGCACGCGCGCACATACATACACACACACACACAGACAAAGTATTGTCATCATACAATTAGTATTAAAGTTATATCATGGCTGTTAGTGATTCTCCAAATAGGAGCATTAATATTTTATGCAATTATATTAAGTAGAAGAGTAAGGTGATGTTGCTAGCATTCGTATCCAATTTTTGCACTATTTAGTTTTAATTGAACTATATTTTTAAATTCTAATAGCTTTAATAAAAAATAAATACAATAATCTAATTACATTTTAATTTTTGGTAATCCTACTAGGATTCGTGTGCACTATGCTTATGCTGTGGTTTCGTTTCTCGTTGGAATCTCTTAACCCGTCACTAAGCGCATCACTCCATAATGGTTGGAATATTTTTTAATATTCGAAATTAATATTTCCAGTTAAAAAAAAATTTTATAAGTTACAGAAAAACTAAACATACTTGTAATTATAAACTTACTAACCATCACCTGCCCCCTTCGCTGGTCTAATAATTATTTCTTTTCATTGGTACATGTCATTAACCAACGACTTTTTTTTTTCAGATTTTATTGCAAAAATTTTACACTCGTCGAAGCGGGTGGGAGACGGCTAGTCAGCATGTTAACATACAGTTTCTACACCTTACTGTAGGACTGACATCTTTAGTTTTGTTATTTAACTGTATCCGGCTCAAAGGACCAAAAGAAACTGTATCGTATTATACATTATACCGTACGGATATTAGGTATAAATGCGCGAATATAACAATAAATTAAATATTATTTAAAGTGACCTAAATATCAAGTCATTGACATTACATGTACAACATATTAGTACTGTACGGTAACCCGTACAAACTTATTACATTTATTATAACAATAAATTATTATTATCATCATCATGTAATTTCTATTTTATTAAATTAAAAAAAAACTTAATTTGTATTCAAAGGTAAAACATGTTGTAAAATTTTAATTTAATTACTTTTGGGACGAACAAAAACAATAAATCGACTTGTAACCCATGTAGGTCGTGTTTTACTTTTAAGATTCAACGCAAATAAAGAAGAATATGAATGATATAGTGTGTAATGTGAGAGCAATATGACAATATCTGTTATATTTTTATCCGTTAAGTTTCAAATATTGTTGTTTTTTAGCCTAACTTACTGCAATGGAATTGATATTATTATTTTGCGTCTTTTGCATGTGTAATATTTTATATCACGGATAAAATCTATGTCTTTTGTAGTGACAGAATTTTTTGGTATGTGGCGGTATGATTGAGCACAATGCTGCTTAAAAGGTATTTTAGGACAAATAGCATTTAACCTCTTGTAAGTCCACGGTAGCAATTGCTACCATATTCAAAGTATCTGCTGTTTTTTTTAAAATACGATTCATTTTTGAGTGACATAGATTAAAATGTTCTATGGTGGATTCTTTATGTAATCAGCTTTACGGTTGTATTTTTTGTTTGGTCCTAGTTTCCTTGTTTAGATAGAACATGGCATTTTTATCTAAGAGTCCGACATTTATTTCACAATTCGAGCACGGGGCGCGCAGTAGCAGACTGACAAGGGATTAAAAAACACATTGCAAAATTAAATTTTCTAATAAGTAATTTACTTTTTGACATTGTTGTTTTTTGCGTCATCCGAGACGTTTAGACTGTGAGGATTTTTTTTCTTGTTACATTAATTAATTTGACTAATGAGTTTGGCTACAGGGAAGAACGGCGAAAACGTATTAATGGTTCTTTCTCTGCGGGGAGTCTTGGTTAACACTTCTCAATGCTCCTTCGTTATACAGTTTAATATTTAATGAGATAATTGTAGACGAAACTAATTGAAAATATTATCGATAAATACTCGTATTATTACGTTAACGCCGACATTTATAGCTGAGTGGATATAAGGATACGATTACTCAAGTTGAAAGTTTCATCCACCACAATCTTATTAATGTAAAAGTGTTTTTTTTTATTCTCGGGAATTATGTAGTGGTCGTTTCATATTCTAAATCGTGTGAATGAATTGATCAAGATTGAACTGTGAAAATGCGATCTTTAGAAAAAAATTGTTGTGTTTTTCTACAATTGCTTGTCTTTTAATTACGGATTAAGTGAGCGTTTTGCCTTTGATACTTCCTTACGTTACGTTACCCTAGGAGACAGATACGATGTCTTGTTAAGTTTATTGATTGAAAAGTTTTAAATTCTTAGCACGTCAAATCTGTTGTTAGTCCAGTCTAATATAAGCAAGACCGCCTCTCAAAATGACCTCTTTCATCTACATCGCAACCCGAAGCGTTGCTATCTACTTTGTTGTACTATCTGGACTTATATTGTAAAGAGAGTACGGACTTTGTAAATTTGTATATATGTAAAGTGAAATCGCTGAAAAATCACCATTTGAAATGTACATTACTCAAACGAATACACAATATTATTTGTGTAACAAAACTGAAAATTTTCTCTATTCTAATTTCAGCTTTAAATTGTACACATAGGGTCAATATTAATTTACAAAGTTGACAGATTGTGGTAGGTTTACATGTTCCGTTTGAGCTGCTGAGCGCCGTTAGGCCGCCCTGTTAAGGTTGTACGATTCAGAGCTTTTTTCTTGTTGATCCAAATCAGAATATGTAACTACATAATAAGTTGCAAACAGCTTTGTGTAACATTACTGATCTTATCTGTGGGCTAGATGTCGAAAAATAATATGGGGTTGTAAAATGGACAATTATTTGTCTTACTTTTACTATTTTTAAGTAAAAAAATTATCCACTAATAATTATCTAGAAATTCTGCTGCTAGACTAAAACTGTTTAGTTGGTATGGTTGAAAGATATTATATGATTTTTATATAGCCTCTGGTTAATGAAACCCTCTTCCATTATAACTTTTGAATAATTTGTTACATTTAATATTTGTGCAGAACTTATATTGTAAGAAATAAATTAAACTTATCGGAATAACACCTGTGATGTTTTTAACGGTAGTTGTCAATCCCTACTAATATTATAAATGTGAATGTAAGTTTGTTGAATGCTTTCACGCAAAAACTACTAAACCGATCATCATGAAACTTCGTATACATATTCTTGGAGGTATTAGAAGTAACATAGGATACTTTTTATTGAAAAAAAAATTGAAAGCGAAGCCGCGGCTAAAAGCTATATTTCATAAAAAAACACTAATACGTGATATAGGTACAAAGCTTAATAAAATATAAAACGTATACTTTCATTTTCTAGTGTTTCTTGAAATTAATACAGCACAGTAAAATACGATGAAGTTTATAGTGGTAGTGAAGTGTATATAGTGTAAGAAGAAATGAATGCTAGCGGTGTTAGATTGTGACCCGTCAATGTCAAACGCCTTAGGAAAATCGCTACTCTGCCTAAAAATGTTGAGTAAATAAAACTTTATCGGGAATGGCGCAGTTTGGGTTCCGTGGCTGCTCGTCACAATATGCGGACATAGAAGGAAGCTTTTAATTTACACTCACAGTTTCTCATATTGAATAAATATATCTTTTTTACTTCTACAAGTTCATTCTATAAGACTATTGCTTGTGAAAACTGTGATAGTTTTCTTCTAAAGCTTGTTATGTAAACTACTGCCGTGATTTTTTCACATATAAATTTTTTCACACATATCTAGTACCATGAAACCCTGAGTAAGTCCCAACCCTAACAGATCGAGAGACAAAAAGGCGAAACTACCCTTCCTTGTTGACTATGGAACCCTAAAATCTCGATAAATTTAAAGCAAAAAATAGAAATCAAGTCTTCAATTTATTTATTACTAGATTTCGCTGTAGCGCGTAGAAACACGCTATCGTATTGTTTTTGCGGGAGTCCGTAAGCGAGACAATGTGGTAACTAACACACACACAAACTAACAAAGTATTGTCATAATATAATTAGGATTTAATTTATCTGTGAAACAGGTATCATTATTTAGTATCTAACACAGAAGCTAGATTTGAATTACCCAAAATTCAGATAGACGCTTAAACATAAGACAAAATAAACTGATATGGAAACCGTTTAAAACGTACACAGAAAGATTCTAAAAACGCCCTTTGATATAACAGATTACAAAATAAACTGACGCAAATAAGAACGAGAATAAGAATAATACACATGGTTACAAAATGAATCGTCGCCAGCAATCACCAGTTAACTAACAATACAACTCGCCGTAGGTCCTTTGTGTAGGTACCCAGCTGGTCCCCGAGAGGCATTAACGGCAATAAGAGGCAGTACGGCACGGCTCTTTTATTCCCCTTTTTCTTTACAAATGGGAAATCGTACCCACATTATTACAATCTGTGTCTGTGCGTAGATATGGACTACACCCTTCACGCTACAACCGACAACATACCTACATACAAGATACCGACATACGTAATGTCTACAACGTTTCAGTTCATAGCAATAAACTTAAGTGATAAAAAGTTCGCTGTATAACCTCGTCTTAGTTCTAAACTTTCAATATCTTTATACCTATATATAATTCTTCTGTGAGTGTGTATGTCACTGAACTCCTCCTAAACGGCTGGACCGATTTGAATGATTTTTTTTGTGTGTGTTCAAGGGGATCTGAGAATGGGTTAGATTCACAAATCAGCCCGGCAGATGGCGCTGCAGACGGTATCTAGGTTATTTATCTATACTGCAAAAATAACAGGCAGGACAACGTCTGTCGGGTCCACTAGTAAGTTTATATTTATCATAACGAAAAGTAAATTCACTCATGCAGAACAACAGATTTAATTATATCTCTGCCGGTTTTTTTCGAAGCTAAACTATCATGGATAATTTTTACGATTTGAAAATAGCTCAACAATGAATAATAGCGTTTTTTGTCGGTTATTACCTTTTTTTAACCTTACCGTTAAAAACTCGGTTAAATTTTCTATCCAATGCAAATAATCCAGCCGGTTACTGAAGAACATTCACAACTATTAGTCGACAACTATTGTGAAGTCTAATTGAATTACAGAAGTTTGATCGAGGGCTCTCTAGAGAAAGACCCTGATTGCGGATCGCAGAAAAGAAAAAGGTTGAAATCAGTATCCCGCAATCTATGCCTGCCAATATAGTCTCTATATGCGACACACTTGAAAACTGTTTTGCTTGAGCCACAGAAACAATCGTAACAGAACTATTTTTGTACACTGTCACCGAGTTCTTTTTTTTATCTTGATGTAATAAACTGTATAAGAAATATAAATGTTTGACATTGCCAGTGACAATATCTTATTGATATATTTACAACACATATTTTCAATAATGAAGTAAAACAAATATATTACGATCTAATCAGGATCATTAGAGCTGCAGTAAAAATCAAATTTTATATGTTCATCAGATTTTTCAATAAAATAAAATAAAAATTTTATTATATTGAAAAATCAAAATATAATTTTCAGAGATTTCAATAAAATAAAATAAAAATCAGTTACTTAAAAATGGCTCAATTAAGTGCCCATAGCACTAAACAAATTTTAAACCTCATTACATTTCTGTTAAATACTTGAAGTAGAAAAGGACAGAACGATATTTAAATGTCTACGTTTAGCGCTAATCGCAATTTCTGGTTGTTGGTAAAGGTTACCCTTAATATCCATCACAGGCATAAATCGTCAAACTCCCTTTCTTAAAATGAAACACATTGTAGGAAAACTGAAAACGCGTTAAAGGTCATACTTTTAAATTCAAACATAAGCGTTATATATTTTTGGCTCAAATATGTTTCAGTATATTTATTGTAATATTTTATTTATTGTTTGCGAAACTTAAGATTGCTTCATATTGAAGATTTTGCTTTGCGTAGCAAAATTGCCGATGATCGCCGTCTCACGAATATAGCTCGAGAAAAATAGACATACTTGAACGAAATTCATTTGGAATTCCAGCTCAAAACCTTCACCGGGGAGATATTTTTGCTCCACATTCTCTAAGTATGTACGAATAACTTAAATTACAGTTTTTTCAAATTGGTGTAAATTATTTTAACAACATAAATAATGATTTAATGAAAACAGCCACTTGGCATGGCGGAAATATTTTGACAAGGAGCCGAGGTACATTAAAAAAATATATTCATAGGTGTTTTTACTAGGTTCACTTGATTGAGAGGCTTGTAATAGTTTTAATGGGTTTTTCCAATAGAGTAATTCATTGATCTGTGAGAAGTTTTCCTTAAGTTTCAACGTAACTTAGGTTTAGAAAGAATCAGACCTAGTACAATAACTACATAGAACTAGTTGAAAAAAACAAATTACTACTACAACTACTGAACCGAGGCCATACTTGAATAGAGCGTCATCATATTATATATTCAGCTTATTATTAAATCTATTCTGTACCATATGTGAGCTTGGCAGGCACGTAAAGAAAAAAGCTTTTAATCTGTAAAAGAATTCTTCGAAGCATCTTCCAAAAATCACCCAAATGACAATGCTTTTTATTAAAGAATATAACAATGGAATTAACACACTATTTATATTCTCGTTATGCCCTCGTGGGAAGCTAAATAATGCCTGTGTCACGTCCGTTATGCATTGGTGAGGATCGAATTGGGTCTGCTTGGTTGAAAGATGACATCTGAACCCATAGATCATGGCCGCCCAATTAAAATTTGTAGAGATATAGGTATTAAAAAAGAAAGAGTATAATAGTAGTTTATGATACTGTTGCATAATAAGGGTTCTTATAACATGAGTGTGTTTTAAAAAAACGAGCCGTAGGCGAGTTTTTTTATAGTATCACACGAGTGTTATAAGACCAAGTTATGTACAGTGTCATACACTACTTTATCTACTCTCATACTATATTACGTAAAACAATGTTGCAAACAAAACCAAACTTTGTTTAAATATTGAAAAGATTTTTTAAATGTCAAATGTTGGCGCCAAGGTGCAAACATCGATTGTGAATGCGTGTTGCGTCGTCGCGGACTCGTTCATTGAAACCTTTTTAAAGTAGAGGTTCAACCTCCTTGGTCCAGCTGGAGGTTGTATAGGTGTATCGTTATGATTAAAAAGTTATATTATGATACAGGTGTCCATACAAGACCTGTATCGTAATTAAACTTTTTTTATTATTATTTTTGGCCTGTACGTAATGTTTGTCATAAGCATTTTGTTTTCAGTTTTAGAATCTTTGTATTATAGTATCAGAGTAGATAAAAAATATAAGCTCATCGGTAATGAGGATCTTTTCTATAAAAAGCTCAAACGCCTTGAACATAGACGGCAGGTAGCAAGCCTATCCGTATTTTATAGGATACATTTCAGAGAGTGTGCAGCAGAATTGCATAACCTTGTTCCGCCATCCCCATTTTTTCATCAGACAACCAGACTTACTAATAGTCGACACCATTATATGGTTGATATACCAAAGAGTCGCACTAAGCGTTTTAGTTCCAATTTTGTGATGCGTAAGGTGTGGAACTCTTTGCTGGAGTCTGTATTTTCTGACAAATACAATTTAGGGATCTTCAAGTCACGAGTGAATAGGTATCTTCTAGGCAAGCGCGTCACATCCAAGATCGCATCGTCGCTTACCATCAGATGAGATAGGGGTCAAGCTTATGCCTATTTTCTATAAATATATATATAAGCAATAAAAAAAAAACGAGGAACTCGTTGGCGGCTATAATATGCCGACTGCCCGGCATATTATTGCTAACGTAAGCAATTTTTTAACGGTCGGTCAGTGATGGGTGACGAAAACTTTGATATCTCTTGCTGTTTCGTTCGTACCGACTACGAGATAAATGTGTGTAAGAATCGTCATCTCAGCCAAAAGAAGTTCACTGCCGGATGGAAGCCTCACTCAAAAAGGAGTAGGAGGGTTCTGTGGTCTACAATAAGCGTGTAATGACCAATTATCATTAGTCGCCTTTTACATGTTAGTCTCCGCTGCCAGATACCAAATGCCATATGTGGGAATATTATTGGCGTGATGATGATGAATCTATAATCTAAGAACACAAATTGGTTGTTTGTGTATTTGTCTATCCGCTCTTTTTCCCGCTCTTTTTCCATTGTATCAATAACGTTACCATAACAACGCGTTACCGGTTCAGCTAGTCTATAATCTAAGAACACAAATTTGTTGTTTGTGTGTTTGTCTGTCCGCTCTTTTTCCCGCTCTTTTAACGTTACCATAGCAACGCGTTACCGGTTCAACTAGTTGAAAATTAAAAAATCTAATATCTTTACCTAACCACCTCGAATGAAGCATTCAAAATTAATCGACATTTGACAGATTCTACTTCTGACATCATAGTCTAGGTACTACTGGATTATGCATTAGATAGATTTTATATTTGTCATTTACATCCACTTTAAGAAAGCATTGTTTAATCAATGTCAAACAAAAGCTTATGTAGTAAATATGGCTTGAAATGTATCTAAGAGTTCACTAAAAACAATCGTCAGTGCGGGCGCGATTCCAAATTGAGTTTCCTCTCCTAATCAAGGCGTTGTATAAACAAATACACCAAGGTATTGACGAGAGATGTATGCAAATCGTATGTTAACTTACATGGAGGGGCTTATTGTGTATGTACTTTCACAACATAAGTACCTATGTATATATGTTATACAAGCAGGGTTGGCAATATAACAGCAATAATCTGAACGTGTTATTTTATAGTCGAACTTGAGCAAAAGGAACCTTTTTCCTAACTACCTAACTAATTACCTACCCGCATTCACAGGACGGTCAGGCTTTCAATGGATTCCCCTTTTCCGATCAAATACTTGTAAAAATGTGTTATTCCAACAGTGTTAGTTGGTAATTACGACAAGACTAACGCAGAACCTGAAGTTTGTAAAGGATACTTAACATTTGCTACTCGGCTTTCTTATTATCTAACTACTCACCATAGAGGTTTCATTTCCAGTTACGGAAAAGGGAATGTAAATAAACCGCGACACGGTCTCACCGTTACGGTACCAGGTAGGCGCAATAGCTTTAAGATTTAACGAACCTAGAGGTCGTCTGACTGCACAAATTGCTCTAAAATGGCACCAGTTTCAATTGTGATCGCATCATACGTTCTGTGATTACTGCTAAATATTATTTATAAGATTTATTTACTCTATGCTATTCGGAAGTGCTTAAATAATAATAGATTACAATAAATACTTTGGTTCAGCATAAAAGTATATAGAAAAATGGTATGGTAAAATATACTATTTTTTAATGGTCGTGAGATAATTTGTAGTAAACCATATTGTAATAATTCAGAATTCGAACACAGTTTATTACATTACAGAATGATAAACATAACATTAATTAAATGTTAAGGTATTATTTTAATCTTGGTATTAATATAAATATATTTTCTTTTATTTGACTTTTATTTGCCACCTATTAGCCCAACCCAAAGAAAGCACTTTAAGTCTTGTTGTGGATAGGTTAATGGATAGACAAACCGATATGATACATATATATGTAATATGAAATACACATACACCCGTGACTTAGTAAAAAGTGCTCTTATTTATGAAACAAACAAACATCTGCCCTTTCGAGGATTAAAACCCGAAGCCATTGGCACAGAAGGTAGGGACGCTACTATTGCACCAAGCCGCCATCAATTTTTCCTATTATACTGCCTATTGTATCTTAAAACTTATGAAACACACAACTGTTATCATATTAGTGTTTGTATATTGAAGTACTGGTTACAGACCTACATAATTTATAGAGAAGTACAACCTACGCGGCTCCAATCCCGATAGGTGAGTAGTAACGCAAATGCAATTGGCTTTAATACGCCTTTCGAAGCATGAGGCTCGTTCACTTATCCGATGACCAGCATTCGCGGGAATTGCCTAATCTATGCAATCGAAGCGGCGCACGTTCACCGCTGCGCTATCTGTATGATTGTAAGCCATCGTTAAACCAATACCAGGCTCTACGCGAAAAGTACATCTATGTAATTTTAAGAAATGGTTTTTATAGGAAATGGTCAGTAAAATATTTAATGACAAAATGTCGAAATTTCAAAAAGGTGCATATTTACGCCAAAGTGCTTTATTTTTTTTCGAGAAATTCACTTTTTAAAAGTCGTTAATTAACTTTGCGGTATACGTAAGTTTTAGCGAAATCTTTTAAGTGTATTTTTAGTTGCAACCACATAAAAATATAAACAAAGTGTTAAGTAATTTTTAAGTTATCAAAAAAATTAAATTCCGTAAAAATTATTTATTTAATAATGAGTTATTGGCAGTTCACAATTAATAAAGCATAGTTCGCTGTTGATATCCGAATTTTAGTGAGACAAAAACAAAATGCTAAACAGTTTTTTTGTTGTTTGTTTTTATTTTGTATGAAATAACATTTATTTGGTCATAATCCCATTAATACGTTCCACTTATTTTGACCAAGTGTATATTATTATTTTGCTTAAGAGTAATTTACAAATTAATAATATTTATCTATTACACGGAAGCTTTACTCTTTTAAATTATAAATAATATTGTCACTTTGGATTACTAAAAGAAATCTTAAAAAAAAATACTAAATAGCCAACACGGCAAGTAGGTTTCAGTGCTTACTGCCAACGGAAACAAAAGTTCAGAGCCTTCTTCTCTTACTTAAGATAAAATTCCAAGAATTCTGGCTCCATTCTCGCTTGTGAAGCGAATTTCCTTGAAACAGGATACTAGCTTTAAGATGCTCGAAAATACTGGAAATGTTTTGAGCGAAAAAAAGGATAATATTGTTTTCTTCTTATTTAAGATATTCTCAATATATAAGTGATTGGAAACTTAACTGAACTGTGTTTCGTAAAAGTTACTCCAAACAATTTGTATCTGTTAACTTGTGTTTATTTCTTAAGGATTTGAAAGTTGTTTTTTGATACTCAACATATTAACAACTACATACCAAATTTAGTTATTTTTATTCTTCAGAACAAAGTTATTATCATAAAGTTTCTTATTTTCATTCATAAAAGACAATTAATGTAACAATAAAAAATATAAAGGAAATAATTTAATTAATTTTGAAAACGTATGTACATGTTTGTGTGTTTGTCTGTTAACGTTACCATAGCAACGCGTTAAACGCAAGTAGTTCGTCTACCGGACGCTAGATGGCGCTAACGGAAAAATATTTAATAATAGAAAAAAATTAAAGCATTTTGTCTACCCGTGCGAAGCCGGGACGGGCCGCTAGTCTATAATCTAAGAACACAAATTTGTTGTTTGTGTGTTTGTCTGTCCACTCTTTTTCCCGCTCTTTTTCCATTGAATCAATTAACGTTATCATAGCAACGCTTTACCGGGTCAGCTAGTTCTATTAAATTATGGATTCAGTCTGATTTGAAGTGCAAAATATTATAAGTAAACACTGTAGTTTTGATAATGCCTTTTAACGTGTTATAAATGGATGAAATGTTATATACTTGCTTAAATCAAGCTTTAATTTGAAGATCGTTTGATGAAACGGTAGTGATCCTGGCATCCGCACCGACAGTCGTTTGTGAGGAATAGTGTCAAAACATTGTTCGACGTAACTTAAAACGACGTAAATCGAGGACCGCCTGTATTTCTTTGTATATTTACATATCTATATATCATATATTTGTCTATCTGTTACCCTAGTATCCATAATAATCCTTACGGTACTTACTTTCGGCTGAGCTAATTGCTGGGAATGTAAGAAATATTGTTAAATGTACGAAAAAAATACAACAATCTATAATCTAAGAACACAAATTTGTTGTATGTGTGTTTGTCTTTCCGCTCTTTTTCCCGCTCTCTTAACGTTACCATAGCAACGCGTTACCGGATCAGCTGGTATATACTCTAAAAACACATTTTTTTTGTTTGTTTGTCTGTCCGCTCTTTTTCCATTGTATCAATTAACGTTACCATAACAATGCGTTACCATAGCAACGCGTTACCGGGTCAGCTAGTACCTTCAATTAACATTAAACTCTGTTCGAATTTTGAATGATTATAATTAAGTTTACTATTTACATCTCACAACAGTATAAAGTTTTATCATATCATCTTTCTATGCACTTTTACTCTAAAAAAATGTACCAATCCAAACATTGATTGATACTGCGTTACCAATACAATATAGCAGAAGCACAGTCGTAACTCCAACCATTTGGACTCAGATCCTCTCAGTGGAATATGATTTATATTAACAATGGGACGTACAATATCTTAAGTTGTGAGACAGGGAAAACAGACGAACGGAAATAATATTTTGTAGTATCTGAGACGTATGTGAAAGCCAATAAAACTGTATCAGATAGGGATTTAGAAAATGCATTATATGACACCTTAGTCTGTCATTATGAGTTACCTATTATTGTTCCCGCTACTGGGATATCTGCCTTTCTTTTGAAAATAAAGCTATACACTAAATAAAGATATTAAGCATTAGCAGTCGTTAGCAGTGCCTTGTGACCTCTGAATTTATATTTTTTTGGCCACCTTTTTGATTCGTTGATCGTATCTTATGAAAATTGTTGGTCCTCTGCAATCAAATGTGAACTATCATATTAATTATTAATCTTAAAATAAACGAACGCATGGCAATCACCAGAAGCTTTTATGCCATCTAAAATCGGTATCTTTGTAAGATGCAAAAGCTTAAGTAGAGCTTAACTTAAATAATAGACTGTGAAAAAAATCTATTATTCATTGAATATTTTTAATGTTCGATAGCGTTATTACTTGATTATGTTATCAAATATCAAACTGGAGATTTTCTTAATATGACTTTGATAGAACTGTTTCAGTAACAAAACATTACAAAAAAGCAAAAAATCACTATTGCAAAAAAATGCAAAGTCACACATAAAATATTTAAATAAAAATTGCAAGTTTTTAAATTAGCAAATTATCTCATAACTATCGGACATTGACTCACATTACGCTAGTAGGTAATTTAGAATTGAAAGCTAGTGGAGCTCTGTCAAAAATTTCGGATCCATCGTTCTTTGAACATAACCTAAACTTGATGAAACAAATACGAGACAATTTCATTTATAACCAGAGTACTACTTGCTGAATCTATTGGCTGCGTATTTTAATAACTACGAAAATGATTAACACAGATGTGTATAATATTATTTCTCATAATTTAATCAACCGAATAAAATATCTGTGATTCCTAATGCCAAAACACTTCATTTCACATCAAAAACTGCTATTTGTATGATGCCTAATCACAAGTTTCCGTTTCGGAAAATTTCTTGAATATGCTCCGAAACGGACCAATGATTTCAATAAATTATAGGGACCAGAACAAATATTCCAATTTAAAATTTACATTTTAATATCGTACTACATTCAGAAAATATATATTTACAGGTGCTGGCATATCAAGTTTGGATCCAGGTAAACTATTCGTGTGCCGATTTCATTCAAATAAATCCTTTTAACATTTTTTGCGTGATTAAGGAAAAAATATCCGAACATACATATCATATTCATAATTTTAGTAAGATAACCTATAGTATTGTTACTTCTCGTATACTTTATTTTATTATAATGTTTTATTCAATAATCTGGAAAAATAGTTATGTCAAATGTACTCTTACTAGGTGGATTTTTGAGTGAAATCAGCCGACCCTAAATTTTTAGAAAATTCATAAAAAAATCATTTCTCATCCGATTTTCATTTTGTTTTCGATTGTAGATAGCAGAGCCCCTAAGGCATCTTTTATATATTTTTTATTGAAAATCCGTCTACAATTTTCTGAAAAATAAGCTTTTTCCCAAATTTTCCTCAAAAATCGACCTAAATTTCGTAGTTTTTCACTTATAACTTTTTTCCATTTCAACCGATTTCTTATTACATAGTGTCTTTTTGTAGATCTTATTGAACTCTAACTTTAATTTAAATACATTTTCTCTCGATTCTTTATAGTTTCTGAGGAAAAAATTCCTGAAAATAGACCAAAAAGCATCCATTTTCCACCAAAATTCATACCTTATTTCTCGAGATCCACTGAAGGTTTTTTCATTCTGTTTCGATATTTCTATAACCCTTAATACCCTTTCTATAATATTGTTGCACCAAAGCCAAACAACAAAAAATTAACTTTTTATCCCACGACAAACTTTGTCATTTTTGCTTATTTTAATTTATACTTTTAAACCATAGATTTTCGTTATATTCTTCCAATTAAACTTCAAATTTATAGTTTTATTTTAAAGAGCTTACTAAAACCTAACTTTTATCTTTGTAACTATTTTTCCGATTTTGTTTAGTTTCGGAGAAAATAAGCCCTAAATATCAACCTAAACACACCAAATTTCAACCAAAATATAAAACCTTATATTCTGAGATCCATAATAGATAATTTCTTTTTGTTTAATTTTTTGAGTAGTTCTCTTTTAGTATTACAATATATCTTTGCACCAAATTATTCCACTTGTAAATAAATTTTTTATCGATCATCGTACTTTTGTTGTTTTTTACTTAAAAATTCAAAATTAAAAATCATATAAAACCCTGCATATATAAGTTTATAAACCTTCATTTATATCGTTTAAGTTAGTCCTTAGGTTTCTTAATATATTAGTTTAGCACATCTTTGTTATAAATATTATAGTTTTTAAGATAGATTAGTTTGAAAAATTTCATTTCCTTAAAATTTGTAAAATTAATATTTAAATTTTATATTTCTCTAACGTGTATAATTTCAAATTGTGTCAAATATGGATCCCAAATCACTTAGCGCAAATGATAGAGCTCTTCTTGATTATATTGGCGACCCAGATTCCGATGATTTTGATGACATAATCAACCCAAGCAACTCTTCTTATGTACGTCTGCAATACGACGACTCCTTCACTCAACAAACTCCACGAATCGCATCTTCACAGGAACCTGTAATGTTCCAAGATCCCATACCTCTATCACAAACCCTTGTAACACCTCGAACTGAACCACCCTCACTTTCTTTAAACCAACTACAAACTTCGCAAATAATTAATGCAGAAACATCTTGTGATATAAGTATGACTCCCTCCCAATCCGGAAACCTCAGGAAAACAAAGGGTAAGGTGACCACTCAAACCTTTGCCCCACCTTTGGAGTCGATGTTCCCGGACATCGATAGCAATCCATTAGGGGACGCTATCCGAAACATCTACAACACCTTCGCCGAAATACCTAAAATTCTTCAAAGTGCTCCTAGTCTGACTCGCGATAATCGCACCAAAGCCATTAATAATGTAATAAAGGGCATGGAATCAGTCTTTGAAGTATTTAAAGGCTTAAATTCTGGCCCCATTAAAACCCCAACTCACGACCAATTACAAACCCAACATCACTGCTGTATTAAACCTGATTTAATCACCGAGGAGGTCAAGAAAATAGTCCAACAAACAGTCAGGACGGAATTAGGAAGGGCGGTTCAGACGCGCGTACAACCCACAACGGTTATAACGGCTACGCGCAAATTGCCGCTTCATCTAAACGGTCCCAACCTCATCGTACACCTGACCCTCCTCGACCTGCCTTAATCATCGCTTGCAACACTGAGGGAGCCCCGCGCGAGCAGGCTGTCTCGGCTCTTAGAAAAATAATTAAATTCAAAGATACCAAGTACACCGCAGCTAAAGTCGTTAATCTCTCTAAGGGCAAGACCAAAGTCGAGTTCGACAATAGGTCCGATATGGAAGATGCCCTTAGAAGAATTAAAGACGCCCCGTCATCTCTTGGGGTGGCTGCGGTGGAAGAAAAGAAACTGAAACCCATGCTCATTATTAAGGGCATATCTACGGAAATTAATAAGGATGATCTTATACCCTCCATCTTCCTCTATAACCCCGAACTCGAAAACTTTACAGAGGCTGACATAAGCCTACGCTTCACAACTAAAAATCGCAACCCCAATTTATTTAATGCGGTTCTATCCGTTGCTCCTCGCATCTGGAGGATTTTGACTGAAATGGGCAGAGTGAAAATCGATTTCCAGAGAATTCACGTAGAGAACTTCTCTCCTTTCAAGCAGTGCCGTGGATGCCACGGCTTTGGACATACCAGGCCCATTGTACGCATGAACGGCGCTGCGGTCACTGCGGCAGCAACACCCACGCCGAAGAGGCCTGCCCCACTAAAAACGAAGCTCCCACATGCAACAACTGCTTTTCACATAACGCCAAATTCAAACTTTCCCAGAACATCAAACATTCACCCTTATCTCAAGTCTGCCCGAGAGTACGAGCCATGCAACGCCGTATTGAGGCAAAAGTCGATTATGGCTGTAATTAGACTAAGACAACGTAACATAATTCCTTTAACTTTAAGTTAGCTCAACATCTTACTATATTGTACAAGACTTAAATTGGTCAAGTTACTATAAAAATTTATTCACCATATAATATATATATATATATATATATATCTATAAAATATTCTCTTTTTCTCTTTCTTTCCTGCTTTACCTATTTCTTTTCAGTTTGTAGGTCCTCTCTGCCTACAAACTCTCTCTATTTCTGTACTTGCACTCTAGGCGAGAGGTACCCCTAGCCTCAACCCTAGTTTGCAACTACACTCAATAACAAACCCCTTATACAATAACCTAAGAACAATTTCTTTGAATCAGTTTCACTATATTTGAATAAATAAGATACAAAAAAAAAAAAATGTACTCTTACTTGCGTAAAATAAATATAAATGTGAATTTAACAGTTTATTTGCAAGCTCCTATTAGATTCTGTGCGTCACAAATTGTTCACGGCAATGATTGTGCCGTTTTGGCCTTAATAGCGCTGTACTAGGAATTTCCATATATCTTTACCGTCAGTTCGACATGAGTTCGATTTGATCTTAATAGAGTTTCGTTTAAGGGTGCAAGATCGAGTGCCATATGAAGATGGATTGGCCATACATTCTGGTGGAAATCCTAAATAGAGTCTGGTTTTAAATCTCTTGCATACGGGATGGTGAACCGATATGTGTCAATATGGATATTCGTAATCCGGAATTATAACAGATAATAAAATATTTAATTAAAAAAAAATACATAATCTACTTGGAAAAACAAAATATCTTTAATTCATAACGATATTGATAAAGAGTTAAAATGTGATTACGAAACGTTGTATTAAAAATTAATTGAACGTACTAGCTGACCCGGTAACGCGTTGCTATGGTAACGTTAATTGATACAATGGGAAAAAAGCGGACAGACAAACACGCAAACTACAAATGTGTGTTTTTAGAGTATAAACTAGCTGACCCGGTAACGTGTTGCTATGGTAACGTTAAAAGAGTTTTGTTCACAAATTTGTCTTCTTAGAGTATATATTCAGGAAGTTTTGGTATCTACCATAATTATCAGTTACAATAACATTTACGACATTATAATTTAAAAACATCGATTACGTATAACAATCTTTTTTTTCTAGAAACCTGGGTAACTATGTATGTATGAATTCATTTATAATTTGGTAGCCACCAAACAAAACTATATACAGTATTAATGGTTCCAGAAAGTATTTACTACAAACTGATATGGAAAGTAATGAGTATGGCTATTGGAGTCATCGATCCGATTCCTTGATTCCTTGCACGTGAACTTATTAAACTAATGCGCTTTACTCTCAGGAGATAATGCTAGTTAACGGACAACCTCTTTTTGTTGTCTGCACATACCTGCTAGCTAAGGATTATTGAAAGACAAAGAAAATATTAATAAAGTAACACGAAGGTATATAATACAGAATAAATGATATTCATAAAAATTACTCGGGTACATGCTCGTATTCATCACACAAACATCTGCCCCTTCCCAGACTCAAACCCGAGAGCATTTGGTTTTAAAGATAGGGTTACCCAAATGGTCGTCATTGACGAGCCTAACAAGCTGAGAGTTATAATGTTGCAAAAATCCATAGACCAAGATGTATCTTTTAAAGTTATAAAAAAATTTACTCATAAAAGATCGTATATCAACCTTTGTTAACCTTTTTTACAACAAAATACCTAGTTGGCTAATAAATGCAAATCTGTTGGCTTTGAAACAAACCAGAAACTAAAGTTGACAATAAAAAGATGGCGTTTAGTTTCCAAATATTAGCAGAAAACCAAGAAGAAGTCTGTGTCAGTTGTCTTTACATTACAATCTATTATCGCAATGGGAAATCCATAACAGTATCAATATTTTAGTATGTCAGTCATGTGTATTGATTGTCTGCCTTAATATTTTTTTTAAACATTACGTAATATACACTAAGATTACGGAGACACACAATGAATAATAGAAAAAACAAAAGCTGTTGAAAAATAAAGAGCCATTTAAATCACAAAAACCGTTTAGACAAAGATAAAACAAAAATTTTAACTTGCAGCTGTGGAAGTGTATGATCATGACTGATACGTTGTGTAGATACGATTTTTGCTTCGATCGTGACCCGTGAGTGGGGTGGGACCCTTCGGATTTTAATAGGAGTTTTTAGGGTTCGACCGTATAGGGTTGCTAGGAACACAAGGGTGCCACCGTAATGCTCTCTCGCATTATTCAAACTAGAATATTTTGAAATCAATGATTTATTTAGTTCGCAACATTTTTTTAATATTTTTATAATTTATTGGTTACTTTATTATATGTCTCAACAAATTTTATACGAAATAAAAAGCGATTAAATATTTAAATACGTTGAATGCGAAAATCTTCTAAGGATTGCATTAGTACACTAAATTAATAATACCCTTAGAAGTTCTAGTAAAACGAGCTGAACATCTTTCTTTTTTAAAATAATAAAAAAAAATACTTTGAAATGTATAAAAAGTTTATTTTATTATATGTATATAATAACCCAGTAATATGTATGTAGAAATTCATATTATGCTACTCAAATTTTACTCATTATTATTGTCATCAGCTATTGAGTCGAAATACTACGCTAAAAAAACAATACACAGTGATTAAAAAAACAAAATTAATAAAATTAACCATCAACTTGAGTCTTATTACCAAAGAGAAATAATTAGGTCATAAAAATATCGTGCCGAAACTGATGATGATGGTGACTGTCGGATAATAATTCTGGCCTTTAAAAAAATTAAGAATAATTACGTGAAAATCTAAATTAGAACTTTAAACAATACATGTCCGAATTCACGTAAACGGTAGACTTATGAATAGAGATGATAAAGGGTATTAAATAACCAATTTAGTTAAGTTTGTTCCGCGAATAATGTAGAATTCATGAGTAGCTCCAGAGTTTAACTCACAGACTATAGCAACGAATTTGAATATCTGTACTGACTTCATTACAAACAAGGCAAAAAAGTTGCCTTCATAATTTTAATGCGAATCTACAAAATTGTGGTGCCGAAATAAAGTGATAAAGAGTTTCATTTTCCACATTTCGGTGGGTAATGAAATTGCTATCATATTTATATTCAAATTGTGGACCGTACTCTGGTGGGATGACGGAGAGCAATAAGCCATACGCCGCTTAACTTAGAGCCTTTTACTATAAAATAAATATGTAACGAGATTCATAATACAGATGCTGTAATTTAAATTTCATCAAATTGGTATTTCTTTGTTCATTTTGAGGTCAACAGTCAACGCCTACCTACTCTGCTTCTACTATTCTTCTCAAATAGTTATCAGTTCTATGACCCATGTGGTCTCTCCATTGCCACTTCGGACTAGTTTTTTAGTGATCTCATTGTATAAAAAACCCCAATGTAAAGGTATGGGAAGAAGTAAGACGTTTGTGGACTGTATAAAGAATGTAATGATCTATACATATAAATAAAATTGGAGTGTCTGTTTGTAATATTGAAATAACCGTTTTTTACTACATGCATATATTATGTATACGGTACATACACCAAAATAACATTTTTTACATTTTTTGTCAGTCTCTCTGTCTGTCTGTTTGTTCCGGCTTATCTTTGAAATGGCTAGACCGATTTTGACGGGACTTTTATTGGCAGGTAGCTGATGTAATAAGGTGTAACTTAGGCTACTTGTATTTTAGAAAAATTCTTTTATTTTAGAAAAATAAAATAACTGTACCACATCAACGCGTGGCTGGGTCAGCTAGTCTACAATATAAAGCCCGACAATGAGATGCGCGTGCGGAGATCACAGCGGTCGTGAGGCAAGAGTGTATCGTCACGCCGAGCTGCTTCTCTCCGGGGTTCCCTCTCCTCCATCTTGTGCCTGCGTTCGCCCGTGCCGGTGTTGTCATTACATGCACCAATCGATTTGTATCCACTTTATCGATTCGATTATCGATCGTTATCGTTATTCCTATAACCATCTAATTCAATAATTTCCTTAATAACAGATATGGCTACCAAAGATTTGTTGTGTAGGTATTTTGTGTAAAAAGAAGACTAAATAACTGACTTTCTCTAGTAACGAATCTAAAGCAGTCCTATATCTCTATCTGAGAATGGATTATTTGGATAACTTATTTATTCAGAGATTATTTCTACTTAGAGTAAACACCTACTAAATTTAATTGAGATATTTTTATTCAAATCTTCTAAACTTAATGAATTCTAAGATTAGTAAAAAAGTAATAAATTTGACAAATAATGAATGATGAATATTTTTTCAGGAATGAGCCGAGAACAAATTCTTATTATTATGACAGGAAAATCAAGAGAAAATGACCCTTGAAAATATTGCTTAACTACAAATTCTTTTGAAATCTCGTTACCCCGAGTGGATAAAAATATTGTGAATTCGCAAAACTTTTTGTCGAAAGCTTAATAACTTTCAATGGAATTTTTAATATTCATTATTTTTGTAGTAATACGTCCTAGTTTCGCATAAATGAAACTTATGTCACCCCATAATAAAGCATAAAATATGATGCTAAAAGTGAGAGTTTGCTTAGAGAATTAAACAGGCTTCATTCTGAAATTTGCTTTATAAATCATTCGTGCAAGTGCCAACTCCCTTATCTCTCACGAAGGAGTCGTGGGTAACTGAGAGTACGTTGTTTAATAAGCGTTTCAAAAAAGTAATGGTAAAATTAATATATTTAAACAAACTAATAAATAAAAAGAAATATTTTTTTACCTTAATCTATAATCTGAGATCACGGTGGATTGTGTGTTTATCTGTCCGCTTTTTTCCCGCTCTTTTTCAATTGTATCAATAGTTACCATAGCAACGCGTTAACCGCAAGTAGTTCGTCTATCGGACGTTATATAGCGCTAACGGAAACATATTTATAATAGAAAAAAAATTAAGAATTTTGTACACCCGTGCGCAGCCGGGGCGGGCCGCTAGTTTTACCTAAAAACGTAATTACATAAAGATCATAACACATATATCAACGACGTAGTAATTGTTAATATCTAAAATCCAACCACAACTAAATAGGTACTATACATCCAAAAGAAATGATACGTACTTATTAAATATTGAAATATAAGTAAAGCATTAATAATTTACTTACGCTGTATAAACAGCGCACTAATAGTCAGACTATTAGTACGACTAGACAGTTAATATATATAATGGTAGTAGTTAGACAGTTAATTGGGAGAAAATTTATATTTTTTTATAAAAAAGATATTTCTAACATTCACACCAATTAGCCTAGCCCAAAGTAAGCACTGTAGGGCTTGAGTTATGGATACTAGTGTAACGGATATTTATAGAAATATATTTAAACAACCATGACTCAGGTACAAATGCTCGAATTCATCATAAAATCATCTGCCTCTTCCGGGATTAGAACCCAGGACAGTCGGTGCAAAAGGCAGGATCGCTACCGTTGCACCAAACGGTCTTCAAAATTAATAAATTTATGCACTGCTCTAGAAATAATCTATTCTGTATGTTTTTTTTTTAACTTTGTTTTTGTTTACAAGCAGAAGACGATTGAAATGCATTTCTCGGCTTATCATCAGCATGATCTCAGCCGAAGGACGTCCACTGCTACATAGGAGCCTCCCTCAGAAATGGGAAGATTTAGCTATTATTTTCACGTATGGCAAGCGGATTGGAGATAGTCGTTAAAAGCCATAATTGGGACAACACTACTGTCAATTTGATCACCACCGGCACCATTGGCCGCTGGACACAGTTACAGCATTAGAAATGTGATTCATGTAACTCTATAATAGACTTGGAGACAGAATACTGCCTAAGAACACTGTTCAAGTGATTGTTTTATATTCTGTTCAAAATTAAATATTTGTTTTTTGTTTTAGATGTCTTAATTGAAACTTATCTATCTAGGTTATCTGTTTATGCTCTACTAAATGTATATCTCTACGGAGTATTAAATACGTCTGTTAATTTTAAATTTTACATTGTATCGTGTTCATTTAGAAGTTTCACTTAATTTAAACAAATTATTTATCTGTATTTTGGGAAACTAAACTGTTAGTGATGAAAAATATTTTAATATAACTAGCTAACCGGGCCACGCGTTGCTGGTATAACTCGGCCACGCATTGCTGGTATAACCCGACCACGCGTTGCTATGGTAACGTTAATTGAGTATAAAAACTGTTATTCTGAGGCTTATGGTAACTATGGTATCTATATATGGTAACAAACCCACAAAGTCCTTCTTTTATATCGTAGAGATATATAGTTAAATTTTCTATATCTAATAACGCTCTCGATTTAATAATCTCTTGATTTAATTAAGTTATTTAGTTTATAATTATGAAGGTATTTTAATTAGTAATGTTGTTGCCAATGTGGTTTTATGGCCAAACGAAAACAATATTTGAAAGCCATTCCAAATGAGTTTGAATTGTGTTTTGTCACAATTATTACAGTCTTATTATCTATACTAATATTATAAAGAAGTAAAGTTTGTGTGTTTGTATATTTGTTAAATTGTAAGGGGTAATCTCGGGATCTACTGAACCGATTTTAAAAATTCTTTCACCAATAGAAAGGCACATTATTGCTAAGTGTCATAGGCTATATTGAATGCTAGAAAAAATTTAAAGAATTTTGTCCACCCGTGCGAAGCCGGGACGGGCCGCTAGTTATGATATAAAATTAACATTCCCTTTTTCTCTAACTCTACGAATCTACGTCAATTATGTATTCCTGTTATGATGACAAACCGACTTAAGACCCCTCCTTGATTTAAGAAGCCAGTAATGTCTCGAAACTGTCTAACAATGGTTATAGGAAATTTTACGTTTCTTCAGTTATATCTTTTGTTACATTACCTATGCTTATCTTACTAGATACGAGTTCTGCTTCTGAAATATGATAATATGTTCATTTTATACATTCTTATTTAAAGAACACGTTTTTTAAAGAAGTTATTGCTTTCATGCGGTCTATAATTGCATTTGTTTTAATGTATTAATATGTCGTTTAGAACAGGCCATATTCTCTAAAACTGACCATAACTGTAGTCAAAAGGGTTGAACTCTGGGCTAAATGAAGGACAATCTTCAGCTCTTATAAAGTCCGGAACGTTGATTTCAAACCAGGTTGGGTAGTTCGTTCCATAGAAGTACCCTTTCAGTGAGTCCACTTTTACGGGTGAACCACTTTTCAAGTCGTTAACATATGTGAAAGTTCTTCCTTATAACAAGGAAATAAAAAGGGAAGGCTGTCCTTTTCAAACTTACTCAAAGTCTACGAATCAGAAGGAGAAGTTTCTAATGGTTTATGTGTCTTCTATTCGACACGTTCTATTTGTCATAATTGAAATTTATAACAAATGGCTGCAATCGTTCCCGCCTATAATCTCCTCTCCAGCACGTTCCACGATACCCTCCATTACCTCAGCGTTATCCAATGGTTTATATTGTGAAACCCTCCTTGATTGAATTTCGATATAAATTATTCTTTGTCAATAAAGGAAAAGGTTTTTAAGCTTGTTATTTTCGAAATTGGTCACTCATTAATATTTTCGCTGAAAATTAATTAAACGTCTTATATAAGTAATTCCCTATCGGCCGGGCTTATCTTAAATAGTTAAATCGTAATCCAAATTAGTGAAGCCATAATTCTATCTATGAATAAGTCTATTTATGAAACAATTATTCGCAACGGTGTATTAAAAGTAAAAAAAAAAAACCGCTTAGTTAATAATAATATGAAGATTATATTGTTGGAGACGTTCACGGCAACATCAGTATCAATTAAAATGGGATTATTTTCATGTCTTTTTTTGGAGCTTCGATATTTCGGCGCGAGTAACTAATGTGTGTTTAATTATTAAAATATGCTACAATAACATCGCCCTAATCTTCCCTAGTTTCGTAACTATCCATTGTATTATTTATTAGTACTAGTTGACGTTACCGGGGTAACGTGTTGCTATGGTAAAGTTGATTGATACAATGGAAAGAGAGTGGACAGACAAACACAAAAAAAACAAATTTGTGATTTTTGAGTATATACCAGCTGATCCAGTAACGCGTTGCTATGGTAACGCATTGCTATGGTAACGTTAATTGATACAATGTAAAAAGAACGGTCAGACAACAAATTTGTGCTTTTAGAGTATATACTAGCTGACCCGGTAACGTTACCATAGCAACGCGTTAACCGCAAGTAGTTCGTCTACCGGACGCTAGATGGCGCTAACGGAAAAATATTTAATAATAGAAAAAAATTAAAGAATTATGTCCACCCGTGCGAAGCCGAGATGGGCCGCTAGTATCTTATATTTATTTCATTTCTTCATAAATTTATTAGTAGAAATAACTTCGTTTTGAAACAAAAAAGTGAATCTATATTTTTAACTTTATAATACTTAGTTTAAAAAGAATCTAAGACAAATTATCACCAACAATGAGTGGATTGTCCTTTTGTGTTTCATAAGAGTAATCACACTACGGTCACTACGTATCATCACTTAAATGCTAGAGATTTCAATTAAACAAACTCGGGTGCTTGTAGGCAAGTTTACCGAGTAAACGTAATTAAGGAAAATATATTTGTCTGCCCCTGAACACTCCAATTTCCGCTACAGCAATTGAGTAAAGAAAAGCAAAACTAATTTAGCATCTATTATTGTGCTTTGACCAGTGGGTTTCCGTGTAAACATTTGCGTTGAGTTTATTATCTCGTTTGTTTTCCGTTACAGTAAGCAGTAAAAGTGTTTGCTGTACAATAATACACGTTATAGCCTAACAGTTGTGTTTAACTACACAGCTTTCATAGGGTAGCTTGGCTTAAAGGTAATACAGACATCTGACGTGGCAAATATTGGCCTACCAGCCCGATTCAAACCAACGTCTAACAATACAATACCAGTGAGATTATGAAAAAAGAAACAATTAGGTACCTTTAAATTTATTCATTGATTAGTACACTTTTATGCAAACTATTTCCTTTATAGAAATCTTTTGTTATTGTAATACTATTCATAGTCTGTGGTTGTAAAAGTGATGGAGTTATTATTTTCAATATTACTAGATGGCGCTGTAGCGCGTAGAAACACGCTATCGTATTGTTTTTGCGGGAATATGTAACGGCAAGTTTAGTTTTGCAATATTAGGATAGGGAGACAATATGGTAACAAACACACACACACAAAGTATTGTCATAATATAATTAGGAATAATAGCTTGAATGAACTTATCTATAAACCCGGCCACGCGTTGCTATGGTAAAGTTAATTGATTATAAAAACTGTTATTCTTAGGCTTATGGTAACTATATATGGTAACAATCCCACAAAGTCCTTCTTTTATATAGTAGAGACTAGTGCTACTCATACTGTGTTGTCTTTAAAGAGTTCATACGAACGAAACATCATTACTGATTATAATAATTCATCCAATTCTTCCTTTTTAAAATCGATTCTTATTGAGTGAATAAAAAATCCCATTGAATAAAGTCAACTACGCTCTATTTATAGCGAATCTTCAAATGTTTCTATTCGACCTGAACGTTTATAAAAGGGCGTAATATAGAAATAGGTCTCACCGCTGATGCACTCACCAACGCGATGAACATTTACAATGCGTGTATTGAATGTCGTCAGCTACGCCATTTGTAAGCATTAAATAGGGGGGCTTATCTATATTGTCCATGGAGCATTCTTCAATCCCCTCCTCTCTACCATTGACTGAGTAAACATCTTTACCTATACATTATACTCTCTGTTTTTAAAGCCTTCATAATATTTCTATAACTTCTGAATCGACAAAACAAGGCATTTAAACAGCATTTTAAAAGCATTTTAAACAGTTACAAATTATTACCGTAAAAGGGGGAAAATAACAAAAGAAAGTTTAACTATATTTCTTTCAGTAACCTGTTTTAGTTATCTTTATAGTAAACTCTTCTCGAATAAATTAAAGAACCGCTTTGTAGGCCTATTATTTTCCCCGCTGCTGTGATATAAGTCATTCTGATGGATTGAAACACCATACGAATAAATAGGTATAATTCTCAGCTTGTGCGTTATAAGAATTTGTGGTAGCAATAGCTAATCAAAGCCAAGCACTTTGACGATTAGGCCTATATTATGCGTTATAATTAAGGTCAATTCATTTTTAAAGTGACAAACTTGATGTGCTGTGGTTCGTATAAGACAATAATCATAATATTTACTGTGTAATTGTACATTTTTTTAATATTAACGGTGTTAGAAAAACTTCCTTTTTTCTCTTATTTTAAAAATATGTTATCTATTAAAAAAATGAATTCACTCATATCATCAGGTACATCAGATACTTTTTTCTTCTAGCAATGGCATCGAACAAAGATATCCTTACTTTCCGGTAGCAATCCTACCTTTCACACCGAACGGTCCTGGGTTAGAATCCCGGAAGGGGCAGATGCTTGTATGATGAATACGAGCATTTTGTACCTGAGTCATGGGTGTTTTACATTTCTCTGAATATTACATATCTATGTATTATATATGTATGTCTATTCGTTATTCTAGTATCCATAACACAAGCCTTGCGGTGCTTACTTTGGGCTAGGCTAATTGGTGTGAATGTACGAAATATTTATTTATTTATATAATATATATTTATTTATCTTTTATGTAATATTTATTTATCTCCGTTTCATCAAAATATTTATTCTTTATCTACCGCGATCTTAAAACAATGCTTGGAAATATTCTTCTAATTCCCAATTACGGGAACGAAAGATACGATAGTATTGATTTACTGAAATATATGAGTATCTAGTACACTCGAGAGCAATGAATCCGGGTCACTTAAAGAATGTTAAAAATCTCGGAAACTAAAAATGATAGGCTAATGCAATAAATTGTATTTAATAGACAATGTAATCCTTAAATGAAAGTAAAAAAATATGAGTCACCATACATTTTATTAACACAAAATTACATAAAGAAAAAAACTGCTGATCTCTCCTTAAAACAAAAATAGGAAACATGAAATGTTTGAACTTTATTACGATTTTCTTGAATTTTAATACTTCGTATTGCCTCCTCGTGCTTCCATTACTGCGTTTACGCGGTTTGGCATGCTGTACACCAAGTTCCTTATACGATTTTGGGGAATATTCTCCCATTCCTCTGTGAGAGCAATTTTGAGCTCACGAAGCGTGATTGGGGGAGGGTTTCGTTGTTTTACGCATCTGCCTAGCTCGTCCCAAGCATGCTCGATCGGGTTGATATCCGGGCTGCGCGCTGGCCACTCCATACGAGTAATGTTCATCTCTTGAAGGTAGTCATTCACAATCCTACCTGTATGAGGACGGGCATTGTCATGCATAAATATAGCATCCTCACCTAAATTGACCATAAATGGACCAACGTGATCATTGAGGATTTCTTCCACATATCTTACGCTAGTTAAAGAGCCGTTTTCTATGATCACCAGCTCTGTGCGACTTTCAGAAGAAATTCCGGCCCACACAAGTACAGACCCACCACCGTAGGCTACTTTTTCTTCGATGCAAGCTTGCTTGAATCTTTCCCCTGGTCTTCGATACACTCTGTGTCTTCCATCGTGCTTGTAGAGCATAAATTTTGATTCGTCGGAGAACATAACTTTTGACCAATCTTCAATACTCCAATTTACGTGGCTCTGGGCATATCTTAGTCTTGAAATACGATGCCCACGCTCCAGTTTAGGGCCGTTTGCAGGTCTAAGGGGTTTTAAGTTAGATTCAGCAAGCCGACGTCTTACTGTCCATGCACTTGGGTTACTTCCTCCGAGGCGTCGAAACTGATTGGTGAGTTCAGTTCCTGTGAGAAAGCGATTTCGAAGCATGGTGTTCACCAAGTATCGCTCTTCTCGTGCTGTGGTACACCTGGTTCTGCCCGTTCCTGGTCTGCGTAGGTTTGAACCAGTTTCTTCGTAACGTCGGAGAACTCTTTGTACTGTTGACAGCGACACACCGACAGTCCTGGCTGTATCGCGCTTACTCCGGCCGGTTTCCAGCATTGTAAGTATTCTGGTGCATTCTTCAGGCGTAAGCGACATAATTTCAGCTTGAATAATGAATATAGAGCACTATCAACATGGTTTATGTACCCACATAAATGACAGATTACAAACAAAAGCAAAACCAAATGCTGTAATTTCGTAGTTCCATCTTCGAAAGTGGCCCCTTTTCAAATTTGATTTTTTTATGATATAACTTTACAATAACTAAGAAGTTTTAATACCTTAATTTAAGGAGTATTACATTGTCTATTAAATACAATTTATTGCATTAACCTAGCATTTTTAGTTTCCGAGATTTTTAGGATTTTTTAAGTGACCCGGAATCATTGCTCTCGAGTGTACATATTAAGGTCGTATAAGAAAATGCCATATTTATTGTGTTTTTGAAAGTCAACACAACAGCTTTCTCCGTAACTCCTATACCGACTTCAGTCATTTAGTATCCTCAGAAAATATATGCCCACTTCGGTTCTGTACGAAACGAACTTTTTATGTCCCGTTTTTCAACGGAAACATCCAGGCCACAAACAAAACTGTAGCAAATACGTCATGGGACTAGGTTGTTAAATTTTGTCCATCAGCAAAAGAAAACAAAACTAAAAAAAATTAAGGTACCTTTGGTATTAATAAGTAATTCTATCAAAACATAAACCAATGAACCTTCAAAATTGGAATCAACGGAAAGCCTGATCAGTGTTTGCACTTTTCATGATATAGGAAAACTCGAGGTGAAGCCTTCACAATCTACAACAAACTAATGAGATCAACCCATTGCAGACTACTACGGTTTCGTTACCAAAATACGTTCCACTTGAACCCTTTTAAAAGTTGTCACTACCAATCCGTCCGAAAAACTGTAGTTATCGTGTCACATAAATGTGAATCAGTCTTAAAAGTACATCACTCTCATCCAATTCCCTTTACAAACATTGTTCTTTGCTTGTTGTTTCATTATAATATTTATTTATTACTAGCTGACCCGGTAACGCGTTGCTATGGTAACGTTAATTTATACAATGGAAAAAGAGCGGGAAAAAGAGCGGACAGACAAACACACAAACAACAAATTTGTGTTCTTAGAGTATATACTAGCTGATCCGGTTAGGCTATGGTAACGCGTTTACAATGGAAAAAGAGCGGGGAAAAGAGCGGACAAACAATAAATTTGTGTTCTTAGGGTCTAGCTTAAGAATCTGATTTGATCCATTACATTGGTCGCTGCTAGTCATTGGTAGTCATTACCATTCATCACCATCATAATCATTGGAAAGGTCTGTGTTAAATGAAAAAAGATGAAAACATCGTACGATAAAAAGTCTATAACCCACATCTCGCTACAGATGGAGTCAGGACCTATGAGTCGAGAGTCCTAATGACGAGTAAATATTCCCGAGCTTGAGTTCCTGAAAGGACAAACGTTTGTATGATGAAAGCGTACACATAATAGTGCTCACTGTAGTGCGTAAATATTATTTTGGGCTAAGTTCATAAAAAGCCCATACAATGACCAGGCGTTATAAACATTGAATCGAATTCAGCCAACAGCTAATTGACATGTTAGGACTCCATCTTCTTAGGAAATCTTTGTATAACTCTGGGACTGCGTTTTCTTACAGCTCTTTTCGTAATATAACTACACTCTAAAGATAATTAAAAGGTTATACTCTTTGCTCATCGCCGCAAAGTTGCCTGTCTGTCGGTCTTCTACAGATTGTACTTTGGAGAGGGTGTCAACAGCTTTATTTGCTCATACCGCCATCTCCTTTTTTCCATCGGACATCCAGACGCTCTGCAGGCTACCACCCTTTCTTGGTTGCTATTCGCACCTGTCGCACCAAGCGCTTTTCAACAGCCTTCATAATGCGCACAGCAAAGGAGTGGAACTCCCTCCCTGAGTTAGTATTTCAGAATATTTCGTCCATTTTCAAAGCCAGGGTGAATAGGTACCTTCTGGGTTAGCTCGTTACATCGTGGATTCTGTCTTGGCCCCCGGTCTTGATTGGGATCAAGAGCTAACCCATCCTAAATAAATTTAAAATATAATAATAAGCTCTTTGGACCGCCACACCGTTCTATTTCATTGCCTGTTCGATAGAGCATGATCATTGAGTTGAAGGTCGTTTGTGAATTGTCAAATATCATTCTCATGAATGAACAAAAATAAATTTGTGTTTTAATTCATTGTCAAAATGTATCTCATTTACATACTTTGTTACGTTTGAATAAATAGAAATGTTTCAACTTAATATACCAAAAAGGTATTCAAAACATTAATTTCACACGATTCATCGAATCTCAATTCAAAGCGAGCCAAAAGCTATTTTTCTGTGTTTTATTTTATTTAGTTGTATGTAAAAATACGTGTATTTTTTTATTACTCGTCTACCAGGAAAGTTTATATTTTTCGCGTACATGTTTGTTTGAGTATGTGGGTTTGTAATATTTTCTAATTACCTCGTAAAACCAAGTTGGACGGAATTCTACAATTGAGGTGTAGTTGGATGTGTATTAGCAACCCAGGTAACATAGAGTGGACGTAAAACTCTAAATTTTCATTCGAGAATTTTGGGCACCATAATTTTTGTTGTCTTCCAAGCAATTATGGTTTTAAACAGGGATTCCCAAAATATGTGCATCTTAGATATTGGAATAATAAACTTCACAATACTTTATAATTATCGTCATTTTACTTATATAATTGTTTTTTCTTTATTTGTGTTTTTTTATTAAATAAAATATTTTCTGCACTTGGTTTATTGTTCTTTATTTTCTGTAATCATCAACAGTTTCTTAATTTTAAAATATCCAAGTATTTTTTATTTTTACGCGGTTTTGCGGTTGGTGTAATGGATTTCTTTGCTAAATATTAAGTATGAAAATACTTGTAATTTTTTTATAATTATTTTTCTCAAAATAAAATTAAAAAGTTTTCAAAGACCCCACCAAAGATCATCTTATATAACAGCCACCCTCAAATTCTGAAAATTATCTTTCATCTTAATACTAGCTAATTTATATTCTACACAAAGTAAAAGGGCGTAGTAATAATAACGATTTTCTTTTGTCTTGCCATAAAAAATATTCTTTCAACAGGTTGTTTACATTTTGTTTTGGTTTTTACAATAGAGAGATATTCAAAGCATCCGTTGTTCACGATAATTATTGCAGTAGACGAAAAACTTAAAGGTTATCATCCATTAGCAAACCGCTGGTACGCCAGTGAGACAGTTAGCCAAAAGTGTTGCTCACCATTGGATCACCCACAGAACCACAATGAACCCGCACAGGAGACAGCGGTAAAACCGCAAAAACGTGGGTGATTCGTTGGCGCTCTTTACTTATATGTATATTTACAATTCGTCTTGTCAATGCGTAACCCCCTTCGGTCGATATACCAATAACGACGAAATTCCTATTTATTACAAACTGATTTGTTATCTAGCTTAATGAAACCATGACTAATATTTTGAACCTATTAACCTATCTTTAAAATGAAATAAACATAATTTTATTCAAATACACTTAAAATAAGTTGTATTGTATTATCCAACATTTTTACCTACCACCCATTCAGGATGTCTTTTATCCAACAAGAAAAGCGGACGCAAGAAACCTGTCATCTTTAACAGAAGTAACGATATTTACAATATTATACATCGTCACCATACATAAGCCACAAAAAACAATATTATTCAATTATAACAATAATATTAGTGTTATAGTTTCATTACATCGTTGATTACAACAAAGTCAATCTGTTTTAAATTAGTATATTGCAGTATTTAACATAACAATACTAGGTCTGCAATACATGCTGCTGTTTGCAAATACTGAGCGAAGCAATTAGATTTTTGAAGGGTGATTATTCCTCTATGATATGTCTGATTTCAAAACTTTTTTCTGCACATTAGTCACGACCACGATGTGAGTTTTGGCGCCAAATTTCATCAATGTAGTATCAGCAGTTTGGCTGTTATCAGCTTTTGAATTTTTCTTTCGGTGATTATTCCTCCATGGTAGAATATATTTTTTTTACATAGCCTATATCCGTCAGGTTATAATCATGTATGCTCATGCCAAAATTCGTTCGAATCGGTTGAACCGTTAAGTAGCAGGAGGGAGACAAGCGAAATTTGTGAGTTGCCTAAAAGAGAGCTTCACTCTTTCAGAGCTTCGTTCAATAAAACAGAGTATAAACGACAAATTTAAGAAAATTTTGTTTTCACAACATGATTTAAATCATGTCTTATATTCCAAATAGTTGCTTAACACGGTTGTGATATCGAAATAAAAAATCTTTGTTAATAATAGTGTATTAATAAATAATACGTTAATTACACAGCTGGTTGTCAAAAACTAATTAAATACGAGTACCATATATCACAACTATCCTATATAACATAGTCCACAATAATACGCAAAGCAAAAATTTTAAAGTGTGATAATTTTTGAGGTTTGTGTACACCTTTATGCGGTTAGAAGAGATAAGTAACGAGATCATCTTGGTGACTAAGAGAACGTGACACGGCAAACAAGCTCCAAGAAATGTCATATTTAACGGAGAGCGCCACCCGGCCACTCCTACATCGTTTTTAATATTTATTTTATAAAGAAAATTCAATCTTGTTTCTTTAGGGCTTCTATGCGATTAAATGCTTATTCAATTTCAACCTCACGTTAACCGTTTGAGGAAATCGGATAATGTGAGTATTCAAATCGATAAGATTAGTCCCAGTAGTAATAGAGTTTACAAGAATATAACGGAAACTCATTTACTAACTCTGTTTTAGATCTACATATTCAAAAGGAGGTGTACTGTACATGTATAGCGTATATGAAGCTTAGTAAGATAACATAAAATAATTAATGGTTGCTACATTTTGAAACGTGATTTCCTGAAAATATATTCAAAAAGAGGTCGATTTGATCTTTAATAACTCATTAACTCATCCTAGGCACACATGGTGAACGCGCAAATTCTTAAATGTAAAAGAATTCTATTAGTTTATGCATACTATTCATATGTTGCGTCTCTTTAGGGTAATTTTTCACCCAGTATAATTATCTATACACATTAATAAATTTAGAGTGTCTGTTTGTAATATTGAAATAACCGTTTTTTACTACATGCGTATGAATATATATATACGGTAGGTACATAAACCAAAATAACATTTTTTACAATTTTTGTCTATCTGTCTGTCTGTTTGTTCCGGCTAATCTCTGAAATGGCTGGACACATTTTGACGGGACTTCTTTAGCAGGTAGCTGATGTAATAAGGAGTAACTTAGGCTACTTTTATTTTAGAAAAAATATTTAATTTTAGAAAAATAAAGCAATGTTGCATTGTCCCACGCGGATGACGCCCTAGTATCACATAAGGATATATAGTCAATTAAACATATTGTCAGCTATTGTGATTACAGCAAAGTAATAAAAATATTCACAGTTGACTAGGTGTAGATGGCTCGTTGATAGCTGCGATATTCGCCCTCTGTTCTTTCCCCAAGGAATCCAAACTCATTTCTAAACACTACGCAGAATTCATTGCTCGATAAAAATTGTGCTCCGTCTTTTATTCATTTAGGGGTGTAATTTTCCGGTTGTAAAATTAATAAATGAATTGTTTTATACCCGCTACATAATTTCAATTTTCATTGTTAAGAAGCTTAATTTTGTATTTTTACCCTTGTCTTGTAGATTTTGTAAATAATGGGTCCCATGAGGTATGTTCACATTAAATCAAATAATTGGATAAAAAGTATACATTTGAGTTTGATCGCTAAAGCAGTTATAGTGAAATGTGATTTTAAGCAAATAGCAATATCTAGACATGAAACAGAATAGTTAACCAATACAATAGATTCATGTGGGAACTGAAAACAGCTGAGCCTAGGCAAAGACGAAAACACCATAAAATCCAAACGAAAACAACATTAAGTTCCCCATGAAAAACTAACAGGGGCCAGGTTTTCCGCAATCAACTAACTTTTCGTTCCATTGTACAATCAATCGAGGTCACCTAAATAAATGCAAATTTTCCGATTTACATCTTAATACGGTAAATATAATGATAATAAATATTAAAAAGAGATTAAGTTTGTAAGTTTGTTTGTAGGCAGTAAGCTCTGGAACTACTATACCGATTTTCATATTTCTTTTCTCGATATAAAACTACGTTTTATATTTTAATCGTAAGGGCTATATATTTTATTGTGATTAAATATTTTTGACGCCCAGCGAAGTGGACACAGATCAACTAGGAATATAATGACATAAAAGAGAGATATGATTAAATTATAAACGTCAGAGCTAATTAGCTATTACTTCTTTCTTTTCTTTACTTATTACTAGCTGACCCAGCCACGCGTTGCTGTGGCACAGTAAATTTATTTTTCTAAAAGATTTTTCTAAAATAAAAGTCACCTAAGTTACTCCTTATCACATCAGCTATCTGCCTATAAAAGTCCCGTCAAAATCGGTCCAGCCATTTCAGAGATTAGCCGGAACAAACAGACAGACAGACAAAAATTGTAAAAAATGTTATTTTGGTGTATGATTTATATGCATGTAGTAAAAAACGGTTATTTCAATATTACAAACAGACACTCCAATTTTATTTATATGTTTAGATTATGTAAATATTATATTCAACTATAATTACTATGATTCTCGTTTAGTATTGTCAATAAAAGTGAACACTGACCATCGGAAACCGGATAGGGACCCTTAATGGCTATGGTGATAATAGCATCAAATTCCTCAACGGACAGCCCATTCACAAGGCCTGTATCCAGCAAAACTAGTGAATTCCCATTGAAAACAATAATACACAAGATTCAGTCATATCTCAAGTCAGTATATTGTGACTCCGGAGAGTTGTTTAATACCTATGTATGTTTAATTTGATGTTTCAAAAGATTTATTAATTTTATTATTTTTAAATAAAAATAATTTTGATTCTTCTCATACATGAATAATGAAATGCAGAAAATTAATTTGTAAAATTATACGTAGTATGAGAACAGGTGCCCGAAGACGGAAAACCTGTGTTACGGGTTGCCAGATATCACCCCCTGGGTTATTCACATATCGTTGTCACAAAAGTACTAAAAAACAGTGCATTGTATATATATATTTCTTAATTATAATTTTTGAATGCACTGAACAAAGTGGACACGTCCAAACGCTTTCGCGGTCCAGGGGAAAGGCTTATTAATAATTATTTTTCTTTGACAACCGTCAAAAATACGTAAGCTTCGCAAATATGAGGGTCTTCACTCAAATATCCTTTATATTTATAATTTATCTGTGTGAGAATAGATCATTAAGGTGAAAATTGGTAGCGCGCAGATATTTATCAACTATAAAGCCAAGACAAATTGTGAGTAATCTATAATCTAAGATCACAAATTTGTTGTTTGTCTATCCGCTCTTATTCCCGCTCTTTTTCCATTATATACGCGTAACCATAGCAACGCGTTTACCGCAAGTAGTTCGTCTACCGGACGCTAGATGGCGCTAATGGAAAAATATTTAAAAATAGAAAAAAATTCAAAGAATTTTGTCCACCCGTGCGAAGCCGGGACAGGCCGCTAGTTGTATCAATTATAGTAAATTCAAATTCAAATTCAAATTTATTAATTGTAGATCACAGGTTACATTAAGTTGTTAAAATATGATTAGTACTATCCGTGTCTTACTTCGTAGAGTATACAATATATTTTATACTATTTGTCATGCTATACAAATACAAAAAAAATGTCAAAACAAACACTAACGAAACAAATTTAAATAATTAAAAACATTCAATGCTGTAAAAAAATAATAATAATTTAGGTTTTTGTGATTAAAAATTCAGATACACTGTAATAGCATTTTTGTAAGAGCATTTCGCGAAGTCTCTTTTTAAAAATATTCATTTGATCAATGCAGCGTATCGATACAGGGATTTTATTAAAAATTCGTGAGGCGTTGCAAAAGAAACTCTTACTCATTAGTGCAGTTTTGCACGGAATTTGACGCAAATCATTTGGCTTACGAGAACATGTCCCAAAATTAAACAAATTCGGATTACTCTTAATAAAAACTGCAGTTTCGAAAATGTATAAACAGGCTAATGTCATTATATTATATTTTTTGAAATACGGCACACAAGACGTAGTTTTACGTAGATTAAACATAGCTCGAATACATCTCTTTTGAGCCCTAAAAGCGAATTCTTTGTTTATAGAATTTCCCCAGAAAATTAAACCATATCTTAACTTAGATGCAACGTAACCATGATACGCGGCTATTAGACCTTGTTCGTTAACTATTCTTCTAAGGTTGTACAAGTAAAATAACAAACATTATTCTATTCAGAATAATATTTTTTGTATGCGGAGTAAAAAGAAAACTCAATAAGTACAAATTAAATCATTTGCAACATTACTTATTAAAATATAAAAGCATAATACACTGTATGAAAAAGAACTATGTCGTCAACCTTTAATTGTCCTTAAATAGCCTAATAAATCAACTAATAAATTACGTAGACCTTTTTTTTTAATATTGTGAATGATACAATGGCGTAAATAAGAACTATACATTGTATTTATCAAGTCTACTTAAATATTCGAGAAAATTAGTCGAGTCTGTGCTGTGAGAGCCTAGAAATTAATACACTTCAAGCTGTACAATCTAAGTTGAGTTTGCAAAATGTGTTACATTCCTTTGTTGTTTATTACTTTAGCTACATTGTCGGGTATAAAAGCTTTATATAGGCACTTAACTAAGTTATATGTAAGCTACGTGTCCTGACTATCGGTATCTAGAATGGCTGCAATGTAAAACAATGTGGGAACCAACAACACTGTGTCATGTTTCTTAGAATGTATTACAAAACTTTCCCATGAAACTTATATTCGCTGCTGTTTATAATTGCACTCTTTTTAGTTGCCTTATAAAGATTTTTTGAGTTTTCGCTTTGTGGACAAGCCATATTTAAGTTTTAAATCAATACTCAATACTCAATTCTTTATTGCACTCCATAATATTACATAGAAATGTTTTGAATCAATTATGGGCCCTGTTGGGCACGGCAGTTTGATAGGAGAGAGGAAGTAAACTCTAAAGCTAATAAATTAAGTTTGATTTTCGTTCGAATTTAATTAAATGATTTAAAATTATATTGTTAACACTTTTTTAAGATTTTTATAATTTTATGTACAGTTTTTATTGATATTAAATTTCCAATAGTTTTTAGGTTATTGGAAATTTAATACCTATATTATATATTTGTTTTAAATTAATAAATGATTAATTTAAATTCTGTAGCTTTGAATTATTTAAGATAATTTTCTATATATTCATTGTTATTGTTAATATTATTATTATCATTTATTTATATCACAGTTATTATTCATATTCGTAAATGTCCATTTTAACATTGATTATTCTAATATTATATTATATTTAGCCTATTATTGTGTAATCATTTTGTTTGTTTGTCATTAAAATATTCATATATACTATAGTAGCTATTAATCTTTAAATCTTGGGTATAAAGTGAGAAATATCCTTTAATTACGTTCTATTTACTTATTGATTATGAGAAATCAAAAACTAAGTTCCACGCGATGATACAAATTTTTAGGATGATATAGCTATAAAATGATTTTTTGTCTTTGTTTTAAAATTACTCTTTATTTAACATAAATTAAAAAATAAATTGTATGTACTAACAATAAAATAATGTAACAAAAACCTAGTGAATATTTTAGTGCATTGAGTGACATTTCTCGAATAGATTTGTCGATTATCGATTTATTTCGTGTTTATAATACAGTTATGCGAATAAACACAACGAGAAGTGTAATTGTAATTCGCTAACGTAAATAAGAACCTTGGGATTTATTTTTTCAACAGATTGCGCAAGGGCGGCGATACAAACAAATATGATGCCATAATAAAGATAGCAAATAATTGGACTTTGGGTCTGTACGGAAAATATTTTTATTCCTCCAATAAAATGTGTATATGATTAATTTCATCTGTCCACAAAAAAAGATTTATGTAACACCCAATTGGAATCGTTAAACCAATTCCTCATTAACACCATTCTTTATTGTATAGTTACTGCATTAAAATATTTTTCTAGGTATCCTTAAAGGCGCCTACAACCGGAATTTTCATCTGAAGAGTTAAGGTAGCACGTCCTCGTACAAAAATGAAATATGCTTCCAACAACAAACAAGACACGCGATAAATTTTGTCAATCGATACAGTTTTTCACTACAAGAAATCATTATACAAAGGTCCTTTATGCAAGTAAATACTTTTCGCTTCTATACCAATGAGGACCCAACGTACCGAGAAATTTTCTCGTTTAAAATATTTGTTTCGGTATAACAGTGACATATTTCGGACATTAGAATCGCAGAGCACGTAAAAAATAACTGTCGCATAGTCGTAAACAAACATTCGCAAACAGCCAATAATTAAACGAACTTATATTAACCACGTAGTTGAAGAATAATTAAAACTTAAAACGTACCTTGCTAAGGGTTGGAGGTAATGCCGCCGTCCTTTTTCTCTCATTATGCACTGAGTTTTTTTTAAAGATTCTCGTAAAGTTTTCGGGCACACATAGCGCGTTACGAGTTGCGGTGGATGGCGATTAGCCGGGTGCGAGCGCTCACGGTGCTCGCTGGCCCCACTATGCAACTGCCGCCTGCCACGAACCGCCGCCACGGCAGGACGTCCCGTCCCGCACCCCTAAAGCGCTAGACACTGACACCCACTGCCCCTGGCTTTAGGGCATTATTCAAGTTGGTGTCCTGAGCTTCCTAAAAAAAACATTAAACGTGTAATTGTTCAAACTTTAATGGCAACTTCTTTTTCGTTGTGTGAAATCTTCAGTTCAGAAAACAGGAAAATAGGCTTGTATACTCCCCGGAAAGGAAACATTACCGTACAAAACCGACACGATGTTTGGGTGCGTGTTGTACAAAAAACAAGAGTTTATTGTTTCTTACGGCGCGGCGTGGATATCAATCTAATTCCATCGAGGCTTTTAAGGGATGTTTTTTATAGGGGTACATCCAAATATTTTTTGCTTGAATATTTTAAAGTGTGATAAGAAATGGCAAGAGATGAATTTTATTTAGAATTCGTTTCTCTTTCAAGTTGACTTCATAATTTTTATGTGTTTCGATGTCTTATGCTCGAATGGTTTTTTGATATAGATTTTTTTTTTAATTTAGAACCTATTTTGAATAATTTATCCGCTTATTTATATAGCTCTACTAGATTTATAGTATGTTTTATGGTTATATTAAAAGGACTCTAGACTTAAGTCCCAATCTTCAGGGTTGTCTCGATTCCTTTGATAGGTCGAGACTTCGATTTAAATAAATCTCGAGATTTGAATCCTTTTAAAGAACCCTTATGTAAGATGACCTTATAAAATTGAATTTAATTAAAACCAAAAGCATACTTCTAGGGCCAATTTGATCAAATTTACATTATATCATAAAGTTTTTAAGAACAGAAGGATCCTTTTGATTCTTTGTAAAGGCAACTAATAGAACTCCGTTTCTTTTTCTTAATAGACTCAGAATATCCAACCAAGTGGAGTGTTATTAAGTGCCTTTAAAGAATATACATTTATTTATTACCCAAGTTACAGTAGACAGAATAAGCAAACCAAATTAATAACAAAAAGAATTGAATAATTCAGAATTCTTAAGTTATCTTGACAGTGATCTATCGCAAAATTATGTATAAAATTTATATTAAATCTTTATCTCTTTACAGCTGTCATAAGTCATTTATCATCTCAGTATAAAATTCAGTTGTTGTAATGTAGATTAAAGTTATTTAAAAACTTTGTAAGATAGTCAAAACATATCTCAAAAATACGACTAATTCACTTTTACGCCAAGTTTAATCTTCTGTAAAAGAAGCACATTTGTTTCCAAATATTCTTTTTGTGTTTTTCGACGTGAGTTTAGCAAAAATAAATAGCTAATTCTATCGTCATTCGTCGTTAAATAGCTATTTTCGTCTATTCTAGAGATTTATTGTTCTTCTTGTATTCGCAGTGAAATATATTGAAATACAATTGGTTTTGACAAAAGTTACTTAAAATGTTTATTCAATTACATATAAGTGACATGATTTTAAGTCTTATTAATTTTGTAGACGTAATGTAGCTTATAAATTCATTCTGTCATATGGTGCGAGTTTTTTCTTTTTATTTTTAACTAGCTTTCACACGCGGCTTCGCCCGCAATTTGTTTTTCACTATAAAGGTATCCTATGTTACTTGTAATACCTCCAAGAATATATGTACGAAGTTTCATGATGACCGGGTTAGTAGTTTTTGCGTGAAACCATAACAAACAAATTTACATTCACATTTATAATATACTAGCGGTCCGTCCCGGCTTCGCACGGGTGGACAAAATTCTTTAAATTTTTTCTAGCATTCAATATAGCCTATGACACTCAGCAATAATGTGTCTTTCTATTGGTGAAAGAATTTTTAAAATCGGTTCAGTAGATCCCGAGATTACCCCTTACAATTTAACAAATATACAAACACAAACTTTACTACTTTATAATATTAGTATAGAAGTAGGGATGTTACAAAATATAAACATTCTACTCCATTAGTGAAAAAATATTCATTTTATTCAACATGGCGAGTTTTTGTAGGTAACCATTACGTCATTTATGGCAAAGTTAGGTTTATTGTTAATTAGTAGTATTTAAAATTTTAATTTTAATTAAGATGGCACAATTTTTTTGTACTTTTCAAATTTTGAAACTTTCAGCAATTTCCAAAGAAAATAAATAAAACAATGAAAGCATCTATAAATAATAATTGTACATATGCATTTCCCTTTGACATTGACAGCAGTCAGCAGCTTAACTCCTTAATTATCATTATTCAATACACACCATGTCTAACTATCAATATTACTTTCAAATAACTTTAAAAATGTTTACGTTAAAAACCTGATAATTATCTATTGAAATAACCTCATAGTGACTTTGGAATCTCAACCTTGAAAGAAAGACACAAGTTTTCAATTGCAGCAACGAATTATGTGATATACGCTGAAAATGTTGTTTTATGGGATGCTAGATAAGAAGGTAGTGCTAGGGTGGTGGTATTGTGTGTACCTACACCCGCAACTAAATTCTTACATTGAACTGTCTTGGAAATGTCACCGCCTTTGACATTCTCTTTTATATTTGACATTTAAATTTAGCACGATGCCAAAGATTTATGGTCTGTCCGGGGCCCATTTTTCACCACAGGTACATTTACTACATTTCCGACAGAGATGGTTTAACCTAGATAATTTTGAATATCAAAGTGTTATTCATTTGAAAAGTATTATTTCCGTGGCGCAGTATTGCAAATTAAATCTATATTAAAAATACTACATAAATATTGTTAAAGAGAATATATATTTCACGCGTAGAAAAGACAATCATTAATTTAAGAATAATACATGTTTCTTGTAATTTGTCTTCTCAACGAAATCAAGTGCTTAAACAAAACAATTTTGTTAATTCAGTAAGTTGATGTTATAAACAATGACCGATAGAGTTAATTTTTTTTTATGTTTTAAGTACGTACCAGCCAATTAAGACCTATATTTCTGTGATCATAACAAATGAAAATGAAAATAACTTTATTCAAATGCACTTAAAATAAGTTGTTTTGAATCGTCCAACATTTTTAACTACCACCCATTCAGGACGTCTTTTAACAAACAAGAAGAATGGGCGCAAGAGACTCGTCAGCTTTAATAGAAGTAACGACATTTATAATATAATACGTCGTCACCATACATTAACCACAAAAAAACAAAATTATTTTGTTTTGACAATACTAATAGTGTTATGATATCCTTATTTTGTTGATTACAACAAAGTCAACAAGTATCTGTACTTACTTAAAGTAAGTATCCCTGAACATTGCAATAACATACAGGGAATAAACGACAAATTTAAGAAAGCAACAAGATGTATGTTTAGTATTAGTCAATAATACTGAAGGTTAAAGCAGACCCCAAAGTAAGGGTAAGTGGTAATACCAAACAGTTTATTACAAGTATATTCGATGCTTGTATTAAACCATGTGCCTTTATGTTGATAATTTTATTTAAAACACTTTGTGGGTGAAAAAGAACTAACAGAATACAAAAAGGCAATTTCATTTTTTTCGGTATATCTGTATTCGTTAATCACCAAAACTACTGAACGGATTTTCTGGCGATTTTCACAATTGGTCTAGGCTTCATTTAGACCAATATTTAGTATAATATCATTTTAAGATAATTCTAAAGTTCCCGCTCTCTTATAAGTGTTAATCAAATTCATATACACCAGGAAGGTCGAATCGAAAAATTACCAGCAGTATAAAAATAAATTTTAATTTGTTTATACCTCTGAAGTAGTGTTGCCCAAATTCAGTCTTGGTCTTGCAGTCTTGGTCTTGTTCTTGCGTTTTTGCAAGACCAAGACCAAGAACAAGACCGCGTATTTTTAGCAAGACCAAGACCAAGACTGACCGTGCAAGACTTGAGCAAGAACAAGACTAAGCCTGCAAGACTCTTGCGTCTTGCAGCTAGGACTTAGCGCTATTTCACGGAGTAGTTAGGTGTAACAGTTCGGTGTATAGGTACGCTTAGGAATTCTATGAGACGCAAAAAACTGTATCAAAGAATATGAAAAACTGGATCTATGCGCATTACGACTAATACCATAAACATACCTACATAGCGAATAAAAAAATATCCATTAAAATCAAACTGAGTGCATGCATAGTTATGTTTTAACCATCGGCACTTTGATAATGCGGCATCAAAGGTTTTGTACTTACTTCTCAAAGAAATTTGCTGCTTTTCGGAAGCACATGGTTATAATACACGCGCCGGCGGCTTCTTTTGAAATCATATACAACAATCGTTGCCGCCGCGCCGAAATCACAACATTTGACACTATTTGATTGCCGCCACAGGGCGTAGGCGTAGGTATACTCATGCAAAATAATTTCGAATTTTAAGAGTACCTACAGGTGTTCCAAAGAATAAATAAGTTTCAGAGTGCTTATAATGAAAATGAATACATTATACTGATCACGCAAGTAGTATTATGATTAGAATAAAATGGTAAGGATAGGTAGTAGATGTCATAATAATTTATTCTAGTAAGTATATATTATAATATTGATTATATGGTTTTAAACTAATTACTTAGGTACTATTATTGTACATTTAGTCATTATATTTCTTAAGTTTTTACAAGAAAAAATAGCAAAAAAGTGTTCAAATATCACCCGTTTGATAAATATTGTAGCCACTTTTAAATATACTTGAAACGTGTAAAAAAATTCTACATAATTAATAAAATAATATAAAAAGCGTAGGTACTTACCTACTAATAAAATAAAAAGCCTGCGATTTATTATTAGTAAATAATCACGGCAGCCGAGAGTGTGTCTCCACTTTTGAATACATAAATCATAACCAGATCACTAGAGCCACTTCAAAAAAGAAATTTGTAATTCCTAGGGTTCAAAATTATTTTGGTGACAGAACTTTACAGAAGCGTATACCATATCTTCTTAATTCGTTGCCCGAAACTATTAGATGTGAAACGGATAAAAATAAATTTAAAAAAATATTAAAAGATTATCTGATGACTACTATTTAACACAACAATTGTATGTTTTTATTTATTTTTTTGCATTCACAATGCAATATTTCTATAAGATATGAAATACGTGTGTAAAAAACAACCACGCCTCCGAGCCCATCTGAGGGCTCGGAGGCGTGGTTGTTTTTTACACACGTATTTTATATCTTACAACAATTGTATCTTATTATTATCACCGCTAAATTTTCCTTCAGTTTGTTGTAATTCAGTCTAAATCCAATTATTGTGCACTTAACTTTACCTGATACAGTTATAGTTGTATTATATACCTACATAATTATAATTATAAGCTAAGAGACTAAAGATCCCTCAGTCAAACCGACAAGTCGGTTTTGTGGGACTAAATTGTATCTTTGTATTTTTTTTTCTTGTATATGAAATAAATAAATAAAAAAAAATAAATAAAAAAAAAAAAAAGTATTTACAAGCAGTGCCCGCGACTTCGCCCACGAAGAATAGTAACTTTGGAGGTATAGTGACGTTCAGGATTTATTTATTTATTTTAAAACTTCTGTCATCAAACATACAAACAAACTCTTCAGCTTTATAATATTAGTATAGATTAGTATAGATGTACGCCAAAACATTCACTTATATGTAAAGAATAGTGATTGGCACTAATTCTTTACATATATTTTATTCACGCGTCGCGTCTGTACAAGTAGGTAATAATCTGTGTTTGTACGCCGCACGCGGCATCGTTTGATTTGCGGCGGCATCCTTTTAATAGAGCCGGCACGTGGCGAGGCGGCGCGGTAGAAAGCAAGGAAACGTACTATAAACAAAGGAATTATTTTAATTCCAGTCATTTCCAATTGAGCTGTGCTTCGAGTCTAACTTAATAATTGTTTTTACTAATTCTTGTTGTTTTCTAAAAACGTATCACGTGTACAATTTAATATGAGTGACGAAGATTCAAATTATTCTAGTCCGAGTAACGAGAGTTTGAGTCACAGATCTAAAAGACCCAAAAGCAAATTTGAGGAGTTTTTCGAAATAATTCATGCATCCCAAACTGCCTTGTGTAAATTGTGCCAACATAAAAAGACTGAAATAAAAATGAAAAACAGAAACACTTCAGGCTTAAGGAAACATCTAATATCTTTCCACAAAAAGGAATCACAAATATTTCTTCCTGTTAAACCAAAATTAAGTGGAGATATCACAAGCTTTTTAGTAACCGCTGGAAGAAGTGGACAGGTAAGAATATATTTTTTTTATATGAAAACTCCAGGAACTCAAAAAAGTCTTTTTTGAACAAATGACTTTAAACTGACTTCGGAATATTTTATAGATATTGATAAAATAGTAATACATAGGTACATATTTCGCGTCATTTTTAACAATGGTCGAAATTGTCGCTACGGGAATTTTAACTCCGCGTAGCTGTTCATGCGATACTTTCAAAAACGCCATTAACTTACGTAAGTATTTTTGAGTTAGTGGTGTTTTCATCTAGGGGTGCGACATATTAAGTATGTAATTATCGTCTTAAATATTTTTATAAACACCTATATTTTCATTTGTTTTCATAATCGGCCAGTAACAACTAAGTACTTTATTTTGGTAAATTACAGTACAGTGCAACCTTAATATAACAAATGTCAATTTAACGATTTTCTCGATTTAACAACAACAAACCTCCTCCTCCTAAACGCTCAAACCTAGTATGTTTTAAATAATAACACAAGATTTATTGTTTTATTTCAGTCGGAAAACAGCAGTGACAACATCACGACAGCTACAGTTGATTGGGTAGTGAAAAAATATCTTCCCTTCTCATTTTTCGATGACGAAGCTACACAAGTATATTTTCGACGTATTTGCCCTAATATGGAGTTTCCTAAAAGGTCTACACTTAGAAGGAAAGTCAAAGAGCGATTTGAAGAGCTCCAATTTAATCTCAAGGAACGACTTCAACAATTATCATCTAAAATGTCATTTACCATTGATGGGTGGACGTCAATTGCTGGTAGGAGTTACTACGGGGTTACTATGCATTATATAGACAACGAATGGAAGTATCGATCTGTAGTTCTTGATTTTATACCATCACGCGGTCGACATACTGGGGAAGATATTGCAACGATTTTCCATGAATGTTTATTGGAATATGGCATAATTGATAAAATACAAGGTATCACGGTCGACAACGCAACTGCAAATACCAAATTTATGTATGAACTGGGCAAACAGTTGCCACACTTTGATTCAGACAATCAACATTTCCGGTGCTTTGCTCACATTTTAAACCTTGGTGTACAAGATTTATTAGAGACCTTAGCATTACACTGTGAGTCTGACACTAACGCGCAAGATCAGCAGTATGAAGACTATGCAGACGAAACTGAGGAAGATGAAGAATATGCACCAAATATTGCTGACTCGCGTACATCTGTAACAAAGTTACGCAGTATTTCCAGTAAAATAAAAAGAAGTGAGATAGTGAAGAAGAAGTTTCAGTCTGCTTGTGAAGCAGCTGGCGTGCCATCAAATCTAAATGCCATTCTTGACTGTCCAACAAGATGGAATTCCACACATGATATGATTGGATTTGGTTTAAAAGTGAGAGCGGGCATTAACATATTGTGCAGTTCTGTCACCGAATTGAATGATTTTCAAATCACAGCTAGTGAATGGCAGGTACTCGAAAAATTACATAAATTTCTAATAAACTTTAAACTTTTAAGTACAAAACTTGGTGGAGACAAATATGTTACATTACCGCTAGTCATTGTATCATTCAATCTCTTGCTAGATAAAATTGAATCCATGGTAAAACAGTTAGATGAGAAACCTAATCGATCTGAAGTGGATGAAAGGCTCATTCTAGCTTTCCAAGCAGCTCGAGACAAAATGCTTAAACATTATAAGAAGAGCAACTGGATTTATTGTACTTCTTTAATTTTAGACCCAAGGCATAAGGCTCAGACTTTTGACCTGACAATGTGGGGGAAGCAACTTAAAACAGAAAGTCTGCGCAAGTTCAATGAACTTTATGAAGAATATAAAAGTCTACACTCACTGAACAAATCTCTGGAATTGCCAAGAAAAGAAAATAAAGTATGTGATGAAGATGAAGACATTATAGACTTTGATAAACTCTATGAATGTCCCTCGACGTCATCTGGATCTTGTCTTCAAGGCTTAGTGATAGACGAGTTGGAGGAGTACCTGAGAAAACCAAGAACTGCCAGCTCGGAAGACATTTTAGATTGGTGGAGGACGCATGAGACAGAGTATCCGACTTTATCGAAGATGGCCCGTGATTTTCTCTCAATACCTGCAACTTCAGTACCTGCTGAGAGATTATTTTCTAAAGCATCATTAGTAATTAGAAAACATAGAAATAGGTTAAGTGATGAGTCAGCCAGATGGTTACTTTGTATTAATTCTTGGTCAAAAGAATTGATATAAAGTAACATAACCTAATGATAAAGCTGTTGTGTACTGTTATGTTTGATTTGTGTTGTATTTTATTTTTGATTGAAATAAATGATAAATCATAAAACTCTTTTATTAAATTTCATGCAAGTTGAGGGTTCAATCTCTTTCTAGACAGACATTGTTATTTAAAATACAGTCAAGTTATTGTAATTAATTTGTTTTTTTACATGTTTTAGCAAATGTAAGCTTATAAATCATAAATGTTTATTAAGAAACAGTTACTTCCATGGAAAACGACATATAGGTCAGTTGATTTTTCGACTTTCTTATCAAATCTTCAGTTATTTATTAATCTGATTGATCTTTACTATGGCTATGTTAATTCAAGCTCACAATGTTCCAATTCTAATACGTTTTTCTAAGATTTAAAGTAAACTTTAATAAATAGCAATAGACTAATAGGTAATTGCAAGACTTGCAAGACTCTTGCTGCAAGACCAAGACCAAGACCAAGACTGCAAGCGCAAGACCAAGACCAAGACCAAGACCAGGTGTATTGGCGCAAGACCAAGACCAAGACTGGCTAAGTCTCGTCTTGTTCTTGCATTTGGGCAACACTACTCTGAAGTAAGAAAGATCTGTAATTGTTTTCAATTCTTTAGCTACAATGTGATAGATAACATGATTCAGTAAGGTAAATCATTAAAATAATGTAGATTGTATTAATATAATTGGGTTATGTTCTGGTATAGTAGCGGACTCGACGAATGTTGTTTTTTACTTAAGAATATTTGCTATATATTTTCGTTACAAAAAAGAAAGATCACAAGGTCACGTCTAAGTAGCTATTCGGAAACGACGAAATACATTTATTTCGTACAATAAATCAAGCATTTTTCACTTCCTTAAAAGACTTTTCTTGAACGCTAAAACACGTGTCTATTTACTTCTTATCAGGAAACTGTGTAATAAAATTCATGCTTTCTTCTTACTATAAAAATGTCGTTCTATTTCATTCATAGTATTTTCTGACAACAACAAAATACATGTAATTATACGTTATAACCTTTTCAATAGTCTTAATACTTAGTTTTAACATTCCAACTTCAGAAAGTTTGCGTAAAATATTTCAACTCTACACTTAAACCAAAAAATCTTTAAAACTATTTTCAGCTTAAAGTTCAACATATAAAGTTTAAATCCCATTGAGAATATTTTACAGTTCGTGGTAAGTGTGATGTCTTGCTGTTTACCTCACCCAGATACATATGTATATACTTAATCTCACAGAGAGAAACCATTGTAACAATTCTCCTTGTCAACTACACCAATAGACTGAATATTTTATTAAAGGACTGAGCCGCGTAAGTACTGAAGCGTCGCTCTTGCCGATATTAAATAGCACAAATGTACCACAAATGCGAGCATCCGCTTTACCTAAAAGCCATCATCATACATTGATGATCGATTATTCTGTGTAGTGTCCGGCAGATAATAATTCGTATTCAAATATCTACATTCGGCAAAATATTCAAAAGCTGTTACATAAAATATTCCTTAATGTAGATAAGTAAAATCTATCGAAAAGGCCTCCACCCTGCATATGTGACAAACATTAATTAGCAAAGCTGATCTTCCGTAAACACATAAATAAACTAATATACTATACTTATTGATAAATATATACTCTAAGAACACTAATTTGTTGTTTGTGTGTTTGTCTGTCCGCTCTTTTTCTATTGTATACGCGTTACTATAGCTACGCGTTACCGGGTCAGCTAGTTTATAATCTAAAAACAGAAATTTGTTGTTTGTGTGTTTGTCTGTCCGCTCTTTTTCCATTGTATCAATTAACGTTACCATAGCAACGCGTTACCGGGTCAGCTAGTTATAATAAGTAAAATAAATTACATACGTATATAGACATAGAAATTGAATATGTATTGTGTCTGTTATTCTATGTAGCGACATGGACTTTAATTAAGATGGCATATACAATGCTTAGAACTTAAAATGATTAAGGTTATTGTTACTGAAAATTGTCTCGAAAAGAAATAGGAACATTATTTAGTTGTTGTTCAAGTAAATACTTTTGGAATTTCTTTTCAAATGAATGACCTGACCTTGACCCGTCACACTTATGACACTGGACACACAAATGACGATACATAGTACTAAAAGTAATATCTTTATCATGAACACAAAATGGGCAAAAACGGTTTACGAATATATTATTTTACAATTTTAACCAGATTCAACTTCAGCTAGAAAGCGTGGCTAAACCCGCCCATTTTTGAGGGGGGCTCCCGTGCAGCAGCGCACCTCTTTTGGTTGAGATGAAAGACGTGGAAATTTCTTAAAACGGACGTACGATTCGATCTAATGGCTTCGGAGTAAAAACATCGAGCATATGACATTCGAGATCATGAAAACTACCTTTATGAGTCTCTGGACGTCTCCAGTAGTGGGATATCCTACTATATATGTAACTCCTAACGCTACAATTAATTATACTTCATTGCAAGAATTTACAATATTTTATAAATAGAAACGGTAATTTAAATCATTTGCTGGAAGACCATTCACAGTAAAAAGTTCGAATCTATATAAAAGATTTCTCAATTAAATTAGACGCTTTACATTCTACAAGAATATTTAAATGACAAGTTTTAATTCTAATAATATTGATATTTTAGTTTTTTCTTCGAAAGTCTGTCTTAAAATTGAATTGTATAATTTAATATTATAAAAAGGCGTGTTTTAATTAAATTTAAATTCTAATAGTATTCCAATTTTAATTATAAAATAAAACATTCGTCTTAAATGTTCGTTAAATTTCTAATTTACTTCTTCAATTAAAAATCACACTGCCTTGTAAGATATCATAATGTAAGCAATTAAGATCAAAATGTATAAATATTATAGACGTAGATACAATTAAATATATATTATGATAATTTTGAGTGTACGAGTATAACCAAGATTTGGGGTTATAATATTATTTTCAGATTTGATTTAAAGAAAACTTTATTTAGTGTTTACGACAAATATGTTGTTACCTTTTGGAATAGGAATCACTAGTAAAAACTATTTAAATTTCCCTCAATAGATCCAGCCACTTATTGTTGTACTATGCTAAGTTAAAGAAATAAATAACATAACGTAAATTCAGTTATAAGTCGCGTAACCAAAACGAGAACTTTGACATAACACAATAAACGCGCTGGTTTGTAGCGTTATTGTCAAAGTGTACTGATATATGCTCGGTTTTTATTTAAGAAGACCTTTTTGACTACGGTTTTCAGGGTTCCGTACCCTATCTAAACGGAGTCCTATCGCTGACACTCACGCTTCCGTCTGTCCGTCGTCCATCACACAGGTTTTACAGCCAAACGTTTGGATCTTCATATTTGCACAGTATAATCATATTGTTAACCTGAAACCAAAAATATTTTTTTATATTTTTTCATTTTTTTGAAAGGGGCTTACATACAGCGCAAGGGAAGTACAAAAAGGTTTACCGACTCTTTTGAGTGGAATATCGTTGTTTAGAGTTCGTTGAGCAGATAAATGCTGCATTTTCTTGTTTAAAAATTATAGAAAATAACGGCGATGCCAATAAAATTAGCTTCTTTAGAGAAAATTGTTCTGAAGCATTTTTTAGCTTCCCCGTGGAATTTGAACTTAAAATTTGGTTGTAATTTAAATAATTTAACATATATTTTACTATTTATTACCAATGCATTGATAAATGAAATCTTTCGCTTACCAAAGCCGAGTAATCACTGTTTACAAAGAAATGTATATCCAAGCTCCAAAAAATTTCTCACTCAATCTCTTACTGTGGTCAGTCACCTACTGCTTATGAATATATTCTACATTTGATATGAAACCCTAAATACACGCATTTGGTCGGATTTATTGGTCCTACTCACTCTTTGATACATTTTTGAGTTAAATCATTTCATTAAATTCCTAAATTGTACTGTTTTAAGTTTTCCTTCACAAAAACTAACCTTTAAAATACCGCTCTATAACTTTACCCATATTAATAACCAGTTTATTCAGACTCCTTCGTCCTTGTGAAATTCCTTAGAAAAACAGCGACTTAATCAGGAATTATTATCAAAAAGTAAATCCATAAAACTGCAAATGAATAAAAAAGTATAAACTTATTTGCCGCTCAACATTTTTCTTTATTTCTAACATTTTTTGACGTGACAACGTCTTATAAATTGGTTTGCCGGGTGACACTTCAAGAAACTGCGTTACGCTCCGCTCACGTTATGCGCTTACAATGAGAGCGAGTGAGAGGCACGCGTCCCTTCCACTCGGGCATGGTTAGCCCGCCTAAGAGCGAGAGAGACAGACATAAAAAGTGGAAGGGACGCGTGCCTATAAATTAATGTTTTAAATATAATTCTTTGTATAAATAAATGTTTTAAATTGTTACTATTATTTCATCCTTCTTCCTACTATACGAATGAATATTCACATTAAAATTATTTTACCACTCAAAGTCGTTGTCACGTAAAACTTTCGCCCGTATACCGACTTTACAGGCAACCAACCAGTTTTTTTTAACTACATTAAAATACTAGCGGCCGCCCGCGACTTCGTCCGCGTGGAATATTGCAACATTATTTTTCTAAAATAAAAGTAGCCTAAGTTACTCCTTATTACATCAGCTACCTGCCAAAAAAGTCTCATCAAAATGCGTCCAGCCATTTCAGAGATTAGCCGGAACAAACAGACAGACAAAAATTGTAAAAAATGTTATTTTAGTGTATGTACCGTATATATATTCATATGCATGTAGTACAAAACGGTTATGTCAATATTACAAACAGACACTCCAATTTTATTTATATGTATAGATTAGAAACATATCTCTCTATCCTCTATCGATTGACGCGTCAGACTTAAAAAGTTTTTTTATTTTCAAGATGTTAGAATTTAAATGGCGATATTATATTGAAATCAATAATCTGTAATCACTATTCGCTATTGTTATATACGCATAAGTCACGCGTCTACTCTTAATCTCACAGACAGAACCCATTGTAATGCTCGTGTCAAATTACAAGACTTGATGAATTGGAAACTACTCCAATTACACAACTTTCTTGGCTAACGTATTGTGTCACAAACGCGTAAATCAATTACACTTCTTGGGGGAGGCCTATGTCCAGCAGTGGGCGTCGTACGGCTGATATGATGATGATGATGATGATGAATTACACTTCTTTAGCTTATACATATCTTTATTAGATATCAACTGCTACCATGTGAAAATTCCTCATCAATATTATTTTTTTTATAATATTTTATAAATAATTCTCGCCTCGTTTCACGTTTAGGCGGCGGTCGTGTTTTATCATTTGCACTTAATGGCGACGTCAGACCGGTGGTAGTCAGACTGGAAGTCAGATAATATAGGAACGCCGACACAATAAACGATGTTTTACAGTCAACATCACATCAACTTGTAGAAAATTAAAAAAACCTTTTTAGCTTAAAATATAGAGTCCAATATCAGAGAAACCGGCTTCAATACAATTTTGGGTCTAAGTTGTAACAAAAGCACATCGATAGCGATTCTTGATTACTGAGAAATAAAGAAATGAGAAAAAAAACAAAAGAACAATCTATAATCTAAGATCACAAAGTTGTTTGTCTGTCCGCACTTTTTCCCGCTCTTTTTCCATTGTATATGCGTTACCATAGCAACGCGTTAACCGCAAATAGTTCGTCTACCGGACGCTAGATGTCGCTAACGGAAAAATATTTAATAATAGAAAAAATTAAAAGAATTTAGTTCACCCGTGCGAAGTCGGGACGGGCCGCTAGTGTAAGTCAAATAAGATAATTAAATTTTTAATTGAGAGAAAGTGCAATCATAATAGTGATTATGATAAATATAAAATATTTTTTGCACAGGTAATTAGTAATAATTAGTAGTAATCAGTGCAAATACTTAGGTGCGTTTGTGATAAGTATGTTTTATAATAACAATAATAACAAATCAAATTTAATTTGAATAAATTGAAACAGTATACTATCTCATAAAATAGTTGAATATTTATTACGGGACTACATTTTCATGGTTCATTAATCACTATTGTTTTTCACGAACTCTATGTTATATTACAATAGTAGTTTATGATACTGTTGCATAATAAGGGTTCTTATAACATGAGTGTGTTTTAAAAAAACGAGCCGTAGGCGAGTTTTTTTATAGCATCACACGAGTGTTATAAGACCAAGTTATGTACAGTGTCATACACTACTTTATCTACTCTTATACTATAATATGTAAAACAATATTGCAAATAAAACGCTTAATATAACAACAAATTTATTTAAATGTCAATTGTTGGCGCCAAGGTGCAAACATCAATTGCGCATGCGTGTTGCGTCGGTCGTCGAGGACTCGTTCATTGAAACCTTTTTAAAGTAGAGGTTCAACCTCCTTGGTCCAGCTGGAGGTTGTATAGGTGTATCGTTATGATTAAAAAGTTATATTATGATACAGGTGTCCATACAAGACCTGTATCGTAATTAAACTTTTTTTTTTATTATTTTTGGCCTGTACGTAATGTTTGTCATAAGCATTTTGTTTTCAGTTTTAGAATCTTTGTATTATAGTATCAGAGTAGATAAAATATATAAAACCTTATTTCTCCCATTTACCTCGTTTCATAATTAATAATTAATAGCGCCATCTTTTAGAATTTGTCAGAATTATATAATATATAATTGTCCAATAGTAGGGTAGGATAGTTAAAATCTTTGAACCGAATTCAAAAGTACACCGTACTGTACCGAATGTACACTCGGCGGCGCCACCATTGTTAGAAATTGATTTCTAAAGAACTGTAGTAAAAATATTGTAGACCATGACGAAAGATATATTGAATAATTTACTACTATTTAGAATTACTTTAATTTTATTAAAGCCTTTAATATAGAGTAATGTATAATATTGTTCATATATGAAAAATAACAAAACGTGGGAAATTAATGTAATATTTAAAATACACCAAGTATTATTTTAAAAGTAATTTTCTGATTTAAATATAAAATGTTACAAAATATGTAGTAACTTTTCGGAGAAAACTGATAATTATTTTATTATTAATAATCTCATCTGGGGAAGTTCTACGTACACAATCAGGCGAAAACTGAAAAAGAGGAAAAAAAATCATATAAGGCTGACGTTGCACCATTAAATTTCCTCCGAATCGTACATACACTACCAAACCTCTCTGTTAATAGAGTTTTGAAAAATTATTAGTTACCCTACAGTAAAAATTATCCCTTCAACTCCAAAATTTATACACACCAAATCATATATTAGTATGGCTTTAGAAATAATATCTCATTGAAGGTCTTTCTAAATATAAAAAACATGTATTACAGAAATTCACCCCAGGCGATATATGCGTCTCTTTTTCTAACAAATAGGCACATACGCTTTAACCGCTAGACTACCGACGCTTCGGTAAATATAATCAACTCAATATGCTTTGTATTGTTTGTATATCTTTATGTATTCGAATACGCTTTTATCTCACCTTCAAAGCATTGGGCAATAAATATTGCCCGTGAACCACGTTCAATAAGAACCTTGTTATTATTGTTTGCCAAATGTAATTCCAAAATCAGTCCTTAAGAATCTTTCTTCATTGTATAATATTGATTTTCCTTAAACAGTTGCACGTATATTAAATTCTATCTTGACATAACCTGAAGACAGATAAATCGACATTACTTACACTCTAAGTACACGTTTAAAGGGAGATTTATCCATATTTTATTTCTTTGTGCCATCAAACTTTTTTGTGTTCTTTGTAAAATGTAAAGGGGAGGTAAACTTGATTTTTCGAGCGTAAGCGGCGGGTTTTACTATTGATATGCTAATTGACCACCTGGTTAGGTTCTTTTAAGTTATGCGCTATTTGACTGCGGCCACGTGATTCGTTCCCATTGAAAAGTGCGTTATTTCGAGCTTTTTGTCCTCACAAAAGCGAATGAGCCGTATGGCAGAGGGTTCCATTTGTAGCATTCAAATACGAGGTTTTAATTACAATAAATCGCAAAAATGGTACTCGTTGCCAGTTATGGTCAACAACAATCAGATCCTCCAGGCATCAGTTGGCGCTCATATCCACGCATCAATCCGCGCGGGGTACGCTTAGTGGGTCATGGTCTGTTCTACCCATTGTGTTCCCTTATGTTTACATCCATGGGGTAGCTATACATAGTATTGTGATGATGACGCAAAATAAAGCGTAAAAAGACGCCAGTAAGTAGACCGCTGACCTGGTGAAGGCAAGCGGATGGTTGAAAATCGCTAATAACCCAATCATGTGGCGCTCCAATTAATTTGAACTCACGGAGAATAATGTTAGGTATATTTGGTAACTTAATGTTACCTTATTAAAAAAACTTTTGAGAAATTAATTTTTATGTAAAGATACTGTTGGCTTCATGTAGATGCTCAGAGTCACCCCAGAGAGCTATGGTGAGAGCTATTCTCGGTTTATCCTCACGTGGTAAAATCCGTAATGAGGACATCCGCAAGGGAACAGAAAGTTACCAACATAGCCCTTGAAGTCGTTTAGCTAAAATAGTAATGGGCAAGCTACACCGCTCGCAGTATTGTTGGCTATTGGGGAAGAAAGGTTCTCGAGTGGCGACCACGAAATAGACAAAGCAGCGTAAAAAAGCGCTTTTCTAAGTAGACCGCTGACCTTGTGAAGGCAAGCGGATGGTTGCAAATCGCTAACAACCGCTCCATGTGGGGCTTTAAAGAGGAGCTCTATGTCTGGACATAGAGGTAAAGCACTCGTAGTTCGTAACGTTGATAATAATGATAATTTAAAAAATAGTAAGTATTTAAAACACGTAGCAACAGTCAACGTGTGAAAAAATAAAAATACGTAAACCGTTGTCGATTTGGTTATCCATACCATAACTATCCACTTTTCACTTATTATTCAATATAAACAAAATTTCCCAATGCTATGAAGAATTTACTTTACGTGCTTTTAGTTTTCGTATATAAACTTTAAAATAGGAACCAATCTATACATATAAATAAAATTTGAGTGTCTTTTTTTAATATTGAAATAACCGTTTTTTACTACATGCATATGAATATATATACGGTACATACACTAAAATAATATTTTTTACAATTTTTGTCTGTCTGTCTGTTTGTTGCGGCTAATCTCTGAAATGGCTAGACCGATTTTGGCGGGATTTTTATTGGCAGGTAGCTGATGTAATAAGGAGTAACTTAGGCTACTTTTTAAAAAAAAAAATTCAAAATTACTGTGCCACGGCTACGGGTGGCTGGGTCAGCTAGTAGTAAATAAAGTTATAACACATAATAAGATAATTGAGTGACATATCATAAATTTAATAAAAGCAAATTACAAAAATACAGGCAAAAACTGGAATGATATAAATAGAACGAAAGGCACTTCCATTCAATTCGATCCTGAAATAAGCGGAATATTTTAGAATCATTGGTTCGCTGGTATATCGCTATGCCAACCTGTTGGTTGTGAGAACTTGGTTAGTTATTATCATGACCCGACTGTTGCTCCCGATTTCCATAACATAATACACATTATAAGCTCTCGTAATAATGTGATATGAATACACATAATAATGTTTCGTGTTTATTTGCTCTCCGATTCCACTACAATAACCTATATTCGATTAAATAAGAAAATACCTTGGCCAGTGTTAATTAAAGAAAATATGCTCCCGTTTTAATATAGATAAAACCATTCTGTAACATACTTACTTACAAATTTTATTTTTAACAATAATTAAAGTCCCATAACTGGATCATTTGCCCACGTCATCATCAACTCTATACTATACTTTGTCGAAATTAGGATGGTACTTTTGATAGGTGTCACTTCCTTATTGCGTTTGTTTCCTTATGTTTGGCTTGACATTGCAATAGCAACTTTATAGCCTCTATATAGGTGTCAACTGTCAAAAGTGTCATCCTACATTGGACAAAGTATAATGCCCTGAATGCTAAGGAATAGATTTTCCATATAAATGATAACACTATCGGAGGAGTGTTGCCCTAAAGATGAATGAAGAAATTTTAAAGATGGATATTTAACAAATATCAAATTATCGAAACATCCAAATTTAATCCTTAGTTTTGACGCTATCGTTCGGTGTCGCAGAACATACATTAATATATGATATCTTACGATCGTTTGGTGCAACGGTAGCGATCCCTGCCTTCGCCTCGACGATCCTGGTTTCGAATTCCGGAAGGGGCAAATGTTTGTATGATGAATACGAGTCTTCATACCTGAGTCAGGGGTGTTTATATATAATTCTATGAATATTACATATATATGAATCATATATGTATGTCTATCCGTTACCCTGGTATCCATAACACAAGCCTTACAGTGCTTAGTTTGGGCTAGGCTAATTGGTGTGGGTGTAAGAATTATTATTTATTTATTATATCTACGTGTGTGATACAACAAAATTATATGTAAATGTTATATAGATTTCGCTTAAACTAGAACTCTACCTTTATCATCATATTTTTGGGTGTGAAAATAGTTTTAAATAGTGAATTCAGGCTATTTTGCCCTTAAATTTAAACTCCTTTTTCTTTCTTGAACACTACGGGAAAAATTCTCAGTTCTTATTTATATCTACAAACAATTTTTATTTCACATCAATAAAATTTACATTGAAATCATATAATTAAATACAAATAACCGTGATGATTCGTCTATATAAACTTACTATGATATTTTAACCAGAGGCTTCAAAGTTATTTACACTTTATATAAATATTCTGCGATAAAAGATAAACATCATATCGTAATATATTTATTTTAAATATGAATCTTTATTAAAAATTTACTGAAAAACAGTATTTTTGTTTATAACATTTTATTTTTTATGTCAAGATAATATTCATGTCAGAGTTGTTTACAAGTACATAAAGTCTTAGACTGATAAACAGAATATGTATGAATATTGCAGTCAAACATCAAAGCTGAAAATTTTAATTACTTTCATTACTAAAGTACAATTTTTATGTAATTTGATTTATTTTATTTATTAGGACAACCAACAAGGATATTCATCTTAAAAGCTAGGATTAACTGAGTCGATGGTAATCAATTTTGAGTTCTGCCTTAATTAGAGGTTGCCACGGGGAAAAATTAAAGGTAGGTGAGAGCTTTAGGCTTCCCTGAAGTTATATAAATAAAAGTCTTAAAACAAAACCATTTCAATACAACAAATTGCAATTAACAATGAACAACGTATTTCTTCCTCATATTCGAATGTTGCAAAAGTTTTAAAACACTTCGTATCTCATAAGGTTAAAAGGAGATACTTTACAAAGAAAAGCAAACCACAAGTAAGGAAACATACAAAAGACAATTCTTAACAGCAATAATTCAAGGTAACTTATGAAATAAATAGGTTAAAAAGAGAAAAGAATACAATATCTATTGGCTCACGAAGAAGATAAACAATTATTATAACTTGATGGCCAAAGGATCTCAGAATACTGCTTCTTTCGATATCTTTTGGAAGTGGATTAGGTACATATATATATCGCAGCTTTCATACTATAAGGGCATAATTCGAAAAACATGTATTATAATTTTGCTATTAATACTCGTAGTTTTATGTTTTTAATTTATTTTTTTTTTTTTTTTGCATTCACAATGCAATATTTCTATAAGATATAAAATACGTGTGTAAAAAACAACTACGCCTCCGAGCCCTCAGATGGGATTCGAACCCACGACCTTTCGCTATCCGGGCGACTGCTCTGACCGCTGAGCTACCGAGACGCTGGCAAACGTGTCGAATTTTACAAACGTATTTCAACTTCTACTATGAGCTAGTATCGTTCCACCAATGTTGAACGCTAACTACCTTCAACATCGAAAGTAATATTTTTACAAATATTAAACAATCGATTAAGATGGAACCAGCTATAATTATGTTTTTAATTTTTTTTTTTTTTTTGCATTCACAATGCAATATTTCTATAAGATATAAAATACGTGTGTAAAAAACAACTACGCCTCCGAGCCCTCAGATGGGATTCGAACCCACGACCTTTCGCTATCCGGGCGACTGCTCTGACCGCTGAGCTACCGAGACGCTGGCAAACGTGTCGAATTTTACAAACGTATTTCAACTTCTACTATGAGCTAGTATCGTTCCACCAATGTTGAACGCTAACTACCTTCAACATCGAAAGTAATATTTTTACAAATATTAAACAATCGATTAAGATGGAACCAGCTATAATTATGTTTTTAATTTATTTTTTTTTTTTTTTGCATTCACAATGCAATATTTCTATAAGATATAAAATACGTGTGTAAAAAAAACAACTACGCCTCCGAGCCCTCAGATGGGATTCGAACCCACGACCTTTCGCTATCCGGGCGACTGCTCTGACCGCTGAGCTACCGAGACGCTGGCAAACGTGTCGAATTTTACAAACGTATTTCAACTTCTACTATGAGCTAGTATCGTTCCACCAATGTTGAACGCTAACTACCTTCAACATCGAAAGTAATATTTTTACAAATATTAAACAATCGATTAAGATGGAACCAGCTATAATTATGTTTTTAATTTATTTTTTTTTTTTTTTGCATTCACAATGCAATATTTCTATAAGATATAAAATACGTGTGTAAAAAACAACTACGCCTCCGAGCCCTCAGATGGGATTCGAACCCACGACCTTTCGCTATCCGGGCGACTGCTCTGACCGCTGAGCTACCGAGACGCTGGCAAACGTGTCGAATTTTACAAACGTATTTCAACTTCTACTATGAGCTAGTATCGTTCCACCAATGTTGAACGCTAACTACCTTCAACATCGAAAGTAATATTTTTACAAATATTAAACAATCGATTAAGATGGAACCAGCTATAATTATGTTTTTAATTTTTTTTTTTTTTTTTGCATTCACAATGCAATATTTCTATAAGATATAAAATACGTGTGTAAAAAACAACTACGCCTCCGAGCCCTCAGATGGGATTCGAACCCACGACCTTTCGCTATCCGGGCGACAGCTCTGACCGCTGAGCTACCGAGACGCTGGCAAACGTGTCGAATTTTACAAACGTATTTCAACTTCTACTATGAGCTAGTATCGTTCCACCAATGTTGAACGCTAACTACCTTCAACATCGAAAGTAATATTTTTACAAATATTAAACAATCGATTAAGATGGAACCAGCTATAATTATGTTTTTAATTTATTTTATTTTTTTTTTGCATTCACAATGCAATATTTCTATAAGATATAAAATACGTGTGTAAAAAACAACTACGCCTCCGAGCCCTCAGATGGGATTCGAACCCACGACCTTTCGCTATCCGGGCGACTGCTCTGACCGCTGAGCTACCGAGACGCTGGCAAACGTGTCGAATTTTACAAACGTATTTCAACTTCTACTATGAGCTAGTATCGTTCCACCAATGTTGAACGCTAACTACCTTCAACATCGAAAGTAATATTTTTACAAATATTAAACAATCGATTAAGATGGAACCAGCTATAATTATGTTTTTAATTTATTTTTATTTTTTTTTTGCATTCACAATGCAATATTTCTATAAGATATAAAATACGTGTGTAAAAAACAACTACGCCTCCGAGCCCTCAGATGGGATTCGAACCCACGACCTTTCGCTATCCGGGCGACTGCTCTGACCGCTGAGCTACCGAGACGCTGGCAAACGTGTCGAATTTTACAAACGTATTTCAACTTCTACTATGAGCTAGTATCGTTCCACCAATGTTGAACGCTAACTACCTTCAACATCGAAAGTAATATTTTTACAAATATTAAACAATCGATTAAGATGGAACCAGCTATAATTATGTTTTTAATTTATTTTTTTTTTTTTTTTTGCATTCACAATGCAATATTTCTATAGGATATAAAATACGTGTGTAAAAAACAACTACGCCTCCGAGCCCTCAGATGGGATTCGAACCCACGACCTTTCGCTATCCGGGCGACTGCTCTGACCGCTGAGCTACCGAGACGCTGGCAAACGTGTCGAATTTTACAAACGTATTTCAACTTCTACTATGAGCTAGTATCGTTCCACCAATGTTGAACGCTAACTACCTTCAACATCGAAAGTAATATTTTTACAAATATTAAACAATCGATTAAGATGGAACCAGCTATAATTATGTTTTTAATTTATTTTTTTATTTTTTTTTGCATTCACAATGCAATATTTCTATAGGATATAAAATACGTGTGTAAAAAACAACTACGCCTCCGAGCCCTCAGATGGGATTCGAACCCACGACCTTTCGCTATCCGGGCGACTGCTCTGACCGCTGAGCTACCGAGACGCTGGCAAACGTGTCGAATTTTACAAACGTATTTCAACTTCTACTATGAGCTAGTATCGTTCCACCAATGTTGAACGCTAACTACCTTCAACATCGAAAGTAATATTTTTACAAATATTAAACAATCGATTAAGATGGAACCAGCTATAATTATGTTTTTAATTTATTTTATTTTTTTTTGCATTCACAATGCAATATTTCTATAAGATATAAAATACGTGTGTAAAAAACAACTACGCCTCCGAGCCCTCAGATGGGATTCGAACCCACGACCTTTCGCTATCCGGGCGACTGCTCTGACCGCTGAGCTACCGAGACGCTGGCAAACGTGTCGAATTTTACAAACGTATTTCAACTTCTACTATGAGCTAGTATCGTTCCACCAATGTTGAACGCTAACTACCTTCAACATCGAAAGTAATATTTTTACAAATATTAAACAATCGATTAAGATGGAACCAGCTATAATTATGTTTTTAATTTATTTTTTTTTTTTTTTTTGCATTCACAATGCAATATTTCTATAGGATATAAAATACGTGTGTAAAAAACAACTACGCCTCCGAGCCCTCAGATGGGATTCGAACCCACGACCTTTCGCTATCCGGGCGACTGCTCTGACCGCTGAGCTACCGAGACGCTGGCAAACGTGTCGAATTTTACAAACGTATTTCAACTTCTACTATGAGCTAGTATCGTTCCACCAATGTTGAACGCTAACTACCTTCAACATCGAAAGTAATATTTTTACAAATATTAAACAATCGATTAAGATGGAACCAGCTATAATTATGTTTTTAATTTATTTTATTTTTTTTTTGCATTCACAATGCAATATTTCTATAAGATATAAAATACGTGTGTAAAAAAACAACTACGCCTCCGAGCCCTCAGATGGGATTCGAACCCACGACCTTTCGCTATCCGGGCGACTGCTCTGACCGCTGAGCTACCGAGACGCTGGCAAACGTGTCGAATTTTACAAACGTATTTCAACTTCTACTATGAGCTAGTATCGTTCCACCAATGTTGAACGCTAACTACCTTCAACATCGAAAGTAATATTTTTACAAATATTAAACAATCGATTAAGATGGAACCAGCTATAATTATGTTTTTAATTTTTTTTTTTTTTTTTGCATTCACAATGCAATATTTCTATAAGATATAAAATACGTGTGTAAAAAACAACTACGCCTCCGAGCCCTCAGATGGGATTCGAACCCACGACCTTTCGCTATCCGGGCGACTGCTCTGACCGCTGAGCTACCGAGACGCTGGCAAACGTGTCGAATTTTACAAACGTATTTCAACTTCTACTATGAGCTAGTATCGTTCCACCAATGTTGAACGCTAACTACCTTCAACATCGAAAGTAATATTTTTACAAATATTAAACAATCGATTAAGATGGAACCAGCTATAATTATGTTTTTAATTTATTTTTATTTTTTTTTGCATTCACAATGCAATATTTCTATAAGATATAAAATACGTGTGTAAAAAAAACAACTACGCCTCCGAGCCCTCAGATGGGATTCGAACCCACGACCTTTCGCTATCCGGGCGACTGCTCTGACCGCTGAGCTACCGAGACGCTGGCAAACGTGTCGAATTTTACAAACGTATTTCAACTTCTACTATGAGCTAGTATCGTTCCACCAATGTTGAACGCTAACTACCTTCAACATCGAAAGTAATATTTTTACAAATATTAAACAATCGATTAAGATGGAACCAGCTATAATTATGTTTTTAATTTATTTATTTTTTTTGCATTCACAATGCAATATTTCTATAAGATATAAAATACGTGTGTAAAAAACAACTACGCCTCCGAGCCCTCAGATGGGATTCGAACCCACGACCTTTCGCTATCCGGGCGACTGCTCTGACCGCTGAGCTACCGAGACGCTGGCAAACGTGTCGAATTTTACAAACGTATTTCAACTTCTACTATGAGCTAGTATCGTTCCACCAATGTTGAACGCTAACTACCTTCAACATCGAAAGTAATATTTTTACAAATATTAAACAATCGATTAAGATGGAACCAGCTATAATTATGTTTTTAATTTATTTTTTTTTTTTTTGCATTCACAATGCAATATTTCTATAAGATATAAAATACGTGTGTAAAAAACAACTACGCCTCCGAGCCCTCAGATGGGATTCGAACCCACGACCTTTCGCTATCCGGGCGATTGCTCTGACCGCTGAGCTACCGAGACGCTGGCAAACGTGTCGAATTTTACAAACGTATTTCAACTTCTACTATGAGCTAGTATCGTTCCACCAATGTTGAACGCTAACTACCTTCAACATCGAAAGTAATATTTTTACAAATATTAAACAATCGATTAAGATGGAACCAGCTATAATTATGTTTTTAATTTATTTTTTTTTTTTTTGCATTCACAATGCAATATTTCTATAAGATATAAAATACGTGTGTAAAAAACAACTACGCCTCCGAGCCCTCAGATGGGATTCGAACCCACGACCTTTCGCTATCCGGGCGACTGCTCTGACCGCTGAGCTACCGAGACGCTGGCAAACGTGTCGAATTTTACAAACGTATTTCAACTTCTACTATGAGCTAGTATCGTTCCACCAATGTTGAACGCTAACTACCTTCAACATCGAAAGTAATATTTTTACAAATATTAAACAATCGATTAAGATGGAACCAGCTATAATTATGTTTTTAATTTATTTTATTTTTTTTTTTGCATTCTTTTTTACACACGTATTTTATATCTTATAGAAATATTGCATTGTGAATGCAAAAAAAAAAAAAAAAAAAATTAAAAACATAATTATAGCTGGTTCCATCTTAATCGATTGTTTAATATTTGTAAAAATATTACTTTCGATGTTGAAGGTAGTTAGCGTTCAACATTGGTGGAACGATACTAGCTCATAGTAGAAGTTGAAATACGTTTGTAAAATTCGACACGTTTGCCAGCGTCTCGGTAGCTCAGCGGTCAGAGCAGTCGCCCGGATAGCGAAAGGTCGTGGGTTCGAATCCCATCTGAGGGCTCGGAGGCGTAGTTGTTTTTTACACACGTATTTTATATCTTATAGAAATATTGCATTGTGAATGCAAAAAAAATAAAAATAAATTAAAAACATAATTATAGCTGGTTCCATCTTAATCGATTGTTTAATATTTGTAAAAATATTACTTTCGATGTTGAAGGTAGTTAGCGTTCAACATTGGTGGAACGATACTAGCTCATAGTAGAAGTTGAAATACGTTTGTAAAATTCGACACGTTTGCCAGCGTCTCGGTAGCTCAGCGGTCAGAGCAGTCGCCCGGATAGCGAAAGGTCGTGGGTTCGAATCCCATCTGAGGGCTCGGAGGCGTAGTTGTTTTTTACACACGTATTTTATATCTTATAGAAATATTGCATTGTGAATGCAAAAAAAAAAAAAAATAAATTAAAAACATAATTATAGCTGGTTCCATCTTAATCGATTGTTTAATATTTGTAAAAATATTACTTTCGATGTTGAAGGTAGTTAGCGTTCAACATTGGTGGAACGATACTAGCTCATAGTAGAAGTTGAAATACGTTTGTAAAATTCGACACGTTTGCCAGCGTCTCGGTAGCTCAGCGGTCAGAGCAGTCGCCCGGATAGCGAAAGGTCGTGGGTTCGAATCCCATCTGAGGGCTCGGAGGCGTAGTTGTTTTTTACACACGTATTTTATATCTTATAGAAATATTGCATTGTGAATGCAAAAAAAATAAAATAAATTAAAAACATAATTATAGCTGGTTCCATCTTAATCGATTGTTTAATATTTGTAAAAATATTACTTTCGATGTTGAAGGTAGTTAGCGTTCAACATTGGTGGAACGATACTAGCTCATAGTAGAAGTTGAAATACGTTTGTAAAATTCGACACGTTTGCCAGCGTCTCGGTAGCTCAGCGGTCAGAGCAGTCGCCCGGATAGCGAAAGGTCGTGGGTTCGAATCCCATCTGAGGGCTCGGAGGCGTAGTTGTTTTTTACACACGTATTTTATATCTTATAGAAATATTGCATTGTGAATGCAAAAAAAAATAAATAAATTAAAAACATAATTATAGCTGGTTCCATCTTAATCGATTGTTTAATATTTGTAAAAATATTACTTTCGATGTTGAAGGTAGTTAGCGTTCAACATTGGTGGAACGATACTAGCTCATAGTAGAAGTTGAAATACGTTTGTAAAATTCGACACGTTTGCCAGCGTCTCGGTAGCTCAGCGGTCAGAGCAGTCGCCCGGATAGCGAAAGGTCGTGGGTTCGAATCCCATCTGAGGGCTCGGAGGCGTAGTTGTTTTTTACACACGTATTTTATATCTTACTCGTAGTTTTATTTATTTATGACCGATTTTGTGAAAATACAGGGGCTCAAAATTCTTTAAACGCGTTTTTCCGTCAAACATGTTTTTCGAATTATGCCCCTATAGTATGAAAGCAGTGAAACGTGGTCATTCACTATGGGTCTTGTAAGAAGGCTCAAGGTCGCCCAGCGGGCAATGGAGAGAGCTATGCTTGGTGTTTCCCTACGCGATCGAATCAGAAATGAGGAGATCCGTAGGAGAACAGTAACCGCCGACATAGCTCAAAGAATTGCGAAGCTGATGTGGTAAAAGGCAGGACACATAGCAAGGAGAACTGATGGCCGTTGGGGCGGAAAGGTTCTCGAATGGCGACCGCGTGCCGGACGACGCTCAGTGGGTAGGCCCGCTACGAGGTAGACCGACGATCTGGTTAAGGTCGCGGGAAAACGCTGGATGCGGGCAGCACAGGACCGATCGTTGTGGAGATCCTTGGGGGAGGCCTATGTCCAGGCGTGGGCGTCGTACGGCTGATATGATGAGTATGAAACCTGCAATATAGCACGGCTAGAAAATAATAAGAAGCGAGGAACCACAAAATTGACGCGGAACTCCAATAAAATTTAAAAAAAGAACTCAAGAAAAGAAAAAGTCAGTAGGAAAAATATGATACTTCTGCCGTCTGAACCGATAAATAGAATATTGAACAAAAATGAAAAAAAAATACAGCTTTTAGTAATTATAAGTATTATTACATAGTTTTACTTAAAAAAAACTTTAGTGAAAGATATAATGCGATAAAAATGTTGTTTGTTTTACAGAACAAGAACGTATTTAACGTCAAACGAGTTTTATGAGATCTTTTCTCTTCGAAAGGTCTCGTCATGTTGATACACGAAATAGTATTAAAAACAATCTAACATTGAATTGACCTCTAAATTATTATACGATGTAATATTTCACCATCTAGACCACGCCCGTCAGCAAGATTTTGTTGAATATAAAAGTAAAAAATAAATTTTACATAAAAAATAATTTTACAAAGTTAATTAAGGGAACTTTTTATCGTAGCTTAATTTTTACTAATCACTGGTATTAATTTAGTTATGAGTGTTATTTATTAAGCAGGCTAAGTAACTGTCCCACCACTGGACAGACTCATTATATAAGTATAAATTTATAAAAAAAGACACTAGTTGAAAGCATTTAGTGTCCATTTTTATAAAGAGACAAGTTGAATTAATTTAGTAATTGTTTTTTATTGCACCAGAAATATACAAAAATGTTCTTATAAATTTGAAGTAAAGTGCTTAATAACAACATTCAACGTATCAGCTTATTACCCGACTGCGCCAGAAGGAGAGTCATGTTTTAAATGTATATGTGTATTTATGTATATTTATTTGGACACTCGATAGCTCGTCTTCATTGTTTTTAACTTGAGAGGTGTTGTTAGCTTATAGAATTAAATATTTTCTTTAAGTCTATATTTCGATTTATAGTTTAGCTGTAGAACTTGTATGCTAATCTTGTTAATTAATTAAAAGGATAATTAACGCTTATTAAGCTGAAAAAGAAATCACGATATTGTGAACATCACATTATTTTTCTAATATAGTAAAGATACCTTAAAAGATTTTCGAAAAAACGAAAATTTAATTAAACGCACTCCAAAACCATTTTCGCAACTATTGTTGGTTATAACCATTTGGCATCGACAAGGACTGGATGCTGTTAAACTCCAGTATGTCTCTACGGAAACCTTGTTCCAAGCCTCTGGAAATTTTCCGTAATTGCTATAATATCGTTAACAACAAAAACGAATTGAGAATAAAAATAATAACTTTTTCACTTTAAAAAAGCAATTGACAATATAATTTTAAGCTATACTAGCTGACCCGGTAACGCATTGCTATGGTAACGCGTATACAAAAAGAAAAAGAATAGGAAAAAGAGCGGGCAAAAGAGCGGACAGACAAACACAAACACGAATTTCTGTTCTTAGATTATAGGCCCGGCCCTGCTTCGCACGGGTGGACAAAATCCTTTAAAATTTTTCTATTATTAAATTTTTTCCGTTAGCGCCATCTAGCGTTCGGTAGATGAACTACTTGCGGTTAACGCGTTGATATAGTAACGCTGCTATTGTATACACAATGGAAAAAGAACGGACAGACTAACAACAAATTTGTGATCTTAGATTATAGATTTAGGGTAAATTGTACTTTAAAGTCGCAAAATGAGTATTAAAACTCTCCGGATATACTCGTAAAACGTAGTAAAAAAAATATTTACTCACAACTATTTTTCCTTACTAGTTGGCTTTGTCTGTACACCTTTCCACCACCAATAGAGTGAGGGTTGATCATTAAGAAGGAAAAACAGAGTACAAAGATTTTACAAAGAAACTTATTTCTTTAAAGCTCGTTTTAGTATAATAATAATATTTCTTACATTCACACGAATTAGCCTAGCCCAAAGTAAGCACTATATAAAGGCTTGTGTTATGGATACTAGGGTAACGGAAAGACATACATATATGATACAAAGATCATCATCATCATATTAGCCGTACGACGCCCACTGCTGGACATAGGCCTCCCCCAAGGGTCTCCACAACGATCGGTCCTGTGCTGCCCGCATCCAGCGTTTTTCCGCGACCTTAACTAGATCGTCCGTTCACGTCGTAGCGGTCCTACCCACTGAGCGTCGTCCGGCACGCAGTCGCCATTCGAGAACCTTACAAAGATATGTTATATTTATAGCAATATATATATTAATATCCATGACTCAGTTACAAATGTTCGTTTTCATCACGCAAACATCTGCCCCTTCTGGGATTCGAACCCAGGACCATCGGAGCGAAAGGCAGGATCGCTACTGTTGCATGTATGTTTTGATATAACTAGCGGCCCGTCCCGGCTTCGCACGGGTGGACAAAATACTTTAATTTTTTTCTATTATTAAATTTTTTTCCGTTAGCGCCATCTAGCATCCGATAGACGAGCTACTTGCGGTTAACGCGTTGCTGCTGACCCGGCCACGCGTTGTTGTGTCTCAGTTATAGATGTCGCTGTACCGAAATGAATCGCGCTAACGTTTCGGTTCTACGACTACAAATATAGTTAACCGTTCTTAGCCCTTTTGAATGTTAGATCTATAATTTTTATATATTTTATGCATTTTCAATGCGATCTTATAAGATAAATTATTATAATAGAAAAATACTAGAAAAAATCGACTCGGGTCACAAGTGAATGTCAGGCGGGAAACGAACCCGCAACCTTTGGAAATCCGGTCCAATGCTCTCCCAATTGAGCTACCGAGCCTTGCGAACACTCGCTTCGCTCTTTCATCTTAATCGATTGACCAAACATTTGTAAAAATGTTTCTTTCGAATACGAGAGGATGTTTCCTCTCATTGATGAGGCAACGCTGGCCTACAGCGTAAAATCAGAAATGTACTAGAAAATTTCGACGAGTGTTCGCAAGGCTCGGTAGCTCAATTGGGAGAGCCTTGGACCGGATTTCCAAAGGTTGCGGGTTCGTTTCCCGCCTGAGATTCACTTGTGACCCGAGTCGATTTTTTCTAGTATTTTTCTATTATAATAATTTATCTTTTGAATGTTATTCTCAGGCACTATGGTAACGCGTATACAATGGAAAAAGAGCGGGAAAAAGAGCGGACAGACAAACACACAAACCACTGTGATCGTAGATTATAGATTATCAACACCCCAATCTAACTGCCGACAGCTGAAAGCAAGCGGAAGTTGTAAATATATCAATAATATTATTTCTTCTATGGTGTTATAACTTACAATTAACGTTCGTGGTACATGCTTACAACCTACATGGTCTCATGGTGATACAAACTCTTCTTATGATCGAAAGATAGTTCAAAACTATCAGCAACATCGATAGGTGTTATCAGCCGTATTTTAATTTTAACTACGAATATTATACCTATTATATTCCCTTTTCACTTTCGTATAGCAACCGATAAGAGGTTTAAGCGCATAAGGGAAAAGGTATTTTTAACATATTTTTAATTCTGACATTTAACCTCCTTATCGGAAGCTATTTTAACAGAATATCGCATAAAGTGTTTCTCTTAATTTAAGTATAACCAAAGGTGTTAACACAAAATAAAGCTTTAAGTGCTAGCTTCGTTTCATCATCAGTTTATACAAAACGTGATGGCGAGCTGACTGCGTCCGCGGTGTTACGCATTCTAGCGGTCAGTCTCCCGGAGACACGAGATGAGACGAAGTTTGAGACAGTTAACCTCTGGGAATGGAATGAAGGCCGATTGTTCTCAGTACTTGAAACGAGGAAATGGTAATCTAGCTTAATTATATACTGGGGAAACTCTATACCGAAAGTGGAAATCAACAGGTTAACGTGGCTACTTTCCCTAGAGCTGCCTAGATCTTTATTGAAATACCAAAACACTAATGTTAATAAAAAAATATTTTTTTTTATATATTTTAAATAAAGAGTCGAATTTCTTGAGATGAAGGATAATTCGTTTATTGACAGCTCAATGTAAAATATCCATTTCTCTATAATTGGAGATTTTGAGAATAGTGTGCTTCCATTTTGGTATAATCAAAGTACTACTTTGTCTCTCTTTCTAGTTTTGTGTCTTTGTTGTTTCTTAAGATTTTATATCACCATTCAAATTCAAAAGTTACATATAATTCAACTAAGATCCGAATGAATCAAATTTAAAAAAACCACAAGATTTGCACAGTAATGAGAATTGTTAATAAAACTTAATTTTTTGAGCAGTGTCAATGCAGGTGATGAGACGTATATAATCAATTTCTTTTGGCAAATGTAATAAGTTATTCTGTTTTAGTGCATTTAGCACGTTAATATATTCTGCTACGACACAATTATAAATTATAAATAATAAATAAATAAATATTTCTTACATTCACACCAATTAGCTTAGCCCAAAGTAAGCACTGTAAGGCTCGTGTTATGGATACTAGGGTAACGGGTAGACATACATTTGTGATACATAGATATGGTATATTCATAGAAATATATATTAACACCCATGACTCAGGTACAAATGCTCGTATTCATCATACAAACATCTGCCCCTTCCGGGATTTGAACCCAGGACCGTCGGTGCGAAAGGCAGGATCGCTACCATTGCACCAAACGGTCGTCGAACAATTGCAACGACAATTGTAACATTGATATCACTAAATCAGTGATATGATTTTTGAGTATTGTCTATAAACCTCAGTTTTTGCCCTAAGTTAACATATTTACTCTCAAAATGGCATATCCACATCAACCCTTAGGGTGATAGATTAACCTTTATTTATTTATTTCTTGCATATCACATTACAAATAACAAATGGAACATTCAATGAGGTATACACGTGAAGCCCTGCTAGAGCACAGCAACATAAATAAATTGAGCTATTAATTTCTAAATAACACAATATAACAAAATGAACTGTAATAAATAATTACTTAAAATAAAAAAAGTCGATTTTTTTTTTTTTTTTTTTTTTTTTTTTTTTTTTTTTTTTTTTTTGCCTGTAAAGTCGGTTTTACGGGCGAAGATTTTACGTGACAACGTCTTTTTCTCGGTAGAATATTTATTGATATGAATATAATTAAATTGCACAATGCGCGCGGCAGACCGATCATAGTTGAGTGGGAGAGAGACGCAAGGCATTCGGCGGGCCTCTCTCTCGTTCGGTGACTCATCGTAACGTTACCGAGCGTTACACTTTTTCATAAGTGACTCCCAGCCGCAACCAATTTATAAGACGTTATCACGTCAATATACTTTCTAAATTACACCATTTTACATACATTATAATTTTTAACTTATAAAATATGCATATTCTTTGAATCATCATCATTTTTATTATTATATCCTTAAAAAAAATTGCCTATACGATAATAACCTTTTACTACAAAGTACCATTAGTTTTGTAATTTATCCATCCGAGAGCAATACCATTAAACGAGAGATCGTGGATTCGAATCCCGCCTGACACTTAAGAAAAGTTATTTTATGTAGTAAGAATATCTTAATATATAAAAATCTAGCAGTTAAATGCTTTAATCTATAGTCTAAGATCACAGTGGTTTGTGTGTTTGTCTGTCCGCTCTTTTTCCATTGTATCAATAACGTTACCATAGCAACGCGTTAACGGCAAGTAGTTCGTCTATCGGACGCTAGATGGCGCTAACGGAAAAATAATTAATAATAGAAAAACTTCAAAGAATTTTGTCCACCCTTGAGAAGCCGGGACGGGCCGCTAGTCTATAATCTAAGAACACAAATTTGTTATTTGTGTGTTTGTCTGTCCGCTCTTTTTCCCGCTCTTTTTCCATTGTATCAACTAGCTGACCTGAGAGATGGAAAAAGAGCGGACAGACAAATTTGTGTTCTTAGCAACGCGTTACTGGGTCAGCTAATAACAACAAAAAAAATGAAAAATACCATTTTCAAAAACCAATTACGACTTTATTGATGTTATCCAGAAACATTGGTCTGTCATCTTCGCATTTTTCAGCTTCACTTTTAAAGCAATGTTCTTCGATCACAACGTCGTCTTCACATTCACAGATGAAACATTCGTCTAACACCTTTCCGGGTTTTATGCATTTATATTTGGTATGTGTGTGATAACCAGCTGCTGCTGGTACAACTTCAGAATTCGGTTTAGTGGAATTTACTTCAGAAGTATTCTTACTGGCTTTGTTAGGAACAAAAGCAGTGAGTACGGTGCTAGAAGCGTTTGACACAGCAGATTCATCTGGTGCAAAAATAATCTCTTAATTTGACAATTCACTTAGCATTTTAAAATGTTTTGCTTTAGTAGAACACTTACCGCCGTCAATTCTTCTCCCCATAGCTAAATAATTGAAATTAGGAAACGCCTGTTCGCAATACATTCCCTTCGGCAAAGCGCGGCAGAAATGATTTATGTTTCCCATATAAGGGCAAATACACTGTCTGCATCTAAACAAAATATATTAAAGGAATGTGACAACTTCTAATTCACTTAAACCGTAAGTTAAGAATAGAAATATATTATGTTATAATTTATAACCTCAAAACTTTCATGGATATTACTGCTTGAGATGAGCCGCCTATGAAACGGAGTGAAAACAATCAGCAAAAATCACAACATAATCTAACCATTATGATTGCTTCTCATGAGAGATAATTTTTAACTATACGACAATTCCTTTTTTTTAATATTTCAGATGTAAGTTTACCAAATAAGCGATTAATTTACCACTAACTCCCAATCACCGCCGGTAATTGGACCCGTTACCTTATAGATAATGCGCTCCCTTTAAATGACAAATATTTATAAATTATTAATTATTTAATGGTCTGAGCAATAAATCTATTTTAATTGATTACCTTATGATATACATTGAACCTGGAGTACATTCCTTCCTCTCTGAGCTATCTGTTAAGTTGAATGTAAAACAATCAGAGTCTTTATGGAATGCTGGTTGGTCATCTTTGAATTTTTGTTTCTTAGGGTGTCTTTTCCTCCTTACCAACACTTTTTGGTTTGCTATATTTGACATATCCTTCTCTATAATCTGTGGTTTCGGTGAAATAAGTATTTCAATAATATTAGTTTTTTCGGCAAATTTTTAGATAATTACATTTGGTTCGGTTTTGGATATTTAAGGAGATTTCAGAATTTCTTTCTTGCAATATATAAACCATAGTTGCAAAAATTTTAGTATGGGTCATCTGATGAGAATGTATAAAAAATTAAATAATCTTTATAATTTTATTTAATTTTATCAGACAATTGTTTACAATTGTTATAAGTGACATAAATAGTATCATAAAATGATTTAGTTGATACAGAAAATTAAAACATGTTGGGTTGGAAAAGTGTCTTAACAATTATATTGACAACAAATTAGGCTTTTTATACCTTTATTGCTGTTACACAATAATTAATAAAAGATAAAAATAAATTTTGTTGTGATTATCTAATGACTTCTGTTATACTCACATCTAATCTGTTATTATCTTGACTGTTTTTCTCGTCACACCTAGTCTCTGAACAAGTAGCATACGATTTCAACCCCACATCAGGGCATACACATATCTTACACCCGATTTCAAATTCTTCTCCAGAGAAACAAAAATCTAAATATTTTTTAGGCGCCGGAGTTTTTTGTACTAATTTACTATTCAATAGAATTTGTGATAATCGAAATATTTTATTCCATGGAGCTTCTGTATCATAACATTTATGTTCGGTACAAGCACTGTCAGCTTTATTACCGTTTGGGGGGCATATGCAAATGTTGCACTCATTACTGAACAACTGCCCTGGAGTACAACTATCGGATCTTAAGATAGTCTTTTCGCAAATCTTTTTTGTACACTTTTCCACATTTTTCATACCATCACGAGGACAGAGACATACATTACAATCGACTAAATAATAAGCTAGGGGCTCGCAAGTAAATTTTTCACTCGGTAAATGTTGGATCTCCGAGCATAGTTTTTTAGTGCACACTCCTTCTTTTACGATTCCGCTATGAGGGCAAATGCAAAAGTTGCACTCTGCTGTGGTAATTGATCCGGGTATGCATTTGTCATCAGCTTTTAATGTCTGTGTAATTGAGAGTCGCAGCGCATTTTGTCCATATTGAACCATTCTTTTTGCTTCACAGTCATCATTAGTACACCATTTGGGATCAATCCTGCCGTTTTTGCCACAGTAACAAGTATTACAATCAAATTCAACAAATGTATTCGGGTCGCATGAACTATTCAAATTATCATTTATGGATAAGCTAGTAAGTGCTCTATTTAGTTTTGTTAAATACATTTCATCAATTATTGAAGTACAGAGTTTGAAATTAGTACTGCCGTTTTCTGGACACAAGCAGTAACGACTCTGATCTAAATATATTGAATTAGGCTGGCAGTTGTTATTATCAATTGTTCTTTCTATTTTTTCTTTTTCTATTAAATCATATTTATCTTGGTTATCCCTGAGGACTTTCTCAAGAACGTTTAGTTTGCTTTGATATGAACAAACTTCAGAACAATAAGATTGATTGGTTACACCACCTTTAATACAAAGACATTCTCGACATATTGGAACCATTTCACCTGGACTACATGCAGTCTTCAAAACATCATATTTAAAATAATTATGTTTAAGGCAATCTGATTCTAAACAAGCTTTTTCATTCATATTTCCATTTGAATCACAATTACAATAAAAGCATTTTGGTTTGAGAAAAGTATTAACCTTGCATTTTCTTTGAATAGCTTTTAATGTCTGTAGAGGCTTCAATGCATATTCTTTCTTACAGACGGTTTGAGTACAATATTTATTATGAACCACACTATCATCTGGGCACCAGCAAATATTGCAGTTTTTTCTATAAAATGTTCTCGAAATACATCTCCTGGTAAGTGTTGTTTGCTGAGATCGATGACATGTTTCAACACATTGATCTTGAACGAAATACCCTTCATCGGAGCATAGGCAATGGAGACATGAGAATAAGTACATAACTTTAGGTATACATATATTCTTACTAATAGACGCTAAAAAATCTGAAGTTGATGGTGGCTGATGTTGGCACGAATTGTCTGTAACACAATGTGATTCAGATATTCTTCCCGAAGGTGAACATACACATATACTGCAATTGATGTAATATGACTTGAAAGGTGTACACCAAGTATTCATAGAATCATGATTGTCAAAATATTTCGCTGTTGACGTGTCAAGATTATTTTCGCCAGTGATATTCTCGTAGCACGCTGCGTTATTGCAAAGCAGTCGTCCATTTTCCTGACAGACGCATTGATTACAACCTTGCCAAATGATTTGACTGGCAGTGCAAGTTCGTCGATTGATCGCTTTGCAATTTGATACATTCCACCTGCCTTTATTATCGCAGAAACATATTTGTCCATTTGAAACGAATTGTGTGTTTGGAACGCATGCATCTATCGAAATAAATGAACATAAATATGACGTATAAAAATATAGTGAACAGCCTTATAATCAGACTCACGTTTTGTGCACAATCCTGCTGGAAGATGTGATACTGAAGCTATAAATATTATAAAACTCAACATGTCTTAACTATAGTATTTATCTATTGTTTTTGTTCTAAATAATGAAATGTAATGAAAAATTCTACTTGAGTGGCGTGAAACTTAATAAAAAGAAGGGATTCAATTGTTGTTTTTAATTTCAATTTACCCGAGCAGCGATAAAGTTAATAGAATTTTTTATATCTAACTATAGAATAACATGACTAGAATTCGACTGATAATATTTGAAAACGATTTACGGTTACCTTATTACCTTAGCAAAACGAAATCAATTTAATATTATTTTTATGCTAAATAAAACAGATAATGTTAATCATTATTGTTCTAGAAACGTATTTCTATTTTAATAAATACATATATTCTATTTATAATTTTTATATATTTTATGCATTTTCAATGCGATCTTATAAGATAAATTATTATAATAGAAAAATACTAGAAAAAATCGACTCGGGTCACAAGTGTGATTCACTTGTGACCCGAGTCGATTTTTTCTAGTATTTTTCTATTATAATAATGTATCTTACATATATTCTTATAATAACGGACATAAGAAAACTTTTTACTTTTAGTCAATAAATCTGACCTTGACCTGATCTCAATTTTCTCATTTAGAGTAGACAACGTATAATCGCAATATCAAAAAATCAAGAAATGTTTAAGCTCCAGTTTAGAATTACAAGGTCATCAACAGTAAATATTCTTTTTCAGAGATGATAGAAAGCAACTTTTTCAATTTATTTAAATACTAGCGACCCGCCCCGGCTTCGCACGGATGCAATGCTCTACTATATTATGCATGTATTATACATATAAACCTTCCTCTTGATTTACTCTTCTATTAAAAAAACCGCATCAAAATCCGTTGCGTAGTTTTAAAGATTTAAGCATACATAGGGATATAGGGACAGAGAAAGCGACTTTGTTTTATACTATGTAGTGATTACCACTTTCACCCGATTGATTATGTATTTTTATCTACTCTAATACTATAATACAAAGATTCTAAAACTGAAAACAAAATGCTTATGACAAACATTACGTACAGGCCAAAAATAATAAAAAAAAAGTTTCATTACGATACAGGTCTTGTATGGACACCTGTAACATAATATAACTTTTTTATCATAACGATACACCTATACAACCTCCAGCTGGACCAAGGAGGTTGAACCTCTACTTTAAAAAGGTTTCAATGAACGAGTCCTCGACGACCGACGCAACACGCATGCGCAATTGATGTTTGCACCTTGGCGCCAACATTTGACATTTAAATAAATTTGTTGTTATATTCAGCGTTTTATTTGCAATATTGTTTTACATATTAAAGTATGAGAGTAGATAAAGTAGTGTATGACACTGTACATAACTTGGTCTTATAACACTCGTGTGATGCTATAAAAAAACTCGCCTACGGCTCGTTTTTTTAAAACACACTCATGTTATAAGAACCCTTATTATGCAACAGTATCATAAACTACTATTATTTAATTCTGACGTTTCGACTTCATTACAGGAGCCGTAATCACAGGATATCTTCTTATATTTAATCTTTCAAGATTTTAAACGGATATGGTTCTGAGCATTAAATTAATACAAAAATAATTGTTTTATTTTGCATTTTCTTAAGTTATTATATCATATCTATGATCACTGCTAACTACTGAGTCTGCCTCCAGTTCGGAAATTGGTAGAAAGAACTGGCGAAAGAAACTCCTCCATCTTACATTTCGTCAGTCGGAAACAGTAGTGGAACATCTCCTAATTTTACGTTTTTGACTTTTAAGGTGTGTTACAATACAATTTTAACGCCGTTTTAGTTCAGTATCAGAACAAGTCGAACTCTGCATAAAAGTTAGTTAAAAATACAAATTACACTTCTGCTCTATGCACATACTGTACTGTTCAGTACAAAGGATTATCTCATTATCTCAGAAAAACTAATTTTAAAATGATCCACCAGTGGTTTATTCGATTTATTATTTATAAAAGAGCTTACTATATCAATACTTCTCGCGGTGTGTGTTTTGAGAGATATAGTAACAATACTTTTACAGTTACAATCAGCATTCTCTATAAATTCATTTTGTTTTGTAAAAACGTGCATTTACTGCTAGTGATTGATAGAATCACATTAATGAACTACTTCACATTTTAAAAGCTTTATGTAAATACCAATGAACATTCCAAGTACTTTATCAACAAACCAACATAATTTGTATAGGACTCGTAAATATTTTTTTACTGTGAAGATTTTCCGATTCGGTGCAACTTATGTAAACAATCTAATTCTGGAAATCTAGTAATTCGTTTCATGGGTCATTTTGCCCTTTGTATTGTTCTTAGATAAGTTGCTTCAGATTACTTTCCGACAGTCTTTTCTGAACATTCAATATCAGCAAACTATATCAGAAGAGGTTTTTAATCAAAGCGAATACTGCAAATGTAAAGTTAAACCGTCAAGACCATGAAGAGAAATGAGATTTTTTTTATTACAACGATTTTAAAGGGTTTTTTTACAAAGGACTTGTCTCAATAACCATGGCTAGTGTACTTCTAAATATACTGCAAAACTGCCAAGTCAAAAATTATTCTTCAGAGTAATATAGTTAGTTAAATAATTAGCAGCAATCATAACTCTGCTTCGAAATAAATGTGTAACATTCCGATATTTGAATTGGTATCAAAATTTAAACCCTCCGCCAGTTATGTACATGCCCTATAATCCAATGACAAGATTTATTTATTTATTTAACTTGATCTAATACTGTAGTCAGGATAGACACGATGTTTTGGTAGATATTCTTTTTTTATGGAAAATAGGCATGCGCTTGACCACTACCTTGCCTGATGGTAAACGTCGATGCGATCTAGGATGTGACGCGCTTGCCTAGAAGATACCTATTCACTCGTGACTTGAAGACCCCTAAATTGTATTTGTCAGAAAACACAGACTCAGGCAAAGAGTTCCACTCCTTAGCGGTACGTATCATAAAATTGAAGCCAAAACGCTTAGTACGACTCTTTGGTATATCCACCATATGACGGTGTCGCCAATTTGTAAGTCTGGTTGTCCGATGAAAAAATGGGGACGGCGGAACAAGGTTGTGCAATTCAGCTGCACACTCTCCGAAATGTATCCTATAAAATACGGATAGGCTTGCTACCTTCCGTCTATGCTTATAAAGCTTATTCAATTACCATATTAAAACAAAATTTCTACTGTGACCTTTTATTTCTGCTTTTTAGACACGTTAAATTAATACATTCACATAAAATTTACACCATGCGCTTATGTTGCAATCCGTGATACCTATTTGATTAACGGAATAGATATATATGCACTATATATATGATAATATGCACCGCTAGATTTCCTTAGCCTTGGAGAGAGAACTTGCAAAACGGCGACCCAAGCACTAGAAAACCACCAAAATCAAACGTCAATTATGTAAACAGTTAATGCTCTGCTCTTGGCCCTTACTTATTCTTGATAATAATGAATGTTTGGACGTGAAATATAAAGGAGGAGGCGATAAGAAACAACAAAAAGGCTCGATTTATAATTTTTTATATTTTATGCATTTTCAATGCGATCTTATAAGATAAATTATTATAACAGAAAAATACTAGAAAAAATCGACTCGGGTCACAAGTGAATTCTCAGGCGGGAATCGAACCCGCAACCTTTGGAAATCCGGTCCAATGCTCTCCCAATTGCTCGGCTCGGCAAGGCTCGGTAGCTCAATTGGGAGAGCATTGGACCGGATTTCCAAAGGTTGCGGGTTCGATTCCCGCCTGAGAATTCACTTGTGACCCGACTCGATTTTTTCTAGTATTTTTCTGTTATAATAATTTAACAAAAAGGCTCGTTATTTTAGCGGTTTTTCTGTCATTCGCAAATAACGGGATCAGATGAACGTTCCAGATTCTGGTCTTTTGGGAACACTAGTATGAAGAGGACAGCGAAAACTAGAAGGTTCCAACGTACCAACACATGTTTGGTAAAATATTGAATAATTACGGAAACAATATCTAGGAAAAAATATAAAAAAAATTGAACTGTAATGTAAAGACTATCGTTTAACCTAATCTATGAATCGGAGTATCAGGCTCCGAAAAATCCGGATGAAGACAAATTATGTAGCGGAAATGATAATATTGAGGCGAGAATTATGAAAATGGTTTTCTTATGAAGATATAAGAATCTACCTTTTCAAAAATATAATGATACAGAAAAAAATACTTTCTTAAGATTTGCTTAATACATGAAACTGGCTGCAAATATGCGCTTGATCAATATTATATTTTTATTACATTTTAATTAATTACATTTTAATTAATTTTCAATGCGATCTTATAAGATGCATAAAATATATAAAAATTATAAAACTAAAATGGCTATTTCATCTTAATCGATCGACCAAACATTTGTAGAAATGTTTCTTTCGAATACGAGAGGATGTTCCACTCATTGATGAAACAACGCTGGCCTACAGCGTAAAATCAGGAAAGTACTAGAAAAATTTCGACGAGTGTTCACAAGGCTCGGTAGCTCAATTGGACCGGATTTCCAAAGGTTGCGGATTCGATTCCCGCCTGAGAATTCACTTGTGACCCGAGTCGATTTTTTCTAGTATTTTTCTGTTATAATAATTTATCTTATAAGATCGCATTGAAAATGCAAAAATATTGGGTTGGGGAATAAGTTCGTTCGGTTTTTTCAAAGTGCTTTCTTTCAACAAAAACCAATAATTATAACAATAAATTGATCAATAATGTATTCGCCGTTACTGTTTACAACCTCCTCCCACCTCTCGACTAATTTGTTGATGCCGTTCCGCCAAAAATAGTCCGGTCCGGTGTCGAAGAAGTTGATGAGCCAGTTTTTGAGGTCCTCTTCGCCGTCGAAGATAACACCCCTCATTTGATTCGACAAGGAATGGAAAAGCTGATAATCTGTTGGCGCAAGGTTCGGAAAGTACGGTGGATGCTGAAGAACCTCCCATTCGAGCTCTTGGAGTGCGGTTTTGACGACTTGTGCAACATGGGGTCTGGCGTTGTCGTGGAGCAAGATGACTTGGCCTTGTCGGTCAGGTCTTTTCAGTCGCATAGCCTCATTTACACGGCGTAGAGCTCCTTGTTGACTGTTGCGTTCCGTTCAAGCATTTCCCCGTATATCGAGATGCAGGAGCACCTCAAGGCGATGAGGACATCGAATTCTGCAGGTCGTCCACTGCGAGGCATGTCTTCGAGATCAAAGTCACCATTTTTGAACTTTGCAAATCATTTCTGTGCTGCGCGCTCACCTATGACACCTTCTCCATACACGTTGCATATGTCACGAGCGGCTTCAGCTTTTTTTTGACCCCGATGAAAAGCGAAGAAACGTAGACGTCGAAAATGCTGATTTTTGTCACCTGGGTATTCCATTTCGAAGCCCAGAAAATAGGAAAAACTAAAAATATTCGAAAAACAAATAACACAGTTCTGTAGAGCAGAAAAGGCACTGTCTAATGTATACAAACACTTTGCTCAACAACAAACAAATACTTTAAATAATCCTCTTCGAAAAAAACCGAACGAACTTATTCCCCAACCTAATATATAAAAATTATAAAACTAAATGAAAGAGGTTATAAATAAATATAAAACTTCTATTAATCGCTTGAAATATAATTCGTTTTCGTTTTTAAATAAGATGCATAGTCACACTCATACTTATTCCTTCTTTTTTTCACTATATACTTTTCAATACAAAAACTAACCAGTAACCAATTTTGAGATTTTTATGACTTTGCCTTAGCTTATCTTTAATAAGGCATTCAATTTTAGTGCCTTATAAAATATGAAATGTACTTGTTTTAATTAATGGGTTGATTGCACGGCAATTTGAAATGACTATCACATATTTGTTTTAAAGTCTTGTTCAATCATTATTGTTGTACTGTTTGATTATTTGGGGTGGTACTTACAAAACAACATTTCTAAACATAGCACAACGATTAATACTTAAAGTAATGTTACGCAAAAAAAGACGATTCAGTACTAATTTATTGTATAAGGAAGCTAATTTATTAACCGTAAGAGAACTGTATATTCAGCAATGTATTTTAAATATTCATAGTAACTACTCTTTTGATACCCAAAAACTATTAAGTAAGCGTAAAGCGTACACAGTAGTTAGCCATAAAATTACCAAATCAGCATTTTCTTGTAAACAATTTTCGGCCCAATCGGTGTCAATATAAAATAAAATAAATAGGATATTAAACATTTTATCACATAATTACTATACATGCAAACATAAAGTAAAATCATGGTTAAAATCACAAAGTTATGAAAGTATAGAAGGACTCCTATCTAACCAGTAATACGAAAAAACAAACACACACTATTAAATGTTTTAAATCTGTAGTTTTGCATTGAAACGTAAGAAAAATAGACCACTCCCTTTTCTACATTCCACTCAACATTACACTTTTAATGACCCTTACATATATAAATATATATATTTAACTAATAAGTTTATTATAAGAATGCATGCATTTCTGTACTTGGTGTCAAATAGATACTAGGATATTTCATAGCACAGTAAGAGAGGGGTCTCTTCCAATACAGGTTTTTTTTTTTAAACTTAAAAGAAGAGACACCCACACATGGTAAAAACTACTTGTAAAAATAATAAAGATATTTTTGTTTTTTTTTCTTTTTTTGATTTGTCTATTCGAAATAAACTGTTACATGCATCTAACAAATGAAGAATTCGCAATAAAGAAGAAAACAAAATAAATCGTGACAAAATTTAACTTACGTTATGTGCAGAAACCTCCTGGAAGCTGCATTGCTAAGCTATAAATAACACAGATATCAACATTCTTTAATATATTTTAATAGTTTTTTAAAAAACGAAATAAACCTAGGAATTTCATTTGATTTTATTTGACTAGTTGTCTTATATGTACCTATGTCTCTATCTATGTGTGTGTAGATATGTGTGTGAGAGAGTGTAAAATAACATTGCTGAAATGCAAACAACAAAAATTGCAATAGAGCATTGAAAAACAAAAGACACACGTGTTTTTTTTCTATTGTAGAATAATATTTTAGTACTACTTGTATTCTCAATTATCAACTTTTCCATATTTAATGAAGTAAATTGATTACTTACCATATACCATATAGCAATCGAATATAAATAATTTTACATCGTTATAAGGTTCAATCTTACTTCACTTACACAAGCAATGTTCAGATTTCTTATTCTAAATGTACCAATAATAAAATACAAACCTTCTACTCTTTCAAATAATTTATTTTGTCGACATAAATATTTCTCAACCCAAATGACTATAAAGAGGTACATGAATCATTGTCTTCTTCTGGTTATTCAAGATGACAACTGTCTTTTTGGGGATTGTTAAGTATCACCTAATTGTCATTTTTACTTGTTAATATAACAAAATATATATATATTTTTTTTTTTTACCTTAAATTATAGAAAAACGTTTAAATTGACTCCTATGTTAATAATATATTAACTTTACTCATGAAACGTGAAATAAATATTTGCGTAGCCAGCCAATCAGCGGAAGGTATCAGTTCCATTTTTCATATGTTTTAAGGAACAAGAAATGTTTTCCAACATTAAATTCTATGGCATTTAAGTAATTATATTATGAATCATGTAAAAATAAAGATATCTATATTAAAAAATGACTAAATTACCATTTTACGTACCCGCCAAAAAGATAGGTATAAATAACATTAATTGCCCATTTTCCTCAGTCTTACAACAACTAAATGAGGTAAAATCGATCTCACCGTTACGTCAACACCGCTGAATGTTATAGTGTTAATTGAAACTTTCGTAGCCAACAACAATTATGTTATTAAAGTTGTTTATAACTAAAACCAGCGAGAGAATAGGCCAGGTGATTTCAGGATTTGCTTGTATTCCACACGTAGTTTAAATTGGTTACCGTGTCTAACAATAACTTTATTAAAATCACCAACGTGACTAAATACGCTACGTTACTTATGTACTTGATAAAGCTGATTTATGCTAAAATTGTCGGCCGACAATTGGTTTAAGCGACCCTCAAAATATCTCAGAAAATGCTTCGCCACTTTTCATTTCGGCGAACAATCAAAATAACAATAAAAATGTCTTATTTTATTTTTTCAATTTTCTATTCCGCTGACTGCAATAATGGCAAATTGTGTTCTTGAACAGCAAAATATTTATGGAAGTTGACTTATTTCTTTAAGAGAAATATTTAGAACAGTCTTAAAAATTAAGAAAGCTACAAGGACTTAACCTCTCAATTAATTTCTTAAATACTATCATTAATAACTCGACAAAGGCGTGACTAAACGTCATTTGTTCGTCTTCTGCTGTTTTTGATCTGCGGTTTAACAGAATAATGGAAAAGATTCTGTTTACGGTGTTAATGAAAAATATACAATACTTAAAAACAACCAAACTCAAGGCAAACCCGAGGACTTAATAAAAATGAAAATATTTTATAAAATAACGCCTTGACACTCAAAACACTGAACTAAAATTGGGGTTTTACATATCTGTCAATAGTCAACGTGATTAAAATCACAACTTCTTCAAGAAAATGAGCACCCAAGGTATCGACTACGTTACTACGTCTAGTATCTGATAACCAACTTTTATTTTTCGTACGTTTTAAATGTTAATAAACGGGGACTGTTACAGTTCCGATGGCTTTATAACGCGTACACACCTACGCATCATAACATTAACAGCTATTACTGCGACATTTTGCAAAAGGCACCTTCTATAAAAATGTGTTTTGCGATTACTCTATATACTAGTATATAAGCTTACTTATTATGTGTAAGAAGGCTTTTGTAAAAGAAGCATTTTGCGAGAGAGACCCTCTGCCCAAGTTTGTCCAAACTTTTTACCAAAAAGATATTAGGCGGGTAGTAGTCCTCCTATCTTGTCGTGCCAATTTCTAGGTCTTCTGACAAACTTACTCACTACCGAATACCAAGATGACACGGAACAATGTTAGTAATATGCTTCACTGTTTGTTAACTGTAAGTTATTTTCATATTAAAACCGAAACTCCATTACACATAGTTTTACATTCTCTTATCACGTGTGAAAATCCTCATTCAAACTGCTCTTTTATATTTCAATGCAATATTAATATAAACGTTTTGTTTACATATTAGCCTTTTGATAAATTAATTATTTCATTCATTACAAATGTATTTTACGTTTTGTATTTTGTTTTAATCAAATAAAGTATTGTTTTATAAAACATAGGATGTAATAATCTTTAACCATTCACTACACTTGTCAGAGTGCATCTGAAAATTTGCGATCAAATTTTCATTTGCGATTTATATAGAACGACATCCTGTGTTTCATTTTCCTGTCGTATTCAAAGAGTGCTCCTAGATCTAGCTGCTAAGATTACAAATATTCACGAAATCTTGTAAACATGCATTAATGTTTAAATAAATGTATTAAATAAAAACTTTATTTTTTTATACAATAAACTACGCAGAAAATAATTTCTAAAACTTCAACATAAGAAAATACTGAACGGCATGACGTGGCGTGCGTACTCAAATATCAGATTGGTGTTTATTTCAGCACACCATTCCGTGTGAAACGGCAATAAATGAAAAGCACACAAATGATCGATATAGTACATATTTCGTGTACTAAACACGGTTTCTTGTATCAGCAAAATATCAAAATAATGGTTAAAAATAAATAAATATTTCTTACATTTACATCAATTAGAAAAGCCCGTGTAAGACTTGTGTTATGGATACTAGGTTGACGGATAGACATACATATATGATACATAGATATGTAATATTCATAGAAATACATATAAACACCCGCGACTCATGTACAAATGTACAAATTCATCATACAAACATCTGCCCCTACCAGGATTCGAACCCAGGGACGTCGGTGCGTAAGGCAGGATAATGACCGACACCAAACGTTCGTCATTAGTATCAATTAAAATACGATTTAGCACTGTAAAGGATTTTGATACGATTCGTAACATACACTTTCCATGTCAGTGAAATTAATATTACTTGTCAACAGAGTTTAATACTTCTAAATGAATCTGTGCTACCATCAAATGAATTTTACACGTCGGAGGAAATGAATAAATGATACACAAAAAAGTGTTTGCTATATTATTAACAGACATTGAATCTCATCGTAAACGATCACGTCTTTGTCACATTATTTCTTCCACAGATTAAACCAAATCGAGTAAATGCGGTATCAGTGGGAAATTGCCAAAGTAGAACATCATTTATCAACGCCATTTGGTGACATTTTACGCCTTAGCTGAAATCTAAGGGCCAAGAGCGGCGGAAGGCCAGCGACAAAAACAAATGCAAAAATGTATACAACACTAACTCATGCAGGCTATTATAGTATTTTTTTTCATTCCGAATTAAAAGGTATACAATACTTTAAGCGATATTTAGGTATTATTCAACGTATAAATACGAAAAAAAAATATTTCAAATAAAATTACATGCTCAAGTATATTTTTTTATAGTTTTTGTTTAAAAAATAAAAAAAAACAAAAGCACAAAAGAATTTTGGGTAAATTCTACACTTTATAGTAAAGAAAAGAAAACCCCCCGTCGACCATTTAAATTCATTCACTGTAACAAAAGTCTGAGGTCAAAACCCCCAGGCACTCCACTAAAAGACAATTTGTTAATTCTGCATTTGCCTATGGTTATCGACAAGGGGAATATAAAATCGGGAGCCTGCCTTGCGATTCCCTGGATTTTCATACTCAATACTTAATACTTTGAGCCGAATGATATAAGTAGTGATTCCTATCAGCTAAAACTGAAAACCGTTCGTAATAAAACTCATACAATCAAAGTTACAGTCAAAGTGATCAGTGAATTTTCTTCCAGAAATTCTTCTTTTTATAATAATAATAATAATAATTCTCTACTTAAGGCTATGTACTTCAAAATTTACAGAAAATAACCCTAATATGATAAATTCAATGTAAGTCTCCGTTTGCCTGTCAAGACCTTTTTTTCAGAAGCCTGTGGGGTGAACTATCGAACAATGAACTATCGATCATTTGAACCACCAGGCTTAAAGCTTGTCCTGCGCCATATCTTTTCGTAGACGCTATGTTAGTTTCTTTCATAATAATCTTTGTAAAACTTAACTAATCCTCATGGTTACGATATAAGCACTGTAAAGTTACTTACTTCTAGCCTCCAAATACCAGTGTTATTGTGATACATTTTAGGCTCAATCTATAATCTAAGATCACAGCGGTTTGTGTGTTTGTCTGTCCGCTCTTTTTCCATTGTATCAATAAAGTTACCATAGCAACGCGTTACCATAGCAACGCGTTACTGGGTCAGCTAGTCTTAATGAAAAATTCAAGACGAGAATGTTTAAGTTCAAACCTAAAATTTAAATGAACAGTTTGTACGAGACAATTGATGCGTCAGACTTGCACTTTACCGGACGTATTCTCATTAAGAGGGTGCATTGTTTATTGTTTGCGGCATTACAGATTTTGTTCTTTCAAAACGCAAAGGAGGCTACGCCATATAGATGGTATTTAAGAATGGTCAATGCAAGGGGGACTATTAAAGAGATTTACCCTGGTTTACGCAGACTTCCCAAGTTTTATGGGCAAACTCCTAATTAATTGTATGTATTAACATTTTATATACAAACTTTACCCGTTTAGACTCCCATCTACGAGGGAGGGGTTATACGGTTCTGGGAGTCGCCCATCTTCGTAGCCACGGGTTCGGTACCCCGTCGGATCAAAAGCTCTTCTATATACTCGGTGTTTGTGTTATCTAAGTCCGATTTTTGTTTTAGTTTTGGATCGAAGTAACGTGTAAATATAATGTTGTCTGTGGACTATGTAGGGGGAACATGGCATCAAGCTCCCATAACACATTTAATTGAACAAGAATATAGGATGTATGCCATGACATGCAGAGAACATAAAAAAAAATACTTTATAAAAAAAAAAGCTTTTAAAAAACCACGTTTTACTACGGGTTATAGATGTACTAAAAAGGAGAAAATAAATTTTTACAAATGGACTAAAAAGATAAAAATAAATTTTTGGTAATAATGAAAATTTACGATACAAATATTCTAAAATTTATTGAATATTATGTATTGTTCTGAACATTCATACGCAGAATTTGAAAAATTTCCAAAAAATTAAAACGTGGTGTGTAATTTAGATCAACAGCGTTATTGATATTATATTAATATTTTCATTATCTTTCCTAAATCCCTTCCTAACTAAACCAATGCAATAGTAATGCTGTGGATGGCATTGAATAGTTTTTCAAGTATAATGCGCACCACGTTTTAATTTTTTGGAAATTTTTCAAATTCTGCGTATGAATGTTCAGAACAATACATAATATTCAATAAATTTTAGAATATTTGTATCGTAAATATTCATTATTACCAAACATTTATTTTTATCTTTTTAGTCCATTTGTAAAAAAATATTTTCTCCTTTTTAGTACATCTATAACCCGTAGTAAAACGTGGTTTTTTAAAAGTTTTTTTTATATAAAGTATTTATTTAACTCTTTTTAGTTTAAAATTATCTGAATTGTGCCTACTTAGTTCTTCAATATATACATGTAATATATATCAAATATCCAGACACACCACGTGGAGGTTAATTTAATTAAAGCCTAATTAAGTGGTTTTAGGATGTAAAACTGATTAAATATGAAATTGTTAGGTGAAACAAGCCTGTATACAAAATTTCAGCCAAATCGGATAAGAGGAAGAGGTCGAAATAAGGATCTCAAATTTTGACGACAAACCAACAGACAGACAAGTGAAGTGAAGTAAAACGTGGTAAAAAATATATAATTGTAGATAACACTAGCAATGTAATGCAGAGTCCTCACTCAAGTCAGTACCCGTTCACGAGCATGACGTATGAGCCATCCATATTTTCGCTCAATGATATGTTGGGGAAAGTCATCACCACATACCACCTAAGAAATGATTTAAGAGAGTGTACTATACTGCAACTTACAGTAAAAATATTATTTTAAATATATTGAACATCATTTATAAACAGTGGCTCAGTTTTTAATGACGAACTGAAAAGATTGCCCCACTAGCAATAACTAAATCCAAAAGCGTGATTACCACAATACTTTATTTAAAAGATTTAAAGATTTAATTAAAAGAGCGTAAGTGAATCTTGATCCGAGTTAACTTAGGTTTACGATCTTCTAGGCTTATGTACCGTAAGCAGAACAGCGTATACACGCACACTTCGAAGCAAATGTTTGTCAAAGACAAGTTTCTACCCGACGCCGTCTAAAAACGTTTTAATAGTATTCACGAACTTGGCGTTACAAAAAAGGTCACAAAGTTACATAGTCCGTTAATAACGACATTAATTAAAGTTGGGTAATAAACGGCTAAGAGGTACGTACTCCTTTCAAAGTTACCTCTAAAGTTGCCGCCTTTTTTGCTCGTTGTACCAAACTCGTGGTAGTGACTCTTTAAGGCACGCGGAGTGAATGAGCAGAGCGGAATAGTGACTATACATATATAACCTCACATGTCAATAATTTACATTTAAAAAAAAATTAAAAACCCTCGTTTTTCAGGCCAACTGAAAAGATAAAAAGAAACTCTCTGCCATGTGTCCAATACGAAAAACGGGGAGCGCATAAAAGATTACATTTGATATTTATAGTATTTATAAAACGAAGGTTTCTTTTTATTATTTTTTTATGTAAATTATTTTCTTCATTTTAGTTTTGTGTGTATGATTTCCAATTGCTCGTTCTAAAATGTCAAGTAGCAGTTAGTATGTCACCATGCAACATTTGTTGCCTCGATTTTAGCAACATCTGTGGATTTTTTCGAAACTATTTTTTTTCATTGAAATTTAATTTTGTAAATATTCTCTGAAGTTGTGATTTGATGCAATCACAATTAGTTGGCCTGAAAAACGAGGGCTTTTTATTAATTTTTTAAATGTAAATTATTTATTTCTTTTTAGATATGTGTGTATGATTTCCAATTGCTCGATCTAAAATGTCAAGTAGCAGTTTGTATGTCATTATGCAACATTTTTTGCCTCGATTTAGCGCCATCTGTGGATTTTTTCGGAACTAAAATGTTTTTAATTGAAATTAAATTTTGTAGATATTCTCTGAAATTGTGATTGAATCATGTCGGAATATATTTAAAGTTTCAGAGCTCTAGTTAGTAGGAAAATGGTTGAACATTGAGTTTCAAGATTTGTACGTTACAGACAGACAAACAGACACCATGAGAAGTAGAGAAAAACGAGTGAAAAAAATTCGACGTAACTTAGTGCGATGATAACCTTGTATGTGCACCAAATGTTTTTTATTTTAATCCTTATAGCATTTAATTGCCAGTTGAGAACGGATATTTATAAAAGTATCCACAAAAGTCTGCTTTTTTGGAACTATATAATAGATATTATTGTTCGGAATTAATTTATTTAAGATTTAGTATCCTTGTAAACACTGGATCAAGCCACAATGTTTTAAAGTAACTTTTGTTTTGTAATGTACACAAACATTTATTGTAAGTATGAAGCGGAATGGTTTACATCTTAAAACTGAATAAACAAATTATAAATAATGAAATTAAAGGTACTGTCTCATACAGCTCATTAAATACTCAACCACCAAATTACCAAATCTAGTGGTACCGACGGTAGTGGGAGAACAATGCAGGTCTTTATGTATCAGGCATTTGCCCGTTTATAATTTCTCACGACACTGCATTGGTTTGCTAGTACCTACATATGGTAATTAATTAATTACTTGTTATTGAAGTTATACTTCTTTAGGTGCGTTATTAAAATTATGAGAGTAAAATTTTAAGATCCGCGCGCATCACTGTGACACAAAATTATCATGTTGAAGATGGCCGCAAAAGCGACATAGAATAAACCAGCAGGATGAAGTTGGCCGCTAATTATGAATATGTGTGTGTGTGTGTGATTCTAAATTATATATGGTAATTAACAATAATTTATAAAAAAACTCGGCCACGCGTTGCTATGGTAACGTTAATTGATTATACAAACTGTTATTCTTAGGCTTATGGTAACTATTTTTTTTTTTTTATTAATATGGACCACAAAAAAGTTTACAATATATAATCTAAATAAGTTGTAACATATATTAATTGTCTATTGCAAACCCAACATCGCTGGTCACAAATTATTAATGCTACATTATGTTAGGGAGCTCATCATTGAGCATATAGCAGATACATTAAATTAAATTTGCTAACTATGTTATATGACTAACTATGGTAACTATATATAGTAACAAACCCACAAAGTCCTTCTTTTATTAATAAAAAAATAGCGGCCCGTCCCGCCTTCGCACGGGTGGACAAAATTCTTTAAATTTATTCTATTATTGAATATTATTCCGTTAGCGCCATCTAGCGTCCGGTAGACGAACTACTTACGGTTAACGCGTTGCTTTGGTAACGCATATACAATGGAAAACGAGCGGATAGACAAACAACATTTGAAATCTTAGATTATAGATTATAATATTAATTATCTTTGTCTAGTAACGTTAAAGCAGTATAACAACTTACGTGCGAACATAAGTACACACAACTATTTTTTTTTAAATGATAAAACAGACAATGTGGATGGACGTTATATGTTTTTAGATCCAAAAGTAAAAACTAACACATTTTTGTTCTATGATGCTAATAAAATTGAGTCATAAATATACTTCGTCGCATTTAAACGATAGTCTGGATTATTTCATTGTGATATTACTGAAATACTGCTCTGCAATAATTTTGCCTGCAGTATTGAAATATGATAGGGGAAGCATACATTGACAGTTAAATTAAATAAACTAAAATTGATTGAGGGTATAAAAAGTATTATTTGTATCAAATCTTTATCCTGCCATTGTAGCTCTGATTAACTAATCGGTTAAAAATGATCACGCCGCAAAGCACTCAGGTGGGATTCGAATTCACGACCTTTCGCAATCCGGGCGAGTGCTCTGACCGCTGAGCTACCGAGTCGCTGATATACACTTCGAAATTTGCAAACGTATTTCAACTTTTACTATGAGCTAGTACGCTTACTACCTTCAACGTAAATAATATCTTTACAAATATTAAACATTCGATTAAGATGGAACCAGCTATAATAATGTATTTCATTTTTATTTTTTGCATTCATGATGCTATATTTCTATAAGATATTAAATACGCATATAAAAAACGACCACGTCTCTGAGCCCCGTGGAATAGGGATCGAAGCATCTGTCAGCGACTCGGTAGCTCGGCGGTGAGAGCACTTGCCCGGATTGCGTAAGGTCGTGGGTTCGAATCCCACCTGAGGGTTCGGAAGCGTGGTCGTTTTTTACATGCAGCGATTTACGATAAAAGCGTGTTATATAGTATTTTTTTAAACTATAATTAATTTTTATTTTTTAATTCGATCAACCATCGAAGCATATTTTTATTGATTCATGCCTTTATTATTATTTTTCAGTTCATCGTATTTTGAGTTTTTTTCCAAAATAATATTTAATTGTATTGTCATCGGTCTCTGGTCTGAAGTTTTTAAGTGGGTAGAAATCGCGTTAGAAGATTCGGTTACAAACAAATTTGTTAATAAAAGTGTTTTAAAAATACGAATGAACGCCAGATAAAACCTGGCTGGCTTTGCTAGTACCCATTTAATATCAGCATTCAACACTTATGGTGCCAATAGTTTGTGATGGTTCTAATACATTCGGTATACGACATCAATGGTTTGTTTTCAAACATGTCAAACTCTTAACTAGTTTCCCTCAAATGGAGTTATTTTAATTTACGAACGACGACTTTGAAGTAATGAAAGTTTTTGATACGAAACTACGGTTAAATCTATCGGCGGTTTACCGCACACATAAGATTTTATGATAGTAATATTTTGTAAATTCAATTTTTTTTTCTTATTTCATTTTTTCAAGTCAGCGATCTACTTGTAATTATATTTAATTGTCATATAAAAAGTATCCTGAGAAGGGGATTCCTATGCAAGGTACAGTTTTCGCAAAGCATACGTTTATCCAAAGTTTAAAGCAGTTGGGGTACAAGCTTATGCAGTGACACAAGGAAATGTTAATAAATCTGTGTCCTTAATCCTTTGAGCCTAAGGCGAACATAAGCTGACACAATCCACAAACGTTAAATCAAAAACGCTTAGACGACACGTATGTACAGTCAGCATCAAATATTACGTGACGGTCAAGCCGTTCGTGATATATGAAAAATAGAACCAAGAACTAAACCCAGAGATTTGCTCTAGGTTCAGTAGTTTACGCTGTGCGATGTCTATCAATCAGTGAGTCACTCAGATTAAAGCCTTTGTTATATACAGATTGTCATTAATTTAATAATGGAATAACATTTGTGTATTTCTGTAATTTGAAATACAAAATTCAATACAATTCTATCAAAATTCTCCATTCAAATATCAGTTTAATGTTTAATATCTAGAATTCAATAAATTTTTCAAAGCCAATCTGTTAGTAAGGTTAGGACGGTCAAACGGTGTGCTATCTGTGCTGCTAACCAATAGCTTTTGACAGAACTTGATGCTTTGATTCAATAATTTGGACATATTGACTGTGTCCAAGTTCTAAAATTATAAATCACAAATACACGCATATGCAATTAATTTTCCTTGAAATCAACACAATGGTGACATAGTACGATTTAGAAATCGCCCCTCGTACACATAGCTGTCATCGTCTCAAGGTTTTCGCGTCATTCATAAACCGGTGGCGACGTTGTCAAAGCTGTCTGCGGCCAGAAGCAAATATCCCTCAAACAAAAGTCGACGGAGCCCTTATTGAAAGTGTGAAAAAGAAAAATGGCAGCCAAACCCCTCACCCGCTTCGCTGGAGGTGACACATGCAGATCATTTATGCCGCCTTGGGACCACAGCTACATTTTACTTAACATACAAAAAGTCAATTTCAACTTATAAACTAAACCACACGCTCCACGTACATTATAAGAATGAATAAATTCCCTTTTTATCAGAACTTGTAGATTGAAAGTGATTAAAAAAACACGGGAATAGGGAACAAACATTTATACGGGCAATCTCGAGTCGATCTACAATATAATATCAACAATTCTCAATTCATAATGAGGTTAAATGGTTAAATGAGGTTAAAGACATTTCACAAGTTTGTGTTGTTAGTGTTGTTGTTAACTGAAGCTTATAAACGTCTTATTGGGTTTGATACTTTCTCTGGTTAAAACTAGGTGACCCGGTAACGCGTTGCTATGGTAACGCGTTGCTATGGTAACGTTAATTGATACAATGGAAAAGGAGCGGACAGACAAACACACAAACAACCAAATTTGTGTTTTTAGAGTATATTACTAGCTGACCCGGTAACGCGTTGCTATGATAACGCGTTGCTATGGTAACGCTAATTGATACAATGGAAAAGGAGCGGACAGACAAACACACAAACAACCAAATTTGTGTTTTTAGAGCATATACTAGTTGACCCGGTAACGCGTTGCTATGATAACGCGTTGCTATGGTAACGTTAATCATAATAACGTTATGATACAACGGAAAAAGGGCGGACAGACAAACAACAAATTTGTGTTTTAGAGTATATATTAGTTCAAATAAAGTAATACATGCATTAGACAAACCTTTATGCATTTATATGCACATAATATTTAAAAGGTCTTTTGTTGACTATTATATTAAATGGTCACATTTACGTAATCACAATTGTTACCCTTCTATAAATCACGATTTAGAAAAAGGTGCCTATATCAGCTGAGAGAAAAGTTATAGTTGATTTGAGTCTAATTTATTCCAATTTACAAAAGTAATATGTAGAAGGCTAAAGCTGAGCATAAAAAAATATAATGAGCCACGATAAGGTGGTTTGATACATCGAAATTTGTTTTAGACTTTCATTATTCCTTCTTATTTTTATATTACATTGTTATACCAATATTGTCTAACTTAAAATAATTTAACAACAACTGTTGCAAATATTACGTACATTGTTATTAGGACATGTCTCAGAACGATTAATATTTTTAATTCTTTTTTATTTGTGGCTTGCACGATTTGTGCATTTAGCCAGTGTTAAGTAAGTATAATTGCTAGTTCTTCCTTGGTTTCAGAAAAGATGTAGGGTTTTACTAAAACCTCCTCGTGGCCTTATTGAGAGAGCGCGAAAAGACACCTTCCACTGTTTTGATTCACTTGCCAACACTCATGCATATTTAGAAGCACTCAGTGGTTAATAACCCACCATTATTACACAGTAATATCAACCACAACACAAATTTTAACAAGAAAACCAAAACCATTTAAGTTACGCTTCGCGCTCCCGTCAAAAAGTCCTTTTGGAAAGTTTGTAACATGTAAAATATATTAATGGCAATACCAAATTATTATTTAATTAAAAAAAAGTTTTAATAATTTTCAGAGTACGCATTAAAACATGCTTATATAATAACAGCGCTATAGTAGCTACGAAGGACCACTATACCTACGAAAAATTTGCTTAAACAAGGTACGTTGTGACTTGTAACGAAATCTCATTCAAATTCCAAAGAGCTTTTTATTACTTTTCATGAGAATGACATTGCGAGTGACCCAAAAGAAGCGAAAAGAAAAATTTGCACCTGCCATGAATTCACAACAGTTTTTACAACCTTAATACTGTTTCAAATTATATGACAAATGTACTTTTATAAGTGTATATGATGTTCTTTCGATATCCTGTAAAACTCAAGCATAGATATGTTTTTTTTTTTTTTTTTTTTTATTTAGGAAACTTACAGCTTTTCTTAATATTATGTCTAACAAGTGCATAAACATTAATCCATACACTAAGCCTTATAGAGTTACACCGCATGTATTTTAGATAAGTAGGATAGGATTTCAAATACAAAAAGTTACTTATTTTCTAAACTTAAGATTAAGGTATTTTTTCCAAAGCTTACAAAGAAAGCGATTTAATTTAATTTAATTGATTTTATTTAATTTAATTGCCACTCAAAAGCTATGGTCAACAGTAAAACTGAGAGCTGTGCTGAGAATTTTAATAATAAATATTTAAATAAATTATAATAATAAACACTAAGCTAGTGAGAACATCACCATAGAAATAAATAATAAAAAATAAAATAAAATATATGCTACGAGGGTTTCCCTATAATCCCTTCAATAATTTTTAGTTTCATTGCCTGTTTTGAGTTATGAAACATATCAATATGATTATATTTTTTATTGTATGTGCGTAGCAAGCGAGCAATAACGGCATTAGATGCATAGTTGGTGCGGTAAGTTTTCCAACTTACCGCACCAACTATGCATCTATGCTAAACAAGGGTGTGTGTCTAGTACGATATTTTGGTGTACAGAACCGAACACAGGATAGCAAATTTGAGCTGTGGATATTATTGTTCAGAATATCATTCCCGCCGAGATTCTAAACTTAAAAGGCGGTAATAACGGCAATCTTCTTCATAAGAAGCGTGTCTTCTAAAAGTTTTATAGTTCAGGTGCCTAATAATTTTTTTTTGTAGTCCCTCTATCCTGTTAATATAAATATCGTATTATAGTAATATAAGTTATTTACGGGATTGCTACCATGTACCTTGTTTTTGAGTTTCCGATATTTCTGCACTGTTGCAAGTGCCATGATCACGGAGCGACTGAAGTAATTGCGGGTAGGCTGTTATTGGCAGAAATATCGGTCTACCCTCCGACGAAGTCTCTTATTGCGTTCGTTACTCGTACCACTGTTCACATTCTCACTATTTTCATGGAATTGTTCTCGACACACAACACTTACAGTATCGGATCGCGACACGACACTTTTTTGATTTTTTCGGTTCTTACACATACGAACCACAGGATTCCAGATATTCGACAATTTAAACCCGTCCTCACGTCGTCGTCAATTTTCCATTGTAAACGCTTTACCATAGCAACGCGTTACCGGGTCATCTAGTTTATACCGAAGATAATAAAAGTTTTTACTTTAATAAAAATTTCTACTTATGAAAACAAACTGTAATTAATAAAGTATAAATCAGTATTACATTATAATAAGTAAGGATAATAATAAATTCCATGCCACTAAATCAACAGGGCTTTAAATATCTATAACTGGGGGACAAATTCTTAAAAGTTTATTTGAACTTTTCTTTTGTCTGAAAATAAATAAGAGTGAGTTGTCCAAAATTAATTAATTATAATTATCATTGCGATTTTTATTTAGCTGAAGTTTTTACATCGTATACGCCTATTCAACAATAAAACTTCCGTATGTTTGCATGAGAATAATTCGAAAATTATGATCGAATGAAATGACATTTTGAAACAACGATTTTTTATGAGTGTTTTTATATTACACAGAAATAGAACGGATACTTCTCTAATAATTAGTTTCATATCGAGCCAGTAACCGATATATTAATAAGCATCACTTGAACCGCTACTGAACTGCGCCTGAGACCTTAGCTCACGCATTCGACTCTTGTTACAGATTTCAATGAAGATTCGTAGTTTCTCATGGTTACCGCTGGGGGCGCCCATACAAAATTCCATAGTAATATTTTACGCAGACTGTATCCAGTATCGAACCTCACATTTACGCCTCCGAGGTTCACCGTCTCGTCATATTATTAAATACGGAATTGGACGGACATATCCAATTCTGATGCACTCGTCCTATGCTCCTTGAATAACAATTGTTAATTCCAGACATACCGTTAAGCTGTCACGTCCATTTGATGAATTCAGTTGAAACCATAGCCTTACAAATTAGGCGATACTGCAGTTAAAAAGGAAACTTATTACAATAGAAATTATTATTTTGATTACTTATTTACCAACATAAGTGAGAGTATTCAAAGTAAAGGGAAACCCAGTAATTAGGTATACTGGGTCATTCAAGAAAAGAGTTTTTTTATCGCGATTAGTGGGGCCAATTATTTTTGAAAACCAATTATCAAAAACCAATCGAAACATTTACCTATCTATTTAATTTATTTCTTCTAAATATGTTATTAACAAAAATATTTAGCCATGAATGTGATTAAATCCTCCCGAATTTGTCTCAATTAAGTAAATAGGCACAAAATCAAAATAAATAGGATATCTCATAAGTCATTATGAAGTCTGGGGTCGAGGGATTTGCTTTTTACATTAGCTATGATTAAGGTTTCTTGTGAACGTTAATTTGATAAAAGTATATCACAACTTTTAATTTTATCTTAGCATAAAAAGGTCTGAATTAAATTAAAAAAATTACGTTATTTATTAATTCTCAGTCATTGCCTCGCCGGCCCTCGAGTAATTTTCTTGTTTATTTAAAACGTTGATTTTACTTGAGTTAAACTTAAGCTTGAAGGGCTTTTTGTTAATAAAGCAAATCCTATTGAGGCCGGTGATTCAATTTTGATTAGCTTCCAACTCACTATAAATGATCCTTGAGGAAAGAAAGTCGTGAATAATTCTTATAAAAATTCATCGACCAGTAGTTGAGACATAGTTAATAGACAAATGCGGTAATACAACAGTATTTTTATTTTCTATCACAGTTATAGACGTCGCAATGCAAATAATGTATAGGTAAGTGGTTAATCTATAATCTGAGATCACAGTGGTTTGTGTGTTTGTCTGTCCGATCTTTCTCCCGCTCTTTTTCCATTTTATCAATTAACGTTAACCGCAAGTAGTTCGTCTACCGGGCGCTAGATGGCGCTAACGGAAAATATTTAATAATAGAAAACATTTAAAGAATTTTGTCCATCCGTGCGAAGTAGTCCCTACTACGGGCCGCTAGTAAATAAATTTATTTATGATTCCGACCTAACAAAGTTGTGAAATTCGGAGTTTAGCCCAATATTAGTAGCTAAAGCACTTGTTTTATCTATAACAAAGACAACGACGATAGCACAATACCCAGAAATGAGCCGTGAATGTACGAACCCGGTACCTCGGAGTGGCCTCACCTTTTACTATGTTATCTATTAGACCATGAAGGTCGCCAGATAATAATAAAAATACCCACAACATCTGTAACTTTACCACTTTACCACGAGGGGTTAAAGGGGATATTAATAAAGTATTTATCGCATTGTTAATATTAATTACATTTAAAAAAAAATAAAAAACCCTCGTTTTTCAGACCAACTAAAAATAAAAAAATAATTCTCTGCCATGTGTCCAATACGAAAAACGGGGGGCGCATAAATACTTTAAACACCAAATGTAATCTTTTAATTTTTTTTTTATGTAAATTATTTTCTTCTTTTTAGTTTTCCAATTGCTCGATCTCGATTTCCAATTGCTTAATCTAAAATGTCAAGTAGCAGTATGCAACATTTGTTGCCTCGATTTTAGTGCCATCTGTGGATTTTTTCGGTACTAATTTTTTTCCAATTGAAATTAAACTTTGTAAATATGTCGGAAAGTATATAATCATATATTGTCAACGAGTTCTGGGCTATGTATAAAGTTTCAGAGCTCTGGCTAGACGGGAAATGGGTGAAAATTGAGTTTCAAGATTTGTACGTTACAGACAGACAAACAGACACCAAGAGAATTAAACTTAAAAAAAAATACTTTTAGACCAACGCCCCTAGAGGTAAATCAGCTCTGCCAATTCCTGCCGACAGCTCTGTAAAAAATGCCAATAATAATAATACTATAATTTAATTGAAAAACTACCTAAATATCATATATTCATGTAAAACGCTGATTTTACGTTTTGTCATAATTAACTATTTTAAACTTACTTAGATACTTAAAATTATATAAAACTAAAAGCTTCACATAACATGAATTGATCTTTTTAATACTATTTTGAAAACTTAAAGGCAAATTTTTGCCAAAATTTTTTTAACGGCACATTTTTTCACACATAATTTTTCCAAAATGTTTCCATTTTTATAAAGATCACTTTTGGGTCTATCTCCAGATCTAATCTCCAGAATAAGTTTTTGTCAAAAATGTCGGTTTATTTCTTTATGCTAACAAATATTTCATTAAAAAAGGTATTTGTGTCTAATTATTAGTCTAGTATATTTATGGAAGTTATAACAATAAAAAGAAGAATTATGCGAAAGTTTTAGGTTAACCCAACATCTGTACAACAACGGACTATCAAAATATGCTTTTATTATCTTCATCAGGATTCGAGATGACACAGTCCGAATTTTTTTCTTTTGAAGCGTATTAACCTTTGTTTCAAATATATATAACCAATTTAGTTCTTACACTTCCGCGCACATTACACATCAGAATAAAACACTTTTTTACGGATTTTTGCGCATGTTTTATTTTATTTTATATTTAATCCTGACGTTTCGACTCCTTTACAGGAGCCGTGATCACAGGATGACTGATCACGGCTCCTGTAAAGGAGTCGAAACGTCAGGATTAAATATAAAATAAAATAAAACATGCGCAAAAATCCGTAAAAAAGTGTTTTATTCTGATATATAACCAATTGTTAATGATACATTTTATTACTTGATAGAGTTTTGTCAATGTCAGAATATTTAAAACTCAGAATCACGACAATTATTATTAATTCTAAAGTTCAAACAACAAACACAGTTTTCAAAGATTTTAGAGAAAACAATACTTTCAAAATCATACCTATACGAAATACAAGGAGCATAGTTCCCCACATTGTAAATCAATTTGTCTTAATCTACTGCTGCTGTCTTTACTCTATATTATGAGAGTTCTGTTCCGATTTGATTAAAGCTGTTTTGAATATCAATAGATTTCCCACCTGTATATGAAGCGCTAGACCTCTTCCTTATTGAAATGGAATAGAAGATTAAACCCCAGCGTATCTATAAATGCGAAAATCACTTTAAATGAACATTAGTATTCACTACTGCGATGATGGGATTAAAAGATTCCAGGATGGAGTCATTCCAGGATCGCCATTCAATGATGGAGCCAAAACATCTTGTTCGTAGAGCGCAATTTTCATTTAACACGATTTACTAAGTTATCTTTTATACTATCACCATCAAATTGGATAAAGAACTCGATACAGTGATTCGCATTCGGCCTATGATCGTTAAAATTAAAGTGATAAAAAATATTATCTTTAGTAGGTAATTGATGTTTTAGAAATATAGGACTAGAAAAGAGAATTAAAAATGGATAGAGGAATTGAAATGAAGAAAAAGTTATGTTACTAATAGAGCAGACAAAGGCTTGGCTTTCACAGTGTGCAGAGCATAGAGGAATGTGAATTCATTTCTCAAACGAAGATTTAGACACAGTACCCATACGCCAAGAATGGTCTCGAGGGATCTTCGTATTTAGTGTGAAATATGGGTCATATTTAAACAGTTTTCCCACCTAGCATTTAGTTTTGTGATTTTATATTGTGAATTTGTCTAGGCTCAGGTCTTAAGTCATACAAGATGAACGGTGGTGATATGAGTGAAACATTGGAACACACATTAAGTAAACGAGGTAGGTAGGGAGTTCCCCACGAGAGATTCTTAACTGAATTTGAAATCTCAATATCTACATGTATGAGACGAACGTTTGTGATCCGTTATCCATTTATATTTATATATTATTAGTAAATAAGTTATTCAATATCTAATTTGATGCTAAAAAACTCTTACTCATTTGTTTATTTTTTATATCCTTTAAGACCAAGAATACTTTTCCAAATTTAATTTAAAAAAAGGAAACATAATTAGTGGGATATTTTGTCGGAGACACATTCTGAACCGGAATTGCAAAAATACTACAAATAGACGTACGTAATAGAAAGATCTCTTTAGTGAGCATAACTGCCCTAACAGCGTAATTAGCGGCACGTTATGTAACTTTGAAAGTTGGCGACGCTTAGGGGAATACCCATTTTGTTAATACAAGCTATACGCAGTCTGAACTTTGACAACAGACACAATCATATGTATGTACGCCTGTTCTGTTAGTTCCGTCTTGTTTATGCTGAAATTTCTTATTAACCCTCTTGATGTTATTACTAAATATTATATTATTGTTATTATTCTGTAACCTCGTATTATGCAACGACTACCATTAAGTAACGATATTGCTTTATTTCAAATTATCATGTGCCACTAACGGGCTTTCGTATAATCAATTGGACTATCAACCCTTTTTGCTCCCAATACCAACTGTGATTATTCTATGATCAAATAATCCTTAATCTCAAGCCAGAAGCAACGGCCTTTCACCATAGTCTTTATTATAGACTAGCGGCCCGTCCCGGCTTCGCACGGGTGGACAAAATTCTTTAATTTTTTTCTATCATTCAATATTTTTCCGTTAGCGCCATCTAGCGTCCGGTAGACGAATTACTTGCGATTGACGCGTTGCTATGGTAACGCAATACAATGAAAAGAGCGGGGAAAAAAGAGCGGAAAGACAAACACAAACCACTGTGAGCTTAGATTATAGATTAAATATTTTTCAGTAAGCGCCATCTAGCGTCCGGTAGACGAACTACTTGCGATTAACGTGTTGCTATGGTAACGCATATACAATGGAAAAAGAGCGGACAGACAAACACACAAACCACTGTGATCTTAGATTTTAGATTCACTAATATTCAAATATGTTTCACAGCGTTCTCGCGGACTGATAGTCGGTAGAGCTACCGACAAAATTTCTGACGATTTCGTTTACTCGATTACGAAATCAGCGATATACCTTAGTTAGTGAAAAATAATCAATCCGATTATATAGCTTCGTAGAAATAAAAAAAAAACAGTTTTTTTTAAGTTTATTGAAATTTAAAGGTTAATCGAAATGACTTTTACTCCGAGGAGTCTAAGCAACGGCATTATTGTTATCAAAATCCTCGGTGACAATGACTTTGAATATTTTTATGGCCGTATGGCGCGTAGTGTATTGCATTTAAATTAATCAGCGCCTTTGTCGGCATAGGTCCCACGCTGCCTGGCGGTGATTCAAATGCAAATCGAAATTCGACCTCCCACCTCCTCAGTCCTCAGACCGCCTTTATCACTGCCCCCTTCCATCTTAATTATCAACTTGCAGACGACAGCCGTCGATGTCTAATTTGTTTCAACTTTAACATTTTCCATGATAAGTTAAACAAAATGTTAAATTATTACCAGAGTTGCCACTTCCATGGACAATAGAAATTCATTAACCGACAATAACGAGATGCGGGTTGAGCACTACATTTACCATGAATGAAATAGTTATTTATTATACAAGAGTGGAAAGTTCCTTTTTAACCGCGTGCTCGATTTGGATGACCGAGCAAGCGAAGGATTCTAAAGTTGAATCACGAGCGCAGCGAGTGATTCTAAATTAGAATCCTGAGCGTCAGCGAGGGAAACAAACGAGCACAAGGTGAAAAATCTTTCCACTCGAGTGCAATACGTAACTTTTCATCCCACCTCAGCGAGGAAATGACAAAATGAAAAAGAAAACAATTTATAATGACAAAATATTTTTATTTCAATTAAAACACATTAAGATAATCTATAAATTGAAGAAAATAATAAGAAGTAGAAAATAATTAGGAAATATTAAATGTAACGTTGCTACAGTTACTTATGTTAAGTTTAATATTTTTGTTAGGTAATGTTATGTTGGTGTTTGTGAATTGTGCGCTGTTTTGTGGTAAACTATCAGTAATTTTAAATAGTTGTGCCGATACATTGGATTCTATTGGCGTAAATGTTGGCGAGAGAGGGCTATTGTTTCCAATCTTATGGGGGCTCATTTTAGATGTAGAAGGGCGAGACCAAGAATCTGACAGAGGTTCTTTCAGCGTTATGGCCTCCACGATACTATTACAAATTTTTGATTTACTTTGGATTGAATCCTCTATGTATCCCTCTACAACCGAATTAGACTTCCAGCCTCCATGGCGCTTAAGCGATAGAAGATCAGCCCCTGATTCGGCCAAAAGTGTGGCTGAGGTTCTTCTAAAACAGTGACCGGTGTATAACGGGGGTTCTAAAAGTCCGAGAAAAGTTGCTATTTCTCGTGGAATACTGCCAATTTTATTCTGACCCATAGGTTGTCGGATACACTTTCCGTTGCGATATTGTAGAAAAAATCGTTCAATTGGGGTGTTAGAAGGACGTAAAGCTTGATATTTCTGAACAATGTTTACATATTCCTTGCGAATAACGAAGTTGCGGTCTTTTTTTGTCTTGGTATTTAGTACATTAATTAATAGCAATTCATCAGAATTATGAGAATATTTTGATACGTTATTGACATTAAGTAGTGTAAGTTCATTTGTTCGACATGCTCCGGTTATACCAATAATAAGAACAACCTGTAACAAAAGAAGTATTTATAATCGTAAATAAATTAATCAAATTAAAAATATTGTAAGTACTATGTACAATTTTATCAACAACAAAAAATTACACGTATTGACTTACTTTTGCCGCTAAATATACGGAATCAGGTGCTTTATTAATAAACTTTGCAATTTCAGATGCTGTGAAAACCTTCGATTTTTTTGGCTTATAACCAGATGAGGCTCTTTTTAAAAATGCCACTAATTTATGATAGGTGTCGATATGAACGTCTTTCTTCATCTTAATTGTTAATTTTAGCATTGAATACGTACTCCATAGCGTGCTTGCTTTCTTGGTCTCAGATAATTCTATAAAATATGCCAGCAAAACGTTTTCGGAGAAAGTTTTTGCTCCTTTAGCTAGTCGCCACATGTTAAATATATCGTACTGTTTCAAATACTTCTCTCGTGATTGCTGAGGGAGAAGGCTCATTTGCGCATTATTAACTGTTTCAGTTAACTCAGTTGGCGTTAGATAAACTTCATCGTCGCTAATGTCACTCATTTTAGTTGATTTTTTTGTACAGTTTTTAGGTTATGTTAATTATATTAAGCAATAAAACGTGAAAAACTAGAATGGCGCGAAGCACGCAAATAAAACAAAGAAACCAAGAAGGTTCCAAATTTAAATTTTTTCACAATTTAAAAAGTTCTTATCATAAATTTGGCACCATAGAGGTTACATTAAATAGGTTTAATGACGTTTTGAATTTACAATTATATTGAGTACTCATTATATGTGATGTTCTAAATTCAAATCTACTTTGCCGCTCAAGCGAATAAAATAGAATTTTCCAGCCAGATTTCGAAGCGCAAAATTACACTTTCCGAGGTGGTGGGATGAAAATAATATTTCACGACATTACCTGGGTATAATTATGCTGACACAGATTGTGATAAGCGGTTTATTTGAATAACGGCATTACGTACGAATTAACTTATTATATACAGTTTCAAATTAATTTACAAATATATAAATAAATAATATTTAACTGATCCTTTCAAAATATGAAAATTATTCATTTCGTGCTAATCTTTGTTATAAAGAGAGCTGTTATTGCAATTGATATTAAAATAAAATTTGAATAAAGTTTGTTTCAAGATACGGCGACAAATAGTATTTTCACCTCATACGCTGAGAAAAGTTTGGTTCGTTATTTAATTTCTACGTGGAAAATTGCGCTTTATCCGCTAGCGTGGAAAAGTGATTTAGAATTATATTCTTTCTTTTAAAAGAAAAACACACAATGTACATTCGGAATCGTTCATATAATCTTCATAACTTAAATTTTATTCTTATTTGAATTACTAATAAATGCTTACATAGCGTGAGATTTATGATATCTCACTCAATTATAATTGGAGTTCGGACCGCACCCAAAAAATAAAGTGATTATGGTATTCTTAGTCAAATCCCATTTAATAGAACCAATTTAAAAAAATATATTGCACATTTTAGCCATTTTATTTTATCTTGCACCTAAAAAATTTCCTCGCTGTAGTGAGGTGAAAAATTGTGTGTTTCGCTCGGCAGCAAAGTTTTGATCGTCTCGTACCTTTGAAACCCTCGCTACGCTTAGGATTCCTATCTTTGAACCACGATCGTAGCGATCCTAGAATCCTGCTGGCTCAGGTTTCATTTAAGGTAACTCGCGGCCAAATCTCAACTTTGCTCACTCAAAATAACTATTATTTTGTAATTCACACTTCTGTGATATCAGTCTACAATTTAAATCGATTTTTTATCAAGATTCTTCTTTGGCATATATTTTTTAGGACCGTCGATTCTAAGGGCCTCTAAATACTTTGTTGTTGATAGCAACCTTTTTAGAATGATTTGTATTTTTTAATTTTTTATTGTTTATAGTTTTTTTGCTTTGAAGTTGGATGTCAGTCGCGTTTTTTATAGTTTGTATGAATGTTTGGTTTTCTTTGATTTGATATTATATTAATCTTTTACCATAAACGGAACGTGTTTTCCTCATAAACCAACCCCCATTTGCTCTCACTTGCTTATAGACTTAATGTATTTTTTGTCATATTCACATTACATTAAGTTCGAACAAAGAGAAAATTAGTAATTAAATTAATGCCTAATAAGTGTTTTTAGGTAAGATTGGCGGATAATTGTATCTTTTTATGAACTACTTAATCTAAAATGTCTATACAATTATACTTCATTGTTTTTGTTTTTGATTCGGTAGAAAAAAAATTAAGCAAACGCTTGCACGTGCAAACGTGTTTTTTTTTTAAATAGATAAATTTAAAAGTGACTTAAAAATTAATACTTGTAATATACATTGTCGTCCCAACCGATCGTTTTCTAGTGTTGAAGTCTGGTGAAGCCATGTTAGAGGATAGATCAGAACAGCTGTGCTGATTGCAACGGCTTGTTGTTGAAATGCGTAATGGCAATGCATCGGATATCCAAATTGTAGAGCAGCGGTATACAAGGCACGGTTCTTCCGCTGGCCGACCGCAGATAGTTCGGGGCAGGGAGCCAGCCACTCATGAAAAGCAGTCCCGCCATCTCGCGAAAAATCCTGTGGCGTGCCCGTGGTCTCCAGTTTGACCATCCCGTAGTATTAGAATAAAGAAAAACTTTAAAGAATTTTGTTCACCCGTACGAAGCCGGGACGGGCCGCTAGTATATACTCTAAGAACACAATTGAAGACGACTACCATTGTAGTCTTATTATATTTATTAGCGATCCGTCCCGGCTTCGCACGGGTGGACAAAATTCTTTAATTTTTTTCTATTATTAAATATTTTCCGTTAGCGCCATCTAGCGTCCGGTAGACGAACTACTTGCGGTTAACGCGTTGCTATGGTAACATTATTGATACAATGGAAAAAGAGCGGACAGACAAACACACAAACCACTGTGATCTTAGATTATAGATTAGGTAAAATCTGAGTTTTGTTGAATAGTTATATGTAATAATAGAGGCTTATTAACTATAAAGCCTTCGTATGGTGTTGGTGTGTGAAACAAAATAGAGAAGAAGGTATTTTGATCCTCTCAACAAGTCCGCCGGGGTTTTAACACTTTACTGAAACCCATGGAAAATATCATTATTATTCATTTTCCATTGGTTGCCTGTCATTCAAAAATAACTGGTTTAATCAGGAAAGTTAAAAACACCTGGCTCAAATAAATAAATAAATATTTCCTACATTCACACCAATTAGCCTGGTCCAAAGTAAGCATTGTAAAGCTTGTGTTATGGATACTAGAGTAATGGATAGACATATTAGACATACATATATATTACAATAATATGTAATTATCATAGAAATGTAAAACACCCACAACTTCTGCCCCTTCCGGGATTTGAACCCAGGACCGTCGGTGCGAAAGGCAGGATCGCTACCTACAAAGGTTAAATTGCTATCTACAAAGATAAAGTATACAAAAAGTAGATAACTGCTTTCAGCATGTCGATTCTGTAACGTACAATCACACGATTGAGTTTCGATAGTTCGAATTTATAACATTTGTCAAATATACATTGCTACTTTGCAGAGCAATGTCACAATAACTTTTGAACTAGCCCGTAATTGTCAAAAATTCAAATTAAACTTGACAGTGAAGTTGTTGCAGAATCAAGAGGCAAATTAGAAAATAGTTGAAGCTATGTTACATCACCAACAAATGAATAAGTTAAAAAAGCCTTCACTTCAATCACATTACTTCAGTGATATTAATTTGTACTGAACTATTTCATCTGTACATCAATTTTATATTGACTAGATCACTAGACTAGACTACTCTGCCACGCGTTTCTGGTTTAGGATAAATCAAAATGAAACCTATCCTAATCCTAAGTCGGGGCAAATCCACCGAATTAATTGTTGGTATAACCCGGTCACGCATTGCTATGGTAACGACAATTGCTGATATAACCCGGCCATGCGTTGCTGGTATGGTAACAAACACACAAAGTCCTTCTTTTATATAGAAGTGATTATAAATTGATGTACAAGTGTAACGGCTAATTTCTTTTATGTGGTTCCACCTTTTTTCGCAGAAATTTAAAATTCATAATTTTGGTACGCATACTAAACGATTTGGCTTAATTTGAAATAACTTGCTGGCTAGTAATGAATAAAAAAAAACCTTACCTAACCTAACCTGCAATGTATGTCAATTTATGCCTTTCGATTACTATACCAAGTGACTTTCAGCGCAACAAGATTCTACCAGTTAAAGGGTACCCAAAATAAATATTATAGATTGGTTATTGAAGTGGGCGTGAACAAATGGATTCTGTTCAGTATTCTCTTCAGTATGGTCATTATTTAGTGGTCTAGCAGTCATATTTTAATGTCAGTTAGGTCTCGGTAGCTTAGTGAAATTGGTGGAATAATCTGTGGATTCGAGTCCTAACTTCTAAGACAAGTTGATTTTTGGATTGAAAAAGTTAATCAATGAAACTGACGTTATGTAATAAATACTGTAATAAAAGGTTTCAGCATATTCAGCTCCTTAGGTTTCATTAAGAGCAAAAAGTATGTAAACTTGAAATAAATTTATTTATTAATATAATTAAATAATAAAACAAAATGCATTCAGAGAGTTTTGAAGAGAATGTAAACGCACCAATATTTTGTTGTTTACTAGACAGGTACTGGCACATGCCAGAGCAATATGATCGAAAATTGTCCACAAGGAATACCATGAGGAATTTACAGAATTATTTATAATGTGATAGATGAGTTCTTAATATTCTTTCAAAAACTCTTTCGAAGTCTTTGTTTTAATATTTTTATAATTTCTTCAATGTTTCATAAAATAAGTAAACGGAAACTACTAAAATAATTCATGATGATACAGGCCAAGGCTATAATTGCATATGCATTCGGAACTAGCACAGTGTTGCATGTGTGCAAGCGGGGATAATAATAATTATACATATTAGATCGTCTAGACTGCAAATGCCCTGATTCCATTCCTGCTATTTATATTGGGGTCATTGATATCCTACCTCCTCTATTGATATACTATCTTTAATTGTAAATTCTTTTTATGGTTGAATGTGGGTTGGATAGCTATCGTCCAAATTAAAATTGCCCAAAATTTTGATAACTTTTACTGCTTGCAATGCAAACCTAAACTTAACAAGTTATTTCATTTGATGTATTAATATTTAAAAAAAAACTTCGCGTTCGGGGACAGCATGTGACACTAATTAATTAGGAGCGGTCCCCGAACGCGAAGTTTTTTTTTTAAATATTAATAAATACTTATACATACTTTAGGATTAATTTTCTTTTATTATTTTTTACTTTTTAAAGGTAGCTTATATTTTTTGTGTCGAGGTTTTTAAAATTTTTAATTTATTTTTTTAATTTATACTTTTTAAAGGTAAACATACTTATAATATCTCTGGTTTTGTTGTAAATACATAGATTCTTGTCGGTTTCAAATTCATTTGAGACCCCACTTGAGCATATTTGCGGACATTCTAAGAACACTCGCCTGTAAAACAACTGCAATACAAAAAAAACTAAATTGAAATCGGTACATTCGTTCGGGAGCTATGATGCCACAGACAGACAGACAGACAGACACGTCAAACTTATAACACCCCTCTTTTTGCGTCGGGGGTTAAAAATGTAGTGAAAATTATAATAGGTATTATGTCATCGACAGCTCCTTGATGAAATGTTGAATAATAAAAACAGTCAATCACTTTACAAAATTATACTATTATAAATTAATTGTCACAAATAAAATAAGACAAACAGAAACAGGACAGAAATAATAAAAAAAACTAAATGTAAAAAAAATTCAAAAACTATAGACAAAAACAATTCCAAAGAGTAAAATTGTAAAAGACTGAAAAAAAAGAGTTGATATTTTTTATTAAAAAAAAACGGTTATTGGAAATATCAATCACAATTACTCCCCTATTTTCCTTTTATTCTTTTCACCCAAGGTTGCCTGGAATAGATTGCTGTTTAGCAATAGGGCCGCCTATTTGTATGCTTTTTATTGATGTACTTGTCTCTTTCATTTGTCTTGCAGCTGATATCAAGGAATAATAGAGAAAGAAATGGGGTCTTCAAAGAGCAAAACTACGATATGTAGGTTTTTGGATCAATAGGTTTTGTATCAAATAGATGTGTTGTCTTTACCTTCACCTATATTCTGAAGGAGACTTCTTCGAAAATAACTGCAAAACTTTTATCCATATAAGTCGATTTCTTACTAAACCTTTTTGTGTAACTATTATTATATTTAGTTCTTACACTTCCGCGCACATTACACATCAGAATAAAACACTTTTTTACGGATTTTTGCGCATGTTTTATTTTATATCCTGTAAAGGAGTCGAAACGTCAGGATTAAATATAAAATAAAACATGCGCAAAAATCCGTAAAAAAGAGTTTTATTAACTATTATTAAAAAAGTTTTGAGTGAAACTTAACATTAGTATTCATTTATTTAGTTATGTGGTTCAGCGCTTACTTCAGCTTTAACTTAACAGAAAAAAAAAGAAAAAAAAACGGACAACCATTTAGGTCTTCGCTATAGACATTAGAATCACAAGTAGGCTGTATGAAGATATTAAGATGTTTAAAAACTTTACTAGTGAACAAATTGGGTTGTTAGGCATTTAGCAGAATTTTCTGTTAATAGTATATTTCATTACGAGTGCGGAAAGCCTGTCATTGCAAAGAGTTCCGATAAATGTCTACCCGAGCCGAGGCGCAGCCGAAGGTGAGGGTTGACAGTCGGAACAAGTTGCAATGACGGTTCCGCACGTATACTGAACAACCATTTTTAATAAAGTTGCGAAAAAATGAAGCGAATAAATTAATTATAATATTTTTTTAACTAATAAAATGGCGCCAAACTTAAAAGAATATAAACAGAGTTTTTCTTGTTTTCTTAACCCATTCTGGGTAGGCAAAGGGAACTATACCCATACAGCCAAGTCTTCAGTAGAATTTAATTGATATGAAATGAAAATGAAATTTAATGACATGAAATGAAACCTAAGCTAACTCATGGAATCAAATCATTAAATCTGATATATAAACAAATTAGTACCTTCTTTTTAGAAATATTTGCATGAATTATAAAAACTTCTATGATTTTTTTAGTAAAAACTTCGTAGTTGTTTTTTTTTTTATTTTTAATAGACATTATTTTGACAGTTGGGAAAGAGAACGCACGAGTTCGGAAAAGGTAAGGAAAAAGCTCGAGTATGTAATAGCCCACATCCCGAACGCTCTACGTCCCTGCAATACGCCACTTTTTGAGCTACTGTATTAAAAATGGTTTAAACTGTTGTATGAACTTTGATAAATCCCCATATAATACAAAAGTTAATTTCTTCTGCAAGGAAGTTTAGCCGCGCGTGTAAACTGTTTTGAATACGAAGACAATTATTACTTAACAGGAACTACCTAGTCGATCGAATTACAAAGAATAGAGATAAGAATATTCAGATAGGTATGTAATAATGGAACGTATCTTAGTAGAGTGCAAGTTATAAAAGTAACTGATACAACGTGAAAGCCTTTAAATGCCATAATATCAAACGGCGCTGTTATGAAATAACCATTTTGCATTTCAGATACAACGTATAAAATTTATCTCTATAGTAATGTTTAATAACGTGAACGGTATCGACAATCATTAATGAAACGGTTTTATCATTAACCATTGTTGACGATATAAAACATTACTAAAACGGTGTATTTTAAATGCGTATCTAGAAAAAACACGCCAAAAACAAATGCGTATCTAGAAAAAAAGATATTAACTATTAAATCGAATTGTTATTTTATCATTATTATTGTTTTCATTAAAATGACGGTGACGACGGACGGTAAATCCATAATTCTAGGTTAATATATACTCTAAGAACACAAATTTGTTGTTTTTGTGTTTGTCTGTCCGCTCTTTTTCCCGCTCTTTCAACGTTACCATAGCAACGCGTTACCGAGTCAGCTAGTCTATAATCTAAGAACACAGATTTGTTGTTTGTGTGTTTGTCTGTCCGCTCTTTTTCCCGCTCTTTTAACGTTACCATAGCAACGCGTTACCGAGTCAGCTAGTCTATAATCTAAGAACACAGATTTGTTGTTTGTGTGTTTGTCTGTCCGCTCTTTTTCCCGCTCTTTTTCCATTGTATACGCATTACCATAGCAACGCGTTACCATAGCAACTTGCTTTTATAATATTCATTTAAAAATAAAAGGAGTTCTTTTTTCACATTCAGTTGATACTTGAAGAAGAAATTTTAGCGCTATTAAAAACAATTTGCTCAGAATACTAGAGTTTGAATGGTACTTTTTAATAGTAATTAAAGACATAGAGTAAGCAAAGTCCCGATTTCAATAGCGATGTTAAAAGTTGGTATTTTTAGTTATATAAATAAGGTAAACACTGCAGATATAGTTCTAACACTTCCGCGCTTTTCGTACATTTAAATAAAAGCACTTTAAGCGGACTTACTATTGTACATTTATAATTTTTTTATATTTTATGCATTTTCAATGCGATCTTATAAGATAAATTATTATAATAGAAAAATACTAGAAAAAATCGACTCGGGTCACAAGTGAATTTTTCTAGTATTTTTCTATTATAATAATTTATCTTATAAGATCGCATTGAAAATGCATAAAATATAAAAAAATTATAAATCTAACATGGCTGTTTCATCTTAATCGATTGACCAAACATTTGTAAAAATGTTTCTTTCGAATACGAGAGGATGTTCCTCTCATTGATGAAACAACGCTGGCCTACAGCGTAAAATCAGGAAGGTACTAGAAAATTTCGACGAGTGTTCGCAAGGCTCGGTAGCTCAATTGGGAGAGCATTGGACCGGATTTCCAAAGGTTGCGGGTTCGTTTCCCGCCTGAGAATTCACTTGTGACCCGAGTCGATTTTTTCTAGTATTTTTCTATTATAATAATTTATATTGTACATTTGTAATTGTTTTTTATAATTAGCCGTAATCACAGAATGACTAAGGTTATGGTCGTCATATTTGCTACCTTCCAATATTTTACTACATTTTATATATATATATACATTAAATCCTTGCTAGAGCTAGAGATAGAATTGTTTCTAAAATGCTACGCAAGAATCAATGCTCTTGCGTAGATCAGGAAACATTCTAATTTCAATAGAAATGAAAGTCCGAGTTTTCCACCTGCTTGGAAACACATAGTTGATGAACTTATATCTCAAACAAAAACACGCACAAAGACCTAATAATGTTGAGAGCCTTATTTGGAAATAGTAAATGTAAGAAGAATGTACCACGGTTGGATTTCCTTTCGCGAGTTCTTTTCGGAAGTGCCTCACAATTTCTGAACTGGCACGGTTTAGAAACGTGCCCGATTAAAATATTAAAAGGTAGCATATGTATGATTACCATTAACTTAGTCACCCTGTGATCAGCCTCCGTTAAAGTAGTCGAAACTTCAAGATAAGCAGGATAAATCAGGACTATAAAAAACAAGAATCAACGCAATTCGAATCCGGTTTAAGTACTTAGTTTTATTAAAATTTACTAAAGGCGCGGAAGTTTAAAACTAAGTCTGTTTACTTTATTAGTAAAAAAACTCTACTTTTTAAAATCACCATTGGAATTAGAGAGTAAAACTTTGTTAACTCTATGCTTTTAGTAAGTATTAAAAAACTTCCTTTTCAACGTGTAGTATATTAAGCAAGCTGTTCCTACTAGCGCTAAACGTTCCTCTTCAAAATGGATCTCATTCAACTGAACATGAAAATACAACTTATTATAAATTTTCAATGAATATCATATGAGAGTAGTAACTTAGGATTATGAACTTATCATTTTGATGAACCCTGTAGATGACAAACTGAAGGCGCGCACCGTGGATACGTTTAAAGTTTATATGTATGTATATATGTACTGCACGTAAACTTGCACCGATAGTTAATAAATACGATAATGTACGTATTATAAACTATCGGCCCGTCCCGGCTTCGCACGGGTGGACAAAATTCTTTAAATTTTTTCTAGCATTCAATATAGCCTATGAGACTCAGCAATAATGTGCCTTTCTAATGGGGAAAGAATTTTTAAAATCGGTTCAGTAGATCCCGAGATTACCCCTTACAATTTAACAAATATACAAACACACAAACTTTACTTCTTAATAATATTAGTATAGATATCGTTCTGTATCATTTAATTCAAAGAAATGCAATGAAATTTTACATTCGTTTAATTCACATCATATGTTAATTTATGGTCATTCCGAAATATTTTAATACGTTTAAATAATGGAATAAAATGCAATGCAAAACATTTCGAATCTGATTTCACTTTATATTAAAGGAATGCATTCACCTCATATTGTCAGTGATACAGCATTTTTATCGGACATAGTAAAATGAATTTACATCTCTGTATGTATGATGGACTTATATAAAAAAAAATATAATATAAAACAAAAAGAAAAAGACATAAATATAAATTATATTTACGTCTTTTCCTTTTTGTTTTATATTATAATTTTTTGTTTCTCGTTTGCAAAAGTTAATGCAAAATTTAAACAAATTGGTGACCCATTCAAGTATTTTAGATACGTACTTCTATGGTTTATAGTAATGAGCAAAAGCCATTAATTTCTGAAAAAAAAAAACACTAGTTCACTCTGTAAACAATTTGAATCTGCATAGTGTGCATTCACAGTAAATTTTGTTCACTCAGCAAAAACGTTTAGACTGTGAAATTGAGAGGGTGAACTTCCCATTACAGCACGGTAAATCATCCCACATTCGCCGTTGTATAATTACACCCCAAGTCTCCCTCAGGATGCATTATAGATAAGGTGCCCTCCATTCACAAGTTCGGCTGGTATTCTTATCATTATTGGAACACAGCTTAATTTTGTGTAAAACCATAAATAAACCTTTAAACTTCTCTGCCAGCTATACCTTACAATTTATTTAATACCGCAAGAAACACAGCTACGAAGAGGCAGTAATAAGCGGTTATGTTACAACCATCATAATCATTAATTTTTATAAGGATATTTTATCGATGACGAATATTTATAAGCAGTATTTCGAATAAAAAAACTGGGTTTACAGTTTTATGAATTGGATTAATGGATTATTTAAAATTGATTAGAAAAACTAATTACGTTAAGAAATCGTTCTTTATCAAGAACTTTCTTATTGATAGAGAAATTCCATAGCTAGGTGAATTATTAAAAATGCCTTAATTTAACGCGTAACAGCAACTAACTTTACTATTTACATAAAAGTTCGCGAAGCTTTTGCCAAAACTTAACCTTACACGGTTGTGTATCGTTGCTAATATTCAGTGCTTAAAAAAAATGTTGTTTGTGTGTTTTTCTGTCCGCTCTTTTTCCCGCTCTTTTTCTATTGTATACGCGTTACCATAGCAACGCGTTACCGGGTCAGCTAGTGTGCGTATAAAATCCTTTTTCTTATTAACTAGTTTTTTTTTACTAATTTAATGTTACCTTTCCCCTAAAAAACGATAAAGTTCGTGAATAATAAGTATTACAGTTTCATTACACTTTAATATAGTTTTATTAAAGTTTAGTGCACTCTGTGGTGAATCTAACACCGTCATAATAATTATCCATTTCATGGATACAGGCGGGTTAATACAAAAAAAATACTCTTTCGTAACAAAGGGAAGACAACTTGAAAAAGCTGCTTTCAATTTTGCCAAAAGCCTTTTTCATATCCAGTATTCCGTTTTCTTTTAAAAATGACTGCAATTTCAAATATTTTTCCATTGTCTAAGATGATATTTATAACATATATTATTATACACTTATGACTGGTAGATAAACATTTTTGAATGTAAGTTTCATTACGGGCAAGATAATTTTAGTGATTGGTTACGGTTTAAAGGTTTTCATAACACGAAATTTTATGCGTTACTTTATACGCATGAAGTTTGGAAATAGTATTCCTATTAATAGAGACCTTAGGGTTAAGCGTTTGCATATTTACACCTTAAACCCAACGAGTAAGCCGGTGCGGATTTTTAAGTATTCTTATACATAATGTACTTCGCGCTCCCCACTTTAAAAACGTTGGTTTTTTCATATTAACCTAACCTCTTTTTTGTTCCTTATGGTTGGAATAATATAAAACGCTGAACACATATTGAACTTTTAAAATTGTTTGATCAAAATATTTTTCAAGACGAAGAAGACCTACTTAATTTCCAGAAACCATGAAATATTTATACCCGCATCTTATTTTAAAACTAAGTAGAAAGAAAAGTTAAAAAAGGCAAAAAGCTGAAAAATTTACTAATTTCACGCCCTTAAGAGTGCAATTTTGTAAGACCCTGAAACACCTCAACATAATTCTTATTAGAAGTCTATATATCGAATCTCATGCGGAATAATTACTCTTAATAAAACCACATACTAGTAAAACACCTAATAAAATACATAGTTTTATAGGGAAAATAGTAACCTTTGTTGTATCTCTTTGGTACTTCAAATTTACGTGATTTCAACTTATGTGACCGTAAAAACTGCCTTAGTTATACTAAGAATCTATAAAAGAATTTGGTTTAAGATGCATAAGAATTATTTAAAATAAATAAATTCTTCAAAATCAACGCAAAGCTTTCACATCAAGAACAAACTGAACATTAATACCTTCAAATAAAAATAGAATTAAGTATTTTTGAAATTAAAATATTAGTAGTCGCTAGGTACTAATTCTTTGGATTTAATAACTTAACTTTTAATATTTTAAAGTTATTTCAGTATATTGTATGGAAAATCGTAAGTGCATTTCAACATGAGATTTTACGCCGAGTGATGGTATTAGCTGTTAGTTAATGCATCCCATTTAAGTGCTTCGTATTTGAACGATGTTTATACGTCGAGTGGACATAGGAACGACCTAAAAATAGTAATTATAACCCGTACGTTTTTAGAAAAATCGTTATTCATGGTTATTTGAAGTGTTTTATTTCAATAGAAGTTTTAATTTAATTAACGAATGATTTACACTTATTTTTTCACTAATTGGCTAAAAATTTTAAATTTTGACTAAGTAAAAAGTTCTAGTGTTTCACTTAAAAATTGTTTGATATGCCTTTTAAATAAATTAAACAATTACTTTTGGAACGAAGTTCCTTGTGGGGCGTTGCGGATACCCTAGCCGGGGAAAAACGTCCGTAGCGTTAAACAGAAAGAGTAAGATTTTTATTTATAGTCTATGTGGGATGGCTATACAGTGTCTAAAGTATAGTCTACGTGATGACAATTATTATATATTTTTACAAATCATTGTTAGTAAAATAAAAGTGTTAAGATAATTTTGCAAAGGAGTTTCTTTGCTTTTATCGATAAAAAAAATATTATCGAAATGTATACTCCGATAATTATTTTCTTTATATCGCGAATAGAATTTAAAATTAATATTTTTATAATAAAGAACTTTGTTCCTATGTACCACGACAACTCACGACTTTTTTAATTTATTTGTATAAGGGTAGGAAGGAAATCCCTTTCATTAAATAATGAAATTATAAACAAAATATTAAAGGAAATTTCATGTTACGACAACTTTTAACTTACAAGAAAGTTACTTATATTCCCAAAAACAACACGATCTAAAGAATGTAGAAATTTTAATATTAATTTTTTAATTTAAAAACGCTATACAAAATAAATCAAAAAATCTAAACATAATAAAAAAAAATATTTTAAAAAAATGTCATCAGTCGTATCAATGAAATAGAAATCAATACGGTAATAAAACTTTTCGATGCCAGGTAGGTACTTCGTTTAAGTCATATTTCATATGGCATAAATCGTGCTGGTAGAAAACATTACAAGGAAAAATCTATTATACAAGCATTATAAATCTTTATCTTTTAATCTTTAATCTTTATATATTTTTTTTATAATTAAATTAATGAGATAAGGTCTCATTTTGCTAAAAAACTAGTCATGATCACACGATCACATCGAACTCTGTTCTATGGATAAGTCTATATACTAGCTGACCCGGTCACGCGTTGCTATGGTAACGTTAATCTATACATACATATAAATAAAATTAGAGTGTCTGTTTGTAATATTGAAATAACCGTTTTTTACTACATGTATATAAATATATATACGATACATACACCAAAATAACATTTTTTTACCATTTTTGTCTGTCTGTCTGTTTGTTCCGGCTAATCTCTGAAATGGCTGGACGCATTTTGACGGGACTTTGTTTGGCAGGTAGCTTATGTCATAAAGAGTAACTTAGGCTACTTTTATTTAGAAAAAAACTTTTATTTAAGATAAAAAAGTAATGCTGCAATCTTCCACGCGGACGAAGTCGCGGGCGGCCGTTAGTTAATTACAAAAACTGTTATTCATAGGCTTATGGTAACTAGATATGGTAACAAAACCACACACACACACAAAGTATTGTCATAATATAATGTACTGATATACAATATTACATTTTGACAATATTAAATTTGGAGCCTTCACACTAGGCTCAGCCTGTCCTGTGGGTGAAGAACACGATTTACAAAAAAGACAAACTGAACACAGCATCTTCTTACATAACAAAGTAATAAACAAGAGGCAATAACAATATCTATTACCTAATATTAACCTTAGGACTTTTTTGGTGGTGTGTGTGTGTGTGTGTGCGTGTGTGTGTGTGTTTCCATCTAATTTCACCTCATTACAGTGTAGGTGACAAATATATCTCTAGTTATTAATACTATAAAAAAATCGGAATTAAAAAAAATATTGGTTTGCTAGCGTATTACTTCAAAAGAAATTAGATTTAATTAGTTTTGAAGTATGTAAGTGTCAAAGTGACAAACGATAGTGAGAAAGCGGACACGATGCATTTACTATTCTAAACTTATGGCAATTAATTAACTTACGACAGTAATTATGATGATGCTCTATTATATTATATTTATTCAGTTTTAGGTGTTGGATCACTTCGATATTCACTCCAGCAAATTCTATTACGTATTCTTATTACATAAAAATAACTTGAAATTGGCTAAAATTGTGCGATTTTATTAGCTAAACAAAAATAATCTTCAAAAATTATAGAGCAGATTTCGTGCATCTTTTTATTTTTAGCATTTTTGTAATGGATGGATCGTCAAGTTGATCACGAAATGCTTTACAAATATGTCAAAAGATATTGATGGCCGTGTTTTTATATTACTAAGTTGACGTTATCAAAATATATTTGCAATGTTTCAATTTGGGTTAAGGTTTATATCAGATACCAAAAGTGAGAAAAAGAAGCTGAATGCAGCACAAGTGCGTTCCTTAAGCACAAGTAACTGAATTTAATTTGTTTGAGCTTAATTTGTGAATAAAAGTAAATTGTTCAGTTTTTACTCAAATAAAACTTAAAGTAAGTTTAGATACATATATTGTGTTTTTAGGTAAATAGAGAGTTGAAGTTTCAGGTGGCACCACTGACACAGAAATTTAAAGAAGAGGCTAGCAATTCATATTGAACACAATGTGTCTGATATAATAAAGGCATGTGAACTTTTCGATACCAAAAACTACTTCTTTGTTCTGTAGATATTTATTGATTTTTCGATGTTCCTTTTCTTTTAACTAAACTAAGATGGCGCAGCGACCCAAATTGGGTCTTGGCCGCCGATACGGTACGGTTCTGCGCCTTCTCCTGCCACTGGGTATCTCCAGCGGTACCTGGGACGTCCGACCGGTCTTCGTCCGTCCCGATCCTCCCCCATCCTCTCAACGTGGCCAAGCCAGCGCAGCCTATGAGCCTTGATCTCGCCCAGTATCCTTTTATTTATTATATTCTTTATTGCACATAAAAGATAAACAATATACAAATGTAGGTAATATTGTTTGCAAGGGTGGACTTATCTCTAAAAGAGATCTCTTCCAGTCAACCCAGAATAAGGCCTTTTCCTTTCTTTTAATTCTTTAAATTTTGAAATAATACTAAAAGAATTAACTTATTTTGAGAACTCCAGAAGTAAAATGTTCGTTATCTTTCTAATACAACGCAGCCGTATTCTATGTTACTAAATATACTCTTTGCAAGACTTCTAAATACTTTGGCCGTACACGTACATAACCTTAGTTTCTCTTTTGATTTTTCTAAAAGATTTAATATTGGTTGCTCTCATATAAATCGTTGGTAGATTATGAATCTTATATCTAATTTATTCATTATTTGTGGAATTAACTTAGAAATAGCGGTAAAAAACTTAATCTTCATCAGGCTCTCCAGCCACCCCAGCATTATACACAATCTGCTCTTGATTGAGAATGCAAAATAAAACTTAAATTGACCAATATATGAAGGAACAAAATTAATCTTAACTAAACTCAAAAGAAAATGTAAAATTAATGGTTATTGGCTATTATGTATTATTATTGGTGCTATCACGCTAACGGTAAGTATTATGGACCCACTACTCGAGTTCTATCCTGTTTATTCTCCAAAGAGTTGGTTTAGAATCAAGGATTCTATTTTTTTATAATTTACTTATTATAATTTAATTTTACACTTTTTAAATTAATATTGTTGTTATTGTTAAATTCTAACTTACAACACTGTAGAAGGTGTCAAATTTATCCTCGTAACATAACTACTTATCTTTTAGGTAAAACGATTTAGTTACAAGCTCAAAATTGAAGGTTATATCCAGATGATTTCCTAATCATAAAATATAAAGGCCCTTGTGTATAAGCGCACGGAAATGCACTAATATTAAAATAATATTGAATTTAGTTAAATTAACATAAAATATCCTAATTGCATTTGACAGTTTTGTAAGATTTTCAGCTTAAAATCCTACACCCAAAGTTCAATATCATTCGAGAAAAATGACAGTTTGTTGTACTCTGTTAAGCGTACTATTAAAATACTACACAATTTTATTTTAGTTCACATTACGGCAAATAAAGATTGTAGTAGCTAAAGCTTGCCAACATCGTGTAAAACTTTGACCGTTAATGGCGCCTACAAATAATTGTACTCAGAGAATAAAAAGCTATAATGTAGTGAAAAAAGCCCCATATCTCCATTCTAAATAATTATATCAAAACATCGAAATTATTACGTCAAATCTTTACTGTAAACTGAGATTAATAACATAATTTCTTTCGTTATTATTATTTCATTAGGATTCTCAAACATTTGCGTAAATTTTCACTTTTGCGTAATTCGTTAATCTAAATAGGCCTCGCTGATTAACTCTAATATCCAACGGACGAGTTATCTCTGTGAAACACCACTGCTGGTGGATTCTGATGATGCTTAATTCGGATGTAAAGTTCTGACGGCAGAAACTTCCGCTAGGCGCGGACAGTTAAGCCATATCACAAATTAAGCCGGAGCCCAGGGCTGAGAGCCATGTTTCTCCATGGAACAGTTTATTAATTTCATTACAGGCTACAAATTATTAAAGGTTAAGAAGTTAAGAACGAAATTGCAGGTTTCACAGTTTTATAATGAGTAATTCAGCTCAGTTTCGAAAAGGTAAATCGACGACGGCTGCTCTAAATTTTGGCACCCCTACCTAACTAGAGTGCCAGCAGAGGTGTAGAAAACGGTGCCAGTTCGCTGAGTGAAAATAAATCATAGTTTAGGTAGTTGCTCCCAGCTCTGCGTTAATGTTAGCTCTCAGCGCTAGCCTAAGTTAATACTGACCCGTAAATGTTGAATTTTTTCTTAAAATTACATACTGACTTTAACAAGATACACAACACATTACAACATCATTATACATAGTGTACATAAACGTAAGTAGGGTTACGCAAAAAATATATTGTTTAAAGTAGACATTATATGTTCACTGCACGTTGCAACGGACTATTTATTCTATAATCTATGATCACAGTGGTTTGTGTGTTTGCCTGTCCGCTCTTTTTCCATTGTATCAATAACGTTACCATAGCAAAGCGTTAACCGCAAGTAGTTCGTCTACCGGACGCTAGATGGCGCTAACGGAAAAATATTTAATAATAAAAAAAATTTAAGAATTTTGTCCACCCATGCGAAGCCGGGACGGGCCGCTGGCGCTGGTTCGTATAATTATACTAACCGAACTCGTTCGTCGCTATACGCTAACAGAAGTTCGAGAAAACGTTCCCGAATGAGCAATAGTCACAAACGCTTACGATGACGTTAACATTACTCAGGCCTGAGTGTAAGTTCTTAAATCCGTTTTCTTTTCGTTTAACAACGTCAAACGTTTTCATGACTAACGTGTTTAAGTTAATATTTATATGATAGACCTCAATACTAAGGACTTTAGGTCTCAACTAGCTGACCCGGTATCGCGTTGCTATGGTAACGCGTATACAATGGAAGAAGAGCGTTAAAGTTGGCGAATTTCTTGCGGCCGTTCTTTTGCCCCCCGTCAAAAGACATCCTGAATGGGGTAGATAAAAATGTTAGACCATTCAAAATAACTTTTGAATACAAAATATTTTCATTTTCGTTACTGTTACTCAACCGCACTACCTAATATTTACTTTATATTGGTATATGAACAAATGTGGCAGAAAGTTTGTCGTATAACGCGCCTAGCCACAGGCATCAGGAACCGGGGGCGTTCAGAACATGTTGAAACATAAACGCTAACATAGAACTGTAACAACCGGTATGCGTGTACTCAGGCCTGCCTGTAAGTTTCTAAATGTACAAACGTTCATATTCATATTCCTTTATGGTAGTAGTCAGGTAACTTATGCCTATTTTCATGACTTCTTTGGAGGGTGGTTTTTTATAGGAAAATAAAAATGAATTGTCTTGAATATTTAGAGTGTTTTTATTTACATATTGAAAATGTAAAAAAAAAATATTTGAAATTTTATAGTTTATTACTATTATTATTGTCACTCGAAGTTGGAACCTCAAAAAAAATGCACGTTGATGTTATCTGAAATCAAATATTCTTGATTATTCTTAATCTATAGACATGTCATTCTGGTCGGAACTACTGAAGTTAAATTTCAAGGGTAAACAACAAAATGGCGGATTTTGAAAAAAAAAGTTCTTTTATTTTAGCCATTAAAGGGTTGTAAAATAAAAAGTTAGGGGTGAAAAAAATTCTCGTTAGTACCGACGAGAACTATAAGTGTGTAGAACAGCCTGTTAAAATTTGAAAGCAATCGATTCAGTAGAAAAATAGCTAGGACCCAGGCCGACCAGAAAAACAATGTTTCGAGAAAAACGCGTTTAAAGTTCAACAACAATTTTTCATAAGTAAACTTATACTTACGTCAATCGTCTATGCTGGAGCGTATAATATGCCTTCATCCTCTTCATAGGCATCATTCTCCGTAACTTTGTCCGCACTTCGACTCTTTTCGATTTTTTGAACCCAAGCTACCAGACTACTACCTTATTGGATCTTGTTGTATATATATAGGTATTACATAAAATGGATATGTCACAAACAAGAGCACTGTAAGGGCATGACAAATCTATACTAATATTATAAAGAAGTAAAGTTTGTGTGTTTGTATATTTGTTAAATTGTAAGGGGTAATGTCGGGATCTACTGAACCGATTTTAAAAATTCTTTCACCAATAGAAAGGCACATTATTGCTGAGTGTCATAGGCTATATTGAATGCTAGAAAAAAAAATAAAGAATTTTGTTCACCCGTGCGAAGCCGGGACGGGAAGTTAGTTGCCTATAAAACGAAAACAATAATAATGTCATTTTTTAAAATATATTACATTTATTTTAGGTCTATGTTTCTTAATTATCGTCTAAATATTCCTTTACAGAATAGTAAGCCTTATTTAGAAGAAGTTTTTTCAAATAATTATCAAATTTACTTCCTTGGAGGGCTTTGAGTGAATTTGGAAAGTGATTGTATAGTATGACTGCCACGTAGAATGGCCCTTTTTTAAATAGATCGAGGTGTGGGGTTAACTGGCATAAGTTATTTGCTCGTCGAGAAACATAGCGTCTAGGCAGATCAGTTATTTTATTGAAATAATGCGGACTGGTGCGAAATAATCTGCAAAGTTCGTAAATGTACATACAATTGACTGTGAGAATTTTCAAACTTACAAACCAAGGCCTACATGAGTCTTTAGGTGGCAGATTGGCAATCACTCTGATGCACCGCTTTTGTGCAACAAATACTGCTTGGAAATCGGTTGAGTTTCCCCAAGGGACAATCCCAAACCTGATCCAGGCTGCAGCATGTGCATGGTAAGAAGTCAACACGCACTGTAAATTTGTACATTTCCACAGTTCATATAAGGCGTTCACTTACGTGACTTTTCCAAGACAAGGTGGAATCTATGGTGATGCCTAGCAACATAAATGTATCAACTACTTCCATTTTACTTTGTTCGAAAATGATATTCAGTGGTAGTACCGATCTTTAGTGCGGTCTGAATTGCATAATTTTAGTTTTTTACAAATTTAGTATAAGGCCTATTTCACTGAGATGGTCTGCTATTTTATTAATGGAATATGTTATTTTGTTACCATCACGTTTGAGTTAAGATTTTAAAATTAGAATTTGACTGCATAGTGTTATATTAGCTCAAATGTAAAAATAACGTGTGCTTACTTTGAAACTTACAATGAGAACTTTGAAAGGTCTCGAGCCAACCAATTGACAGTTAAAGTTATTGAAACTGAGAACCATTTATGAGGGTTCCAGTACTTGTACCCTAACACAACGGAGTATACAAGGACTGATTTGATATCCACCGGGGTGTTAGACAGGGCTGTGTAAAGGAAAGTGTTTTCTCTGCTTACGAAAAAGGCTTGATTGGAGGTACCTTTTGTATTTTCATATTTTTGCATTTTAAATGCCATTTGTTATGATAAATTCTAATAGAAAAATACTAGAAATAATCAAATCGCCTCACAAGTTAGTTCATGCGGGGTAATTTTATTGTTAAGAAATTGTAAAAATGTTTCTATCGATTGCAAGGGTCTTCCTCTCATTGATGAAACAAAGCGTTGTATCTTGGCGGGTCTACAACGTTAAGAGTAATAGCAATTAATGCTATTTTTCATTAACATGCTAATTTTCATGTCTTAGCATGCTACGTGCTAATGCTATGCTATTTGTTAGAATAATTTTTAATTTGATTGTGAATAGCTGTGATTAGTGAAATGCTAATATTTCTTAATTACGACAACATATCAAATTTTTATAGTTTAGCATTTTCCAGTCCACCTCAAATTAAAAATATAGAACATTTTTCACATTAATTCGCATCGAATGACATTAGCATTAGCGCGCAGCACTCACAACAGTCGGTTAACGCCGCGGTGCGAACCAGCATGGTTTCGTAATTTTCGCATGATAGCAGCGCAGGACGCGAATGCAGACGATTGCTGGGATCGATGCTATAAATAAATAAAATCTTTATTTTCTCACCACAAACTCTTACTTCAATACTTAACATTACAAATCTTAGGCTAAGTTTGTGTGAGACTGATGCCCGAAATAGGTAAATAGAAATTACCCGTTAGTACAGGTCATCAGGCTCCCACCATCTTGGAAATCCGAGACAATCAAAATTTAGTTACAAATATCAGCTGGTATAACTAGTTTATAATAAATTACAGTTACGCGCATTACAGATACTTTTTTTTTCTATATATGTATATGGTTTCGTGTGTATGTGCGTGCGTGTGTGCGTGCGTGTCTGCGTTTGTGTGTATGAGTTCGATGTAGGTACTGTATGAGTAGGTGGCTGAATTTCTGGTACGTATGGAAAGATATGACTGAGAAGAACAATGATTTTTACTTTAAGGGCTCAAGCAGCTATAATTAGCAAATTTATTTTAGGCATTTACGATTTATTTAATAATTGCTAATAAGCTCTAACAATGAATTATTATTGCGAATGCTAATTATTCCAATACTAGTAAAGAGTACTAGAAAAATTCGACGCGTAAGACACAGTAACTCAATCGACATCCAAAAGGTGCGAACTCGTTTCCCATCTAAGAATAACTATGATAGCCGAGAATATCTATATTTAATCCAATAAATATTTTAGTTATGCGAACTTAAAATAAGTTAGCTACACCTACCAGGTTTAATGAACGAGGCAGGTTAGTCAGTAATTAAGTTTCTGTAACGCTTATCGGGCACTGGCGGTTTAACCTGTCGTAAACTTACAAAATTAATAGACTTCAGTGTAAATTAATAGGTTACCTTTAAGAGCATAATGATATAATTATTGTTGCATTTAACACGGGTGCCGCAATTTGGCCGTTAGGTTTTTGTTTCTTTGAACGGATAGATTGAATGTTTTCCGTTTATATTGTGTGTTTATTGTTTAATACTAGCGGACCGTCCCGGCTTCGCACGGGTGGACAAAATTCTTTAATTTTTTTCTATCTTTAAATATTTTTTTCGTCAGCGCCATCTAGCGTCCGGTAGACGAACTACTTGCGGTTAACGCGTTGCTTTTTGGCTTGGTTGATACAATGGAAAAAAGAGCGGACAGACAAACACACAAACGTCTGTGTTCTTAGATTATAGATTTATAGAAATATATATAGATACCCATGACAGATACAAATGCTCGTATTCACCACACAAACATCTACTCCCTCCGGGACTCGAACCCAGGAACGTCGGTGCGCTAGGTAGGATCGCTACCGTTGCACCCAACTGTTTAGTATAGTAAATATTCGAATACTTCTAAAGTACCTATTCATATAAAAATATTAATACAGCTAGTATACAATTATAAATCTTAATCAATAAAGATTTTTCATTTTACTAATAGGTACAAGGTAATCAGCAAATACAAAGAAGACGGTTGAATCGGTAATTAAAGTATCAAAATTGATGAATATTGAACTTCGTAATGTTTAATAACCATATTTATAAGTAGAAATGTTATCTTAATCTTAGAGAATAAACACATAATTTAAGTTATTAATTACATATTCTTAACATTTATACAGAAAATAACAAAAGATATATTTTTTTTAATATAATTTATTTTTGAAATAATCTTCAATATTTTCTTATTATAACAGTAAAAATTATCCAAAAATAAAAACACCCTTTAATTAACTTAATAAAAAATATTATGTAGATCGTTACGCGGCACTTCATATTGTTAACTAGCGGCCCGCCCCGGCTTCGCACGGGTGGACAAAATTCTTTAAATTTTTCTAGCATTAAATATAGCCTATGTTACTCAGCGTGAATGTAGCTTTCCAATGGTGAAAGAATTTTTAAAATCGGCTTAGTAGAAACCATGATAGCTAGATATATGTTCTCGCGGACTTTTTTGTAGGTCTTAATGGGATCTACAAACCCGTAGTACATCATTTTGTTCTATTGTCAATAGTTTTTGCACCGCACGCAAAAATAGATTTTCGATTTTACACCTTGTGTTACAAAATAGCAATTTTTTTACGGATCCCTAATTTTGAAAAAAAATATATAGCCTATAGCCTTCCTCGATAAATGGACTATCCAACACTGAGATTAGCGCGTTCAAATAAACAAACAAACTAACAAACAAACTCTGCAGCTTTATAATATTAGTATAGATTATGGCGATGTTTTTAACAGAGCTCGCGAGCTTATCAATGAGCTGGTTTCCAGATATATACTACTAAATAGAACTGAAACAAAAGATTATTGTTTTGCAGTAGGTATTTAAACAAAGCGGCTTATGATATGCGTTTTTGTTGATATTAAAACTAGGTCTGCAATGCATGCTTCTGTTTGCAAATACTGAGCGAAGCACTACCTTACCTGCGTTTGTGAGTTTCATCAATGTAGTATCAGCGGTTTGGCTGTGATCAGCTTTTGAATTTTTCTTTCGGTGATTATTTCTCCATGGTATGTCCGATTACAAAACTTTTTTCTGCACATTAGTCACGACCACGATGTGAGTTTTGGCGCCAAATTTCATCAATGTAGTCTCAGCGGTGTGGATGTGATCAGCATTTGAATTTTTCCTTTGCTGATTATTCCTCCATGGTAAAGTCTATATTTTTTTTACATAGCCTATGTCCGTCAGGTTATAATCATGTATGTTCATGCCAAAATTCGTTCGAATCGGTTAAACAGTTTGGTAACAGGAGGGAGACAAGCTAAATTTGTGAGTTGCCTAAAAGAGCTTCGCTCAATAATGATAATAAAAATATGAGGAGTTAGCAAATAATTAGGTAATAATCAGGTACGAATTCCGTAGTAGAGGGCTTATAGGTTTTCACGCCATTCCGAGGTTTAGCTTCGATTTCCGGACTAGTCAATATAGAAAATTAACTTTTCTTGTTCGGGCCTGAGTGCTCCGTCGTTATTTCTGAATTCTTTAAAGCGTTTGCTACTTATGATCAGAACAATGTATGAAAAGTAATCTAATATTTAATATTTACTAGCTAACTCGGCCACGCGTTGCTGGTATAGCCCGGCCACGCGTTACTGGTATAACCCGGCCACGCGTTGCTGGTACGGTAACAAACACACAAAGTATTGTCATAATATAATGTGCAGATAGTTAGGTATTTACATTAAACTCAAATGTACTCGTATATGTTACCTACATAAATATAATATATAAGGAGCATTATTGTCACTTGCTCTTCTGAGAAATTGTCACAGAGCAGATAAATTCTAAAATCGTCAACAAAAAACAATGAACTGAATCCAGAAACAATTTAATGAAATTTATAAGTCAGAATCATGAAGAAATAATTGAACATCGACAATTGCCTATGATGTCGGATTTAAAAGAAATGTTATTTACTTTAAGTGATACATTGCAACAGTTCATAAAATTAAAGATTCCAACTAAGACATGACACATTGACATTCGTATTAATATTATCAAAGAAACGTAACCCAATTATAACAATTTTAATGTTAGTTTGGAACAGTTAAGCAAAACAAGATGTTAAAGATATTGGTCTTTTGGTGGAAATGATATTTGCCACCATTTTATCTAAAGGAAAATCTTTTCCTTTTTATACAAGAAACTTTATCAGGATTAAGGTATTTCAATACCAAAATCAATAAAATTATAAAAACTTAATGTAAAAAAATCCAATCCAAAAAGTAAGAATATTTTTAAGTTTTATACGCAAGTGTAGATAAGTAGCTTTTTAATTGGCTATGTGCCATAATGCACTTTCTCGTGTGTGTTTCTTTCAACAAAAAAATGCATATTTTGAAATAGTTCTAAACTTTTGTGGTCCAATCAAAACCCATTAATCCTAATTTCGATTTAATTCATATTTTTTAAGTTTGAACATTATTAAGGTTCTTTTGTCAGAGATTTTACATTTCTTAATCAAGACCAATCTATTATTTAATTATAATTTTCAAAAGAAATATCTTTTGAAAAATAATAATCTCGAGAAAGTCTAAAAATAAAGAAAAAAATATATGTTCTTTTTTGTTTCCACTTCATTAGTTAAATATTGTCATTCGTGTATGTATGTGTTGACCAACAGTCGTATTTACAACACACATTGGATAATTTTGTTTTATCATAATTACGACAACATGAAGGTAATGAAGTCTTGTCAATGACAAAATACAAGCAGTAAACTACAATTGTAACATTAAGGGCCTATACTAAGGACTGTTTCTTAAGCTGGGCATTGACGGTCCGTTTTTCGCGTCAGTCTAGACTAGGGATGTTGCGGATGCATTTTTTTTCACATCCGCGGATGCGGATGCGGATGCGGATTTTAAGAGGCTCACATCCGCGGAAGCGGATGCGGATGCGGAACTGTACAAAAAACCTAAGTTTTGGTTTGGTAGGGTAAAAAGCAGTAATATTTATCCTTTCTTTATCTATACATTAAAAATAAAATTGGAGTGTCGGTTTGTAATATTGAAATAACCGTTTTTTACATGCATATGAATATATATATATACGGTACATACACCAAAACAACTTGTTTTACAATTTTTGTCTGTCTGTCTGTCAGTGTGTTCGGGCTAAACTCTAAAATGGCTGGACAGGTTTTGATGGGACTTTTATTGGCAGGTAGCTGATGTAATAAGGACTAACAGAGGCTACTTTTATTTTTTTAAATATTTTATTTTAGAAAAATAAATTAATATTGCCATGTCCAAGTACTGTCCAGTACCGCGCGCAACTCTCACCACTACTCCCACCAACTAATCAATGCTGCCTATCGCGCGGGCTCATAACGCGCGAACGGGCTATTGCTGATTTTTAATAAAAAAATATATTGCATGGCCGGGTCAGGTAGTTTAATAATAAAGTAGTGAGTGAATTACCATTACTGATTACTTGTTTTAGTAATGAAATTTAAATATGGAGCATTATATTTAATGAAAAGTAGAATGGCCGCCTTTTCGGACTCCAGTCTGTTTCGCAAAGGTTCGTGTATTAATCCTGTGCTACTATATAACTGTTCACTTGGAACACTGGCCGGTGGCGCTGATAAGAATTTGCGTGCTTTTTTAGGAAATTTAATTTGGTCTAGACCAGGGATGTTGCGAATATTCGCATCCGCATCCGCATATGCGGAACATCCGCATCGATTTAGACATCCGCATCTGCATCCGCATCCGCATAAATCGATGCGGAGCTGATGCGGATGCGATAAGAAAGAAAGAGTAGGGGCCGGCGAGTGGCGCGTGTCGACCGAGTAAAAGATTAAAGTTGATACGTGGGTACCACTGAAAATGTTTAGAACTGACCAGTTAGAAACATTGCTAATGAAAACTTTTTAAATTTCAATTTTAGAACTCTTTCGTAACCTAATGTAGTATATTGCATTCATTTGTCATTTGTTTTTGGGAATTGGCGGCAAATCTAAAACTCTTGTTACAAGTGAAAATGAACCTAACTCGAGAAAACTTTCGGTCAATGATTAATTATGACTTTCGTTGTGGGCTTACTCAACAACAAAGCTATGATAGACTGCGATTAGCATTTCTTAATGAAGCCCCATCTCGTGCCACTATTTACAATTAGTTTAACGAGTTTAAGCGTGGACGTAGCAATCTCAAAGCCTAGGCATTGGTATGAGTCAAGTTCAAAAAATATTACACGAACATTTAGGCGTCCAGAAGCTTTGTACCATACTTTAATCGACGACCAAAAACGCCTTCGCATGGACTGGTGTCGCCAAATATTAGATAAGTTCATCGGCGGTGACTCAAATGCTGTATTTGACATCGTCACAATTGATGAAATCTGGATATATTGCTACGAACCCAAAACCAAAACACAATCAGCTCAGTGGGTGTTTCCTTTCAAGGATCGGCCAGCTAAGGTAAAGAAAGGAAGAAGTCAAGGAAAAAAGATGATTGCTTCATTCTTTGGTTGGAATGGTCATTTCGCTACAGTTGTGCCAGAAGATGGAAGGACAGTTACTGCAGACTGGTATGTCAATGGCTGTTTGCCTGTTGTCTTAGAAAAAAATTCGACAGCAGCGCCTTCGAAGCAGGATCCTACTTCACCACGACAATGCTTCAGCGCACTCCGCAGAACGGACTGTTGAATATTTGGCAAGTGTCGAGATAATGAGTTATCCGCCATACAGTCCTGACCTGGCGCTCTGCGACTTTTATTTATTCCCAAGAACTAAAGATAAAATTCGCTTTACGAGCCCTGAAGATGCGGTGAAAGCGTACGAAAATGCCATAGAAGAGACCTCTAAGGAAGAATGGGCCCACTGCTTTCTCAGTGGTTCCATCGAATGCGACGATGTGTAGAGAGATTACTGCGAAAACAATAAAAGTATTGGCAACTTTCTACATTAAGCCGTTTTTCATTTTCTAAACATTCTCAGTGTTATCTAGGTATATTGAAGATTAACAGAAACACGGAAGACATTTTGGCTTCTCGAACAATATCTCCAAGTACCGAAAGATCGAAGAATATGAGAATGACAGATTTCATGGAAACAGAACGGAACGACTAGAGACCTCAGGTTACAGGATGTCAGTCCTGTTTAATCAGTGATCTCGATTATGCTCGATTTATCAAGTGATGTTGAGTAGAGTCAGGAAACACCTGAAATTGTCAGCCCTGACACAATTCCCAAGAAGGAGTTACTTTCCGTAATAAAAAGTGAATTAATTTAAATAAGAGTTCTCTTAAATGGTGTAGTGTCAAAGTGAGTTCAAACTGTTACCTAAAAAAGCACGCAAATTCTTATCAGCGCCACCGGCCAGTGTTCCAAGTGAACAGTTATATAGTAGCACAGGATTAATACACGAACCTTTGCGAAACAGACTGGAGTCCGAAAAGGCGGCCATTCTACTTTTCATTAAATATAATGCTCCATATTTAAATTTCATTACTAAAACAAGTAATCAGTAATGGTAATTCACTCACTACTTTATTATTAAACTACCTGACCCGGCCATGCAATATATTTTTTTATTAAAAATCAGCAATAGCCCGTTCGCGCGTTATGAGCCCGCGCGATAGGCAGCATTGATTAGTTGGTGGGAGTAGTGGTGAGAGTTGCGCGCGGTACTGGACAGTACTTGGACATGGCAATATTAATTTATTTTTCTAAAATAAAATATTTAAAAAAATAAAAGTAGCCTCTGTTAGTCCTTATTACATCAGCTACCTGCCAATAAAAGTCCCATCAAAACCTGTCCAGCCATTTTAGAGTTTAGCCCGAACACACTGACAGACAGACAGACAAAAATTGTAAAACAAGTTGTTTTGGTGTATGTACCGTATATATATATATTCATATGCATGTAAAAAACGGTTATTTCAATATTACAAACCGACACTCCAATTTTATTTTTAATGTATAGATAAAGAAAGGATAAATATTACTGCTTTTTACCCTACCAAACCAAAACTTAGGTTTTTTGTACAGTTCCGCATCCGCATCCGCTTCCGCGGATGTGAGCCTCTTAAAATCCGCATCCGCATCCGCATCCGCGGATGTGAAAAAAAATGCATCCGCAACATCCCTAGTCTAGACGTAAAACTGTGGCGCCACTCTAAATGGTTTAGGCCAACTAGATTTCCCCAAGCACTGCCGTCACTCCAGTTCTTCAGTTTTCGATCGGCCGGACTGTTGGGAGGATTACTACCTATTTGTGTCAAAAAAAATTAATTCCGATTCCGAAGAAGAAACATTAGGGGAGCGTTGGATAATACCGAGCCCCTAAGGACTTGAGTCCATAGTTAGGAAAATGTTTGATATTAAAAGAAACTAAATGCAGTAATTAGTAAAATTTAACGTTAAAAGCGTGGTATTGTCAAACCGGTCTGATAATATCGTGACTAGGTTTGATAAAATCGTGCCCACATTAATTGCACACATGGGGGGTCATAATTTTCTCCCAATTTAAATCGATCTCTAAATTTTTGATTCAGGGATACTGAAGTTTCTAGCAGCTGTCTTTATTTTACTTCCGTTTCGTATAGCAGCAAGTGCAGCCTTCATATTTTCTGGATCCCATGACTTAATCTTTTTCTTTGACACAGATTCATCCATCTAAATCGAATATAAAACAATGACACGGACAGACAAACGGACGCACAAAAAGACACATCATACATAACTTTTTTGTCGGGGGTAAAATCAAGTTAATGTAAATAGTAAATTTTTTTCATAGTTTACAATTTCGCGCCCTCGTCTGATAAAATCGCGCCCCGGCACGGAGGGACAGACTCCATACAAGGGCGGTCATAAATAGTTAAAGTCCTGTTACTATCAATACATTGTATTATTTTAGTGACTTATAGTTGTAAAAGTGTTTTAGGAACATTGAAATGAAAGAAGTACATGTATTTACGGAATAAAAAACGTTTACTTCAGTAAAAAACAAATATAAACAATAACATACTTTTACCTAAATTTATCATGAACAAACACTTAAAAATTGGAATGTAAAACATATATTTTAAATAAAATAAGAGTCAAAACATTGATAACATTATTTAATTATAATAACATAATAGAAATAAATAAATTAAAATAAATTAAATACAAAAAAAAAACAAAACAACTAACAAAATACAAATAAATTATTCTTATTCTAACAATATTAAACATGTAACAATTCTATTACACTTTGTGACAGAGTATTTTTCTTTTTAGGGGGAAGTTTCCGAAGAGTTGTAATATAAGGATCTGAATGTAATAATAGTCGTTGTATTAAATCTTGATTGGTAACTTCACGTGACATTTTTCGAGTGTGACTTCGTCTATAAATTTTGATATACTTATTTGTCGCTTCAGCAGCTTCTTCGGAAAGTTCTCCTATAGATAACAATGCATAACTTATAATATCTGATCCATGTACGAGCACCTTGTGGACAGAAGCAGGAAGACTATACCACGGATATTCCTCGACCAGGCTGTATGCTGTTTGTAATGCATAGTCTTTAAACTTGCATTCATTAATTTTATGTCCAGAAGATAACGTTTGTAATATTACACAACAACGATCTATGAGATCCTTATTCAAACCTGTAATTTCAGCAGATACAGCTGATTCCAAAAAAACCTTCCTGGCCGTGTTTCCGTCGTTAGACGTCCCGCTTCCACCACTACGCGGATTGTCAACTATTAAACCTAATCGTTCCCTAAACAGGGACTGTACCTACATATTGTTTTTTATTTGATAACAATTGTTTATCACTATCTAGCCTAACTTGCCATTTTTTTATGTCTAATCTAAATGAAAGATGAATAAAATATTCGAAGAAACGTATCCAAGAATGTAGTGGTGATAATCCAAATTGGTATCTACTCTCTATTACAGGTTTTATTTTATTCATCTCTTTAGGGGTAGCATTACATATATAACATCTACTTGTAGATGTTTCACTTAAAGCACTACAAATTTTACCATCTACCATTGAAAGCTGCAACTTATGAGAAACGACCAATTCACGATTGTCGATCTGAATAAAAGTAGGTTGCAAACTTTCAATTTTATCCTTAAAATAAGCTTCCTCTTGCAAAGACACTGCTGTGCTTTCTTTCAAAAATTGAAATCGAATAGGACGGCAGTACCTAGTGGAAGAGGGTCGAGGATTTTTCCATAAAATTTTACAATTATCTTCAGCTAATTTTACAATAATTTGAAGGGGTACATAAGATGTTACAAACAAACTACTATCTTCTAAAGTTGAATCTGAAAAAAATTGTTTGTATTCACTATGTCCAGTGCTGCCATTGAATCCCCATTTCCCAAGTAAAGAGATATTAGACAAACAATCATCAGGAATCTGATCTAAGACCTCTTTTTGAGATTCAAGGATTCGAGAAGCTGTGTGATCAAAAAGACTTTGTAATTCAACTTCAGCTGAAGACTCGGAAACAGTTATATTAGAAGGGTAACATCTCTGTTTCGCTTTAGTAATTTGTTGGTAACATGGTAATACATTAGGAGAAATCTTACTATTAACAAAGTTTTTAATTAATAAATACTGATGTTTTGTCAACTGAGCATCAGTCACAAGTGACAAGACATCATCAGTGCTAACTCTAGATATACACGAATCGAATGAACAGTCTGAAACATCAAGCAATGCACTCACAGTAGAATCATCAGACTTTGATAAATCAGCTACTCTCCGACGTTTAGTCCTTTTACTACATTGCGTAAAAGGTTTTCGAGGACGACGACGCCGACGTTTCAGACGGAGTACATTGCTTATTGTTTTTCACAAGTTGAATTTTTTCAATAACATTAAACCAATCGGAATTCTTATATAAAAGCTTGGTTTTATCCCTATTACATTTTTTCCAGAATCGAGCAATAGCTTTACATAAATTATTAACAATTTTCTCTAAATAATGAATATCAATGTTCTCAGCATCGTTCAGAGTAGTCAACAAACTTTGTAGGACTTGACGACACTTTTCCGAGTCATTATCGGTATTGACAGTTAGCCATATTTCAAGAATATGCATTCTTGAAAACGAGCATATATATAAATTACCTAAAACAAAAAAAAACGGTTAAAATTCAGTCACAAAACCTACACAAAGCACTAAGACTAAATAAACTAATTTCGTAGCAAATGCTACGAGATAATCTGGCAACCGTAGCACCCTTGTCATCGCCAAAAGGGCAGATAAGGGCAGCCAAGTTTTAATTTTCCTAAGATAAGAAAGTCTAAAGATTATGGTGCAATATACCTCCATAGTCGGAGCGAGTGGGAACATATTTAAAAGTTTATTCAAACTTTGAATATTAAAATATAATACTCCAAGAAAAGTCGCCTAGTAGCAATGACATACTAAAGAAAATATATACTAAGATACAATTAAAATCATCATCATCATCATCATATCAGCCGAAATATATATATCATATTAATATTTTTATTTTATCATATTATAAAATAAAAATATTAATTATTACATACCCTGTTCTTGGATATCCATTTCAGAAAAAACACACACAGCACTCACAGGTCCCGCAATGACAACAAATGACGTCACGCTTTTTAATGACTCACTGATAACAGTATTTACGATTGGCGATGCGCTCTATTTGAATGCACAATAGATAATGAAGGCGCACTCTAATTACTGACCTTTTTATAGTTTCAGAAGGTACCGCAACTATCCAATGTAACGACAAGGAATAAAATGTAAAACTAGAAAGCAGGTTTTTAAGATTTATGACCTATGGATGTCCCACAGTGCCCGGGCGCGAAATTGTCAAACTTACCCATTTAAATTTTTAACCTTCAAATAATATGGAAAAGTTTATAGTATGTAAAAACGTATTTTAACATTAATTCTACAGTATACTAGCATTTAAAATGTATGGTATCAAAGTATTATAATACTACAGTATCGCTTACGTCTTATCGAAAGTATGTACGAGATTTTATAAGTAGTGACGAAAAAAACTTCTACAAAATGTGCTGTCTCCGTCGTCGCGCGGAACGTAGTTGCGACGCGCGGGGAAGGGTGGAGGCATGTCGAGCTTGGATGTTTACGCACTGTATCGCATAACCAGTGGATGGTTTTTGAAATATGCTGATGCGCGGGATTATCAACCGCGCGGTAATATCCAACTCTCCCCTAATTCTTACTGCGGCTACTGTTTGTTGCCTTATACTCACCAGAAAACAATGGATGAAAGAAAAGCTTAAAAAAGGAATCAATTCACTCATGTCAATTTGTTAAATGAGTTGTCGCTAGAACTAAGTGACTGAAGAAACTATTTAAGGATGTTAGAAACGAAATATTTGAAGTTTTTAGAACAGGTAACTCCATATATTGCTAAACAGTATACTTATATGAGAGAACCTATAGCCCTCATGAGAGATTGACTGCCACTCTTCATTTCCTAGCATCGGTAATGAGTTACGGAGAATTAAAATTTCCAACTCAATTTTTTTTATGTTTTCATAATTTTCTTAAAATTATGATGAATAATTTAATGCAAACTTTTATTTACATTAAACCAATTTATTAATTAAGAAGAAAAATACAAAACGCATCTTGACAGTTGACAATTTAGCTATGGCGCCATCTATGTTTTTCTTTGCAATTCCCTTCGTTGCTTGTTTCTTTGCGTACTGTACTATTTGTATTTTTTTAATATTTTACGAATTTCGACCTTTTTCTCTACTGGACTACGAGTAATCTTCTACGTTGTTTACAATAATCAACTGTGGATAATGTTTACCGAGCATTCAAAGAAATGTAATCGGCGACCTATCATTGCCGTTGCAAAACATTCTACTTGAATGGCTAGCATTGTCTAAGTATTATTAAAATCTTTGATTTACCTAACAAAACCCAATTATTATAGCCTATTTACTTCACTATGACGCTGGTTCTGTTCAGCACTGGCTTGTGCATTAGACCTATAGCTCTCTAAAACATGTGCTGTTATCTACGTACCCCACAATACCGGGCATAAACAGGTCATTCAAATGAAGCATAAAAAGTTATGCATAGTACGGAACCTTAGGGACTCCGGCAATGATAGCCAAATGGTTTGACGAGCCACCATCAATACTATTCGTATCGTCCGATCCCTCAGGAAGCCGGACGGAAGTATGATTTTAGTGTCTTAGAAATTCAGACACTAAAATCAGCGGGAAGTCCATATGACGGAGGCATGCTAATAAGGCTTTCATACCACACCCTGTCAAAAGCCTTCGAGATATCAAAAGAGACAGCAAGCGCCTTACCATGCCTCTCGATAACTTCGCATCACACGTAAGTGGGGTATTCTAAAAGATCTCCAGTAGACCGTTTTCGGCGAAAACCCTCAGAGTAAACAGACATTGTCGGTCACCAAGGAGGTCATTTTCTTCCAGATTCTACAGTAGCCTATGGTTCATTACACGTTTCATTATATTACAGAGAACGGATGTACTGCCTTGTACTTAAGAAGTACTTAAGCCGTACTTAAGCCTTTCAAGACTTAAGTATTTGTCCTTTAGGAATAGACAAGCGTTACAGGCGTGTCAATACTTATTATTATATATTTATATTTTAATAGTTTCTAATTTAAATTGAAAGTAGAATTAAATAATCGAAAGTAAATAAAAATGCATACAGGCAGTCCTCGTACTTACGGCATGTTAGGTTCTCGAAATACGCGACGTAAATCGAAACGACGTAAGTCGAGACAATTTTTTTCATATGTTCACATATAAAACTCAAGGGTTAGGATCCACACAGACTCAAAATGAAATAAAAAACACTTTATTAACAAAAGTAAGTTCTTAAAATAATTATGTATGTACCTACTTATGAAATTTCTGGTTATTTTTGGTATTTGTGTGTTATTGATTTTAATACATATTACGTCTTGATTGTCCGTTGTCCCTTTACTAACTAAACAAAATCAGCAGCATGTCAGCGCTCGCCGACAACGCGCCCTGCCGGCCCCAAATTGACCTCGCGACAAGTGAATTCTCCTATGCCGGAAATCGAAACAATTGACGTATGCTTGAGGAATAGTGTCAAAACATTGTTCGACGTAACTTGAAACGACGTAAGTCGAGGACCGCCTGTATTTAAATTTGTTTATTTATTTCACTGCTTATAAAGACAGCTCTCTTATGGGTGATTTCGGCAAACATAATTATACCTTATGTATGCACGGGGATCTCACCCAAAAAAAATCTCATTGCCCACCCCTGGGCCAGAAGCTGGCTACGAGACCTAGGAAAAGGGAAATTTCACTGTTCATTCATCATTCATTGATCATCTATCATTCATATATTGGCTCTTATCATCATTCACCATCAACTTATAAAGAAAAACTGAAGACTAGGTTGTATGAGTTTTATACCCTTTGCTAGCTCTTATGGGAAACTTAACAAAAAACTAACAATATTGTCTATGTTTTTAGAAATGACAGTGACAGCCCTTAATGCCATCAAATCATTTGTCTGTGATCTCAGATTAACCAACCTATAGTCTGTATTCTGTAACCGTATAATAGTAAATTATTTGCCAGCTGGGCGGTTCCTGTCTTTATTTTTCTACTTTGTTATCAAAATAATAAACCATTTATATCGTATCCTGAGACATTATAATATTGTTACCCGTTTGTGCCAGCTCAACAAAATGTAAGTAGATTGAATTAGCTTACGTATGATATTTACTGCATGTCGTTACGAATCGATACCAATCGTAGCTCTTTGTATTTACGAAATAATCAAATCTAAATAAAGTACATTAACCTTCTCTAAATGTGTTGTTTCAAAGCGGATGTGATTATAAAGTGAATAAACATTTTAATGAACATGTAATGCGAGCAATGAACTGACATAATTTTAGTGTAGATACATAAATATGTGTTCTATTTTCTTGTGTTCTGTAGAAATAAAATAGATATCTTGTAGTAACCGTAAATCGGATTGTTATCTTTTTGCATTTTTAAAAAAATAAATGCAGTTTATCATGACATTACCACAAAACAGTACACAACACAACATATATTGTGTATTTTACTGTGTCTTAAGTAAATCAATAAATATATGGTTCTGGAAAAAGTTATTATAAAGTGCAATTTTTAAATGAAAAGCTGTTAAATATATTGAAAATATTACTTTTTCATCCCTTAACATTCATTGTCATCATTAATATTAATGAACCTAGTGTTGGAGTCATAGGCCTTCCTTAGGGATGGTAACGTTGTAGAGAATGGGCCATAATCCTCATTTTTTATTTTATTTAGACAGGGTTAGGTTAGGTTAGCTCATTTCAGATTAATAGTTGTTAACTTTCACTAGTATTGCCTTCCTAAAGTTAATCCACTTTTATTCCCCTATGAGCTCACCAAGCATATAGTACTAATGCTTTACCAGTATTTTGTGTGGGACATTTATATCATACTTTTAATACCCAGTTGTGTGATGTTAAAATAAATGGATGCTCGGGGCTTTGTTTAATCTATTTTATTTATGTATAACTAGCTGTTGCTCGGAACTTCGTCCGCATCAATTTCTGTTATTATGATTTTTCATTGTTGCTTCGCTCCTTTTGATCGCACCGTGATGTTCTAGAGTCCAAAGCCTTCCGTGATAAATGGACTACCCAATACTGAAAGATTCATTCAAATCGAACCAGTAGTTCCAGAGATTAGCGCGTTCAAACAAACAAACAAACTCTGCAGCTTTATAATATTAGTATAGATAATAAACAACATAGTGTACAACAGCACCTAGCAACAGTAATAAAAATGAAAAAATTTGATCTCTTGTAACTTACATTTTTTGCATAATGTACAAATACACACCAATTCTGTTGTCTGGTAAAATATAAAATAGTTGTTTTGACAAAATATAACAATTTTGAGTCACGGTTTCTCCCAAAATCATCTTGAAGCAACAAATCTCAATCTAATTAATTCTTTAGACCTGGTCGGCCATTGCACAATACAAATATTCATTCTTGTGACATCTTATTTAATTTAATTTTAACTTATCTGTCTATATCAAGAATAGAATGTTACACAAACAATTTATATTTTTATCAGATCTATGAAGAATAGAGCTGAACATTTGAAACACTCCCAATATCTCTATTTAGATATGTATTTATCAATATGTTAGTAAAATGATACAATTGATTTTCAGAATTTTATCACACTTAGTTTTCGAAATATTGTGTGTGTGTTAAGATTAGACCCTAGTTCGAATAGGATAACCACCTATTAAACAAACAGAGTATTGAGAAACACAATATTGAATTTAATTTAAGAGGACTACTGTTTTTAGCTTATATCCCATTTTTGTAAGGATATTACAGAAATAAAGGTTCATTGATTCGGCGTCAGTACTGACCAGCTTACGTTATGAAATGTTACTGATTGAAGATTTTTAGATTGTTGAAACTGGAATACCTAATGTTTCCGACAGTTACGATACAAGATTATAAACAGCATTTGGTTCATAGCAGTAATAAATAAATAACTTATAAATTCGTGTGATTGAGTTAGACTTTCTCTGTTTTATGATTAGACAAAAAATACAAATGCACTGTTATAACAATTTTTCTGACGCGGAACGTAGCAATAGCATAGCAATTTTAATGACATCCTTATATACCGATACCAAGGAAAATATGTACCTACACGGAATTGTTGCGTGAGTGCAAGTAACAGTAATGGTAGCAAGCAAGCGTGCGGAAATACGTTGCTAAGAAGAAACACTATAGGTACGTGAAAAATTGAACACGTGAGATTGTGCTATCTAGCTGCAGTGAGAGTGAGCGAGATGAGTAGAAGGTCGATGTACCCAACACCTCGGCGGTGCTATAATGGATTGAGGCTGTCTCGACACGCATATTACCGCCATGAATGACTATAAAAATGGACAGACTGAAACTAAATCACACCTTTCTCAAACAATAGTTTCAGTATTTATTATAAATATGTATGTAATGTATAAGTCTAGAAACTAGACTGATCGATTAAAGCGTGAAACTGTATAATTACAACAGACATTTGAATTTGGTGCCATTCCGTACTTAAGTTAAAATTAATGTACACACACACACACAAACACTATACACTGTATAAGTACTCATAATTTTTTATCATCATTTTGTCTTACATCGCGGTATTGTATGTATTGCATTGCGATTTTTCGGCTGCTGTTTATTTTTTTGTTATATTCACAAAATAGAAATTGTTTTGCGACCGTTTTGGTGCAGCGATAGCGACCCTGCCTTTCGTGGGTTCAAGTCCCAAAGGGGGAGATGTTTGTGTGATGAATACGAGCATTTTTATCTTAGTCATGGGTATTTATATATACCTATTCCTCTGAATACTACATTATATGTATTATCTATACATGTGTGTGTATCCATTTAACTTAACATTACGTGCTTACTTTGGGCTAGGCTGATTCTTCTAAATGTATGAAATATTGTTATACCTATATATGTATAATTGAAAGTCTAAAAAACATATTTATATAAATTATATTTAAACAGTCATCTCTGTCTTTGCACAAATATTGTATTCAATAATTATTGCTCAGCTAAGCGACTTGTGCATGCGTATACCTTTTTCTTAGAAAAATTCACATATAATTAGAGTGATTTTATTTTAAAGAACATTAACAACTCATTAAACACTATTAATATTGAAGCTCCAGTGATAAAATAAATACCTGCGTTACTGGTGTAGTAATACAGGCGTTGTAAACTATTGTATTTATCATATAATTTTGTTTTGTAGTTAATCTTAAGGATTTTGATGATATATTTATATTTAAAAATTGTAGGTATATCTTTGTTGATGAGCATTAAGGGCGTCATTGCTGATATCTAGGATTTTAAACAGGTTTTGAAAAGTTTCTTATTTACTCTCAGTATCAATTATTTCGCGGAATCGTATAAAACACGCATTGTTATATTATGCGTTTTATCCAGTTCGGTGAAGTAAATTTTATCATACATTGAATGAACCACTGCAGCTATTATCGCATAGCCGTTCATTGCCGTTCTCCGCTGAGAGAATTAAACTTACCTACTACGTGTCAAACCGGACCATGAGTCACGCTTGCCTACCTACGTGGTACGGCCGTCCTCGACTTTTTTTTTTTCAACAAAAGCCAGAGGTGCGGTTGGATGTGTGTGTGCAATTAAATTATTAGGTTTCTGGGTGTCACGCGTAGCGACTCGGCTATTGGCAACTCTTGAATTTTGTTTTATTTCTAAGTTACATTTTTAAAGGCACATATTTTAAGCAACTGCGTTAAAACCGTATTTGCATAGCGACTTTTTTATCGTGTGTTGATAGGAAAGCTTAAGCTAAACTCTTCAAAAGCTAATGTCTTATTTTATCGCTAAAAGACTTGTCTTTGTTTTACTGCGTATGTATGCTAACCTATATTGTATGTCTAAACTATATAATACATACAAAAACTTTATCATAAGACATTTAAAAAACCATACAAACCGAATACGAGCATTTGTACCTTAGTCATGAATGTTTGTATATATTTCTATGATTATTACTTATTTATGTATGATATATGTATGTCTATCCGTTACCCTAGTATCCATAATACAAGCCTTAAAAGTGCTTACTTTGGGCTAGGTTAATTGGTGTAATTGTAGGAAATATTTATTTATTTATTTATACAGACGTATCTGTCGAGATTTTAGCCTAATTTCAAAGGCATTGAAATATCATTTCTGTGTTTGTAATTTATGTATAGTGTAAGAATTTTTAATATGCAATGGTTATAGCTACCTTTCCTGTGGGACGCCCTATATCACATAAAGTTATTTTAGTCCATTGTACTGGATATTGTACGTAACACACGTGGAGTACTTATATCCAAGGGTATCTCAAAACTCCTGATTAAAATAGAAAGCCTGGTACTCCAAAAGTATATTCATGCAAGTTCACCACGATGAAAAGGCATTCGTTTGCATTCAAGTACCTACTACACTTCAAACTCTTCAAGCAGCTGCAAGAGAGATAGTGAACTGGAATTAATTACAACCCGAACGTCAAAGGAATTTTTTTATTTGCCACAAAATTGGTACTATTCTGAAAGATAAATTATTTTAATAGAATAAAATCGACTCGGCTCACAAATGAATTCTCCCGCCTGAGAATTCACTTTGAAAAATAATTTATCTTATAAGATAGCATTGAGAAAAATGCAAAATATATATTAAATTATAAAACAATTCTAAAAATAATGCTCATAACATTGTATTTATTTTCATTCCAGTTAATGTTGGAGCCGGCGTCCATTGTGCCCAGTACAACTTCGACTTTCGTATTAATTAAAGGTAAATAAATTAATCTGTGATTAAGTATAGACGCCTATTGCACTTATCACTCAAAGTTTTAGAATATCGTCTTCACCTATTCATTTACTGAATCGTGACATTCGTGGCTTATGGTATTCTCAAGATCATCGTATTTTGTATTGATGTAAAAATTATTACTGCAGCCGTGATTGTTTAATGTTTAAGTCTTTCGGGCTTACAAGTCTATGTCATTTTATGTAAGAACACAAAAAAATATTAAGACAATTCTTATTTCTTCCAAGATGTTTCGCCGCTTTTCATTTTACCTTATAATTAGCCGCACAATTACCTACTGTTCTAGTATTAGTTTTTGCAACTCGTCGTTCCTCCGCACTCGGTAATAACACGGTAACTACTGTTCAATTATTAATTTTCAACCCAGTCTTATTTTCATTTATTAAAACACTTTTAAGTCGCTCATTAGCTACTTTACACTCCAATAGTGTTCACGTTTTGTTACCTCATATTTATTTAATATTAAACTGTCCCAGAAATCATTTTGGCTAATGATAATTTAATAAGATGATATTACCTTCTGTATAGCCTAAAGAAATTCTAAAGATATAACATACTTTTTCCAAATAATGGCCAAATATAATATCTCGTCCTATAGCAACCATATGCGGTATAAAAATAACTGTTTAATTTTATACCAGTTAGTTACACACGAGATGCAATGAAATATTAACAGAAAATTAATATTCTCAGTTCAAACTCCGCAGAAACGCAAATTATAAAATTACCACTATCCGTTAATGATAAAAAACCGATTCTTTTTATAAAATCTTCCACAGAACTTAAAAATTGAGGTCAAATCTAAAAATTGTTTTGAAACCTCGACTATTACTACATTGTTCAGACAAGGCTTTTTCGTGAGTCACTTGCCAAAACTGTAACTTGATTTGCTTGTCTGACAAAGTCAATACTACGACTTTAGCACTCCCGCCCAGCCGGCACTTGAGTGCTTTTTCATATCACAAACAAATTAAGATGCGTATCGTGTTGCCTATTCGTGTCACAGTGATTTTTACTGACCGAATCGTTACTTTATATGTTTCAAGAGATTGCAGTAGAGATGTCCGCAATTTTATATAGACTCATACAGTACCTGAAGAACCTGACGTGCCTCTGAATAATTTACAGTTCAGCAGACTGCAGCAGGGTTGCAAACTCGACATGTTTATTCAGAGCGCCTTATATATCCATGTAGCCGGTCCGATAAAGTCTGTATCGAAAACATTGGCATTTTCACCAATTTTATTATGTTAGTTTATTGTTCCCATGTGCCAGAAATTGACATACCTAATCTTCAAAGCAGTTAGAAAACAGTTAATCATTTGATATTAAAGAAATCGAGCCAAGGTGTATTTATATATCTGTTTTAGTCGTACCCAATAACAAATATATAATTATGTGACGTAAAATCTCTTAATTCCTTTTTCTAGCAATATCTGATATTTTCTTATAATAAAATCGAATTGTAAAGATAGTGTTATATTTGGAAAATAATTTACTTGTTTCCATGCTATAGAACGTAACATTAGGATAATTACCTAAAATAGATAATTTCAATTAATTAGGTCGATGGCTGTCTACTTATATATAGGTATTAATTTACATAGAACCAATTGAGTTGGTTTTCTCTGGTTTGGTTCAGTTTTTCGTTTGCGCTATTTAGTGTTTTCAGTTTAGTAGCATGTGCGTGCGGTGTGCATGTCGGCCGACGATACGCTATGCGCTATGTTTGAACATAATTGAACATAAACAGTGGGCTCTCTTCACTATCTAACTTGCTCATCGCTCTTACTAATTCAAATGATTATCAAAAAAAAATAAACCATCGATATAGCACACCTGGCAACATTATCGAATTTAATGGTTTTTCATTAATTTGCCTCATTAAGTAATTAGTAATATTAATTGTTGGTATTTCGCAATTTCGTTAATAGATTTATTAAGTAAAATGTTATTTATAACATTAGTATATTGTGAATAAGCAGACGAAGCATAAGCTTCCACTTTAAAGGGCAATAAAAATGTCACTAAAAGTCCGAAGTTTGTTGTGCAGTGTGAAAGAAGCCTACTGTTCTGTTTCTCCTATGGTATGACGAATACAAGCGGCCTTCATGCTTAGTGGGCGGATGACCGCCGAGCGCGCGGATCACGCCGACTTTCACCTATACGTTCGCGGTTTCATCCAAACATATTCAAACATTACTCGCTTCGACATCCCTTATTGATCACTGTGTACTCATCACGTGTGTCGTGAAGTGTCTTGTGGAGTCCCATCATTACTTTAAAAACTTCAGCAGTCGTTCCGTTTGTGCATGCTAAGTGGTGCATCGAAAAATATCAAAAACATAGAGCATCTGTTTTTTGTGTCACACTTCTATTGTTACTATAAAACAAAAACAAGGGGTCCAGGTGAATTCATTCTTGTTGTCGATCCATAAAAAGTTTTAATAGATTTTCTTGTCTAACATTTTATATCCGTGAACAAGTAATAAATAATAAAAATTAGTCAATAATAAACAATGCCTTGACTATCGATTATATACATTTCCCATCTGATTAATGAGAAACAACTGCATGTAGCCGTATTTTCTCATTGTATCCTGGTTGGACTGGAAAGGCTTATGCGGTGTCAATATGACATGCTCGGTGATGATTGTGGAGCTGATGCCGTGACTGCACGTGTCTGGTGCAGAGTGGAGCGCGCGGTGAGCAGGGGCGCGGACGAGAAGAGCTATATGGCAGATCCCGTGTCACCATGAAAGTGGACGTTGAAGTGAGGGAAGCGCCCGCCACGCCCGTCGCCTCTCCGGGAACGCCCAACTCTAGTAATACAGAATCACCTGTGTCATCCTTGGACGGTTTGTTGGTCCACCACTAACGCACACGTTCTAACAAATAACAAATTAACGAAAGGTTTTTGGCTGCCTCGTGGTTACCCTAATCCCGCTCTTGCCTGCTTTAAGCATGATAAAATACTAATGACCACCTTATAACAGCTTTGTTTTAGTATTATTTCTTTGTATAATGGCTCTCACTAGTCCTTTACTAATCTAACGAAAAGCCACCATCATCCGTATACGGTACAGTTGCCATTCTGTAGCAAAATGTCTTTACGCTCGATCTGAGCGATGCACTTAGCAATGAAAACTAGTTAGATAAATATTTTTCGAATGGAATCAAGTTCATGTGTGTAGTTTAGGTATGTGATATGAGCAGATTTATAGTTTTTTTGGGTTTTAATATTAATATATATTATATATGATATGATATTATCATAATGTCACTTGAATTAAACAAGAGTAGCATCATGGTATCTAATTACATCAAAACGTCACTTCTTAAAAAAAATTTTTTTCAATTTGATTAAAAAAAAATATTTTGACAAATTATAAAATAGTTAATTTATTTGTCTACTCCTCTATTATAGTTCTATTTAGCCCAAAAAAGCAAATAATCTTTTCTAATTTTACTTGTAACTGGATTTTTAATATTTTTTACCGTAGAGTATAACTAACAAATATATTAAAAGTATTTATAATAACTTACCTGGTATCCTACTTTGTTAAAAATAATATTGTAGTCGTCCAAAGTTGTCCCACGTGAATATGTGACGACCTTCGTGATCGAGTGGCTCGAGTTTCCATGGTAATGTCTCTCCGAGGTCCTGGGTTCGATCCCTGGCCAGGTCAATGTAGAAATAGTATTTTTTTATATTGGCTCGGGTAACACAAGTGTTTAGCTTCCTAACTTGGGTTTAGAAAAATGTAATTGATGTAAAAAAAAGATTAACATTAAGTCGAGTTTTTCATCTACAAATGCTATTGTTAAACTCAAATCCAGGTCGGCCATTTTGTGTTATATTGCAATCAGCAGACATGTTCAAATTTAATTGGAACAGAATGTTATAATAACCATATTTAATTCGAAAGTTACCATGCCATAGAGAGCCTCACAATGAAAAGAAGTATCTCGTTATTTCATATCTTATTTTTAATTGAATCCTAGAGTTCAGGATTCTATTAAAAATACTTAACGTACGTCAGTTCTTTAAAAAAAACTCTTACTCTTTTGAAATTGGTCTGTTTTTTTACCAATCTATAGAATCATTCAAATGAATAAAATCTGTCGAAAAATAAATACTTTTTATCGGATAACGAATGTGTTTTTGCATCTTGTTTTATTTATGAAATCACGGCGTTTTGAAGTGTTCAAAGGATAACAAAAAAATCTGTAAACACAAAAAGAGGCGAATGAACACGAGAGCTTAACAATCCGTATTTCTAATTAAATTAAAGGAATTTAATTATCTATTTTTTTTTCTGCAAAATGTCTACTCAACTAATAATGGATTACAAAGTATGATGTAACGTAATAAAGCGAAACCTCATTACTATTTTTAATGAAAACCATTTATTGTGTGTAGTTTTAATCTCATTAGTCGTGACGCATCGATATGACAAAATTCAAAGCTCCACTATTTTTTTGTGTCTTGATATCCCATAAGCTTTACAAGAATTTATGAATTTGTAAATCTTCAATCTATCTTTATATATATAAAAAAATTCCATTTTTATTACCACGATGAACTCTGAAAGTACTTAACCGATATTGATGATTTAATTTTCTTGTGGCTAAATTTGTTCCGACTTAGGACATAGGATAGGTTTTATTTTATTTATTTTTATGATAAAAAAATATTTCAAATTATATTACATGTATTGTCTATAAATAATATAAAATATTTCCTGTTATTGGTGTTTAATATCTACAAATGTTAAAATATTTTCCGTCAGAAGTCACGAGTATTAAAACTCTTTGCATAACATATACAGACATAACTCTACAGAAATTTACCCTTTTTCCTACAGGAAATCGTTCCCAGGGAGCTTAACTTTTAGACCACAGATTTCTAGAACAATGTATGACCAGTAAGGTCTTTGCTAACACACAAAACGTTTTTTGATTCAGAGGATCCTATGTATTTACGACTCACTTGTTTGAAAGTAGTAAAAGTTAGAAAGGAGTTAGAAATCATTAAAGTTAGTAATCAAACTCGTCATCGACTTCTATATTTTATTTAGTTGAAGTGTGTAGGATTTTGAACACACTCGACTCGCATATCTTACTAGCTCAGGTCATACTTTCGCTGATTTTTATTAAGACGTACCTTTTTCGTATGTGCATCTCATGTTGCGTTTCTTGTTCATAATCCATAAGACTGTGCATAGACTGTAACAATAAGATTTTTATAAAAATTAAAACGAACCATCAGAAATTAAAATTCTAATTGCGACAAAAATAAAAATGAATATCGTAATCATAGTAATTAACTAATTTCTATGCTTATATTTCCAACGATGCTCAATCTTAATTGATACCTATTATATATTAATATTAGCGAATGGTGACCATGGTACGTGTTGATTTTTCAGTTGCACATTGTAGTTATTTATCCCTCGTCGATATTTAATGTTTCATCGCCGGACACATAACCTTATAATATTATAAAAAAAGAATAAAATGGATCACTTATCCTTGTATCTCATTCATGTTTTAAATAGTAAGGGAAAACTTATCTTTCTCAATTGTTGAATAATGAACAGCTTTAAAAATTATAAGTTTTGCTGTCAACTGATCGTTAAACACGATTTTTTCTCATAATTTCTGGATAAAAGGATTGTAATAATATAAATTACTTATTTCTCACTTGAATTAGTTCTTTTGATTAGTTTTTGCCATAGTAACTTATTGTATGTTATACAGTGATTAGGTGCACATAACAAAATACACTCTAAACTGTTCAAAGTTTAGACCGTAAAATATGGCATTAAAGTTCAAAATTCAACTTACTCTATCTATGAATTTGATTGTTCGAAACGTTTGTGTTTTAAACTTTATTTATTCTAATATACTTTGTCCAATGTAGGATGATACTTTTGACAGTTGACACCTATATAGAGGGTATAAAGTTGCTATTGCAATGTCAAGCCAAACATAAGGAAACAAACGCAACCTTAGTACGTAGCAATAAGGAAGTGACACCTATCAAAAGTATCATCCTACATTGGACAAAGTATAATAAACAAAATATCGTTCGAGTATCCTTATTTTGGTGTCTAGGTTATTTAACAGGTCTAATAGTCCTACGTGATGGCAAGAGGGAAATATCTCATCTAGATAACTGGACAAAGGGGCCATTGCAAATCAAGTTAAAGTTTATCAAAACCGTAGGAGTCAGATCAGAAGTAAAATGTATTTTGATATATTGATTAAACATATTACAATCAAACTGTTACACTATATCAGTAGATTCAATATGAATTGGATAACTGTCACACGCGCTTGATTCTTCTTTTAAATACTAATACACAGTATATATGTTACGGCTAAAATTAGGTGTGAACATAAACTTAAGATTAGCCGGCTAAACCTAGGTTTATCTTCGAGAAGCAGCTAAAGTTCGATATCATGTTAGGTTAGGTTAGGTTAGATTAGTTATGCCGGCTAAAGATAGAAGAAACTAACATTAACACCTCCTCGAAGATAAACCTGAGTTTAGCCGGCTATTCTTAAGTTTATGTTCACCGTGACATATATATTAAAATTCGCACTCCAACTTAATTTCAAGACAACACATAACTAAATCACGTCTTCTATTGAGATGACTTACTCATCTATACACATGGGTATCTTGAATATAAAAAGTCGCATAATATTGTTATAATTTGAAAATATGTGTGCAGACTGCCCGGTGCAAAATAGTGAGGCAATACCGACGCCCGCACGGGCTTTACTCGCCAAACTGGAAGAAGAGAATCGCAGAATCGAAGCGGACGCCAAATGCCCGTCCCTCACCACAGTACACAGCCGCAAAAGCTCCGACACGTCACAAATCTCACTGGCTTCTGGTAAGTATTCCACACTATCTTGTCTCGATAGTATTAGAGAAATCAGAATCATTGACGTTTGCTTCTGATTCCAATAAAACGGTAACCCCAACGCACCAGATCCAAGATTGGGCGAGCTTCGGCAAAATTCAATATGTCGAAGACTATCAAAACCAACTCTTGTTTGTTTTGTGATTTGTTATAGTTTTCAGGTTATGATGTTTTCATGTTCCTTTTAAATTGTAATTATAAAAATATCGGCTGCCTAAAGTAAGTTACAAGAGAGTTGATAGAAAGAATTAAAATAAAAAAATCTAAATAGACTATATACCTATATAGCTTGTATACCTACTTTCCTGAGACATCAAGAGTAGGTGTCACCAAAATCAAGGGGCATAATATCAAGGCATAAAGAAATGTACATTCATTCAGTTTGGGCCCTGTTTTATTTTTCTCTTAGTTTGAGTTAGGTACTTAACAATAATTTTAAATACTCAATCTTATTAGCGAAGTATAAATTTTAACAAACGATTTCCGACTAAATAGTTTCATGCCACTGTTCCATTTGTTATTCGTATGCTTCATATTAGCTTTTGTCATATCGGTAAACACACTCATAAACGTTTTAATTCTACTGTGGTGGAATTAATTGACAAATATTTGTTTTTAAGTGTCAAAAACTGCGTAATACGAAATTTGACGCGAATTAATTCATCATTAATAAAATACGTTATGCTAAATGAGTCAAAGTATCATCAATTCCCTTACACCTCAGACAGACACTTCAGTCGCGAACTCGCGAACGTCATAAATTTACCAACAGTAATATCTAAAAAACAAAATATTACCTAGATTGTTTCTATGCTCTATAAAAATCTGCTCTTTGTTCCGCAATATTTTGCTTTAAAGTTAATATCAGTTGTCAAAATTTCATCGTCAAAATTGTTGATGGAATACCAACATCCAATCCGAGATCAGATATACGTATGCTAGTAGCCAAAGTAAACGGAAACTACACCTCTTCGTAACAGGAAATTAAGTTGCGGTTAAGAACATACCCATTAACGCAGGATAAATGAGTCGTCAAACGTAAGGGTAAATAGTAAGTGAGTCATAATATGTCGCTTCTGAAGCAGCTGAAAACGCTAAGTAATACAAAACTTTAAACCTTACCCATAAACGTAATCTTAATTTGAATGACGCAGAGCTTGAATGACAAAGTAGCTCACAGTCAGTAACATACGTTGTAAGAGTTACAAAGATTTTTGGCTGTGTATGGACATATTTGGCTGAGCTTTTCTTGCTCAATAAAAGTCTGGCGATTAAGACTTTAATATTGGCTACATCAAGTATATTTGCAAAGACTCAGATATTTATCATGCATAAACAGAATGAAGCACCATATTTGGTCCGGATAGGAAAGGAGTGACAACATCTGATACAATCGTTTCAGCATAAATCTGTGCATTTGGTTTCAAATACAGATCAATATCCTTATCGTTCCGCCATCAGCACCATGGAATTCCCGGCATGATTTTAAATGTTCTTGGCGTCTAGGGGTCTTCTAATATCGTGTCTGACCACATACCAAAGCCAGATTTGTTTGAAAAACCCAAAAAAGGCCACTCTTCTTTGCCTATTGTAAACGGGATTTGCAAATGCGGGGCTCAATAAGTGTTACATTTAGCAGCCTTCTTAAACGGAGATTGACTGTATGCAAGCGGTTTATGATTAATTGCTTATTAACATCCCTGAAAATCTATGAAGCCTCGCCACCGAACATATTCGCGGTCATTGTGAACAGTAACCTGTATGTAACGATGTTTTGCTTGTAGTGACTGTTGCTCAAGATTGCAGTCTTGGTGTTGTTCTTGCATTTTTGCAAGACCAAGTCCTCCTAATTTTAGCAAAACCAAGACCAAGACTGACCGTGCATAATTTGAGCGAGAACAAGACTAAGCCTGCGAGAATCTTGCGTCTTGCAAGACTGATTTTGGGCAACACTAGGTGATGCAAACTTGTCCTCCATGTAGCTCTTCCACGCCTTAAAATGATTGTGTAACTTCATAATCAGTATAATACCATATCAATAATAAACAATTGATATCGATTTTTTGTCTTGAACTCCCTGTTTGATTCTTACATTTTACACATCGTTATTAAACCCTCTTACCGGATTTATGATATCACCTAGTTACGCTGTGTGATCACTGCTTTTGTAAAGCAGTCGAAACTTCAAGATTAAATTTTAAAAAATAACGCGTCTTTTATCCGTTAAAAGGGATTAAAATTAAATGCCCTAATTTAGCAGTTACGCTTTGTCTTTACGTACCTTCGTTTACAGTAATTATGAAATCCGTTACACAATTTGAATAACAACACCTCGAGTCTTTCGAATAACACATCTTGCCTGTTAGAATTTTTTTGAAGTAATGATTCCTCGCGTATGTACCAAGTTTATCTCTTATCTATCAGTAACGCTGATAACTATTTTAAACATTGTACATATTATCATTGTTAGGATATGAGTTAAGTTGTGGAAAATGACTGAAAATGAACCCTTTTATACTAAAAATGTGTTAGAATTTTATTTTTCTATGATATTGGAGAATTTCTCTCAACGTATGTAATCATTTTGTAATAGATTTAATATTTATTGTTTATGAGTGTGAAAAGTGTAATATTTAAAGTCAGTGTCATCTTAAATAAGTCAAATTAATCCAAAAGTGAATTAATAACTCGTTTATTTAAAACAACTAAAGATACGCCTTTTTAGACATCATGATTCTTTTATAAACAAGCTTATAGATCCAATTAGATTAGATTCCTAGTTCAAAATATACTAAGGCGCAAAAAATCAAATATTGTGTCATCGGTAATCTATAAAAACATACCGAAGAATATACGAGAGTAAAGATCGGTTACTCTCGCATAATATAATCTAACTAATATAATTGCACTACACAATAAAATAATATTTTTTGCGATTAAGAAGGTTACACTATTATGAGCTTTATCGGTTTTTTAACCCATAATTTCACTTTTATTTTCCGGTACTTTTTTCCGATTACGTTCATTAAGTTTGAATACCATTACGTAAATTTAAATGATAGTGAACTTTATTGCGCATCAGTAAGGGATAAAATGTGAATTTTAAAAATCGGCTTGCTTGTCATGTGGCTTGTATAACTTATATGATAATTCTTAATAATAACGTGAAATTGTTTGGAACATTTTGCTAGATGTATAAAATGATTTGATTTAAGGTATCTAAAGAGTGTTTTCTGTACATTGGCAGCAATGTAAAATAGGTTTTTGTAGTACAAATATACGTGAACATTGATAACTGCATTTCGGTGTTTAGATTAAACGGCAACATTTTTTTTATCCTAATTCTTTGTGCAGTTCTGATTTCACACATATTCGGTATTACGTGATTAAGATTTTATATTAAGTGTTCACTTGAGAAAGAAACCTGGACATGTGTCAGTTAAAAAAAAAAATCTTTCAAATTACTCAAAAAACAAAAAACATAGGGGTAAAAGTCAAAGGGGGGTCAGTTGTTACTTAGTGTTAACTATATATTCGTCTAGTCTATAAAAACAACGACATCTCCGAGCACTCAGGTAGAATTCGAACCTACAACCTTTCGATTCCTACCTGAGAACTGAGAACTCTCTAAAAAAATACATTATATTTTCGTTAATTAAAGCAACGAGTTCGACTCACGATGCGGAGCCCCGAGTCAGCGGCAGTAGTAATGGAGAGGAGGACCTTTGGGGGCTATGGGGCCGCATCGTCAGCAATTGGGAGACGGAGTGGAAACGGCGAAACCAGTTCGTGCGCGACCTGGTCCGCCAGGGCGTGCCGCACCACTTCAGGGGAATTGTCTGGCAACTGCTGGCAGGAGTTGACACTTCCCCAGAAAAGAAACTGTACGCTACATATATTAAGGTGAGCATTCACGCCTGTCAGTAGATAAGTTAACAATCACGTGCAGTTAGATATACCATCATTATCGTCATTAGAATTTTATTGTCGCTACTATAGAAGCATAGATAACCCCTTTGCATGAACACTCCTTCGGCCGGATAAAATTATTGACGACTGTTTGGTGCAACGGTAGCGATCCTGCCTTTCGCACTGATGGTCCTGGCTTCGAATCCCGGAAGGGCAGATGTTTGTATGATGAATACGAGCATTTGTGAGTGAGTCATAGGTATTTGTATACATTTATATAAATATTGTTTATGTATGATATATGTACCATAACACAAGCCTTATCGTGCTTACTTTGGGCTAGGATAATTGGTGTGAATGTAAGAATTATTAAATATTATTATATCTTATATTTTCGTTAATATAAGATATAATAATTACTTACGTACTTACTTACGTTACTTAACCAGTTGCCAAAGGCCATTTATTCTACAACAAGTTGCGCGAGTCCATTTTCGACTGGTGGGTGCTAATATGGACCAACTGCTTAAACTACTGAAGTACACTGCAGTCCATTAGCTAAAAGTCACCTCAGACTCATTTCGAGTTTTAACAGCCTGCATATGTTACAAAAATCTCTTTCGATCAGTCTAGAAATGATATTTCTATTACTTTGTACTTTTTTTTAAATAGTTATAACGAAAACATCAATTTGATATATTTTTCGCGTTTTTCGCTCACATCTAGAGAAATTATTTTGTGGCTTAGCGATGTTTCAGCGGCAGGAAGAGCTCGTGATTAAAAAATATTGACCACCCACACCGAACATTTTGAAAGTTGCTTAACCCCTCAAAACCCGAGAGCGTTATATCATGCGCGTGACAACGATACATTATATAATGCTTTATAGCGCGCAGTCAAATTTAATCCTTATTGCGGCATTGGTAATGGTTCCTTTTGATTGAATGATATTTTTTCCCCGACAGAGAGAGAAATAACGCCTTTAACACAAAGCTGGGCTTCAAGGGGATAATCTCCGCAGGTGTAGGCCCTATCACTATGTCATCGATCTTTCATCTGTTGAGTTCGATCCTCGCCGATGTTTTACAGATGTGGACCCACTAGTACCATAAGCATCTAACTTTCAACTTTGGGGTAACGGGATAAAATACTGCAGTCGCTAAGCATAAAGCTACGCTAGCACAATATTATGGAGCGGAGCGTAAAACCTAAAAAAAAAATTTTTTCTTCGATGGCAATTTTTGCGAATTTCAAAATTCATCACCATCTGGTCCTAAACCTGTTGATTCGATTTCACACAAAAAAATATTAAAATCGGTTAAGAACTCGGGAAGTTATGGCGTAACAGACATTGCGTCATTGAAGCTAATCCATGGGAGCTTCGCTCGCTCCGCTCCAATTAAGTGACACATCTCATCTTTCAACAGTTTTAATGTCATTTGTAGGCAAAATCTGCTTGCGAAAAAGTAATACGGCGTGACATAGCGCGAACCTATCCCGAGCATGATTTCTTCAAGGAGAAAGATGGGCTCGGGCAAGAGTCATTATTCAATGTCATGAAAGCGTACTCACTGCACGACCGGGAAGTCGGCTATTGCCAAGGTTCTGGATTCATCGTCGGGCTGCTACTCATGCAAGTAAGTTCCAGTTCAAGTCAATTGTTCTTACAATTCTTAATACTTTTTTTCTACATACATACCTTTTCCCGTAGAAATGGGTGGAGATCACAGAATTCCACTTTCTGAGATCCTGAGATACATCTCTCGCTTCTTTATCTCTGATCAGGCCTTTCATTTTGTTTATAATTATTTTTAAATCCTACATTTATATATTGATACTTTTTATCTACGTTATACCGTACATTTTGGAAAATATTATATCAGCAATTATAGAACGATTTATTTTTAACTAGCGACCCACGGATTGGCACGTATGCAATGCTCTGCTATATTATGCATATATTATACAAATAAACCTTCCTCTTGAATTACTCTATCTATTAAAAAAACCGCATCAAAATCCGTTGGGTAGTTTTAAAGATTTAAGCATACATAGGAATATAGGGACAAAGAAAGCGACTTTGCTTTATACTATGTAGTGATTACTGGTATAGTATTAAGTTATCTGAGACGTTCAGTTATATTATATAATCCTACAATATCCAGTAATATTTATGCGGAGGTACAATTAAGTGACTCTTTATTTATAAGGTTCTATATGTTTTATAAGAGACAGTTTGGACTGAACAAGTTAGCTAGTTACTTATCTGCGTTATTGTGTATCTTATTGCTATTAAAGCAGTAATAAATGAATTACGGCTCCTTTCAATCACAGACGATTATTTAACGGTTTTAATTAAAACCGAATATGGTATTAATTAAATCGATTACACTCAATAACATTCCGATTCTAGGGTGGCCTTACATTCGTTACCCTTGTTAAACCATGACAACCACTGACTATTAAACGTAAGCTTGGACTTTCTTATGACGTAACTACATTCATGAATACTTCTGTATGAATGAATTAATAGAATGTCACCTTCTTTGACAAAATGTAGTCCTAACTACTCTTCCTAATTCAACGACTAAACATCATTTCGACATTTAAAATTATAAAAAGTATTTGTTTATTGGACAACCAACAATATGGTATATACATAATTTTATGAGACACATTTCAAAGTGTCGCCTTAATTAAGAGCTGACTCAACATGCACATCAATGGTTATCACCAACGATCAGCTAACGAGAGACTTCAAAATAAATTTACTTATTTACAAAGACCAAATATAGTAAACCATGGCAGGTGCACAGCCCTCAGTACAGGCCCGCATTTGAGGGAGGGCAGGCAGTTCTATTGCCCTGGGGCCTCCACGATAGCGATAAAAAAGATTATAAATATCGACAGGTCAAAAACTATCGTTCATTACCAAACAGTTTTTTAGGATTTTTATAAAGTTAATTATAGAATATTTTGATCATTAGTATTACAACTCAATAGCCTATATTCGCAATAAACTATTTTGATTTAGAATTTATATTCGAAAATAATAAGGGACCTCCGTACATTGCCCCAGGGCCTCCATACCTCCAAATCCGCCACTGTATATATGTTTAGATATCAATATTAGAGCCATATTATAATACTATGCTTATACAAAATTATATTACTCAGATGCCAGAAGAAGAAGCCTTTGCAGTACTGGTGAAGATAATGCAGCAACACCGCATGCGTGACATGTTTAAGCCAAGTATGGCCGAACTAGGTCTTTGTATGTTCCAGTTGGAAAACTTGGTACAGGAGTTGTTGCCTGAACTACACGTGCACTTCCAATCGCAGGTACACACATTACTTATCCTCTTATCGGTATAAGGCAAGGTTATATTAGCACTCATCCTGGTAGGCTTATATCTTATAGCCTTCAAGTTTATGGGAACCCTTAATTAGCTCAATCGAATACGGGCGTAACCAAAGTTCCCGTATTTTTATCGATCACCTCAAGGAAACGGAAAATTATTTAAAACATTTCTCCTAATCTATGCATCTATACATATAAATAAAATTGGAGTGTCTGTTTGTAATATTGAAATAACCGTTTTTTACTACATGCATATGAATATATATACGGTACATACACTAAAATAACTTTTTTTACAATTTTTGTCTGTCTGTTTGTTCCGGCTAATCTCTGAAACGGCTGGACCGATTTTGACGGGACTTTTATTGGCAGGTAACCGATGTAATAAGGAGTAATTTAGGCTACTTTATTTTAGAAAAATTCTTTAAAGCTAGTAATTAATATAATAGAAAAAATATATTGTTTAAAAAAAATGCTATTTTAATTGTCTCCCTTAAAAGACTGCAACCCATTTTTTAGGTTGGTAACTATTAAACGAAGTAGGTGGCAATCCTACAATCTGTTAGCGTGAGAATATGGTTTCGAATCCTGCCTGAGTCCAGTTGAATTATTTTAGTATAAATTAGTTTACATATAAAAATTGGGAAATAATATATGAAAAAGGAAACAAATATACTATTTATTTTCCCCAAATTCATGCTTTAATTAATTATAAAGGTTATAAATATAAGTAAAAAAAAATTGAATGGAAGCTTATTTAAAATTATCCAAAGACAACGATAAATCATTAGTTTAAGGTTATAATAACTCTCCTGTGTCATGTCAAGGCAATTCACATGGTTTGTCGTCAATAGCATTGTATCAAGTGTGATAATTTAGCTGTTTCAATATTTCCTCTAATAATGATATTGTTGCAGCATTTCAGCACATCAATATACGCGAGTAGTTGGTTCCTCACGTTGTTCACTACTACACTCTATTTGCCTCTTGCTTGCCGTATAATGGACGTGTTCTTATCTGAAGGCATTGAGATAGTATTTAAAGTTGCCCTTGCGATGCTTACTCTTGGCAAAAATGATCTACTTTCACTCGACATGGAGAACATTTTAAAGGTAAATATTCATGTATTTGATAGAATCAGGCGTTACTTGGCGGAAGTCCATATCCATTAGTTAAATAAAAATATGTAGCTTACTTCCGCCAAACTCGAGCAGTTTTCACCGCCCGCCCGCCCGCAAATAAATGCAGGAACCGCAGCCACCACTACCAAAGTGGTGTAAAAGTAGTGAAATACCCCGCAATCTATAATCTATCTATAGATCACAGTGGTTTGTGTGTTTGTCTGTCCGCTCTTTTTCCCGCTCTTTTTCCATTCTATCAATAACGTTACCATAGCAACGCGTTAACTGCAAGTAGTTCGTCTACCGGACGCTAGACGGCGCTAACGGAAAAATATTTAATAATAGAAAAAAATTAAAGAATTTTATCCACCCTTGCGAAGCCGGGACGGGCCGCTAGTGCTGATAAAAACGTTTTCCACATTGACCCGGCCAAGGATCTGGACCTCGGAATGGCTTTACTATGAAAGCCAGTATGCGAGCCACTCAATCGTAGAAGCCGTCTTAATAACTTGTTTAATTTCCGCTTATGTAGAAAATACAACAATTTTAGAATTGTACTAGCGGCCCGTCCCGGCTTCGCACTGGTGGACAAAATTCTTTGAATTTATTCTATTATTAAATATGGTAACGTTATTGATACAATGGAAAAAGAGCGGGGAAAAGAACGGACAGACAAACACACAAACCACTGTAATCTTAGATTATAGATTACATTTACTATTACAATGGGATTCTAGTCAAGTAATCTTAGTTTTGCGGCGTACACTGTTAAAAAAAAGAAAATAGAATGTTAATTATTTAGTTATTTCGCATAATGCCTTTTGATCTTTTTTTTTTTAATTTTCATTTAATTTTTTAGTATATCCAGAAAGAGTTGCCAGCTAAAGCAGAGGCCGATCAAGACGCCTTTATGAATTTAGCTTATTCGATTAAAGTAAACCCAAAGAAAATGAAAAAGCTTGAGAAAGAATACACTGTTATCAAAACGAAAGAACAAGGCGACATTGCTGTGCTCCGGGTAAGTTGGTTATTTATATATTGACAATTTAACTTATGGTCTGTTCTTGTGGGCTCATCCGCTGAAACAGATAATATTTGTACTCCTTAAAAAAAGTCTTAAGAATTTTTATTGAGACACTTTTGTCAAACATGCCGTTCCAAACTTTAAACTTTAGAAAAATAATAGTTTTATTTTTGTGTATAGTTTTTTAGAAATTTATAAAACTTAGAAATTAGAAAATGCACTTGTGTGCAGAATTACAATAGTACTGATTCAAAATACATATTCATAATTAAATAAATCAATTTGTAGTGTTTACGCCAAGAAAACCGTCTATTAAAGCAAAGGGTAGAACTTTTGGAAAAAGAAAGTTCTGCGTTGGCCGAAAGACTGGTCAGAGGACAGGTGGACCGGGCAGAGGGAGAGGAAGAGACATTCGCTCTCGCTCGAGAGGTTCAAGCACTTAGGCGAGCTAACATGGACGCACAGCAAAGACTCGCAGTCGCACAAGACGAGATACGCTCTCTAGAAATGACGATAGCTGAAGTAAGTTATATTTGCTTTAAAAATAAAATAAGAAAATACTTGTTTACAGGCCGTTGTCGTGGTGTAAAGAGACTGGATAAAGTTCTCTTATGAACTTATCCTGTTTGTGTACATTATATTGACATTACGCGCCTGAATTATGGTTCATAAATTATTTAATTTATTATATTATAAATATGATTGCATGGTATGAGTTTATCGGACTGTTGTTTTATGATTGTGATAAGTCTCATGTAAGATATGTTGTAACAATCCTTGTGTTTGGCAGAAAAAAACGCTTGCGAATGCTTATCAGCGCTGAAAAACAAACCATACAGTTTTCGGCCAGGACACGTTTGCTAACTTCAGTTGCGCTGACACAATCCGCCATTTTGCTTATAATCGCTCAGCGATCGCCATTTTTCTTACAAGCGATCGCCATTTTTCTTACAAGCGCTCGCCATTTTTCTTACAAGCGCTCGCAAGCGCTTATTTCTGCCAAACACAAGGAATGATTAAATGTATACATGTTTTGTTTTTATTATGAAAACATACAAATCTTTATAGTTTGGTTTTTAATAATATGCGTTCTTGAAGTCTTGTAAATGTTTTATGTCATAAAAATATCTTGGTTAAGAGACGCATATAATGTAAAATTGAAGTACATGCTACGTATTAATTTTTAATTATATTATAAATACAGGCAGTCCTCGTACTTACGGCACGTTAGGTTCTCGAAATACGCGACGTAAATCGAAACGACGTAAGTCGAGATATATTTTTTTTCATATGTTTAACCTCGCGACAAGTGAATTCTCCTATGCCGGAAATCGAAACAATTGACGTATGCTTGAGGAATAGTGTCAAAACATTGTTCGACGTAACTTTAAACGACGTAAATCGAAACGACGTAAGTCGAGGACTGCCTGTACTTTAACGCAGTGAAACACCTTTAAAAATGCATTGCGACCTTTCATCTAATATAAGATTTTTAGGATTCCTTAAAAATCGTGAATAGATATCACATATTTTTCGTTCTATAAAATATGATGATAGAAGTTTTGTTTTTAAAGGGCATTTTTTTTTGTGATAGGGTAATTCTCGCCAATCCTCCTTAGAAGGGATTGAGAGTAGTAGCACTGTGAAAGGTGAAGAACTAGCAAGATGTCTCCAACGAGAACTGGTTAGAGCTCGTCTACACGCGGCCGAAAGAGAAGCAGCTGAGCGAGAACTCACAGCGAGAATAGCTGAATTGGAAAGCGAGAATAAGAGCTTGCGGAGACAACGCGTCGATAACAATGTCGCTCATTTACAGGTAAACAAATAATTTATTTTATCAAATCAACAAATAATTTTTGGGTTGTTTTTATGCAATTTTTATTATAGTTTACTTATTTATTATATAGAAAAGCAACTTTTACACGAATACACATACATAGTTATAAAAATACCAAATTATTTATCATCAGAAATACCGATTTTCAAAGTGAGATGTAATTGATCTTTTTTTAGTGTAATTATGCTTATCATTAATAGTGTAAATCCAATTGACATTTATTAGGTTTTTGGTTGGCGATATTGAGACATCAGTAGTCTTTACTAAATAAAGAACATCTTGATGTTTTGGACTTGACCGTAAATCAACAAGTAAATAAAAAAATAACAGGCTATTATTTCATACGTTTTCGTTTCCGGTAGAAATTCAGGCGAGATTCATATTCACATTTGTTACTTCTAAACTATAAATATCGTAATTTCCATTACTTTTAATAATGTTATTCAGTTGAAACAAAACTACTGAACTAAATCACATGAAATTTTATGAGACCCCTTCGAAAGCTCTTCCCTTCAAATAAATAGGTTTACAATTTGTGATGCAATTGTGGTACATTAAGAAAAAACACTTTCTCTCTTTGAAGTCAGTTATTAATATGTACAACAATTTGTAACCAACTTCGCAGTCATAATTAGAGCTTATCCATTACCATAATTAGGAATCATATTAGTTCTCGATATCTTTAACGGTATACATCTCAAAAACGAAAACAATTTGATTAAAATTATGGAGTTAATATCTGATCATTAAAAAATAGCCACAAAATATTTCTTAGCTTTGACCAGAAATAACGATTAATTATAAAAATGATATTATTTAATAATTATTCACGTTATGTCCGGTAGGATAGAATAGAACCAACGCTAGGCAACATCGTGTTCAGAATATAGTACGGTCACCAGCAATATAATATATGTATACACTGTAGATCGATATAATAAATAAATAAATAAAAATAAATATTTCCTACATTCACACCAATTAGCCTAGCCCAAAGTAAGCACAGTAAGGCTTGTGTTATGGATACTAGGGTAACGGATAGACATACATATATGATACATAGATATGTAATATTCATAGAAATATACATAAACACCCATGACTCAGGTACAAATGCTCGTATTCATCATACAAACATCTGCCCCTACCGGGATTTGAACCCAGGACCATCGGTGCGAAAGGCAGGATCGTTACCGTTGCACCAAACGGTCGTTTCACAATACATAAATGATTTATTTCTTCACTGTTGTCTTTTTGCTTTCGGCTGTTTTTTATTTATTTATTTAGTCATTTGGAAAACAAACAGCATTAATGACACAGTTGGATTTCACAAATTAAGTTGTGCATTTGCTAAAATAGTTTTCACTTATAAAAATAGTTCATAACTGTTTAGTAACAATTTACGTGCAGTGTCGATTATAGAAAAGAGAACATGATATGTGCAAAACAACGATTCAAATAGCTATTTCAATATGTCAATTTTTAAATAAATAATTTTTATTAAAAAAAAATACAATTTAGGCATCAATTGCTAACATCTACTGTGCATACATCTTCTTCCTCGTAACTGCATTTTAGTGAGATCTCCAACCCGCCTTCCAAGTTTTGATATTATGCAAAAACCCCCGATTAACGCGAGAGGCTGCCGTTCTGCAGTAGATGTTTTCGGTTGAAATGATTAATAAAAATAAACGTAGAATATACATCATATAATGCAGAAGCATTTCCATTAGTAATTTAGAAACGAAAAGAATTATCAGTGTAACAGTCGATTGTAACAATATACCGAGCCAGACAATTATTATACGCCAGCAGATGCCACACAGTCACCTGAAATGCTTTTTGTTGATTGTTTTATGTAGAAATCTGTAAATTGTATGCGTATCTAAGATTATTTTAATCAAAATTGTCCACAGGTAAATAATCGTAGTATTTTAAAGTAAATTTTAAAAAGCAACTTTTATAAAATGAAATTAATAGTTCATAGATAAAAATAGTTTAAGAACATTAATTCGTAAGTCAATAAATTTGTTTTTGGATTTAATAAACTACAGACTCGAGAAGATTATGTTGTTGTTTCGTGTTTGAGAATACGCTATTTATTATATCTAATGTTGCTAATTATGAATCTTAGTTCCACACTAATCACTAAGTGGTAGTCGTAGGAGATTAGTTACTATACTTTGACCAATGTAGGATGATACTTTTGACAGGTGTCACTTCCTTATTGCTATGTACTAAGGTTGCGTTTGTTTCCTTATCTTTGGCTTGACATTGCAATAGCAACTTTATACCCTCTATATAGGTGTCAACTGTCAAAAGTATCATCCTACATTGGACAAAGTATAACATGTATCTTTTAATGTATACTATATAGTAATGTACATATAGTCATGTTTAGTTTTGAAAATGATTGAAATCAACAATAGCAACAGATTCATACCTAAACATACTTGAAGAGAGATATCTGCCTATAATCAAACCTACATAATCACATTAATTATGTTTTCAGGATGAACTGATTGCTGTAAAATTACGCGAAGCTGAAGCGAACCTTTCGTTAAAGGAACTCCGTGAGCGGGTCAAGGAAATATCTGACGCGTGGCAAAGATACCTCCAAGTGAGTATTGTTGAATGTTAATTGTATGAATCGGATATGCTTCTTGTTACCTGCTTTGGGTATTGACTATCGAAGCAGATAATTATTTTATTCTGAGATTCAACTATCTAATTAACTTACACTGTATAAAATCTTCCAAAGAAACGAACAAGAGCCGTCTCGCTCACTCGCGTAGCACTGCGCGCGCTCGCTATCTCTATCTTCTTTGTTCTACTGTTTTATACCAACACACATTTCCCTAGAACAGTTTATTCATCACGGCAAATTTCAGTGCTCGATACGTCACATCACTCCATCGTAACATTTATACTATTATCGCGACTATTATAACTATCTTGCTGGAGGAATCAATAGGGTTGCATTCGAATTATAACAACTTCCGCAAACGCAAATTAATAAAAGATTGATAATGATTGTTGCTGTTGGTTAATTTACAGTCGCTAATTTGAATAGTACAAGAGACAATGCCTTATTTGCACCCCATTATACGTTATTTGATCGAGGTGATATCTGTATTGCGAACATAAAAGTTGTCTGAAATACATTAATTCAAGAAAAGGTTTTTACGCTAATAATTAATTGATTGCAAAATACACCATATCTCTGTATCCATCATATATATGTATGTATATCAAACATATGTATGTATAAGTATACTAGGCGATGCAGTCGCTAAGCATAAAGCTACGCTAGCACCATATATTGAAGCGGAGCATAATACCTGAAAAAAGAAAAAAATATCAAAATTCAGACGACGTCACAATCTGGTCCTAAACCTGTTGATTCGATTCCACAGAATATTAAAATCGGTTAAGAACTCGGGAAGTTATGGCGTACCAGACATGGCACCATTGAAGCTGATCCATGGGAGCTTCGCTCGCTCCGCTCCAATAATATATACTTCATTTTACTGCTATTATTTCTTTTTAACTGCTATGGCTATGACTATGGTAGACTTCGCCCACAATTTTGACAAATTTTTGCTGGTTACAGTTCTAATCTAACCTTACCAAGTCAGTATAGTTACAAAATACTATATAAATAGAAGTTATTGTTGAGGTTTGATTACAACAGTAATCTGCAAATATAAAAAATGGGCTAGTTTGATATGGCAATACTGGCCCGATTGGGCAATTAATTTGGCACATTATTGCTGAGTGTCATAGGCTATATTGAATTCTATAAAAAGTTTAAAGAATTTTGTCCACCCGTGCGAAGCCGGGACCGGCCGCTAGTATTTATATAAAGTTCATCGCCCTTCATTCAATTTGAATTTGTCGCACAATCCATTTAATGTTTTGTGTTGAACGGTAAAATAGGAGTCGGACGGTACAATAGTGAGTGACAAAAGAAAATATGATTTTTGCTTTGTAATAAATAAAAGACCGGTGTTTTAAATGTTTTACCTTCTTTCAGATATTAGCTATATTGAGCAAATTTTTTCAAGTACGATATTATCCTATTTCGAAACTTATAGGAGCACAGGCAAGAAGCTCCACCGCCGCCAGTACAATCCAACGTTGTATCAGACATAATGGCGACGCCTAAGAAACTTCTAAGGGCTTGGGAGGGACGCTCCGCTGATATGCAGAAACTCGACGAAGATCTCATGACTACCAGGATAAGAGAGGTTGAGGCCCTTACGGAATTGAAAGAGCTAAGGCTAAAGGTGCAGTATTTCAAATAAATGAATGGGCTCGTGGTGAAAGGGGATAAATTGCTTCTTTTGCGTGTGTGTATGTGTGTATTTATGAGCCGGTACGACACGTTCATACGTAATCAATGCTTACTGAAAGAAAATCATCTAGCCTAAGATGTCAACCTGCGCGCTATCCAGGCGAGTACTTGTCTAATTGAGCCACAAAGATCTTGACAGACCCATCTTCTTCACCCAACTTCTCCATACATATCTTAGGCTCACCGCAGCGCCATCTCTTGGTGATCTAGTATCAATGTTATAGGTACCTAGATTAAACCAAGCGTTTCTAACCAGGGCCCTAAAATCGTTGGGCTAGTCACTACACCATCGACCACTACCTTACATGCTACATTAAGTAAGATAGAGAGCTAGTTTATTCATACTGTAGGAAATATCCACAGGTCATGGAGCTGGAGACGCAAGTGCAAGTGTCAACGAATCAGCTCCGAAGACAGGATGAAGAGGCTCGCCAATTGAGGGAAACCCTCGACTCGGCTCTTCAACGCGAACGCGCTCTACAAGCACGCCAAAGGGAATTCCAACACAAGTATACTGACCTCGAGAGTAAGGTCAGTCCTACCATATCGTTACTTTTAATTGCTAAAGTAAAAAAAAACTTTACTAAAAAAAGTAAAAAAAAAGTTGTTATAATTTGAACTCTGTAAGTTAGATAATAAAATATTTATTTCATATTTTTATGTCATAAATATGTACACAGTACATGTAGTTATAGGGTTAGAAAATGTTTGTACATTTTGTATTAATAGTACTTGTTTTTTAATCACTGAAACTCGCAACTATAATTGATAAATGGCTATTTGGTGTTGTCTGTATTAGCAGCTACGAGATTAAATTTGGCATCTACGCAGGCCCTAAATATTGCTTTGGTGTCGCCATTGTAAAATATTTATATTTTATTATCAGTGATCAAATAAGATGTAATAATATACAATACTTTTTAGTCATATATGAAAGATTATTATATATAGATACATAATGTTTATATTGTTGTAATCAGAAGTAAATTAGTGGTCATGCCTCAAATAACCTTTTCTATTTAAGGCTAAATACGATTCCATGCAAGCAAATATAAGGAACATGGAAGACGCACAAAGAATAGCAGAGCTTGAGACTGAGGTTTCTGAATATAAGTTAAAGGTAAGTTATACTCGTAATGTAATAAATTATAATTTAAAATTATTCTGAAATATCTAATCGGCGTTCGGATAATCGATATTTTGCTAGATTTGCTCCGATTCAGGACATAGGATAGGTTTAGTTTTAATTTATAATATAACACAGCAACGCACAGCACAGCAACGCGGGTCGGCTAGTATAAATATAGAAATTCCTCTCACAGTGTTGAAGCGCGATGAACTCCGAAACTACTCAACCGATTCTAATGATTCTTTTCGTTCTGTTGGATTTGTTCCGACTTAGGACATAGCGTAGGATTCATTTTGAATTATAACAATAAAAAAAATATTGCAAATTATAAAATTATAAGTTTTCAAAGTAAAAATTTATGTAACAGAATGAAGTGATGGCGACTGAAGGAGAGCTACGTAGCAACAGCATGGAAGATTCTGATAGGGTCCGCGAACTGCAGGAACAGGTCACCGAGCTGAAGGCTGAGGTAAATACGCACTTAATGCAAAATAAAAATTGTGATTTAATAAACACATTTTAAAATAGAACCTTTGCAATCCAGGAGCTGACAACTTAAAAAAAATCAGTGTTTTAGATGACACATAAAATATGAAAATACGCACCAAACGGGAACATGCTGACGTCATAATTCCAAAAACGCATTGTATCTGAATATTGCTTCATTGGGCAAACTTGAAATTGATTGATGAAAACTACTATTTAAACACCCACGAAGCTGTTCATTCATGGCCAATTAAATAGAGGCTTTCAAAATAAGTGATCAGAAAGTGTTTTCACGTCTTTTTATGAAGAAATGTAAAAACAATCATTTATCTTTATCATTAGGTCACTAAATCCTTTTTTTTATTTTAATATGATTTTTTAAGCATTTAAGTAACAAGCTGTCTAATATATGTGATATCGTAATGTTAGTATTGTTTATGGAACTATGACGTCACTTTAGCGATGGCGTTGCCAATAACGTGACTGGCAAATAACCTTTACTTTCTAAAAGTGGAATAAAATATATCAATATGATTGTATTGTATTTAAATTTATATTATTTTAACTTTATAAGTTGCAACTATGTCAACACGTGGATTGCTTTAAAAAAAAAAGTAATTTTTCTTTCTTGAACTGAAATAATTTGACAAATATTTTCTACTCGAAATAAATTTGGATAATTAACGTTAAGTCCTCGGCTTTGCTTCACTAATAATACATAATCGTTTTCGGTTTGCACATTAGCTACACTAACCAAAGTTTACGGAGTCATGGTATATTCATCATCCAACGCACAGTGTGTGAGCGCCCACTTACGCTTATGGTCATTGTTAAGCATACGCTTTGTTTGTTCAGGGTCACTCCGTCCATATCGACCTATGAAACTTTAATCTCTCATGTCATCGCGATTGATAAATTTCACTTGGGGACAATATAAATACAACATTTTTTAATATATATATAATTATCTAAATAAAATATGTTACTTTGCTAGCGAAAGTGTAAGGCAAGCTTGAAGTTCATCCAAGTTCATTACTAAAAACTTTTGAGAATAGAACATTATTCTTAAGCTGCGAATTGGCGGTCAGTTTTTCGCATCAGTTGAACTGACGTCAATCCAAAATTTGATCGTGAGTGTCGAATCATCACTCCAGAGTTATAACTGACGACGCGCCACGTATTTCCGAGGCTATCATAAATCCAACTCGGCGCGTCGCACCAAACTGATCGTCAGTGTGTGATCGTAAATCCAATGGCGTCAGTTCGCTCGCAGCGCCCGCGGTGAATGATCGAAAACTGAAGAGCCGGAGTGACGCCAGTGAATGCGGAAATCGAGTTGGCCTAAAACCATTTGGAGTGACGCCACAGTTTTACGAAATACTGATCGTCAATGCCCACTATTAAAAGTTGTATCTATATTTAGCTCCAAAACATCATATACTAGTAACATTACTCTAAAAACGACTGACGGTTTACGTACAAAAATTTCTTATTTAATCGTCATATCCATACTAATACTAATGATAGCATATTTGAAGCAGACTACCCCCGGTCCAGAACGAGGTAAAAACAGGTTGAAACTGTTCATTATGTAAAAAAATGCGCTTACTAGATGTCTCTGATACGATCTGTTTGGCACTGCACAGTTTCCGACACCAATCACCACACCGGACACTGAGCCCTGGAAATGGCTCGAGTAAGTGAAATCATCTCAATCAATGTCTGATCGGATCTGTGCACTCATATGGTTTAAATAACTTGCATGAGACACTTGTAAGTATCAGTCCAGTGTTAAAAAAGTGAAATCATAAAAATAACCTAATTTCATAGAAATGTACTAAAAATTGTTTTTTTTTAAATACCGATCTGGTGCTTATGTTCTGTGGAATAGTGTTGCCAAGTGAGTGCATAGATTGCGAGAGTTGCCACTTGTGTTAGTCCGTTGTGTATGTATCGGGTTGACGAACAGAATCGCTGCATCGGCTTCCCGTGTTGATTCATTGTTACATATAAACCTGTGGAAGATCTCGGGTTCTCATCATTAACCCTTTAAAAGTTTTGTTTCATTTAAAACTCTTTAAAGGATTTATGCAATGACAACGTTTCCATATAATTAACGAGGATTTGAGCACCCAATAAATTTATAGAGTGAATGCATGTTTTATTAAAAATACAGCTAAATATAAAATTATTTGAAAACAGGTACCAACATATGAGAACTAGTAGAAGCCAAGTTTTTATTGATTTTATCCATATCCTTTTTATAGTGATGTATTAACATTCGAGTGTTGTTATTGAATTTCAGTTTTTTTTTTCTTAATAAAAATTTTAATAATTCATAACTTATAGCATGTGCCACCTGCAATTAAAAGCAATCTATCAAAGTCTCCTTATACTAAAATACTGTTTAATACCTATCCTTTTCACTGCCATAATCAGGGCATATCGGTATAAGTTTCTTTAAGTAAATTTAATTGAGACGTGCAAATAAAATCGACAATCTTTATTTTTTGTTGACCTCTAGTTGTGTCACAAATATTATCTACAAGTATATTGAAAATTACATAACTATATAGTTATGATAACAAATTTCCTTTGCCAAGTGTCCACATAGTGCTCTAAACTGTGCTGTATTGCTGTTTATTTTTAAAAGATAAGCTTAGAACATGCATGTTAGCTCGAAAAATGACCCAAACTTCTATAAATTGATCGGAAGCAGTTTTATATCAGTATTTTTCAATTAGAGCCAGACTTTGTCTCTCAAACTATCTGCTTGGTGTTGGTTCGTAACAAACCATCGTGGTGATACAGTAGGCGCAGGCTTGTGTAACAGTTTATATTACCAACGCTTTTGCATGAAATACCACTGCATTTTCCAGTCTTTTCAAATTTCATTAAATAACATTTGTGTTTGCTACGAAATCTAATATTTTGGTGTAAATAGTCTTTGTTTAAACAATATCAACGTGCTAAAAGTAAGCTACTAAACGAGTAGTTTTATTGCATTATTGGCATGTATTATTTTGATAGATTATACTTTCTGTGTGTTAATATTTTTCTATTGTGTACTTGGTAATTAACAATTAAACGATCGATGTCAACTTGAAAGTCAATTTGGTAGAATTATAGTCAATACAACGACGTCCCAAAAATAAAAATAATCTTGTTTTACCTAAACACTGAGGTGTTTAAACAACCTTATCATAATTATAAATTCTTATTCCCTAATAAATATTAGTACATTTTCTATTTCCGGTTGAAAGAAAAATCTGTTTTGTTACCGTTAAGAGTACGAAATGTTTTGTAATAAACAAACGGGGGACAATTAAAAGTATTATTTTATTAACTTTTATAGAATCAGCCTCAACATTAAATAGGATTTTTAAGTTCCTAATACTTCATAAAAGATGTTGATTAAAATGATGAGATGATATTACCCCCATTTTTAGGGTAATAATGTCCACCAATCAGCATGTTATTTTCATATCGTTTATTACTAAATCTAACTAAATCTCTTGTCTTTAGATTATTAATACTGTTTTAGGTGCTGTGTTTAAATTTTACAAGGGTGGTTAAAAATGAAAAGCATTTGTTTTATTTAATTCATGCATAGAACCTTAAAGTAATGAAAAAAGGTTTTTATGATAAATCGTTTTATCTATGAAAAAAAAGTTAACAAAATAAATATGTTTACATTTTTGACCACTATTATTTGTTATTTTTTTATCGATCAGTGCAATCTTAATTATGAAAGCGAACATAACATTGTTTTTTAAATCACCAAAAAAAATATTGAAATATTCATCTGTCGTTTGTCAGTGTGTGTTATACGATCAGTCTTGTGTCAATCCTTGTTTGGCAGAAAAAATCGTTGCGAGCGCTTGTAAGAAAAATGGCGGATTGTGTCCGCGCAACTGAAGTTAGCAAACGTGTCCTGGCCGAAAACTGTATAGTTATTTTTTCAGCGCTGGTAATCGCTCGCAAGCGCTTTTTTCTGCCAAACACAAGGAATACCAAACTGATGGAATACTAAACGAGTAAAGTTTGCACTAACTAACTTGGCTTTAAAAAAAAGATAGACCAGTTAAAATTGTCGTTTTCAAACCCATAAGTTTGCACTGATCGTCATGTATGAGACGGTTAGTAACTTTAGTAACGGTGTAGGTCATGAGGCTAGAAGCGTGGAGGGCGCGAGCACTCGGTCACACGGAGATGAGCCGGGCGATCTCTGTAGAAGAGGATCTGGAGGAGGACGACAAACTAAAGCTTATTCTGCGTCGTGAGTCGTCCACATCTCTAGATCTGCCGCCGACGCCACGCAAGCCCACGTAGCGAACACTCCACGCCAACCAATCACCGCAACTGGCGGTCTTCAAATTCTTAAGATATATCAAGATGACGAGTTAAAATAACGTTGTCAATAGATTTATAATTGAGAGCGTTGCCGCACGACATTTGATGCAAACTATCCAATTCATGTACTTTAAAATAAGATAACTGTTTCAAATGAAATTCTACAGATAAAGTCTTAATAATAGTTATAAATTACTTGCCCATGTGCTCTTCCCAACATTTCGTGGTGACTTTTGTGTTAGATGGGCCGTTAGATGGATAATATCTGTCTGTCGCGTTGCCCTCATTGTAAAGCGAGAATGGGTTTCTGCAGATCGTATTTGTTTTGCTTCACTTTTTATTACCGATTTAATTTAGAAATTATTAGCTCTCCTTATTTTTGGTTTGTTTGTGTGAATGTTATAATGAATGTGTGTTGCGCTAAATTATTATAATGGCAAATATTCGTGTAATCTTATTTTAAGGGAACGTATAGTTTTTTATGATGACAAATGTCTTTGATAATTAATCTCAATGTTTATAATATTGAAATGTTTAAAAATTAAATAAATTGATTTTGCTATGGGAGTCGTAAAATTGTTCTTTTCAAATAAATCTTCAATTTTTTTAGACATATTTTTATAATTCAAATGCATAAAATGTCATAAGAATCGGATTCCTTATTTTAAAGTATAGACTTTGAAAGTTTTTATTAAATGGGATGATGCGGTACCGCTTCTAAAGTCAAAATAACGAATGTATTTCAACAATTCTATAATTCACATTTACTTTTGCTGGTTTCAGATCTAAGAGTGTTAAACAATGATCAGCAAAACCCAATCAAAATTTAGGGCTGGTTTGACGGCAGCATTTCAACCTACCACAAACTGTAAAATTTTATTAATTCATATTAAACTCTGTATAATGGGCTTTAAGCTGAAAATAGAATGTAGGAATTTAAATTTTTGTATAGGTTGATGTGCTGACTTCTCAGAACATTTGAAATTTTATTATATAACTAGCTGACGCGTTGCTATGGTAACGTTAATTTATACAATGGAAAAAGAGCGGACAGACAAACACACAAACCACTGTGATCTTAGATTATAAATTTTGGTCACTGGATAATTCCAAAAATTGCAGTAATCTGTTGCAGTGCATTCGAGATTTTGATTTGTAGTTTTGCAGTATAATTTAAAATACATAATATAAAGATAATCAAACATAAATATGAAATGTCAATATTATTATAATGAGATATGTTTACGAACTTCCTTTATTATATTTTTTTTTTCTTTTTTCGTTTATATTTGTGCTGTCGAATTATTTATAAGCTTCTTAAAGCGTTTGTTATAAAAAATAATGTAATATATTCATTTAGCTTAATTGAAAAGTAATATTGATTTAACATACAAGTTAAATATTGGTTCTCCGTGAACATTAGGAGTGAAATGATAATTCCGTAAATATTTGCTTCTTTTTTAGAATATTTTCTACTAATGTTAGGCGCGTATGGGGCTTAAGGCCTTCGCACACTGCGTTTTTAACGCGCGGTCGATGCGCTTCTATTTTTATTCCACAGATTCCATGTTTTTGCATTTCTTGTGTTTGTACAGGTACCAAATTCAAGCGCGAGACTAAATCTATGCAGGTACTCAAAGGTAAACTACGTAAATTCAAATTCAAATTCATAACGCACGTCGACGACGCATTAAAAAATCATGGTGCGCAAAAGGCTCTTACATGGCATCCGGAAATGGTCGGCAATACTTGCCATGCGGCTGTTAACCGATTCGTTGCTACATACAATTACAGAAACGAAGGCTACGAGCTTGATTTACGTGAAAAATGCAGATAGTTTTATTCTGGGTTGATTTCCCTAAAACATGATTTGAAGGAGTTATCGTCGATTTAAAAATGACACGGTTTCAGTGGCTAACGCCACACAAAAAAAAGTGATGACACGACAGGCGTGCCATCAGCAACGAATCGGTTAATACGCAGTTTATTGATGATAACATTAGACAGTCCTTGGTCGGATCGTCGAAGCATTTGTATGTCCCCCGATATGTCAACATAGTTATTAGCTGTAAACTTTTACATTAGTGATTATTCGGTACTAAATTTGCGTGGCTCTTCAAGCTATTCACGCTATCTAAATTTTATAGATGACTTTGACTTTTTTAAAGATGCTCCTCGAATGGTGAATGGTTTTTTGATAATGTAATCACTGTATTTCCAGGAATTTAATATGTCAATTGAATACTTTTGGCAATTGATACGGTACCTTCTTGTAATAGTAATTGGTAACCACACTGTGTAGATACTAGCATATAACTTTGAATCATAGTTATTAGTGATCGGAGTAGTTAGAGCTTGTTTCATTATAGTATCAAAATATTTAATCACATTTCCATGTGTTTTTGTTCCCAATTCAATATTCAAAGAATTTCGCAACTGATTGTATCTCGAAAACAATTTTTTTTGGGTTCCTATTTCTAAGGTCTGCAGCAGTGAAATACATATTAACAGATGACTAATAAATTTATTTATATTTAAAGATTTGGTAAATCATATTAAGATCATTTCGATCAATAAAACCTATTTATAATATTTCAATCTACTAAAGTAGCGATAAAAAATAAAAATAAAGATAGTGAAACAGGAGGTTCATATTTTTTTTCTACAAGCATATATAAATTAACCCACATTACAGTCAAAGCTCACAATTCTGGAATAATTCGTGAATAATGCTTGATTGGTCTACCTGTTCCGAACATACGTAGAAATGTAATAACATACTTAGTTTAAAATAAAACTCGTGATGCCAACTATTACATCGATGCACGGTAGAATAGATCTTTTCTAAGGTTGTAGTTGAAATTTACAGATAATTAATAAAATATGATTATAGACAATAGAACAATCTGTAGCAATTTGGTATTTAAGATGTTATTAGCAACAGTTATACTTTGGCCAATGTAGGATGATACTTTTGACAGGTGTCACTTCTTTATTGCTACGTACTAAGGTTGCGTTTGTTTCGTTATGTTTGTTTTGACATTGCAATAGCAACTTTATACCCTCTATATAGGTATCAACTGTCAAAAATATCGTCCTACATTGGACAAAGTATAACATAGTGTAATTGAGGGAATTGTCAAATCGATCGATTTGATCTCAAATACCAACATTTCCTTTTTATTTTATTCCGAGCCCAAATCGCGATTTTTAGGAAAATTGCTTAATGTCTAATAAATCCATGCTTCAGAGAAATTACATTATTGAATAGTTCTAAGTTTTTATAGGGAACAGTAAACATGTAAACTATATTTCTCCTATCAGTTAGGATTTCGTTAAACATATAAAAAACCTTCTACTGAAATAGGAATGATTAATTACGTGTAGGTACATTCCATTTGTAATATTAATTATAATAATTTTTTTGTCAAAGTTAAGTTGCAGCTATGATCTTTTTAAGGAAACAATACAGTTGTGATTATAAAAAGGGATGATTGACTACCGATTCGTTGCTACATACAATTACAGAAACGAAGTTTTATTCTGGGTTGATTTCCCTAAAACTTGATTCGAAGGAGTTATCATCGATTTAAAAATGACACGGTTTCAGTGACTAACGCCACTCGCAAAAAAAGTGATGCATCAGCAACGAATCGGTTAAGAAGACCATGCTTTGTATTTATATATATATTTTTTTAAGATTTAATCCCGTGATATGCGAATCAACTTTTTTAAGGGGTTTTAACTCGAATGGAATGACAAGATAATACTGTGTATGTACTTATTTAATTAAATGATTTTATTAGCACTAAGATTAAGTAACATTAAATAAATACTCATGTTGGTCAATGAATACAATCTATTAACTAAAAAATATTATATCATTATTACTAGACAAACAGGTAGTGTGTTAGATTTTTTCAACTGATTTAATTCTCAACTCCAATATGAAACTGATCAAACAGTATCTTAAAAATATAACATATTCTGCTCTAGTTTGGTACAGAAAATTGTTTTAATCTAATATTTATTTCGTATCATTTATCAGATTATGTGGCAGCTCTTTTCAAATGCAATGCAAAAAATAATAATTTGGAACATCGTTTTTTTCTGTACTATCAACGAAAATATAGTTTTCTTAAAATTACCAGCCCATGTGTTTAATTTACAAGTTAAGTATAACTCACCTATAAATGAAATGAAAAGGTATTTTTCAAGTATTGATTCCTGTTATGATGCAGGATTTCGGTAGTTTTTTTTTAATATTATTATGCTATACTATTTATAAATCTTAAACTCGAGTGCAATAAGCAGTAAGCGTTAAGATTGAAATAGCTGTATAAATAATATTAATTATATTTAATTTGACTTCTTATATTGTACTTACGTGACATTTTTTTTAAATGAATTTAAATTATTTATCAAATTTATTTATGACAGAGCTACCTACTTAGTAAAGCGACCTACTTGCTTTGAAGTCAACGTGGCAGATCGGTTAGGTTGTGTACATCGATTTATAAGTTGATTCCTCTTTTTAAAACATAATGAAAAATCAATAGAAAGTTTCATTACCGTATTATTTCAACGTTATTTGTGAGTACGTGCTGCCGTGTATAATGTCCTTTTTCGTGTACACATCTTCTTTTCTACATATATTATCTATGATCAATGTTATTTTTTATATTATACACATTGGTGTATAAAAGTATTTTTTTTTTTTAATTTCCGAACTTTAAAGAGTGCGCAGAGACAACATCCAGAGTATTAAAAATCCCGCAATAAGAAAATTAGCAACGAGACGCGGTGTGAATAGGATTTTCGGATTAACATATGAAGAGATATGAGGTGTTTTGAAATTATTTCTAGCAAGTTTTATTCGCGAAACTGTCACAAGGAGCACACGGAAAGAAAAACCGAAACAATGGATGTTGTTTACGCGTAAAAATGGCAAAGACGGACGATTTTTACTAATGGTAGATCTCGATTCTAATCTAGATTGCGCCGAAAATATAGATAGCAAATAAGACTATGCGATGCTGTATCTAAGCATAAAGCTACGCTAGCACCATATATCGGAGCGGAGCGTAATACATTAAAAAAAAAAATCGATGGGAATCTTTGCGAATTTCAAAATTCAGGCTTCGTCACAATCTGGTCCTTAACCCGTTGATTCGATTCCACACAAAAAATATTAAAATCGATTAAGAACTCGGGAAGTTATGGCGTAACAGACATTGCGCCATTGAAGCTCCAATTATCGGCCACCTTGACTTCAAGCTTAGGAAAGCAATATTATTTTATTGTAAATCAAATACAGAGTTTATTTCATAGATACGTGTAACGAATCAGATGCCAATGTACACCATGCTGTGGTGTGTTGTCATCATGATTTTACGGGTTTTTTCGATGCCGTACGTTTTTATTGCTGAATGTGAATCAAATATCAAACAAATCAAATAATCAAACAGTAACCATTTTTGTTATAATTTACTCGGTGAATATCTTGAAATTTTATATTCACGATAGATGTGAAAGGAAATGTGTTGTCCCTGAGTGAGTGGGTTAGTTCTTGTACCAAAACTGAAGTTTTAGTTTTTAGACTAAATAAACAGAAGCTGAAACAGAACACGAAAAAGGCAGCTGTGTATTCGCAGCTAATTTTCCTTTCTCATGTGCTCTATAGATGTAAATCAACCGGTTTAAAACGTTTTAAACCAATTTTTGCGGTTTTAAACCAGTTTTCAACCATTTCAAAAGGTTTAAATGGTTTAAAACCCGCCTATCTACAAAAATAAAAGAACTGTATTTTACACTTCATTAAGGGCAATTTTTGATCACCTGACGTCATATTATGTTTCGTTTTAATGAGTTTTTGCGGTTTTAAACCAGTTTTCAGCCATTTCAAAAGGTTGATGTGATTTAAAACTTGCCTGCCTACAAAGATAAAAGAACTGTATTTTACACTTCATTAAGGGCAATTTTTGATCACCTGACGACATATTATGTTTCGTTTTAATTAGTTTATAGACAATAAAATAGAAATTACCTACCTACACTACAATACTTACATAGGTACCTACTATACGACAACTTAAGAAGTAGTATGTAGGTTAACCTACATACTTTAGTTTCTTTATGTAAGTACAGTTACTGTGCTCATGCGATGAACATTGTATTTGTTCTGGCTGGGTGTTATTTATTTGTATACCTATATTTGTAATTTTAGTGAAGATAACTCTTATATCCGTAACACAAGTAGGTACTTAATTAAAGTTAGTTAGGTATTTCGGAGTTAGATCAATGTGATGTTGTGTAAAATTTATTTACCTATATTTAAAAGAAATATATACCTATTATTTATTACACACTCCATTAGAAGAAATCATCAACAAAATGTCGTCCGTTTTACTTGCGCAGGAAACAGACAACGTTGTCTTCAAGGCCGCGCCGTTGCCACCCCGCCCGCCGCGAATGTACCTACAGTGCTCGTCAGTGCATGGTGATTCACCCATAGGCCATAAATCGAACAACATCAATGTTAGGTCTCCGTTAGATCTTCTCACTAAGTGATTCCCTAGTTAAGAAGCTTCCGAAAAGTATAAATAGAAATGTAATAAGATCAAATTATCTTCAAATGCTCCCTGGTATATCCGCACTCCCTCCCTACTCTCCAACAATTCTATACGAAGGCCTCTGATCGTTTTTTTAAAACATCAGAGAGCCACTCAAATCCTCTTATCCGAAGCGCATCCGACTATATACCTTCCACTTCCTCAAATCGTCTGTCCAGATAACCTAGATCCGTCTTGACGGATCAACCTAATCAGTTATCTGCAGACCTGAACCACCTCTTAGTTGCATATAGGGTTACCATATCTCAGGATTTGTCCTGAGATTTCAGGATTTTTCGACTCTTCTCAGGATTCCGGCCGGATTTAGCAAATCTAGTGATATCTCAGGATTTTTAATAAAATACAGGTTACATTTTAAAGATCTCTCTTATTAAACTACTAAAAATAATCTTCTTTTGGTAACAATTGCAGTTAAAATCAATACTTATGTATTAATTTAAAACAAACTTAAAATAATCTTCTTTTGGTAACAATTGCAGTTAAAATCAATACTTATGTATTAATTTAAAACAAACTTAAAATAATCTTCTTTTGGTAACAATTGCAGTTAAATCAATACTTATTTATCGAAGTAAAACGAACTAAAGACAATCTTCTTTTGGTAACAATTGCAGTTGCAGTTAAAATCAATCCTTATTTATCAAAGTAAAACAAACTAAAAATAATCATCTTCAATAATCATCCTTAAAAATAATGTTACTAACATTTGCAGGTAAAATCAATACTTATTTATCCAAATAGGTACTTAATTAGTTTTGTCGTATTTAATATTTGAAGAAACTTTTTTAAGTAAATTCTTTTTTTTGATTATTGATTTATAAAATGCCTCACAAGTTAAACTCTTCAAGTTATATTGAACTAAAAGTAGAGCTCGAATTGAAGACACGTTTAGTCGGTTTCTTTCTTTCGACCATTGAGCTCCCATGATAGAAAAAACTCTTTCTACGTTTGCATTTTGAGCTGTTATTGCAAATATATATTGACAAATACGCAGTATCTCTGGCAATCGTGAAATACCTATTGTCTTGAAAATGTTTGCCCACAACGCATGAAGCATTACGTCAAAAAATGCTTCTTCCTGTTTTGTCAAAAAACTATTCAGAGATGCAATTTCATCGAATAACTTCACATCATCTATGTGTATTCCTTTTCCATTTAGATAATGAATTGATAAAGCAATCTGATCAAAGTCGATCATTTGGCCCTTTTTCAGCATCAACCAATTAAAGACTTTGAAATCATCTAAAGGCGTCATCCACTTGATCAGATATTCTACGCAAGTCTTATACATATTTTTAAGGTCATGCTTGAAAACTTCTTGGTTTTCCGCAGTGCACTTAGCCAGCAACTCTCGCACTTTAAGTGGCATGAAGTTTGCGTTCGCTCGTGCAACTAAAATTTCATGTGTGGATTCGAGGATTCTTTTAATATCTAAAACAGAATTGTTTTCTTTTTCGATGTCTTCAATTTTCGTCTGAAATATTGACATCAATGAGTGAGCAAGAAATAAATAAACTTCGCTGAGTTCATTCTCAAAAAAGTTCTTCAAAGTAATTGGTACACCAGGAGTAGATAAAAAGTACTGCTTCAACGGTTCATACATCTTCAATATTCTTTCGATCGCTGGAAACAGACTAAGCCATCGGGTCTTGCTATGAAACAATAGTTTCTGATAATTGACGTCTATATATTCGCTGATATCCTTCAACGCCTCCGTGCGTACGGTGTATACGGAAAAATAATTAAACAGCTTCATTACTACAGATTCTATATCAATATGCAGATTATCAGTGCCATGTTGAATACAATTGTGTAGTATGTGCGCTGGGCACCCAACTCCTACGATATCTTTGTCCAGAAAGTTTTTTAAATTAGTCCAAACATTTTGTCCCGGTTGCCGATTTACTCCGCCAAAATTAACATTAGCGTTGTCTGCTGTAAATGATACACATTTCATCAACAAGTCGTACTTTTGCAAGCTTGTTTTAATTATCTCTGTTATAGTGTTAGCATTTTCATTGGGTGTGCTCAGCACATCCAGCAGTTTGGTTTTAATTCCTTCTTGCCAGTCGAAGAATTGTATCATAATAGGAAATATTTTTTCAGCACCGTGATTACTTGCATCTGTGGAAACGCCCAAGAAGTTGACATTTTGTAATGAGACTTGTACCTGTTCAATTACCCACGGAGATATCACGCCCGTTACAATGGCCTCAGTCTTCGTTCGTGCACAAGAAATACTCTTCGCAGTGTTGGAATCGGCAAATATAGCCTTAACCAGTTGGCTGGTGCAATCCATAGATTTAAATGACTGGTGATGTTTCACTGTGTGGAAAGCTAAAGTGGCTTCAGCGGCGGATATTTGGTCTGTCAGTCCAGAACTTTGTGGTTGAAATAAAGAGTCGATTTTGGTGTTACTTGAAACAGTCAGACTATTTTTTTTATGTTTTTCCGTTAGGATATGTTTTTCAATATCAGCACCTCCCTTGAACTTAATTGAAAAATGATTGTTACATATTGAACAAAACACTTCGGTAGGTTCTCTTCCATCTTTCATAATCGGAAATCTTTGTTTTAAAGTATCTGTGAATGTACACACGTATCGTGGTCGTTTGGTACTTGAAGACATTTTAACTCGTATCCATGATGGATGGATAATCCATCCAACAGCTCCGATTCTCGCTCGCTCGCCCGTCCCGTGGTGACACTCAATGAAGCGTAATCCAACCTTCGCAATGGCGCAAGACGAACTGACTGAGTGACCGACCGAGCGAGCGGCAACCGCGCTGCGGGGCGACGGGCGCCCCCCTCCTCCCTCCACCCCGCTGTTTTGAGTGCGATGTACATACAAGCTTGCAACGCGTCGCGTAAAACGCGTATACAACGATAATAATACGTTTTTGAGAGAAAATTCTCATCTGTAGAAAATCTCAGGACTTTTCCATGGAAATCAGGCCTTTTCTCCGGACTTTTGATTTTTTCATCTGGTAACCCTAGTTGCATAGGAATCCGCCAAAAATAAAGTCACGACAGACCCTTCAGATCTACCCCAGTCCTCTCAATTGTCGACTGATCCCACTTCTGGGACCCGGTCGATTTTTCTATGCGCATCCTGACCGAGGTGTGTAGCGCTTGCGCCGCCCCTCTCTGGAGGGGCAGTCGCCTCAGACGAAGGCGAAGCCAATCTCAAGTGGTGTTTAGTCAGTACGAGTCTAACATAACTTCGAAGCCGGGCCGGAGTATCCATAGAGGATTCACCACCTCCCTCCTCCGAGTCAAATTATCATTCATTTTTGTGCACTGGAAGTGAGCGCATCTCGAGTCTAATAACCGCAACGCGTGAGTTATCAAAACCCTATCCCTGCTAAATTTATCAAAATCTGTGTATAACAAATTTAACAAAGTTTATAGGTAGGTCCTTCGTAATGTTTTTACCTCGGTAAAATCAAGATAAAATAGTTATAATTATGAAAAACACAATCATCAAGACTAACGGTTTTAAACCGAAAAATAATGGTTTATTACGGTTTTAAACCGGTTTTTTGGTTTAAAATGGTTTTAAACCGATTGGTTTAATTGGTTTAAAACCGGCCTTACATCTATAATGTGCTCCTACTTATTAGTATTAAAATAGCCCGAGTTTTATTAGCATAAGCCGAGTATTATTTTCAATACGTTATTAAATTGTACATATTTATTTAAATATCAAATATAATTATAATCATTGGTAATTGAGATCAATCTTGCGAAAAAGAGGAATGTAAAGCGTCAGTGATTTTTGTACTTTCTTAACATTGTATTTATTGTACTATTATGTAATGTCATGTATTTTAGTAAATAAAACTACCCTGTTTAGATGTGGGTTTTATTCAATTGAAAACTTTCCGTGCCAGCTACGAGAATACTCGTAGTGCGTTACTGTAACATGGTGCCGACTACGAGTATGCTCGTGAATTTTTTTGGGCACCCTATACAAAACAATATTTCTTGTTACTACAAGTAAGATCGGTTTTTTATAGTTTGGCATTGGGAATAAAAATACATGTTAAGTGTTTAAATAGTGCTTTCGTAGCTGGCACGGAAAGGGTTAAAATATTCATTATTTCAATGGTAAGTTATATTAGTGGGTTCCACACAATAGTACATTTTTCTGACATTCTTTTCTGTCAGCTATAAATATTTAAACTCATTCAAACTACGCTGTAATATAATGGTTCACAACATAAAATCGCTCTCCATCTATATATTGAGAACATGGTTAAACTTACCTATACAACTACCATATTACTGCTATAGTATGAAGTTTTCAATGATAAGATGCAAAGCTTGAAACTGGAAAAGTACCTTTACAACAAAAATAACAATAATCTTAAACAAAACGACAGGATTATACACAATGACTTGTATGTTAGCTATTAATTTTTGTTCTTTAGTTTGTAAATATTCATCTTGTCCAATAAAATCATCTGCAATTATAGCAGCGAAGTATTTGTGTCGTATGAAGCAATCACATGAATCATCCTTAGTCCATACTTTAATATGGTTCGTCAGTGTTTAAAAAAATGAAATTCGTCAGCATACCAGTTTGACATAATAATATCAATGCATAAATATTTTCCTTAAGAGACAAATAGTATCTGCACATAGAGATCGTCTGCGAGGTGATTTCGACGCCATTTTGATATCCACAATAATTTAAGTTACTTCTAATATTACTATTAGGTACTTAAATGAAAAACGATGTTGAGTTAGATAAATATATTATTTAAAATTAGTATTCTTAATTAAGGCACAATCATACATTTTTAAAAAGCAATAATTAATAAACATTTCATGTTAATAACTTAATAAATGTTAATATTGAACACAAATCTGAATTGATTGAGACTCTTAGGCCATATCCTTGTATTTAGTAAAGAGATTATACAGAACTCGAAGAGTCGACTTCAAATCGAGATTCACGATATCTGAAAATAATAATAGAGTCAGACAAAAGGCATTAAATGTACGGAATACAGTATCAAGTAATAATGGTGACCTAATTAAACTAATGACAAAATATCTTTGAATCTAAAATAACATATTTTCCTCTCGATTGGTATGTAATACACACAGGATACTTTTCTACAAGGGTCAATTTGTTGTTAGCATAGTCATATCTATGGTTGTTAATAAAAACTTCCATAGTTGCTGCGGTAATAAGCCGATTCCTTAGGTAATTAGATATGTAATCTATAATATTAACCGAGGCTAAAAAAATATTGACTAGTGGAGAAAGGGGGTAGTGCCTGGCCATTTAGAAAACACATATTTCTGGCAACAACTGTGTAAATCCAAACATATAGTGTAGTAAAATTTCAGTCACGTAAAAATATATTACCTTCTGGTCTCGCTTTAGGTTTGGCGAGACCCACATCTTGCATCAACTCAAAGGCAAATGATACATTATGAACTTTTTGGTCAAAATCTTGAGGTGTCAGATGGAAGTCGTAAAGAGGTACAAAAAATCCATCTAGCAATCCCATCAACAGACAAAGATACACGCCGTCATGGAACTGTGTATCCAAATCTGTTACATCCAGATTCACCTTGCTCAAATGTTTATTCACGAAAGTGATGAGGGACTGTAAAGAATCAGCATTTTAAATTAGGCTTTTATTAGATATTATTGAGCTATTCTAAAATATATTAATTACCTTTTTCACCACTTGCAATTTGTCAGGTGCATGATCGAAGAGAGCATCAAAGGCATCCCTTTCACATTTCATGCCAAGATCATCGTAAGTTGTAGTGATGTCTTCTATGTAGGTCCTAAAATTATCAAAATTGCAGAGAACTTATATATAAGCCAAAAACAGGAAAGCAGTCACACTACTCTCAAACACGTTACCTGTGTGAAAGCTGATTTGTAACATCTTTCTTTACGACTATCACTGTTACACTGATGTTTTCGGGAAGTCGAATAGGAGCACGGAAGTGACGAGCAAGTGCCACAAGGAGATGTAAAATTGACACAATATTCTTAGAATGAACGGAATCCACACTCCATTTTTGAACTGGTCTCACTGTTCCATATAAAACCTAAAGACAATGAGAATCATACTATCAATACATCACAAAATTTCATTAGCATGTGTACCTAAACTTGCTACTGTGCATGTCACGTGATTTCAAAATCATGTTCAACTTATTTGCCGGAGACTATATTTGTAATTTGCCACTTGATTGAGGCTACATCCACAATAAATCTTCATTTTTCCACAGGAATGACAACTAAATGGGATTTCTATGAAGTGTACATTTGTATGAAAAAACAACTATAACATTGAAAATTATTAATATTCTCTTTAATGTTGGAATTAATTAATACTTGGAAAATTTGCAATGGCCTCATTAAAAATGTTTTTCCTATTTTTAATACCTTTCTCATGAAATCTTAGAATGTAAGAAAAATTAACAATTAGGTTCTAAAAGATCTCACTATATCCTTCTACATCTTATTCTTACTAATTTCTGATCTATTACTTCAAACACACCTTATTAGACTTACTTGGTCACTCTGTTCATTACATTGATAAAAATAAGAAAAATCTGACTAAAACATTAAATTATCAACAGAATATTTCATTCCGACTTACCCGGTTTACAGCACTTAATACCACTGCAAGCTTTTTCCTCTGGCTGTCTTCTGATTGAGTCACTTCAGGTACATCTAGTTTGGTTTCTGTCAGTTTTTCCAAAAGTTTTTGTAAAACTTGTCCATCATACAAGTCTTCACTGATATCCTTGACAATAATTCTTTGTGCTGCAAGCTCATCATTAATCCAATCTATTAGGACTTCAATAAGCTCTTTAACCCTTGGATCTTCGAGAGATCTAGGCTCAATAATAGCCCGTTCTTCATTGTCATCTACAAATCCAAAGCAAGTTACATGAACTATATTACTCTCATGCTTATTTTTTTACATGTACTTAAACTAATATATCAGCAACACAAATCAATGTTGAAGTTGACTAAAGGCATAATTTATATTGAAATGGTTAATAACCCATTTAATAGCAGTAAGTTGAAATGAAATATTTATTATTCATTTATTTTTGGTTATTTTTACTAAAAAAACAACTATGAGGCATTAATATTTCAACTTTCCACACAATGAAACTTGCTCATCAAAATGTAACCGGTAAAGTAGACTTTAGCTATCGATTTTATTACATTTTTAATAAGAAGCCATAAAATCTAAGAATGGTCTTGACATAATCAAGAGATATCAATAAAATAAATAACTTACGGAGACTGTACTCTTCAGGGGGTATCTCTGGTGCGTTGGGGCTACCTGGTGAATCTATGGCATACTTGCCTTCTGCTTGAACTTCTTGGACTATGAAAAAGACATTCCAAAAATTTTAAATTAATAACAAATTAAAGGAACACTGAATAAATAGACAAAGTTATATCTATTATAAATGCCATAATTGTCTATCTTGTGAAACTGTACTTGACCCAAGTTTTAAGATTAACAGCCTGCAGTTTCCTAATGAAGTAAAACAAAAATACAGATGACGTCAGTATGTCAGGTTTTTGGGTCAAGTAGGAATGAATAATGTCATAATCATAACAACCCACGCAAAGCAAACGCAAATGTTTACAAAAAAACGAGATTTAAAATAAAGTACCTTCTTTTATGCGTTTTTTGCGTCCGATAGTACCAAGTTTATCCCAAATAGATTCCTCTTTGTCTTCCTTTTTAGGCAAAACTGGAGTTCGAGGCGATTTCGGGCGTGGTGAAGACATCTTGCTCGTCTGTAGACCAGGAAAATAACAACTTACTATTAAAGTGAATCATCGATATTTAAGCAAAAGTACTGGGCTGTATACACTGGCATTGAGACAGATTTAACGAACAGAAGCACCTTTAGATCCGCATAAATAGGTACTCCAGTCCTAAATTTTTAGATCCTAAGCAAATGTAGTGATTCCTTGCACAGTGATCCTAAGAAAAAAAAAATCAATTCAATTTGCATTCCACAGAACACAATACATGTACCACAGATTAGATGTTGATGACATATATTCAAGAACAGAACTAGTGATTTCTTATCATAAAAATAATAAAAAGTATTAAATCGAAATAACAGATATAAATTGGTAGACGTAAGCGATCATATACAATTAATGTATTCATCAATTAATGAATTGTCAAAGAAAGAGTATAAACATATAAAGGATGATGTAACCCGTGCACTGATCACAATTTCAAGCGTAATATAATTCACAGCCGATACATAAAGTCCAAAGTAAAGTAGTATAATGAAGTCTAAATCGATTGAAAAATAATTACAAATAATAATTTTTAAAAACTTGTTCAAGTTTTTATGGTTCTGATGCTTGTTCTTTAAGCAATATCTTGATATGCATTAATTTATTTTTTCCTAGATTATAAGAGCTAATTTATGAATGGTATATGATCAATGAATGAATAATGATGATTAAAATGAACGCACAGTAGAATAAATAATGTCGTATCATTCATTCAGTTGTCTCTGCTGTCCTGTAAATAGTCTGTGTTAAAAAAACCCAAGTCAAGGATAAATATTTTTAGTTGTTAAATTGTGTTCTGTGGTTGGTGGTATTCCACTTGTTGAGCTACAAAGATAAAGATTTAATATTACGTTTGAGTTAGATTTTACTTATACAGAACTATATTCTCAAGTTTAAGCACAGCCAGCCAATAAATTACTACGGTTGAATTGCACATCTGCGTTTTTCAGGTTTGTGTATGGGTGGTATCACGTCTATAAATAGCGTCACAGGACAGAAGTGTAATATTGCATCACAAGAAAATTCGTCTTTGCTTATTAGATTAATGTGTGTAACTATTTTGAGTGATATGTTCACGTGTTTTCATATTTACTAGGATGGAAAAAGGTGGAAATCCTCCGCCGTATGCCTGGAGCAATGGTCATTCTTTGCAGCCTCCGCCAGCCGCGCCCCCAAGTTATTCTCAAGCAGTTGGTGGTGTGGGACCTTCAAGCCCTTACACTCCACAATATCCAGCAAGTAAGTAAACGAAAATGTTATTTCCTAAGCAAGGTATTAATATAATTTTCTTCCTATGAGATGATAAGAAAACTAGTTCCTTTTTCATAACTAGTTTAAACATGCAGATATCAAAACTTCTAATATAGGCAATATCAATTGAGTATAGGAAAGAAACACGAGATTTTTTTAATAACCTTGACTTAAAATGTAGAATGTTTATACTCAAGGTGTGACCTTCATCAAATAATTTACATATGTGTAACAATGTACATCTACATATTTTAAAGAAGATTTAGCATTTCTGGCTTTAGATAAAAAAAATTACCTATGTATAAAACTGCATACATGAAAAGAAATACAAATTGTATGATAAACAAGCAAAATAAAATGCTTTAGTGATAATTTTCAATCATCCCCTATTTCATTCCATAGTCACTTTGGAATTCCATTTAGTATTAGGATTATACTTTTTTAATACTAGGAAGCTTTACAAAAGTAAAATTACAAGAAAAATATTTTTTTCTTGTTCATCTTTTATCAGCTTATATTCTAACCGCTAAAGTCGATAGAAGGTATAATGGTGATCTGCTAGCAATTGCAGAGGTTAGCCACTTTAACATATTATATTAGATTAAGTCTTTGGCACCAGATTCAACTGCAATTATTGGACGTGTGTGATAGTGCGGATGCTCCTAACCCACTCGGCTCATAGCACATTTTCCAGAAAATCTAGTGCCTGGTGCTAGCCAGGAAATGTAAAATGTGCTGATGTTGATTATTTTGAATCGTTGTTATGCTGTGGAAGCCGTTTTGGTGATCATACCATGTTAACCGTTGCCTTAATTGTTTTAGCTGCAGGGCCCCCAATAGTAACAACTGTGGTCCCGGTAGGCCCACATCCAACTCACATGATTTGTCCAAGTTGCCATGCTGAAATTGACACAGCTACTCAAACTAAACCAGGGCTTATCGCCTACATCTCAGGGGCTATTATATGTTTGATTGGGTAAGTCAAAATTATGTTTCCCTTGTCTAGATTATATGATTTTTATCCATGTATGGTTTATTTGATTTGTGAAAACTATTCACTAATTGTTGTGAAAACTACCCACTAATCGTTGTGGAAATAGACTCTGTTTATCTTACATAAATAACAATTGTTCTAATAGGTTGAAATAAAACTCAAGATAGATTTGCTATGCGTACAGTTTGGGCTTTTAGAAGAACCAGTGGCACTTCTCCTGGTTCTAAATATAACTTCAGAGAAAGTAAAAATTATTTATAAGCTTAAACTGTATTTCTCTACATAGAATATGCTTTTGAAAGGTGATTTGCATAATTAATGCCAGATACACAGAATGTCAGATCAGTGAATTATATTTGATACAAAATGTCAATGCAATGAATAAATTAATTTTCATCCATATATGTACACTACCATGTTCTCTGGTTACTTTACCGTATAATATTACCTCATACTTCTGCCGAAAGATATTTTAATACAATAATAGTACCCAAGATCATGTAATCGAAAGGTTATTTGGAATACAATATTCTTTCAGATGTTTCTGCGGCTGTTGTCTCATTCCTTGCTGCATCGATAGCTGCATGGATGTACACCATAAATGTCCTCACTGCAGTGCTTATCTTGGACGTTATCGACGATAAATAGCTTTTAGATATTTATCAGATGACATATTACATTTCGAAAGGTTTATGTACCTAACGTAACCAGTACTAAGATCTGATGTTTTATCACAGAAAAATAAATAAAAATATCTCGATTGATATTGATAATAAGGTAAACATTTTTTTAAGGGTAAAATCTCTTTATTTCATTTAAAGTAATATGATAAGAAAATGCTATGTTTTACTAACCGTACAGCACCTTGATTTTCAGGGACAATTGAATTCATTAATAATAGAAAAGTAGCCAACGAAATAATTTTTCTAATTATGTAAACGAAATAAATTGGTCTATATTCCATATATTATAATAATTTTATTGTTACATGTGTAAATGCTAGAAAAGGCATGTTAATAGAGAGAGGAAGCATAACTTGTCTATCTACTAAATACTCCTGATATCTCAAAAGAATTTCAGTTTTGCGATACCTGTTAAAACATACCTGGGAGTTATTTTTAGGATTTTTTTTGGGATTTTAATTTATACCTATATTTATATGCTTTTGTTTTTTTTATTTTATATCGTAAACAGCTACTGAGACCAACCTGATACAGACCTTTATCAATATGTTAAGGTAAGGATATCTTACCGCAATTTTTTAATTAATTGATGTATTGTTAACTTTTCTCTCTCTTATTATGCCTACATTTTCACCAATAGGCAGATTTTAGAAAAACATTATTTTACAATTCAATATTTATTTATTGTCGAACATAATTTTTGTTGTGCAATGTATGCTTTAATTAATTTAACATAAGTGTAAATAGAACGATACATTTCAATGGACGCTGCTTTTTATATTTCATTCGTGATATAGACGTTACCAGTTTTATGTTAATTACATTTAATATTTTGCATAATTTATACCGGTTAACTCTGAACTTGCTTTTTTGATTATTACTGTGATATTGGTATTGACTCCGGTTGTTACAATCTTCAGCTAAATGTTTGAATTGAATAATGTAGAAGATATTAGTTAGTTGATTTGAACAGTGAGTTTTTCTATGAAATAGGTCGATAGCATTTTTTCGTTGACTGCTTTGAGCTTTGGTTACATGATTGTGTTAGTTTTAGCGACAGATTCCACACTATCACACTGCCATTATGTATTAATTTATAACATGGAAAAAGGAAATCGCAACTGTCTTGTTATTATGAGTTGATTCTCTTTTTTTGTAAGCCCATTTTGCCAAACTAATGTGTACCATTATTGTAACATTATAACGATGCTGTAATTTTTGCTATTAACATTTACAATGTAACAATTGCAACTGAATGACTTGAATTTGTTTAATCATCATTATACATCATGAAAGAGTTTTATAGTATGATGCAAATGATGTAATGATTTATCAGACAAACTTCACTGTTATTTTAATCTTATAAAGTTCGACCTTAACCTCTTTTAGGTTTATGATGCAGATACAAAATCGCATGCTATTCTTTTTTAATTAGAGACTAATAAGTCGCGTGGCTAACATGAATTAAAAAGATATCCAAGTGGCAGTTAGGTACGAGGTACCATAAAATAAATAAACACGAGGCCATTTCTGTTTGAACACTCACGTGCGTGCTTAAATACTTTAAATTGAAAATGCGATCGTATTTTGTTGTGTATTCCACTGTTTAATAATGCTTGCTTAGTGATTATTTGTCTTGTGCATCCAATGAGTTTGACCATGTCTAGCAAGTACTTTGACATCATTGACAGAGCAGTATTTCCAATAGTTTACATTTTTGAGCCACAGCGCTGTTACACGTGTATTTCGTTAAATGTATGTCGTTATACATGGCATAAATCGCCTGACTTTTTAATTTTTATTTTCTGATGATTTTTCTTTATACATAAATAATCTATGGATATGTCTAAACCCAATCAATGTTTTTAATTTGGTGTTAATAAGTGACTATGTATATTGTCTGGAGATTTGTGCACATAGTGTTATATTAAACAGTTACGCAACATAAAGCAGTGCACTATACCTAGAATTATGTATGTATTGTGTAAAGCATGATATGATGCGGACTGACACATTCCTTGTGTTTTGAAGAAAACAGCGCTTACGAGCGCTTGTATGAAAAATGGCGATCGCTGAGCGATAATAAGCAAAATGGCGGATTGTGTCAGCGCAATTGAAGTTAACAAACGCGTCCTGGCCGAAAACTGTATAGTTTTTTTTTTCTGCGCTTTTTTCTGCCAAACACAAGGATTGTGAACTGAGCGAAACAGCGAAAGGCCTGATCACTCAACTGGTTCATTAATTATATATTGAGTGCAGCATTGTGTGCACAAATCTTCTTATTTAGCATTTACTACCTACTGAAGTATAGCATAGTTCATACAATTATATAAGAAACTGAGTGTTTACAGCTGTAATTTTAAATGATTGAACAATTACTGATATGATTCGTTCTGATTGTATAATTATAGATAAAAAATGGGTAAACTTGAATGTCAACATTATTATTATGTGGTATTAATTTAGTCTATGGCTGTATATTGTATTGTGTTCAACAGCACATTGTAATCGAATTTATCTTACTACGAATAATAAATTTTAATATCAAAATGCCGTTTGACAAATGAATGTGCCATTTTCCGTTATATGCTCACCATAGATCTTGTTGTCTTTGCTGTAAAGATATTGTTCGTGATCATGATATTGATGTTAGAAGTGTTTCGATGGCCTTTCTAGCTCTAATGCTATCACCTCAAAAACATCTAAAATTATTAAAAAGGTCAGGTCGTGAACAAACTTAACTGAAAGGGGTTTGAAGATTTTTGTATGGAGGGTGGCCCTAAACGTCGGCCGCCATTTTAATTTTTTTTCAAAATCGCGGTGCACAGCGAATGTTATATATTTAGCTGGAGGACATTTATACAAACAAAAAATATAATATAACATGATATCCTAAAGCGTCACATTTCGGAGTTATTCACCAAAATAAAAGTATAGGTTATATAAGAAATCATTATAATTAAACAAATTTATATCTGATTGTCATACTGAATTGTATTAAAAAGTTATGAAGGAACAAAATCTATAATGAGTATTAAAATATTTGTTTCATTTCTTTGTCTGATTCAGATTCAAAGTAAAAACTTAAACAACAAGAAATAACTACAAACTAAATAAGTAAATTCGTCATAACAACTGTCATTTTTATGTTAGAATAACTCAGAAACGAGACGCTTTATGATGTTATGTTATATAACATGTTATGCTTGTATAAGTGTCCCCTATCCAAACATATGACATTTATTGTGCACCGCCATTTTGAAAAAAACATCAAAATGGCGGCTGATGTTAGGGCCAAAACCTTCAAACCCCTTACAAAACAAAATTTCTGTGTGGAAATCAGAATGTTTTACAGCGTTTAATTATCAGTATTTGTAACTACAATCAACAGCACATCAAGCTAAATATGTTCGACATTTCGAGCTACCTTTGACATTTTAATATGAACCATCCAATTTGCTATACAAAGCAAATAGTATTTGATAACTTTGTTTATATATTTGAATTCTATATTCAATAACAAAAATATAGTTTATGAATGCCTTGTTTAAAATGGCGGCTAATCACTTTGTGTTTTTGCGTATTTTAACGGTTTTTAATCTGATGAATATATACTTACGATTTTGCTGTTGTACATATTATAATACGTAACATCTGCCGTTATTGTCTTAAAATTCAATCACATGTGTATATCTCTTTATTTCGTAAATCTCAAATGAAAATATTTTTAGCAAGCTAAGTTACGTCATCCATTAATAATTATGGAATATCCATTATATTTTTTTAAACTTAATCAAAATGTATTAAATTGGAGATCTATACCTTCTTACTGTCTATTTTTTTATTAACAGGTTTAGAAGCTACTTGGATACCTTTTAATTATTAATTTAAAGCCATGAAAATGTAAGGGTTTAAAAAAAAAAAAAATTAGCTTTATATTATTTTTGCTGCAGTTTAATACAATATTATTGATGGGTATGGCGTCGTCAAATTATTTAGCACAAATGTTGATACGGTTACTTTACCGGTTTGATTCTATCAGATGGTAGCTATTTCTGTATCGGAAACACGTCTGTGTTGTTTTTACGCCAGTCGTGAGGTGCCAATTTTAACTAGGTCGTATCGTATGTACCTGGGGTAGCACAGCACACGAAACTATCGCAAAATGTCAAATTTTCACAATTAGCTTCAAATTCCATTTTATGATGCATATTGGGTTGGAAAGTTGGACTACTTTGAGTGACTACTTACCTGTAGATTTATTTTTTTTTCAAAAATACGCCAAAATTGTAGAGATGTTCAAATCGAATCGAATAATGTGAGCAACACCTACTTTGACAAAAACACATTAACCTCCTTTGCGTCGCGCAGTCAGGTAAAAAAGAAAGTTTACCAGTGTTGATGATTTTACATGGCAATTAAGTGGTTACAGGTCGCACGGTTTGCCGACTATCTTTTTCTATACCACGTTGTTTTTGGTACATCGATGAGTTGATCGACTAGTACAGTCGATAAAAATACAGCAATTCAAGCTACCACTAACTCAAATTTTCTCAGTTGATACTAAACTCTATTTGCTGAACTTTAAACTGATAATCGAATGAAGAAGTTGACATTTTTGTATACGTTGATGTGCAGTTGAGTGTACTATGCTTGGTGTATTATGTATAACACAAAACTTAAACTTATCGTTGCTAACAAGCATATTTTGATAAACATTGATGTATAATGAGTTTAAAGTAATTAACAATTTTGTAAAAAGCGAAACAACTAAAACTTATGTTAACAAAACAGTAATCTCATTATGTCCTTTATTGCCAACAGTTAAAATATATAGTCTTTTGTCGATATTGTAAGAAAGTGGTGGAGTTCACCCAATTAAATGGTTAATCAGATGAACTCCACCTTGACATTGACATAGATCAATCCAACTTGACTCTATTTTGTAGTTTAAAAAGTGAAGCAGGTCCCTGTGATGTGTAAAAAATAATTTTCATTCACTCGTTGAATCTCAATTCAGAGGACGTATGACAATTTTAAAGTGATTATTAAATGTATCCAAGAATCAGCGCACAACGTATTAGCGAACAACCTCTCGAGGTGAGCGATTATAACAAGATATAACTATATAAGTATAGCGGCTATAATCCTGTTGCTTTTTCCTATTGGAGTTATACAAAAATCCGAATAAATTTAAATTAAAAATAATTTATTCCACATATTTGTAACAATAATGTATGCATACAAAAAAAGGCAAAATAGGTTTGAATACTGGTTTTACTTTCGACAATTTTTATCCCATGTATGTACCATACAATATTCGTTACCTTCCGCGTTGAAGGTTTTCAAGGATCTTTGTGGTAACGATATAAAAACAAAAGTTACACCACATCAACTAGAATGTTATTTGATATAGTAACTACAAAACGGTTTACTAATCTCCCTTGCTTTTGGTAAAATGAAGACTTAATGCTTAGATGTATTTTATTATTTGCGATGTATTTTTAGTTTACCACAACGATCCATTTAGAATCTCAAGGGGAGATCAAGAATTTTGAAATAATTCCTTTCTATTTTATACAGTGTAATCAAGACTTAATATTATAAATTATAATTATTTATGTAATATCTACTGTTTTTTATTTACCGAACCAACTAGGTACACTAATTGTGCAACATCGTTGTCAATCACATTTGTTGTTGATAGTACTGTTTGTTTAATATACAAACTTAGTACTATCAACAACAAATGTGCCCTCTCGCTTTTTAAATTACATTTTATATTAATTAAAATAAATAAAAGCGTCATGAATGAATATAAGTATATCACGTACGCTAGAGTTGTGGCCATCGTCAATCTGAATGAATTGCACGTGATCAGGTGTATTTTTAAAACGCTCGAGCCCCATTAGCAAACAGAAGACCCAAATCGCAGTTATAAAAGAAGAAGAGCGTTTCAAGAAGGGGCACCTTTTTTAACCGATTCGTTGCTACATACAATTACAGAAACGAAGGCTGCGAGCTTGATTTACGTGAAAAATGGAGATAGTTATATTCCGGGTTGATTTCTCTAAAACTTGATTTGAAAGAGTTATCATTGATTTAAAAATGACACGGTTTCAGTGGCTAACGCCACACGCAAAAAAAGTGATGCAGCAACGAATCGGTTAAAATGATCTCTGGCAGAGCACCAATTAGTGACATTGTTTTTTGAATATTTACTGCATACATTGGTAATGGAGACCAGTCACGTTTTATGTTATGAATGCAGTTCTATAGACATTGAGAAACTAAAACATAAAGTGCAAAAATTTTTGTTCTACTACCAAAATTGACAAAGTTATGAGCAAAATACCGAACGAGGTTCACAGACCGCGCGAACGCATGCGATGACGTCACAATGACCCAGCGCATGCCGCCGAACCACTGCGCGGTTTTATTCTGTTTGCGATATTCGTCCAACAGGGAGCGTAACGTCACAAGTTTATACACAATCGATTAATAACTGATTTTATTTGTTTAATATTAGAATGTTGTTATTATAATATAACAAATAAGTGATCGAAATAAGGTAGATATCGGTTTTGAGCAAGCGCAATCCGATAATGTACCTTAAGTGGATACCTTCATGGTATTTGATTATCTTAGTAATCATTTAAACGAGACAAGCTCTGAAATTCGTGGTTGGAAACTCAGAGGTAGGCAAATCTCATTATCAACCTAATTAGAACTGCAGGATAATAAATAGGTAGGTACACGTACTTGGACTAGCCTATAAAATACCCAAAAGGTTTAGGTTAGTCAGCCAGGGCAGTTGTGTTTGTTGTTGTAACTACCTACGCCGTTATTTTAACATTGTTATGTAGATGAGTATGTAGAAACTTTACTATTCAAAAATATTATGTATACAATAAATAAAATTAGACTTAAATACTTAATTTGACAGGAATGTACCTACGTTCTTTGGACACGTAATTTTGAGCTATGAATAAACGAAATCGCTTTGTTAAGTCCTAGTATTGTTTCTAGGTAGGTAAGTAGGTACTACTTTCTAAAATCCGGTTTATTTATTATAATCTTAGTACCTACTATATTTACAGCAAGTTTCGTGGTGATAGCAGCAAGAAAACTTACTTATCCATACAAACTTCTTTTGTGGTCTTCCTAGTCCCTTGGGGTCAAGGCGTGATTATTGTATAAAATTATGTTTAAGAGGCAGAATGATACTCGAATTAAAAAAGTTTTATTTAAATACGTCTAACTGTTTTCACATGGAAAGCGTACAACAGACAGACAGACAGACGAGAAATTCAATAACAATGTTTTTGGTTTCTATTGCGTGTATGGAGCCCTCTTATTCAAAAAATATTCAATGTACAGAATTAACTTTGGCTACAGTTTAATTACATGTATAGATATAGATAAGATAGATATATATATATATATATATATATATATATATATATATAGTTCCCGGGAACTTCGAGGAATATTCCCGGGAACGGCACATTTTATTGTAGTTAGACCTGAGTACGACCCTGGTTTTTACCCAAGGAAGGGTTATTAGAAACTTCATTACTTACACTTTTTATCATTCATTTACTCATTGAAATATACATAATACGACCCTGTATTTTTTTTAACATTCGTAAACAAGTTTTACTAAGTTACCTGCCCACTTGTTTACCACACGAGTAATGATGATAAAAGTTGGTATACAATTGTTGTGTTGTATACAAGGTAATGGTTGGTTGGGAGGTATTTACATCAAAATGATCCTCGCACTAAAATCTTGAAGCTTGGCACGAAAGCGGAATTTTGTCATCCCTCTTCATGACAGTACACCATTTTTGGCGCACTTTTGAGTCCTTTGGCACATTGAATAACAGTTTTTCAGGTGTACTAATTGAAGTATTAGTACATTTTATATAATACAGTACTTATAATCCGGCATATTTTCACTTAAAAACTGCAAAACCACAACACCACCCGCGCAGATCGAGGGAATCTTAATAAATGAATGGCGGAGAGCGCGCGCGCGGGTGGAAAGGTAATCGTGACGTCACATAAGCTATTCGGCCGCCCCGCAGTTGGCTTGTACAAAATGTGTAATATCTTCGCAACCAATGGACCGATTTCAATGATTTAAAAAGTATCGTACCTAAACGAGTTAAAGGAACAGCATTATATAGATAATATATGCATTTTCCGACTTGATACGGGGACCCATTATTATAATATTCTTCTTAAATTACATAGTAATACAATCAAAATGAAATAAATAGGCGTAATGATTTTTATTTTATTTTTATAATAGTTTCTAATAACAGCGAATTAGAAAAACAAATGTCGGTTCTGTTAATTTCAAACTTACAATTGTTATCGCTGGCTTGTCATTATCTAAACTCATAATATCTGCCATATATAAAGGAACCAAAAAGCTAAAGAATGTATTAAAAATGCACGTTAAAAAGGTTAATTTTAACTTGCTTGAGTATTGTCTAATGAAAGAAAGCAGGTGGTCACCACATTTTTACCAAAAAACATAATTATGTGTTAAAATATTTCATTTATCGTTCACTATTCAGAAATGATCATAATTAGGAAAACAAATAACTAAAGATGAGGCTGTATGTTTTTATACCCTCTGCCTGCCATTCGAAAATAAAATTATAAAAAAAAACAGATGTGCTCGCTTGTCTGTGACCTAGCCTATGAGTTGCCGAAGCTCAGTCTGTCAGCGATTTTGACCGCTTTTCTATTGTACATATTTATTTAATGAATTAAAGTATTCATTAAAACCATGTCTTGGTTATTCGGCTATAGTACAAAGCCTCCTCAGCCTCCATCAGATGACCCACCTGGTGATAGCGGTGGTTCAACCGCACCTCCTGTGACTCTTTCTAAATCAGAGAAAAAGGCTATGGAGGCTTATCGTTTTGATTCAAGTGCTTTAGAAAGAGCTGCTCAAGCTGCTAAGGAACTCGAAAGATCTAGTAAGTACTTTACAATATCTTGGAGGTTGTCATGTCTCGATATTGCATAATGCGACCGCATAACCTAAAACCAACATCGTGACTGATTAGATGATAAGAGATCTCCGCGATCTATCTAGTTAGACCTAGGTAAAAAAGTATTTAAGCAAATAATACTATGCGACATAAATATTAATTGACTATTTCCGAGGCTCGCATACATGATAATGCCACCCTGAGATCGCGGATTCGTGGTCCGGTCGAATCAATGTACAAACGAACTTTTCTGTATTGGCTAGGGGTCTGGGTGTACTGTTGCTGTCGTTGATATTGAATTCCATTGCACAAATGCTTAAGCTACTTGGGTTCTACTAGCTACTAATTGGGTTGAGTGCAGAGCAATATACGTGAAATTGTCTAAAATTATTTTTTTTGCAGTTCAGTTCTAAAATTTTATATTGATTAACTCATGGAATTGGTTTTTATTTTGTTTTATAATTGATATGGGATAAAATGAGCCCAAAGAGAAATGCAATGATCTTAACGATTGAGGAAAGAACAACCTTATGTCTAATTGCTGAGAGATAAAAAGTTTCGAAATATTCAAACTGTAGTTGCAGATTGTTGTTGTTTAAAGGCTTCATATCTTACTTAAACCATAATTTATGTATAGTTATAATGTTCTTTGACTTTTTACCTTTGTAGGTGGGTACTGATTAAAAATAGAATGATTGAAAAAACATTGCTTTTGCAAGTTTGATGTGTAGTTCTGCTGCTGATGTAGCAATAAATTTTAACAATAAATTAAACAAATTAGTATGATAATCATTTATATTTTAGTATTTATAACAAATAGCCAAAAAGCAAAGAAGTGGGACTAAAACTGAAGTGATAAAACTAAGCTGAACTGCTGACCAATACTGAATATGAAAAAAAAAAAATTTAACTTTGCAATAGAGACATCGACCTGTTTTAAAAAAATTCCTCCAATACTAGACCTAGATTAAAATTGACAAAACGATAGCTTTTGGTTTGCAGAAATGTTGTTTGCTCATGAAGATTTAAAGAGTATTTGCTGTGAGAACTGGTCATTGACAAAAACTCAAAGAGTAAAGTATGATTGGAGGAAAGTAGATAGATAGGATTAGGAATATTAACTTGAGATCCAAAACAAGGTTGAACGACATACTAATACAACTTGAGCGACTAAAATGGAGATGAATAGGATACCTACAAAAATGTGGTTTGTAAAGTGGAGCAATCTAGTTACACTCCAGTACGCTAGAAACGGCAAAAGAAAGAGAATTACAACTAAGATGTGTGAGGTGAGAAGAAGACGTAACTCAGCTGATGTTGGGACCTCTTTGAACAAGAATCGCAAGATACAAAGCCCATTGGAAATAGTTGGAAGGGGTCTAGCCACAGTGCTCTTAGAAACTAAATTAGATTTAAACTGATATCTTGTATTTTATGTACATGTAATGTCTGAAATTATAATGGGCTATTATTATCACTTTAACAAACAGTCTATTGTTTTTTTTATTATTCCATCATAGCTAAGCATACCAGATAATGATCCTTTAATAACATTATTTCAATTTTTTTTAAGAAATGGTGGAGAAGCAACATAATGCATATAACATGTACAATTTCACTGAGTAAAAGTTACTTTCAGTATTTATTCCCTGCTGAATTTGTCTCTTGATCAATTCAGAGTACCCAAGTGAATGAAATGATTAGTCTCAAAATATTTATGAAAATACTTTTATAGTAATTACGTAGTTATTTGCAATGTGTATATTTTTTATTTGTTATTCTAATATTGATTACCTCAAATAGGACATGCTAAAGAAGCTTTGGAACTTAGCAAGTTACAAGAGGCGACAAAGCAACAGGAGCAAATGGCTAAAATTAAAGAATATGAAGCCGCCATAGAGCAAGCTAAAATAGATCAAAAGAAAATTGATTATGAAGAAAGACGCAAAACGCTTCAAGTATGTACAGAAAAATAATATATATTATTGTCTTAACAAGATTTATAGTATCAAAAGTTTTTTATTTGATAGGAAGAAACAAAGCAACATCAAATGCGAGCTCAGTATCAAGACCAGCTTGCAAAGAAGCGATATGAAGAACAGTTAGTTCAGCAACAGAGATCGCAAGAGGAGATTCTCAGAAAGTGAGTATATCACATTTCTACTCTACACAAAATCAATGTTGATTCAGGTTTCCTGATCACACCGCCACATGGGGATTCCCATTGTGAATCTAAATCAACCTAGTGACATTGAAGCAAACACAAACATTTTATCAAAATTATCCAAGGGTGTAAGGAGTTCAGTGGCACATACATATATACATAAGAATTATATATCTAAAGTTATTGTTTATTTCAGGCAAGAGGAAAGTGTAGCTAAACAAGAAGCTCTAAGACGTGCAACCATTGAACATGAAATGGAACTTCGTGAAAAGAACAAACTTAAAACAATAGAAGCAGAAGCAAGGGCTCGTGCTAAAGCTGAACGAGAAAATCGTGACATCACTCTTGAACAAATGAGATTGAAAGCGGCTGAGAATAGAACTACCATTTTAGAAAGTATAAAGTAAGTTGCCTTTCCGTATTTCATTTAGATTTAGACTAAATTAAAATTTTTAACCTTTGATAATAACAGAACAGCAGGCAGCGTAATTGGTACTGGATTGAATGCACTAGTCACTGATTGGGATAAAACATTGGCAGCTGCCGGCGGATTGTCATTACTTGCCCTCGGTGTGTACACAGCAAAAGGCGCTACTTCAGTTACAGCAAGATTTATAGAAGCTCGTATTGGTAAGTGATAATAAGAATACACTCATAACTTAAATTTCTTAATTACTGTCAGTGTCATTTTTATATATTATTATTCCATATTATAGGAAAACCAACACTTGTAAATGAGACATCAAGATTTTCCATACTGGAAGCAGTTAAACATCCAATACTTACTGTTTCAAAAGCCATTGCTAGTTTTAAAAAACCTTCGGATGCATTGACAGGCGTGGTTCTTGCACCAACTCTTGAAAGGAGACTCAGAGACATAGCCATTGCCACTAAAAATACTCGCTTGAACAAAGGTTTTTACAGAAATCTTTTGATGTACGGGCCACCTGGTACTGGTAAAACACTGTTCTCAAAGGTAATTTTAAAACCACAGTAGCAAGCGACAAGACCAGAGGTGATGTGAGAATTGAAGTACTAAGAAACGAAGTGTGAGAGTTTAAATACTTGAATTGAATTTTTTTATAGATAAAGTAATTGTTAAATTTATTTGCTTGTTGTGGGCGTGAAATAGTATTATACGGGAGTTCAAATCATAGTTTAGACCAAAAATTGAAAGTGGTAACACATTTCATACTAATTTTCAAGTCCAAATACTTTAAATTAAGAAAACTGATTTTTATGAAACTATTCACATAAGGAAGACATCGATAACATTTTCGATATAATTAAAAAAAAACTGTAATTATGCAAATCTTAAAATTCTCCAATTTAAAGTATACTAATCTTATCCAAATTGTAAATTATTTTAAATTTTTACACTTACTTTATAATTTGATTGTATAAAATTTCATAAAAGCCGACTTTTTATTTTAGTGTGTGAACTTGAAAGTTTTTATCAAACGTGTGCGATTCCTAATTGGACGTATTACCATGGTTAGGATCCAACCCACAACTTCACTTAAATTGACGTAAGTATACCAAAAAGGCCTTTTCTACTACTATACTTTCACTTTACGAAAACAGCTGTAGCAAAATGTCAGAGTGAAGGGTCGTTTTCTACTTATGCTACTTTCTATTTGTTACAGCTGTTTTCGTGACGTGAAAGTATAGTAGTAGAAAAGTCCATTTTGGTATACTTACGTCAATTTAAGTGAAGTTGTGGGTATCCTAATCATGGAAATACGTCCAATTGTACAATTGAAAAATCGATATTGTAATTCTCATTTCACCTCATTTGGCCTCGATGCAAAATCACTTTAATGATACAAAATTAGACCAGTTATTAATGTGAAAATATTTTTCATAGAAATTAGCGAAACATTCAGGCATGGACTACGCAATTTTAACTGGAGGTGATGTAGCTCCAATGGGAAAAGATGCTGTTGCTGCCATCCATAAAGTGTTTGACTGGGCCAATACAAGTCGCAAAGGTAAAACTGGCAATTTTTTTCTCGCTCTTCTCAATTTTCTGGAAGTCATGCTTTATTATATTGTGGCTTTTATAGTCTACACAAATATACAAAAAAATTTTAATTTTGTATTTTAAAATTGTAAATAAAAATATATCATTTAATATTGATAGTTTTCAAGATATAATATGTCCATTTACATATGTATTTTATTGAATAATCTAATTTGAAAATATTTCATGCAAATTGCTTTTAAAACCTATTACTAACAAACAAAATAGCCTTGATTAACCGATTCGTTGCTGATGGCACGCCTGTCGTGTCGTCACTTTTTTTTGCGAGTGGCGTTAACCACTGAAACCGTGTCATTTTTAAATCGACGATAACTCCTTCAAATCAAGTTTTAGGGAAATCAACCCAGAACAAAACTATCTTCATTTTCCACGTAAATCAAGCTCGTAGCCTTTGTTTCTGTAATTGTATGTAGCAATGAATCAGTTAATATTTAATTTTCATTAGATTATGCTTAATCTTTAAGGTGTTCTACTGTTCATTGACGAAGCTGATGCATTCCTGAGAAAACGCTCTTCAGAAAGAATAAGTGAAGATTTGAGAGCTGCTCTAAATGCTTTTCTGTATCGTACATCAGATCAAAGCAATCGTATTATGTTGGTGCTCGCTTCTAACACACCTCAGCAGTTTGACTCTGCAATAAATGACCGTTTGGACAAAATGATAGAATTTGGACTACCTGGCCTTGAAGAACGAGAACGTTTGATCCGGCTTTACTTTGATACGTTTGTCTTGAAGCCAGCGTCGGAAGGAAAAAGGTAAAAGAAATTAAATATTTTATATATACAATAAGAAAACATAATATTTATAAACCTGGTCAAAATTAGAGAAGCGACAAAAAAGATCTTAATATTTTTTTTTTACATTATTGGAATTCCATAGTGCAGTGGTAAATGAGCGCAGCTTCACTTAGTAATAAAGCAATTCGCGTGGGTTTTTGTACGTTTGGAATGGCATTAAAATTCCGCAACCAATTAAGGTCCGCGTGCTACTTATGACTGTAAATTGTTTTCGATATCCTTTAAATTATAAACGATTAAATAATAATAGTTAATCTCAACAGGCACGACGTTGAATTTAATACTTATTCTTACTAATCAAAAGAAAATTTAAAGCCAAGTCGATAAAATTTATTCCAAAAGTTGAAATTTAAGTACCTCCGTGATGATTACTAAAATAAATATTTTTGTTACTGACATAAATTTATGTATACATATTTCATTATTTTGATTCAATGCTCTTACAGTTGAAAGATCAACTTAGGAGAAAGAGGCCCGCATACCTGTACGCCACTTCGTAGTCGTACTTCGTACTTCCGATTCGATTGGTTTGGGTCTGGGTGTTGTGGTACCGTCATCATTCCTGAATTCCATGACAATTCCTTAAGCTACTCAAAAAAAAGCTAAGCTAAGAAGTAGTATTATAAAATTTATTAAGTCGCATCATAACACTTTCTTAAATAAATCATTTTTAGTATACATAAGTATTTATTAAGCCGTTTGTTGTTATTGAAATTGTTTTTTCTTCGAGTTTTTAATTTATTCAGGAAAGCCTTATGCCCCAACCCAACTTCCCCTGTTTTTTTGCTCTCCTTAGCAAACTCTAAGTCAGTAAACTTAATATTTGTAAACCGCAAACTTTGTTAATCTTAGCTGTTAAGATGTTCTTGTTGGTTGTCCAAATATATAAAATAAACTTGAATTTAGAACAATTTAAGTGTTTGCATTTATATAAAAAACCATATAAATTTGATTTTCCAGACGGCTGAGTGTGGATCAATTCGATTATGGTGCCTTATGTTCCGTTTTGGCCTCACGTACCGCAGGCATGTCTGGTCGAGCTCTGTCTAAGCTCGGTGTAGCATGGCAGGCTGCAGCTTATGCTTCCGACGATGGCCGCCTTACCGAACAAATGTGTATAGAAATCTGCGATGATGCCGTCAGAGACCACCGTCAAAAGGTAAAAATATGTCATAATAATTTAATTTACACCCTATTATATCGGCCGATCCAACTGAAAGCTAAATATAATAATATTAATTTAATATTTCTTAATTTCATACCAATTAGCCTAGCTCAAAGTAAGCACTGTAAGGCTTGTGTTATAGATACTAAGGTAATTTATATACGTACATAGATATGTAATATTCAGAGAAAATATAAACAGCCATTACCATATGAGTTGTATTTATCGCAAAAACATCTGCTGCTCCTTCTGTATCTCGAACCAAGGACTGGTTGCTGCGAAAGACAGAATCTCTATTGTTGCACCAAATGGTCATCAGATAGGCATTTGCAAATGTTTAATCTCCGCAATGGTAGACAGAATTAGTATAGTTAAATACTTTTGAGTGCTAAAAAATATGGATTCGATATTTTGTCGTAAATTACTGTTAATTTGTTACGTGTATTTGGACGGCCGTTTGGTGCAACGGTAACGATCCTACCTTTCGCACCGATGGTCCTGGGTTCGAATCCCGGACGGGGCAGTAATTGTATGACAAATACGAGCATTTGTACCTGAGTCATGGATGTTTTTATATATTTCTGTGAATATTACTTATTTGTGTATGATATATGTATGTCTATCCGTTACCCTAGTATCCATAACACAAGCCTTAAAGTGCTTACTTTGGATTAGGTTAATTGGTGTGAATGTAGAAAATATTTATTATTATTTGTCGTAATAATATATGTAATTTTGCAGATGGAATGGCTATCCAATGAGGAAAAGTCGCGCAGTATGATGCCTTATCTTATGGACTTACCGCCTTTAGATCAAGGTGACAACAATTCACCAAAGGCAACAATTACCGAATTGCCAACCAAAGAAGATATAAAGAGCAAAACTACAACTCAAAAGAAGTCTTTCTCGAAAGATATTGAACCAGAAAAGTGACACCGTGTTATAAATGATCCACATAAAGCAGAAATAATATCTTCCAAGATTAGCAGTAATAATAACTGTGATAACCACAACAGGAATGTGTATGACTTTACAATTTCAAAACTTCAAAAATTTATTGCATTAACAGATCGCGATATGGAAATCTTGCGGAGTATATCACAAAAGTCAAAATATTAAAGTGAACGTGTTGTTTGTTGATATAGTTATGTTGTAAAAAAAGAAGTATTCATACTTTGGCAATGGCATCTTGTAAAAAGTTCTATGACCATTCCTATTAACATTTTGAGTGTAAAAGAATACAGTTTAACTCTTGATAACTTTCAGTGAGCATCAAATTGGATTGTCTGTCAAATTCTTCACAAAAGTTCTTAATTTCTTGAAAGAGTTTTTACATTACACAAATAAAATATTTCAACTGAATCTCCTGTTCGAGGCAAAGTACCCAAAAGACTGGCAGCATTGCCCCTTTGAATGGCCAAGCTTATGCGCTGAGCGAAGCAATTGCCACTTCTCCGGTCACCCGTTGCCTCAAACAGGCGAGCAGTCAAGTCCTTAAGAAATAACTTAGCATTAGTTCCCCAAGGGCCCATCGTCTCTCCTGCAAAAAGGAGGAAAAAGCATGTGTCACCCAAATCCCTGTATTTGCGAGCTTTATTTGGCCTGGCTGAGCTGCTGTCGCATCAATATGGCACGGGGCTAAAGTGTCCACACATGTCGCGTCCCATACTAGGGTCCTTCCCCTGTACCAAGGTACAAGCGACATTCCGTCAGGCCTACCATCCAAACGCAACACCCCGCTCGGCTCTAATATAGTAGACACCAGCAGTCGCTAAAGCTCTGCGAATGGTGTCGTTAATCGAAGCGTGCCTGCTCAATCGCCCCGCACTCCGCTGGCACGAGAGGCCATGATGGCCCAGCTCGCAGCGACACCGATGTGGTTCGTTCGTCTTGAGGGTTATCGATAGCGTGAGGGTAGTTGTCTAATAACGTACTGATATTGGTGGAAAGGTAAGCATGCAACCATAGACCTGACTGAGTTGTCACATCCCTTCACAAAAGTTATGCTCGCTAGGCATCAGTTTCAGAATTGACTTTTAATGGACTATTTGTTATTATCCTATCTTGAGGAAAAGGGAAAAGTTACTGCTATGCATAACCGGCTGGCTATGCATTTGCTGGCATGCTGGTATTTACTGCTTCTTCTCTTGTCATTACGAGATTTTACGAAGTCAGCATTATGAGATGAGATTAACATTTATCTATGGTTCATTATATAAGTAGCATTAGGAGCTTCATGGTTTGGTAGTAAAAAGCTATTTGAATGTAGAAAACGTAATGAATTTGGCTTCCTATATACAAAATGATGATTTAGAATCACCGGCTAGTTAACCTAATACTTTTTATTACCAAACCTTAGACGGTTACTATCCATGAATACTTTTTTAAAGCAAAAAAAATATTTATGTTACGCGAATTTAATGTGCGTCACTTTTATTGCATATTTACAAATCTCCCTTTGTGATCTTCTTCTTCTTCTTCTTTATTTAAATGGCGCTGTCCTTATGGATTCCGCCAATATCGAGTTTTCTGCTAAGACATTTGTTACACTGACTCTGCTTGCTTGAGAAGTGTCATGAATGCACAATTTGTTTTCATATTTAAGTGAAATTATAACGATTGTGAAACTGTTGATTTATCTGAAAAGCAAACATACACAATATATACACCGTTGTTAGTGGGTTAATTTAGACAAACAAATTAGAGTCTAATTTTATTGGAGGTTAGGTAATCACACAGAACATAAACGAACTTGGTATTGACATATGTAAGAAGGGATTTAAAGTTAATGGGTCTGGGGATATATGGAGGGAGCAGGTCATACAGGGAACTAGGAAACTTAGGGCATTCAAAGAAAATATGATCCGTTGATCCTTCGTCCAAACCGCATTCACACAAAGATGAGTCCCTAACTCTTATTTTAGCTAGATGAACAGGTGTACAGGATTGGCCTAACCTGAGGCGACAAATAGTAGATATGCAAGTTTTAGTCGCGTTTATGAATTTAAAGAACCATGGTTTTACGAGTATAGACTTTTGAATATCAGAGTAATGCTTTCCTACAACACTGCTAGATTTTCTCCACTGAGAGTCCCACGCAAGAGCCAATTGTTGCTTTGCCAGCAAAGTAAGGTCATGGGAGAACAACCTAAAATGCACGTCACATCCATTACGGGTAGCTTCCTTTGCAATAAGGTCAACTGTTTCGTTCCCTTCTATGCCCGAGTGTCCTGGTATCCAAGCAAGGCACACATCAAGACCCTGCTGGTTGCATCTATATAGAGCACTTCTGATGTTGAGTATACACGGGAACTTGGTTTTAGACCTAAAGGGATTAGACAATATAGCCTGAAGGCAGCTTTTGGAGTCCGATAGGATAATCGTCTTGTTAAGTTTATGTGATTCCACATATAACAGAGCCTCAAGTAACCCAACAGCTTCACCGGTAAAAACAGATGTGGCAGGTGGTAATTTGTAATTTAAAATAATACTATATTTAGGGATCCAAACAGCAGTACCTACACACTCACAATCATTAATCTTTGAAGCATCTGTGTACATCACCAGCCAATCGCTCCAATTCTTGTTTATATATGATTGTAACAGGGAGTTAGCATTAGGAGAGTCTTTATAAATACCGAGATCGAGTATAATTTGAGGTTGAAAGACTAGTGAGTTAAATGGACAGTCAAACAGGGGATTTAGGGTGCATTGATAAACGGGGCAGGGAAGACGAATAAATTTAACAAAACTATTAAATAAACAGGGAGTGTTTTTATGGGTCCAGTATCTATCAAATGATATGTATTCTGAAAGCTGATGGAGTTTACCAATCAAAGGGTGGAAAGAATTTTGGATAATTTTGAATAAGTACCTATCTGATAGGTATTGTCTCCTGAGTGATAAGGGAGGCTCAGCACATTCCACTTGAAGAGCGTTTATAGGAGAGGATTTCATAGCGCCGACTATTATGCGGAGGCACTTAGATTGTAACTTGTCCAAAGAGTATAGGGACATTTTTAAACATGGCTCTAAAAGGAAAGATCCATAATCTAAATGGCTACGAACTAGGGCATTGTATAGAAGTCTTTGTGAGAATGGGTGGGCACCCCACCAAGATCCTGATACTGAGCGAAGGACATTAATATTTTTCTCACATTTTCCAACAATGTGGGCAATGTGAGAAGCTCCTGTCATCCTAGAGTCAAAAATGATTCCCAAAAACCGAGCTTTATCTTTAAGAGGAATGATCTCATCCTCATACCTAATAGAAATTTCAGAAGGGAGACTAGAACGGTTGAAGTGGACTACATTCGATTTTTGAACAGATATCGAAAGACCATGTTCATCAAGCCAATCCTGTAAGTAATTCATAGCTGAGTTAAGACGAGCAGTGGCTACATCTACATCACTGTTAGATATGTAAAGAGCTAAATCATCAGCATACTGTAGAACATTGCAGAAGGAATTCAGAGATAGCTCGAGATCATATGTATAAATCGAGTATAGTAAGGGACTTAACACTGACCCTTGGGGAAGACCTTTCCACGAAATTCTAGGCGGTAGAAGGGAGTTGTTCACGCAAACTTGAATAGATCGTGACGAGAGTAGGTTGGAGATAAGATTTACAAGCCTCACAGGGATACTCAGATTGAGCAATTTTTGCCTGAGTATTGGAAGCAAAACATTATCATAGGCTGATGCTACATCCAAAAAGACTCCAATCACGGATTCACGCTTGGAAAGACCTAACCAGATGTCTGTGACAAAGATACTGAGACTGTCCATGGTGCTCATACCCTTTCGAAATCCAAATTGACTCTTTGCAAGTATACCCTTATTTTCAACTATCCATTCCAGCCGGTTTTTTACAATGTGTTCCAAGACTTTGGCCATTGTGCAGGATAAAGCAATAGGTCTGTAACCATTATGATCATTGCTGAGTTTACCTGGCTTTAGGATAGGAATGATGATTTGGGTCTTCCATTCCTCTGGAGGAACTCCAGAAAGAAAGATATTGTTGAGGATCTTTAGAAACATGCTTTTGGTATTTGGGCTGCTGTTAACAAGAAAGGAATAAGGAATCCCATCAATTCCTGGAGAGGTATCTTTAAGTCCATTCAAAGCGGTTGTAAGCTCCTCCATAGAGAATAAGGCATCAAATTCATTAGATTTGGGGCAGAAAGCAGATCGATATATTGTAGCTTCTTGTAAAGTAGGTACTGAGGGTGGTGTCAGTTTGTTGGAAAAGGGTTCCAACCACACTGATGTGTCATTAGAAGTTATGTTGCCTATTCCAGATGTAGAGCCTCGGAATCTTCTAATATTTTTCCAAACCATTGATGGAGGGGATCTAGGTGAAAGCCCTTCACAGAATTTGTACCAACCTGCTTTTTTCTTCTCTGACAAGATTCTTACTGTCCTAGCAGAAATTTCACGGAATTTTATATAGTTAGCCTCGGTCATTGATTTCGAGTATGTAAACTCGGCTAGTTTCCGTTCTTTACAAATATTGGTGCACTCAGAGTCCCACCAAGGGAGGGAAGGTGATTTGTGCTGGAAGATATTTTTTTCCGGAATAGATCTGCTAGCAGCCAACAAAATTGAGTCTCTAAAATGTGAGTAGACTGTGAGAGCATTATTAATATCGACATTCGGAATGGAGTCAATTTGTCTGTCTAATGTGGACCGAAATAGGGGCCAATCTGCTTTTGTTACATTAAATTTCAGTTGAGGACGGAGCGTTTTGAGGGGATTAGGGCGACAGGACTCTGACATTGAAATCACTATAGGGAAGTGATCACTTCCATGGGATGTAGGTAGGATTGACCAGTGAAAACGCGGGGAAATGGAAGGAGAGCAAAGAGATAAATCAACTGCACTTTTAGGGTTTTGTGAAGGATATACTCTACGAGTAGGTGATCCATCATTCAGTAGGCAGATGTCGAAATTATCACACAGGCCCAAGAAAGATGAAGAGAGGCTGTCACAGTAGTAAGAACCCCATGAAGTGTGATGGATGTTGAAATCACCTAAAATAACAAATGGGGGGGGAATAGTGGACAGGATAGTAGACAACTCTGACAGACATGCCACATCTGGATAAGGAATATATATGGATAGGAAGGAGATGTTAAAGGCTCTTAATGCAACTGCATTAATATTTTCAGTATGGGGAGGGAGAGGAAGTTGTGTAAAGACTATTTTTCTAGAAACAAGTAATGTAGCACCTGCATGCCCATCACTCCTGTCATCCCGGAGACATGAAAAGCCTGAAACCCGGAAAATGGATCCAGGCTTCAGTCGCATCTCCTGGACAGCAAAAATAATGGGGGAATATTTTTGGATTAAAAAAACTAATTCATTCTTTTTATTTTTACTGCTGCGACAGTTCCATTGCAGAATTATTGGCGACATCGTGACCGACTTGAAGAAGCTTAGACAGTTTGTTTCGGATATTGTTCGGTAATTCTATGTCACTAAAACGGTCAAGAATATTGATAGTGGTTGTCAGTAACAGGTAAATAAGGTTATCATCCGAGTCCGGTTTATCATCAGGGATAGCACAGCCGTTATCCAGCTGAGATTTAGGGGTTGCAACTATCTCTCTGTGGGCCTGACGGTCATATCCTGGGGTGGAGGCAGGCATATGGGGCTGTTTACGGGTTGTAAGAGTTTTCCTGTATGAGGTTGAAGGCAAACTATTACCTAATTGGGAATTTTGAGGGATTGAGACTGCCATATTTTCGGGGATACGTCTAGCTGTGTCAGCAAAAGATCTTCGTACTTGTGGGAAGCGAGCTGCTGCTTCAGAGTAAGACAAACTCTCTTGTGACATTACCAATTTTATTTGTTTCTGTCTGGACTGTTCTGGGCAGGAAGGATCATTTGATCTGTGGTAACCTGTACAATATAGGCAGGTGGGAGTAGTTTTTTGACATGAAGCACCTTCATGAGGCTGGGCACAAACAAAGCATCTGGCTTGCGATCTACACTGAGATTGTATGTGGCCGAATCTGCAGCACTTGTTACACTGGATGGTTGGTAATATATAGGTTTCAATTGGGAGTGATGTATAGAAGCAGTAGACATGTGATGGTAGCTTTTGGCCCGTAAATGTGAGAACTACTGTTTGCGTTGGTATCCACACTGTGGTTCCATCTAAAACAGTTTTCCTATTCAGTCTGCGTGCTTTAATAATTGTCCCAAAACCTATAGGTACCTCTATAGATTCTACCAGTTCCTCAAGGGTCCACTCTACTGGTATCTGACGAACAATACCCATTCTTGTGATGCTATAGCTAGGGATAATTGCCTCATATTTAGCAGGAGAGAGAGCTGGGTGTTCTAGGAAAGCATTAGCATCTACAAAAGATTTAAACTCAACTGAAATTCGGTTTCTCCCAATGAGTTTCACACCATCACACACTACATTTTTAATATTGTTGCGAAACAAAAAATGACCAAATTTAATAGGGCGTAATGCAGTACCAGAGGATGGATCACTTATTAATTTATTAATGTGCACTACGAAAGGAGCTTTGTCTTGGGCAGTATATTTAATTTTATTATTTAGGAAATCAGGTTTGGTGTAAGTAGACTGAATTGAGGGAGAGGATTGTGATGAGTTGGTTTTTTTAGGCGGTTGAGATGCATTTAAGTCTGTTGGGGCACGTTTTCTAGAGCTGACATTGTTAATATCAACTTCCATTTGTGAGGTTTGGCTAAACATTGGAGGAGATAATTGAGCACATGGCTCGCCGTCTCCTCCTCCCGGATCGGGAGGATCTGACATTAATTAAAATTAAGACTTAACGGTTAACTACTTACATGCACAAAATACAAACACCACCGTTAATAAAACGTACACAAAAATAATAATTCAACAGGAATATATAACTTAAGAAAACTATGATAAACGAAAATTTCACAATAACACGTTGTGACAAACACTCGACCAAAAGCAGAGTCCATCTCCCTTTGTGATCACCAGATCTGTGTAAGAAGTGACAGGCAATCAGCCATTCAGATGCTCGTTAGATTTCGAATTATCACTTTGCAATCATGTTTCCGTATTCGACTGAGGGCGTGTTTGTTTCTTTGTGAACGAGGAATTAAATTTCTAAGACATAGTTTTGGCATCTTAACTTGGCCGTTCATGAGAATAACGAAATACAAGCTGGTAGCATATTATCGGCAGGATTTATTTGGTTATGAGAAATTAAGTTGAATTAAGTCCATTCTATTTGATCTATGAGCAATTTTGTGTTATTTTCGCCTTTAAAATCATAATTATAATTTAAAAAAACTGAGTAAGAACAGACTTACTTTAGCGAATTAATAAAAAGGTTTCGGTTCAATTTATAGTTAATATCCACCCTAGCCAAATTAACCGATTCATTGCTACATACAATTACAGAGACGAAGGCTATGAGCTTGATTTACGTGAAAAATGAAGAGTTTTATTCTGGGTTGATTTCCCTAAAACTTAATTTAAAGGAGTTATCATCGATTTAAAAATGACACGGTTTCAGTGGCTAACGCCACACATAAAAGAAAGTGATGACACGACAGGCGTGCCATAAGCAACGAATCGGTCAAGAGGAGTGCTTGGGAAAAGCAAAATTATTCTTCTACCTATCCTATCAATCCACTTATAAATATGCTCACTTTCATGGTTGTTTCAGTTGGGTATGACATGGGTAACCGTAGTTGCATTTAAATTAACTAAAAGTATATTATTTCCTATCTGAATCTTTATTTGGTATATGCATGTACCTACTGTACAAACTTATTACAAATTAATATTAAGAGTATGTTTAGAGAATTGTACATTTGGACTAATGAGTGTTGCTTGGTTCATAAAAAGTGAATGTTAACGATTTGTTTTTACTTGTAGTTAATTAGAAAGAACTTTCACTGATCACTCTTTGTTTTATTTACTCAGCGGCTTAATTATTTTTATTTTATGTTAGAAGGAAGATAGTCGAAATAATTTACCATCAAAATGCACCGATAACATAATTTATTTTGACATCGTTTTAAGGTAAAGTATAAGCATAAACATGGTACTTTAAAATTTATAACATCATATGAAAGGCGACGGAATGTTCCAAGTTTTCGTTAAACAATAACGATTTTGATAATTCAAAACGCTAAGACGTCGCATTAATAATTTACACACACAACAATTTAATTAACCAATTATAGTTTATAACAATCATTTAAAGTAATAAATAATTACAATTAATATTAAAGCATAACATTGATCAAAAGCTAAACATTTAGATAAAGTTCATTAGGAAAATAAATAGATTAAAGACATAAATGCTGCACTGCAGTTATTAAAGCATAAACTGTATCCATCTTAGTAAAGTCTGCTCATTCTAACTTGTCCTATTTTGTAAACAATCTTGGCACAACTTTTTAACAAAATCACCCATTTATAAATAGAATAATAACAAAGTCAATAATCTATTTAAATCGTTATTATAGACTGAAACCTATTGAATCTAATTATTAGTTGATTTTTAATGCTGCATTATCAATAAAAAGGAGTGCCATGATTGTTTACCAATTAGGACAAGTTAGGATGGAGGTTGGACTGTAGTAGGAGTAATTTTGTTATTTTGAGGCCATATTAACGGTGTTTATTTTTGAACTAGAAATTATTGTCCATTTCAAAATACTGATAGCCGTATACATCCCACAACTAGACTTTCTGTGCTTTAATGCTGCAACATTTGAGAATAATTTAATTGCAGAAGTATCTACTTTAAGTTTACAAAGTTTTTCACACCTTTAGAAGTTAGTTACCTTTCATATCACATACATTTGGCTTACAATAATATGTGTTTATTTTGAAAAATATGGTTAGTTTATTTGTTACTATATGACATCGAAGACGATAAACAAAGGTTAAATGGCTTCATTAGGTTACTTTTCATTGGCTCTACAGACAAATAGATGTAAAAAGTTAAGAGATGTTGGTAATAAGTACATATCTCTGATTATGCAAGCCTATTTAGGATGAAAGGAGAACCTTTTGTTTGCTATAATTTCAATTGTCATAGAGTCTTGGCATACTTATCAAAAGGAATAAATTGATATACATTGCAGGCTTAATCTTGTCAATTTATATAGCTACATATTGTTTCATTTATTACTAGCCGGCAAGCTATATCAAATTATATATTTTTTAATTATGACAAAGTTACGAATTAAAAAAATATAACTGCAGATTAAATCATTATATGTCCATAACTAGAGACTCCTTACAGTGCTCCTAAAGTTTCTAAAATTTCTCATTGGGATTCCCCAATCCCGATAGCAACTTGATGCAGTATGTTTGTTTCTCTTATAAGATCTGAAGTAAATTCATTAAATCAACAGAAATTAATTTGCTTTTTAATTACCATATTTTCAGGCAAATTGACACTATTTAATTACATGGAACTAAAATAAATAGGCCTAAAGAAAATTCATCCATTGAGAATAGTTGATAATAATAAAATAAAGTAAAAGATATTTAATATAATTACTATGATCTCATTATTAATAACAATCCCCCAACTGTGGGTAGCTCTGCTGCATCCTTTGTATTAAATCGTAATTGCTTACTGACAATATATTGTGAACCCTGCTGATTTGAACTGCATTTGAAAATATACAATTTCCTTATGAATAATGTGTTTCTTCACAGACATTGCATTATCAGAAATCCCTTTATCTTTTCTTTACAGTCATAATGCTCTGTCTAAAGAGAAGCCACCGTTACTGATAAAAAAGTATTTAAATACCTTGCATTTGTAGTAGAGGCATCAACCTAAAAATGGAAAAGGTTTGGAAGCAGTGATACTTAGGAATACTCATTAAGGGTATGGCTATGAATGAATTGGCATTTAAGTATCTTGCACAAATGTTAATGTATTAATAATTTAATATAGCACCCTCTGTAATCTAATATGCCAATTGTGTATACTGCCGTCCGTTATCTAAAACGTTGCTAACCTCACAGTGATCTCATGCATTTGAAATGCCGTAATAAAGCAAAAAGTAAATCTCTTTTTATTTCATAGAGGATTCATATTTCTACTAGTTTTTAAAATAGTTCTAGTAAAAACATTAATTTAAAATATTTTCTGCATTTTTCACTAATATCAAATAATGATCATGTGGCTTAGCAACATTTCAACTAAGCAACAGCAATAAATGATAATATTTCTTTAATCATTGTGTTACTAGTTCGCTCATTACATATTGTTCGCTCATCCAGCATATTATTTCAGTTCGCTTGCAGCGCAGGTGTAACTACTATGCATTTCTATGGCTTTGTCAAACCAATAGCAAAACAAAAATATTAACAAAGAAATCCATTGTTTTTTAATGAAAATCAATATCATTTACCTTGGTAATAATATTACAAAGTACTATTCATATAATTGTTAGAACTACAAAACGGTGAAAGGCAGTTCACAAGAATGTTATCAAATTTGATATTGAATTATTGAATTTTACAGACTGTAGTATATTGCTTTGCAAAATAGTTGTAAACTTATTTCAGCATTCCATATGCATATTATTTTATGGAAATAAATACCTTTCTGATTAAAATATAACAGATTTATAGCAGTAAAAAGAACAAAAAAAATAACAGATATTATACATAATTTTTTTTCGAGCATTGATTTAAGATGATTTAACTCCACATACATACTAGTTGCTTTTAGAACCAGAACAACATGATGTCTGTACAGGAGTCTCATCGTCTACTACTAGTACCCTCGATGACCTTGTGGCTTCACTCTGGGAGTTCTGTTCTAATTTCTCTGTCATTTCCCTTGTTAATTCCAGAAAGAGGTCTTCTACACCTTGATTTAATTTTGCTGATGTGTAAAAATGTTTTGCACCAACCATAGCAGCATAGCTTAAAATTGATAAAATATGTTAGAGTTTACTGAAAAAGCCAGTTATATTGCTTTGTTCTCATTCTTTGTCTGTATGCTACTAACCTTTCTGCCTCTTCAAGGGGCACAGTCCTTTCATGTTCCAAATCAATTTTATTACCAGCTATGACTAGCACAATTTCAGATCCCAGCATTTTCTTTAATTCTTTTACCCAGTTCTTGACCTAAAAATGACTCAATTAGAAATAAAAATGTTTATTATGCAAGCGTCTTTTCACTCACATTTTGAGTATTTTTAAAAAGTGAATATGTGTTTGCTAGCTCACCTTGCCAAAGGAATCTTCATCAGTAATATCATACACAAGGATTGCACCATTTGAATTTCGGTAGTAAATTGGGCCTAATGCATGAAACTTTTCCTGTCCAGCTGTATCCCAAATCGAAAGATTAATCCGTTTTCCATTGATATTTAATTTTTTGTTCAAAAACGTTGCCTGCAAATATATTACATTATTAATATAAGAACTCAATACCTGCAATTTACAAAATTATCTTTATATTTTTATTGATTACCTGAAGTGTAGTAAGGTGTTTGTCATTGAACTTATCTTCAATATAGCGCAATAACAATGAAGTTTTCCCAACACATCCTTCGCCTAGTAGCACTACTTTGAAATTATACGTTGCACTCGTGTCCATCATGATTAATCCGTTAGTATATGTACAGTAAATAACGAAAGTCAAAAGAATATTAAATTAGTACTAGACACGCAACTAATACCTACGCAACCAATTAAATTTTATCTCACCTTTTAGCGAGTAATTTAAGGGTTCGTTTTACATCACGTTGAAAAAGTTAATTATTCAATTATTTGTTTATTTGTCTCTAATCACTTTTGCAGCTAATAATACTGTAGATCAAATAATTTCTACTAAGAAAAACAAAGATTCGCAAAAACTGATCTGGCGATGGATGGCAATCACAGATTAGATAAGGTTAATTATAATTAATTTACTTTACCTTGTTTTGATTTCCCATATGAGAAGGCATAGGTTACATAGTCCATACAGCATAGTTCACACATTTCATTTCATAGTTGTATCCTATGTCCCTGGAGTTTCGCTTAGCGGTAGTCCTTTAAAGTAGGTGATGAAATTTAAGGACTTGGGTCATTGGGTCACTGACGACCTCAAGGACAGCATGGATATTGAGAGGGAGCGCAGGTCGCTGGCTGTGACATGTAATATGCTGGCCCGAAGGATTGCGCGGTGCAAGAATGCGGTAAAAATCTCAATTTTTACTGCCAATCGGTCTACACGTGCAGCCTTTGGACTAGCTATACACAGCGAGCATACAGCGACCTGCGTGTTCAATATGATAACGCACTCAGGATACTGCATGCGGGGCAGGGCTGTCGTGGCGTTGTAGCGCGTCGGGAATGTTTGCGGAGGCGCATTCAGACGACTTCTATGCCATAAAAAGAAAAAGGTCCGCCTCCATGCTCAATAGGCTCCGCTTCAGCACTAACGGTTTACTTTGTGTGTTCAAAGACTGGTGGGATACCCCTCTGCTGCGAAACTGGGTGAAAACTCCACACCGGAATATAAAATGTTTATTCCTATCTTTATGCGTACTAACACTAATTTTATAAGTATTTTTGTTTTTATTAACACTTTGGAAGTTAATTTTCCGAAATAAATTATTTGAATTGAAATTTAATAAAGTATAATAGAACCAGATATACAGAAGATACTGGACATGTATATTTCTTTCAATAATGATATAATAATGATAACAGGCGGTGTCGCACATGGCGATGTCGTGTCGTAAAGTTTTACGTTGCTCATCGTAAATTTCCACTATACGACGATATAACTATTTATCATGAACGTTCAATGAAACCTCATTGATACTTTTTTATATCCTTTACAGTGCTAAATATAAAGAGGTTTCATTACATCTATGAAAACTTATTTGAATTTGTCAAAAGCAACGTTAATCATTGACATTGCTGTAGATTCTAAAAGGAGATTTATTAATAATCATAGAGTACTTTTGTATAATAATTCATTGGATTGTCAATATATTTTTATAATACTGTTTATGCTACATAAAGTTCTTTCCTAAAACGATTTTTTATATGCATTTGAATTTTGAATGTTTGTTACATTAAAGCTCTTTGATGCCTCATTCAGAGTTTTGGCCGTTTGGTGTTACAAATAAACCTTGCGTCATCAAACCGAGTGATGATGTTGACATTGATGAAGACTCGTCACTTCTAGTAAGTATTCCCGACTCCTGATGAATCACATGAGAAATCCCACTGCATTAACTAAACATTTCTAAAGGGGCACTCTCTACAAGGTTAAGTAACATAACATTATAAACAATGTATCAATATTTGTATATATTAAAATCTATCAAACAGCGGGAAATGTCTTTTTGCGTCCACGTTTAGGTAGATTTCAGTGAATCTACACACCTTTGAGGATATCCAGGTGTGATGACAGACTATCATGATTCATATAACACTCATCATCCATAAATACAGCTTCCGTCGTTACTCATCATTTCTGATTCAGAATCTGATAATGGACTAGCAAAACCCGGCTAGCTTTTCAACGTTCTTTTTTTTTGGTGAGCATACCTTCTCTGGAACGAATGCTTGACTCGTCTTGACTCGTCTCAAACCAACCAGTTTTAAGAGACTGAAGTACGGCAATTGATTTTTATACAAATACTGGCTAACCCGGCAAACGTTGTTTTGCCATGTATATTATTTCTAGGAAAAGTTTTTAATTAATTAATAAAAAATAGGGGTTGATGGTAGAGGGGTGAAAATTTAGGGTTGTATGAATTTTTGTATGTTGTATCATAAAAAAATAGAAACTAAAAATTTTGTCTAAAAAATAAAAAAAAATTTAGGGGTGGACTACCCCTAACATTTAGGGGCATGAAAAATAGATATTGGCCGATTCTCAGACCTACTCAATACGCTCACAAAATTTCATGAGAATCGGTTAAGCCGTTTCGGAGGAGTATGGGAACGAAAACTGTGACACGAGAATTTTACATATAAGATTAAAACTCAACGCTTTCAGAAATTGCATTTGAGAAACAATTACCTATTAGTCATCAATAAGTGAATAGGAATAGGAAGAAGCTGCCTATTTAACTCATTCCGGTTCATAGTCCTTCTAGTCACCTTGGCCAATAGAAGCTAATCTTGTAATATATAATAACACTGTACATTGTTTCATAACTATTTGTTTTATTGTTGTAGTTTTATGAATTCGTAAGTTTTGAGCTGTCGTCAAATTTGCATAGATTGGATTCTCGGTGTAGTTGAAAATTGAGCCTTTCGTGTTGCTTATTTAATGGTAATGCGTCGAAATGTAAAGCGATCTTCTTGCATAAATCAAATTCAAATTCTCAAAACTTTGAGTGCTAATAGCAGTTTTGACAAACGTGTTGCTGAATTGAGTACATGAATAAAAATACTTTAGTTACCGGTAACGAAATAGGAAATTTTTATTGTTCGATATTCTTAAGGGGTGAAAAGGCAAATCTAAAAAGTGATTTGATTTTTTAGTCAACATTAAATAGCTATTATATTTGTTATAATTTAAGTATCAATATGTATCTCAAACATCAATTTGGGAGTGGGGCAGCGTTGCCAGACGTCCCGATTTTAGCGGGATGTCCCGATTTTTAAATCAAAATTAAATGTCCCGCGCGGGACAGGCTCAGTCCTACTTTTCGGGAATATCTCTGTCGTAGGATAACTCTCTCTCGACTATTGTTTAAAACACAACATTTTTGGATTTAATTTTTGTTTTTTATTATTATTATTAGTAAGACGAAGATGGATATTTTTGCTATCTATCATTATGTTAACTCAAAATGATAAATATTTAAAAACATCTGATTTTATACGTCCTTTTTACTATGTCCCGCTTTCGACGAAAGAATCCCGCTTTTTTCATTTAAAAGTTTCAAAATCCCGACTTGCCAAATAAAGAATCTAGCAAGGCTGGAGTGGGGTGATCATTGGAATTAATTAATATACGTAGCTCAACGACATCGTATTAATTTGTCATGAGCCTAAATCCTTGGATAGTAATAGATAAATGTTTGTCATAGAACATATTAGGTCAAATTTCAACTTTTACTCATCTACACCTATATCGTTTAAACTCAATTTAAATGTTTAGATATGTAATTATTGTTTATGTTTTAGCAAAAACAACTTGGCGACATGGAAGGAGAGGTTAAAGAGATACAAATGGAGCTCGCAGCTATCAAGCGCAACCGCTTAGACCTTCATCAACGAAAACTTAAAGATATCGATAAGGTTGTATTTGACACAATTGCTGTCTATATTTTCAATCGCCAAAGTAGACGTAGGTACTATTGGACGACCCAATAAGACTCCACGCTGAGTCATACAGTGGGTGGTTGTTATTTAAGAGCATCTCTTTCAAAACGTTTTATCAATTCTACGAGCAATGTGCAATGAACAGCTATGATATCCATTGCCATAATATCCGTGCTTGGCAGGCGGGTCGGAGATTGCAGTAAGGAACTGATTCGTGAAACGCTATCTTGTGGTCTATAGGTGGTGATATCCTTCAATTTCATTAACCGCTTTTGTCGACCTATGTGTAAAGGGTAGGCACTGTTCTAATCTGCTAGACCACAATGCTTTATTTTACTCATACATAATATAAAGAATGCTATGTTGTCTAACATTATATAGATATCATGTAATATATAAATATTCTGCAGGATACTGAGGTAAGCAAAGATACTGCGGCCTACAACGATTCCGGATTTCCAGCAGAACATGCTAGAATGCCGGAGGTAAAATTATATTGGTTCGCATTTTTTATAATAATATTGGAATAAAAATTATACTTTATCAATTTTTATTGAAGATATCGAAACTACGAGAGGAATTGATTAGAGCTAAAAATGCTGCGGACCAGGAAAGGTTCCAAAGAGAAAAATATGAAGCAAAATTAAAAGACCTTGAAACGAAATTGAATAGTATATGTTGTAAGGAGATAACACAGGAAGACAAGGTTATATTTTAGTTTTAGTTTTTAAAATGGAACTTTCTACATTTGGAAGTTAAAGGTGAATAATTTTGGGCCTTTTCTGCAGTTTCTGCCTTACAACTCCGAAGCAATTATGGTGAGGAGAGAGCTGTGTATTCACAGTTCTGTCTTTTTTACACCGATCTCGGGGTAGGGAGATGGTGAATTCTTCATGGATATTTCGAGCCGATATGGATATGTTAGACTCCTACTGACTAAACGTAGAAGGTGCCTCAGCCTGGGTGGGCTATGCAGGCTTAGTAGAAGCGATCGCATCCAGTGAGGCGAGGCGAACGCGGGGACAGTTCAGTCCTGTTATACTTACGATATACATATATGAATTAGAAAGCCGACTTTTTATACTTACATGTATAAATAAGGTTAGGTATACTATTTTCGATTAAGTTAGAATACAGTTATTAGCGATATAAAAAGGTACGCAATCTTTTTGTTACCGCTCTAATATTATCAACACTAATCTTTCGGTATTTATGCACTATGCTGTTCAAACACTGAAACTATAGAATGACATACATTATTGTTATATATAACAATATGTAATATAAAACAGATATATAAAATGCAGTTGGTTATTATAAATTAGGTATAAAAATTACGGTCTCATAACTTGAATACGAGTACAACAAATTGATGTTTAACTTATATAAACAATATCTTTTATTATTTTATTTTTAAAATGACGTATCCACCGTACTTGCATAACTTGGCTCAAAGCAATATTGTATTTTTTGTACCATATTAACTACTTATAACTTATACTACTATACTGCTCTAAATGCTAGTAGTAGCTAGAAAAGGCTCAAAATGTATTCAGCCTGAATTAATGACCTCCATCGTTATTCTTTAGTTTTCGTAATAACTTCAAAGAATAGACTAGGCTTTGGTAGTGCTAGACAAGGTTTAATGTATGATCTACAAAAAAGACCGTTGCAAAGCATGCTGCTGCTAGTATGAAATAGAATTCTGTTAAGAATGAGTTTCTATTTCTAATATATTTTGTCTGTGGTTAAAACTCAACTCATAGGTACGTAGCGACTTATAAACATGTTTTGTTTTCAATGCCACCGGAGCCCGTCATGTGCCCAAACAATGTCTGTTATGGGTTTTCAATTATTGGTTTAGGTGTAATTAAAAGATATAAAAAAATGTCTATTCAATGAGGAAACCAACCTACTCAATAGTTCATTATTATGACCAATTATATGTACCGCTAAGAAGTGGAACTCTTTGCCTGAGTTTGTGTTTCCTGACAAATACAATTTGTCTTCAAGTCAGGAGTGCATAGGTATCTTCTGGGCAAGCGCATCACATCTTAGGCGGTTCACACACTAGAGATGCGTCCCGCCGCGGTGCGCGTAGCGACAGAAAACGCGCCCCCGCGCGGAGGCGCAGATCTGCCTAACTTAGCGGTGTAATCTGCTTCCCCGCGCGGAGTAGCATTACAAGTTGACCCTACTTCTTCACGCCCCGCGCTCCCGCGCAGAATCTGCGCGCGGGGCGCCTATCCGCGCGTTCCCGCGTCGGCAGTGTGTTGTCATAGGCGTGTTTTCTATATTAATTGATATTCTTGCATACAATGATAAAATCTGCGGCCGCACGCTACGCGACGGGGCGCGGTGCAGTGTGTTAACCGCCTTAGATCGCACCGTCTCGCGTCGTTTACCTTCAGGCGATATAGTGATCAAGCGCCTGCCTATTAAGTATTAAAAAAAATTTAGAGTGATCGTAATGATACTAGAAAATTATTTGATTATAAAAATCTCATTTGTAGGAGAATAGGAAATCAACTGAGGAAGAAGTTAGTAGTATGAAAACGCAGATTCGAGACTTGAAAGAAGAGACGGAGGAGATGCGAATAACTATTATTGAAAAAACAGAACAATTACAAGATTATCGGATCAAGGTTTTATGCCAATTGTTGAATTCAGTTCTCAATACGGCTATATACTATTTATTCAAATTAATAATTTATAGCTATAAAAATCATGTACGGTTGGTAAGTTTCATACGTTTTAGAGTAAGGTAGTACAGATTGTACACCAACAGATGTCGTTATGAGCGTCAGGTGGAGCCAGTGAGAGAAAAATTTAAACAAGAGAAACGTCGCTTTATTGTTTTTTAACTATGTGATCTACTTTAATTTATCCTTTATATTTTTATAATTTAAAACAAAACATTGTTGCTTGATTTGAGATTTGTGTAAGTAGTAACGTAGATTAGCTATCATCTATCATTTAGTTTAGTTAGTAGTACCTTTATTTTGTTAGAATGATCAAAAAAAGATATAATTTTAACTAGTTTTTGTTGAATTAGTTGTTGATAAATAAATATTTATTCAGCATATAATTTAAATTATAATAGTCGTTAAGTATTATTTGTTGGGAAGTAACAGTGCCATGTTTGTAATAATAATAAGATTAATTATTAAACAATTTACATTTTTGTAGTCGTTTGTATCCCATACTCAATACCATCGCTGTCTTTGCGCTAGTTACTGTGGCAATTTTTCAAGTATTTGTTTTCAAGTTAGTAATTATTTACTCTTTGGTTTGATTGTATTGAATATATATGAATATAGATATTTCTTACATTTAAACCAATTAGCCTAGCCCAAAGTAAGCACTGTAAGGCTTGTGTTATGGATACCAGGGTAACGGATAGACATACATATATGATACATAGATATGTAATATTCATAGAAATATATATAAACACCCATCACTCAGGGGCAAATGCTCGTATTCATCATATAAACGTCTGCCCCTTCCGGGATTCGAACCCACGACCAAAGGGACGAAAGGCAGGATCGCTCCCGTTGCACCAAACGATCGTCAAATAAATAAACGATATATGAATTGTAAATTGACCGCTACATCCTGTCAGTTAAAAGACGACTTGATCAGCGGGCGGTAGATAACATTTGGACAATTCAAAATTACTTCGTATAAATAAAGTATTCGTATAATAAATATTATTTTATTTTATATATATATATATATATATATACACTAGATGGCGCTGTAGCGCGTAGAAACACGCTATTTTATTGTTTTTGCGGGAGTAAGTAAGGGCAAGTTTAGTTCTGCAATGTTAGGATAGCGAGTCAATATGGTAACAAACACAACAAATACAAAGTATTATCATAATTTCATTAGGATGTAAACTGATCGAATATTTATTATTTTCTTTATAATTTAATGTTACTTTTTAGTATCTTCATGCTCAGCAACAAGTAGAAGAGCTGAGAAGGCAGTTGGATATAATAGAATATGACAACAAGCAGGTGTCTGATCAAATTCAAATAGAAATCCAAAAAATGAAGGTAAATCTGATTTTTATTTACTTCAAGGTAAAGTAGGCATGAATTTTATTGCTCACCTTACGATATTCTTATTTGTATAACGATAGATAGGGATGTGTTCGATACACACCTTCAGTACACTTAATTCTGGAGGTTTTCACATGCTTGCATCAAATCTACGAAATAGTATATTTTATTCCCCAAGATGAATAAATTGCACCTTTATAGAATAAACAATAAAAACCCTCGTAAATCCTAGTCATAATGACGATGATGGATAATATTTTATTTGTAACTAACGGCCCGTCCCGGCTTCGCACGGGTGGGCAAAATTCTTTAATTTTTTTCTAGCATTCAATATAGCCTATGACACTCAGCAATAATGTGCCTTTCTGTTGGTGAAAGAATTTTTAAAATCGGTTCAGTAGATCACGAGATTACCCCTTACAATTTAACAAATATACAAACACACAAACTTTACTTCTTTATAATATTAGTATAGACAAATCATCTCACTGCTAAGTAATTAAAACATGTCTGACTTCATATGTACCTTATTAGTAGTTGAAGCACGAGTACCAGAATCGTCAAAGCATACGTACGATGACGTAAAAGTACAATCTATATATTCTTGTACTACTGAATTAGCTCGAACGGTCACAATAATCAAGTTTACAGCCTGTTTACTTAAGAAAACCGGTAGTATGACCTATCCGATAGATATTCAGGTGAATTAAGTTTCTTGACGGCAAATATATTGTATTGTGTTTTTTACCATAAATAACAAATATATTGTGAACATTACAATCTTTTATTCTTTTTTAATTTTTATGTTAATATTCAATAGCTAGCGGCCCGTCCCGGCTTCGCACGGGTGGACAAGATTCTTTAAATTTTTTTCTATTATTAAATAATTTTCCGTTAGTGCCATCTAGCGTCCGGTAGACGAACTACTTGCGGTTAACGCGTTGCTATGTAAACGTTATTGATACAACGGAAAAAGAGCGGACAGACAAACACACAAACCACTGTGATCTTATATTATAGATTATTTGCTATAAAATCATGGAAAGCGTGCTATTATCCCTGATGCCATAGTCGATAGTTGAATAAAGAGATTTTAAACTCTGGAAGAAGTTTTTAATGAATAGTAGTTTTTTAAAGAAAAGGTTTGGCTTTTTGAATTCGCGGTGTAGCTTTCTGGTGCTATTAACGAGATTATGAGTTTGTGTATTCCAAATAAAGAAATATGCAAACTATAGCGATATTATACTTTAGTGGGTAATAATGTTTTAGTTTTTAAAAATAGTAAAGAGTTAGTATATTTGGGTAATAACCTTAATAAGACTCTTTTCCATTTCCTTTTTCCATTCAACCTCAACAATGTAATATGGCTATGAAAACTGTTTAAATTTTAGATGCAATTCCAAGAGAAGCTTCAAGAGCTCTCCCCTTTAACGGATCTGTTGAAAGGTGCTCAAATTCAGTTGCAAGAAGCCAAGCAAATGCAGAAACTTGCAGAAGATAGCTCTCAACATCTGTCTAATGAAGTACACCGGGTCAAAGAAAAGGTTAGGACCTATCCATTTTCTTAATTATTAACAGTTTTGTCGGTTATTTGTGAATATTAAATAATGTTTTTACAGTTCCTCAAAATGTACTGGATTTTGTACTTTACCCGTTTAGTATTAAGGACCATTCATTATTATTTTCGGTAGATTAGTTTATGTTTTTATAAAGGCGGAGATTTTAATTTCATCATGACAAATAATGTTATAAATATTTAATTTTTAAAAGGTTAAGTATTCAATTGTGACTACTGAATCAGCTTGCTAGAAAATTTGTCAATCAAACCAATATTACCTACCAATCTAATTGGTATTTCCAAACGTATGATTTTATTATTAAAAATGTACGAGGCAGAATAAAATTACTGATTTTTTCCCTTTTTCATGTACCTATGATTTTTTTAAGAAATCTTTTTTTATTATACCAAAATGTAGAAGATTTCGAGGAATTATATTTTTTTTTGAAAAGCATTTACAACTTATTGCAATGTAAAACGTAACCGAATCAAAAATTAATACATAAATAGTTTTATTTTCATTATATTCCTTATCACTTGTAGCTTGTTATTGCTGTAAACAATTTAAATCAAGAGAAAGCAGATAGAGTAAAAATATACGAAGAAAATAAGGCATTGAGGGCATCTATTGATGAAAAGCAAAAGGAAATTGATGCTATTTATAAGCAATTCGACGAAAGCAAGTAAGAATATATTTCATTAATATAATTTAGGCTATTTTTATAAAATTGCGATAGTACTTGTACAGTACTTGCAAAGAACTCTCTTTGATTGTTATTTGTTCTTGTGGTTGTGAGGTAGTTTAAAAAAATCTAAATAAAAAGGACAAGAATAAAAACATTCTCATTTCTTGAATCTTTCTATAATATTTCTTCAATACCTGGGGTATTCTGCTTTGTGAATTTAGTGTTCTACCAGTGTTATAGGAGGATCCACTAGTTACTACAATGGTTCCATAAAAAAAATGTAATACAATGCAAATTGCAAAAACTAATATTATGTGATTATGAGGGCGATTCAAAATTAATGTCGACATTAAACATGAGAGGAAGATGATGGGGGCACTTTACCTTGACCGCCACGTGATGTGAGATGCTGGAGGCTGCCAGGCTCGTCTCTGGCCTTTGCTGTTCCTTATTGTTATGCTCACGAAGACATCGTCACATAAAACTATAGTTTGTTGTAGGGGCTTGCGGATAGGCCACTAGTTTAATTTAATATTGCCATCAGTCGTCTTTTTTCTATTTTCCCGCATGTTGGCCACATTGCGGTATGATTTGCCATCGATAGATGGCGCGGTCGTCTCGCTCTTCCATATGCGAGACAATTATGTGCGAAAGGGAAATGGAATTAATGGAGGTGAGGCTAGGAGTGTCGACCAAACTACTCATAATTACAAAAACAGACAAATAACGTGGCACATCTGAATTTAATACTGGCGCAACCATTATGCGTTGGTTCCTTAGGAAATTATGACAGCCCGTTGTGCTATTTACGTTTATTTTTTTGCTCAGCAATAAAACTTTGTTACACGTTAGAACTACTTAGCTACATCTGTAAACATAAAATACATAAAATTTCCACATATCTGTGTACCGGTACTGGCATCTATTTTCAATTTTTAACATTTAGATAGTAGCAGGCCTTTATAAAGAGAAATAAAAGAAAATGGACGGTAAAATATTGAGTTCAGTTGAATTAATTTGACCTTTATTCGACGGGACAGTCTTTTTGAATTCCAATTACCAATATTATAACATATGCTTTGCGAGCTCTTTAATTAACCACAGTTATAATTAAAATGTACTGCCCTTAATTCTTACTATATACCTAATTACATTACTAATACTTTTACATTTTTTTTGTTCATTTTGGTATGTAATGTAAGTCTTAATAGTAATAGATTGGTAATTACATTTTGTTTGTTGTATCATTGAGCATATAAAACTGAATCTGTATTTTAGAATAACCCTAAAGGAGTAAGAGAGATTGACAACTTAAAGTTCCAAAATAAAATCAAACAATTCATAAAAAATCAACAAAATATATCGCAGTACGGGATTAGGAATACGTGAAAGTGGAAAGGAAGGACATAGTATGCAAAAGTTCTTAACGGAACATTTCTGATTGAAAAATCGTATTCTTCTTCTTCTTGCGGTGCCTCTCCACTCCTGGAGGTTGGCCGTCAGCTCCGCATATCTCTTCTTGTCCCTCGCCAGACGAAACAGTTCTTCTACGTTGGCAATTCCGGTCCATTGCCTAACGTTTCTGAGCCACGACATTTTCCTTCTTCCGACGCATCTTTTCCCCGCAATCTTTCCCATCATTATAGTCTGGAGCAGATGGTAACGCACATGTCTTAATACATACCCTAGATAGGCTACTTTTCTTCTCTTGATAGTTTTCGTGAGTTCTCGGGATTTCTTGACACACCGAAGTACTTCTTCATTCCTGACTCTTTGGACCAAGCTTATTTGAAGCATACACCGGTAAAACCACATTTCTAAGGCCTCTTGTTTTTGGCGCATGTGTTCTTTAGTCGTCCATGCCTCACCGCCATAGAATACTATTGGCCAGATGTAGCACTGGAGTATTTAAAAATCGTATTAACAAATTATAAGTATTTATTTCAAACGTTAACAAACCAACATTTTTTTTTAAGAACAGAACGATTAAAATAACTCGCGGATGATGAAAGGTATAAAATCATATTAATACGATTATCATACTTCAGACAGGATTCCAAAAAAGCTAGTAGTAAAGAAAAAAACTAGTTCCAATGAGTCAATAGATGATGCTTAACATAATTTTTTTCACTACAATTTATTTGGCATTATCGGTTGTATATAAGCCGTAAATTAAAACGCACCAACTTCCTAGGCTATTTTTATAAAAAATAAAAGCCACGTTTTTAGTAAAATAATATATTATTTATCCATAGTCATAATCTATTTTCAAGGGTCGCATGTTTATTGTTAGTTTTAATATAAGTTCCTCAATTTACTTGTCCCAAATTTTTATGCTCTTGATGTGATGTTCATTAAAATGATATTCAGCCATTCAACTGTTTTTCTAGCATTTTACTTGTTCTGCTACAGGGAATAAAGGATTTGAAAGCCATTGGTAGTAGTAGTATAATTGTAATTTGATAATTCAGGGACAATTTTGTCGTATGAGACTATTTGCCTAATGAAAACAGTAGGTTGACGGGAACTTAAATGTCTTATAAAACTACTGGCAGAGCAATTAAATTAATAGCGAAAATTATGGTCTTTCTGTAGTTGTTGGGATGGTAAGCGTCACAAATACCTAGATCAGTTACTTATTCCCTTAAAAATAGACATTAGTTTAAGTAAATCTATTAGTATTTACTTTTATAAGAATATTATTTTATTTATTGGAGACACTTTGAGTATCCTTCTTACTCACAGACTGTTTAGTAAAAAATCGTTATAAAAAAATTATTATGTCGCGTTGTTGAACCCACGATAAAATTCTTTAAAACACTATTACTTTAATTAGCAATCTATACTCGGTAATTTAATAATATTTTGTAAAGACTTAAATGAGTTATTATCAAAAGTTCACATAGCACTATCCTGGCATCCACGTCTCTATGTTTAACTGAATTGAGCGTTATTTCTTAAGACAGGTAATGCGATTTTATTTAATAAGAAATTATTATAAGGCCCTTGCTTATAAATGCCATACTTTCTACATTGGCATATTAGTACAAGCATAAGGAAAGAATTGTTGGCCAGGAAACTAACAGGGCACACAAACTTAATATTAACTAGAAATCAATTCTCTGAATAAAAACACTTAGTTCTTGGGAATACCCGATCCTATCAAATAAATTTTCACGCCTAAGTAGTTACACTAGTTAGAAAACATGACTGAGTATATTTTTTTTACGTAAATAAATTTACGTCAAAATGTACGTCATTCCAACAAAGTGAAAGGCTCTTGACTCATTTCAATGTTTTTTTTTATCATAAATATTACTAAAATATTGGATGTATTAAAACTCGTACAGTAGCAGAATACTGTGAACTACACACAGCTAAGTTGACACACGTTTTCGATTACACAAGATTCGGTTTAAAACTCTTTCTACCTTCTATCAAAACGCGTTATTTTTCGTAAACTTATTTATACTTCAGAAGTGTTTCATTACATTCAGTGGACGAGCAAAATACTGCAAGAAGGCAATAATGAATTTATTAAAAAAAATTGTCTATGATAGAATCACTCAGAAGTCTGACCGGTACCATATATTCATATATAAAAATCTAACACTTTAATGCTGAAATTACCGGCCACGCGTTGCTGGTATAACCCGGCCACGCGTTGCTATGGTAACGTAACTGATTATAAAAACTGTTATTCTTATGCTTAAGGTATCTATGGTAACTATATATGGTAACAAACCCACAAAGTCCTTCTTTTATATAATAGAGATTATAATCACCTGATTATGCTGATTTCTTTATTTTTTTATTAGGTATGTTTTTTATTTATCTTGGGAAGGATTAAAGTTTACAGTTTCTATTCCTTCTTTTCTTAGGTATATAATAGAACTAGTTTGGGTTTAGGGTTCGACTCCCGTCTGACTCCTGATGCAAGTTAAATTTTTTCTAAAATATTTTTCAAGATATTTAAATAAGTAGTTAATGCTTAAATAACATAAAATACAATAATCTCATGAAGCTTAAAAACTAGATTGGTCTCTACATTTATATGTTCGGTAATTCTTGAATTAATGGAACTGTGTATTGTTAAAATTAAATGTATTTGAAAGGAAAATAATCGCCTAGGAGAATATTACAAAACAAATGTAAAACTTGTTTTATCTTTTCAGATGCAACATTCTTCGACTTGAAGAGAAACTAACACAGCAAGAATCGAGATATAGGGAAAAATCAACTGAGTGTTCGCAGCTCTTTAAAGTTATGGAAGAATTGAAAATAGAGAGCAGCAGATCTCTGAATCGATTTAAAGATAGATCTGAATCGATGCGGAGGTATCTTCATACTCAAATTTCGGAAATGGAAAGACAATTGGTGCAGAGTCGAGCGCAGTGTAGAGCATGCCAGAAAGAAAGAGACGAGGTAAATTAAAAAAATATATATTTTATGCTAAGATTCTTTCTAGATATACTAAATAATTGTTTACAATTCAATGAAAGATAGGATATCAGTCCAGTTTTTAAAAACATGGTGTGAAGGCTGCGGGGGCACTTAATTTTAAAAAGCGGGCAATTCGTGGTCACTTATATTATTTTATTATTATCTATGTTACATGACAGCAAATGCTATTTATTTTTACTTCACAATTTAAACGAAAAGTTTCTGAGAATATGGTCTAGCAATAATATCTGGATAAATGTTTATTTCTCTAAGAAATAAAAGAAACAATAGCACATTTACCTACCACAAAATGTAAATTTAAAATTGAACCTCGGAAATATAATTTTACCGTGGCGTTACGATGTGAGTAGTTACGACTTCGTTATAGGAGAAACTTTGATGTTTGTAACTTCATTGGTTCATTGGTTATGGAGGTTTAAAGGGTGACACAATTAAGTTTTGTGGTTTACTTCTGGGTAACCGTGAAACAGGTTTGTTAGGTCACTGGTAACATAATAAAGAAAAATGTCATATTATCATATAACCACAGATTAGAAACCGCTAAAAGCGTAAGACCATAACGCCACCGCTCTAAAACGTTTAAAAAATTTTTTGTCGTAAGTGAACAAAATAAAGAAATAAATAGTTTCCTTATTTGAATTGAATGTTTGTATGAAAAGTGATGCGGCGTTACCGATTTTAGCAACTGTATATGTAGTCGGAAGATGGTAAGCGCACACGTCGATCGCAGTAACCACTGCGCTACCGAGCTTCGTCATTGGACGATAGTTGAACAAATATAAAAAAAAATTAAAGCATAAAAATTTAAATTTAAAATATAAAAAGCCTTTGAACACGGCCCTTAAGATCAGCTGGAGTATCAGGATCATATAAAAGTAGAAAATTATACGCATTTTCTATATGAATGTGTAAAATATATTTATATGAAAGTGTAAAAAATAATAATAAGTTTTGTTACTTAGATTCGACAACGAATGCAAGTTCAGATAAACAACTTACAAGAGAACTTCGAAATGGTTGAAATTCGCCTGCGCGCTCTCCAAAGCCAAGTCACATCTCTGAAGAGCAGTTACACGGTAATACTAGCGGATGAAGAGGAAAGTAGCGAATTCAACAAAATTGCAACAGCGAGTTTTAACGAATGAATATTTTTTTGTGTTATTCTTAAATAAAGTTTATTTTTTGAAATATGTTTAAAATTTATTCATCTAATTAGCGGAAATAAAATTGTCAGACCATCATGATACCACAGATTTTCAGATTGATTAAAGATTTTCAGAAATAAAATCTTTGCTGCTGATTACACTCCGTTTTCATAAATATTATAAGTGTTATATTTTCCAATTATAAAACTAAACGCATAGTGTTGTGGACCTCTCAGTAAATATGTTGAATACAATATTTGGATACATTTTATCGATTTGTGTATTAATCTAAATACATGGATCGATATGAATATTACAAAGGATATCGCTTGCAGTCAGTGAAGCGTTCGTAAAAAAAAAATTGTTTGAATATTTTTTACAAGTAACTTCGGTATTTACCTCCTTCATTCAAACTTACAGACCTAACCATCATTAACAAAAATTTGGGGAGGTGCTTTTGTTCAAGGAACAACAAGTTGTCAAACTAAAACAACATACACTGTTAAATCGATATTTAATTCCTTACGTTAATTTGGGTTCTGGTTCAAAATTTTTCCATAACGGAAATGGTAAAAACACCAATATCGAAACCCCAATATAATAAACCTACTGTTTACCTAAAGTAAAAAAACCAATAATTATAGAATTTATGGAAAACTTTAGAGGATGACTAAGTTAATAATGACCTTAGTATTTTCGTAAACACTGCTCTTAAAAGGCGTCAAAACTTATGCGAAATAAACGTTTCTCGGAATCTATAAACGAGGTTTCAAAAATTAGACCCTTACTAAGGACTGGAAAACGTACGAGAAATGAGTCTCGACATTAAAATGTCGAAATGTTATTATTGCACATCGATTTCTCGACGAAACATATAGAACAGTATATATTTATATTACATGCATATATGATCGTGTTTCTAGCAAAATAAAATTCTTATACTGTACGCAAAAGTGTAGAAATTTAAAATAATTTCTGCCATTTTAACGCGCCTACATTTTCTTGACTGTTCATATGTAGCGCGCATTAGTTATTGCTTTTATATTGTTTACCATTTAATTCTTATCACATAAAGGAAAAACTGTATTAAATAGGTCATTACTACATTACGGGTTTTAAGGGCCGGCATTCACTAAAACGAAGATGGGTGGATTTTTTGGTGGTTATTATCACAAGTGATATTTATTTCAATAAAATTTGTAGTTTTCTTAGCCTTGTATCTCTTCCACTTATCCTATTTCATAATCTATTTTGATCAATAAACAATTTTTGGATTTAATTGTATGTTAAAAAAGACACATCCGAATAAGTAAAATTTATTCTTAACAATAATTTGTCTTTCTCTCTATACTTGTTATATCGGTTTAGCTTCTGAAGACAAGTTCCAGCGTACGCACCAGCAAGAATTTGTCCCTACAAATTGGATTTGAGAACTGAGTCTTGTTAACCGGTGGTACGAACTAAAGTACAGCCAAAGGACAAAATAAATACACATCTAAAATGCTTAAAACACTCCGATTGCCAAAATTCAATTCTGATGCAGTTTGAATGTATTTCACAAGACTGCAATGAAACTGCCAACTAACATCGTTGGAAATGTACGCCAACTGTACACTGACTCAATTCAACTCCACGAATCTTTGTTATTTTCTATTGCTGTCGTGTTAACAGCATTGACACCATAGAAAACGTAGTCCGTATTTCTGGAGCCTATATAACGAACGACATTAAATATCCTAGAATTCAGCTTAGAACTTTACCTCTGTTTTATTTTGTTAGAGTTAAGAAAATTCAATACTGCTTTGATGAATACCGAAACCTTTGCTTTTACTAAAATTATTCTACTTTATTTATTATTAATTCTTAGTACTATTCTTAATAGATGTATACATACTATCTACGTAAAAACCATCACAGTGTTGTAGTACCTCGACGCGACTGAGTTTAAAATAGATATCAAAGAAAGTTCCTTTTAGATTCAGTTGAAATTTGGAATAAATTATTTTAGGGTAGTAACTAAAATTCTATTTTTAAAAAAAGGTTTTGAGATAAATCACTTTCGTTTTTCTACTCCAAAGTTATTTTAGGAAATTGATATAATTAAATTAATGAAAAGGCGAAGGTAGCATTTTGGTCCAAAGCAGTTTTTGTTCGGAGTTTTCATGAGAATGAAATAACTTGATGCTATATGCATGCCATTTACATTTAAGGAACTTTTCTTAAACTACGTATTGTAAAGAATAATTGGCTTTAAAATTCTATTTCACATTATTGGACATTTTTATTTTAAACAGAATGGCTGGTTTTGATTTATCTAAGAAAATGTTAAGCCTTTTATCGCGGAAAGGTATTCTCTTCTGTAGAGAATTGCTCCTGGGAAATCAAAGACGCAATAAATGCATTTAAGTTGAAATCAATAAGTTGATTAAACGTGACACATTTATCTATGTATACTTAAGGAATCAAAAGGTTCTCCTTAAAGCTGGTTTTTGCTCGCACTAATGCAAGAATCGAGTAGTTAAAATAAGTGTGATATTTCTTGTGTGACATGTGATTATAGTAACATCAATAGTCTATTACTTCTAGGGCGAAATATTGTAGGCCACCATCACGAAGAGCCAGTACAAATTGGCAGGTTTCGTCGAATGTAGATGTAACCTGAAGTAGGTAGATTTTTGTACTTGCTTGATATTATATGTCTTTTCGGGTAATTCCGGTATTTATAGGATTACAGTAAAAGTATTAAATTGGTTTTGTATTTATAAACAGTTGAAAGTAAAAGAAAATGTTAGTATTTTTTTTATTAGAATTTTATTTCTGTGAGTTTGTTTGTTCTCTATTCTCATCCCATGATATTCAACGGACCGATTTGATACTTTGTTGAGAGGCTACGTGTTTTTGTAAAAGATTTTCAAATGCTCTTATTGTTGGGTTACAAAAGTTACATTTTAATAGTACCACACAAACTAAATTATTACTTAAACACAGTTCATTGTAATAATTTTAAAATTTCAGAAACTAGGATTCGTGTCCATATTAACACGCTCAGCGCCATGTGTATAGTTTTCGATACACACTGGCCATGGCCCACGAAAATGTTTTGGGTGTGAACTATTTTCACAGGCCTGTGTATCGAAAAAGATACACAAGTGTTAATACAGTGTGTATCGAAAACTATACACATGGCGCTGAGCGTGATAATATGGACACGCCTCCTAGTTTCCGACGTAGTAGAAGTGTGGGGATAGAAAAAACATTTAGATGGTTTGAAGAATAACAATTTTTTTTTCGTAAAAGTCAAATTTTGTTAGTATTGGCGTATAGGGCTTGGCGCTGAGCGTATTAAAATATAGACTTGATGTCATTGACCCTAAATTAATCTACCTACTCCGATGTCTGCTTATCATGCCTTTCGAAATACGAAGGAGCTTGGGCTACTAATTCTGTGGTCACCAATCAAATGACCGACGTCTGTGAAAGTTGCTTAACCCATTAGATTCATAATATTTCCAATGTACCATTTCAAATATAAAAGAAAATCATATTTTTTAGGAATTTTGCTTCACTACCAGCATATATCCGCCACTTAGTAATAACAAAGATATATTAATTGTAAAAACTAGCGGCACGTCCCGGCTTCGCACGGGTGGACAAAATGCTTTAAATTTTTCTATTATTAAATATTTTTCAGTTAGCGCCATCTAGCGTCCGGTAGACGAACTCCTTGCGGTTAACGCGTTGCTATGGTAACGTTATTGATACAATGGAAAAAGAGCGGGAAAAAGAGCGGACAGACAAATCACAAACCACTGTGATCATAGATTATAGCTTAAGTGTATTATTGTTACAACCATTAAAAATAAATAAAATATCTTTTAATAAATTACGAACAACTTATACCAATTATTTAGTCTAAAGTGAATATAGCTTGTATCAGGTTTCAAACTCACGACGGTTGATGCAGAAGGCAGGATCGCGACCCTAGCATTGACCGGTCGTATGGGTATTAAAAAAAGGACTAAAATTCTTGTAAGACCGTTCGATTGTCAATAAAAAATTAAATCACAAACTAGATACATATACACAATTTTGTTGCCATTAAATTATAAAATTTGAATGTTAAATCCATAAATATTATGATGGTTTTTAAATTAAAGACGGTTACATTTTTTGTTTTTGGTAATCGTAAGATATTGTTTTAGTCGACTTATTTGACAATGACATGAAAACTCTGTAGACATTAAAAACTTAGAAGATACTAGCGGCCCGTCTCGGCTTCGCACGGGTGGACAAAATTCTGTAATTTATTTCTATTATTAAATATTTTTCCGTTAGCGCCATCTAGCGTCCGGTAGACGAACTACTTGCGGTTAACGCGTTGCTATAGTAACGTTATTGATACAGTGGAAAAAGAGCGGGAAAGAGAGCGGACAGACAAACACACAAACCACTGTGATCTTAGATTATAGATTTAGGTCTTTCATTTCCGCGCCTATTGCACATTTAAATAAAAGGACTTTTACTGGATAAAGATACAATCACCACTATCCTGACATACATCTCTCCCTTCTTCAACTCTTACTTATTAAAACGATAAACGAAGTATTGATTCTTGTTTTTTTATATATTTCACTAGCGGCCGCCCGTGACTTCGTCCCCGTGAAACATTGCAACATTACTTTATTTTTCTAAAATAAAAGAATTTTGCTAAAATAAAAGTAACCTAGTTACTCCTTATTACATCAGCTACCTGCCAATAAAAGTCCCGTCAAAATCGGTCCAGCCATTTCCGAGATTAGCTGGAACAAACAGACAGACAGACAAAAATTGTAAAAAATGTTATTTTGGTGTATACCGTATATAAAACGGCTATTTCAATATTACAAACAGACATTCCAATTTTATTTATAGACACAGTAGGACTCCAGTGTCATCTCGTGATCACGACTCCTATAAAGAGGACGACACGTTAGGATTTAATACAAACAAACCAAAAATAAATGAGTATTTATCCGGTAAAAGTGGGTTTTTGAGAATTCCAACTGTGCGGTTTTACACCGCGTAATTAAGTGGCGTTTAATTTATCTTTGCTGTAATACGATTTAGCTTAAAGAGATCGTTATCGACCACAGTCGAGGAAAGATCCATCTAATATGTTATATTGCTGTAATTTAACGTAATAAACTTAATAACAATCTTTTGATTATCTGACGTTATCAAAAAGATTACCGTAACATCCACTTGTACGGTGTTAGTAATCAACTAAGCGGCAATGCTACACCAATCACCATCCTAGACTTTGCATATATATGAGATATTTATGATTATCTATAATGTGTACTTATTTCTACGATTATCACATTGCTCTGTATTACCAATCGCTCGTACTTGGTTTACGTGGTACGAGCCCTTGTCCGTGTTGAGGCCAAACCTCTCGGTTGCCTCGTTTAATGTCAATGCACCACAACCTTTTCTCAAACACACTAAACCTGGTATTTAAACTTTTTTAGTCAGCGGTCTTGCTAATATGCACCATTTATTCTTGAACTCGGCCAACCTGTTCTTGATTATTTACAATTACTTACGAATGACGTTGTGTCCGCGCTAAATTATTCAAGATTTTTTGTTTGCATATTTTATAGCAAACCTTTTTTATGTTATCTTAAAACTGTGATATTGTTATTGTTACTGGTGTTTTGATTTAGTTTTTTTTTTACTTTACACTGATAGCAGTTATAATTCAAATATGATCTCAAAGTAAATTTAATTAAAAATAAATCTTTTTAGCTTTTCAATATGAATCACAGATTTCGCAGGTAGTATAAAATTGGAAGAGATTCCTTAGGGACGGAGCAAAATCTTATTATAGGTACGACCGTTCCGCCCCTCAGTTGATTGTTTCGCGCTTATTCCTTTTACCGTGAAATTAATTTCAATTCAAAAGAAGGTATGTACTCAATACCTTTTTAAAATTTTAACTGAATACTTATGTTCGTCATCTGATTGCTTTGATTGATTAAAATAGACTAGCCAGGGTCAGAAGTAAATAAAAATCAAAATCCACTCAAACACATATATTTTCTGTTTGATTTTTTTTATCTTTTTGGTGCTCCATTTTTTTACTCGTAGTGTTTTTATTTTAATTATAAATAATACTAGTAGTTAAGGTCTCGCCAAACTAGCACAGCCTCCATAAATGGGCAATAGGATATGCTGTCTAGATTCCGAGGCCCGGGCAATGAACTCGGCAATAAATAATACAATAAGGTACAAAAAGATATTCAACGAAGTACCATCCGATGGTCTCATACTCGCAAACACGCTATACACACGCCAACAAGTCTTACACCTATAATATCACTAACTATACAGAAAGCGGCAAAGCCGCGTGCACTGAACCATTGATGTGTACGGGAGGAAGGGTGATCATTCGAAATGATTGCCCTTGAGCTTCTTGACGGCGTTAGTAAGGTGCAGCATCTCCGTGTTCAACTGCCAGATCAGAGTCTCCAGCTTATCGACTGTGTCGAGGACCTCTACGCGCTCGGTATGAGGGTTGAAGCGCACTTCGAAAGGTCGTGACATGGTGGATACCCAGCGTCTATAAAAATAGAAATAAAACAATTAACTCTTATCCTCTTCGCGCATAATTAGTTATGTTGTAGTAATAAGAATTATTGATACGCTAATAATTACCTGAATTTGTCTTTGGCATCTTCGAAGCTTTCAGCAACGTAGTAGATTGGTTGATATTCCTGATCTTGGTAGGGTTGCACCGAAGTGGAAGCTGGTTCGAAGGGTCTCAGCTCTGGCTTGTCACTCAATGCGTGCAGAAGTTCACCAATCGAAGAAAGGAGAGCGGCACCATAGGCTTTCAGCTGCTGGTTCTCCTTGCAAAGTCCGAATTCGACGGTAAACCAGTACACCTGAACAAAGAGAAAATTCATTCGAGGTTTACCGTACCGCCAGTGGGCTGTACTTTGTAGTTAGTTATTCTTTGATTTCGCATCAGCTGGGCCCTTTTGAATCATACATACACTATCGACTTTCGCTTTTGCCATATATTAAAACATTTAAATACTCTACAACTCATTATGTTACTTACGGTAGAGAGCTTTTCGATTTCTGAATCAGATGCACCAAGTGAAGCAAGACCGATTTCTTGGGAGAATTGAGCGAAGCTAGGGTCAGCCAGCAGAGGAATGTGGCCCAGAAGTTCATGAATGCAGTCACTGTAAAAAAAGTAAAACTTTAAATGATAACCATTTATTTATGCGAAATTTCCCATGGAAGTGGCAGTCCTTTAATTGAATAAAGTCTTTGATACTACAAAAATGACAGAAGATGGGTTAAAATGTAATTAGTTTAACCTAGCTATCAAAGCAGCCTTTTAACAAAATTAAAATTCAATCTGTGAGCTTGGCGCGGGCAAGAAGCACGTAAACTATGTTAATATTTAGATATAAGTGTATCATCGACTAAAGGAAGGAAAAATGTATCACTTTAAATAATTCGGTATGTTCTATATAAAGGCGTAAGACATTTTAATTTAAATAATATTCAAGGTTTTGAGTTACGTAATATTTTTTATAATAAAAATGTTCAAGGTGTTATTAAATAATTTACAATTCAAAGATCACTTAAATTATCGGCATTGTATGTTTTCACATGTGCACAGCTCGCTTGGCCAGTTTACTGAACAATTTCCGTATGTTGATATTGGGTATGTGTGAATATCAATAACGTGTGGGAGAATTAATGTTAATTAATTACTGACATAACTTCTTTGGCTTAATTAAATCATACTTACGGTTCAGGGGTGTGGAAAGGAGAGTTGGCGTGGCGTACGTATTGCGTAGACTGGAATACGCGGAACGCGAGAGAGGCCAGGAAGTCTCGAGCAGTAAGGAGACCAGCAGCCGGTCGAAGAGTAAATCCGGTGTGCTTGCGCAGGAAGTTGCTGACGTCCTCCAGTTGAGGAATGCGGTGAGGAACAAATATATCAGCCTCTTGAAGCTTAGCAAAAGCAGCTTTGTACTCTCTGCAAGCGTGCTTGGGCATTAGGTCAAGCACGGTGTTGAATACTCGTTGCCAGGTTTCGTTCTCAGACTCCTTGTAGGCGATGGAGGGTATCGGGTCACTGTATTTGTAAGCGAAAGCGATCTCGGCAATCTGTTTTCTGCGTTCCCTATAATCTTTATCAGCAAAACCTGGGTGGTTCATGTCTAATTCAGGCTCGTATTTAGTCATTAGGTGGTTGCAATTATCGAGATCGGATGCGTGACGGGGGAACCAAGGAGTCTTGCTAGAAATATTTTCGTTCATCAGGTTTACTCCAGCGAAAGCGGTGGATTGTCTTAGAGATCTAATAAGCTGCAACAGGTTGATGCGCGACATGCTCACTTTCACGAGAGCATCGAATTGGATATTAGGAACTTGGGAAGGACGAGTCTCGAGATGCTGAACACAGCCCTTATAGTTATCGATTGTCTTTAGGATACGTGCTAGGGAGCCCATTCCGTCGCGCATTTGCAACAGTAGAGCAGCTTGTTGGATTGCTTGCTCGGCTTCAGGAGATTCGCTGGCGGCGTTTTGCAGAATTACTTCTTCCTCAGTCAAAGTATAATCTGTAAAAGACAACTTAGTTTGAGGCTATATCGTTTTCATGTATTCGTTATTTTAATTTCAATATGAGTTAATCACAGTGAATCTTATTAAGCTTATTTACTGACCCTCATCAGTTTTAGAGACGTCATCGCCTATGTCTGCATCGGCTATAAAAGAAATTAAACAAAAACAAAATAAATAAAGGTGCAAAATTAGTAACACAAAACATAAGAAACAAAAAAAGAGAAAGAAAGATTACCAAGTTGACCATTTTTAGTTTCGTCTTGTTGGGTACCATCTTCTACTGTTGGTGAGTTATCGCCATTTCCAATAGGTACTCCATCTTGGATGAATTCGGAGTCCAAGCCAGAGTCTAAGTTAAAGAATAATAAAAAATTATAAAGAAAACGAAAAAATGTAAAAGTAAAATTAAAAAAAGCAAAAAAAAAAATTATAAAGATATGCGATTTCTGTGTATAATGTTTAGTAGACATATTGCAAGATAATAGCAATATGTCTTACTTCTTTTTGTAAGGCATGTCCTTACCATTGGCGCGGGCGCGAGCCTCTTCTAGTACACTCTGCTTGGTCTGTTTGACAACGAGTGTTTCAAAACGAGCATCATCGACCAGAGAACGACGCCTTGATGGGTAGCCGTTCTGTAACAATAAAAGAAAGCTAATTAGAAACATTATTTTTAGCCCCAATAAAATCGTAAATACAACTTCAAAAAAACCGATTCTCCGTTAAAATGTTAAGAATTATAATAATAATAATAATGAGGAATTTAGATAAAATAATAAAAAAATGTAGAATGATCTTTTACGGCGTATATTCTTGGTCACTATTATTATTTTTTATTGTGAATCAATTACAGTCAAGCAAGCGTCACGGCGACCTAGACACAGAATCTGAAGTTATTAAGACTACGCGAACTACTCGTGCGGACACAAAGGCAGCGCTAAAAATAGAAGGATCTTCTAAATCCTTATAAATATAAAGCGGTCACATCGCATTATATTTCATGTGCGAGCAGGAATTGCTTTTACGAAGTTCCTAAGCTTATTTCCTGAGCGGTGGCTGCGTAAAGTGCTCCCATTACTCCCGCCTCTCTCCCCACGCCGGAAACTCCATCTTGCTTGGGAAATCTCACAAAGGAATGCCAGTTTCTGGACCGCTGCACTACAATAGAGTCAATTACTCTCAACTCTTAACTTTCAGACTTCTCGTAGATGACTAGTTCATCTCGTTTATGTCTTTACCAAATCTTTAAAAATCAAACGAATAATTTAACCGCGGTGTGATAAATTCTCCTTTCCAAATTATAGGTATTTAACGATGTCATTAAATCCGTGTTTCCCTAATGCGTACAATGATTACCATTAATTGACGGCCGTATCTAAAGCATAGTAAACAATGTCGTGAAGCGTGCGGGTGACGTGTGGTCTGTGAGTTGCGCGGGCGTCGAGACCTAGCTTTTTCCACTAGAATGCCCGCAACAGCTTAACTATGTGTGTCAAGGGTTACGTTAATCACTCACTATTATAACCGAGCCCCTGAAACAGCCTCACAGTGCATAATTATACCTGAAAATCTGCGCTTTATTCGCGTGCGAAATTAAAATCGCGACCGTCAACTGAATTGCGGAAACGTTGCCGCATTGTGAAGTTAAAGGTCCACCTAACTGGAGCGGGTAGGACTCGGAATCCGGTTGATATAGCCTTGGTTTGTACGAGTGGCCACTTCACCGCTCCAATCGGTCGGCGGATAATTAAGCGAAGCCAGAGCGCGCTGCCCGCTGACCTACGTCCACCTTACACCTATTATGTAAACCGAAAACGATGTTTGATTGAATAATTTATCACCTCCATCAATGACAAATTGCGGTGGCATATGACATATAATTAAAATACGACGTCGTTGGCTTAGTGATTTTTTTTTTCAAATGTGTCTGCAGATCGGTGTTAGTTGACCGTGGCGAAAATCTGTTGGTCAAGGGCACGATCAAAACCTCGATTTTGTTATTAACAAACCCATTAGCAGTCCTTTGTTTTTTGCGTGTAAGTTAAGTGATTGAAACAGGAACTATTATAGGATACGCGCAAATAAAAATATTGTTAAACACAAATCTTTGTTAAACATTGTAATTCGGATACCTACTAATAGTGTTGTCTAATCAAGTCGTTCCTTTTTATTTGCAATAGGATTGGTGAGCGTACCACTTTGATTTTCGACCTTCGGTGGTCAAGGAAATACAAGCGTATCTATAGATGTGAATTATAAAATGTACGCTAATTAGAACAGGTTAGTCACTAACCGGGCTATCGCACAGCAGTATAGGCTCAGTAGGTATAAACAATAAATAAACAAAAGCAACAGCATCGCAGTTTGAGTTAATATACATGTGTGGTTAAACCATTATATGGTTTCATTCGAGATTTAGTTTAAAGTCACCTCGTCCCACAATATGTATAAAAACTCTAAGGTAATTCGCCACAATCGCTTCAGCTGATTAGTTTACGCGAAAACTGTCATGGATATGAAATTGCAATATTGAATGCAATAACAACGTTCGTAATTGACGCGAAGTAACAATGTTAAGTCAGCACCTTGAATATTGACAATGGTAATTATTCTCGACAACACAATGATGAGACTATTATCAACGGAATATTTTTATGGGGCGATTGAACTATTTCATGTGTATTGCATTTCCCGCCGGTGAATCTCCGTTAACAATGAGTTTACATCTTTATAATTGTTACGCGAGTGTTACATAATTTGTCACACAAAAATTGTGATATCTCAGTGAAAGTGCAGTGTGTTAATTGTGAATGAATTACGGCGGGTAATGATATTATGGGCCCGGCTCAAGTGCCCGCTCGTAATGGCACCCGTCGAGCTCACAGGCTTTTGGACAATTAACCGAAGTATTACCAGTGAAAACACTTTACGCTTTTTAATGTCACTGGATTAACTTAAGTTAAGTTTACACTTTCATACCATGTTTTATATCGTCACAATCGGTTGTTTTGTCAAACATTATAGTTATCAATGAAGCGTTTAATATTGGTAATTTGTAGGTAATTTGTTGTAATCTGTTGCTAATTATGACAAGAGCTTCTATAATGTTAACTACTTCCATTGTTACTTATTCGTACAAGGCCGAAAGGTGATTTGACAAGCAACAAGTACAAAAAGTAGGCAATTGCGTTTAGAGATGAGGGCGTGCGGCGTACTGTAGAGGCCGCGTGGTCACTACTTACGAACTCAGGGAATTATATTTTTACGATTTCTAATAAACCGAAAATTCACAGCATCACTGTCTCACAAGACAATTTTAAATTAACTGTTGATTAAGTAGAGTTTAAATTACTTCTTATAAGTAATTAACCAAGAGTAAATATCTAGGTAGACTTGAAATCAGCAAATATTTAATTGATTATTTCTAACTAACTAAATCTTTGTATTGATGACATAAAAAAATCAATTGTTTATTTAAAAATTAACCAGTGTGAAATTAATCAGTGATTTTTTAAAATGATTGATTTGTACTATTTTAAATAGAGCTTTTGTGGACGGTGACTTGAGTTTAGCGATTGTTATTAATTTTATTATTTACGATTATTGCACATTTCTAACTTATTTATTATCACATATACCGTCCACAAAAACTTTTAACGGCTTTTTCCCGGCTCGTCAAGCAAATAGGGAATCTGGAAGTCGAGGATTCAAAGAAGAGGTCCTCACCTCGATGCTGTAGGACTTCTTGATGGCGAACATTTCACGGTTCTTCTGAGCTGCTGCGACGGCCATTTCTTCGAGTTTTGAACACTCCACTGGGTTTTGCCTGAACTGAAGTTCACTGCGCGCTTAGCTAGCGTAAGTCTGCGAGAGCTTTGTGTCTCGACCACGGGCTGAAGCCTGTCTGTCTGCGACTGCGGCTGTCGAACTACTAAGGCTAACTAAACTTTGGATTGCAAACAGACCAATGCATGATGACCGTTCGTAAGAACAGTTTAAATAGTGCTGGGCGCGCGCCTCCCACCCCGCAGCGCCTTTCGTCGCGCATGCGTCAGAGCCGCGCCCCGCGCACCGCCCATGCCCCAGAGGGTCCTCACGTCAACCCTTACAGTCTCACATATCATGACTAAATACATGACACAGACTATATTAACAAAATTTTGATACTTTAAAAAAGTACCTATGAACTTGAATACCGTCAACAGCGGAATTACACGTAATTTAGGTGTATCATTTTTGTATTGCGGAAAATACTTTGTTAGTATATTTGTTAATGATGAGCGTAACGTATATACCTAAATAACATTAAATATGAATTATGACATTTGAGAAAAGGGGAATAATTCAATTCTAATTCTTAATGGTTTTTTAATACTTTTTTATTATCTGTTAATCTCTTGATACATTCATAGTTCATCATCAATGAGTAGTTGTGGGACTTTTCTTTAGTATCGAATAGTATAGAGTGCTGCTGTTTAAAATATTCATATTTTGATTGATTGGTATAATGTGAAATAGCTGTCAATTAATAAATTTGAAAATATTTTCACTAAACTGAAAAACTAATAGAATTCAAAATAACTGAAGTGAATAGTTACATATTATTACATATTGATTTAACAATATCTATCAGCTGATTGCTATACATAGTCATATTAGGAATAAGAAAGTGCGTCTGTCTTTTACATTTTCACACCTTAACCGTGAAACTAATTCCGCTGATAAAACACTTGACCTCGGTAAAGATATGGTCTAATTTAATAGGACATCATGCAAACAGCCACAATTGACCATTTTAGACTCATAACACTGTGAAAAAGTCACCAGAAATCAGATCAGATTAATCCACTTCCTACAGTGAACAATACTTTTCCGTGCAAGTTTTAAAACCGGACAGATTGTAGTGTCGTGTTACAGATCCTTGATAGCTTACCGGAAACAAATTATTTTAACCGATATAGATGCAGGATATGAATATAATATACAATCAGCCGATAAATTATGTATATAAATATATAAAATGTATGCCCGGTTCGATGAAACAAATGATTACGTTAAGTCGGAGGAGTTAATCTAGATGTTAGTACCGGCACCATGTCCGGATTGACTAAAAACTGGATCACTTTTTTTATATTGTCCGCTTATACAAAAAACGTACATGAACACAAGTGCCTTCATCAACATAGTTTAAGGCAAACCGTTTTTGTACGGAAATTAAATCGACGTGTTTTCCCTCGATTATTATTCTGGTTTATAAATTTGCGATAAAAAACCATTTATCTCAAATTTTACTCAACTTCTAAGAAAGTCATTGTACAATTGAGGAATCTTTGTAAATATTTGACGACCGTTTGGTGCAACGGTAGCGATCCTGCCTTTCGCACCGACGGACCGGGTTCGAATCCCGGTAGGGGCAGATGTTTGTATAATGAATACGAGGATTTGTACCTGAGTCATGGATATTTATATATATTTATATGAATATTACATATCTATGTATTATATATGGATGTTTAACCGTTACCCTAGCATCCATAACACAAGCCTTACAGTGCTTACTTTGGGCTAGGCTAATTGGTGTGAATGTAAAAAGTATTTATTTATTTATATAAAAAAATCATATAATGTTCAACCATATATTTATATGGACAAAAAAGAAAGTCGACCAACGAGAAAACTAAGTTTTCCGTTGCACAGCAACATTAAGTTAATAAGTTATTATTTTAATAAGTGTTATACTTAATTATATATAATTTTTCTATCATTTTATATGAGCTACAATAGATACATGATGCACATTTAGTTATTAGCAACGCTTGTAGTGTGAGTTTAAATAACATGACATATAAATAATAATTAAAACATGAATCGGGAATAAATGTGCTCATTAAGCAAACATATGCCTACTTGGATTGCAGGATATTTAAACATAATGCTAACTGCATTTTTTACTTTTACTGATAAATTAATTTTACTAACAGAGTAAGATTATGTGCTTTTAAGACATATATCGGTTTACTTATTATTTAAATATTATTGGTGTGAATGAGAGAGTCAGATAAATATTATTTTGGTGCCTGACCACCATCACAACACCTGTACAGCTTTTTTTGTCATTAATGTAATAGGGTATTATTTTTTATGAATTTTATATGGAATCGTGTCTGCGAAGACTAGTTTTATTTTAATTGCACTGTCCCGATCTTACAATAAATTATAATCTTGTTTCAACTTCTATATCTCTTTGTTATTAAAGATTTTTTCTTTCTCGTGTTATGATAATTACACTTTGCTAATTACAGTCCTGCGAAGCTCCACCTTTTAATATTGCTCCGCTTTTGCATTTAGAATTAAATACATAAAATGGCGTGGCTAATTAGATCATGGTGATACATTTCTGATGAACTGTTTATTTTCCATGGTTACAGTCTTTAGTTCTCCTTGATACTAGGCCACAAACTGCAATTATTGTATACCTGCATATATTACATTTTCTTGCGAGATACAGATACTTTTTTCTTGCGAGTTTCCTTTTATGTTATAAAATTATGTTTTTAAAACGACTAAAACACTGGTGTCATGCTTTATTTTTTTGTTATTCATGTTTATATTTACATGTATGGTAGATAAAGATAAAGATTTTTATTAACGTATAGGTCGTTAATAGTTTGTGCAATGATAAACTGCAACCTATTCTCTGGCATCATTTTGAACTCTGATCTAAGCATCATTACCATTGCTATTCTAACAACACGATCAATCCATGGCAGCTTGACTTCCTAATCCAGGGACAGAACTACAAAAAAATTGAAAATGCTAACATATTAACAACTTCCGCATGACAGCTGTTATAAAGTTTTTCATTATCCGAGTGCTCGTAAGTTATCACTTGTTATAATTAAAATAAAGCATTCGATGGAAGTTAACCTAAAATTATTTTCTGTATAACTGAATTTAATATAGATAAAAACAAGCAAAGATTGTTAAAACCTTCTTGCTGTTTCGCAGTTTTAGTAAGGACATCCTGGCCACTTTGTATGCATTTATTTCTAAAGCGATACGTATTACAAATCTTAATGTCACATCATGTAATGACGTCTATCTGAATTGTTGGTCGTAGGAATGTTTTTTTCTTGTTGTTTACTCTTCCAATTCTGGCGATGTTAGTTCGGAAACTGCATATATTAAATACAGATTAAGTCCTAAGAAACAAGAGCAGATTTTTGAGTTTTCATAACAATTACTAATCATTGTCACATAATTTATATGTTTAAAATTTCAAGTCATAATGCTTTGCTTTTATTTAATGTACAAAGTAAGGTTTTTGTTTTATTGTTTTGGAACAAAGTGCCTATTCTAGGTTTGTTTTAAAATGGTTTTACTGTTCAAATTTTTATTTCCTGTTGATTAATAGCTACATAGTATTGAATGAGTTAATAAACTATCGTCATTCATTTTTTGACAGTAACAGTACAAGGCTTTGATGGCGCGAATTAATTTCCGAATATAAAGCGTCATTGTTTTTTTAACTTTCTGTTAGAATTACACACGTGACAGATTCTAGGAAGGCGCTACATTTAAACTGTACAGATTATAGAACTGAAACACTAATTTATTTTGTACGTCACAACAACTAATTTAAATATCGAAACCTATATATTATTTAGTACGCATCAATTATAGCAAAAATTCCCGTTAACATTAAAGTTAGCGTACAACAAAATATTGTACAGGAAAATCCGATGAAAACTCATTATCCTCATCGAGCCTTTTACCTGTCCCCAAGTCATCCAATTCCATAATGACGGAGAAAATGTCGTAACCGCAACTAATCAACCAGGCGGCAAGGTAATTCACACAAACCAAGCCTGACACAGATTCGATGATGTCGAATGTGCAGGTTTTTGACGTCACATGGATTTACCATTTAGCAGAACATCAAATTTTATGTAAACACAACTACAACATAGCGAAGACATGCCTTATTGGTCATAGGGTAAAGATTTTGTTTATTTCTTAAAACATAATATTATTCCATGGCGCAGTTGTAAATGCGTTCTGCCTTCGATTACGCTGGTTCAGTAACTTACGGAAGGGTTAATTATGGGATAGGTGACCAAAATATTTGTTTCTGTGGGGAGAATCAAGAAGTTAATGATGATGATTTAAACTATAAATTAAAGAAGATATCGCTGATTATCAACTATTTAGACAAGTAAATTTTCAGCTGTATCGATTTAGATGATAAGCTGTAGGCTTTTGTTATGTATTCTTAGGTAAATATTTTAAATGACTGAAGTACCTACTAAGTGTAAAGAGGAAGGATAAGGTCGGGAATTTACCTGCATATGCCGATGAGTAATATGACACAAAGGGTGTCAAGACGACACTCAAGTGTCGCGTCATAACATAAATTGTACATACAAAAAATCCCAAGAGCTTCTTCATTACCTGGTAATGAAAACAGCGCTGAGGGGTTTCCCACCTTAAAGCTAACTTGACGGCTTGATAGTATATTGCAGTGTCAATGGAAAATATAAAAAAGGTCTCGAAATTATCTAATTTACAATTAAAACCTTCATAAAACATTGTCAGAATTTTATTTAATGTAGAAATATTAATTTATTAAATAAAATAAAATTTTACAAAGGAAGCTAAATTTGGTGGATACGAGTACCTTGATAAATTAAATACTTTATCTAGATTTTCTGTAAAGAATAATTAACGCAAACTACTTATATAAATAGTAATCTGTGTTTTTTTGTATTTTTTATTATGAAGTTAGTCATATTCAAGTATATCAATTAAATATATATTAGTTATTGACGGACTTTTACGACTAAAGCAGCAATCAAGAGATTGACAAAAAAATAAATTATGAATTTTTATATATATAGCATATACGTATCCCTTAATAATAATAAAAAAATACCTCTTATCATTTCTTCTCTGAATAGCCTGTCATATAAACCACATTATTAGAGAAGCTAATTTTCTGTGATTGTTTTTTAGATCACAATCTTCAAAACGATCTCTCAATGCCAACGTGTGCTGATTTATTATATGACTCAGTATTTTATTTATTACTTTCCATTTTTTTTATGTTTAATAAATGCAGATTTTGCCAGTCGGCTTAAACAGGATTTTTGCTGTATGGAAATCAATTATTAGGATTTATTACACACAGATGAGTGATTAATAACATGATCTAATTTTATGACATGAAATCTTTATAGGGATAGTGCTTCAGCTTTAGGTTAATTAGGTAGTTAGAGCATTTACATTTGTAAATAGGTTACAGTTAAATACTAAAATAAAAATAGAGTAATTCATCTTCCTACGTCCTTTTTGAAGAGACATCATAGGAAGATCCTAAACTGGACCTATACACAGGGCCTTCTTAAACCTATTGGAGGCCCTGGGCATATAAGAATAATGGGGCGCCTATTTGACAGAACACTTTTTTATTACTAGAATAGACAATGAAAGTAGATTAACAAGGTTTCAGATTTTTTTATTGACAGTCAATAGATAAATAGATAATCTTTAATTTAAATGGGGCGATTCTCACATATTTAAAATTATCTAAGCATGCTGAAATTCGATAGCATTATTTTGGGCGAGATTAGAGTAGCTTCAGGCATGCAAAAGCTAATAAGCAAGTCCATAATATAGGCCCTAATTGAGGTTCGATTTACTCTAATTAAATAAGTTTCAGTAATAAATGTCGGTATTGGTTTTGTTATATGGCAGGAACTAGGGGGGCCCCTATCGATCGCGGGGCCCTGGGCATTGCCCAGAGTGCTCAATGGGAAAGAGGGGTCTCGTCATAGGTAATAGGGGGACCGACAGTCCCGGTTTCGAGTCCCGGAAAGGGCAGATGTCTGTGTGATGAATACAGCATTTGTACCTGACTCATGGATCTCTTAATCTATAAATATTAAATATCTATGTAGCATATATGTTATATCTATTCGTTACCCTAGAAGCTATTCATGGCACAAGTCTTACAGCGCTTACTTTGGGCTAGGCTGATTGGTGTAAATGTGAGGGTGATCTCTACTATATAAAAGAAGGACTTTGTGTTTGTTACCATACCAGCAACGCGTGGCCGAGTTATACCAGCAATTAACGTTACCATAGCAACGCGTGGCCGGGTTATACCAACAATTAATTCGCTGGATTTGCCCATTTTTAATTTTAATTTATAATTAACCAGAAACTCGTGGCCGAGTCATCTAGTTATAATAAATATTATTATTATTATATAATATAAAACTATTAACTAAATTTCTTACAAACAAAGCTTTTGCTGCACGTATCACGTAAAGATTAGTTCAAGTAATTAAATAGTAAAACAAGCATGTTTTTATAATTTCTTTAAAAAATAGTAGTATTCATAATATGTAATAGAGATATATAGATTTGTAGAATGACTAAAAATGATGAAATGAAATAAACTTTATTCCAGTATGGAAAAACTTATTAAAAATATTTTTAATTAAAACAATGTTTGAAAAAGAAATCTCTCATGCTGTAGAAACATTTATCCAGAAGCCGACTGTATAAAACGGGTTTGAATAAATTTAATGACAATTTTTTAATGGCTTCTGGCAGATGGTTATAAATTTTTACACACATACAATAAAATTTTCTCGAGTAAATGTTACTTCTACAGTTAGGAAACATTAGCTTATTTCGGATACCTGGCATTAAATTGGCATTTGTTCTGTCGTTGTATAAAGAAATGCATATTGGCCTTCACAAAAGTAGATGTTTCATAGATCTACAGGCAAGGAAGAGATAAGAGGTGGAACGTTACAAATTGCTCTAATGCATTTTTTTGTACTATAAACAGTCTATTGATTGTTACTGCATTCCCCACAACATTATTCCATACCGTAAATTATTTACAACGTAACCTTGATAAGCCTTTAATGCTGGTTTAAGGTTACTTAGCGTTTTACTACTGTAACGATCCTTCACAATACGCCGAATGGAAGGACTTGGTTTCTAATCCTGGTCGGTGCATATATTTGTATAATGAGTATAAGCGTTTGTTCCGTTATTTGGTATCGATAGCATACGCTATGCTGAGTTTGTAACTCTAATAGTTGTCCAAAATTTATTTATTAAGTCATATTATTTTCATATCATATGTCCAATTTTCTCGGTCAAAAAGATTATCTGGAAGTGATTGCTTTCAAGATAAAAGTTAAAATGCTTTTATTAAGTGTATTGAACATCAACAGCTACACCAAGGCTTCGTAAGTGCTACGTCAGGAGACATTTTAGCGAGAAGAAGTCGCAAGAGACTTAGCAAGTGCTGTTTTTTCTCCCTTCTACTATGTGTTACATTATTTAGTTATAAAACTTTTAAGAGAACTTTTCTGGTACTACCAAGTCGTATAAAAAAAGTTTCTATCTCTACTATATAAAAGAAGGACGTTGTGGGTTTGTTACCATATATAGTTACCAAAGCTACCACAACAGTTTTTATAATCAATAAACGTTACCATAGCATCGCGTGGCCGGGTTAGCTAGTTACAATAAACGGATTTTATACAGTTTATCATTACAATAAAAATCTGGTTTTAAACAGTAAAATCTTTATGTCTACTATATAAAAGAAGGACTTTGTGGGTTTGTTACCATATATAGTTATCATAGCTACCATAACAGTTTTTATAATCAATTAACGTTACCATAGCATCGCGTGGCCGGGTTAGCTAGTTACAATAAACTGATTTTATACAGTTTATCATTACAATAAAAATCTGGTTTTAAACAGTAAAATCTTTATCTCTACTATATAAAAGAAGGACTTTGTGGGTTTGTTACCATATGTAGATACCATAAGCCTAAGAATAACAGTTTTTATAATTAATTAACGTTACCATAGCAACGCGTGGCCGGGTTAGCTAGTTACAATAAACGGATTTTATATAGTTTATCATTACAATAAAAAATCTGGTTTTAAACAGTAAAATCTTTACCTAAAAATGAGCCTCTTTTTTTTTGGAGTCAAGTATCAGCTTCATTCACATCCATCTATCCATCCGTTGTTTTTAAAAATGTTTACCCTCTTTTGTATACGGTACATAAACTGTATATCTATGAAACGTTACATCAACCTATCAAAAATGCAAATTTTCAAGATTATCATGTAAAGTCAAATGAATAAAGTCCAAAATCGATTGAGATAGTTTTTGTGGAAGGTTGATCTGAGAGACTAATATGAGTTCATGCAAACTATTGAAAACTATTATTTACGCAGGAAAATAGTTTCTTTCGCCGATCTATTGTAAAAGTGCACCTGGCGCGCTCTGAAAAATGTTATCTAAACACAAAATACGGTAAGTTAACAAATTGTATTCTGGTTTACTACTTTCAAACTCACTTTGAGTTTCAAACGTGTGAAGTGATGCGGGAGTATCAGACGAAATAGAATGCTGGATACCAAGTGGATACCAAACTATTAAACGATCTTTCGAGAAATATCTTTTTATTAATTATGTATTAAATAAAGATTTTCATTATTAGATACACTTTTAATGTACGATATTTTTCGCGGCTTGCGTTTCACTTTTTCCATTTTTGTAATATTCTAAAATATATCTAATTTCTTCATTAGATTCGCTCACTTTGACAGAAAGCAAAACAAATGAAAAATAGTGGGAACAAAATTCTACTAATTTGATTCTTTTTTTGAAATATCACCTTTTTCATGTCATTAAAACCAGCCAAAGATATTTTATTACAAGTTAATACATACTATATGCGAAGAGGCTTGTTTTGAATTTTTTTTAATCCTTTTTTTGTACCGCTATATCTCTGATTGTTATCGTAATTAGCCTTACCACCGCGGGCGCAATGCATATTGACAGATTCCTACAACTGCAGAAACAAAAGTGAGATATGTATTAATACTATTTTATATAATATACTAATATAATATATTAATTACGATGTATAACTTTCTTTATTTTATTTTCATATTTTATTTAGTATAGATCACATTTCGTCCCTTAGCTAACAACACCGCTTAAGTCATTTTACCAACTTTACAGGAGACGAAAAAATCGATGGAATTTTAAATAAAGTATATATAATATACTTATTATTATATACTTATTATAATATACTTATTATTATAATATACTTATTTTATATAATTTAGTTAAAATTCCACCGATTTTTAAAAAATAGTCAGTTTTTTTCGTCTCCTGTAAAGTTGGTAAAAATGACTTCTGCGATGTTGTTAGCTAAGGGACGATTTCTGTTACTGTAATCTGTATATTATTAGGACAGATATATCTCTTAGTTAATTTGCTCACTTCACGTCCAGTAATATAATAAAATGATTTTTACGGAAACTACTACCTACAATTAGCCTATAATTAGCCTATAATTAGCCTTACCATAGATTTAAGCACTTATTATGTTAATTGTAATTATTACGCTGTTGGTTGTCTAAATAATTAAAAAACAATATGCCTTCCGAACTATTAAAGAGTACCAGATAATACATTGCTAGTCAGGTATTCGACGACTGCTTAATCTCCTGATCATGATATATGAATGACGATATGCTTACTAAGATTCGAACCCAGGACCCTTGGCACATATGGAAGTATTTCTATCAGGAAACCAACAGTGAGTTAACAACAACATTCCACCTTTTTTACTTACCGTGTTCAAGGCGAGTAAAATGCATTTAAAATGTGTCTCAGACACTACATCATAAGAACAAACTACGCCTATAATTTGAAAGTTGTAGAGGCGTAAATGCCCGGGTATTCCCCGAACGAGTTGCTAAGGAAGTTAAGGAAAGTACATAACTCCATCGGCCGGCCGCAAGCGAGGTCTATAAGGTGGACGGGGATTTTATTAGCAAGCGATCCTTTGATCCTTTTAGTACGATATAATGCTCTCATAACTCCAAGATTTTATTAAATGGACATTTTATTTTGTAAGGTCGACAGCAAAATAAGTTTTACTTTTTGTTTCGTTTGGGTAGTGATAATTGTATTTTTTTATATTTTTTCTTTCTCAATTAAATGCAAGCGTGTCAATTATGAAAATTCGCTCAAAGTCATCTTAGTGATAGTGTAACTAAGCGTGTATTTTTGCATGTTAGTTGCATCATAAAATCACGTATCCTATTTCGTTTGTGATGGAGTGAGGCCAGGAAATAATGAGAGGCGCTGGGTCGTCACTTATGTATTTATTATAATGAAAATTAAGGCACAAAATAGTGCCTTAGAGAAACTTATAGACTGTTATTATCAGGAACTGTGATACAGAATATTGTGAGTTGTTTAACTTTTAGTATAAGCTAATTATAACTGATCAGCGCTAATAAAAATATATTAAAATAATTGTTAGCGGTGAGTCAACCGCTCTACGCGCTGTCTCTGGTAAGAATGAACTTCGAGAACAAAACAAATAAAAAGAGACAGACAGTAAATTTATAGCGATGCATTAAAGAATCACATATTTTTTTGTAAACCGAATCTTTATTTTTTTTTATTAAGAAAGGGAAGTAGTAATATATTAAAACTAAAAAATGATAAAACGAGTATTTATTGTAAAAACAGCACATGTGTTCCTAGTATGAAAGATCAATATATAATATAATTGTTATATATAGTATAATACTGGATTTTACTGGAGGGAGACTCTGTACCAGGGTCGTCTGCTTAGGTACCTCCGTCTTACCTATTTCTGCCGCAAAACAGCAGTGCTTGCATTGCTGTGCTCCGATTTGAAGGGTAAGATATGGCAGTGAAATGACTGGGTACAGTGACTTTACATCTTGTGTCACAAGTTGGCAACGTACACTGTGGTTCTTGTGGGGGTTGCAGTTCTGCTGCGAATCTCACAAGAGCCACATGTATTATAGGTGACTGTTACCACTTACCATCAGGTGGGCAGTTTGCTTGTTTGCCATAAAAAAAATATATAGTATAATATAATTTATACTATAATTTTTGTGTTAATGTAATTTAAATTCAAGTTTTGCGGTGCCATTAAACTAAGGATATTACGATTTCTGTTTAAAGTGAGTGGGAATGCACACGAGGAAAATCCATGCAGAATTTTCGAGTCGAGCGTCATTATCGGTTACTGGTTTGAGGTAATAAGATAAAGTCCCAGATGAAATATTATTATAAACTATTTATCCTTATACTTGTTCCAGATCCCGTTTTTAGACCTTGCTATGAATACAACTGAAATAAAGGTCTACGCTTGACATAGTAATATATGTATTCTGTGACTCACTCTCTAAGAAAGATTATACAAAGAAAAATATTATTATAAGACCTTCCACTAAATGTGTATCAAGAATATTTTCCACAGCAATGTTTGAAAGTTATTAAGATAAAATAAATACAGAAAAGCATGTCTTATTAATATAGTTATTGTTTAGTTTCTAGTTCCCGTGGGGATATTGGGGCAAAAATTATCCGATGTAAAGTTTTACTACATTTCTTTCCTGTTCCTAAATGTCCATGAATGTGTGAAAGAAGAAGAAAGCAAGTGGAGATAAACGTTTAAACTCAGTTAAAATCTCAGTGGCATCTTACGAAACGGTGCCTTTGTTTAATTTTAAAAGACCTTTGCCTACAAACCCAAGACCAATAGATCTATAATCTAAGATCACAGTGGTTTGTGTGTTTGTCTGTCCGCTCTTTTTCCATTGTATCAATAACGTTACCATAGCAACGCGTTAACCGCAAGTAGTTCGTCTACCGGACGCTAGATGGCGCTAACGGAAAAATACTTATTTAATAATAGAAAAAAATTAAAGCATTCTGTCCACCCGTGCGAAGCCGTCTGTCTTGTGTGTTTGTCTGTCCGCTCTTTTTCCATTGTATCAATAATCAATTAACGTTACCTTACCATAGCAACGCGTTACCGTAGCAACGCGTTACCATAGCAACGCGTTACCGGGTCAGCTAGTCTCAATTGAAAATTATAAAAATATGTTTATCTAAAATATAAAAAATACGCATGTATAAAACGACCACGTCTCCGAGCCCTCAGGTATAGGGTTCGAAGCCTTTCGCAATCCGGGCGAGAACTACCGAGACTAAAGCTCAGCGGTCAGAACACTCGCGTAGTCGTTTTTTTAATTGCGTATTTATATCTTATAGGAATATGAAATTATGAATGTAAAAAAAAAAAATATCTTTTAAGGTCCAGTATGTTAAGTGTATGCCAAGTGAGGGTCAGCAGCACGTACTTGCAAAAAGTTAGTCCTAGAGTAAAATTTCAAATAGCTATGATTTCAATTGTAGACTTACATCCGTAGCATTAACGTCTATAATGCAACTTCTTAACTGACACGAGACAATAACGTTTACACATTTAAAAACATACACTCAGCCCTCTGATCATTACTTCATAATCACCTCTTTTGCGTATTTAATTCTAATATAAGATTTTTCATCGAAAATCTTTGTTCTTCTTGAAAATGTTTAGTGAAAGACAACATGTTTAAGGGTTTACGTTAAGTCGCAGATCGGCTTTGTATGTCGAGCACAAAAAATATGATTAAAATGGAGTTTCATTTTTTGCAAAGTGACCTATACGCTTAATGAGTCTATGAAGCATGACTAATAACACTAGGACATGCTTGACTGTAGGCGTCTTACCACGCTTGAGACAGATCGAAAGGGATAATTTTCCTTTTCTTTTACTTTTTCACTGTTTTGTGATAGAGCAAAGATAAATGAATAATCTCTATCGCTCACAAGGTATATTTAGAAAATAACAGACATCCGATTTCAGTTGTAGAGTTCATGCAAAAATCTAATCTAATTCGTCTAATATACTTAGTATTTGTTCGATTATTTAAATGGGATGAGTTATCCTGGGGATAACCTCGTATTAAAATGTTGGAGGTTATCCCTTGTAAATATTACCCCTTTATAATATCAGTGGATAAATAGCCGAACAGCTCATCAACTGATAACACAACTACTACTATAATATGTCTAGACTTGTAGGGCCTAATATGGGCTATAGTATATATTGTCTACTAGTTTGTTAAAGTGATATATTATATTCCATAATAAAGCATATTAAATTGTTTAGACTCACTGTTGGTGGTTTAAGTAATCTATACTAATATTATAAAGCTGCAGAGTTTGTTTGTTTGTTTATTTGAACGCGCTAATCTCTGGAACTACTGGTCCGATTTGAATGATTCTTTCAGTGTTGGGTAGTCCATTTATCGAGGAAGGCTATAGGCTATTTTTTTTTTCAAAATTAGGGATCCGTAATGAAATTGCTATTTCGTAACACAAGGTGTAAAATCAAAAACCTATTTTTGCGTGCGCTGCAAAAACTATTGACAATATAACAAAATGATGTACTACGGGTTTGTAGATCTCATTAAGACCTACAAAAAAGTCCGCGAGAACATATATCTAGCTATCATGGTTTAATTACAATAACCGATTTTGTGTTCAAATTAATTAATAAATCGTCTGAATAAAAAAAAACTACGTTAAATATGTATCGTAATATTAATCTTTATCGAAATTAAGCATCATGTTATCAAGAGTTATTTATGTAGAAGTAAAATACTTTTTGTTTCATCTCAATCGGATATTTCGTTTAAAAGTTATCACGTGTGTAAGATGTTAAGAGTTGGTACCTATTAATGAGTTATGGGCCATTGAGTTTTTATCAACATAAAATCTGTAATAATCTTTTTCGAAATATATTTGTTGATGATTGTAAGTATAAGATCTTTGGAGAGTATAATAAATACATTTCCAAAGTAACTCTGCTAAGGAAATCCACGCGCGCTTGATGCAAGCAAGACAAGACGCATGCAAAAGTGTCGGGATCTCATTGTTATCTACACTAATATTATAAGGAGGAAAGATTTGTATTTTTGTATGTTTGAAATAAACTCAAAAACTACTAAGCCGATTTTCAAAATTCTTTCACCATTTGAAAGCTTCATTCACGCCGAGTAACATAGGCTATATTAAATGCTAGAAAAATTTAAAGAATTTTGTCCACCCGTGCAAAGCCGGGACGGGCCGCTAGTTTAATTATAAGGGTTCATATAAAAAAAAACTTTATGAAAAGTTAACAGCACGACGCAACAAGATTAGTGAAAAAAAGAGTGCTGTTAAAACTTTAGAAAGATGGAATCATCTTCTCGTAACATATTACTTTTTAACCATGTCTTATACTTAATTTGCTAGATTGTGGACTGCCAATTCGATAAAAAATACTCGCTAATATGGAAGTGAATTAATTGCTTTGCTTATTATTATGTACATTATTGTCCATCAAAGTTTTGGCTAAGTATTTTACGGCGTTTTGTGAAAATTAAAAACTTAGTTTTTTATATAAATTTGGTTTAAGTACAACGACGAGCAAAGACAATACCACGAATGGGCATTATCATTTTATAATAAATGTTCGTTTTGTGACACAGTGATACCAAATCTTAATTTCGTCTATCTATATGTATGCTCGTCTATAACTCAAGCACGGGTTGACTAATTTTGATGAAATTTGGTATATGGTAAAAACATGTGATTGCTAAAACGATAGGTTATACATCATTTCATTAAAAACTTTATAGTCCTAACTAACCTTATAAATATAAAAAGTGAGTTTGTTTGTTACAAGTGTAACAAACACGGCGTGTAGTACACGCCTTAACTACTTTGCAGACACTTTGCCAGGTGCAGAAAAGTACATACCTTTATTTAAAAAAAAGGACTCTTCCCGAAACATTGAAATATAACTTTAATTCTGTAGTCTACATAAACGTGAGCGCAGCAGCGGGTAAAAGCTAGTACAATATGTACCGATGTATGATTATCCAGGCTATAACAGCGGTACGCAGTAAACAACCATTGGTGGGCGCCAAGCGTGAAATTATGACAAACCCTTTTAATTTTTCTGACCTGGTATTAGCGATGGGTGTCTTTCGACTGAGATGATAATACTTATTTCTTGAATAATATCAATTCTAAATACGAATTTTTAAAGGTAGAGTTCTATAATTATTCGTTTTAAAATGTTTGTCCCGAGAAAAGTATTTATATTGTCCCATATTTTTTTATATTATACTAGCTAACCCGGCCACGCGTTGCTGCTATAACCCGGCCACGCGTTGCTGGTATGGTAAAACACACACACACACAAAGTATTGTCATAATATAAATTATAATGTATGTTCAAGTTGTTTACGTTTGGAAGCCAGTTTGTATTGTTTGGTGATTTGTATTAAAAAAGTAACGAATACTCAACACAGTTACCATAATATAATGACGGGAGATGTTATTTTGCCATCAGATTGTAGATTCAGCTTTAAAAGTAGCATGTTGTATCAATTACTGCGCTATAGGAATAGTGAACACGCAATAGTTAATATGATATGGTACTAAAGTGACAAGCTATCTCAAAATTTCAACAAATATGGAAAGATTTATTTACCAAATGAAAGATGATGAGAATGCACAATTAAATTAAGACAATTCATAAATTTCGCCTAGTCCCAAGTAAGCACTATAAGGCTTACGTTATGGATACTAGGGTAACACAGATAGGTCAAACATAGGTATGTTATATTAATAGAAATATATTAGAATGACTGAGGCACAAAAATATTAAAAAACACTTCTGCGTTAAACGAAACGCTTTATTCTTGTTTTTTAATTTTCATCCTGACATTTCGTCTCCTGATGATGATGGAGGTATAACGTCTCCATGCATTCAAATGCTAAAAGAATTTAACCTACGAAGGCTACATGTCAAAATGATAACTCTTTTTTCAAACCTTTTTAGGTATTGATTTACCTAAAAAGGTAAAAAGGTTTTTCTCAAAAAGCCAAAAATAAAAAAATACACAAAAAAGTTTTTCTTTAATTCTTTTTTTTCTATTTGTTATTCCATGACAATTGAAACATGATAGCTGTGTAACTGTTGTCTACATGTTTAGCTATCGAATGACACCTTTTTAATGTTGATAGGACATTTACATGAGTTGTGGTGATCGAATTAGTATGAGAGCCCAGGTCTTGGTAACCAAGAAAACAAAATGGCGGCCGTAAGATAAAAACAAAATTTGATGGGCAATTTGTCGATAAAAAATGTCATATTTCACACCATTAAAGGCTCCGACACTGGTGACGGGACACAATGTATAAGGAGTTGACTTTGGATATAAATTTAGACTACACGACATATTCGTTAATAAAATGGTTCTTATTGCAATGCCTTAGGTTGTAAACACTATTCACTTTAATAACTTAATGCGTATGTAGTTTTTATTTATCTCAACAAGAAGTTAATGATCTAGTACATAGTCAACATTTTTGTGAAGGAATAAACTATGTTGATATTATTATAATGAATTATATGTATCAAATTAATTATTTTTGTTAACAGGTTTGCGAGTATACTTAACAAGGCGACACGACTGCCATTGTCCTGTCAAAATTGAGTGATGGTTTATAGTTCATAAAAAATCTCAGATATAAAAGCACTTTTTTCGTTTCTTTAAACTCTTATTCAGACTTGAAGGATAAAAAAAAGTTTATATCGAAGTTTTTTTATTTGTCTGTTAAACAACTTTAATGCCTCCGATAAAAAAAGGCGGGAATTTGTTATTCGGCACAAAATATTGTTATTTAATTAACTATAGAGGTAAGCACGAAATAATAAATTTACGGAGAATTCTTTATTTATACAAAAAACATTAGTTTTTTGGGAATACTGGGTAGATGCAGTCGCTAAGCATAAAGCTTCGCTAGCATCATATATTACAAAAAAAAGACAATAATGTTTAGTAAATTTTTAAATTCCATAAGAATGAAAACTTTGAAAAAGCGCGCTTTTTGTTAAAATAGGAAATCCCATACAGCCAATGTTTGTTGGTCATAACTTTTTCATTTTTGGGAATTTCAAAATTCGGTCTCGATCAAGTTCTAAATAACGATGACGACCGGTTGGTGCAATGGTAGCGGTCCTGCCTTTCGCACCGACGATCCTGGGTTCGAATCCTGATAGGGGCAGATGTTTGTATGGTGAATACGAGCACTTGTATCTAAGTCATGGGTGTAAATATATATTTCTATGAATATTACATATATATGTATCATATATCTATGTCTATCTGTTACCCTAGTATCCATAACACAAGCTTTACAGTGCTTACTTTGGGCTATTTAGGGCTTATTAAAATCGGTTAAGAACTCGGGAAGTTATGGCTTAACAGACATTGCGCCATTGAAGCTGATCCATGGGAAATAACACATTATTAATATTTCCATCAACTTCTCGTGGTAATCTAAATACTTGTGTTACGTGTGGGGTCTGTAGTACATTGGCGAAGATTGAACTCGGCCTGCTTGGGTAAGCTGACATCTTAACCGATGATTTTATAGTTATAGAAGAATGAAAAAAGATTCCTAAAATGGTATAAATAAGCACTCAGAAATTAATCACTTAAAATAAATATTTTTTAGTTTTTGAACTACATAAGTTAAAATTTTTACATTGCAATTATGGTTAGAAAAATAGTAGTAATTTCGACTAAATCTATTTACCTAATCTAAGGTATATCTAATGTTCCACCAGAGATGTTATAGGGGTCTCACTCAGATACGAAAATACGCGGTGTTTTAATTATAGCCATAATATAATTTGTCATAATTTTTTAAACGCATAATTTGGTATAGCTTACTTGTTGATAATTTATGCTTTTTTCGTTATTTTATAATTTATGCACTTATTTCATAAGTATTTTATTTGACTTTGTGACAGTTAAAATTATGAGTTGCAAGAGGTTTCCTAAAAAAGTACCTTATTTAATAAATGGTTCGTTTCACTAAAACCTCACTTATCAGTCAATCTAAACAATCGAATGTTTAATTCACTATTCTATAAAAACCAATTACAATGAATTGCGTGGAATAGTATTATTACGTTAGTCAGTAACCCTAAATAATGGCAAGTAATCCCTCGCACTCTTTTTAAGAGTGTAGTGCGTTTCATGCTAACTTTTAAGTCTAAATAATTTAAACAACGAAACTAATTCTGTTGAAGTTTTATACTCACAAGGATAACTAAAAAAGAATAGAAAAAATTATTATAATTATAATAAGAGCAATATTTTTAATGTACACATTTTTAAATTTAGTTGGTTGGATTAATGTAATTATGATGCTGCGCCTAATTTAGTGCGTACGTACATCATATTATAGCCCTATTGTAATTATATAAAACTCTCTATTTACATATGTTAATGTTTGTTAAGGTTTTTTTAGCACAAATCGTTATTACATTGAAATATACAATTAAGTACCTCATATCATGGTAGATGTCAAATAGATCCCTAAAACCTACTACATATTGTAAAACAACCAAGGTTTTGCTATTTAAAAGGTTACAAGGTAAAGTATAGTAAAAATATTTTAAAGATTTAACATAATAGTGAACGACCAGTTAACTAACGACCGGATAGTAATCACGATCAGACAAGCGCTAGCGACTACTTTAATTGACAATAAATTTATAAATTGTTACATTAAAAGTTAGATTTAAATTGAATTTTATAAAATTTAATTATTTTTTATTTATTTATTTATTTTATTTTTGAAAAACCAACAGCGTAACAATTTAATTTAACCTAATTAGTAATAAATCTATGGTAAAGCTAATTACAGGTTTCCCCCAAAATCATCCATAATATTTTTGGACGTGTCACAAGTAATTTAAAAAAAAAAAACAAATAAAGACAGTCAGACAAACAGAATAAACTTCGATTAAGTTACATAGATAATCCCAAAAAAGTGCATTAAAAAATGTGACTTATTTAAAATAAACTAACAATTTGACAATAAAATAAGCTTAAAAAAAATCCAAACCACAAAGAAAAAAAGAAGGAATTATATAATAATTTTTAATAATGTTATAAGATATCATATTAATTTTAATTTAATACGTGTGTACTTACATACATACATACACATTCATACACATATACATACATATACAAATACATATATATATATATATATATATATATATATATACATATACATACATACACATACAAACACACATACATACACATACATATATGAATATTTACATGATATAAACACAAAAATTTAAATACATAAATACTTTAACCATTAAGTATTTCGATCGCCTTTTTTTTAATTAATTATAATATATATATGTATTTAAATATTGGAACAGACGTTTTTAAACTGTATTCTTTCTTTTAACACTCAAAAGGTCAAACCAGAACACAGTTAGGCCCAACAACGCGCACCTACTAGATCTTCGAGTCTTGGACTAGAGTGTAGAACCCTATTCTGGAAATTCGAGTCCAAAACTCGAGTCTTACCAATTTAAGTACAAAAGGAAAAATCGGAAAGGAGTAAACTTCAAACAGCATCTAAGTTTAGCATAATGACATTACGAACATTTTAATGATAAATATTTTTAAACATTGAACATAACAAATAAACATAGAATAGTAAGGAGATATCTAGGAACCAGAAAATTTCTGTTAATGATATCAAGGTGCATTTGTTTTAATTAACAAAAAGAGATCATTTTAGAAGCAAGGTATTTAAGAACTTCAGGTATTTGTTCTATTAGGTAGTATGTACTATTATTTTAGGTGTCACTTCATTGCTTAAGTAAACAGAAATCGAGTACGAGCGAGTCAAGCTAACTCGAATACAAGAATCGAGTCAGTTGGACTCGCATAATACTCGTAGTTTCGAGACAGCGAGTACAAAATCGATTCTTCCTGACTAGATTACCGGAATCGATTGCGGCGTACTCGAATCAAAATAAATTGGTATTCGAATAGGCAAGTCCGAAGCAGGAATCGAGTCTGACTCGAGTCAAGCCGTACTCGGCACATCGCTAGCACCTACTCTCTCCCGACTGCTACTTCTCGTTAGTATGTAGATATTTAGAGCGATAAACTGTGACAAGTGTAAGCTAAATATTAATAAACTTAATTTGAAGTGACCGAGAGTGCTATTAGATAAATTCAAGTCTGGGTATTCACAACTGTACTGTACATATTTAGAAAGCGAGTAATGTAATTAATGCGGGTGTAGTTCTTACGAGATCGAAGTGGCACAGATATACTCAAAGAACGTGAAAGACGAGTAGGCAAGCTAGTCTCAATAATGAAGTTTATCTTGGCTAAAAGGTTAGATGAGTCAATTCGCTAATTGAACTTGTTGAAAAACCAAGTCAAATTCTTTGCTACGATATTCTATTTATAATAACTAGCTGACCAGGTAACGCGTTGCTATGGTAACGCGTATACAATGGAAAAAGAGCGGACAGACAAAAACACAAACAACAAATTTGTGTTTTTATAGTATATACTAGCTGACCCAGTAATGCGTTGCTATGGTAACACGTTGCTATGGTCACGTTAATTGATACAATGGAAAAAGAGCGGACAGACGAACACAAACAACCAATATTACTGACGAATTAAGGATTCCAGATTAGACTTAATAAGAGAGAGAGAGATAAACTTTTTTGAATCTCTTCTTTGCAATCAATATCTTATTTGTAATAAGGGTTGCATAACATACATCCGAATTCCAAAATCAAGCAAACGAAAATAATGAAGATGAATTGATGGAGTCATTTATCTCCCCGACAATTATATTTATCAACAGTCCGTTTAAAACGACAACTGGTTTCATACATTAATATAAGCAAAGTAAGATTTATAATTATTATATTTAATATTTTTAGTAAGTATAAATTTAATTTATTCAATAAGCGGAGTAAAAAACTGACAATTATTTCTTAAGACTTGATGCTACAGTATATATGTATGGCGATACATCATAATTATATACTCGTATAGTAATTTCACAGAATTATTTTGAACTGTTCAAAGACTGTCGTATGCGTTACGCGCCTTACGTTATTATTAGCCAACAGTGTCCCATGAATTCACAATTATATCTTTTCCGCTTTTGTGTTATATGTATAATATTTGCAATTATCTAAGGTGGCCATAACTTAGCGGTGGACAATCTCGACATGAAGTTCAAAGTCAAATTTTGCCGATTTACTACGAAAGTGGACCCATTCTTAAATCATGGGTTAGTATACTATATTTTAAGGGGTAACGAAAAAATAATATCTTGCAAGAGGTTCTATTTAAAAGCTTAAAATTTTAAACCTTAAAAATAAAAAAAGACTTTCCTTCTCATTAATAATGCCGATCATCATTATCACTATATTTATCTATACTACTAGCTGACCAGGTGACGCGTCGCTATGGTAACGCGTTGCTACGGTAACGTTAATTGATATAGTGGAAAAAGAGCGGACAGACAAACACACAAACAAAAAAAAAGTGTTTTTAGAGTATTATACGAGCTGATCCGGTAACGCGTTGCTATGGTGACGCGTATACAATGGAAAAAGAGCGGACAGACAAACACACAAACAACAAATTTGTGTTCTTAGAGTATATATTTACATTCACATACAATACATAAGTAACCGTTGGAATATTTAAAATCGAAATTACCAGGAATATCAATTTCAGTTCAGTATACAAGTATCATTACTTTGTCTTATTTTTTTTTAATTAATTTATTGTATTGGCATTTAAACATGGTGGTTGCTACTTACTATTAAAGTAGACTAGACCGAAGGATTTCTATTTGACATAATTAGTGAATACGAAGTGGACAGGAATGTCACTATATATTGAGATCCAATTAAGGAATGTAATAAATTCTTGCAAAAAAATTACTGTGGTCACCCGTTAATAGTTTAAAGCTAAATGCGCAGCTATATACATATATATATACAAGGTTATTTTATAAACACCATCCAAATTTTTTCTAGGCATTAGATATCATTCAAACACTTCATTTATGAAAAAAAATTGGTAGGTAAAATTTCCGCAAAAAAAAATTTTGTCCGAGCGAATTATTACAACAGTTGGTTACTGGCAAAATAGGTACTTACAGTTGAACGACCGACCGCCCGAAGCGCCTCACCGAGCTGCGCGCGCAAGTTGTAACTACATCGGCGCAATGAAATCAGTCAGCCGCGGGCTTTCCGCGATGTACAATGTTGCGTTCACGCATTTACGTCGCATAATTATCTACCTAACGAAATGTGTTCACACTTGCAATTGAAATCGAGGGCGAAATTGAACGACGGGTTTATGTGAAGAAGGCCCAAAGCCTCGAGAACTTAATATAAATATAATCCGTGCATTTAACGAAGTGACAAAGTGAAAAAACAAGTAATACAATAAAAGACAATGTTCATAAACGTGCAAGACTGTTTAGAGAGAAATTACCTACACTTTAAGGTAAAGTGATTGTTTTCAAACTTCATGTAAGTGTATTTTTTTTGGATTTTTAATTAATTATTTTGTTGGAGTAAAGCAAAATGTGTGCAGGGCGGCTAAGACTTGTGAAATTTTTCACAAAAATATAGAACTATTAATTATACATTTCTTTATCCTATCGTGTAAAATAGACAAAAATAACTTAGGTAGGTAGGTACTAAGGTTTTGGCACTGCATTTGTTTTTGCGATTTTCGAATTGCCTTTGCGTACCACCCTTTGCTTTACTCCAACCAATTATTCTACATAAGTTGATTAAATTTTAAAAAATGCGACGTAAGTGCCTAAGGTGTGGTTTACTTTTATGTTCATTTTTTATTTATTAAAAGTGTTATCGATTAATATTGTTATAATCAAAGAACAAATCAACTTATCTCTTCTTCAATTTGACGTTCCTATTTTTTTTCGTTTAAATTTGCAACTTATGAAAATCATTGTAATGTATCAATGAAATACGGGAGGGCGGGGCGGGGGTCGTGTAATCATCTGCTACAACACCGTGCGTAGCGTGACTGTGACAGCAATCGGTAGTTTTCCTCGGATAACTTTGTGTAGGCTTAACTTAATATTTTAGTACTGAGTGATATTAAAAGAAAAAAATCTTGTTTCGTTATTTTCTTCAAAGAATATAATATATAAATTTGGATGGTGTTTATAAAATGACCTTGTATATGTAGTGCTTGATACTTAAAACTGCCTACTAGTTGACATATGGTGCTACCAGTCAAGGCCGGTGATCTGCAGTTATTTCTATCAATAATTCATGATTTCAAATTATATTACATTTATTTGAAAATACTTATAATCACTACATTGTATCTATACATATAAATAAAATTGGAGTGTCTGTTTGTAATAATGAAATAACCGTTTTTAACTACATGCATATGAATATATATACGGTACATACATCAAAATATTTTTTTTTTCAATTTTTGTATGTCTGTCTGTCTGTTTGTTCCGACTAATCTCTGAAATGGCTGGACCGATTTCGACGAGACTTTTATTGGCAGGTAGCTGATGTAATAAGGAGTAACTTAGGCTACTTTTTTTGTTAGAAAAAAAAAATATTTTAGAAAAATAAAATTACTGTGCCACAGCAACGCGTGGCTGGGTCAGCTAGTTATAAATATAATCACTACATTGTATTTTATTACTTATATGTATTTTAAAATGCATATATCGTCGGTCCGAGATCTTACTGGAACATCTCCAAAAAATGAGTTTTCGACTTAAGTATGCCATTCGATTGCTCGTCAAACGTATTTTTCAAGACACTATCGGAATATCTTAAATTTGCTCCCTATAAAAAACTAAACGACATAAACCGCTACAGCACCAAAGAACATTTTTAATTCATTATAAGATTATTTAGAAATATTCTAGTGCATCACTGACATCAAACAATCCATCAAGTACATTTCGAATTGTTCCAGTAATGCACTGAAACAAATGAGTTGAATTCAATGTTATTCCATTTATTTCACTAAGACATGTACTTGTCGTCCCGCCTAAAACACGTTGTTTTACTGCACCGTATTTAACGTTGTATCAAAAGCTGCCTATTGCTACTTATGGAATGAGTCATTTGGGGGGATAAGGTTGCGATGAAATTGGGACGTGCATTTACAAATTTCTGAAAGACCACTGTGTTGGGAAAAATGTTTTTTTTTACACTGACAATTGTTCTGCACAGAACAAAAATAAATAACTGCTAAGCTTCTACCACTATGCTATCAAAGTGTTGGGTGTTGTGTCAATAACACACAAATACTTAGTTGTTGGACACACCCAAAACGAAGATGACAGCGTGCATAGCACTATTGAACGGGAAAAAAACATAAATACTGAAAAATGGATCCATTTTTGTGCCAACACAATGGAAATCAGTAATACAATGTGCCAAGAAAAGTAGCACTCCATACGAGGTACACGAATTGGACATCAGTGACATTCTCGATTTGAAGGACTTAGTCACGCAGTTTGGCAAAAACTTCACAGTTAATACTGACGGTGATTGAGTTGTATAGAATGAAATAAAAAACATCTTTATGCAGGCGTGTTCTCCATATTTTTATAACAACACCTATGAACCGAATTCAACAATGAAGTGCCTAAATGTGCGCTACAGAACGAGGGGCTGAAGTGCTGCAAATGTTGAACTACATCTACGAAATAAGTACCACCAGCGACCAAATATATCAAACCTAAAAAAAAGACTTGCTTGCTTTATGCGACTCAAATGTCATTCCAAGAGTATACCGAGAGTATTACTCAAGTTTAGAGGCTAGAGACAATCATATTGAACCCGATGAGCATAACGAAAATGATTAATTTGAAGCACTTATTATTTTAAGATTTCTCTTTTCATTTTTTTAATATTAAATAAACCATTTTTTTTTAATTTCATTACTAGCATATTCAGAAATATTGTTATAAGTTTTTAAATTTTCATATAATATTTAATTCAATATTGGAACATTTCACAAAAAACCTGATAACTCAAAAACTACAAATGACATCCTAAATCTTTGTAACACACAATAAACTTGGCTATAATCTACATATAATTCAATAAATAAAAAAACATAAAATTATCTTAAGGTCAAGTAAAATCACATTTGCATATTTCCAAAAACTTTAAACCTCAATACTCAAAAACGTATCATTTTGAAATGTTCCATTACTATTTCGGACCGACGATATATTGGATTACCGAATTGTTTTAGCTCTTTTTGTCTTTTTGTATACAATTTCTTGGCATGATTGATATAGCTTCAAGTTACTGCGATGACTATAAGTTTATTTACTTTCGTTAAGTTAATAAAAGAGAATGGACAAAAAAAGGTGTTGCCACTTCAAAAATAGAAAACATAATTACGAATTAAAGTGGTTATGGACACCTATCTTGAAATAAACTAAATATTGTATCTACACGAATATTATAAAGAGAATAGTTCTTTGTTTGTTATGGATAAACTCGAAAAGTACTGCACCGATTTCAAAAATTCTTCCACCTAAGGAAGGCTACATTATTCCTGAGTAATCCAGGCTACTTCTTATCCTACAGGAATTCCCATAAAACTAGTTCAAGTGGGCGGAAAGCTAATACTTAATGTTATTTAACTCAACTACGTTCACGTAGCCTATATTCTTGACTTTGTTTGAAATATAGAAAAAAAGGATATTAAATAAAACGGATAAATTTCCAAAAATCATTTATATCGTTTATAATTACATGATCCAAAAATGTGATCCCACACAATTGACATAACGTGAGCACAGCAACCCAAAGTCCGTCTCCCTGTAAATAAAATAAATAGCTTAATTAATTCAAAAAAATTGTCACTGCAAGTTTAATTAAATATATAAACTATACTTAAAATTCAACGTGTTTTCGAAAAAACAAAATAATACATAGTGAAGTGCTTTTATTGTATTATATAAAAATAATCACAATATAATAGTTATATTATCGACAATCTATCGATAAATTTCATTATATTTATATTTAATAGCAACTACATTCCGATTATATTCATAACTAGCTGACCCAGCCACGCGTTGCTGTGGCACAGTAATTTTTTTTAATATAAGTTTTTTTCTAGAATAAAAGTAGCCTAAGTTACTCCTTATTACATCAGCTACCTGCCAATAAAGTCCCGTCAAAATCGGTCCAGCCATTTCAGAGATTAGCCGGAACAAACAGACAGACAGACAGACAAAAATTATAAAAAATGTTATTTTGGTGTATGTACCGTATAAATATTCTTATGCATGTAGTAAAAAACGGTTGTTTCAATATTACAAACAGACGCTCCAATTTTATTTATATGTATAGATGATGAATCTCTTATCAACTTGTATTTTTGGATATTATTATTTAAAAGGAAAGAAACACCATACTATACCATACTTCTATAACATTAAATATACGCCTATAGAAAAACAATTACAACACCGAGCCCTCAGATAGGCCTCCATCTAAAAATAAGTTTTTAAATAAAAAAAACTTGCAACATAACTTAGATCTTAGCGATACCGTCGAATGGTGTTTTATTTTAATAAAAAATGTGCATCGTGAACTAAATAATAAAGGAATGAAATATATAACCAGTTTAAGTATGTAGTGAGCGGCGTGTGTGATGGATAATGGAGATTGAGTGACAGGGCTGTAAGGGAATACTAGGTATAATGACTTGTCATGTATAGAATGCAACTGAGAGATAAGGTCAAATTTGTAACACAAAAGTTTTGCAGCCACTTAAGTCTATGTAGCCCTTGAGTTCACACACTACTCACCATAAAATTACTCAATATAAAATTTATTCATTTGAGAAACTTTATAATTTGGGCTTTAAGTAGTGAAATGATATTTTTTTAGTTTTATGTCTGACTCTGCAAATGTACTATAGAAGACATCTTTTTTAAACTAGTATGATGTTTTGTAATGATATAAATAAACAATTCAACTGCAGTCTATTTTGTAGTTCACAATTGATTAACTTTTAAACTAATCAAATAATATGAATATTTTAAATAATAATAACATTATAATAGTAAAAAAATATTATATAAAAGAATCGTTTAATCAAATTTCTTTACTTTTTTATTATATCCTTGAAAACAGTTACGTTTAAACTTGATAAAAGAACGAACGAACTAAACGAACCAAATATTATATGTATTATTTCTAGATGTTGTCTCTTATTGTTATATAAGTAGCTATATGTATATATTATTATTATTATATAAGTAGCTATGTGTATATATTATATGTATGTACATATATATGTATATATATTATTTGTATATATATTTATATGTTTATTTCTGTATATCATTTATTATTTAAACATTTATTTCACATGACTGCTTGTCTGCACTTAGTGACACCCACTTGTACGACCAACCACACTTATTCTGGGTTGACTGGAAGAGATCTCTTTTAGAGATTAGTCCACCCTTGCAAACAATATTACCTAATTTTGTATATTATTTATCTTTTACGTGCAATAAAGAATATAATTATTCAAAAGAAACATGTTTATTTAAATTTGCTTACTACGAAAAAGTAAATTCAGAATTCCTATATTCCTTATACAATTTATGTCAATAAATTTCATCAAAAATGAGAACAAAAAAGAAACAAGTATTAAATTAAAACAAGACCAAAAAATATAGGAAAATAAACTTAAAAAAAATGTGAACTATCAAACTCGTTTCCTTGTTGAATAGTTATACTGCTAGCATTTTTGTCTTCAGTCGCTTCAATTAAATTAAAAAAAAAAGAAAATAAAGTAAGACATTTCTTTGAAAAGAAAAATAATTCCCTGTCAGACAATTTTCGTGACATTCAATTCAAATTCAAATTCAAATATATTTATTCGGTAGAATACAAGAAAAAATGCTCTTACATAAAATTTTCCTTAAATTATTAACTTACATCTACCGAAATGGTCTCCACTCAGCATGTGTTACAAACATTCATTTGCAACGCTGATCTTCCGTGGAGCCAACACGTAACTAAAATTATATAATATACTTATTAATAAATAATTATAATAAATAAAATAAATTAAATACGTATATAGAAACTGTACTGAATATGTATTGTTTCTCAAATTTATGTTTTTAGTGGCATGGACTTTAAATTAGGATGGAATATGTTAAATGGTAAGTTTACAATGATTTAGACTTTAAAGGGTTACGGTAATTTTCATTGAAAATTGAAAATTGGCTGCTAAACTACTAGGTAGGTACTTTACTTGAGTTGTTGTTCAAGTAAATACTTTTTAAATTTCATTTTAAATGATTGAACTGACTGGGAAGCTCTTAGTGGGGGCGGAATGTTGTTCCAGCACTTCGTAGCAGCATAGCGGAAGCTACCACGAAAAGCAGACGATCTGTACCTAGGGCAAACCAATCTTGATGCAAATCTAGCTTCACGTCCAGAGAAGACCAACTTGTCATATAAATATTTAGGCTTTTTATTACGAATAACGCCAAAAAGCAATGTGGCGAAATGCAGAGAGCAACGTGCTTCCATTTTTAAAAGACAAGATACATTCAAGAACGGTGTGACATGGGATCGACGTGGAATTTTGAAGCAGAATCTTGCGCATGCGTTTTGAACCCGTTGGATTAATGTTTTGGTCCTGGAAAGAAGGCAGCCACCAATTACAGTATCTGCATAGTTAAGTTTTGACAAAATTAAGCTTTCACACACTTTCACTCTCAAATCTATACTCAGATGTTCGCGAATTTTATAAAGGACCCTTAGTCTGTAGAAACAGCTTTTAACCACAGATTGAACGTGATCTTCAAAATGTAATTGGCTGTCCATCACAATGCCTAGATTTTTTGCAACTGTAACTTTTTCCAAGAGTTGATCCCCCAATTTAACGCAAGGATTACAATTTGTCACTCTCTCAACTTGCATTTTCGATCCAAGTATCATAAACTTGGACTTAAGTGGGTTAAGGGACAAACCATTCTTCTTTGACCAATCAGTCACTCGTTCAAGATCCCGATTCAATTCATTAATTGCAGAGACAGTATCATGTGGTTTAAAAGATATATAAAGTTGGAGATCATCGGCGTAAAGATGGAATTTACAGCTTCGAATATACTTAACTATATCCGCAATATATAGACTGAACAAAATTGGTCCCAAAATGGAGCCTTGGGGGACGCCACAATTTAGGAGAGATGTTTGTGAACAAGTAACAGAATTACTATCATTGGACAGTTGAACCTTTTGTGATCGTGAATTAAGATAGCTTGCAAACCACTTCACGGTACTGGGCTCGAATCCATAGTATGCAAGCAATGACAGTAATAGAGTTGTATTAATCGTGTCAAATGCACGTGAGTAGTCCAAGAGTACAAGGACAGTAGCATCACCAGCATCTCGGGCATTCAGAATGTCATCAACTACGTCGAGTACTGCCGTTGATGTACTGTGAGATTTCCTGAAACCCGATTGTTTCACTGGCAAGATGTTATTAGACTCAAGATATTTTGTCAACTGCAGACTAACTATTTTTTCCAATATCTTTGACATATAAGGTAAGATGCTAATAGGTCTCAAATCCTTAATATCAACCGGATTGGGTTTTTTAGGAATAGGTTTAACGATAGCAGACTTCCATAAGTCAGGAAAAGTACAGGTAACTATAGATGCATTAATGATTGCAGCAATTACTCCTAGAGTCTTAGGCAGTGTCAATAGAACCATGTCTCTTGAAATTCCATCTAAACCATAAGCATTATTTGGGATAGATTTTATAATATTTAATATCATTACATCGGTGACTGGTTGTATAGCGAATGAGGACAATCCAAATCTATTAAACTCAAAATAGGTAAGAGAAGATATATCCACATGATGCTGTTCACAAAGATCGAGAAAATATTTATTGATTTTATTAGGATCATTAAAATGCTGGGGTAACACATAATCTTTTTTGTTAAAGTCAACAATACTTCGCTTAATGTTAGTCCACAACCTAAAGGGGTGATGTATATTTTTATTAATACAGGTATCGAAGAAAGCTACTTTTTCCCTGTACATTGCGCTACTTACAATTGACTTAAGTTCCTTATAGTATAATTTATGATTAGGTAAATTAGTTAGATGACTTCTGGAATGCGCTTCATCGCGTAATTTAATCATTTTCTTAATAGTCGGGGTTATCCAGGGATAACTGTTGGTTTTTATTCTTCTCGTTTTACAAGGAGCATTGCGGTCATAAATTTGTAAAATGGAGTCATTAAAAACCCTCACAGTATCATTAATATTTTCGCAGATCAAACGTTCCCATGCAATAGAGTCAACGTCAGCATTAAAGTTATTGAAATCTATATCGCTTAAAGGACGGAAGACCAGCCATCTTGGTTGGGGTTTAGGTTTTTTGACATTGATTTCGCATGTAATAAATGCATGACGACTAAGCTCAGATATATACATTACATTAACCTTATTAACGTTGCAATTAGCTAAAATTAAATCAATCAATGTCCTAGAGTGAGTAGTAATATGTGTTGGCTTGTTGACAAATTGCTCAAAACCAAAAGTCTGCACAAAACACACTAGCTTTTGGGTATTAGCGTTATTCCTATCCAGATAATCTATATTGAAATCGCCCAACATTATAATACGATCATATTCCGTTAAACAACACATAGACTCAGTCAGACCCTCCAAGAACTCATCTACATTAAACCAGGGTGGGCGATACGCCGTCCCTATTGCAATTCTTAAACCATTAATTTTTAAACCCAACCACATTTGTTCGAGCGACGATGAGGTAGAAATATCTAGCACGCGTGTAACGATACCACGACGGATGTAGAAACCAACGCCGCCCCCACGAGAGCGCGGGCCGGCGGGGCGAGGCACGTGCCGTAGCCGGTACTCAGGTAGGGAGGGCGCGCGCGCCTCCTCGCCAGCCCGAAGCCACGTCTCATTTATTGCCATAATATCAACAGGGTAACATTCCATTGCTGCTATGAATTGGTCATGTCCTGTGCCAAGAGATCCCGGATTAAGGATGCCACAAGTTAAGTTTTTCTGTAGAATATGTACTATAACAAATGACGAAACAACTTGTATGTATTTAGAATTGTTTAAGTAGCGTGTTAATAATATAATATGTCGCAAGTCAGTGATACTGATATGTTGGTGTATTTTATATTTAATATTGTTATAATACTTTTTAATTTTACATATTATTTTATATGATTCCAATAACTGTAAAACTCGCATATTAAATAATAACCCCATAAATAGTTTACGGATTGGATACACTGTAGTGATAATGTCAACCTTTACAATACAATATTCCCCAACTCCAAATATAGACATAAAGTTGATATACATTACAAATACCATTACTAATAACTTTAGTAATATCAATGCTGACGAAAACTTCGTAAATACCCCTATACGAAGAAATGCAGCCGTTACTTTAGCACTTATTATAATATTACAAATTAAGAAATAATGCCTTACAATAAATATCAAGGAAATAAAAAACAGTGCAAGGTGTACAACAGTAATCAAATTTAGGATCACGTAAAAATAATACTTTAGTATTGCACTCACATACAGATAGAAAGGTTTAACATACATAAGCATCGCTAACCTGTTATTTACCAAAAACCCGTTTTATGTCCTTTTCATTACGAATCCTAAAAGCTGATTGCTTGGTGTCTTGACGGGCGAATATAACTCCATTGCGGGTCCACACAAAGCGCCACTGCAGTCGGCGCGCCTCCATGCGTGCTTTGTAAAAAAGCTCACGGTTATACGGCGTGAGGCGTTCATTGACATAGAGGCGATGCCGTTGAGGTGCGGTAGTGGTGGAGGGCGGTAAGTCAAGTCCCGAAGCATCGAGTTCCCGGCGCACTCGCGCCGCCTGCAAGAGCTGATCCCGCAGGGCGCGTCGCGCCAATCGAACCGCAAGGGGCCGCGGCCGGGGCGCACGACCCGCTGCGTCGGCACTCATTCCACCAGCGCGTTGAACACCCACACGCATGGCAAACACCACTTCATTTTCTTCTACAGTTACGCCTAGTTTCTTGCTGATCAAGGATACCAAATGAATCGTATTCTCGGCAGGCGACTCAGGCAATCCAGCCACTTCTAAATCATTGAAAAGGATTTCCTGGTCGCGGGCATTTAATTTTTCCTTAAGTTCTTCAAGCTCAGTCGCCACGTCAACATTTGAGGAGCTATTACAAGTTTCGCACCTTTTCTCCAGCGATGTGAGACGCTCTTCAAAACCATCCATTCTAAAAGACATACTATCGAGGGAGTCTGTAATTTTATCAAGCTTATTACATATCTGTTGTGAATAAATACTCATTGTTTCTTTAATATGTTTTTCTAAAGTAGATTCTATAATTTTATTACTTCAGCTACTTGAATTGAATGTTTTTTTACAATACACTTTCTTATTTCTAAATTTCTTTTATAGATTTGTGAAAAAAAAAAATTTAGAGATTAGTCGTAAAGTTAAAGTAAGGCTGATAAACTGTAAGGTATTTTATTAATATGTGAATAGATGTTTCGATGACAATAAGCCGTGATTTTTCAACCGCCACAGACCAATTAGCCTTCGAAGGAACAAATTACTGCTGCTACATTAAACCTACAAGTAGGACAAATAATACTATAAGTAGGTAAACCGATGCGTGACTGGATATGTCAAGATCATCTAAAACACGAAACCTTATTAAAAATAACTCCTTTCAGAACATAAGCGATATAATAAGACGTGGCAACTTATAGGATGATGACTTATAGGAGAACAGATTAAGAAGTATTCATTTTACAACTACAGAACTATGATTACCTGTAGTGTAATAGTGTACAAAAAATCGCAGCTTTAATACTATTTGGGCACAATTTGAAAAAGATGATTGTTGGAAAAACACCTTTAAAGATATTTGAGCCCCTGTATTGTCACAAAATCGGTCATAAGTAAATTAGTAAAATAAACTAGTACTAGGATAAATTTAATATGCGATAAATATTTCATGCTTAGTGGACATGATCTTATGATGTTTTATGATTTTGCTTTCAATAGTTTAATTTACTTATGACCGATTTTGTGACAATACAGGGGCTCAAAAATCTTTAAAGGTGTTTTTCCAACAATCATCTTTTTCGAATTGTGCCCCTATAGTATTAGAGCTGCGAAATGTATTTTCTCATTTTTGTGTGACTGTGTTTAATATATTTGCGTAACATTGAATCAAGAACAAAATAAATTAACATCTAATTTAATTTTAATCAAATTATGTTCTCATTGCATCTTATCTTTTGGAAAAAAATATTCAATTCGATACAATAAATTTACTGACCTGATGGGATGATCATGCAACTAAGCGTGGTATACTTTTTAAATGTAACAGTGCAAATGTAAATTTTGTATAAGCTTACAAAGAATTTTATAACATCTGTTTCATTTTCTGTAGAAATGTAACGAATATTTGTACATCCAAGCGATGAAATAGATGATACTATCAATAATCACATACTAATGTACTTCATCACCCAAAGAATATAAAAAAATGTATTCTTTTTACTGATGATGAACTACTGATTTTGCTTTACAAAATATCTGAAAATCCCATAGATTAAAAAGTTGTGAATATAATTCTAAGGCTCTATTTGGCTCATACAATAAATTTCCACGTTACTCAGTACTATGCGCAGCTTATATACTTGCGCCTTCATCAGCCAGGGTGATGGCTGAAAATCGGTGCTTCCCCTTTTCCTGGGTAATTTTTTTTGCATCGAGACTTGACCCCAAAGTTGGTTGTGTCATGTAATTATTCATTTTATTTTGTTATTTTTTTTTATTATATTATGGCAATTTATAATGTGTGTAGGTACAATCGGAATAAACGTATCCATCTATCTATAGCAAAATAATTGGGCTTATTTAGGGATTTTCTGTGTTCCAATTTGTAAATATAACTCACTTGCTCTGATCTTCAGATAGTATGCATGTAATTATTTCAATAAAAGTTGAACATTCGCCTTACTTCAAATTTACCACTGTAACGAGGCGCCATAGCTATATTGGCGACTCGTTGCTTTAATTGCGCTCTTCTCTGGCCATTTTTCATATTTTCTTTTCTCTTCGTTTCCTGTTTTAAATTTACTGTCTGTCTTTGTTTCCTATTTTAAATTTACTGTCAGTCTCTTTTTATTTGTTTTGTTCGAAGTTTATTCTTACCAGAGTCAGCGCGTAGAGTGGTTGACTCACCGATAACAAATTATTTAAATATATTTATAGTGCTGAGCAGTTATAATAAGCTCACAAGTATAATAAGCTCATAAGCATAACTCACAAGTTTTCCTGTATATATATTCTGTACCACCAGTTCCTGATTATAAGTCTATAAGTTTCTTTAAGGCACTATTGTAAGTAGCCCTACCTTTTATAATATGTTTTTAGTGATAAATGTGAAATTGTTTTTGTATTCAGTGTAATTTACCTTTTTTTATATAATTGTTTCAGTTTTGCCTTAATTTCATAAATACAAAACTTAAGTGACTTTGAGTGCTTTTATTTCTCCGGCTGCACCCCGTCACACCACTAATCTTAACAACCAACGTGTTGTCTCTTCTAGGCTATTGAATGTTTAAAATAAGTTTTTACTATTAATTTAGAATACTGGTGTTAATCAATTAAGGTATTTGTTACACTTTTGTCGGTTGTCAGCATTACTCGCAGCTTCCGCATACTCGACGGCCAAGGTCCATCAGAGTTGATCGCAAAAATTACGCCCGATACAAAGCTTTGATTAAGATAAAAAATTTCTTATCTTTCTTCAGTAACAACTATTCTAATGCGTATCTTTGGTATACATACTTTTATTTTATTGTAGATTACAAAAAATATATCAGTCAACTTAAAGCGAATTAACAACCTAGTTTCTTTTTAATATTGTACTAGATGACTCGGCCACGCGTTTTTGGTTTATTATAAATTAAAATGAAACCTATCCTGTCCTACGTCGGGGCAAATCCAGCGAATTAATTGTTGGTATAACCCGGCCACGCGTTGCTATGGTAACGTTAATTGCTGGTATAACCCGGCCACGCGTTGCTGGTATGGTAACATACACACACAGTCCTTCTTTTATATAGTAGAGATTGTATAGAGATAACTATGAACATATTGATTAATATACTTCCTTTATTGACTATTAATTCCAATATATTAGTTACCAGTAACAGTTTAAGTGGTAGTGTAAAAGATACAAGATAATTTTTATATTGAAAATAATGTTGAAATCATATTGATCTCTATTCTTTTGAGTTTCGGCAAGGAAGATGGGATTTGTTGAAACGTAAAAACACACTAAAATTTAAACTGACGATATCTTTGGAGAATGCGAAAAAAACGTAATAAAGACACATCTGGCTGTTTGGTATCGCTTACTAAAACATTTGATGATTTATCCTATATTAATGTCTTGTGTCTCGCAGATTAGAGTAGTACAAACCCTTCGCACTTGAAGCTGTCGTAAATGGCGATAAATATACTGGATTTTTGGATTTATAAGCTATTATTTTTATAATAAATCAACAATTGATTGATGACTAAGAAAGTCTAGGTTATGACGCAATTAAAGAATTATTTACAGTTCTCTCTCAATAAATATCGGTATATACTCACATGCACGGGTATGTGTACCGCATTCTCATACATTACATATCATGGTCACACACACATACGCACACACCACACGCAACCATCTTGCGTGATGAATTGTCGATGTAAAATAACTAGGCGATGCAGTCGCTAAGCATAAAGCTACGCTAGCACCATATATTGGAGCGGAGTGTAATACCAAAAAAAAGAAAAATAAAAACTGGTTGGTTGCCTGTAAAGTCGGTATACGGGCGAAAGTTTTACGTGACAACGACTTTGAGTGGTAAAATAATTTTAATGTGAATATTCATTCGTATAGTAGGAAGAAGGATGAAATAATAGTAACAATTTAAAACATTTATTTATACAAAGAATTATATTTAAAACATTAATTTATAGGCACGCGTCCCTTCCACTTTTTATGTCTGTCTCTCTCGCTCTTAGGCGGGCTAACCATGCCCGAGTGGAAGGGACGCGTGCCTCTCACTCGCTCTCATTGTAAGCGCATATATAGTTGAGTGGGAGAGAGACGCAAGGCATTCGGCGGGCCTCTCTCTCGTTCGGTGACTCATCGTAACGTTACCGAGCGTTACACTTTTTCATAAGTGACTCCCAGCCGCAACCTAATTTAAGACGTTGTCACGTCAAAAAAATTTTTTTCAATGGGAATTTTTGCGAATTTCGAAATTCGGGCTCCGTCACAATCTGGTCCTAAACCTATTGATTCGACTCCACACAAAAAATATCAAAATCGGTTAAGAACTCGGGAAGTTATGGCGTAACAGACATTGCGCCATTGAAGCTGATCCAATAATAATTCGGGGAGAGAGCCCGCTAATGAGGTGATTACCTAGTTTGGTATATGATTTGGGGATTACGGGTTTTTCGTAAGGACATTTCTTCGGATGAATGAAAAAAATGTAAAACTCGAGCACTGAAGCAACTGGGAATCGTCTTCACTTTTACCAAGGTTTTCGTATGTGACCCAACAGTGGAGACATTTAATACGCTGATGATGGATTGTTCGCTACTTTTATGAACTATGATATAAAAAAGCACGTTCACAATTAAAAATGACAAGGAATAATATTTGTTCACACCAAAAAGTCTAGGCAATGTTTTGATAATTCGACACAATAAATCTCCAAACTACAAAGATACCAAAAATTAAGTATCTGAACATAACATACTTAATAAAGTATGTTCAAGTTCACGGTATTCGTACTGGTGCGAAGACAAATAGGTAAAGCCATTTTGCGATGATATATTTTGCTTGATTTGAAAACTTATACATATATTGTACATATATACATTCACGAGCAAAAAGATGTATACACAGTAAAATTATGTCACATTACTATTTTTTTAAAATATTATCTATATGCAATTCATACTATTTTAAAATTATTTGTTTAATTTAAATTTAAATTTAACTCATAACTTGTATTTTCTTTTGTATCTCGAACCAAATAATTATCTATATTCTTATTACTTCTTGTGAAAATTTACGGTAATATTAATTTATTTTATGGCGCTGTATTTGTGATTTACATGTTACAATCTTATGTTCTGTTTCCGATAACTATGTTCATTGTTGTAACTCTGTTGTGTATGGAAATAAAAAAAAAATACATCAATTAATTATTTTAGCTCTGTTGTCTCTTTGCTTTCGCCCTAGTTATGATACGGTTCTTTGTTGTAAACATCTTAATGCTCGTGACTGTAAGATGAGCAGGACATTTACTTAACAGTATTAAATATTGTCTATGGATTTTCGAAATAATTTTAAAATTATTGTCTCAATAATTTTATTTTAATAAAAACTAAGTCAAATGAGATATTTTGCTATTTTGCATTAGCTTGAATACAGTTCGGATTGAAATAAAACAATAGTTACGCCTTAAATTAATTTTCATGTGATTTAAATTATATCCAATCAAATTTTATTTCAAACTGTTCTTATAAATAAGTTTTATATAAAAAAATGTATATATTTCTGTGTGATAACCATAAAAATTAATCCCGTTTAGTATAAAAATACCGTATTTTAGTTTAAATATTCTGTTTCATAGATAAATAATTAATAAATTAAGTAAAGACTGTACAAAATTTTTAGTGTAAGTTTCAAATAAGGCGTGTTATTATTGAGTGTAAATTAAAAACTTATTCAGTTAAATTCAGAACCTTTTTCCTTAATATTAAGGTCTAAACAACATAAATAAATAAATAAAAAACAAAGAGTTTTAAAGATGCACACATTCATGGTGGTGTCTATACACACACACACACACACACACATAGTAAAATTAGCACGACTACGACAGCACACGTAACACAAAACATTCACATCAATAGTCACTTCTAAGATATACTTCTGCATACAAATAATATGGAAAAGCTGTATCTGTTTTCCCATGCCTAACTCATTTAGGTAATATCTTAAGATAGCTATTGAGAAATATAACAGTGTTTTTGGTCTACTAAAATGTACATAAAAACTACATAGCTTAATATAACTGTGTTGGTGCTGTACAAATATTAATTGTACAGTTATTTCTGTACATAAAGTAGCTGAGATGATTCACGCGACAGACGTACAAATAAAATTAGGCTGCTATAAGTTAGATCCTTGAACTCGCCGACTAAATTTAATTTGACTGCGAACTTTTTTCACTGAAGGTTAAATTTAAATGTTTCCTAGTCTGTCGACATCAATGTCGAAGTTGCGCCAGAATGCAAGCTCTGGAACCATTGTGCTGGTGAAGGTTGCTCGTTGCGAGCGGCCGATTGTTCCTGGAAACGCGTTGTCTATCACGTAGCCGTGGTGTCCGTGTAAACGGATTGCAAATACTGAGAACTTTATAGTTAAGTATTATCTCAATTCAAACAAAGGATTGAGGTGAAGATTTGAAATCAGCTTGCTAATGATGTTCACAATGAAGGGAAATACCGAAAATCTAAATGTCAAAATTTCATTTCATAATCAAATGGTTAAGTTATCTTTGTTGATATTAAATCGATGTTTATAATTCACTAACCTATAAAACATTTAAAATCAAGGTTATTAAAAAATAAAGATAGTTTTTGATGTAATGTCATGATTAAAATTCAATTTTTTTGATATACAGGGCGTCCCAAACTTATGGGACATGAAGGGGAAGTACCTTAAATATCGTAGATAGTGAAATTTGCTCAAAGAAGACTTTATGTAATTTTTAAAAGTTAGTAATTCTGCATTTATAGATTTTCTAAAAATTACTTGCTTCGTCTGGGAATCGAACCGACTTAAATGTCAAAAAAAATCACCCTACTTTTATGATGCCAATCGAAAGAATAGCTAAAAAATAATAACTATGCTTAAGTTACATGGTTTTTTAAAAGAAAGGAACAACGTGAAATTAATATTTTAATCAAATTAAAAACATACATGAAACTGCCGTAGTCAATTAAGTAGGTATTTTTTTGTAAATTAATTAATTAAATGCTCAAAATGTGATCCCTCTTGTCTTACGCAAATCTCCAATCTTTTAATGAGTCCGCTGCCTGTTGATTTTCTTATCATTTTATGGTGAACACTCGATGTGATATGGCACAATTCTGTTTGCAACTCGCCCACGTTCTCGTATCGCTTTTTGTATAGCATATCTTTCACGTATCCCCAAAAGAAGAAATCTAATGGTGTAAGGTCCGGGGATCTGGCCGGCCATCTAATCGGTCCATTTGTACCAATCCATGTAGGAAAACATTCATTTAGAAAAGCCGAAAAGTAAATTAAAATACCAAGTTCTTCGTCGTTGATCGTACGGTTTTCTTGCTGTGGTTCTCTTGGGCGTTTATCGAAACGTCCCAGAGTTTTCAAATTGTTCACAAGCCTTTTCAAAACTTTACGAGACGGTAATTGTCTATCAGGATATTTTACGCTATACCACCGCAAACTTCTAGAGATATCTTTATCATTCAAAAAATATGCTTCCATTAGATCAAAACTTACTTGATATGCCATGTTCGCAATAAATTAACACAATAACACTTGTGTAAGTGAATTAAGACTAAACAGATCAATATCCGAAAAATAAACGCTCGCACAGACTGTTCCATTTTCAAATTTAAGAACAACATTATTTTCGTTTTAAATTTGCCTTCAACGCTCGCACAGACTGTTCCATTTTCAAATTTTAGAACTACATTAATGTATTATTTTTAGCTATTCTTTCGATTGGCATCATAAAAGTAGGTGATTTTTTTTTTGACATTTAAGTTGGTTCGATTCCCAGACGAAGCAAGTAATTTTTAGAAAATCTATGAATGCAGAATTACTAACTTTTAAAAATAACATAAAGTCTTCTTTGAGCAAAATTCAATATCTACGATATTTAAGGTACTTCTCCTTCATGTCCCATAAGTTTGGGACGCCCTGTATACGACCGTTTGGTGCAACGGTAGCGATCCTGCCATTCGCACCGACGGTCCTGGATTCGAATTCCGATAGGGGCAGATGTTTGTATGATGAATACGAGCATTTGTACCTGAGTCATGGGTGTTAATATATATTTCTATAAATATTACGTATATATATATCATATATGTATATCTATCCGTTACCCGAGTATCCATAAGACAAGCATTATAGTGCTTACTTTGAGCTAGGCTTGGTGTGAATGTAGGAAATATTTATTTATTACAGAATATCGAAAATAAATTTCTTTTTTATTTAATTCTCGTTAACAGTATAAGTAAAGTAATAGTCGTCATAATTTAAATAAGTTTGCTACTTCGGACCTATATTTTTATCAGCTACGTCACTAAAAGATGTTTTTGCATTTTATTCAGTGATTTTATATCTACGGTAATTATAAGTTGTATTAAATATCGATAAATTAACCTGATATTTTTATCCTCAGCTGCCTTTGTCATATCTCGTAAACTATTAAGTAATTCTTTGACTGATAGCCATTACGTTTTGTAGTGAAACAAAGTAATTAAATACACTATAAAATTTTGCGTGTTGATTTAATATCTGCACTATGCAGGCCTTCATCGTAAGGAAGGAAACGTGATTTTAGGATAAGAAGTACCTGTTTGAATATCCGATAATCCGATATATACATCTGATATGCCTTGACGTTATAAATTACACAGTTAATAATATATTTCTATTATATTATACACAGTTGATATAAACTTGGATAATAAGCATTTAAGTTCAGGTGTGAAAGTATCAAGGTCTGTGCTTACTCCTGTATATAAGGTCACTGAAAGGCAATGTTTGCCATATTGTACAATTTATTTGAAAGTTTGTTAACAAACCTAGAAATAACATGAAAAACAACATTAATTTTTATACAAATAACTGCTTATATTTGTGTCCTCAAATATGGATAAACTGTGAACGTTTTAAATTTAATTTTTATTCATATAATCATTTTTTTATATATACTAGTGGTTTTCTAGGAGTTGATTTAATTCGAAGGTAAACGAAAAAGAACTATTTTCAAAAACGTTACATTTTATCAATGACTAACAAAAAGAAAAAAAAGACAGAGATAATTCTAAGAAGGGGCTAAATTCTTGAATTGGTTGTTGAATCGGATTAGAAATCAATTTATTAAGATTTATCCCCCTAATCTCAAATTTTAATTACTTAATTGCCTCAGAAGCTTCACTTATATATTTTTCAAGTTTTAGTGGATACAGTTTAATTACTCAATCAAATATTTTTTGTCAAGTACACTCTATCTGCTTCTTAAAATGGGACCCGTGACGAAGTAAGCATAGTCTGTGAGACGTAGGAAAGAGCAGTGAGTGGTGATGAGTAGGCTCCATTTTTACCTATATATCTATTGGTGATCTACTATCTATAGTAATATTAAAAGAGAAACATTGATTTCAGGCGATAACCAAAGAACTAACAAAAAAATATGTTGCTAAATAAAATACAACTATTTAATTATAATACTCTTTTCATTGGACATTGCGAGGTATGCCTTACACAGCAGTGCCGGATGTAGGGACAGTGTAGCATTTTTAAACTGAAACTAAGGAAAAATGTATTACGTACATTGCCGGGTGAGTTGTGTGGGTCTCTCATCTAGTCCACCACCGATTAAGGATTGGAGGCCTGCGCACTTAAAACCCTCGCATTGCCGTTTGATCAGTGGGGCACTTTTGACTTTCGCCATTGCCAAAACAGCTTTGGAGCTGACCTGGTGGCCTTTCTTTTGCTCATTCTTTCAGTCTTTGTTTGCCGTTTACATAACCGAGGCGCTACAGAAACAGAAGCAGCCCCAATAGATCTAAATACAAACAATATTATTGAGATGTAATGTTTATCAGTTTATGAATATAATTTTTCAATTTACACCGCTTAGCCTAGCCCTATTGTTGAAAAACAATCTAAAGTTTGTGTTATGTTTACTTACTAGGATAACGGATTGACGTACATAGATGATACATAGATATGTAATAATTGTAAAAATAAATATGTAAATCCCTAATCAGCTGCAAACGGTTTTATTTGTCACAGAAATATCTAACCTTTCCGGGACTCAACCCTGTCATAAGTGCGATAGGCTTCCACCCTTTCTTGGTTGCTATTCCTAATTGTCACACCAAGCGCTTCTCAACATCTTTCATAACGCGCACAGCGAAGGAGTGGAACTCCTTAACTGCCTCTTTATTTCAGAGTACTTATAACCCGTATATCGTTTTTAAAGCCAGAGTGAATAGGCACTTTTCTGGGTTAGCTCGTACTATCCTGGATCCTGTCTTGGCCTGGAGGCTTGATTAGGATTAGGAGTAAAACATACTGGTTTAAATTATGTGAAAAATCTTTTTTTTATATACTGTGAGCTGCTATAACTATCGATGATAGAACAACATAATTTACTAAAGTTTTAGAGAGGACATCGACTCTATAAAATATTGGGGATACCAACTGTTGTAAACTACTATTACCTACCTTTTTAGTGTTTTTAAGATGAAAAGAAACTAGACCTTGTATTTGTACCTGGGTATTTACCTATTTCTGCTGCAAAGCAGAAGTGCTTGCATTGCTGTGTTCCGGTTTGAAGGGTGAGATATGGCAGTGAAATTACTGGGTACAGTGACTTTACATCTTGTGTCACAAGTTGGCAACGTACACTGTGGTTCTTGTGGGGGTTGCAGTTTTGCTGCGAATCTCACAAGAGCCACATGTATTATAGGTGACTGTTACCACTTACCATCAGGTGGGCAGTTTGCTTCTTTGCCAACTTTCTGCAATAAAAAAAAAATATACTAAAACCGGCCAAGTGTAGTCAAACTAACGCACCGGGCATTCCGTACATTAATTGTTGGTATAAACGGCTTTTTGTGAACAAATTCATGGTTTTTCGTTTTACTTGTGCTACATAAAATTGGTACTTATCAAATATAGCCATCGGGAAGTTGACCTAGAATCATGAATTTGATAAGTACCAGGAATAAAAAAATCCTTTGCGAGTGTCAAAATATTCGGCATAATTGCAAATCTTTTAATTGCGTTGTCTTACAGATTACAAGCAGGCCTGAATATTTGACATTAATTTCAACTTGATACTTCCAAGTGTCCCTAAGAAAAAGTGTCTTGACAGACATACCGACAGCGAAGTGTACCAATAATAGTTCTGTTTTTCTTTTTGACGTAATGAACCCTAAAAATTATCGATTTGATTTGCAATAACTCCATAGTAATACTATTTGGCAGATATGTTCACATTGAAAAATACACCGTAATGATATAAAGAATGCGTGACTTCAGTTATCGTTAAGGCTCTTTTTAGCCTTGTGTGTGTGCATATGTGTGTGGGTGTGTGTATAAATTACATTCAACTGTAATTGGATGTGATTTCCTTAAATAATAAGTTTATAACTCAATACTAAATCTCCTGTAAAACAAGTTTCGTTACCTTAAAGATTTATCAATAGTTATGTGAACTATAAATCTAAGATCTATTAAAACGCAATTCAACGTAATAATATAATATATGTGAACAATATTAATGATAATTAATTCAAATAAAGTGAACCAAAAATACAAACTCAATATATTATTTTTAATCTTTTGTTTCAAGTTATATCACATTATGAGTTAAAACGAGTAGTAATAAATTATTTTTAATGTCGGTTTAGTTACATCAGTGTTCGGAGGTCAATTCAGTTTAGTGCTGTCTATTTGGAAACTCGATGAAATCATTACAGGTTGTAAATGCATACTAAGTTATAGATTGTTTTACGGATGACGAAATGTTGTTTCTCTTTCAACTCAATATAGAAGCAGTCGTAGCTTGTCGGTTCAGATGTTAGCTTTAACAAGAGCGGGCCGGGTTCAATCCTCCCCGATGTATCACGGACATAAATCTATTCGTACTGCTTTATTTCCTCGCAATCGAAGTGAAAAGCAGAGTTTATAACTCGTCCACGAAACCATTTTATCCTCGACATTACTATCAGCCCGAGCCTCGGATGTAACGGTTCGTTTTGTGCACTTGTTGTAAAATCTACTATTATCACCTATGAATCTGCAAGCGGCATTCAACTTTAGGGTGGTAAACCAATTTTTTGTTCAACCAAACCAGTTTTGATTTAATTTATAGCACCTAGTGACTTTCAGTAGTAATAATAATGTAGGTACTCTTTGCTAGTGACTAATAATATCTATGCATAAGGTGACAACTGTGACAAACGTCAATATCATAAATTAGCAATGTTGTCAGATCAAGGTGCAAGCAAAACAAATCTTTATTGTTCTCTAAACTGCAAGCGACATTTAGCCTCAGGGTGGTACACCACTTTCTTGGCCGGCTATACGAGGGGTTAACAGAAATGTTAATAATGTGTTCAACGCATTAAAAAAACACACTTTCCAGAGACGTAAAGCAAGCGCAAGAAATTATTTACCACATCCGCTGTAGAGGAACTAAGCCGCACCTGTGGAGGAAGAAGAAGTACTTCGGCGTGTCAAGAAATCCCGAGAACTCATGAAAACTATCAAGAGAAGAAAAGTAGCCTATCTGAGGCATGTATTAAGACATGAGTGCTACCATCTTCTCCAGACTATAATTATGGGAAAGATTGAGGGGAAAAGACGCGTCAGAAGAAGGAAAATGTCTTGGCTCCGAAACGTTAGGCAATGGACCGGAGTCGCCAACGTAGAAGAACTGATTCGTCTGGCGAGGGATTTGCGGAGCTGACGGCCAACCTCCAGTAGTGGAGAGGCACCGCAAGAAGAAGAAGAATGGAGGATAAGACGTTTGGAGCATACGCTATCTATAGCGAATGCTCGATGGGTGTTGGGTGGGTTATGACCTACCACACGCGAATTGGTGGGTGCCAACGTTTGCAGACGTAGTTGGGACCAATGACTTAGGCCCAGGCCCTTGAAACCACCCTCTGTTTCTTACCGAAAGTTTATTCAAGGATGGACAGAAAGCAGGTGTTCTCACGTGCCTAGACAACTTTAAAGTGTAATTCCTCCTGCTACATTATATTTTGATATATATTATTGTTTTAAGTATCACCAACAGAGATATTCATATGAACGTCATTCTGGACTTTTTCACTGTTTTTGTTATCGACGGCCATTAATGAGGCATTTGTAATTTGACATAGTATTTGCTGCTCGAATTTAACTTGCTTACCGAAGCACTGAATTTTTAGTGCCGTATCCGGTGACCGGCTCCTGTGAACGTTGCTTAACTTCTTCGCCATACGTATAGTACGCCATCACGTTACTCAAGAAATTATTCAAAAACTCTTATAAAAAAAATATTAATTCATATTTTGTAATGTTTATTACATATTTTTTTTTGCAAGTTTGTATATTAAGTTGAATTAAATATAGATGCACGTCAGAGTAAATAAATCGAAACGCGCTCCTTTTTCCGTTTCATGGATGTTATTATCAGTATTAAGATCACATTAATTTAAAAAGTATACCATTTGAAAGGCTATATTATATGTTATTTTATCATTTAACTCTAACATAGTGGTGCTCTTCTTCAAGGAAGTGCGATAAAGCCTTACTGAAGTATTATAGGCAGATCTCACTCTTATGTCACATATACAAGTTCTCTTCAAAGGTCATAATAAACCGTGTCACATGTCGGTTTTGTGACTTTCAGCCTGCCGAATAAACGGGATTCTGTAAATGCTTCAGTAAGATAGATGATACAGAAGACAGAGGAGTATAATTGGTCTCTTATTCTAGCATTTGCGTACTATGAGAAAACCTTTGATTCGATCGAGACCTAAAGAAAATTATTACAAGAAAATTAAACTTGTTTTAGGCATGAGGTGGGACTCGAACACATATCCTCTCGCTATCTCGGCGAGTATTCCTGCAATTCTACCGAGATCTTGACTAGCCTATATATAGAGTATTTCCAAAGCTGACGCCAGCAATTCTTCATGTTCTACCCAAAAACTTCGAATGTTATAGTAATATAACGTTCGAAGTTTTTGGGTAAAACATTAAGAATTGCTGGCGTCAGCTTTGGAAATACCCTACCTAATTTACCCTTTAAAATTGAGATTATTGAATCGTTAAAATCTGTTTGCTCTAAAAGAAAAAACAGTAACTTTGATTAGAGGAAAGAACGAAAGCAAGGCGCAAATGAAACAGTATTTGCAATAAACCGTTCGTCAAGTTCTTTTTTTGCTCATAGTCTACTAATTTCAGATCGCCGGTACAAAGGTACCACTTCCGATATATTTGTTGTGCTGCTGAACGGCTTAAATTCATTCTGCAAGAGACTTCACGTTATCGGTGTTTCATTTTTTGTAGATAATTAAGCAACTTCGATGCCTTTCGTCGGTGTAGTATCCTTTATCACAATATTTAATAACTTATTTAACACATTCAAATCATATAGGTGGTAGTGTTTAACGCTTTTAAACTTTAATAAAACCGGGTTAGTAAAAATCGAACAATATAAGCTACGAAAAATAAATACAATAAACCTTGAAAGCGAAGATGGCTTGATATTTGATCCGAAGTGCAATAAACGTGTGTACTTTATTTTATTATATTTCCATTGAATAGGTTTTACTATGTCTGCGATGCTATTGTTTGAAGTCTATCTGAGCTTTTTCTAGCCACTATCTGAGCTGATAAACGCGGTTGGTACAATGGTAGTGAGTGATCCTGGTCACCGTACTAAATGGTCCTGGGTTTGTTTGGTTGATGAGCAGCAAGCTTTTCTCATCCAGTTTGGAACTAAATAATTGGTGACAGTTGTCTGTTATTTATTGCATTATTTTTAATGAATAAGGTCCGTAGTCAAATCTATTTATTTATTTATCTATCTATTGGAAGATAAATAGCTTCTGATTAGAATAAATACACTCGGCGTCAAAAAAATCGCACCTCTAAGAAAATCACGTTCAAATGGCATTAACTCTGGATATGCACATGCAGTCGTATTAATTATAATTTTATTTAAAAGGTTACTTAATTAACTTAATAAAAAAACATTATTTTTCATTATCAAATAAAACCTAAAGCAACAAATAAAGGGTCACAAAAATTCTAAGGAAATTTTGCTGCTCGGGAGAGTCGCGAGTTGCGCTAACTTTGTGGGTATAAAGAGGTCAACACGGGTTCAATGTGGGTCATTCGCTATTAAACCGTTGAAGGGGACACACGCACTGATTTTACTGAAGAAAGAACATCTGGAAAATGGACACTACAGCTGATGAGGCCGCTCAAGTGGTTGCACTACTGCAAGCAGGGGTGCGGCAGTGTGATGTCGCCCGGCAACTGAATCTGAGCCGTTTTTCGGTTCGTAGAGTCTACCAGCGCTTTTTAGAGACCGGTGGCTATATCCGGCGACATGGGTCCGGTAGACGTCGCTGCACTTCGGAAAGAGACGACCGGTTCGTTGTGTCGTACTCTTTGAGAAATCGCTTCTCAAACGCTGTTCAGCTGCAACAGGAGCTCCAGGCAGTTCGCAGACGCACCGTGAGTGTATCCACGGTTAGAAGAAGACTGAAGGAGAAGAACATAGCAGCCCGCAGAGCTGCTACAGGTCCAAAATTGACTGCAGCGCACCGACGAGCCCGCTTGCAGTTTGCTCGCGACCACGTCGATTGGACCATTGAGCAGTGGGGAGCTGTTCTCTTCTCAGACGAGACACGAGTGTGTCTTTTCTGCAACGACCGACGAAGAAGAGTATACCGGAGGCAGGGTGAACGTTTCGCTCAAGCCTGCATCCAGGAGACGGTGGAATATGGAGGCGGATCCTGCATGTTCTGGGGCGGTATGTCGGCTGCCGGCAAAACCGACCTGGTCTGCGTCTCCCGGACCGGAGGTGCTCGCGGACAAGGGTCGCTGACTGCGCGCCGCTATATCACAGAGATCCTGGATGTGCATGTGGTCCCTTTTGCCGAATCTTTTGGCGAGGGGTTCACATTAATGCACGACAACGCTCGCGCACACACTGCAGCCATCGTGAACGACTTCCTGCGGAGGTCCCAAATTCCTGTGATGCAGTGGCCAGCGAGAAGTCCTGATCTGAATCCGATAGAGCACCTCTGGGACCATCTTAAACGTAAGGTTCGATCTCGGGATCCGGCTCCTTCGACTCTAGAGGAACTCCAAACCGCGGTGATTGAAGAATGGGGTCTTATCCCTCAAGAAGAGCTCCTGAAGTTGGTGAGGTCTATGAGGGACCGTATGGAAGCCGTCATCAGGGCAAGGGGGGGTAACACTAGATTTTGAGTTAATTTTAAGACACTTTTTGTACATTTTTTTTGTAAATTATCGATTATTAATTAGGACTTAATTAAGATTTTTTATTATTTTTCAAATTTTTATGCTTTTTGTATAATTTTAATAAAAAAAAAGATTGCACTTAATTGTTGTTTGATGCTCCTTTTTGTTACCTTTCTAATGATACCTAACACTATCCTCTATATAAGGTTTAGGAATTTTTGAATAAGATTTTTATAAGGTGCGATTTTTTTGACGCCGAGTTTATTACGTCTTACATTAATTTATTTAATGGGTAGTGAAATATTTCAGCCTCTACTTAAATAAAAAATAAATATTTCAGCGTCTTAGAAAATGCTAGAAATAAGCCAACAATTATATATGTTGGTTTTTAAGTGTACTCTGTCTATTACATCAATAAATTAATTAAAGCACGATAGATTTTTCGGGCGTAAAAAATGTACTTACAACGCAGTGAGTGTCCTTGACGTATGATTCTGATATGATTGGTTTAACAATATTCTACACGTGTACTGCCTTAACCTCTAGTTGGGGCAGCCGGCACCGGCAAGTTCATATCAAATCCGCAAGCAAGGTCGACGTTCATGACATTGCCACCTAGTGACAGAATCACTGGGCTGTCACTGTGTACTTTACAATAACTAGCTGCCCGTCCTGGCTTCGCACGGGTGGACAATATTCTTTAAATGTTTTCTATTATTGAATATTTTTCCGTTAGCGCCATCTAGCGTCCGGTAAATGAACTACTTGCGGTTACGCGTTGCTGTGGTAAAGCATATACAATGGAAAAAGAGCGGGAAAAAGAACGGACAGACAAACAACAAATTTGTAATCTTAGATGATAGACTAGCGGCCCGTCCTGGCTTCGCACGGGTGGACAAAATTCTTTAATTTTTTTCTATTATTAAATATTTTTCCGTTAGCGCCATCTAGCGTCCAGTAGACTACTAACTACTTGCGGTTAACGCGTTGCTATGGTAAAAAAAACAACAAATTTGTGATCTTAGATTATAGACTAGCGGCCCGTCCTGGCTTCGCACGGGTGGACAAAATTCTTTAATTTTTTCTATTATTAAATATTTTTCCGTTAGCGCCATCTAGCGTCCAGTAGACTACTAACTACTTGCGGTTAACGCGTTGCTATGGTAAAAAAAAATACAATGGAAAAAGAGCGGGGAAGAGAGCGGGCAGACAAACATACACACAACTGTGATCTTAGATTATAATAAACAACTTTATGTTGTTTGTAACTTTAAACATAAAAGTACGATTACTTTTGAGATAACCTTATTCGTTGTTTAGTTGGTTTCGCAACATTTTTTGGTGCAGCTGACGCTTGTTTATCTGTCAACTGTCATGGAAAAATAAAAAAAAACTTCCTTTTCTTTAGTTAAAAACATGCGAGACACGAAACTCTCCAAATTGATACTGAATATGAAATTATAATGATTCAAGCCCATCTTTATAAAATACTAGCTGACCCGGACAAGCGTTGCTGTGCCGGCTTTAAAAAAAAATTTCATTAAATGTATCCTATGTTACTTCTTATACCTCCAACAATATATGTACGAAGTTTCATGATGATCGGTTTAGTAGTTTTTGCGTGAAAGCATAACAAACAAAATTCACATTTATAATATTAGTAGGGATTTTGCGTAATTTGGTTTTTAATAAAATATAAGTCATAAGGAAAGTATTTTATACTGTAGTCTTATATACACTCGAGAGCAATGAATCCGGGTCACTTAAAGAATCCTAAAAATCTCGGAAACTAAAAATGCTAGGTTAATGCAATAAATTGTATTTAATAGACAATGTAATACTCCTTAAATGAAGGTATTAAAACTTCTTAGTTATTGTAAAGTTATATCATAAAAAAATCAAATTTGAAAAAGGGCCACTTTCGAAGATGGAACTACGAAATTACAGCATTTGGTTTTGCTTTTGTTTGTAATCTGTCATTTATGTGGGTACATAAACCATGTTGATAGTGCTCTATATTCATTATTCAAGCTGAAATTATGTCGCTTACGCCTGAAGAATGCACCAGAATACTTACAATGCTGGAAACCGGCCGGAGTCAGCGCGATACAGCCAGGACTGTCGGTGTGTCGCTGTCAACAGTACAAAGAATTCTCCGACGTTACGAAGAAACTGGTTCTAACCTACGCAGACCAGGAACGGGCAGAACCAGGTGTACCACAGCACGAGAAGACCGATACTTGGTGAACACCATGCTTCGAAATCGCTTTCTCACAGGAACTGAACTCACCAATCAGTTTCGACGCCTCGGAGGAAGTAACCTAAGTGCATGGACAGTAAGACGTCGGTTTGCTGAATCTAACTTAAAACCCCTAAGACCTGCAAACGGCCCTAAACTGGAGCGTGGGCATCGTATTTCAAGACTAAGATATGCCCAGAGGCACGTAAATTGGAGTATTGAAGATTGGTCAAAAGTTATGTTCTCCGACGAATCAAAATTTATGCTCTACAAGCACGATGGAAGACACAGAGTGTATCGAAGACCAGGGGAAAGATTCAAGCAAGCATGCATCGAAGAAAAAGTAGCCTACGGTGGTGGGTCTGTACTTGTGTGGGCCGGAATTTCTTCTGAAAGTCGCACAGAGCTGGTGATCATAGAAAACGGCTCTTTAACTAGCGTAAGATATGTGGAAGAAATCCTCAATGATCACGTTGGTCCATTTATGGTTAATTTAGGTGAGGATGCTATATTTATGCATGACAATGCCCGACCTCATACAGGTAGGATTGTGAATGACTACCTTCAAGAGATGAACATTACTCGTATGGAGTGGCAAGCGCAGCCCGGATATCAACCCGATCGAGCATGCTTGGGACGAGCTAGGCAGATGCGTAAAACAACGAAACCCTCCCCCAATCACGCTTCGTGAGCTCAAAATTGCTCTCACAGAGGAATGGGAGAATATTCCCCAAAATCGTATAAGGAACTTGGTGTACAGCATGCCAAACCGCGTAAACGCAGTAATGGAAGCACGAGGAGGCAATACGAAGTATTAAAATTCAAGAAAATCGTAATAAAGTTCAAACATTTCATGTTTCCTATTTTTGTTTTAAGGAGAGATCAGCAGTTTTTTTCTTTATGTAATTTTGTGTTAATAAAATGTATGGTGACTCATATTTTTTTTACTTTCATTTAAGGAGTATTACATTGTCTATTAAATACAATTTATTGCATTAACCTATCATTTTTAGTTTCCGAGATTTTTAACATTCTTTAAGTGACCCGGATTTATTGCTCTCGAGTGTAGTTTACACTCAGAATTACTTAATCAGCAACTTTTTACTTCTATAAAGAACTCGAGAGATAACTTTCTCCTCTGATTCCTTCTACATAGGGATAAATAGCAGAGCCGAGCCATAGCCGAGGTTTAAGACTTTAGAGGAATCCTGTATCAATCTTTGCTCAATCTTTCTCGGAGTGGAACTCCTCTCTCGTGTAATCAGTGTCGTTCCTGATATTAGCTGGGAAGATTCTGTCCAACTTGAAAACCACTACATTGGCTTGCTTCTTTTTATTTGAGCTTCATTGGCCGTAGGATTCGCCACCCTAAAGCCACTTGGTACTGTAGTAATCATCGAAGTTTGACAATCATACACAAAAATATGGATGCTGCTTTTACGAAAAAATAAGTTGGATTGAATATTACAAATTTCAAAAATACACGACTAGACACTATTTTTTTTTAATTTGTTTACGAGTATTACACACATATTAACCTTTTTGCATTTCGTACGAAACTTCCAAAAAAGAGCAATCACCATTAGCGTGTAACAAATTATAATCACGTGCTCTACGTCATGATTTAGTTTTTGCTAGCATGAGAACAATTTTAAATGTATACTTTAATATCTATATTTTACACTGAATCGAGAAGTTGGATCTGTCTTCCGGGCAGTGATAAACTATTATATTTGCTAACATTTCCTTTAGTTTTACTTTAGTAACACTATTTTAAATTATTTCTTTTATTTGTAAATAATAATGATTATTGACTGTTGGTATATTTTATGATAAATATAAAATTTAATTCAATAAACAATCTTATTACTGGTTTTAGACTTCACCCGCGACGCAAATAAGTCGGTGAGAGTCAGACGTCTGTATCTATGGGTTTATCTTTGACATTGTACCACATAAAAAGCTTATTTATTTATTTATTATTAGAAACAAACAAAATTAGAACTTTTTTTTTACATTAACAGTGCTTTATAAAACCTGTTTAGGTTTTACCAAGCACTGCTATCCATCCAAGTTAACCCTAAAAGAATTAGCTTTATAACTTATGTAACCACGACATTTTAACAGATGTTGTAAGGTAATTAAGTAGGTTCTTTACTTTTAATTTTGTAAGATGACTAACTCGAAGGCAATCTTAGCTGTTATTCAAGAAGAAGAATTATTACATAGCTCCTTTCTGGTGGATAAAAGGTTATGAGCACCTTTCACAAGAAGATCATATCGAAATATGGTACTGTTATTTCCTTGATACTACAAGTATACCAACCATGGACTAATGCTACATCATCTGTAAATAGGATACCTTACTCCCTTTCCAACGTGCGGTAATGGAAAGGGAGTAATCAGAAAGAGAAATAAGGATGAGGATCCTAAGATTTAACATTTTATTTATCTTAATTGGTTCACCGACAAATTAAATACATTTTATAAATATACTTAATATAAGACCGCCATAATACTAAGTACACAGCCTCATATAATCAGGTAAAATATATATCAGGTAAGCATCACACGCAAATATACAAGACGAAATGTTTTTAAAGCAGAAATATATTATTAAATATTACTAATTGGTAGAGTTTTTCATATATAATTTCTCAAATTCTTTTTTTTATTTTAAATATATTATGTAATAATAATAAAAAATATTGAAACAGACAAGTTTGCTCTACCTTTTTGGTGTATCTATTGGCGATAATTCTGGTATTGGTAACCCTTTATCACAATTATACTCATTTATCGTTGCGGGTAAAATTGAAAAATAATAAAAGAAAACGAAGGACTGTAAGTAAGACGTAATTAAATGTTTGTAAACAAGAAATAACATTAACTTAATACGCGATATCATCAAAATGATATTTCATTATCATTAGCGGCTACTCTTCTCGACCAATTACTTGTTCACGGATCATTAGGAGTCTTTTAAGGAAGTATTTTTTTGCAATTTCGTTTAATAAAATAAATTTTCAGCATGCTACTCAAATTGTTAAATTGGTATAATTTTTAATAATGCTTTGTTTTTAAGACATAGTATTACCGACTTTATTATCCCTTTTGAAACATGTGAATAAGCCGTGAATAGTACTTTTCTTAAATAATGCGCGGACATTCAAGTAGTAGCTTTCCTTCGCTTTTATCTTTCTCACCTTAACGCATTTCGTCAAATTATCCGGTAACAAAATTAGGGATCGATGACAAACACCAGTGATTTTTCACGCGCCAAAGCGCTTCTTTTTTTTTTATTTTACACAGCGTTTTACTTAAAAAGACAGTTCAAATATTTAATAAAATCTTTAAAAAGTTCTCCCTGATTTGTTTGATTGTTTCGATACAAAAGTTTTCATTTTTATATTATACAAGAGATATAAGTTTTCATACTTTGCTCGCATTTATTTACCCGTTCGATTCCCCTTTAAGAAGGTTATGAATATAATTATCGAAATTTCAAGCTTGTTTGAGATCATATTATTTTGGTATCCGTTGAAACATATCGTAACAGGCACATTAAGGAAAGTGTTTAAGAATTTCTCTACGTGTCGTTAAGATAACTGATAATATCATAGACAATTAAACAGAACCACAGTTGTCACATGTTACAAAATGAACATCAGTCTGATAGGTAGTAAGTGAATAACACTGCTTATTAACTACCTATCTATCTACCTTTTAAGTGCTTAACATTACTTTATAGACTGTTTTTATTGGTGAGGTTCTGTAATTGGCATTTAATTTTTATATTAATTAATCACAGTAACTTATTTAGCTGTTGATCTTGTGAAAATAAAATAAATTATAGCTATACAATATATATTGTTTAATTATTTTGGAATCACGTATAAATCATACGTGAGCAATTGCTTTTAGTATCAAGAAGAAAGTTATAAATCTAAAGAAACTGGAAACAAATCTATATCAACAATCAGAATTCTTAGTATCAAATCACTTTGTCATTCAATTTCAGCATTTTCATCATGAGCAAACAATATAAAAATAAATCATAAATGTGAAGATGATTGAAGATTGTTCCCATTGTGACACGCAATGAAGAAATTTGAGATTGAATAACACCCGGTGTAAATTGGTGAATGCTAACGACTACAGATACAGCAGCGATCGACGGTATTACGAACAGCTTCTGAATCATGGAAGAGTTTGAGATAAAAACTTTTTGATCACTTTTCTGATGATCAGCACTTGTGATTGTTTATTGATTTCTGTAATCCTAAGCAGAAAGAATTATGAAATGGAAATATGCGCCAGCGCCATCTAGCCGCTGCAGTAGGTACCTTAATGTTTGTTAAGAAAATTATAAAATCGGCACACTGAATGTTATCCAAAGTAATGCCAACATTTTATTTATCTTAAAGAATAACCCATAGAAACGTAGTGTCTGTAAATATTGACCCTTCACAGTTTACGGCCAGGAGTTGAGGCTGGTGAAGGCATCGTAAGTTGCAACAGCTTCGTGATTCGAAAAACAGACAGAGAGATTCCAGTTGGTATTCATTCTTTCAGTGTACTATAATTTTAAGAATAAAAACCCGCAGTTAATAAATTGTTCTAAAGAAACGTACGTAGGTGTAAAATAATAGGAGTAGCTCATGGAATAAAGAGGTAGCGAGCGCGTACGATGCTCCACAGGTGAGTGAGCGAGATGGCTCGCGATCATTGTTTCAGATTTAAGAAGGGGCAAATCTGGAATGATCACGACTTCTTGGTTTAAGCTCCTGCGCATATTAAAAACGGAGCGCGAACGCGTGAAAGTGTGTTGAGTATTAAATTCAAATGAAAGACTCAAAGCATGATCTCTACAAAGATTTCATCTCAATCTGGAAAACTCAAGATAATCACAGTGTCTCTTATAGGGTTTACTATTTTATGTTTTCGGTGTTTTTATTTACAGGACGGAACAAAGGACGTGTGTACTAAACCTTATGTATTTCAATTGTTTATTTGGAACATGAAATTCCATAATTTCATTAATAATTTTGTGAAATTTAACTACTGCATAGTCTATTTACAGACGACGAAAAGGAATCTCTCAATCAACCCTTCCTTTAGCATCATAATTTATTACATAGAAGCATTGAACAAGACAAAGGGTAAAGTACTACGTATTGAGTAGAATATAACGAGCAAAACAAACAGTGAGAGTAACAGCGCGATGAATACAACCCGCATCGATAAAACAATATGACTCACAAACTGGACCAAAACCGTAGAATACCAGATCTGTTAGAGAAACAGTTGTCTAACTTTAACAGGTTTAACAATATGCTTAAGATGTTGATGTCAATAAATTAAATCATTATACAGAAAGCAATATAATCTGAAATATTAAAAGTTTTGATAAAATAGAATTTCAGCAGTTATGCAAATTTCTTTATAAAGTCCTTGGAGTTGCTATGAAGCGCAGTTAATTTTGCGACACATCAACGCGACAGTTAACAGCGAATTTTCGAACTAAGTAGAATAAGGAATTTCGGCTATCAGATAAGTCAAAGCTAGGAATATTTATAAAAGCGGAGATAATTACAATGTTCTTAATTACAAGGGAATGTAGTTTATTCCAAATGCTACGCTATTTGAAAAAAAAAATGTCTATGACTCATTATATCCGGCCATAAGATCCTTTCTCATATCTCAACAACTCGGTTTTGTGAAGGGGCGCTCCACAGCAAGAAACCAATGTTAGTTTAGAACAAGTTTTCTGTGGATTGAATGATAGTTTTCAAATGGATGTAGTGTATACCGACTACTCTAAATGTTGTGATAACATTTTACATCGCGTATTAGTTAAAAAATTGGAGTCCTTACAGTCCTATCTTCAAAAGCGATTCATAATTTTTAAGAGTTTGAAATATTGTCTTGTGGCGATTTCATCGGGCGTGCTTCAGGGGGAGACCCCTGATGAGATGAGAATCTAGGACCATTGTTATTTTATATTAAAGACGTAAGATTTGCGTAAGAGCATAAGATTTTTTTCATTTTCAATATTTAATTTATGCTTTTTGCTTTGTTTCTTTTCAAGGTGCATAAGGTTAGGTACAAAGACTCATTAAAGTAATTGACATTTTCAAAGAAGAATGATATATGTCTTTTTTTTAAAACAGCATAAAACTTAACGCTATTTTACTTCATTTGTTGGATATTATTGGCGAGTAAGAGCAAAACACATGTAGATCAGTGTAGATTTTATATTGAAGTAAGTAAGTGACGGGTAAACATGTCAAAAATATAAAATTAAATTTGATTACACAGTTATTTATAAAAAGAACCTTATAGGTGGCTAGTATTATTTCAACACGGCCCCTTAATCAAATATAATTTAGACCTCATAATAATGTCTACACATGCTACCCGTTATCACTATAACATAATGTGCAAAAAAAAAAAAAAAAACTTAAGTAAGGCCTAACCCAGCTATACATCGAGCATGCGCTGTGTGCCCCAGAGCTTTGGTTAAGACATCAGCCGGCATTTGGCTAGATTCTAAGAATTTTAAAGTAACTGCCCTATATGATACCTTTTCTCTTACAAAATGATACCTGGTGTCTATATGTTTCGTCCTACTGTGATGGACAGGATTTTGAGCTAAGTTGAGTGCACTCTGACTGTCACTATATATATTTACAGAACCAGAAACTAATTTACACTCACTTACATTAACGAATACTTCGGATACAAATCTTTTCAGATATATTGCCTCCTTGACGGCATCTGTTAAGGCCATATATTCAGCTTCGGCAGAAGAAAGGGCCACTGTCGGTTGCTTCCTAGCCGCCCACGACACTGGACCTCCTGCCAATTTGAAGCAATAGCCTGTATAAGATCGCCGATCAATTTTGCAATTCGCCTAATCAGCGTCAGCACACCCTTTTAAGACGGCACCAGTACGCGAATATTTGATGGCAAGATCCAAAGTGCCCTTTAAATATTGTAAAACACGCTTCGCAGCTAACCAATGCGTTTTATCGTGACATGTATTAAATTGAATCAGGTAGCTGACTGTAAATGCTATATCAGGGCGTGTATTTACGGCAAGGAACATTAAGCTACCGATTAACTGTTGGTAGGGATAAGACTGGTCACCTAAAACTTTACTCACCTCTAACTTCGTATTTGATAATGGTGTGTAACAAGTCTTACAATTATCCATGCCGAATTTCTTTAATAAATTTTCAATATACGGTTTTTGATCACAAATAACATCATTGTTACTATTTCTCTTTATATTCAATCCTAGATAACATTTCAATTCACCCAAATCTTTTAGTGAGAAATGTTTTTGTAAGTTTGACATGACACTGTCAAAAGCTTTGTCATTTTTATAAAATAATATCAAATCATCGACAAAAACTGCCAAGATAATTAACTCATTTTCAAAAAGTTTAGTATATACACAAGGCTCGGAAGGAGTTTGTTTGAAACCAATTTTATTTAAAGTATCATTTAACTTTATATTCCAGGCCCTAGGAGCTTGCTTTAAACCATACAGGGATTTTTGTAGCAGGCAGACCTTCTGTGCATTTTCTTTTTGAACAAATCCAAGAGGTTGCTCCATGAATACCTCTTCTTCGAGTTCTCCATTCAGGAATGCAGTGTCGACGTCCACATGTCTCATTTTAAGACCCAATTCAGCAGCCAAAGCAAATAACACTCGCAATGAAGAATGTCGCACTACTGGGGCAAATGTCTCGTCATAATCGACGCCTAGAACTTGACTAAACACTTTAGCCACTAGCCTTGCTTTGTATTTAATAATATTGCCCTCGAAGTCTCTTTTCACCTTGTAGACCCACTTGCAAGGTACAATTTTCTTATTAGGTCTATCGACAAGTTGCCACGTTTTCAGTTTCTTTAGTGACTTATATTCTTGACTCATAGCTTCCTGCCACAATGAACAATCTGCCGACTTCATGGCTTCTGCATATGTCTTTGGTTCATTTGAGTCCTCTACTGCAGCTATGTAGGTGAAGAAATCGGGTGGCTTCCTATTTCTCTGAGGATAGCGACGTTCAGGATTTGAAGAACCTGACGTTTGTTCCTCCACAGTTTCTTCAGCTGTCTCCGAGTTCTCAATTTCAGGCCGAGATTCAACATTGATGGTCGCTACAGTACCATCAGCAACATCAGCATTTGCCTCGTTCAGTCCAGGATCAACAATAATACTAGTACTAGGTAAAGAGTCATTAGAAAAAGATAAGACCGGAGCAAAAGGAGAAAAAGGATCAGTCAATACATTTTCTGAACAATTCTTTAAAGGTTTAAAAGTACTCTCAAAAAAATGTACATCCCTAGACCTTTTTAGTTTTCGAGGACAAGTAGGATCCCTAAAGTAATAACTATTTGGATCATCACTATATCCAACAAATATTACTTCCTCTGCTTTATCATCCAGCTTTTTCCTTTGACAACCCGGAATCTGTATGAGAGCCCTACAACCGAATACCCTAATATTACATAGATCAGGTTTTGTGCCGTACCATCTCTCAAAAGGTGTAGTATTCCTACCTAAAGCACGATGAGGTGACCTATTTTTAAGGTAAGCCGCAGTTTGCACTGCATCCTCCCAATATGACTTAGGGTGGTTACCATCGGCCATCATCGATCTGGCTTTCTCAATGAGAGAACGATTAGTCCGTTCCGCAACTCCATTTTGTTGAGGACTATACGGCGTCGTCGTCTGATGTTCGATACCCAAAGAAGTCAAATAATCTGACAAATCTTTATTTACAAATTCAGTACCATTATCAGTTCTGAACTTTTTAATAACTAAACCAGTTTGTCTTTCAACATACTTTTGGAAAGAACAAAACTTACTTTTAACTTCTGACTTAGAAGAAATAAAATAAATAAAAATCATTCTAGAAAAATCATCTATAAATAATAACATATATCTATTGCCATTAAATGACTCATTAGTAAATGGTCCACAGAGATCCGAATGGATAAACTCCAATTTACTAGTTGCTCTGGCAAAAGCAATAGTTTTAAAACTTTTACGTGACTGTTTCCCTTTTATACATGAAACACAAGGTTTTCTATCTACGTCCTTAAAATCTATACCTATACTACAATTCTTAAGACTACTCATACCTATACGACACAGATGTCCTAACCTCTTATGCCATAACTCGTACCTACTAATTGAGTCAGAGTGCACATCATAAGCCGCAATTTGAGGTAATTTAGCAGAACAGTCCAAAGAGTAAAGTCCATCACAGAGCGAACCATGTAAATATTACAACCACTTTTATTAAAAAGGACACAAAACCCTTTCCTTATAAGCTCCTTTACAGAAACTAGGTTAGATTGTAGACCAGGAACATAGAAAACATCTTGTAAAGTATTTACAGAATTACAACTACTATTTACAGAATTGGTATATAAATTAATGTCACCAATACCATTAATACAAAGTTCAGTGCCATTTGCAACTGTGACCTTACAAGGGAAAGACATAGGTTTCATATTTGTAAACAAGTCTCTACGTGATGTCATATGTCGCGTAGCACCAGAGTCAACATACCATTTGTCTGCGTCTTCTTGAACTATAGTTCCAAAGGCTTTCAAAGAAGAAGATGGCTCCTTATTCTTTGTTGACTTCCTTGTTTTCTTTTTACGTAAAGGACAGTCTGGACGCTTATGACCAGGAACACTACAGTCGTAGCATATTATAGGTTTACTGGACTTACGAACGGGAATATCATTTTTAGCTTGGGCAATAATAGCAGTCTCCGCTTCTATTTTCTCCTTATTCATTTCATTAAGAAGTTTTGCTTTGACTAATTTAGTGGTTACTTCAACATTTGAATTTTCTAATGCCATGATTAAGGGCTCAAATTTTGAAGAAAGTCCACCAAGCATTATAGCTGCCACAGATGTATCCTCTATAGTTTTCCCGATGTCAGCCAACTGCTGTACAGTACTAAGTATAGCATTTATATATGCCTCTATGCTAGGGAAATCAAGAAGATTAAGTCTATATATCCTTCTCTCTAAACTTAACCTGCGCCCCATACCTTTATCTTCAAAGGTTTCCTGCAGTAACTGCCAGGCTTCAGCTGCAGTCTTTGCATTTCTGGCATGTATGATAGCTGAACTACCAAGAGTTAAGCATATTTTAGCAAGAGCTTTCCTGTCACACCTCGAACGAATATGTATAGGAGTAGTATCCCCGTCTGGGTATCCTTCTATTGTTTCCCATAAATCTACGTCAATGAGGTAACTTCTCATTTTAAATTTCCATAAAGGATAACTTTCCCGACCTTGAAGAAAGAATAACGGAATAGAGGATGAGTTTGATCTTGAATGTAAATTCTCAGACATACCCATGTTTATAGTTTCTCCCATGTTTATAGTTTCTCCATCCATTTTGCTGACTTCACTACACTATTTTTATTGACTATGCGTATTTAAACTCGTGCTGATAACGAATGTTGGATATTATTGGCGAGTAAGAGCAAAACACATGTAGTTCAGTGTAGATTTTATATTGAAGTAAGGAAGTGACGGGTAAACATGTCAAAAATATAAAATTAAATTTGATTACACAGTTATTTATAAAAAGAACCTTATAGGTGGCTAGTATTATTTCAACATCATTAGATTAAAGCTCAGAGTAAACAGGACTGTCCTGTTTACTCTGAGGATTAAAGTTAACCCACCAAGTTACATGCAGGTATCTTATAATTACTAAGAGTTTATAATATTTTATGACCAACTGTCAAGTTCATGCGGATGTTGATATAAACTTAGGACAAAAATTGGGTTGCCTGTAAAGTCGGTTTTACGGGCGAAGATTTTACGTGACAACGTCTTTTTCTCGGTAGAATATTTATTGATATGAATATAATTAAATTGCACAATAGGAACAAGGAATTGAATGAAAATAAGAATTGCACAAATTTTAACTATAGAAATATATTTTGTTTACTAAAACATTGTACATGTAAACTTAAACTTAACTAATTCCTATTTGAGTGATTATTTTTTATTAAAAATATTTTTTTAACAACGATATACAAAATCATTAATTAAGTAAATTTATTCGTGAATTATCAATTATTAAACAGATTCCCCTAAATAAACTAAAATACCGCCAAATTATTTAAGTTTCAATAAATACTTATTTATTATTTTAATATTTTTTATTTAAATTCTATATAATAGGGTATCTAATCCTAGTTTATTATTTAATTTTATTAAATCATAATATAAAATTAAATTAAACTAAATTAAAATTTCACTCAATAATTTAATATTTAATTAATTACTAAAATAAAATTATTACTTAATTATTAATAAAATTTAATTTAATTTTTGTATAACCGCAACTGCTGGCACAAAATTAGTTATTAATTTAAATATTACTAAATCTTAATTTCTTAAATTTTTAATATTAATTACTATTAATTAAAATTAATTATTATTAAAATAATTAAAATTAAACACTAAAATTTATATGTAAAATAAATTTATAATAAATTATATAAACTATAATAATTTTTATTTATAAGTAATAAAAATTGCATAGATTTTTTTTTTTTTTTATATTAAAATATTTATTATAAATTATTAAATATTTAATATTTTCTCTCTCTCTAATTCATAATATTTATATTAAAAATTAATATAAATTATAAATCAATCTATAATCATTGAAATATATATAATATTTTTAATTTTAATAATAAATTAAATAATTATTAATATATTATTAATATATAATTAATTAAATATTTAAATATATATAAATTTATATTAATAAATTAAATATTTAATATATATATATATATATATACGTAATAATAATAATAATAATAATGTGAAAACAAGGCATTCGGCGGGCCTCTCTCTCGTTCGGTGACTCATCGTAACGTTACCGAGCGTTACACTTTTTCATAAGTGTCACCCGGCAAACCAATTTATAAGACGTTGTCACGTCAAAAACTAATAACAGAATGTTCTAGAGACAAAACGGTAACTCGAGGACCGCCGTGTAAAATTGGGCTACCATATCGAACCAAACTTTTTGCCGTAAAAAAATGGCGTGAGGTAATTATAAAGATCGGAAAGGTATACATTATATTCCATTCCATACTTTTGCGTAGTTTGTTGACACTGACTTTTGTACTGGCCGACTGCGTATTTTGTTTTTATCGACAATGACTGAACCTGTTTTTTTTAATCTACATCAATCAAATCATCATCATCAATCAAAAACAATCGTCTAAAACAACTAGGGTGTTACTAAGGCTTAGGTCAGTGCCTTATTTACCATAGAAGCTGAAAAAGCTGAAGCTTAGGGCGGCAAAATTTGCCCAGAAAATTGGTACAGAAAAAAGTAAGTAATAGTGCAGTAAAAACAAAGCTTTGCTTTTGTTCTTATTGTAGAGGTCAGTAGGGGCGGCAAAAATTTTATAGCTTTGAGGCGGCAAATGTGTAAAGTCAGCACTGGCTCATACAATACGGAGAGTTTCTTCAAAACTCAAACTATTTTCAAAAAGATGCTGCATTTTTCTATAACATTGTGACGTTATTTATTTTAAGAGTTGTTAAATACACTTAATATAGTTATTACTATAGTGATGCTACGCATATTACTTAGAATACAATAATCTTTATTTGTCCATAAAGTTTAGTCTACCAAAAGCCTTACTTTGTACTCAATTTATTAGTTGTTGTTACGCTAAAAACTCTAAGTCACAGGGTTTTGGTCTGCCACCATTTTAGATAACTAAATGCTTTGTAGAGTAATAGTAAATAATGTTTGATTTATGATAGTCTGTCTACCATCAAAGTATTATACCTACTGCTATTATATTACTCTCTAATTTAACTGAAAGTCAAATAATCAACTCAAAGAAAAAACTTGGATTAGAATATTAAGCTTACTTGGAAGACTTGGCTTATAATATGCAATGAAATGGTTTTTAAACTTTTTATGTTCTGAGAGTGGAAATTTTTGTGTACGGAATCAAGAATTTAAAAATGAAGGAAGATTTACGTTATATTTATCAGTCTATATTCAGTTACAGATAGCAGTATAAAACATCAACAACATAATTAAATAACTTAAATATTTATGTGATTCTTAAAAAAATTGAATATTTTAAATAAAATATCGTATATTTATTAACGTAAAAATAAAAGTAAGATGCCCTTAATTCGGTTTAGATTATATTCAGTTTATTTAGGATTCGTAAATCATACTTATGGACTTAGAAGAAGCTACAAGAATTATTTCTTGTAGCTTGGTAGACAAACAGATGGTAGACAAACAGAAAAATTGAACAATCTGATACGATTAGAGGCCTTAGTGCGAGTTTCGGCGTCGATACTCGAAACAGTCCGCGTTAAATAAAAAGTATGGATATTTGTATAAATGCCCCTAGTGGTAACCGTCAGGAACTACGAATCTTCATAGAAATCTGTCTAAAAGCGCTCGATTATATAGAATATCTTTATAAACGACGACGAAGACCAATTTTTTACAATCAAGTCTGAAAATTTATAATTAATTTCGTTTATAACAACTAGGCAAGTGTAACTTTGCAATGGATCTAAGGACATAGCAACTCACTAGGCAACGACGCTGCAGATGAACTAGCCAAAAGAGGTTCAAATAGAACGGTGTATGGACCGAAACCATTACTGCCTATACCCATGGTACAAGTTAGAACATGGCTGCGTAAAAAAACAGAGGAACCCCACCAAACAGAATGGAACAATAGTGTAGGCTGTAGGCAAACAAAGAATGCCATTCCGGTGGCTTCGAAAAAGCTAGCCCGCAACCACACCACACTAAACGGGGACGCAATCCGTAAAGTACTAGGTACTATAACCGGACACAGTCCTTTGAATAAACATCTATTTACCATAGGTGTGACAGACAGCCCTCTATGCAGAGGCTGCATGGAGGCGAAGGAAACGCCACATCACGTGCTCTTGGAGTGCAGGAGCGTGGCTGATCAACGGGCACGCTTTCTCCAGTCTCTAAAATCACTACCGCAAGCTTGTAGTAACCTGAAAAGGCTACTCGCCTTCTGGGATGGACTAGGATGGCCCAATGAAGAGGCTAAGTGCGGAAAATTCCTCGTAAACCTAACAACTAGGCAAATTACAAAGCAAATAAATTTTTTACTTAAATTATAAGTATTCTTAGACGTACTCAGTGTGAATATTCGTATTTTATGTTAGTTGCGCGCTCCGTGATCAAGCCAATCAAGCTAATTACCAAAACGTTCTTGTTAGCACGTTCTAGGAATGGAAGAAAATATTGGATAATTACATAAGTTCTTAATGGTTGACTCTTTGTTTATGTTTAGGACGTAAATGAAATGAATTGCGGCATAATTATAATAAGCTTGTACTATTTTATAATAACTACTAGCTGCCCGGTCTCGCGTTGCTGTGCCGACTGCAGCGCCATCTGCTGGGCTGATTTGTGAATCTAAACATGAAAAATTCATTCAAATCGGTCCAGCTGTTTAGTAGGAGTTCAGTGACACACACGTACAGTAGAATTATATATATAAAGATAATACAAAACAATAATATTTAAATTGTTTACCTAACTTCATCATTGACTTTAAACTATGTTATTACAGGTACAATAGTTCATTATTAATTCTGCACTGGAAGTAATCTTTCGATTCGACCTTTTTAGTGATGTTTCGCCTTGCATTTAAATATAGTTTAATAGTTTCGGAGATTAGTGTGTACATAAAAAGGTTTTTTTGCATTCTGATACTCTTTTATTAACCACCACTTTCTGCTTTATTTCTCTATATAAATTTTAACTGTGTATGTTTTAATTTCCTTATGCATTATTTTCTTAAAAAGGGGTCCCTACAAATTTCTTGTTAATGGCTTATATTTATTAATATTTAACAGTTATTTTTGGATTTAAAACATAATGTTATATTCCGTCTTTACTCAATTTATAACAAACAATTTAACAGGTGAATCTATATCCGAATAAGCCACAAGATAAGGATTGCTAGGTTATATATAGAGAATATAAAGAAACTATTTACCGAATCGTATTGTTATTGGCACAAAAAAGGTCTCCAGCCTCTAATCAAATCCTTGGAAGTGTTATTTATGTCGCGAGTCATACGTTTCCGAGTGACCTTTTGATATGGCAGATTATCCAAAAGCCTTACCAAAGTTGGATAAGCTGGTCCCGACTTTAAAAAGGCGGACTCCTGGCAACCCTACCAATGACATAAAGAAAAGTATATGAGCAATAAAAATGAATTACTCGTGATATAAGAAAAAACCGCCTTTTAACCGTTACGAATAACGTAACGTAAGCCACAATAAAGTACACATTCAATACAAAATAATAGTGTTATAATTATATTATATCATTCATTAAAACCATGTCAACACATTTCTATCGTAAATAAAAATTTGCATACTCAAACAATGCTGTGTTATATAGAAATAAGTTGATTTTCAAAGTGGTTTTAAAGAAGTTGACGATCTTAAGTAAAGTCATTGTCCATAATTATTGTAAAGGTTCATGATATCAAAAGATCAAGTTATCTGATTTTAACCCTCGACGCATAAAGACCGATATGTGTGCGTTTACGTGTCTGTTTGTCTATGGCTGTGGCACCTTTAGTTCTTCAATGGTTAAGCCAATTTGGATGTAGTTTTTTTATTCGAAAGCAGGTTTTGGTAGGTTTAGACTTGTATTATCAAAAAAGGTTCAGTTGTTTTCAGGTTATCGGTTCTTTGTCACTTGTTTAATCTTTCTCACTTATAAACGACCTTAAAGTATGTACGGTTTTTATGTATAATATTAAACACTATAAAACAATACGTAATAATACGCTTTTGTAGAAGAAATACAAATACAAATACAAATATCTTTATTTATAATTAGAACAATTAAATATATGGTTTCTAACGGATATTTTGATAGCAGTTATAATCTATTTATTTTTTACTACATACTTATTACTAATTTATCTTAATATATCTTGTTTGTCCGCGATGGAGTCCTAAACTACTGAACCGATTTTGATCAAACTTCGTAACTATCTGTTATTTGATCTAACTTAAAAGATAGGATAGGTTTTATTTCAATTTATAACACAGCAACGCGTGGCTGAGTCAGCTAGTAAAAATATAATTCACAAAACTAGTTATAATGAATAACTAATCGGATGTAAACAATAAACACAAAATTATTTGTCAATTACTATGTTATTATTAATTAAAAATTAACAATAAACACATGAATAATTGTAATCGTTATACAATGAATGCAGTATACAGAAATCTTTTTATGAAGTATATATTTATATTAACTTAACATTTTTTTAATGGCTGCGACACAACAGCTACAAACTATTACATACAACATAAGTACAGTTATATAACTTAATTGAATTTGATGGCTCAATAATAGGTTGACCAAATAGGTTATTTATAAATGTAAAAAAATATATAACTGTACTTATCGTAACATCTTTGTAATTTACTCATTAATTATAGAAAATTTAAAATTGAAATTAAATTAAAATTTTAAATATATCTTAACGCACATCACACATACCATTTTAAAAATCTAAATTAATACAGAAAGTAAGTAATACATTCGAATTCGAAATACCTATTTATATTTTATAAATAACAAAAAGTGTGCGTGTCGGCTCCGACTAGTGACTGGAGTTCATTCTTTAAAAAATATTGTCTTAAAATATATATAATAGACAAAGGAAGTAATTGAATTCATATATTTATTCATATTAATTTAATAAAATATATTAAATAAATTATGGTATTATTATTTATATTTTTTTTGTTTTTTATTTATTATTTATGATATTTTACATGTATACTGAATGCTATAGTAAGAAAGAAAGAGAGAGAGAGTAAATGAGTACTTGGGACAGAGCAACGGGGGCGCGTGTATTATTTTTTTTAATGGTGACAAACTAATTACATTTAGTTCTTACACTTCCCCGCACATTACACATTTAAATAAAACAACTTTTTCACGGCTTATGCCCATTACATATATTTTATCTTGACGTTTCGATTCCTTTACAGGAGCCGTGATCACAGGATGACTAAGGCAATGGTCATCATATATTTTCTACTACCTAAACAATATTTTAATCGGGCACGTTCGTAACTGTTAATCTTAATATATATAAACTACGTGTCACGTTGTTTGTCCGCGATGGACTCCAAAACTACATAACCGATTTTGATCAAACTTCGTAACTATCTGTTATTTGATCTAACTTAAAAGATAGGATAGGTTTTATTTTAATTTATAACACAGCAACGCGTGGCTGGATCAGCTAGTTTCATATAAATCAGAATTATTTTATGTAGAATTTTATTAAATTATCACTTCAACTACTCCACACTACTGAGTCTACCACCAGTTCGGAAATTGGGAAGTCTTTCCCAGAACTGGCAAAAGAAGCATAGGCAGGGGGACCGACCTCCTTCTTTCTTTCTTCTTAGCATATTTAAGTCCACTGCTGAACATATGCCTCTTGCATGGCTCTCCAAGATGCTCTTGAAGCGGCGATTCTGGTCTAGGTCGACCCTGCGGTCATTTTAATGTCGTTGCACTCCATCTTACTTTTATTATGATGATGTAGTTACATCATGTTTGGAGATATTATTCTTTTGATTCTGGGATCCCAAGCAATCAAATTATCGAGTAAAACATCAACATCATATTTTCAGATTTCAATAGCCTCGCGTAGCATCCTGGGAACAAATCTTTGTTCTCTAGCGAGAATTTGAGGTTTCTCAAATCACTACATTCTAATAATATCTGTAAAGAAGTCGAAACGTCAGGATGAAATATAATAATCATCATCATCATCATCATATCAGCCGTACGACGCCCACTGCTGGACATAGGCCTCCCCCAAGGATCGGTCCTGTGCTGCCCGCATCCAGCGTTTTCCCGCGACCTTAACCAGATCGTCGGTCCACCTCGTAGCGGGCCTACCCACTGAGCGTCGTCCGGCACGCGGTCGCCATTCGAGAACCTTTCCGCCCCAACGGCCATCGGTTCTCCTTGCTATGTGTCCTGCCCATTGCCACTTCAGCTTCGCAATTCTTTGAGCAATGTCGGCGGTTATTGTTCTCCTACGGATCTCCTCATTTCTGATTCGATCGCGTAGGGAAACACCAAGCATAGCTCTCTCCATTGCCCGCTGGGCGACCTTGAGCCTTCTTACAAGACACATAGTGAAATATAAATCATGTTCAAAAACCGTAAAAAACTAATTATGTTATGCCCAGAGGAAAATACCCTTGTAAATATCGTGTAAAAATATTTAATTTTTTAATTAATAGCAGTTACACGGCTTTTATTCATTTGTTACAAAAATTAAATTGTAAAGAACAGTAGTTTTCCAAAGATATGTCGATTTAGATGGCTATTTTATGACAAGTTTGTTTTTATTACTAACAAATCTTTGCATATTTTATGTGTTTCATTGATCGTTATTGGCGTGTACAATTGATAAATATGAAAAGAAAAACTGAGTATTTTATGATTCATATAGCATCAAAGCATTGATTTTTGGAAACCAAAAGAAGCCATATATAAAAGAATATTTTTTTTAATATCAATAAATTTTAAATAACTGTATTTTGGTCGTGAAAAAAGATTGAAATATGATCTGGATTTTATATTAACTAGCTAACCCGGCCATGCGTTGCTGGTATAACCCGGCCACGCGTTATTGGTATGGTAACAAACACACACACATACACACACACACACACACACACACACAAAGAATTGTCATAATATAATGTAGATAGATAGATCACAAAAACTGTAGTTATTATTTCTAAAGTTAACACTTTAGAACATTGCATGGATACAAGGTCACGTTTTTACATCCACTGGGAGGTCATTTGATTGACAATTGTCAAGTTCAATGGTGTATAAGAAAAAAATTGTTAACGTTATTACACACTAAGCTGACTGAATTTTTTGATTTGTTATCAAAGGCGCGTAATATAACGAAGTCGAAGCTAAATCTTGATTATACCTAATTCTCTTTCTGCGTTCATAAACATATTTTAGATTTTTAACTTGGTCAGGTTTTCAAGTAGGCAGTTCCATCAGCACGGAGAGGCGGGTTTAATAGTTCTGATACAATTGTTGATATTTTTATTGTTACTACTGTATTTTTATTATTGCTAATGTAATTTCTTGAATCTTTATATTATTACTAGCTGACCCGGTAACGCGTTGCTATGGTAACGTTATTGATACAACGGAAAAAGAAAAGACAAACAACACACAAACAACAAATTTGTGTTTTAAGAGTACCTATCTCTATCAAACAGCCGTGCCCAACAGCGGCCATATTTGATTCGAAATATTTTAATGTAATATCTTTAAGTAACATTATGGAGTGCAATAAAGAATTGAATTGAATAACAGCAATTTGCAATTATGACACTACACTTTCAACAAACGTTGAAATGTGACGTTTTCTTAATTATTTTTTCTATATTTCTATCATTATGTGAAAAAATGTGTGCTGTTTAATCTTTTGACGTGATAACGTCTTATAAATTGGTTGCGGCTGGGAGTCACTTATGAAAAAGTGTAACGCTCGGTAACGTTACGATGAGTCACCGAACGAGAGAGAGGCCCGCCGAATGCCTTGCGTCTCTCTCCCACTCAACTATGATCGGTCTGCCGCGCGCATTGTGCAATTTAATTATATTCATATCAATAAATATTCTACCGAGAAAAAGACGTTGTCACGTAAAATCTTCGCCCGTAAAACCGACTTTACAGGCAAAAAAAAAAAAAAAAAAACGACTTTTTCTTTAATAAAACATTACATAACCAACGTTAACTAAATAGTTAAGTTAATAACACATAACCTAACCTAACCTAACCCTCTATCGAGACAACATTTAAAACTATTAAAATTTAATTTTCTCTTCGAATTCTTTCTTTCCTGTCCTCCTTCTATCACTCTATGTAGAGAGAATGGGTAGACAGTACCCATTCTCTCTACACGTTTTTGCTCTTGGGCAAGAAGTATCTATAGCTTGTAACTACGATCAATAATAAAAACTCTTATTAACTGAATATTCAAAGTTATAAACCTTGTGAATCAGTTATACCCACGAAACTTAAAAAACAAAACATAAAAAACTCTAACCTAACCTAGGTAAGAATTGTGACCAGCATAAAAAAATTAAGCTGAGTTTTATTTGGTGCGTTGCCACTTTCTTAAGTCTAACATATTTATTTATTGGACAACCAACAAGACCATCACTTATAACAGTCATATACATCATATTTATTAGACACATTTCAAAGTGACGCCTTAATTAAAAGCTGCCTCGACATGCACAAAAATGTTTAGCAAGTTTACATATACAGTGGATCCCCGGTAGTCCGACAAACATTTTGCAGGGCAGTATCGAACTATCGAATTTGTCGGATTATAGAGTACTGCCTAAGACCCCCTATTTTTTTACAAAAGAGTACCTTGTAATCCGACAAATTACAGATCCAATGATTAAATTACAAATCATACTTCGTTATGTATATCAAATTTAGTAAATTAAACAACACTATAGAAAGATTACGTTTTATTATTTATTTATTCGACGACCGTTTGGTGCAACGGTAGCGATCCTGCCTTTCGCACCGACGGTCTTGGGTTCGAATCCCGGAAGGGGCAGATGTTTGTGTGATGAATACGAGCATTTGTACCTGAGTCATGGATGTTTATATCTATTTCTATGAATATTACTTATTTATGTATGATATATGTATGTCTATCCGTTACCCTAGTATCCATAACACAAGCCTTTAAGTGCTTACTTTGGGCTAGGTTAATTGGTGTGAATGTAGGAAATATTTATTTATTTATTATAAAAGTAACATCATTAATGCTATAGAATTTACAAAAAAATATGCAATAATTTTACATTAGGAAATAATTGTGTACAAACAAATGTACATATGTACTAAAATAATCAAACTTTATGAATCAATCAATTTAAGAAGCAATCAGAATAAAAACAATACCGTACGCGGCAAGCACAATAGTGATGGTGCGTACAAGTTGTAACTTGTTCAATCGTGAATTAGATGATTGACGATGTCGGATTATAGGGGGTGCCGCATTAGCCAGGGGCCGGATTACCGGGGCTCCTCTGTAATTCAAATAAAGCAAATTGAAAACATTGACTGATTAATAAATTGAAAACGCTGTGAACAAAGTGTACTGAACCAATCCATGGCAGCTGCACAGCCCTACGATGCAATCTTCTAGGGATCGAGCTAAACTCACTAGTGCAACTGTCACAGCGCACCTACTCACAACTTAAGTGATACAGCCTTAGAAAAAAATCTAGGTTTTGTCAAATAGGTCAATATCTGTACCTCTAGAGATTTTATTGTAAAATTTTTGCATACGGTCAATAGACGGAAAATGCCCCATATTGCTTTTAAAAGATTTCAATTTAAACAAATTTTATTTAGAACTACGTGGAAACTTAAATGGAGTATTAAATGTTAGTTCTTTTAATAGTAAGGCGCAGTCCAAATGACCATTAACTAATTTATGAAAAAACTATAAATCCCTTTTTTTAAACTTTGAAGTTTGAAATAATTTAATCGTTGCCTATACGAAACCAGTTCTTTAGCCTTATGACATTGAAATATCATGTATGTAACCTCATGAAATTCATAATTGAATAACCACCGTCACCGGCTGAAATTAATGTGTATATGCTCTTATGCGAGTAGTCGGACGTACAGTCATCCATAATTTGCGGTTGACATTTACGCTGATTCCTTCCAAGTGTAATGGATAAAACCGTTCTTCTAAGAAGCTATGTGGGTATAACTCTACGGAAATGTATATTAAAAATAGAGCAGGTATTTCCTTATTCTTACTATTAGTCATATAAAGAACTTATCATTTTGATTGTATACGAAAAAATGTTTAGATTTCATTCAGCCATTGGTTGTAATTTGTTTTTATTTAAAAACTTATTTTTGCTTTAAATGGCAAATACTGCTCAGTTCACAAACATAAACCTTGTGTATATAATATTATGCGTTTTTCCTGCAATACAAATGCAGTATCCAAAAAATAAAGACGTAAGGGAAATCCAGCACGGAAATATACAAACGCTAATCTTTATTGAGGTAATAGAATAAAATATTACCCGTTATTACTATTATTTTTATTAAGGACAATATAACAGTAATATAATAATTATTGCCGTCATTATTTATACAAATAAAACTTTATATTATTTAAAAATAATGACGACAATAAAGGTACCTTATTATTGACGGCTTTACCATCGAGTAAATATATATTTATTACGATATTTTATGATGACATAGCTAGGGCACATGCCTTCCTTATGCATGAAAATAAGGTAGGGAGACAGAGTTATTACCCACAGCGAAGTCCCAATGCGGATTGCTGGCTTACGTGCCTTTCGAAGCTTCATATGATAATCATATCATGTGATAGTTTATTGAAGCGACGCCGACGCTCCCATGGATCAGCTTCAATGACGCAATGTCTGTTACTCCATAACTTCCCGAGCTCTTAACCGATTTTAATAATTTTTGTGTGGAATCGAATCAATACATTTAGGACCAGATTGCGACGGATTTTAAAATTCACAAAAAAGTTAAGAACAAAAAACATTGGCTCTATGGGAAAAAACGCACCTATTTGAAAGTTTTCTTTATTATGGAATTTTAAAACTTAGTTAACATTATATTTTTTTATATTTCTTTTAGTATTACGCTCTGCTCCAATATATGGTGTTAGCGAAGCTTTATGCTTAGCGACTGTATCGCCTAGTTAATATAAGCCATAGAATATAATAAGATTAATAACGGAATATAACCACGTATTACCAAGTCTGTAAACTATTTATTCGAAACTGTTCGCGACAAATGATGTAAACAGCGACGATATCGTATGCATCTGCGTGGAACCTAAAAATAAAAAAGGTTTTATTCAAACAAAACGTATTTTTTCACACTTTGAAAATTAATATATAATCTAAGAACACTAATTTGTTGTTTGTTTGTCAGTCCGCTCTTTTTCCATTGTCTACGCTTTACCATAGCAACGTGTTACCATAGCAACGCGTTACCGGGTCAGCTAGTATCATAATATGTATAATAAAAATCTATCTAATCTAATAAAAATAAACTGGAATTGATACAATATATAAAAGGCGACCTCCGTGGCAGAATGGCTTGCGTGCATGACGGTATGATTGTGACGCCTCTCAGAGGCCTCTGGTTCGGCCCCGGCAACGTCAATATAGAAAACTAGCTTTTCTCTAATCGCCCAGCCATCGTCATACCGTAGTACCGTCGTTGTGTTTGATTTCCATACAGGTGCACAACATAACAATGTTTGTAATTTTGTCTTCTATTTAAATATTTATTATCTAAGTTTCTGTTAATTAACTATTTAAATATTAATAAATAATTCATCAATGTAATTTAATGTATTAGTTCCATTTTTTTTAAATTAATAACTACAACTTGCATAATATTGACCATGTTTTATTCAATTGAACAAAATTAATTATAAATTGTAGTACACCTAGCTAATCGCTTGACATTTGATGATCCATTTTATTGCTAAATTGTACGTATAGCTTGCTTGTACATAATTGAAAGTTACCGCGCGAAATATAACGTTACCGCAGACACTAGTTTTATATGATAAAAAAATATTTACATAATGGTCCGAGTATATGTGAACCTATTTACACCTTACACTTACAAAATATTAATTAAAATGAAACCTTTAAGTACTTAAATTAAGTAACGTTGAACGGGTACAGATTCACAAAGCTTTTTGGCTTTTTTTCCATTTATGAACTTTTCAAATTGTTTACAAAACCTCCTTTAAATTTGTAGAATCCATATCCGTACTCTTTACCACAGATTTTTTTTATTGTCAATTCCAGAGATCGTATAAAAACCTCTTTTTGCAAAAGTCGAAGCCACATAGCATATAGAATTAATACGCCAATTAATATTGCCTTTAGATAGTCATTGAGTATTATTTATAGATTACACAGTTATTTAATTTGGTTTCAATAATAAACGCTTATAAGGATTTTATAGCAATCAGTTATTTAATTATAATTATAAAGACTAATGAAAAATCCTTAATAAAGTAGTTATAAATGAAATTATATTTATCAAGTTATTATTTTATAGTTAAAAAATGATACACTATTTATTTAATATATCTTTAGAAAAATCATATTAAAACATGAAGGAGGTGTAAAAAAATATAAAAACTAATAATATGTAAAATAAATGTCTAAAAGGCTGGATGATAATTAAATAAAATTTAAAAACCCAAACCAGTATAAATCCCTTACTAAATTCTAGTATGCCTATATAAGTATTATACGTATGTGATTCGTTTGAATTAAGTGATTTCATGTCAATAAATGAGTTGTAAGCGATTCCGACTTGTGTTTTCGTAAATTAAAAACAAAAAAAAGTCCATCCTCGGATCGGTGACTACAAAATTCCGATAGTTAGCATCTAGCATTTCGCATTCGGCTTCCGTGGATCATTCTCCCTTTGATGATTTTTTTTCTTTTGATATTATCAATGGTTTTTTCATTTTTGGAAATGCCACCCTCATAGGTAACTCTAGGAATATTAATTAAGTTTATCTGCGCTTTAGGCTAAACTGCTCAGTATAATATAGCATCTTGGCCGTTTTTGATAACGGAGTTGCCAATATGCTGTTGCAAAAACCTATCTCCTCTTTGAATTGGGTGTAGATAAAGAGCTGCAATCTCTCCGACACGTTTAGCTCACATTCCATCATAATAACGGACATCTTCAATAACTAGCGACCCGTCCCGGCTTCTTACAGGTGTACAAAAATTGTTTAAATTTTTTCTATTATTAAATATTTTTCCGTTAGCGCCATCTAGCGGATAATGGAAAAAGAGCGGGAAAAAGAGCGGACAGACAAACAACGTGATCTTAGATTATAGATTTCACACTCATTACAATTAGGGGACTCTGTTTTTTTCTTTATAGGATATGCAAAAATATTTTACTTACACGATGAGTTCTCATTGCTATAATATGTAACTACTACTTCTAATACTTGTATCGGTTCACTGATTATAACTAAGTCGAATTGTAAATAAAATTAAAGTTATTATTCATTTCATTACCCTTAAAACACATTTAATTTTATTAGATATTTAAAACGATTACCAATTAAAAGAATTGTTACTGGATGTGTATAATTTTGTATATAAAAGTACCTAAATCAATACAAGAATTACCTTTGAGTAAATTTAAAATAGCATTATATAGATGGTTATTTTAAAAGGCATTTTGCAGTGTCACAAAATATATAAACTATACGAGACTATAAATCTATTTTTAATTGTATTAAGATAATATCTAATGTGTTTGTATTTATTATTGTATTATTAATTTCTCTAAAATATCAATTTAATATGACGTGTAATTCTGTGATTAATTTTATTTTTGCATGCCATTGCAAATGTCTAAATGAGCTGACCCTACTATTAGATTAAGATCTCCAGTGTACCTCATTTATATGCAAATAAATTATTTCTATCTATACATATAAATAAAATTGGAGTGTCTGTTTGTAATATTGAAATAACCGTTTTTTACTACATGCATATGAATATATATACGGTACATACACTAAAATAACTTTTTTTACAATTTTTGTCTGTCTGTCTGTCTGTTTGTTCCGGCTAATCTCTGAAATGGCTGGACCGATTTTGACGGGATTTTTATTGGCAGGTAGGTAACTGATGTAATAAGGAGTAACTTAGGCTACTTTATTTTAGAAAAATTCTTTAAAATTACTGTGCCACAGCAACGCGTGGCTGGATCAGCTAGTATCTAATAAAAATAGGTAATCGATTAGTTTAGTCAGGTATAAACTGGCCGGGTTATGTCTTATTCGGGTAGGAATTAACCTCCACATGCGGGATGAGTCGAATGAACTGCATATTCTTAACAATTAACAATAGTCCGTGAGAGCGTCGCGCTTTATTATCGAATGAACAAATAATTCCACATCATACCGAAAGTAGTGACCCACTTAACCCCTTCAGACCTGAATTAAAAGGGAGTGTTTAAAAAAATACAATTGATAATTTACAGCATATTTATGGTCTCATTAAGGTATTTTTGGAAATTTTTATTTTTTTATTTTAATAAATATTAAGATATTTTTGTGTCCACTGACATGGACACTAGGCTTAAACCGTTGTTTGATAAATGATTTTTGTATTTGCTTATTTACTTTTATTTATTTTTGTTATAAACCTTTCTATAATAATTAAGGTGAACAAAATAATAATTCATTATTTTTTATATCAACATATTATTTTAATAGCATAGCAAACTTCAAATAATCTTGAAAAACACTAATTGTTTTGGTGTAATGCTCGGAAACAATTTCTATCAGTAACGAAACACAAATGTATATCGCATTTTAGGCAATAAACATGTGTTTTTCCTTTACAGCCTGGTTTCTTGCACCTTGTAGCTTCTTCTTTTTTTATCATATTCTGGCAAATGGTCGACAGTGTCGTATTGTATTTCACTAGCCGGTCTAAATTCAATACATCGACGACTTTTAGATGAACTAGCTGGCGTATTTATTGGACTGCTGTTCCCAGAACTAGATGGACGTCCTCTTTTTCTTGAAATAAGTGGTTGTCCCATTTTTATTAGAGCTTCAGCTACTCTCTGGCGAAAATGTAAAAGGTCTAACATGTCTTTGTTAGGTATTTTACAGGCTTGACAGTCTTCTTTATATTCCAACCAACTGTTAGTCACCGCTAGGTCAATCGCGTGAAATATCATTCGCAACGTCCATTTTTTAGACCTTATAAAAATGCGGTACAGGCTAAGTAGATGGTCAATTTTATCAACGCCTCCCATGCCATTGTTATATAATCGTACAAGTTCTGGACGCGGAATTGATATGTACGTTTTTGATAACTTGTTCCATCTTCGCGCCTCGTCTTCCTCTCCAATCCCTATGAAATTAGAAGCTAGTATCACACCTTTATTATCCATCCATTTGAGGACTACAATATCTTTTGTGCTATTGGTGACTTGTTCTGCGTATCCTCTTTCTTTTTTTGCGCCTTCTCTGTCACTAATGAGAGGTGGACTTTGAAACCTGTTGACTCTGATTGTACCGCCTGCATATATTTCTCTTTCACGCAGATCTCTAAGCAAATTGTAGTTAGAAAAATAGTTATCGAAGAAAAGGTAATGTCCAGAAGAAGTTATTCGCTGCGAAAGCTGATGCACCGTATCGCAGGACATTATTTTTATTTATATCTGTTGTGCCTCCTTGATAAATGATAAAGTCATATACCAGCCCGCTCTTTCCACAAAGCATAAAAATTTTGATACCCCATGGCTCTGGTTTTCCTTTTACATATTGCTTGATATTTAGATTCCCTTTAAAAGGAACAATCTGCTCATCAACACTTAGAATTTGCTCCATCTTCAGCTCCAGACACCGTTGTCTGATGGCGTTGTATAAAGGTCGAACTTTTACAAGGCGGTCACTGTTGTCATTTGGAATAGAATTGTTGTCAATAATATGCAAACAATTTCTCAACTGGAGAAAGCGGTCCCTCGGCATGTTCTCTAAAAATACCTTCATATCTAAGGTTCGATCCCAGTACAGCCGAATGCGCGGAAACTTCAGATTTCCCATAATAATATGTAAGGCTATCAATATTTTCATTTCGGTCAGCGAACATTGTTTGTAGTTTTGAACTTCTTTTGTGTTGGCATATAAATTGGTGTTAAACACTATTTCCTCTAATAGGGAGTCAGGGATATATTTCTTGAAGTATTCCATTGGTGTCATGGGTGATTCAATTTCTGATATTGGTGGAGTGACCAGGAAAATTGAGGTGGGTCGAACTGAAGATGTTTTCTCCATATAATACTGGGTTTATTTGTTTGTTTGGTAGTGCTATGATCATCTGATGTGCTTGCTCGTGGTTCATTTTCATATTCTATTTCTTGATCATTTTCCAAGTATTCTTCCAGCGGCTGTAGTTCATTCGGGCGTACAATATCACTACCTACACGAGTTTTCATCGACGAAGCTGGCTGTATAATTTCATCATCACTTTCTTCATCAAGGTCCGATACTGTACCATTTTCAAGAAAGTCGAGCAGACAGTCTTTGTTTCTTGATAAATCTAATCCTGAAATAAAAAAAATATACATATAGTTTCCAAACATGATATACTATTTGTGCACGTACATATTTACGATCGAGTCTGAATGTCCATTGCAGTGGACACACAAAACTACTTACATTTTGTCAAGAACATTGACAAAAGTTGGTAATATTTTTATGTAAATACAAATATTAACATATAATCTACAAGAAAAAAAATAATTTCGGGACATAACAATGAAAATACAAATGAAAATAAATTTATAAAATCTGCTTACCCGTACTGCGTCTCATCATGGCGGTGGTCAATATTCGACTTATTATTTTGAAGTACCCACATCATGTTTCTTAGAACTGATGAAACACAAACAATGCTGATTGTATATAGAACGCCGTATAATGTTTACATTAGATTTAGAACGACACTGGGTCAAATAACAAAAATATTTAAGTCATGTCCATTGAGATGGACGCCGGGTCTGAAGGGGTTAAATCAGAAAATGTTTGTCTACCCATGTATCTAGCAAGTTCGGTACACAAAAAGAGAGTACACATTTTTTGGAGAGCTCCTTACTGTAGAGTATTTAATGTCCTTTCAATTTATTCCAGAAATGTGGAGTCCCTATCAAGTTAATGTATCGGTGAGGCAAAACAGGTGAAATTGAGATGTAAATTATTTTTTGAGACAACATTAAGATTGGACATTAGCAAGGTCTCTCATTCGAATTGTACGCTTAATATATAATGAGTGAGTTTTAATCTAAATATCGGGTACTACATTGAAAAATATAAAAATGTTCGATGCTAATTGGAGCGGAGCGAGCGAAGCTCCCATGGATCAGCTTCAATGGCGCAATGTCTGTTACACCATAACTTGCCAAGTTCTTAACCGATTTTAATATTTTTGTGTGGAATCGAATCAGCTGATGGTGACGTACACCGAATTTTGAAAGTCGCAAAATTTCCCATCGAAACAAAAAAAAAAAAAATTTTTTATGTATTACGCTCCGCTCCAATATATGGTGCTAGCATAGCTTTATGCTTAGCGACTGCATCGCCTAGTTAGATTTATTTAGAGATTCTATTACACCTATTGACGTATGTCACGAATTAGTAATCATTCTTGTTACCGAATTTAATCAGATTAGCGAAACTGTCTTAAATTCAAATTTTTATTCGAACTCCTACTAAAAAAGCTTAATCAGACCCTTGTAATCTTAATCTACCGTTTTGGAATTGGTTGATTACACAAACTTATAAAGATATTGTCATCATAATCGTGCCTATTTAAAATGACGAATAAATATTATAATAAATTAAATGATGTTTAATTTATTATTTTTTGTGTAACGTTAGCGATCCGTTTTATATATCCTAAAGCTCATAACAGAAAATAAAAGAAATCACTGTAACTAAAACATTACTTCAGAAAGCCGTGAGGTTTGAATCTAAAAAACTTTGATTGGTCAACATTAGAAAATAAATGAAATATCCCAAGTTTCACGGTGCATCCATACCACATAATCTACTTAATAGAATGACTGTACGAAGTTACATAACTCAGAATGCTGACTGTACCATAAATATTTAACCGCCAAAATGGAGTGTAGTTTGTATAAAATCATTGCATTAATAAATTACTTAACCTTGAAAGACTAATATAATAAATTGTTCCTTATTCATAATTTTAATAAAGCATTATATCGTTCCAATTTAAAATGTGAAGTTTAAATTGTAAAAACAATTACTAACAGAGTGACTGGATCTTGCCTTGAGTTTTGAGGAAAACTGTGATAGTATTAGGTTTACAGGTTGTATGCAAGTGATAAGAATTAATATAAAGGTTATCTATACATCTATACATATAAATAAAATTGGAGTGTGTTTGTAATATTGAAATAAACGTTTTTTACTACATGCATATGAATGAATATATATATACGGTACATACACCAACATAACATTTATTACAATTTTTGTCTGTCTGTCTGTCTGTTTGTTCCAGCTAATCTCTGAAATGGCTGGACCGATTTTGACGGGACTTTTATCGGCAGGTAGCTGATGTAATAAGGAGTAACTAAGGCTACTTTTATTTTAGAAAAATTAAATTACTGTGCCACAGCAATGCGTGGCTGGGTCAGCTAGTTAACAAATAAAAATTATCTTCTAATTTTGTTATTGGGTTAGCCCAGATTAAGCCTGAAAATAATCATTTTTCTTTCTCCAATATTAGATGCCGACACTCTTTCTTTTCATGAAATAAACAAATGACAGCTATGATTAACAATAAAAATATAATGGAATCTCTGAATTAATATTGAAATCTGTATATTTAAAAGGCATTGTCTTGAGTGTGTAACTGACTGACAGCGACGCAAAGCCTAAACGGACGAGTCTACGAAACTTGAAACTTGTAGTGCAGGATGATAACTACTATTTAATCCGTTCGTATTATATTAAATCTCTGTTATATTAACTTCAGACAAAACAAGTGCAATAAAGTAGGCCATGTTGACAGCAAACAAACGTGTAATGTGCGAAAAATTACATTCGGAACGTCTGAACGAGACTTACTCACGCTTTCGGCGATTGAATGCACTTCCTATTCTTAAGACGACCTCACGTCTCATCGGGTCATTGACCCACATCCCACGAGCACACATGCATATTCATAATACAAACATGAGTGATATGGATCTCTCAAACTTATTATTTTGTCTTAATTTTACATTTCTTAAGTACGGCTTCTGCATTCGTTTCCACTATGTTTTATTAAGTGCTTTAAAGGTTTAATTTTAAATGTAAGATTAAACAAATTGCATTCGTATAAAAAGGAGCCAAAGAAGCTAAAGGAACCACGGGTAATTCCCGCCCGAGATACACGGTTCATAACCACCATTACATTTTCTCTTTCTATATTTTGAGTGTTGAAACGTAAACAAAAAAGGAAATATATAAAAAAAATAGCAAAAAAATAATAGGCGATCGTTGTGTTCATTTAACACACTACAAAACTAGCTTTGTAATAAATAAATAAAATATTTTTGATAGAACAAATTGTATTTGTTAATTCCCAATTAATGATTCAAATCGGTAAATTTTTTAAACAAGTTTGATCACGTAGCTCGTTGTTTTCGAATGCTTATTAGAGTCTCCAATTCCAATTTTTTCAAAAGCTTTCACATTCAAAAATGGATCTTATGTACTTTAAATCAGTATCAAATGCGACTTTTTCGACTTACATATACCAATATTTATCATGTTATGTTTTTAAAATTATTTAAAATCATTCCGTAACCACAAAATATGTTTTCCTTTACGTCATTGTAATATAGATAAATAGGTATCACATAATTATTGGTAGCTATACCTTGTCAAAATGTTTAGGAATTCTCGGAATTGTTGATAGACTTAGCCCAGTAAACCAGTCACTTGTTAAAAAAAAAAGCTATTTTAATTTGAATTCTCATCAAAAGAGGTTTTGTATTAATTTACCTTAGTCGGTTTTGTATTAATTAACAGGATTATCATATTTATTACGATTGTATTTTCTATTTTCTGTACATGTCAATTTTTTATATTTCTACGTAAATATATCGAAAGAAAAAAAAGAAAAAACTGACTTTTTAAACCATAACAACGTAAATGAGAAGCGATGTAAATGTAAGGTAATTTTTAATAGCAATAAATTTTCTTAAATATTTTTTTTAGGAATACATGCTGTCAAAATAGAAAAGGATATTTTCAATTAAACCGGCCATACTTATCTCAAAATGCTTTTTTATTTCATGTCTTTATGATAACCTAGATCATATACCAAGGCCCTAAAAATTATTGGATATTTAATATGAATAAAAACGGTACATAATATTATAAAAATCATAAAAAAGTGTCAACAATATAATTTTGACTCATTTAAAATTCGAACATAAATCAATCGCAATAGCTTTACAATTTACTTCATCAAGAGCACGGACTTCTGTAGGTACAACACCAAAAAGAGCGAGTTAGTGGTGTTTCGTGTTAACAACAAACATCCTTCGGTTGTACCGCCTGCGAAGCTCAGCGGAGAGCCCCTATGTAGAGTGTCTGAGTTCAAATACTTAGGACACGTGGTAAATGAAGATCTCAGTGATAATTTAGACATTGAGAGAGAACGGAGGTCATTAGCGGTCCGATGCAACATGATTGCACGAAGGATTGCAAGGTGTACAAGGGACGTCAAAATAACCCTATTTAAGGCATACTGTCAAACCTACTACACCTGCAGCTTGTGGAGTGGTTACACGCAGAATACTTATAATGCACTTCGCGTGCAGTATAATAATGCCTTCGGGATGTTAATGGGCCTTCCCAGATACTGCAGCGCATCAGCTATGTTCACTGATGCTGGTGTTGATGGTTTTCACAGCATCATAAGAAAACGAATAGCTTCAATTATGCGCAGGTCACGGGAGAGCTCAAACGCAGTCCTGAGGGTATGGGAAGACACACTTGACTGCCCCTTTCACATGCATTGGACAAAACTAAATTAAAATAATTTTGTATCATATAATATTATTTTTACTAACATAGGATTAATAATGCTTACTAACAATTTAATATATATGGATTTTGTCAAAGATCTGAAATAAATGTATTATTATTATTAACCATTTACTAAAGTTTGGTGTCATAAAATTTTGGTAAATTGTGTCGAAGTTTCAGCCAAATGTCGTTTCAATTGCTCCACTTTTATTTAGTAGTTAATTGCTTAAATAAAAATCATCATTCACACCAATTAGCCTACGACCGACAATATCGACACTCGATATTGTCGGTCGTAGTAATATCTAGAACATGAAGAGAGGGCACTGACATCAAGACAGATGTAGGTTCGAGTCCCGTCGTCAGACGGACATTAGGTGTCAATCTGAGACAAGATTTCTTATAATATCTGTATGGAGGTATCAAAAAGTGTTCGTTTTCTTTTATTGAATACCTATATTTCGGGAGCCCTAATCACATTATCCTCTATATAATTTTTTAGGTATTTAAGATATGCAATATTAAGTGGATCCAAGACCTCCAAAAACCTTGTAGAAGTATTTTTTGTTTTTTCACCAGGATCATACATTATATTATGACAATTCTTTGTGTGTTACCATACCAGCAACGCGTGGCCGGGTTATATCAGCAACTGGTGGCCGGGTTATACCAGCAACGCGTGGCCGGGTTAGCTAGTAAATAATAATAAAGACAACAGAAAACACACCAATTATTTAGCCCCAAACCATAAGGAAGCTGCGGTTGTACTAGAGACACTAAATAAATAAGTTTAAAACAATCATAACTCTCAAACAAATGCTTACTATGCTACACACAATTATAGTTCCTATTAGGATTCGATCTCAGAACCGCTAGGTCAGTTCATACAACCAATCATACTAATCCTTATGAACCCTAGATGGTGAATTCGTTTTGTTTGTGAATATAAAGGCATAAAAAGTATAATAATAATTCTTAAATTGTAACCATTAGCCTAGCCCAGAGGCTTGTGTTATGGATACTAGGGTAACGGATAGATATACATATATGATACATAATATGTTATATTTATAGAAATATATTTAAATGGGTCGTTCTTCTTTTTTACCGACAGTGAAACAAAGCTTTTCTGTTTTTTTTGGTTTTTTAACTATACTTGTGGTTTCTGTGTGGAATTTAAAAGAAATTGCATCTGTGTTGTCATTAGGACAAATTAAAAGTTTCCTTTGCGGTAAATATTAATTCTTTTTTAATGTTGATTTTTAAAAAAAATATGTGACAGAGTGGCCTTTTTCTGTGGAGACCACATTTCGGTTTACCACTGTGTCACGGCATTCTACGGATAACAAACAAAAAAATATGTTGGTTAGAGAAAATGAAAAATTACATAATATTAATAGATAATAAAAATATGGACGTTTATTCGAACCGAATTAAAAACCGTAAATATCAATACTCCAACGAGATGCCATAATAAGACGAAGGACAGACCATTGTCGGTAAAAATTAGAACGACCCAAATACTCATGACTCACGTTCAAATTCTCCTATTCATCACGCAAACTTCTGCCCCTTCCAGAATTGAGGACTAGGACCGTCAGTGCCAAAATATAGTTTTTTTAGACAAGTGCCGTTATAATATACTATCTAAAATTTTTATAACGTTTAAAAGATATAATTACATTTTATCTAATTTAAATCCATAGAATGAATCAGTAAATGTAATTAAAGTATGATATTATTACATTTGTAACGTCAAGAATCACACGTGATGATTTTAAATTATTTTTGCCTTTACTAAAACGCATCTCGTGACAGCTTTTAATAAAAACAGTTATGCATGTATCATGATTCGCTATGCTATTTTTTATTGATTTAAATATTGTATGTTTTATAAGTTGTCTTCTATAAATAAAATAAATTAATTTGCTTTAACTTACATTACATCGAATATTCATTAGAAGTAATAATTATGTGTTAGCTGTATATATATTTTCACTTCAATCTTAAGTCGTGTTCGTCTTAACTTGTTAAACATAAAAATATCTGTATTTCAATAATAGTAATAATCAAAATGTAATATACTCGTACAATTAGCAACAAATTATTTGAAATACTAGATTTAAAAAATCTAAAAATCCCACGTTTTTCAAGTCCTAAAAAGAATAAAATAACCCTGCGGGGCAAAGCGAGGGGCCACTCAAAACGTGGGGGCGCATATTACTAAGAGGAGATTTTAAAGAGATGAATGACATGCATTGATGCCGATTATTGTAAAGATGCGCCCCCACGTTTTGAGTGGCCCCTCGCTTTGCCCCGCAGGGTTATTTTATTCTTTTTAGGACATTGAAAAACGTGGGATTTTTAGATTTTTTAAATCTAGTATAATTATTTTATTCTTTTTAATTATTAACTCAACGAAGTAACCATGTGTTACGCAACAATCGGATAAGCCCCATACAAAAGTGAAAGTTGCCGAAAGTGGACCTGAAAGTGCATCTGGAAAGTTGAAAGTTGCTTTAGAGTGCATTGTCATCGGGTTCTGAACTATCCTGAAAGTTTCAGCTTTCTAGCTTATCGGAAAGTGCCTCAAATTTAAGTTGCAAGATTTTGCCCGGACAGACAAACAAATAAGAAAAGTGAGATAAGAAAAACGTGGTAATAAAAAAATATATGGTTGCGTGTACTTTTGTATGCGCGTGAGAAGCACTTCTTTGGCATCATTAAATTAAAGAAATAAATATTTATTTTCTTACATTAAGTGTAACATAAATTATCTCATTATTCTAAACAAATAAAAAGAATACATACCGTTACCCTAAAATCAATAAACTTAAAAAAGTTTATAATATAAAAACCAGTTTGAAATAAAATTGTCATAATTTTATTTTATAATATAAAATTGTTATTATAATGTTATATAAATTTCACACACACATTGATAAATATTTGAATAACTACATTGAGCTAATTAGCAGCCAACTTCATCCTGCTGGTTTATTCCATGTCGCTTTTGCGGGCAACTTCAACCCGTTACTTCTGTGTTACAGTGAATTTTGTGTCATAATTTTTTCATAACGCGCCTAAAGAAGTATAACTTCAAAAATCATTAGTATAGCCCTTCTCCGTTTTTTTTGTTTCCTAGTGACGGCTATTAAGACGTGACACCGTTCACGTTGAGTCTTTTTTTGTCGAAACGCGAACGTTTTTTTGATCTGGATACGCCGAGCCAGTTAAATGGATGCATACATTTAGAGTCAATACTCATATCCTGGAAGCGACACCCATTAAGAGTCCCGAGAATTTAAAAGTATACACAGATATATAGTTTAATTTCTGTTCACCTACGGAATTATTTTTAAATTGAGTTTTAATAATACAATACAATGCAAGGAGTTTAATTTAGGCTCCAAGGAATAATAATTATAATAAAATGATAATAATAGTCCTTTAATAAGACCGATTGGACCTTTTGGTCTGTATAGACAATCGGACTCATGGAAACTAGATTGACATAACAAACATTTTTTTTATTAGTTAGTGTATCAGTTGGGCAAAACTCGGGACGAAAGATGTGACTAAAAGTATTCTTTATCACCAAGCCTTAAGGTTGAAATATTTTAAGTACTGACACAATCTAATATTGCCTCACAGTACATAGTTTTTACCTACTAAATAACTTACCATGAGGGAATGCGGTACAATAGGCACGTTTGGGGTGTGTATTACTGAAAAACAATCACGTGTAGACTTTTTTAAACAGAAAATGGTAGTCATCAACTAGTATGGTGTCAATCAATTGTGCACGAACAAACGTACAAAATTTGGGATCCTTATTAACCTCACAAGTTTATATCAAAGTAGTAATAATTTTCCCACGTTTTTCTTAGGTCGCTTTCTTGTCTGTTTACTTGTCTGTCGTCTTGTCTGTCCGGTTGGAATCTTGTATCTCAATTTTGAGGCACTTCCCGGTCACCTAGCGAGTTGAAACTTTCAGGGTAGCTCAGAACCCGATGACAATGCACGCTTAAATAACTTTCAACTTTCTAGGTGCACTTTCAGGTCAACTTTCGGCAACTTTCACTTTTGTATGGGGCTTATCCGATTGTTGCGTAACACATGGTTACTTCGTTGAGTTAATCATTAAAAATAATTAAATAATAATACCAGATTTAAAAATCTAAAAATCCCACGTTTTTCAGTGACCAAAAAAGAATAAAAAAACCCGGCGGGGCCAAGCGAAGGGCCACTCAAAACTTGGGGGCGCATCTTTACAAATACTGTCAACATCGATGCATATCATACATCTCCATAAGTAACATGCACCCCCACGTTTCGAGTGGCCCCTCGCTTGGCTCCGCCGGGTTATTTTATTCTTTTTTGGTCACTGAAAAACGTGGGATTTTTAGATTTTTAAATCTGGTTTAAATATCGAAAGATTTTATGTACTTAGACACACATACAACTATAACTAAACACATGTACTTAACAAGATTATAATTAACATGCAATATCACTTTTTTGTCGTCTTAAGTTAGTTATATGTTGAGTTAATATATGTATTTATGTGTAAACGCTTCATATATTTCCGCATCTTGACAGTTTGAATTACCAATAAAAAGCATTACAAAAACTTTTGATTCAGTACATATCTTTTTCTTGGAAAACTGACAACCACATGTTGCACTTAAAGTGATGCACACCCTCCTTCTTTAATCTTTTATACAAATTATATGTATCAGCTAGCCCATCACGTTCATTCGTTCATAGAACCACTCTAAGATTTCTAGATTACTACGGTTGACACTCGGCTGTGCTACTATACTTTGTCCAATGTAGGATGATACTTTTGACAGGTGTCACTTCCTTATTGCTACGTACTAAGTTTGCGTTTGTTTCCTTATGTTTGGCTTGACATTGCAATAGCAACTTTATACCCTCTATATAGGTGTCAACTGTCAAAAGTATCATCCTACATTGGACAAAGTATAAAAAGGTCTACTCGCTGGACTGTAACATTTATATAGCAAACTAAAAATTATGTTTGCAACGGAAGCGAACCTTGCTTTGCACCGACAGCCCTTGGTCTGAGTCCCGGAAAAGGCATATGCTTGTGTGATGGATGATGTGATGAATACGAGCATTTATACCTAAGTCATAGATAGTTACATATATTTCTTTCTTTGAATATTTCATATCTATGTATCATATAAGTCACCTCACGACGACTGACGACGCGGCGTCAATTGACAGTCAACCTCGACGACCTCACTATTTAAAACCTTGTGTGATAACCTTAACTGTTTTACCTGTTGCATTTGAGTCACCCTACGGTGCGGTAGATTTATGCCTATCCGTTACCCTAGTATCCATAACACAAGCCTTACAGTGCTTACTTTGGTCTAGGCTAATTGATGTGAATTATTCGGTGTTGTAAGTTCAGCTTACAGAAATCTTGTAGAAGAACTTGTTTGGTTCTAAGATAATAAATAAGATAAATATAAAGATAAAATCATTTTTCATTTATATGAATATTGATATACGTGTTTGGAACGTAAACTGTTGCTCCATGGATTCGTAAGTTCTCAGTTAGGACGTCAAGACAGCTTGTATTGAGAAGACATGACATGCATGTCAAGGCCTTTTTTGATTAATGTTTCCTTCATTTTCTTTCCCTATGGAAATATTAAATAAATGGAAACTAATAATCTTAACAGAACTATGAAAAATAAAAACACATGGCAGCTCCTTGTCCCATAAAACTTTAGTGCTATCATAGCCTTTGAGTCTTTGCTTATGAGATCATTTGAACAGTGTTCTGTTTTTCTTTTATTATTTTATTCTTTAACCCTTATTTCAGTGAGTCTGTTTAGTGGTTCAGTCGAAGTGATGAGCCCTACTCTGTTTAGTATACTGGAACAGGGTTCAGGGGTAATATGACTAATAAAAATAATAAAGAATCTTGAAACGTCAGTATTAAATATAAAATAAAATATACGCAAAATCCGTAAAAAGTATTTTATTCAAATAATAAAGATTTCTTTAAGCCTTGCTCCCGCAGCTTCCTTACGAAAGTTATAAAGACATTAGTATTGTTGCTTTTACCAGATTTGTTTTGTGGAGTGGCTTACTGTACTAAATAATAAAATATTTCACTTAAACCACTTTAAATATATTATATCTTGCTTAACACAACGTATCAATACATTTTGTGATGTATAACTTCTAGAATAACTATAATTATCATAGACCGGGAACGTAATTTTAAATTAACCCAAATTTACAAAATGCTTGGTAGTAATAACATATCTGTCAGTTAATCACACCTCATTACACAAAATACTGAGGGAATAACTATGTGAGCTTATTTAAATTACAGAAGACAAAGACAATAGATATTGACAGTACACGCTGTTGTTTATAGTGCAAATGTTTGTCATTATAATGTAATCTACTGTTGGTAACCGGTACATAACTATCAACTTACAATTTATAGTTATGAATTGTATTTGTTGATTAATAGTTTAGTTCCGCATGAATAAGAATGAGCCAGGATTGCCTGTTATTCTAACTGATTTACAAACCACGATGCAGACAACCGTGTTTTAATATGCAACAATTCTAACATATCATACTTCGAAGTTTTTCTCATTAAACAACTTATGAAATCGCTATAGTATAGCATTAAGAGTATCGTTTCCTATTTTAAACCGACTCCAAAAAAGGAGGAGGTTCTCAATTCGGCTGTATTTTTTTAAAATGTTTGTTACTTCATAACTTTGTCAATTATAAACCGATTTGGAAAAAACTTTTTTTATTTGAAAGAGTATACCTTCAGATTGGTCCCATTTTGTTTTCATATCATAAAATTTTAGTTCTTATATCATAGGTAACATATAACGATTTCGGTGTTTATAGCAAACTAAATGATAAATAAAAATAAAAAAATCTTCAAAAAACTAGTAGCAAAATAATGCACTAAAAAGCAAGAATAAAAAAAAATAACAAAAAAAAACGGACCAAAAATTACTCTACAATTGCAAGGACCACTAAAAAGTTAAAAATAATATTTTTTTGTCTATTCTATGCTTTTACTATATTAATACTAATAGTTATTTTTGGAGTCGGTGCCAGCAAATTATCATTATAAACCTACAGTATATTCAAAGAATTTAAGTATTAATTAGCTAACAACAAATACAACAAAATATTTGAGAAGAATATAATATATATATTTTTTGAAGATTATTGCTGGCACCGACTCCAAAAATAACTATTAGTATTAATGTAGTAAAAGCATAGAATAGACAAAAGAATATTATTTTTAACTTTTTAGTGGTGCTTGCAATTGTAGAGTAATTTTTGGAGTTGGTTTTTTTTTGTTAAAATTTTTCACTGAAGGCTTTCTGAATAACCGTACTAGTAATAGCTTCTGTAGCTTTCAGTAAGCAATAAAAAAAAAGTCGGTTTTTTTTTTTTTTTTTTTTTTTTTTTTTTTTTTTTTTTTTTTTTTTGCCTGTAAAGTCGGTTTTACGGGCGAAGATTTTACGTGACAACGTCTTTTTCTCGGTAGAATATTTATTGATATGAATATAATTAAATTGCACAATGCGCGCGGCAGACCGATCATAGTTGAGTGGGAGAGAGACGCAAGGCATTCGGCGGGCCTCTCTCTCGTTCGGTGACTCATCGTAACGTTACCGAGCGTTACACTTTTTCATAAGTGACTCCCAGCCGCAACCAATTTATAAGACGTTATCACGTCAATACTAAATAAAATAAATAATGAAAAAAATCTAATTACTCCACAAATTTAATTTAAATAAATTCGTTCTTACTCATCCGCGCTATAACACAATAATGAAATAATAACCGTATTAAGAACGCTCCTATTATTCTTGTATTTTAATAAACTAATCCTAGCGCTCGGCTTCATTTACAGGAGCCATGCCCTTAGGTATTCGACACATATGTTCTACTTCCTTCCAATATTTTGATCGGGCACTTTCTTAACATACATATGTTTGATTTCAATAAAGACTCGAAATATCATTATTTTATAAAGTGACACACCATGTTGTAGAATTAACTTTAAAAGTAGAATTAACAGAAAATTACATATGCTAATCCCCGAAGTAATCACAACATGTGGAACAGAATAAATAACAGCTGTGATCAGCGCAGCTCAGTGGCGTACTTGACCGCGGGGTGTTCTCGAGACCTTAGCCTGAATGTGCATCATGTTTGATCAGTACGTGCACACTTTATTTTTATGTGATAAAGCCTCGCTCCGGTAAGTGGACACGATGCGATGACGTGTTCTCCAAAACGTTATAACGGGTACAGCACAATGGTTGACAGATCGGCGTCCGCGAGTCTGTATGCCACTCGACTAGCTATGAGTATGCATGCGAAGTATTTTTGAACTAAACTTATAAGACTATAAATTAAGTTAATAAGGTAGAACCTATACATCTTTTTGGCCAAATATCTTACAAGTAAGTAGGTATTATTATATTAATTATATCTTTGATTATAACCAATGTTATATTTTATAAGTTAGCTAACTAAATTTAAATATTTTTTATCAAAAAATACTTAAAACATAGAAATAATGTTCTAACTCAGAAGAATAATCGCGTAACGCTTGGCGCAGCATCGCATTCTGTTAGATGGATTGGAATATAAAGGGGGAAAAGAAGACTGATTGTGACAGATTATCGAGGAACGTAAGAATTCAGTAAAATAACTGTGATTGTAAGATATAAAATTGATAAATATGAGAAAAAAGACAGATTTTGTTCCGTGCTTGTTTAGTATTGACATTTCCAGAGATGCAATCACAGAAATAAAATTCCAAAAAAATCAAATTGATGTCAACTTACACTAAATATCTTATTTATATTTATATATTATAACTAGCTGACCCGGCCACACGTTGCCGTGGCTCAGTTATTATAATTTGCAATATATGAAAATTGTTGTAGCCTAAGTTACTTCTTATTACATCAGCTACCTGCCAATAAAACTCCCGTCAAAATCGGTTCAGCCATTTCAGAGATTAGCCGGAACAAACAGACAGACAGACAAAAATTGTAAAAAATGTTATTTTGGTGTATGTAATGTATATATAGTCATATGCATGTAGTAAAAAACGGTTATTTCAATATTAAAAACAGACACTCCAATTTTATTTATATGTATAGATAAGAACTACAAATATTGTAAATGTTAGTCATTTGTTTCTGAAATATTTTAATGTCCGTCTTCAAGCAGCATCATTGTAAGTATTGTGTAGGCACCTGACAACTAGAGTGCGCGCAGACTGAGACATAAAGACTCCTGCGCACTTGACATTGGAATTATTCAGTGGATTACGCCGCTTATGCAATAACGATCGACCTTAAGTTAATTAAAAACAATAGCTTATTTGCTTAGCTTCCACAGGCGGGCTGCGTGACGGTGGCTCTCGTCGCCTGCACATATAAGCCTTGATCCGTTTGCCCTGGTTTGAGACAAAGAGAACAAGGTTACACTTTTCAGTCCATGCAACTGCAGAGACGATAACAATCTGAATTATTTGCCGCGGCCGTGTAATTAAGCGTCTAGCAATTACAATTTTTATGTCGCCGACTATTTTTAGGTGCTAATGGATCTTTCTTGTTATTTTTTTTTCAGTTCATTAAGTTTCACCATTCATCTTTATAATTAAAAAATATTTCTCGTACTTGGTTTTGGGGAAAAATAAAATTGTATTGTTTTATTGTCTGACATCAAATGCTTCCAAGAAGATTTGAATAGTTCATTTTGTTCTTAAAGTATGAAAATGAAAATGAAAATAACTTTATTCAAATGCACTTAAAAATAAGTAGTTTTGAATCGTCCAACATTTTTACCTACCACCCATTCAGGACGTCTTTTAACTGACAAGAAGAATGGGCGCAAGAAACTCGTCAGCTTTAACAGAAGTAACGACATTTACAATATAATACGTCGTCACCATACACAATACACAAAAAAAAACAAAATTATTTTGTTATGACAATACTAATAGTGTTATGATATCATTATTTCGTTGATTACAACAAAGTCAACAAGTATCTGTACTTACTTAAAGTAAGTATCCCTGAACATTGCAATAACATACAGGGCATAAACAACAAATTTAAGAACAGAATAAGAATAATTATTTTTACATATTTTATATTTATTGAGTGACTAGCTGACCCGGCCACGCGTTGCTATGGTAACGTTAATTAATTATAAAAACTGTTATTCCTAGATTTATGGTAACTATGGTAACTATATATGGTAAGAAACACACAAAGTATTATCATAATATAATGTACTGATAATGATAACATTGATAACTTCTATCCGCGAACACCAGACCACCATATCACATAATCATATTGGTACCTACAAATAATTTTTAGCTTATTTAATTTAAACATTTATGTGTACATGCACTCGTCTGCCTTGCGAATTTAGAACGTAAGAGATAAAAAATAAATTTAAATTAGTTATTTTAGGCAGTTAAACCCATAAACATACAAAAAATTCATAATTATTAAGAACAGAGTTGGGATTAAAAGAAATTATAACAGTTAAATAAAGCAGTTACTTCATGTTACTTAATTGAAATGATTTCATTAAATTAGACACTAAACTTAATAGTTTGTGGTTGCATTGTTCGATGCATGTCAATCACGACTGAACTTGTCTGTCTTAGAAAAAAAAACAAATTAGTCTATAAACTAACTAAGGTATGTGTTGCTAGAAACGGAGAACATTGGTAAAATGGACCGGAAAAGAGAGAATAAGTGTTACAGTTTTCCGATTTGATTATAATTGATATAGTATTTTTTTCTGTCTAGATAACAGTCCAATGCCTAGTTTTTTTTAAATATAAGTTAATATTTTTTTAATCCTTTCCGTGCCAGCTATGAAAATACTATTTAAACACAACATGTATTTTTATTCCTAATGCCAAACTCTAAATAACCGATCTTACTTGTAGTGCCAAGAAATATATGTTTTTGTATAGGATGCCCAAAAAAATCCACGAGCATACTCGTAGTCGACACTATGTTACTGTAACGCACTACGAGTATTCTCGTAGCTGGCACGGAAAGGGTTAAAACCCTAGTGAATGAGGAATATTTAAGTTCAATTTCGACTCTTTTCTCAGTATTCATCATCACGCCGTAAGGAGTCGGACGGAAGCAAACCGCTAAAATTGGGAGGGTTTGCTCGGCAGGCGGTACGGTAAAAGAATTATGGTCTTTACCATAATTCTGAATAGGCTGTAGTCCTTTTTGCGGACTATGGGAGGTGTATTCTGATTATCTATATTATATTCTGACTATCATGAATCCGTTTCTACCGTCTGAAGAGTTGGTGTTTTTTTTTTACTCGGATAACACACGGCTTAATTACGCAAGTTTTAATATGCCAAACCTTTGAGCCAGAACTTCCATAAAATTCATAGCGAATGCGATAGACATATCAATTGCATTTCGTTTTGACCTCCACTCGAGTTGTCGATGACCAGCTGTCGCCCGCAGCCGTCTACGTAATTTATCTCGCGTTGCGTTTGGAAGGTGGCATTGTACGAAAAGGCTGGGATTGGGGCTAATTGGTATAGCGGACTCTGTAGTCGGTCGAGTGGTTCGTGTACCTGTTTCCGTGGAAACGCCATTCTGAAGTCCTGGGTTCTATCCCCGGGTGGGCATAATGAAGAAAACGAATTTTTCTATAATAGTTCGGTTCTGGGTGTTAGGAACTGTTGTTTCCCTGAATTCTATAGCTCGAGTGCTTTAGCTGCTTAACATGGGTTCAAAACAATGTATAAGAAAACGAATGTATGTGATTAAGTCTGATTTTTTGATTTTTTTTTGATGTGTATTGATGTTGGTCGCAGATGACCTTAACAACATACCGGGTTTTGGGACGGCGAAATCCTTAATGGACCTCAAGCCAAGAGTAGCGAGTCCATAGTGATTTTTTAGCTGGACGGCATCTCCCATGAGGGAGTCCCCGAGCCAGCATAGAGTCACTACGGCGCTTAAGCCGGAAAGGAAAGGTGATTTTTTGATATTTATTATAACTAGATGACTCGGCCACGCGTTTCTGGTTTATTATAAATTAAAATGAAACCTATCCTGTCCTAAGTCGGGGCAAATCCAGCGAATTAATTGTTGGTATAACCCGGCCACGCGGGGGTGTCAGTCAGAAAGCCTCCTAGTGGCACACTCCGGGCAACGGCAACAACAAATGCCCACCGCTTGTGTGGACATATGGTGTTGACGGCTAAGGTTCTACAGTGATGAAAGGCCCGTTTCTATCACTGAGCATCCATGATGGACAGTGAGTGGAATCGAGCCCGGTGGACTCGGTACGGCACTCCCCACCTGCCGAGTGGTCTTCCCTACCCCTGTCCCCCACCCCATCCTTGTTTCCCTTACCCAACTTTCCCTACCCAACATCCCACACTTGCTCTCCCAGTGCACTCTGTGTGGAACTTCCCACCCACCGAGTGGTCTCCCCATCCCCCCCCTTTACTCCTACCCCCTGCCCATCCCTACTCCTCCCACCCAACACCCTCTATCCAAAATCCCATCCAAACCACACTACCGAGGGCCAGAGTAGTGTGGGTATTCAAATTTTTCTTCTGCCCAAAATATGGAAGCACAATTTAAAAAGAAATTACCCCAGGAGGGTACCACGAATCGTGGAGAATCCCTCACTGAGCCCAGCTCGGTCTGTTCCTCGTATTCTGGGGGGAACACACATTTGTGCAACTCTACACTCGACATGTCCAGTCTCGCAGAGGCGATCCCATCGACTCTCTCAATGACAACGACTACGACGACACTGGACACGACCACCATGACAAAATGGAGCCTAGCAGCTCATAAGCGCCCTTGCAAAAGGAGCGCAAACAGAGCCGCGACAGCTTCAGACGACTTGACAGCGACAGACGTAAAGAAGGACCAACCTGAACGCAGTCGCCCCAACAGGCGCGCGAGAAGGGAGGCCCTTCAACGACCAAAGACCCAACTGACCGTGTCGGGTAACGCAGCAGCGGAAACGCAGCGCGACCCTATGCCATCCACCTCGAAAGAGGCGTCGAAGGCACAAGATGACACGACACTACCACCACCGCCACCACCCAACCAGCCGAAAAGGAGACGAACTCGGAGGGGTCACCGCGCTCGGCGGACTGCTGCGATGGCACCCACAGCTCCTGAAAAGGAACATCCTGGGACCGGGGGTCGTTCGGACGAGCGAGTTTCAACGAAGCGCGCTCGCCTGGATGACACTCGATCACCCAGAGGGGAAGCCAAGCGCGCGAAAACCGACGCGAAACCGAAGCGGACAGCGAGCTACGCAGATGCGATGCAATCGCATCTGAGAGTAGCAGTTATCACTGTCCCGCCGAGGGACCTCTCACAGTGTCAGGCAGATCAGCTTAGGAGAGCTATCGACGATAGCATCCTTCAAGCGGTACTGTCTCCACCATCTCCGAGCGCGCAAGCTCCATCTTTCCGCGGACGTCCCTTCCTTATGGATGGGGTACTAGCGATGTGGTGTGAGGATGCGAACGCTTTAAGCTGGCTGGAAAACGCTGTGAAAGCCATAACATCACCGATACCCGGCACCACTCTGGCTGTCATCAAACAGTCGGAACTACAGAAGAAGCTCAAGGCAGGGCTTCTCATTCACACACGCATCACCGATGCCGAGACACTGCAGAGAGTCCTTTGTGCCCAGAACCCCTGGTACAGAGTCGATTCCTGGCAGTGTTACGACATGACGGTTGATGAGAAGTCCGGTGAGGAGGACAAGGTAGTTCACCTTATCCTAGGTATCCCGGAAGATCAAAGGGCAACAATCCTAGATAGAGACCGCCGCGTAGCTCACATGTCGGGAAGCGGATACATCCGCTTCTTCCACACAGAAGAAGAGGCTACGGGCGAAGTAAAACCAGCAGTGATGGGCGAAACCACGGCAGAACGGTCATCCACTCCGAAGCCGACCACCTCAGCTCCCCAACAGGCTCAGAGCGAGGTGGGGTCTAACCCACCACTAGAAAGGGATGCAGGGACTAGCGACGAAGATGACGTCCTCCGCAGCCCCTAATTCCCTTACCATCATACAAACAAACCTCCAGCACAAACAAATAGCGGCGGCCACTTTACGCAGAGTGCTGGAGGTCGACAACAAGACCGTCGCTCTAATCCAAGAGCCTTGGATCAGAAATGACAGAGTCTGCGGTCTAAATAACATCGGAGGTAAGTTACTACTGAACACCTCTATTGCAAAGCCAAGGACCTGTATCTACATGCCTAAAACTATAACAGCAACCTTACTTAACCAATTCTGTTCTAGAGACCTCACTGCCGTGAAAATCATTACAGATAGACAAACAGTCCTAGTGTTAGCTTCAGTGTACATGCCGTATGAAGGCGAAGTGCCTCCAAAGGAGCTGGCAGAGCTGGTACAGTACTGTGACACACATGCCTGGGACATAATCATCTCCGCAGACAGCAACGCACATCACCCGCTGTGGGGAAGTGAGGAAGTAAACAAAAGGGGTGAGTCTTTAACCGAATATTTATTGCAAACAAACCTTAACATTATGAACAGAGGTAAGGAACCCACTTTTGTAAGTTCAAGGTACCAAACAATCGTTGATATCACGCTAGCTACAAACGCCGCGGCGGACCAAATCAAAGGATGGCACGTATCAAAAGAACCATCCTTTGCGGACCACCGCCGCATATGCTTTCAAATAATATATAAGCCGGCTGATCCTGTCCGATACCGTAACCCCCGTAAAACAGATATACCAAAGTTTACAAACTTACTTACCAAAACACTAAGTGAGACACATCTGACAGACATGACACTTAGTACAAAAAACATAGACATCAATATACAACTTATAACCACAGCTCTTTTAAAAAGTTACGAATCAGCGTGTCCTGAAGTAACACCCAAAGCTCCAGACAAAATTTCCTGGTGGGGGCCTGAGCTTGAACGTCTACGTAGGGAACTTAGGGCACTTTTTAATCGAGCCAAAAACACCAGAACTGAAGAAGACTGGGACAACTATAAACTAGCCCAAAAACACTACAAGAAACGCATTAGATTCCGTAGCAGAGAACGATGGCGTACTTTTTGTAGTAGCATCAACTCAATAAACCAAGCCGCGAGGTTAAAGAAAATCCTAGCAAAAGGTGACCTTAATCTCCTGGGCTCCCTCAAAAAAGCCGACGGCACTTATACGAACTCAGACGATGAAACCAATGCAGTGCTGCTTGAGACACACTTTCCTGGCTGTCTCATTTCATCAGACTCTGAATGGGCGAATGAGCATCACAACACACCAACATCCCAGGAATGGGAAACCGCCGCCAAGATAGTAACCGCAGATAAAGTAACGTGGGCCCTAAAAAGCTTCAAATCGTTTAAATCCGCGGGGCTGGATGGAATCTTTCCAGGATTACTACAATGGCAAATCGGTCAAATAACAAAGTACTTAGTACCAATATACAGGGCGTGCATAGCCTTCAAATACATACCTATAACATGGAGAGAAGCTAAAGTAGTATTCTTACCAAAACCTGGAAAAGACGACTACACACAAGCTAAATCCTTCAGACCTATCAGTCTAACGTCATTCCTACTTAAAACGCTGGAAAGACTAGTAGATCTTCATCTACGAGATGGAGTCTTAAAGAGAAAACCACTGCATCCTCAACAACACGCATACAGGAAAGGCAGATCAACCGAATCGGCCCTACACATGGTAGTGCATAAGATAGAATCAGCCATCACAAACAAATCGTCAACTCTAGCTGTCTTCATAGACATAGAAGGAGCTTTCGATAAAACTACACACAATAGCATAAACCAGGCCCTACAAAGATACGAAGTGGAACCGGTATTAACAAACTGGATTACCGAGCTTATCAGCAAAAGGGCGGTACAAATAGAAATGAACACCACGACTAGAGCAGAGGTGGTCAGAGGATGCCCGCAAGGGGGCGTTCTATCACCACTTCTGTGGAACCTAGTAGTGGATAGTCTCATTAGAAGATTAAACAAACAAGGCTACACAACCATCGGTTATGCTGACGACCTCACTATTCTAATAAGCGGGAACGCAGAAAACATACTATGTAAGGAAATGCGTTCAGCTCTCCGAATTGTGGAAGAATGGTGTGACGATCACAAGTTATCAGTAAACCCGAGAAAAACAGAACTCATCCTTTTCACCAACAAAAGGAAGTTACCGCAACTTCAACTACCCAATTTTTTCAACACCAAACTCTCCCTATCAACACAAGTCAAGTATCTGGGCGTTATCCTTGACAACAAGTTGAACTGGGCGAGCCATATCGAAAATAAAACCAAGAAGGCCTGCATAGCTTTTTATCAGTGTAAGAGACTAATAGGTAAAAAATGGGGTCTCAACCCAAAAATAACACTTTGGCTGTACACTTCAGTTATCAGACCATCCATAACCTACGGCTCAGTTGTATGGTGGCCCAGAACACAACTGGCCACGGTAAAAACAAAACTCCAAAGCCTACAACGCTTAGCAAGCATTGCGGCAACTGGATGCATGAGAACCACCCCATCAATCGCCCTTGAATACTTGCTCAATCTAAGACCCCTACACCTCGCCATTCAAGAAGAGGCACAGGCGGCAGCACTTAGATTAAGAGCAAACGGATTATGGAAACAAAACATAGAAACACCACACTCAACTGTTCTAAAGGATATCTTTAAAGAAAACCCACTCTTTGAGGCACCTACGGACAGCATACAGTGTCATCATGTTTTCGATCGAAGATACAATATCCAACTTACAGCAGAAAAAGATGATAACTCTGGCACAAGAGAAGTAAGGATATACACAGACGGTTCCAAAACCTCACAGGGCACTGGAGCCGGTGTCTTCTCGAACGACCTAAACATCAAAATCTCGACCACCTTAGATAAACTCAACACTATATTCCAAGCAGAATGTATAGGTATCACCAAAGCTGCACAGGCGGTTGCAGCCAGAGATGTCAGAGACCATAATATCAAAATCGTCTCCGACAGTGCATCCGTACTTCAAGCTCTGCAAAGTAACACCATAACATCTGTCCTAGTACTGGAGTGTCACAATACACTCCAGTACATTGCAAACACAAACAGCATAACTTTGCAATGGATCAAAGGACATAGCAACTCACTAGGCAACGACGCGGCAGATGAACTAGCCAAAAGGGGTTCAAATGGAACGGTGTATGGACCGGAACCATTACTGCCCATACCCATGGCACAAATTAGAACATGGCTGCGTACAAAAACAGAGGAAAACCACCAAACAGAATGGAACAATAGTGTAGGCTGCAGGCAAACAAAGAACGCCATTCCGGTGGCTTCGAAGAAGCTTGCCCGCAACCTCACCAGACTAAACAGGGACGAAATCCGCAAAGTACTAGGTACTATAACCGGACACAGTCCTCTGAATAAACATCTATTTACCATAGGTGTGACTGATAGCCCTCTGTGCAGAGGCTGCATGGAGGCGGAGGAAACGCCACATCACGTGCTCTTGGAGTGCAGGAGCGTGGCCGATCAACGGGCACGTTTTCTCCAGTCTCCAAAATCACTACCGGAAGCTTGTAGTAACCTGAAAAGGCTACTCGCCTTCTGGAATGGACTAGGATGGCTGGAGTAAAGGAAGAATAATCAATCACGTACAATGGCCCAATCAGGAGGCTAAGTGCGGAAAATGCCCCGTAAAACTAACTAAACTAACTAACTAACCCGGCCACGCGTTGCTGGTATGGTAACAAACACACAAAGTCCTTCTTTTATATAGTAGAGATATATTATCTTACTTGTTTCCATATTTAGCGTGCTAATTTCTGTCTAATAATGAGAAGATAAAAATGAGCGAGTTAAAGACTAGAAAGTTAAAAAAACAGTTTATTTGCCTAAGTAAACAAATATTGTTATTGATACAATAAACAATTAAATTATCTAAAATATAAGATTCTAGGCTGCAAAGTGTAATGGTCAAGAAGACGAATGGACATCGAGAATATTTTCAACTGTCGGTATTTTCTTGACAGTATAATTATCACATTTTATATGTTATACACATATATACACCGTCATTTGTCTTTCATACTATCGATATCGATGAGACAATTATCGCTATAAGTAATTTCCCCAAATCCATCAATAACGTAAACGTAATTCTGTTACGTAATTATTCTTAGTAACGAGTTTGCGAAGAGACCGTGGCATTGCGCCGTAGTGCCGATATTAGACCGCTGACTTGCTCTTGAAACGGTCAAACTCAAGTGTATCACCAACAGGTATCGACAACCGGTTTGCCATAGTGACTCTACCTTCGAAAACGGCCCTAGGTTTGAGTCTCGGAGAATGTTTGTTTGATGAATTAAGCATTAGTCATAGGAATATATATATAAATATATTACCGATTTGAGTATATTTTATGTATGTCTATTTGTTACCTCAGTAAACACGACACAAGCCTTACAATGCTTATTTTGATAGGCTTATTGGTGTGAAGATATTAAAATAGTAATTTTCGATTAACCAAAAACAGTTTTTTTTTTAATATTGTTGGAAAACTCATTACTGTGTGTTAATTACGATATCAACCAATATAATATCTTTATTTTATTCCATTCCCAAACTTTAAACACTTAATAGCGGTAGGAATTATAAACTGCAGAGCAATATGCTAACAAGATACCTAATAGCAGTTGTATTTGTGGGTGATAAATATCACCAGAATTACAAAGATTCGGATGATTTTAAGCAATCACCATTGATTTCTCTATGTCGGGGTCAATAACCGCTACACCATAGCGCCATTCTGATATTTTAATAAGTACCAGATCTCCTTAAACAATTTTAGACAAATGTTACTAGAGTTTCTAGCAATATACCTAACGTACGAGTATGACGCCTGGTCTTACTAATTTATTTTTATGTCTATATTAATGCGAAATTGAATAAAATTTTCTTTTTTTTTATTATGTTTACAGGATGTCTTTTTAGTTCTTCTACTCTGTGTGCACTGCTCTAAAAAGGATTAAATAAAATAGTTTTTAACATCGATAAAAACTGTTTTTCGACAACACTTCAACAAGTTTTTCTCCTCTGTTTGTATAGAGATACACTTTTTTAATTAGTATCTGTCAACAAGTTTTTTGTTTTAAATAAAAAAATATATAAACAGTTATTCATTACCTTCTAATTAAATGTAATGGGGCCAAATATCAACATTTGGTTGACTGAAATCTACATTACGAATGACGTACTTGCGTAATCATGTCAAATTCGATTCATTACTTGTTTTTTTTAACCACAGATCAAATAAACCGGAAATTTTTCCTTTATTATTCAAACGACAAATTATTTTGTAACAAGTACATGTCAACTTGTCGTGTGTAAATACCTACCTCGGAAGTATTGTATTTGTTAAAACTTCCACTTTGGACTTCCCTGTAGGCGAATGAATAAAAATTTTGGTGTAATATGGATTACATAATGTTATTTCGACTTTAACTTTAACCATTCTCAAAGCCAGGGTGATAAGGCACCTTCTGGGTTAGCTCCTTCCATCGTGGATTTTGTCTTGCTCCCCGGGCTCGATTGGGATCAAGAGAGCCCATCCTAAATTAAAAAAAAAAGTGTTATAAGAGAATGTTGGAGGAGGCCTTTACCCACCAGAGGTCCCTGTAGACTAATATATTACTAGCTTTTACCCGCGGCTTCGTCATTCTTTTTTTTTTTTTTTCAATAAAAAGTATCCTTTATTACTTCTTATACCTCCAAGAATATATGTACGAGGTTTCATGATGATCGGTTTCGTAGTTTTTGCGTGAAAGCATAACAAACAAACAAACTTACATTCACATTTAAAATATTAGTAGGGATTTATTTTCACCCTGTAGTTTTACTAATATACTAATACTTAAGTTTACTAACATTTAAAATAAACGTTTCTAACCCCACTAGTATAAAATGCACTTTTAAAATATCTACTAGAATAAAGATACAACCCAGATACATTATAAGTACACAAGGAATAAATAGGATTTTTTATTTTATTCATTTATAAGAGAATGTTTAAGTTTTATAACGGAATCAACATGTCAGAGCGAGAACGTTCCCTGCTAGACAGAAGCCTTTCTCAAAATGGGGTGTTTTATCTAAATATATTGGTTTTGTCTAAATTATATTCGGCGGGTTGGAGATCGAAATAAAGTACCATAATTCAAAAAAACACAGCTGCCCGTTTTGTGGTCTTCAGGACGTATATGGTCACCACATCCAGTACATTAGACGTCTTTCACGACAATTTTGAGTTGTTATTCTTATCTGCCGGATACCACACGGCTTAGTACGGATTATTAGGACAATTAGTCATAATCGATTTTACGATATCGATGGCGCAGTGGTTAACGTGTTTGACCTACATCGTGGCGACGAGTTTCGCAATTGCCGGTCCAAAAATTTACTATTATAAACTCCTTCGTGTTTCAGAAGGCATGATAAGAATTTGGTACCGGCTATATCCGTTGTTAGCGCTCCCTAATGTGAACTTGGCTCGAGTGGTTAGGGCCGAATTGCCTAGCGATGTCACTAATGGGCTTAAATTGACGATTTGATTTATTTTAAGGATATATCGAGTATTACGTTTGGCAAAAACCACTTCACTGCTAGACGGAAATCCCCCTCAAAAAATGAGCAGATCACGCTTGGCAGGGTTTGAGATCCTATAAAGATCATGATTAGAAAAACGCTACAGAAAATCCCCGTCAAAATTTGGGAGGATCATGCTTGGCCGGTGGGTTGGAGAACGCAGTGAAATACCAAAATAAGAAAAATGCTACTACTCATTTTGTGGTAGCGTAGGTGTATGGTGTGTACGGTACAAATGACATTCATTCAGCGCGGTCAGCATTTCACACCCGCAGTGAATATTTCGTAATAATTATTATAATTAAAATAACTACTTCACATTCAGTAATCATACCGAGTACTCGTATCATTTTTAGCAATTTAATTAGCCTTTTAACGTAATATTTCCAGTGTAATTTTATATAGAAATAAATTTAGTGTTCACCATATTTTCTCTTATCATTTTATCATTTCCTGAACGGTAAACCGTACATGTTGATTTCCTCCACTACCATTAGCCGCATTTTACAATATCCTTAAGGGTTCGTACTATTCTATCCTGCCGTACGTCACACTGCGGATTAACTAATGACAATTCCTACATATATATTTTTATTCTTACAATGAAGTAAGAGATATTGTCTAAATAAAGAACTAAGCGTTATCACAACTTATATGAGATACGTAATCGTTACATTACATAATGAATTGTATCCATTAGATCACAGTACTGGGTGACCTTGACTATCGCCTTCGGCATTGACAGCGCAGCCGGCTGTTGTACAAAAGTGTCTATTATTTTGACCAGAGTGTGGTCAATTACACTGGCGAATAAAAATAAAAGGTCGGTACATACAATCAAACACTTGTAATTTGGCATAGATGGTTTTTGATATAAAACATATGAAACGTAAAACATAAGAAAATAATAATGGTTATTAATTATGACTTACCCTAATCCTCACAAATTTCATTACATTATCACAATGTGTTATTGAAGGTAATGAAATGATAAGTACTTATATTTATACAATTGTTTAAGTATATAATAAATATTCGTATTATATTGTACGTAAAAACAATGGCACCTACTAAATTCACTGTAATTTAAATAACAATAATAACAATTTTAAATAAAATCAAGAAATACAAAATAAGACATTTTATGCGCGGACAGTAGGCTCTCCAAAAACCGCAAACATTTTTTTGGCTGTTTGGCATAAAAACCCTTTGCCCCTACTTCGAATGGCATTGGAGTTTTGGATATTTATCTATGGGTGTTTTGTTTATCAGCTGATTAGGCGATAAATTATTCCATTCGACTTATATCGAGTTTGGGCAGCTTGTTCCGTTGCTTGTATCCATTAGAGGAAATTTAGTTTAGTAATTTTGTTCCATTTTAGCCAATTTTGAGTCTTAGGGGAATAGACATTGATGTAAAGTTCGCGCCAAGTAACTTGAGCCAAACCATAAACAATAAACTTGAGCAGCAATTAGATAATGTACCTAAACTTGCTACTGCGCATGTCACGTGTTTCAAAACCAGGTGCAACTTATATGCGGGGAACCATACGGCTAGTTGTATAAGTGGCAGTGCAAATAAGCAGTACAGAAATATAATTACGAAAATTACATAAACGTCTAACAAAGATTTATGTCGGTTTGATATTTATATTAACTAGCGGCCTGTCCCGGCTTCGCACGGGTGGACAAAATTCTTTAAATTTTTTCTGTTATTAAATATTTTACCGTTAGCGTCACCTAGCGTCCGGTAGATGTACTACTTGCGGTTAACGCGTTGCTATGGTAACGTTATTGATACAATGGAAAAAGAGCGGGCAAAGAGCGGACAGACAAACACACAAACCACTGTGATCTTAGATTATAGATTAAATTCTATACTGAGTGACGTGGGTTCCGAAGAAAATAATCAATCATGATATTATTATGTGTCAATTATAAGAAACATAGAGAGTTTGTGAATAAGTGGCGATATTCAAATACTTATGTTATAGAAACAATGACTTAATATAAGAGTGTTCTTTTTGTAGTATAAAACTTCTTTATCGTTTAACTTTCAGCTTTAATAATACTAGCTAACCCGGCCACGCGTCGCTGGTATAACACGGCCACGCGTTGCTGGTATAACCCGGCCACGCGTTGCTGGTATAACCCGGCCACGCATTGCTATGGTAACGTTAATTAATTATAAAAACTGTTTTTCTTAGGCTTATGGTAACTATATATGGTAACAAACCCACAAAGTACTTCTTTTATATAGTAGAGATGATCGGTGCGATAGTAGCGATCTTGTCTGGTGCACCAGCAGTCCTGTGTTCGAATATAGGTATTCGGGATATATATAAACATTTGATCCCTTGCCATGGTAGTTGTATACTTACTTATATACTTGTACTATACTATGGACAAGATCTGTTTACAAAATAAACGTGGTTACAACGGCACTTCAAACCTGCCACAAACTTGCGACTTTAAGCTGTATTTTTTGCGTTGATTTATATGCCGTTGACTGTACCCCATTTATAAGTATAATAAACTAATTACATTTATTTCATTATTTTCTTAGTTGAGTAGGTTTTATAGTTTCTGCTTTTGAAATAAGTCGTTATCATGAGCTGACATTATAAGTGTAAGGAATTCTTGACTCGGAAATTGATCGTCACTCCTTTGCTTACTTTACTTACTTTCTTGTTCAGACGCAAGGCGATGCTGATGACTGGAGGTTGCAGTATGTCTATAAACAGTTCTGAACGGATCGAGTTGAGGCGCTGATGGTGCGTTTCCGAGTTGATATCTATGCTGTATTACTAACTCCAGGAAAATATAAAGAATATTTATTCTAATCATTTAAAGAAGTATTAATAAATAATAATAAGTTATTTATTATTTACGTGCGCGTTCACATTTTTTAGAAATCGTTTAAAATAAATATCATCCTGTGGACACAAATTTTGAAATGTAAAATTACATATAAATGCAATATACATTCATTTACATACCAGCTCAAATTACTATACGGAATGGGGTGTTAAAGAAAATAGGATTGCAGTGATCAGCTTGCACAAAGTGGGTATGGAGCCGTCCGTCATATTCCAGTCACTTCAAAAGCTTGATATCAACTGTATGTTGGTATATCGTACTATCAACAGATTTAACAACACTGCCTCTGTCGAAGACCATAAAAGGTTGGGGTGGCCGTGTGCTGTTAGAACTATAAAGGCTGTTAATGCTGTTAAAGCCAGAATTCGTCTAAACCTCATGAGGAAGCAAAAAATCTTATACATATAAGTTTTGGTAATATTATATCCCATCAAAAACAATACTTGTCAAAAAAACCAAGTCTCGCAACTCAGTTGTTCTACGGTAAAAAGTTGTAAGATCCATGTAATACCAAGTCGGTTATTAATTTATTCAGTCCCTACTTAAGCGAATTTCTGTCTTAATACGTCCCGTCCCTAAGACCACGATCGTGGTCCATAACAATTGAAAAGCAATTGTGTCTCGAATCTCCGTACTCGAAGCATTAAGTTGTTACGTAATAATTAACAGCATCTTATAGTGACGCATATCAATATTAAAAATCTTTATTGTTTTATATAAATATATTGCTTTTTCGTTAAATCGTTTCATCGCTAAAGTGACTAATATTATCAGTTTACGAAGGACTTTGTTATAAAAATGTTCATTAAATTATTCACTTTGCAAAAAAGCATATTTTTTAAAACAAAATATTATGTTTTATTTTTCATAATAGACAAATAAACTGTCTATTTAATTGGGTTGGTGGCAAACGCATCCTGCAGCGGCTAAGACGCTCACTTTTGCCGCTGTTACGAACAGCACGTCCATCCGCCGCAGCCGACAGACACGAGCCACCTTGACTTCAACCTTGGCAGCGACCTTTTACTCACGATGGACTTTGTAATCTATGGTTCGTCAATTTTTTCACTTGCCAAAATAGACAAAGGCAAACGTTTCTATGTTACTAAGTAAAAAAGACAATATATTATATTATTTATTGCACTAAAAAGCAATTAAAAAGGCCATTAACATATTAGTGAGCAATGGTGGGCTTATCTCTAAAAGAAATCTCTGCCAGCCAACCAAGGGTATATGGGTGATTAAACAGGCAAGCGGGACAACATTAGAGATCATATAATATTCATAAAATAAAATAAGAAAATAAAAAATTATTATCACAATCAAAATTAAAAAAAAAGAAAGTTATTATACTATGTCAATATACTACATAAATAGGAACTAACTATATACTACACTAGCGGCCCGTCCCGGCTTCGCACGGGTGGACAAAATTCTTTAAATTTTTTCTAGCATTCAATATAGCCTATGACACTCAGCAATAATGTGCCTTTCTATTGGTGAAAGAATTTTTAAAATCGGTTCAGTAGATCCCGAGATTACCCCTTACAATTTAACAAATATACAAACACACAAACTTTACTTCTTTATAATATTAGTATAGATAAATACAATAAATAAATAAAATAACACGTTGAGCTAATAATAAAGTAGATAACTATAGTAAAGCTTGTAAGTAAGTTGGTTATATTCAGACTATGATAACTGTGCTAGAAAGAAGTTAAGTTTGGTTTTAAAGGATGTGATGGACGGACATTTTTGGATGCCTAAAGGAAGTTTGTCCAGAGTTGTGCCGCTCGGAAAGAGAAGGAGTTGTGAAAAAATTTGGTGTTCTCTTTAGGCAATTCTAGCATCTTAGTAATGCAGGCCCGCCTAGGGCAAGAAGAAGAGTCTGGAACCGGGGAAAGGAGATATCTTTTAGGATATTAAACAATGTGGTAAGAATGTGCACGTCTCGGCGCATACGAATTGGCAGCCATTTTAATCGAGTTCTAAACTCTGAAACTCGATTATATTTTCGAAGCCCAAATATAAACCGGATGGCTAAATTCTGGAGACGTTCGAGCTTATTCAGCTGATCCTCAATTACATCCAAATAACAGACGTCGGATGTAACTGTAAGTAAGGGATGTAATACTTAACTAAGCTTGCTCCTTACATGATTCGAACCGACAACCGTAGGTTTTGTAGTTGACATTTTTGTTACTTGCATAATGCAGTTAAAAACATTACATTTATCTTACTCCCTTTTATTTTTTTATAATTTTTATATATTCTGCATTTTATTTAATGCGATCTTATAAGATAAATTATTATGATAGAAAAATACTAGAAAAGTCGACTCGGGTCACAAGTGAATTCTCAGGCGGGAACCGAACCCGCAACCTTTGGAAATCAGGTCCAATGCTCTCCCAATTGGGCTCGGTAGCACTCGTCCAAATTTTCTAGTACCTTTCTGATTTTACACTGTAGGCCAGCGTTGTTTCATCAATGAGAGGAACATCATCTTGTATTCAAAAGAAACATTTTTACAAATGTTTGGGCAATCGTTTAAGATGAAACAGCCATTTAGGTTTTATATAATATAATATTTTTTATATATTTTATGTATTTTCAATGCGATCTTATAAGATAAATTATTATAATAGAAAAATTCTAGAAAAAATCGACTCGGGTCACAAGTGAATTCTGACGCGGGAATTGATCCCTTTTATTTATTATTATTTTATAGTAGTGACTCTTGTTGACGACCGTTTGGTGCAATGGTAACAATCCCGCTATTCGTGCCGAAGTCCTGGATCCGAGTCCAGGAAGGAGCAGATGTTTGTTAAATAAACATGAGCATTTGTAGCTGAGTCATGGGTATTTATATATTTCTAGGAATATTAATTATTGGAGCGGAGCGAGCGAAGTGAGCGTAGCTCCCATGGATCAGCTTCAATGACGCGATCTCTGTTACGCCATAACTTCCCGTGTTCTTAACCGATTTTAATATTTTTATGTGGAATCGAATCAGCACATTTAGGATCAGATTGTGACGGAGCCCGAATTTAGAAATTCGCAAAAATAAAAAAAAATATGAACAAAAGAAAAAATCTCCCGGTAAGCTTATATTGCGACCATACGTCTGCGCTGTAACCAGTGTCACTATGATAATTGTTTGACCCATGAACAGTCAAATCAAATGAGGCGAACCAAAAGTGTTGCTTTCAAATCCATCATTCGACTACGCCGTAAATCTGGGGGTGGTAGGCGGTAGACCGAATCCTACATATCCCTAGTAATTTTATTAATTCTTAAAATAGACTGTTTGTTAATTCAAATTCAATATGGCCGGAAGATGCGCGATTTTTATTACCTTCGTGTTAATTTTGTAAGGTTTATAGCAGTAAATGCTGATTCATCACCTTCACATGATTTCCTGAATTGTTTATTACCCATAAATATAGTAAAAAGTTTGCGATCATATTTTCAATACTTTCGTTGAGTATTTTTGATATAACATAGTGATTCCCAAATATTGTTTGTTTAACGGCAAAGTATAACTACTGCGCCTTCTTCTCTAGGCATCGGCATGTAGGGGCCTGTTGAAGAACTGCTTTACATTGTAAAAATACATAGCTGGCAGATTCAGTCCAAAAGATTTGTATGTACAAGATAAATATTTGTCATGTGCGAATCTGGCATGTTGCAAATATGCACAAAATAAAATAACCATACCTAAAAATCGTCTCATGTCTTGCACGGTTTGGGGCTTAGGATTATTAATTATAGCCTAAACTTTGTCGTCTAAACGTCGGCTTCCAGCTGAGCTTGTTTTGACCAAAAATGGATTTTGCTTATTAAAAGTCAATACAAATTATAGAAACCTTTCAAAAATTACATTTAAATGTTTTTATTGTGTTATGTTAACTTCCGACGTGTGATAATAGAAAAATAAAATATCCAAGTCACTAAGCACGTAATTCATGTAACGCAGAAAGTACTGAGCAGCATTACGCATTCTTAGAAATTCGTATACCCGAAGGGCGTTATTATGGTTGATTTTTTCTGTCTCCCGGTGCTGTTGGTAAACAGTGATAAGATCATTTATGACTAATTTGGAAAAAATCTTGTTTACCGGTTAATATAAAATGAAATCTTCCAATCGAGAGATTGGGTATCTGTTGGGCTTTTCGCATTGAATTCACGATATCATCGCATGGGCGTATATCACTATTTTTCTTTGGAACGACATATAACGGACTAGCCCACGCGCTTTTCGAAGGTCAATAGATTCCTTATTCCTCGCTTGCAAGATTATGCATTTATTTTAACCGATAAACAAGTTTTTTATCCAATTACACATAAATAGATCTCAAGATTGTATTTACGATATACATGTGTGGAAATGTTTAGTTAAAACCTAACCTGATTTGTGACATTATTTGCTGGAAAAAGAAAGATTGCAAACATTAAGTTCGTCACTTGTTGATGCTTTAAAATTCTATATATAAGTATACTAGGTCTGCAATACATGCTGCTGTTTGCAAATACTGAGCGAAGCAATTAGATTTTTTAAGGGTGATTATTCCTCTATAGTATGTCCGATTTCAAAACTTTTTTTTGCATATTAGTCTCGTGACTAAACTCACATCGTGGTCGTCCACGATGTGAGTTGTGGCGCCAAATTTCATCAATGTAGTATCAGCGGTTTGGCTGTGATCGGCTTTTGAATTTTTCTTTCGGTGATTATTCCTCCATGGTAAAGTCTATGTATATTTTTTTTACATAGCCTAAGTCCGTCAAGTTATAATCACGTATGTTCATGCCAAAATTCGTTCGAATCAGTTGAACCGTTAAGTAGTAGGAGGGAGACAAGCGAAATTTGTGAGTTGCCTAAAAGAGAGCTTCGCTCAATAGCACAGAATAAATTAATTGTTTGTGTTAGTCTACTTATCAGGAAAAGGAACAATGATTTGAAATGAGTTTTAATCTAATTTTAGTCATACTTTTTTGTTAATTAAACCTTAAAAAAATAAATTAGACAACAGATACGATCTCTTTATTAATTAATTATGTGATTCTTAAAGATCTTATCTTCGAGAAATATTGGAAGCTTTGTTGTTGTAAGTATGTAATTTTATTGTCTTTTTTTACATATAAGGTGTGATTGTTGTTTGTTGTTTTTACACGGCAACTCATAATTATTTCCTGCTCTAACAGCTACACCGTTGTTAGATAGACATACTTACATAAGGATGTAGGATAATATATGAAAGGATTTCTGAACAATTTTTCATGACATTTATAAATTTTATTATCTATAAATATAAATTATAAATGTAGGAGGGTCGTTCTTCTTTTTTACCGACAATGGTCTGTCCTTCGTCTTATTATGGCATCTCGTTGGAGTATTGATATTTACGGTTTTTTAATTCGGTTCGAATAAACGTCCATATTTTTCTTATCTATTAATATTATGTAATTTTTCATTTTCTCCAACCAACATATTTTTTCGTTTGTTTTCCGTAGAATGCCGTGACAGAGTGGTAAACCGAAATGTGGTCTCCACAGAAAAAGGCCACTCTGTCACATATTTTAAAAAAAAACCAATATTAAAAAAGAATTAATATTTGCCGCAAAGGAAACTTTAATTAGTCCTAATGACAACACAGATGCAGTTTCTTTTAAATTCCACACAGAAACCACAATAATGGATAGTTCAAAAACCAAAAAAACAGAAAAACGTCGTTTCACTGTCGGTAAAAAAGAAGAACGACCCAGGAGACAATTAAACACAAAAGGAATAGAAAACAGTGTCTACCGTAGTATTACGTATAGTTTTTCATTAAAAATAACTGTCACCTATCATTTGCTTTCTTCACCAAACTTCAATAAGCACAAGGAAAAGATGTCAACATCATTCAGATTATAGACACAAACTAAGGAGAGTGATAACCAACAGTTAACGTAAACGCGTATAGAAAAGTTAAATAAGAATAAAGACGACCACGATTTGGGGTTAAATGGTTATGCTCATCAAACATACATAAGCCAGTACCAAGATTCGAACTCAGGACCTTTGGCGCAGAAAGAAGGCAACACTCGCAAGGGAATCAAAACCTACAGAGTACTTCCCGTAAACTCAGAATCTTGAAATTTGGTACGATGCAACATTTTATAGCACAGATAAAGGAAAAGTTGCGAAAACCGTATTTTTTTAGTTACATAATATAATAAAAATGTTTTTATTAATTGACTTTTACTTATATACCTACAGGTTTGTACGGAACCCTCGGTGTGCGAGGCCGACTCGCACTTGGTCGTTTTTTTATTGGAAATGTTTAACAATATTTTTCTTCAAAACCCCATCGCCCAAAAAGACACATTTGAATAACAAAATGTATCTTTTTCTATCATTTTAAGTTGATAAAGAGATGACTTGTTTACCCAAAAATTTTAGGTTTTAGGTATTAAGTTTGAACCTGTATAAAAAGTAAGCAATATGAATGACACTTTGGAAACTATACGACACATGCAAATTTGGAAACTGATGAGTGAAATGACTTTAGAAGTTTATCAACACTTGGTTGACTAACTTATGTTATTATTAAATATAAACTTGATTTAGTTAGTATGAAATAATATTCCATATTGAACTTTATGTGCAGGAATTTAAGCTGGAATTGAATTGAATGTAGACAGTATTCTATAAGGTTTATGCTGTTGACTCTACAAATGTGTTAATCCGCTTCTGAAACTAATCATACCAATATAAAATTACTTGTGTTACACTGGTAACAAGGTAGAATTTCATACTAACTAAATACGAACATATGAAACGTACAGTGACAACGGTATGTCAGTACATACCGTTGTCACTGTGCGTTTCATATTTTCTATATATTTATCCTAAAAAAATGATTGCAATTTATAATAACTCAGCCACAGCAACAAGTAATAATCTATAATCTAAGAACACAAATTTGTTGTTTGTGTGTTTGTCTGTCCGCTCTTTTTCCATTGTCTACGCGTTACCATAGCAACGCGTTACCGAGTCAGCTAGTATATAATAATAACATTTCTTGACCAAAGTAAGCACTGTAAGACTGATGTTATGGATACTAGGGTAACGGATAGACATGTCTATATGTCCTTTTCTAAGAAATATATAACTACCCATGAATCAGTCAAAAATTATTCGTATTCACTTCCAGGACTCGAGCCCAGGACCGTTAGTACGAATGACAGGATCGCTTCCATTGTACTAAATGGTCGTCAAAGTACATCAACAAAATAATATAATTCTTACAAACTAGAAGTTATCATAGAAATAGTTCATCTTTTTCACAATGATATTCAAACCGTTGTAAATACGATTACATAAGGGAAGTACCAATATTCATGTGATCTTAAATTATTTTTTTTATTGTCTTAATAAGAAAAAAGTCGTTGTGTGTACTTATGTACACACGTAAGAAGTTATACTTCTGCGTGTTATAGTTCTTCTTCTTGTAACTAAACAAAAAAAAATAAAAAATTCCAGTGTGCAACTCTTTGTTTGTGAAAAGAAAGATAAATTTATAAATTATATGGTGATCAAAAGATTAGTAGATTTTCTATATATCTGTTTACAGAATGAAAAACCATTAAAATAAACTGTTTTACCAATAATAATGTAAAAATTAAAGATTTTCCTCCCAGGCATCGAAACAAGTATTGGCAATGTTTATATTATTTCGGATGCAACCTTTTTTTCTAATGAAGTATTTAGTACCCAAAATTTTAATATAACCAGTATCAAAACCGATAACAGAAGAAAAAATACTGGTACCTCCACATCTTATGTTAAAGAGTCAATTTACTTCTTTGCCATTATTTTATTCAAAACACCTTTGATTATCTACAATGCAGCAACCATTTAATTAAATGTCATTAATTTATAAAAAACAACGGGTTGCACTCCGGGAGTGCCGGCAGAAGTGAAAACATGAACATTAACGTTGTGCATTTTTGATATTTTGAAATGGTTAAGGAATAATTTCGCACGAATTGCTTTAATGATCAGTATAAAAGTGCTATCATTTATGTGGTAAAATACAATATTCATTTATTGCGCTATCGTATACAAACATGTCAACAAACACACATGCACTCTCGCCCAAGCGCCCTGCGCCGTCTTACGAATTTTCGATCAGGTCACGTGTCCTGACGCGAGTTTAACATTTTATACCCATCCCAAAAAGTGCACAACGCCGCTAAAGAAGTTTTCACTTCAAAAATTAAAAAATATACTTAGACGATTTTCGTATTTTTTGTGATTACAAAAAATATACAAAAAACTTCTTATTTTTGAGAAATTCTAAATTCGGGCTCCGTCACGAGTCACGTCGAGTTCATTAATGAATCAACCAAGTTTAGGATTAGATCGTGACGGAGCGAATTTGAAATTCGCATAAATAAAAAGTTATGACCAAAAAACATTGGCCTATTGAAAAAAGCGCGCGCTTTTTGAAAGTTTTTATTCTTATATAATTTTAAAATTTATCACACTAAACATTATTGATTTTTTTTTGTATTACCCTCCACTCCAATATTTAAAGCGAAGCTTTATGCTTAGCGTCTGCATCGGCTTAGTAAGTCATAAGTCGAGTAGGAACCATAACTTTGTTCGTAAGAACAATACAACATGAATATAAGCGCCACTATTTATCATAATCAACAAAACATTTCAATACGCAAACTCCTCGTTGACAATTTGGGATTGTATATTTATTTATTAAGGCATACGAATACATTTTGCCGTCCGAAGGTTTAGCGTTCATTCCTCTGTAGGGTTTTTAGTTCACAGACCGATGCAAGCACTGGTAAACCACGTTAACTGCATCTACTTACGAAATAGTATACGTTAAGCAGTACTATATTCCGACACATAAGTCACTGTATTTTATTATTAACAAACTAGGGCTTGCAAATACCGGTAATTCAGTATCGATAAACGTAATAAATTGCAAATAGCTGTAGACGGAAATAGCGATATTATCTTCGTGACCGGAAAGCACGGGGCTCTTGTAAACCACAATAGCTTGTCAGCCATCTAATCCGGACAGTAAAATGTAATTTGGTTATTATTTGATGATGACAAGTTGCTCAATTTAGCTGTATGAGCTGTAATTTTTGTTAACATGATGATATTTTTTATAATGACTTAATATAAATAAGTTGACCTCAGTTCATGTTTGAAATACTAAGCGAAGATCTTAAGTTTTGAGGCTTCTGGTGGTAAGTCGTCCAAACTGAACTCGGCTATTTTTCATTTTTTTAAGCTGGTCAAATTTCCAATGTAAAATATTTCCTTAAAATTATTTAAGCGTTTATTTTGTTTCAATTTTAATTTTAATTCTGCATGATGGACAATACCATGCATAAATTATAATCATTTATTTTGTTTTCTGCAGGTAATATCATCGGAAATGATATAAGAAACGTATAGAATCGCTTTCGATACTAAAATTATGACATATTTTTTTTATTTCTTGAATTATATACAAAAGGTGATGAATTGGAATGTAAATTATTGTGAATAGCATTCGAGGCTTTTGTTCGCCAATAAGCGGTTATGATAGGAATTGATTTCATAAGATATAAAATACGTGTGTAAAAAAACAACCACGCCTCCGAGCCCTCAGATGGGATTCGAACCCACGACCTTTCGCAATCCGGGCGACTGCTCTGACCGCTGAGCTACCGAGACGCTGGCAAACGTGTCGAATTTTACAAACGTATTCCAACTTCTACTATGAGCTAGTATCGTTCCACCAATGTTGAACGCTAACTACCTTCAACATTGAAAGTAATATTTTTACAAATATTAAACAATCAATTAAGATGGAACCAGCTATAATTATGTTTTTATTTATTTTTTTTTGCATTCACAATGCAATATTTCTATAAGATATAAAATACGTGTGTAAAAAACAACCACGCCTCCGAGCCCTCAGATGGGATTCGAACCCACGACCTTTCGCAATCCGGGCGACTGCTCTGACCGCTGAGCTACCGAGACGCTGGCAAACGTGTCGAATTTTACAAACGTATTCCAACTTCTACTATGAGCTAGTATCGTTCCACCAATGTTGAACGCTAACTACCTTCAACATTGAAAGTAATATTTTTACAAATATTAAACAATCAATTAAGATGGAACCAGCTATAATTATGTTTTTATTTAATTTTTTTTTGCATTCACAATGCAATATTTCTATAAGATATAAAATACGTGTGTAAAAAACAACCACGCCTCCGAGCCCTCAGATGGGATTCGAACCCACGACCTTTCGCAATCCGGGCGACTGCTCTGACCGCTGAGCTACCGAGACGCTGGCAAACGTGTCGAATTTTACAAACGTATTCCAACTTCTACTATGAGCTAGTATCGTTCCACCAATGTTGAACGCTAACTACCTTCAACATTGAAAGTAATATTTTTACAAATATTAAACAATCAATTAAGATGGAACCAGCTATAATTATGTTTTTATTTAATTTTTTTTTGCATTCACAATGCAATATTTCTATAAGATATAAAATACGTGTGTAAAAAACAACCACGCCTCCGAGCCCTCAGATGGGATTCGAACCCACGACCTTTCGCAATCCGGGCGACTGCTCTGACCGCTGAGCTACCGAGACGCTGGCAAACGTGTCGAATTTTACAAACGTATTCCAACTTCTACTATGAGCTAGTATCGTTCCACCAATGTTGAACGCTAACTACCTTCAACATTGAAAGTAATATTTTTACAAATATTAAACAATCAATTAAGATGGAACCAGCTATAATTATGTTTTTATTTAATTTTTTTTTGCATTCACAATGCAATATTTCTATAAGATATAAAATACGTGTGTAAAAAACAACCACGCCTCCGAGCCCTCAGATGGGATTCGAACCCACGACCTTTCGCAATCCGGGCGACTGCTCTGACCGCTGAGCTACCGAGACGCTGGCAAACGTGTCGAATTTTACAAACGTATTCCAACTTCTACTATGAGCTAGTATCGTTCCACCAATGTTGAACGCTAACTACCTTCAACATTGAAAGTAATATTTTTACAAATATTAAACAATCAATTAAGATGGAACCAGCTATAATTATGTTTTTATTTAATTTTTTTTGCATTCACAATGCAATATTTCTATAAGATATAAAATACGTGTGTAAAAAACAACCACGCCTCCGAGCCCTCAGATGGGATTCGAACCCACGACCTTTCGCAATCCGGGCGACTGCTCTGACCGCTGAGCTACCGAGACGCTGGCAAACGTGTCGAATTTTACAAACGTATTCCAACTTCTACTATGAGCTAGTATCGTTCCACCAATGTTGAACGCTAACTACCTTCAACATTGAAAGTAATATTTTTACAAATATTAAACAATCAATTAAGATGGAACCAGCTATAATTATGTTTTTATTTAATTTTTTTTGCATTCACAATGCAATATTTCTATAAGATATAAAATACGTGTGTAAAAAACAACCACGCCTCCGAGCCCTCAGATGGGATTCGAACCCACGACCTTTCGCAATCCGGGCGACTGCTCTGACCGCTGAGCTACCGAGACGCTGGCAAACGTGTCGAATTTTACAAACGTATTCCAACTTCTACTATGAGCTAGTATCGTTCCACCAATGTTGAACGCTAACTACCTTCAACATTGAAAGTAATATTTTTACAAATATTAAACAATCAATTAAGATGGAACCAGCTATAATTATGTTTTTATTTAATTTTTTTTGCATTCACAATGCAATATTTCTATAAGATATAATACGTGTGTAAAAAACAACCACGCCTCCGAGCCCTCAGATGGGATTCGAACCCACGACCTTTCGCAATCCGGGCGACTGCTCTGACCGCTGAGCTACCGAGACGCTGGCAAACGTGTCGAATTTTACAAACGTATTCCAACTTCTACTATGAGCTAGTATCGTTCCACCAATGTTGAACGCTAACTACCTTCAACATTGAAAGTAATATTTTTACAAATATTAAACAATCAATTAAGATGGAACCAGCTATAATTATGTTTTTATTTAATTTTTTTTGCATTCACAATGCAATATTTCTATAAGATATAATACGTGTGTAAAAAACAACCACGCCTCCGAGCCCTCAGATGGGATTCGAACCCACGACCTTTCGCAATCCGGGCGACTGCTCTGACCGCTGAGCTACCGAGACGCTGGCAAACGTGTCGAATTTTACAAACGTATTCCAACTTCTACTATGAGCTAGTATCGTTCCACCAATGTTGAACGCTAACTACCTTCAACATTGAAAGTAATATTTTTACAAATATTAAACAATCAATTAAGATGGAACCAGCTATAATTATGTTTTTATTTAATTTTTTTTGCATTCACAATGCAATATTTCTATAAGATATAATACGTGTGTAAAAAACAACCACGCCTCCGAGCCCTCAGATGGGATTCGAACCCACGACCTTTCGCAATCCGGGCGACTGCTCTGACCGCTGAGCTACCGAGACGCTGGCAAACGTGTCGAATTTTACAAACGTATTCCAACTTCTACTATGAGCTAGTATCGTTCCACCAATGTTGAACGCTAACTACCTTCAACATTGAAAGTAATATTTTTACAAATATTAAACAATCAATTAAGATGGAACCAGCTATAATTATGTTTTTATTTAATTTTTTTTGCATTCACAATGCAATATTTCTATAAGATATAAAATACGTGTGTAAAAAACAACCACGCCTCCGAGCCCTCAGATAATCTCAGATAAATAAAAACATAATTATAGCTGGTTCCATCTTAATTGATTGTTTAATATTTGTAAAAATATTACTTTCAATGTTGAAGGTAGTTAGCGTTCAACATTGGTGGAACGATACTAGCTCATAGTAGAAGTTGGAATACGTTTGTAAAATTCGACACGTTTGCCAGCGTCTCGGTAGCTCAGCGGTCAGAGCAGTCGCCCGGATTGCGAAAGGTCGTGGGTTCGAATCCCATCTGAGGGCTCGGAGGCGTGGTTGTTTTTTACACACGTATTTTATATCTTATAGAAATATTGCATTGTGAATGCAAAAAAAATTAAATAAAAACATAATTGATTTCATAGTTAATTGCTTCAATTTGCCTTAAACAACTTAAAAGAATGTTTAGAATGTGCAACTTAGTCAGATGATTGTTGAGTGAAGCTCTGAAAGAGTGAAACTCTCTTTTAGACAACTCACAAATTTCGCTTGTCTCCCTCCTGCTACTTAACGGTTCAACCTTTTCGAACAAATTTTGGCATGAACATACATAATTATAACCTGACGGACATAGGCTATGCAAAAAAAATATATACTTTAACATGGAGGAATAATCACCGAAAGAAAAATTCAAAAGCTTATCACAGCCAAACCGCTGATACTACATTGATGAAATTTGGCGCCAAAACTCACATTGTGGTCGTGACTAATGTGCAAAAAAAATTTTGAAATCGGACATACCATGGAGGAATAATCACCGAAAGAAAAATTCAAAAGCCGATCACAGCCAAACCGCTGATACTATATTGATGAAATTTAGCGCCAAAACTCACATCGTGGTCGTGACTAATGTGCAAAAAATGGTTTTAAAATCGGACATACCATGGAGGAATAATCACCGAAAGAAAAATTCAAAAGCTGATCACAGCCAAACCGCTGAGACTACATTGATGAAATTTGGAGACAAAACTCACATCGTTGTCGTGACTAATGTGCAAAAAAAGTTTTGAAATCGGACATACCATCGAGGAATAATCACCCTTCAATAATCTAATTCAAAATCATTGAAAAAAAGTTCACGTGCAAAATAAAAATTTTCAATTTCATATGTGCAAAGTCCAGCGAAGCCCTTTTCGGATCATCTTGTATTAGCTCTGCATCACAGAACTTCTAGCTTCGAGCGGCGGTAGCCGCGAGAGGCAACCAGTTTGGTGCGCAATATTTTCCAGGCAATTGTTAATGATTAAGGTGAGGTTAGGTTAGATAAGGTCAGGTGGTGAGTAGGCATGGGAACGTTATACCAAAAAGTAACTAAAAACCGTTTTGAATTTCATACCGAAACATCACGTTACCGCAAAACGTAAAACCGTTTTTCTCATAACCAACGCAATGCAACCAAAACTAAAAACCGCGCACCGCGCCGCGCCGGCCGCCACGATCGCGTAAATGAGCCATAAGAGTGGTAAATGCAATAATAAAACAAATAATTTTGTAATTTTATCAGAAATATTATCAAAAAAATCGAAATGCAAATTATTGTAAATAACACGATTTTTATTCATATATCTCATTTATTTACGCTATATTAAAGATGGCACTGATTTAAAGAGGCAGTTGTAAATAGCAGTTTTGGTAGGTTAAAAATTATAAATGGCACGTTTAATAACTAGTTCAGCAGTAAAAAACTATATAAGCAGTAAAGTAAACAAAAATGAGAAATAAAAAATAATGAAATGGATCAGTGAATATAAAATTGAGCAGGAAAATAATTAAATGGACGGTAAAAATTATTGAACGAGCGGTTAGTAATAAATCGGAATTTGTCGGTAAAAAATCTCATTCTAAGCAATTCTCATTATAACCTAACCTAACCTAACCAACCCTGTGATTAGTCGTTTTCGCCACTTCTCATCTCAATGAATTTGAGTTCGGGTGTCACCGCTCGCTATGATCTGCCGACTATTTATCGAACCGCTCATTCCGTCATTTGTCCCGCTGATTCAGTTATTTGACTGCTCAATTATTTTTAGAATTGACATTGTATGACAAATTAACCGACTAATTGATTTTTTATTCCTGTCCATGTTTTACTGTCGCAATGATTAATCAACCGCCATTAAATTAAATAACTGCTCAATATGTTTTCCAACTGATCATAATAACATCTCGAATATTTAAACAACAGCTCAAAAAATTAGCTCCCATTAAAGATTACTAGTTCATATATTTTAATTTTAACAAACTAGTCCTGTCTAGTAAAAACTCAAAGGGATATCGTCATAACCATAATAACGTTAAACTAAAACAAAAACTTGCGTTACGTTACCTAACATCGTTTTCGTTTCATTCGTTTCGCAGTAGCCAAACCATCTCGTCAACCGCGGTAGTGAAAACCAAAACTGAAAACGGTTTTTAATAACGTTATGGAAACTTTAAAAACCTTACGTAACGGTTTTCAAAAATTAGCCAAAACGCCCATATCTAGTGGTGAGGTAAGGTAAGGTAGTGCTTCGCTCAATATTTGCAAACAGCAGCATGCATTGCAGACCTAGTATATGGTACAATATGACTTTGTTCTTTCTGAGTTTATATTCATACACAATGAATCTAGTGTTCTCAAAATTACAAGGTTGCTAGATTGCGAAAAAACATACATAGCAGCTGAACATATTTTTGGTTATGTGTATGTTTTCAAACACGCAATTGTTACTACAATCGCGTCTAAGTTTAGATTTTAAATTAAGAACGTAGTACATATTAATGTCTTTCGTATTTGAAACCTGTTCTATGGAGGTGCAAATGTTATTTTTTGACGTGACAACGTCTTATAAATTGGTTTGCCGGGTGACACTTCAAGAAACTGAGTTACGCTCCGCTCACGTTATGCGCTTACAATGAGAGCGAGTGAGAGGCACGCGTCCCTTCCACTCGGGCATGGTTAGCCCGCCTAAGAGCGAGAGAGACAGACATAAAAAGTGGAAGGGACGCGTGCCTATAAATTAATGTTTTAAATATAATTCTTTGTATAAATAAATGTTTTAAATTGTTACTATTATTTCATCCTTCTTCCTACTATACGAATAGGAATAAAAAAAAAAAAATAATAATAGTGAATAATAGTGAATAGTGAATTAAAAATAATTTTAATTCACATTAAAATTATTTTACCGCTCAAAGTCGTTGTCACGTAAAACTTTCGCCCGTATACCGACTTTACAGGCAACCAACCAGTTTTTTAACTTAGAATAGGTTTGCTCTTGGTCCTACCAACCCCGGGGGACAAGACAGGAACCATGATAGATTCACATGCAACAGAACAATAACTTAGTCTTATAATAATAATATAAGGTTACCCTAGTCAAATAAATGAGTAATTCCCATGGATCAGCTTCAATGACGCAATGTCTGTTACGCCATAACTTCCCGAGAAATCTTAACCGATTTTAATAATTTTTGTGTGCAATCAAATCAATACATTTAGAACCAGATTGTGACGGAGCCCGAATTTAGATATTCACAAAAATTAAAAATTTATGACCAAAAAACATTGGCTCTATGGGATTTCGAAAATCGCGCGCTTCTTAAAAGTTTTCATTATTATGGAATTTTAAAATTTACTCAATATTATTGATTTTTTTTCTTAAATTTTTACGATCCGCTTCAATTTATGATGCTAGCGAAGCTTTATGCTTAGCGGCTGCATCGCCTAGTATTCCTATAAATATAAAATAAACACCCATGATTGAAGTACAAATGGTCGTTTTTATCACAATAATATCTGTCCCTCCTGGGATTCAATCTAAGGATCGTTTGGTTTGCTATACAGGACGTCAATTTTATGAGACTAATTAGAGATTATTAGGTATAACTGTAGTTTATATACATGTACATTATGTAATGTGTATTTATATATACGACAATTTGTCTATTTTTCCTTCGTCCATTAGGTTTTAAGTACTTCTTCTTTTGAGTTTTACAAATATAATAATATTACCAAATTTAAATTTTTAAATTTATTAATATTATTTTATTTCCTAAATTTGTCGTTTATTCCCTGTATGTTATTGCAATGTTCAGGGATACTTAGTTTAAGTAAGTACAGATACTTGTTGACTTTGTTGTAATCAACGATATAATGATATCATAACACTATTAGTATTGTCATAACAAAATAATTTTGTTTTTTTTGTGGATTGTGTATGGTGACGACGTATTATATTGTAAATGTCGTTACTTCTGTTAAAGCTGACGAGTTTCTTGCGCCCATTCTTCTTGTCAGTTAAAAGACGTTCTGAATGAGTGGTAGGTATAAATGTTGGACGATTCAAAACAACTTATTTTTAAGTGCATTTGAATAAAGGTATTTTTCATTTCATTTAATTTCAAAAGTATTTAGTAATATCTCCTCTTTTATATATATTTTAATCTTTTGTAGGCAATTAAAAATTTTAGTGTTATTTTGTTAATGACACCATTTTATAATATAAACCTCTACTCACACTGACAATCTCGAGATTGTTTTAATAAATATTTAATACAAAATTAAGCGGTTTATTTTTTCATATTTAATAAACAGCAATACTTATCACACTATCACTGTGAAACCTCGACAGTGTCGATGTTGTTAATAATTCATAAATTTTAGTTATTTTACACAACAAACTTTAGTTTGAATGCAGCTTTATAGCATAAAATATAAGAAACGTAATTACATGACATAATAGCTATAATTTAAATAACGACGTATTGATCTCATAATTATGCAAATTATATTGATATAAACATTAAACACTCGATAGCAAACGGTATTCCTAATCAATCACAATTTGCATAACCACATAAGGAATATTAAATATCTACTAGCGGCCCGTCCCGGCTTCGCACGGGTGGACAAAATTCTTTAATTTTTTTCTATTATTAAATATTTTTCCGTTAGCGCCATCTAGCGTTCGGTAGACGAACTACTTGTGGTTAACGCGTTGCTATGGTAACGTAATGGATACAATGGAAAAAGAGCGGGAAAAAGAGCGAACAGACAAACACACAAACCACTGTGATCTAAGATTATAGATTAGTTAAAAATAAACACAGAGTTTCAATTTGAAGATATTTCTTTAAAGTTATTGTTGAATTATTTTTTTCGAAATCTTTTAAGTCGCTTTTTTACTTTTTGTGCGTCTTGTAAGTAAAGGGTATAGGTAGGTACCTACTTTATTTCTGAATCGGTTTTGCTAAATGTGAGTTTTTTCTTATTGGTAAGTAAGAAGTTGTGTTGACAAAAATTTTGTATTAAGATAAGGGTTTTTTTAGTTTTTCGTGTTTTTCATGTAAAATCTCAATGTTTTTACAAAAAAAAAAACTAGTTATACTATTTATTGCAGTAGGTACTAGCCGCTCGTTACTGATACGTGCGGGTGCATAGTGTATAAATTAAATGCCCAAATTATATTACTTATTTAAGTGGACTAGTTTTATTACCATGTTGTTTAAAATACCTCTGCAAATAGCTCTCTTTTTGTATAAAAAAGTAAAAAATTGTTACTGTGAAATTATCCTTACGAAATAGATTTCTTTTATCACGCACTTTTCTTTACCCCTTATTACAATAATTCCACAGTGCATTATTAGCTTTAACAATATAACTACACGAAAATATTTTTTTTTATAAGACATCACTTAAATTTTTTGAATATTTATCACTTATATTTATTTCTTACCGTTTCTCTACTATAATGTGCATTTACGCCTTGAAGAAAATATCAAAATTCAGACTAAAAACTGTATCAAAATCCAATATGGGCACTTTACAGAAATCTATATATATAAAAATGAAACCCGTTTTCCGTTGTCACGACATAACATGAAAACGGCTTGACCGATTTGGCTGATTTTTTTTTTCTAGTTTTCTAATACTCTGTACAAGGTTCTTACGGAAAAAAAATATAAAGAAAATCTCTCAGAAAGATTGAAAAATATAACGTAACGAATGTCAACGTCATTCAATTTAAAACCAAAAATCTGTGGTAATCTGTGACACCACGTCGATAACCGCGCTGACAAATGTCAACGTCATTCAATTCAAAGCTACGCTAAGGCGGTACGAAGTTCGCCAGGTCAGCTAGTATCTTATAAATCTATACTAATATTATAAATAAGTAAAGTTTGTGTGTTTGTATATTTGTTAAATTGTAAGGGGTAATCTCGGGATCTACTGAACCGATTTTAAAAATTCTTTCACCAATAGAAAGGCACATTATTGCTTAGTGTCATAGGCTATATTGAATGCTAGAAAAAAATTAAAGAATTTTGTCCACCCGTGCGAAGCCGGGACGGGCCGCTAGTATCTTATAAACAAATAAGTTCGGTCCTCTTTCGGTTCGGTTTACTTTCCTCCTTAAATACTGACCAATATCTTAAAACTCGATATTTTTTCTCATTTTATTTTGGCTTGGTCCTTTTTTTAGTCTTGTTCTCTTTATGAGTTTGGTATAAACTATATTACAAAGAAGCAATATTATCATGTAAACATTCATATAATATAATTTAATGTGGCCTCAGTCACTTTATATATCTGAGTCATAGTGAATTACATTCAATTACGCTTTTTTGTCAGGCCCTCTTAAAATTACTGCGGTAGTAGCGTGTTGGTCGAGTCATTATGAAATATATTCTTGAGCGATATCTCATACATCATACGAAATAAATATTTTTGTGGATGCAGTTCTTCTTTATATTGTTTTTTGGAGCGAAGCGAGCGTTGCTCCCATGGATCTTTTTCAATGACGCGATGTCTGTTACGCCATAACTTCCCGAGTTCTTAACCGATTTTAATAATTTTGGACCAAATTGTGACGGAGGACCCAAATTTTGAATTTCGCAAAAATAAAAAAGTTATGAACAAAAAACATTGGTTCTATGGGATTTCCCATTGAAAAAAAATGCGCCTATACGAGTTATCTTTCTTATAGAATTTTAAAATTTACATAAGATTATTGATTGTTTTTTATATTTTCTTTTAGTATTACGCTCCGCTCCAATATTTATGATGCTAGCGAAGCTTTATGCTCAGCGACTGCATCGCCTATAGTCCATTTTTTTTAGCATTAGAAATTATATATACAAAGAAGCAGTGGTGGCTAACCTTGTGCTGGAGTCCACTTTGACCGGCTTTAGGTTCGTCCATTGTTGAACAGATTAAATAACAAATAACAACAAAAACTTTTAACAAAAAACTTCATCAAAAACAATAGAAACTTAACAATAAACCAAAGAAAATAGTCAAAACAGATAAATGCAGACGTTGACATTTGCCGCTATTATTGCAAATGGCGGCCATGTTAAGCAACCATTTTAAAAAGCACCTAATATGGTAAGTATTACAACATCTGCTAGTACTTTTTAATTTTGTCGTGTCAAAATGACCAACGTTTCGTTCCACAAGTTTGTAACATCTGCTTCTTAAGGTACTTTTTAGTGTAAACTTTTCACGATGTTACGTTTTGCTTGTTACATTATATGTGTACAATAAAGTACCCAAATTTTGTTCTTTCTAATGCTAAAAAAAACGGACTATAGTTATATTTAATCCTGACGTTCACGTGACATCCTGTGCTCACAGCTGTAAAGCAGTCGAAATGTCAGGATTAAATATAAAAAACAAAATAAAACGCGGCGTTAATTCAGCAATTATTTTATTCAACTGTTCGATAGGTGCATAATGTAAGAACTAAATATCCTTAGAAAATATGTGTGCGCAATGAATAATTTTAAGTATTAATATTTCTAGTGTTCGGTTCAGTCTATGTCATGGCCCTGCGTATGATAATGCTGCCTACCGTCACGATCGATCGTTTTATTTACTATATTTTTCCACGTTTCCGTATCCGTCTAAATGTTACCGTTATGAATCATTCTAGGAACGAACTGCAGATCCTTTAACTGCTCTAAAGGAAACGCCCATTAATCTATGATTTGGATCGACGTTGTAAGCCCTTAGAAAACCTTGTGACTAAAGAATTTATTAGCGTCTTGAAACTACCGTAAGTAATTCGAAAAGTAGTTTGAATAATCCTTGAGCTATTGCCATTCCGCATATAGTAAACAATACGTGTTAATTATTTTAATTTTGACGTGACAACGTCTTATAAATTGGTTTGCCGGGTGACACTTCAAGAAACTGCGTTACGCTCCGCTCACGTTATGCGCTTACAATGAGAGCGAGTGAGAGGCACGCGTCCCTTCCACTCGGGCATGGTTAGCCCGCCTAAGAGCGAGAGAGACAGACATAAAAAGTGGAAGGGACGCGTGCCTATAAATTAATGTTTTAAATATAATTCTTTGTATAAATAAATGTTTTAAATTGTTACTATTATTTCATCCTTCTTCCTACTATACGAATGAATATTCACATTAAAATTATTTTACCACTCAAAGTCGTTGTCACGTAAAACTTTCGCCCGTATACCGACTTTACAGGCAACCAACCATTTTTTTTTTATTGTTTAAATCATTTTGCTAACCCTGATTTTGACAACTCAATACTAGTTAGCGACCATCTAAATTATTATTATTATACATGTAGTTACCGCTACGTTACATTATCTTGTATACTAATATAGTGTCGTGTAGTCTCTGTTAGAAAAGCGTCCAATAATTTTGGAGATAATGGCAACCCCAGACACCCCACTCCCATTTCAACTTCCATTTTTGGACTTCTTTCAATTGAAATAATGATATTAATATATAACGTAATATTTATTTACTCTGTGCTATAATTATAAAGATAGAGGAAGAGAGAAAGAGCAGATTTCGTAATCTTTTTTGTCTATTGAATTCACCAAGAGAAAGAAAATACTTGAAGAAATCGCGTTTTATTTGGAACTTTTGACCTGACTTTGAATTAAATAGAAGTCTGAATTGTCTTTGGATCTTAGTCAGAATCTTAGTGTCAGCACTAATATTCAAAAACAGTAATTTTTAGGGTTCCGTTCCTCGAAAGGAAAAAACGGAGCCATATAGGATCACCTTGTTGTCCTCCGTCTGTCAAGACGTACGTCCGTCTGTCAAGACCCTTTTTCTCAGGAACACGTGGACGTATCAAGCTGAAATTTATTTCATATACTCAGGTCTACTGTCCCTTGGAGCTGTGAAAAATTCAAACTTCTAAGCCAACGCAATCAAAAGATACAGCCGTTTATGCCGCAAAATTCCGCAAATTTTCGGCACTCGCAAGGGAATCAAAACCTACAGGGTACTTCCCGTGAACTCAGAATCTTGAAATTTGATGCAAAGCAACGTCTTATAGCACAGATAAAGGAAAAATTGCGAAAACCGTAAATTTTTAGTTACATCATATAATAAAAATATTTTACGGAACCCTCGGTGCGCGAGTCCGACTCGTATGCTTATATCATTTCTTTCGAAATCACAGACATACTTCAAAAGACAATATTTATTTTCATAACCTATACTTTACTAATTTTTCGTAATATTTTTTAACATGTGTTTATAAATTTATTTTCAATAGCAATTCGAACGAAGAGAGCGGAGCTCCCATGGATCAGATTCAATGACGCAACATCTGTTACGCCATAACTTCCCGAGTTTTAAATCGATTTAAATAATGTTTGTAAGGAAAAGAATCAACATATTTAGATCGTGACTAATAAAAAAGTTATGACCAAAAAATATTGACTCTATTTGATTTTCCATTGAAACCAATACTGCGCGCTTTTTTAAAGTTTTCATTCTTATAGAATTTTAAAATTTATTTAATATTATTGATTTTTTTAGTATTATGCTCCATTCCAATATATGGTGTTAGCGAAGCTTCATGTTTAGCGACTGCATGACCTAGTTTAATTAGAGTTGAATATCCAAGTACAAACCAATATATGCATATAGATTAGGAAAGTATATTAACGTTACATTTTACGTGATCGAGATTTTCCGGTATGTATGTAGTCTGTACAATACCTACATTGATAAAAAATTGAGTTCACCGCCTAGGTTTCGGGGTGGCGTACTAAAGTTGACCGGCTTTTACTTTGATGTACCGAAATTATAACAATTGGTAGGTAAACACCTTAATTCTGTGAACAATTTTTAAGACGTACAAAGACCAGAATTCGCTTATGTTGTGTATTGGTATCATTGCATAATCGAAAAGTCCACCGGCCTTAAGTTGTGTTCGCGTTGTGCGTGGCGCGTTCGCAAATTGACGTCACGCGTGTCTAAACACACGTAACAGTGGCAAACGTGATTTCCCGTTGTAAATTTTGGTGCTTAAAAAAACTATGTGAATCATTCCTCATTATCTTTAACAGTCGTGGGGATAACCTGGTGCGTATATAGACAAAATTTCTTTGAGAAGATATTTTTGATTATATGAATGACTTTATTTAGAATTGACCACGCCATTCGATGTAGTTGATGCTTTTTAAATAGCTTTTCCTGTTATTCCTCTTTTTGCGGTGACCTAGTATTGCCTTTAAAAACAAAAGACTTCTTATTTTACTTCAATTCAAAACTTATTAAACACTTATTAAAAAATAATGTTTATCTATAAACTAATGTTTATCAAACACTTATTAAAAAATATTATTTGCTACCTCACGATGCGCCTACCGCACATTTAAATAAGACCACTTTAACCGGATTTACAGGGCGTATATTCGGGTTTCTTAATTTTACTACTAGCTTTTCGACGGAGCTTATGGTTCAGATGTAGGTAATAAAATAACCAACTCTCCAAAACTTTTAATAGAGCACATTACTAACTACTTAATTTGGTATGGAAACCGTCAGTCTCAGTTGTGGTGGTACTCAGTAGTTTTACTTTACCTTTATTATACAAATCATTGAAAAGGTAAAGTAAAACTACTGAGTACCACCACAACTGAGACTGACGGTTTCCATACCAAAATCCATGCGTGATAAGGGAGATGCCTCGCTACTGAGACGCACGCACGCCAACAGCGTCATGTGCGCGTTTGCGGTTAGGCGGGAACCATTTCTACATTTACACCAGCATTGGGTGGCGTCCAGTTACTCACAACACAAACACTCATGCAGCATCTGTACATCGCACCCGTAAGTCCAGAGTGCGAAGACCCGGTTTATTCAATTCACGCTTAACCAGGTGCAGACACGTAGGTACCTGGGCACTTCTCTTCCCCACGACTTGGCGTACCATAGCCGAGGTGCTAGCTCTTAGAGGCGCCCTATGGCACCCTGTGCTCCTTATCCGGCTAGAGCGCCGTAGTGATTCTATGCTAGTACGGAGACTCCCTCATGGGAGTCGTCCATCTAGAAAACCACTATGGTGGCTCGCTACTCTCGGCTTGAGGTCCATTTAAGGATTTCGCCGTCCCAAAACCCGGTATCGTTCTTGAGGTCATCTGCGACCAACATCAAAAAAGGGGGTAGCTCTTGATATAGCGAGAGAATCATCGTCCTAGTCGAAATCGAACGCCTCCCCATCAAAAAATAAAGGAGGGGGTTGCCATAATCTCCACACGCCCTTGTAAATTGATAACAGATACATAGCAGCAAAATACCATAATTCGGAAAACGCTGCTGGCCATTTTGTAGTCTGTGGGAGGTGTATGATCTTTACCTCCATCAATATCTTTAGTCTCCTTTAACCAGACCCCCCTTTCCCACTGGCCACTCTGTGCAAATGCCTAGGGCCCCGCGATCGATAGGGCCCCCCTAGTTCCTGTCAGACATTAAACCAATACCGACAGTTATTACTGAAACACATATTTTATTAGAGTTAATCGAGCCTCAATCAGGGACTATATTATCGACTTGCTTATTAGCTTTTGCATGCGCGAAATTACTCTACTCTCGCCCAAAATAAGGCTATTGAATTTCAGAATGATTAGATAATTTTAAATATGTGAGTATCGCCCCAGTTAAATTAAAGTTTATGTATTAATCTATTGACTGTCAATAAAAAAATCTGAAACCTCATTTATCTACTTTCATTGTCTATTCTAGTAATCAAAAAGTGTTATGTCAAAGTCATAGGGGCCCGATTATTCTTATATGCCTTTGAAGGGTTGGTGTTATTCTTCTCTGCCGAACACCACAATACTGAAAATATTTCAATGATGTGTGGCGAAATGAATATTAACATGTAATTGCAAATTGTAATTAATTTAATTTTAATATCTTATATAAACTGAACATTATATATGTACCTATACTTATAGACTGCTCGCGACATGAAAATCAAAAAGAAAAAAGATAGTCCGTGTGTGTGTTCTTCCAAGTATTCATATAAAACACACACATTCATAAACTTATTTAAATATAATAAATATATTTACTAATTAATTAATTACGTTATATTATACTTATACATTGCTCTTTATTTCGAGATCTACAGTAACGCCATCTCAACGAAAACAATAAGTACTTTGTTCTACTTACTTGTGTAGTAGTTAATTTGTAGATAAAAAATTATATTTTTTTAAGGAAATGATCAATGTTATTATTTATCGAGGTATAATCACGTTAAAAGTGAAAAGTACAAGAGTACATTCAGCTTTAAAAATAGTAGACTTTTATTAGAAATTGGGTAGGACCTATGTATATACAAATTATTAAAGTCTAAGACTAAAACCTTTATAACAATGGTTATTCAGATACCATTATCTACCTAGGTACTCTTAATTGAACAAAATAAAAATCTTACAGTTGGTGATGTCACCTATATATTTCAATGTGAACTTGTACAAGGATACTTCAATTCAACAAACCATTTAGTTTATAACGTCGCCAACAGATGTCCCTACGTGTCTCTAGCTGGCGTTCTCTATCTATGTAAAGATATATGCATGCAATGTTTTTGTTAGTATGAAAGTGAAAGACTTGTTTGTTTTCTTTTTATGTATTCAAAATAGTGTTTTTTAAATGTAAATTAATGAGTAAATAACGTTTTGTTCCATGAACGATGACTTGGATTAGTGAGAAATATATTTTTGAAGCATTATGACGATTTATTGTCTCTATAAGGTAGGAATATGCACTTTTTAAACTTACTCATATATAAAACAACTATTTCCTTTTTTATAATATTAAGTGTTTTATGGTATAGGTGTCATCTTACACTATTGTTAACCAGTCACATTTATTGTAATAAGTAATTTTACCCGGTTCGATTGCAGAAAGTTGAATGACCTTTCGTCCTATCCCAAATTATTGTAGGGCGCACCGTGTGGTGCACTTCGTTGTTATGGTTACAATTCCTAGTTATTTTTATATGCACAATAAATTGTACAACACTATGTACTAAAATGAAGGTTTAACTAATATATGTAAGAGTACAACAAAATCTTAATACATTTTAATTACCAATAAAAGTATTAAGTAAATATCTAATACCGATAATTAAAGATTTTTTTTTCTTTTTAATAATTTCCCAATGAAAACAAATCCATTATATACACAAATAAAAAAAATTGTAGTAAAATCAATTCCAAAAATGTAAAGATTATTTACACGATATTGTCACATTTTAACAACAATTGTGTTTTCTGCGGATAATATCACATCAATTTGCCACAAATTGCCACTTATTTCTAAATAATATTTAACTCTATAGAATACGCAGATTTGGAGATGAAAATAGAATAAACAAATGGATCATTTTTTGATAAGTTGATGTGATATTAACTGTACCTATTTTTATCTTTGAGATTTTTTCCTTAAAAGAAGAAATTTGTCTCTGGCTATCTGTAGCACCGACGATACAATTAAGCTTAGTGTACGAATATAACAATAGATGTCGCTACTAGTACAATAAATATTTCAAATCCACTAATGTTGAAATATTTATGTTATCTTTTTTTATATGTTAAGCAGCTACAAATGTCACAGACAGCCCAAATCCCTTAAGAACTGATAAGAATTCTATGCGCATTGATAAGGAGTTAAAAATCGAATGAGGAGGGTGTGATTTTGGACCAGTTTGGACCAGAATTTTATTGATTAATGAATCATGTAGCGAAGGTTCTTGCTTTTTGTAGTAAGCAGCTGCAACTGCCTTATAGTGTTTCAAATATTACACTAGATGTCGCAATTAGCACAATAATGTGTTTACTGCTATTGATCGTTATATGTACAATTTTATACGTCGGATGCACTCTATTTTATTATAAGTATTAATCCTAATTTCAATATCAAATCAATATCGTTTAAGACTTCTCTTAAAATTTGATCTCAATCAGTAGTTTTAATAAATATAATATGTATTTTTTATAAAAAAATATTACAAAATGAAAGACACGAGGCGTTTATTATTATTTTGAACGTATAAATAAATCTATTTACTGAGTTTTAACTTAAATTCTTTAAAAATCAATTTATCACTACACCATATAATTATCAACTTCCTACATGTTTTACGAGAATTAAAAAATAAAATGTCAATATGCAGTATTAGATAGATAGATTAGATTTGTGACTTTATTCTATTCAAAAATCTAGTTTCTATAAAAACCTGGAAAATCTTAAATCCCAAAGAAGGATGACCACTTCTAATACTTGAATCGAACTTTTTGCCTTAGTGTACCACAATACTGAAACCGTAATATTAACTTTTCTGTATCAGTTACGGTGTGAGTGATGTGGTAACGGGTACATAACCCTTAATTACTTGCATGAAGTCAAAGCAGTTTCGCATTAAAAATTAAGCAGATGCCGCGGTGCTACGCTAGCTAGCTTCACATAACTCGCGTCAGAGTTTGCAATTTAGCAGCGATCTAGCCATGGAAATGGAAGGAATCGTCGCTGCGCTCTTGAGCAGTGACCCCGTGCGAGTCATTACGTTACTTTTTTGAAAGAGGTGGGTTGCTTTTTTTATGTGTATTGTTAATAAAATGAATATAATTATTTGTGCAGTGAATAAATTTATGAGCACATGAAATTGTGCAATGGTTGGCAGAGGTTTGTGACAAAGGACAAGTTTGAGGGTCAGATTTTGATTGGAATTAGACGAGATAACACAAAGTGATCAAGACAGTGCTAGTGACAGCTTTGCAACAACTACTCGAGGAAAGCGGATCGAAAAGTATCAACGAAATGAAAAATACTGCCAACAGTGTAATAATATTTTTATTAATTCGGAGAGTTCCTAAAAATTTTTCCAATTTTTATATATATAAGTACTCATTGCCAATTTCGATAGATATTTTAAATTACTTTATTTTTGTTTAATTAGATATTACCTCATGTTATTTCTTTTAAAAATTATAGAACTAATAAAGTACTTTAATAATCCAAAAGTTATATTACTTATAAATTTAACATATAATAAAAATAATTCCTACATTTTGGTGCGCTTTCGACCCATGCGAGGAGCTATGTAATGTTCTTCGTGTGAGTAATTGAGGGTTAAGTCAGTAACAACTTGTTTCTTAATTAAAACAACAACACATCTATTTATATACTTATTTTGAATTCAGAACAATGTCTATTATTATAATTATATTCTCTATGGGGTCGAATAAGCTCACTGTTATGAGAGTATTATTAATCGTGAATATTCCTGACACTGGAAGAAAAATATTCATCTGCAGTAATGCTTATAAAAGAGGATGACATTTTAAGTAAAACACATCTTAGTAACTTAGAAAGTTGTCATTTGGCAACAATATTACCCTTTCCCGTCTGTTTATCTTAGGATTACTTTCATTTAATCCAATCCATTGATTACACAAGTCAACAAAATTTGACAAAGTTTCTTACCCAGACACCTGAGTATATTTTCCCGAAGGATTTTGGTGTGCTGAATCCAAATCCGGTCGCAGAATTGCTCTATCACGTCAGGTTTATGAGATCTGAATCTAACCTAAACTAAACTAATGACAGTATAGGTAGTATGAAGAAAAATTGAGAAAAATGAACTTCATTATACTATATCTCAGCAAAAAAAAAAGAATTTGTAAACAAACTCAACGCCATTTGAAAATTCAAGACTTGTACTTTAAGATTACCCCTGTAGTTTCTAAGGTATACTTAAAACTAAAGGATCAAATAACCTCAAAAATGGGCGAAAATGGCGTTTTTTGCGCTTTTAGGTTAGAATATCACAAAAAACTGACGTGATAGAGCAATTCTGCTACCGGATTTGGGTTCAGCACACCAAAATCCTTCGGAAAAGTATACTCACGTCTCTGGGAAAAAAAATTGTTGACCTGTGATTATTGACCTATTAAAGTTGTTAAGAGTTGCGATAATAAAACAATCTTAAAATCACTTGTTTTATGCTTATACGTTGTTTGGCATAATTTTAAAAATCATAATATTATATCTATATCCTATATCACTTACCGGTTAGTAATATATAAAATTATATATAATCTATCTTATCAGCAAGATATATCAACGTATGCCTTTGATTTTATGCCAAAGTTAATTAGTAAAAAAGAAATTATGCGAAAGAAAGGGATGCCATCAGTAAATGTTTTCCTTTTTTTATTTATTTATTTATTTATTTATTTATTTATTCATAGGCATACTTACAGCTAGACATACAAAACATTTTAAACAAATAACACTTATTAATAATAGACATATATGTAAGCCCTTTCAAGTATACACAGCATTCTTATACAAAATCTGTGTTTTTTAAATGTGTAAACACTACATTTTAAATGCTCGTTAACCTACAAGTAGAAATCCAAAAGACTATAATAACTTTCCATCGTAAGTTCACAAATCTGTTCTTTAAATGAAAATAGCATGGGAATAATCGCTATAAACCATATGGATCCAATATACAGTGCCGAATTTACACATTTGCCGCCCCAAAGCTATAAAATTTTTGCCGCCCCTACTGACCTCTAAAATTAGAATCACTGTTCACACTTACGTTAATTCCTTTTTTAGGGAAAAATCTAGTTTCAAGATTTTTTTTACAACTTTTTGGGTATATTTTTAAGCTAATAAAAGCAAATATTTGTTTTTACTGCACTATTACTTACTTTTTTCTGTACTAATTTTGCCGCTCCCTAATTTTGCCGCCCTAAGCTTCAGCTTTTTCAGCTTCTATGGTAAATCTGGCACTGCCAATATACCTTTGCGCCGCCGCTCGCTAGAGGGCCGGTCGCATCAGACGAAGGCTTCTGAACTTTCCCGGGTACAAGTCAATACCAAGTGTTGTTTAGTCAGTACGAGTCTGACATAATTTCGAAGCCGGGCCGGAGTATCCATAGAGGATTCACCACCTCCCTCCCCCAAATCCCGAGGGTGCCCAGTCTCTAGGATCACAAAAAAAAAATACCTTTTTTTGTCGCACAGTAGAAAAATCCTTGACTACATTAGATATGATAATGATACACTTTTAGCGATTATTAGGATATTCTGATAACTTAAGGATATCCGTAAGACATTTTAATCCTTATAACAAAATTAGTGTAATACTCACAAAATTGCACCTGGTTATTTATAAATCAAATACATTGTTTTAAATTATGTATTTATCGTTGTAAATTACACTACCTATTATAACTTATCAGTGATCGCTTATCTTAAGCCGCATAGCCATCCATCTGTAATTATAAAATACTAAAAAATTACATACAAAAATCTGAGGCCGAAATTAAGACTTTAATGGCTGCTTGGCTGAATGGCAAAAGATGCTCGATTGGATTGTTATATTAATTCGATATATAAAAAATCAGTATCTATTTTTTTTTAAATTATTTTGAATGGGTTATCCCAATCAAGCACTGGGACCAAGATAGGATCCACGATGAAACGAGTTAACCCAGAAAGTGCCTATTCATCTTGGCTTTAAAAACGGTCGGATTATAAGCGAAATATGGATTCGACCCGTTGTTGGGGGTTGCAATTGGATTATGTTGGACTTTCCCACAACTTGGCACAAGGAGCGTAGGTGAGGTATACCCTTACTAAAAAAAACTACTGTTTCGTACGTCCATATCCGTCGCAATTCAGCGGAACCTGTTAGCACGCACTATAAACCCCAATGGATCGACCCTGTGGCCTCTCCACGGGTTGGTTCTTCGGACCCTCTCCTGGGCGGCCCAGTAGACTTACTAATTTACACTGGACTAATTGACTTAAAACTGGAAATGCAAATCGTGTATTAAGATAATATTTTTTTGATCACCTATCCGTCGCTTAACCTCCTCTATCATTAAGATTTATCTTTACTATCATTAACAAGCTCTTTAAAATAAATGTCATTAACGACTTATCTGTTACATTTATATGTAACTAGCAGAGCCAACCACGCGTTGCTGTATTATAAATTAAATTAAAATCCTCCTATAAATTAAAAAAAAAATCCTATCTTTTAAGTTAGATCAAATAACAGATAGTTACGAATTTTGATCAAAATCGGTTAAGTAGTTAAGGAGTCCATCGCGGACAAACAACGTGACACGTAATTTATATATGTATAGTATACATATTATTTATTTATTACTTGCTCGGTAAGAAAACAATTAATTTAGGCTGTCTTAAGTAGCTGCCTTTTGTTTTCTTGGTAACCAAGACCTGGGCTCTCATACTAATTCGACCACCACTACTCATGTAAATGTCCTATCAACATTAAAAAGGTGTCATTTGATAGCTAAACAAGAAGACAACAGTTACACAGCCGCATCATGTTTCAATTTGCATGGAATAAGAAATTGAAATAATAATTAAAGAAAATCAAATAGATTCTTTTATGTGCATTTTTTAATTATTGGCTTTTTGAGAAAAACCAAATTTGAGCGGCAATTTGTCAATAAAAAAAGGCCATATTTCACACCATTAAAGGCTCCGACACTGTTGACGGGACACATTGTATAATACGACCTATTCACTGTGGTGTACGGTAAACCAGACTAAACCTCCACACTTCTTCACTTCACTTAAGAATGTCGTAAAAACTAATGATGGAGGCTATCACTCATCCCACAGACACAAAATGGGCAGCAGTGTTTTTTTTATTGTATTTACTGCGATCTCCAATCCGTCTGCCAGGATTGGATATAATAGCAAAACTCTCCCATTTTCGTAGAGTTTTTCGACTAGGAGATAAAATAAAAAATAAAAATGCGTCTATTCAAGTAATCTTATATCAATATTTGAATGATTTAGAAAATTCTTTCCCCGGAATGATAAATCAGGCTAAACTAATTCAAATTCACTTGGTGAATTCGTTTTCAGGCGTTTGGCTGAGATTTTTAGTATTTACAAATAACGAGTTAGAAAATGAGTGAATTGTGAGTGTGTACGCGCGCGTGTGTGTGTGTATAAGAACTCCATACATCATACGAACATTTTTACATGAATCCTGGGTATTTTTATATAAATGTATAATTTCAGAATATCACATATGTAATGCGTATCCGTTCCCCTACTATCAGTGCTTAAGTTCAGTGCTTACTATGGTGTGATTATTATTATATGAAATTTAAATGTGGTAACTATTCCATAATTTCAAACATGAATACTGTAAATCCATATTGTTTTTCTTTGCAGAGTGCCTAGCAATGGCACACACGCAAAGTTGCACTCCGGGCGTGATACGAAGCACTCGGGATTTCGCTCAAGCGGCGCCATCCACTCCGGCCTCACCGGACACGGGTGACGAGGCTCCCCTCACCTCTCCGACATCCACTGTGTCTGGCGACGATGACTCTCCGGCAACTTCTACTACGTAAGTCTCTACTGCTTGTTTCTCTTTTTTAAGTAAAACTCACGCTTGAATTTGGGGATTAAGCTGGTGAATGCTTGACGAGAGCGTTACGAAAATGTGATCGGGCGAAGCGAACGGAAGTTGAGACGAACATATATATATATATACATACATATAGATGGAGCTTAAGAAGTTTTACTTTAGTCGTGTAGTCTAAAGCACACAAATAATACATGATATATTTTGAAACAAAAATATTAAAAAAAATCGATCTGGCTCATAAAGTGATTTTCAGGCGGTACTTTAACTTACTTTAACTTTTTTTTCTATTTAAATGTATCATATAAGATAGCATTGAAAAGCAATAATACTAGGTCTGCAATACATGCTGCTGTTTGCAAATACTGAGCGAAGCAATTAGATTTTTGAATGGTGATTATTTCTCGATGGTATGTCCGATATCAAAACATTTTTTTGCACATCAGTCACGACCACGTTGTGAGTTTTGGCGCCAAATTTCTTCAATGTAGTCTCAGCGGTTTGGCTGTGATCAGATTTTAATTTTTTTTTCGGTGATTTTTCCTCCATTGTATGTCCGATTTCAAAACTTTTTTTTGCACATTAGTCACGATCACGATTTGAATTTTGGTGCCAAATTTCATCAATGGAGTATCAGCGGTTTGGCTGTGATCAGCTTTTGAATTTTTCTTCCGGTGATTATTCCTCCATGGTAAAGTCTATATTTTTTTACATAGCCTATGTCCGTCAGGTTATAATCATGTATGTTCATGCCAAAATTCGTTTGAATCGGTTGAACCGTTCAGTAGCAGGAGGGAGACAAGACAAATTTGTGAGTTGCCTAAAAGAGAGCTTCGCTCAATAAAGATCATAGAGTAAATGTTACAATTATTTGCTTCTTTTGATATATCTACATTATATTATGACAATACTTTATGTGCTTTTTACCATACCAGCAACACGTGGCCGGGTTATACCAGCAATGCGTGGCCGGGTTATACCGGGTTAGTATAAAATAGAAGACGTGCGTTACTTTAGCCAAAATTCAAAAACAGTTGATGGATTACGATAAAACAGGGGCCTATTTCTAAATCACTCGGCTGCCATTATATGGTTGTAGGCGACTTAATTCACAAGCGACTACCAAGTCGTATGAATTTTTTATGTTTTAAATCCTTCGTATCTCCTTAGTTAGTCTAAAATATATTAAAATTTTCCCTTAACTTTGATTTCAATTCCAAAAATAATATTACAGTGTAACGCAAGATTAACTAATCTTGCGTTTGCCTGGAAAAATACCAATTTAGAAACGGAAAACTTGTTTCGAAAGCAAACATGATTCAAAAACACGTTTTTGCCTTTAACGTTTAAAAAGATGTTTCAAAACATAAGTTTCCATAACTCGTGTCTCTATCAATACAAGTGGAGTAAGGCACTTACTATTACTGGACTCGGCACAAAATTGTAACGTCACAAAATCTTACTAACTATAAATTTTGTATTAGCGCCCATAGCGGTAATTGTCAGAAATTACGAATCTTCATTTCTATGAAGGTGAAATGCGTTGCAGTTTTCTGTCTGTAAGGCATTCCATATCGAGTATGAACTGCGTGAACCCTCACTAAGGTTTCAAATGTCCTCGGAATCGAATTACGCATATTTCCTCATGACCTGCGATATTGTTTCAAATTTAGGTTCTCTTTTGACGAGGGAAATGTTTAATTACAACATGAATGCCATCAAGCTCTGTTAGTCTTCCACTTGCACGTCATGCATAATCACCTTTACCAGTCTATTAATGACCCCACAGTTGGGCCACGAACCTTCGATAAACTGTGACATACTCTGTTTTAAACATACTAATACGTTTTTCTCTTGTAAAACAAAAACTTATTGGGTATCGCATCTTACAAACTGAAAGGCTTAACTCAGTGGGCTTGGGGGAGTCCAACGTGACTCTATCTTAACAACAAGTGGGCAGCTGCCCTATTTTGTCCCTCCCCCTCACTATGTACGCCCATGTGTCACTAATAAGTTCAAGTATACAAGTAAAATATTTGTGACTTCTAAATACATAGTTTCGAGTTGTTTAAAGGACACATTTTATTCAATTATAACAAGAATGCGCCAGAAGGAAGGTTATTTTAATGCATCGCGTTTAAGTTATTAAAACTGACCATATTCATTAGTAAACAAACAGACATTACCGTACTTGAGTTTTTACTACATCTATCACTTTATATATACTATATTTCCAAAATACATATATACTACGTACAGTCCCCATCAGAATATCTGTCTGTGTCGTAACTTCACAAGCTTCGGGGTGACTTGATTGACCTGTTGTGCTTTTTCATATCATAGTTTATTTAACCTTTTTCATGTACAGTAATTTTTATTATTATTTCTCTCTCTCTTTCACTCTCTCTCTCTCTCTCTCATACATAAAGTCACGCCTTTTTCCCGCAAGGTTAGGCAGAGATCACAGACTTCCCTTTACTACAATCCCGACATACATCCCTCGCTTCTTGAACTCTCATCAACTTTTCATACGAACTTGTCAGTAAGGTTAAGGGTTTTTGACCTGACCTTCTTTTAAGGACATCCTCTATTTGGTCCCCAAAAGTTCGCCTTCTGTCGTTACCTACTTGCCCGTGCACATTTGCCTCATATATTTCTCTGTTAATCTTCTTTTGTCCAACCTCCAACATGTCCAAACCATCTCAGCATCCCTTTTTATCTTTGTCACTATATCTTCTTCCACAGCACACCATTGTATTTTCATATCATTCCTTATTATATCCATCAAATTCACTCCAGCTATACTTCTTAAAGCTCTCATATCCACTACATTAAACATACTTTCGTACTTCTTCCAAAATACATACTTCCAAAAACTATTCGTTTTTCTTAAATGATAAACCACTAAAATTGAGGCTGAAAAATTAAATGCATCAAGTAGTTTTTATTATTATAATTTAAAAATAATCTTATTTGGCTGCATCGTTCAGGTAGGTTAGTAAATAAGCGTTAACACAAAGTATTGTGGATAAAGAATCTTAAATTGCAACTCAATCTACAGATATCTTAATGATAATCGCTCGGAAGTTTTCTATGTAAATACAGGTGAAGGAAGCAACATGATTTTGTAAAGAAAACTTCTATTAGAGAGATAACCTAATTACGTCCATGATGAAGCAATCAGCTGATTGAAGATCAGCATTGAAGGTGACTTGTTTATTTTATTAAATTAAGGTAAATATAAATGCATGGCTCGCCAACAAAGTTGCATGAATATGAAACACTGTATTTATCGTACTTAGCCTTTATATATTTAATATTAGTTATATGATTGACACAGTTAATAGATCAGTGAAGTATGCGAGTTTCTTTTTTGTTGAACATTTTTGTTCGTAAAATGTTGTGGATTGTGAGGATTCATTTTAATTCCCTATACTATAAAGCTTATAAACTCTCATTCTACGTCTTTATGGATTCTTGGTTGGATGGATGATATTTTGAGTATTTTAGACGTCTTTAAGAGAAAAGCTCAGTATTTTTTAATACTTATTATTTTTATAAGCTACTTAAATTCATTTTTCAATTTAAAATAAATAGAAATAAATGGATTTATCAAACTTACAGTAAATTTTAAAGTTAAAATAGAACCCCACTAGGTCTATTTGTTGAGATTAATAATTATGTTCCATTAGAGCGTTACCGGTGGCACTGTTATATATTTAGTAAATTTTTAAATTTAAAAACATTTATTTAAAATATAAATTATGAAAAAATTGAATAAATCAAGTAGTTTATAAATAAAATTGAGCATTTAAAAAAAATCAACATTTTAAGAAGTACTAGCGGCCCGTCCCGGCTTCGCACAGGTGAACAAAATTCTATCAATTTTTTCTATTATTAAATATTTTTCCGTTAGCGCCGTCTAGCGTCCGGTAGACGAACTACTTGCGATTAACGCGTTGCTTTGGTAACATTATTGATACAATGGAAAAGAAGCGGGAAAAAGGGCTTACAGACATACACACAAACCACTGTGATCTTAGATTATAGATTTATTCCTCGTAATTACAAATTGGTTACTGAAAAATGCTTTATTATAACGTCTTTTAGCGTGAAAATCTCCATTCTAACGTATAACAACAAATAACTCGTTTCGGCGCAGTATCCGCACCCCGTACTGCGTTTTTCGCTTAGGGGTCTTATCAAGGCTTGCGTCTGCGTGAGTGCGTTCGTTTCGATCAATTGCACATATTTACCTTACTACTTTCGCTATGTATTTTCTGAGTTCTGTATTACAAATTTATTACACAAACTTAAGTCGTATCATCATCATCATCATCATCAGGCCATAGGTCCAGCTATCGGCATAAGCAACCTTCATCCGGTCATCGGTCCACCAAATGGAGGGTCTTCTCACGCTGCATCGATCAGTTCGTGATCATCACTTGTGAATCTTTTTTCCCCGACGGTCATTAGTTCTACGAGCGATGTGGCCTGATGTAATAATAATAATCTATAATCTAAGATCACAAATTTGTTGTTTGTCTATCCGCTCTTTTTCCATTGTATATGCGTTATCATAGCAACGCGTTAATCGCAAGTAGTTCGTCTACCGGACGCTAGATGGCGCTAACGAAAAAATATTTAATAATAGAAAAAATTTAAAGAATTTTGGCCACCCGTGCGAAGCCGGGACGGGCCGCTAGTAATATAACAAACAAGGGTATTTTTTATGTTTTTCTATAATACATGTATTGTTGTCATAGCAACTAATTAATAAAACGCGTAGGAAGGTACTATGAAGTTCGCTTGGTGACGATTTGCTACTTGGGGATCAGGGCTCGTTAGCTGCGAGACATATTTGTATTTAAAACACTATTATATTCTTATGTTTAGAACGATCATATACGAAAGGCTCGACACTCTACTATTTTCTACACTATTTTTAAACATAACACTCTTTTCTTTCGAACAAATTTCAAATCTTAAATATTACAATTCTGTTTTCTATAACGTTCTTTCTAGAATGAACCAAAAAGTTTTTAATATCACACGGGTGCTAGTGTACATAGGTACTTAGGTTTTATAGAGAAAAAGCCAACTGGAAATAAGAATGTCATATGGGTAATTACAATTTTTATTTTTTACTACATTTCAGTTTCACTTCTTTTTTATCGGAAGAATTATTATGATGTGATCTACCAATTGCCATTTCAGCTTAGCGTATATATAATGAGTAGAAAAAAAATATAATGTCATACGTAGATAAAACATACTGTTCTATTCTTTATTAGAATGGTCTTATTGACATTATTTAGGTATTATAATAGAAAAATACTAGAAAAAATCGACTCGGCTCACAAGTGAATCTCAGGCGGGAATCGAACCCGCAACCTTTGGAAATCCGGTCCAATGCTCTCCCAATTGAAAATTACTAGAAAATTTCGACGAGTGTTCGCAAGGCTCGGTAGCTCAATTGGGAGAGCATTGGACCGGATTTCCAAAGGTTGCGGGTTCGATTCCCGCCTGAGATTCACTTGTGAGCCGAGTCGATTTTTTCTAGTATTTTTCTATTATAATAATTTATCTTATAAGATCGCATTGAAAATGCATAAAATATATAAAAAAATAAAAAAATTAAATCTAACATGGCTGTTTCATCTTAATCGATTGACCAAACATTTGTAAAAATGTTTCTTTCGAATACGAGAGGATGTTCCTCTCATTGATGAAACAACGCTGGCCTACAGCGTAAAATCAGGAATGTACTAGAAAATTTCGACGAGTGTTCGCAAGGCTCGGTAGCTCAATTGGGAGAGCATTGGACCGGATTTCCAAAGGTTGCGGGTTCGATTCCCGCCTGAGATTCACTTGTGAGCCGAGTCGATTTTTTCTAGTATTTTTCTATTATAATAATTTATCTTATAAGATCGCATTGAAAATGCATAAAATATATAAAAAAAAATAAATTATTTAGGTAATTTATATTAACGGTTTAGATTTGTCTGGCTTCTGCAGCTCTAGGCAACGTCTTATCTATGCCCAACGATCGTGAATAGCCTCGTGCAGTGACGTGATTATGAACACTTTCTATGTCAAAATACTGTTTTTGATACTAGAAAAGATTTATGCGAATAAAGTGCAAAAATCTTAGAATCCAAGTTTTTAAGCAACTACACTTTTTGTCCTAAATCTCACAATCAGGGAAAGCAAATGGAAGGCAATCACTAGCCGGCTCAGTGTGGGTCAGAATTTTTAAATTAACTAGGGCTAATTCCTTAGGATCTTATCCGGATTATAAATGTCCATATTTTCATACGACTAATTATCAATGGGCAATGCTCAATCAGGCAGTTACACGAAAAATATTCCAGTATTGACAAAACCTCTTTCTTACAGACATATAATTCACCGAATTCCCAATCCGATACCGGCCATTGTGTATAGTGCTATTACAGTCTGTACGTGCTAACTACTACGTCATGTAGCATGATATATATTGGAAACAAAATTTGGTACATAATTCCCGAAATAACTAAGCAAGTATTATGAATAATTTTAATTAATTATACACGGAATTTAATTTTCTCTCGTCGTTAAACAAAATACGATCTGACGTGCTTCATGAGGTGTGGTTACTAATAGCCTTTGAATTTTGTCCTCTAGACGACAAAATGCACTATCAAATCACCTTGTATGTAAAGGCAACATGAAATTTAGATAAAATGTGCTGTGTAAAAACCTTATCACTCAAAAGAAGAAGAAATAATTTTATTTGAATCTGTGTGTACAATAAATTCTGAAAACAAATGCACGTCTTTTTAGTAACAAATTTATCTCTGCATACACCTTATTTCGTAAACATTTTATTAATTTATTATACCTAAATTAATTATTTGTATTCATTGATTCTATGTTTTATTTCTGTCCTGAAAACAACATCATAGAACGTAAATTAATCGAAGTCCTGTAAAAATTTAATCACGTATACGATTAATTGACAGCAATAGGTATTCATAAAAAAGGAGTTTTTTAATAAAATATATGTATTAGAGTCTTATTAGTTGCAAATAATTATTAATATAAAAATTATTATTATCACAATTGATTTAGTGATATTTTTTTTAAAGTGGATGTTAAGACTGTTATACTTTTCTGCTCAAAGGCCACATACTTATGAATTGATTATTTGTAGGTTGTAAAGACTATAGCAGACTTACTTTTATGTGAATGACTGTAATTTTAACTATGATTTAAAAGTACTTAAAATATTCAATATTTTTCACTGAAACTAATAATAATTATATAATAATTGAAACTTTATTTGTGTTATCACCTTAAGTATTATAATGTTGTACTCTTTTGGTAAAATTTTTACATCACCATAGTACACAACACAACATTTTACTTATGTCAGTCAATTGTAATAAACCTTAAAGAAAACAATAAAAAAAAAAACAAATATGAACCAAAACTAAAACATAAGAAAACAAAAGAAGAGTGGAAAAACGTTACTAAAAAAACGTGAAAAACAGGCTCAGCCTTTTGAGAAAGGTGCCGAAAAGGCTGCAAGCGTTTCCTCATTAAATAGCACGTTGGCTGAAGAAGTTGCCAGTTCTTTTGTCTCCACTCGCTTGAAGTTTTTAGTTATATATTTCCTATATTAATGTCCCTGCAACTAAATGCAATCCTCATTGCGACTTTTATATGAGTGCAAAAATGAGGTTTTACAGAAATATCTCGAAAAGAAAGCGTCATATTAAAAATTGTGCGGAGTCTCGTAAACATTTATAGTTGTTAGACATATTTTTCCAAAATTCAATGAAATATTTACGGTGTTTAATAAAATAAGTTATTCATTTTAGTTCAATGGTTTCGTTCATCAACCGTGTATCAACAAAATCCAAACTGAGTGAATAATTTTATGTCTTAAGACAAGGTATTTCTTCAAAGATAATAAGGTTTTTAAAATTGTCACTTCAATATTCCTTTGAACACCATATCATGATACGGAACTATTGGAAACAAATGCTAGGTTAGCAACAGCTGGAAGATTAGAAAATTCTTTTGTTTCAATGTCAATTATATGTAATTGCATTAAGGTTCAAATGCGTACTCGAAATTTCAATAAACTTATTGAACTTCATAATAATATCTTTACAGTAACTGCCCAAGAATCAGTTTTTAAAGCTGAGAACATAGTTTATTACTTTGATGTAATAGTAGTACCATTTCAAATTTTAAATAAAATAGTGGTTTGTTTTACAGCAGTGTGTATTTATTTATATCCATATTCATCAAATCCTTCCATTTGTTATGCAAAAGTAGATTTATTTCAGTTTGTTTGCATCATACATTAAATGGGCAGTAAATTAGCTTAATTTTATTCTCTCTTTATTGAGACAATTAAATCATTGTTTGAGCATACCATCGACGGACAATTTATTACTTGATGTATACAATTTACTTGAAAATTTCTTTCAGTTCGTTATTAAATTTTTGGCTTTTGTATTACCCCTTTCAAGCCTTCAGTTTTTTTGGCTTAGAAATCTTCGATAATCCCTTCCCGATAAGACTATACAGATAGTGAGCACTGAGAGATGGATGTTATATCCCTGCCGGTAACACAAGTGTTTGCATTTTTTGTGTTAGTTATATTGCCTTAAATTGAAATATCTTCAACGCGGCGGTAACAGGTTGCTTCCGAAGGCTAAGGTGCTTAATAATGCCAGTTTTGTTTACTATTTTGGAACAAAGTTTGTGAAACATAAATCACTCCTTTTTGGTTCATAATCAGTGCAGGGCTTCATCTTTTTTCGAGAATAATACAATGTTTTTTTGTATGAATCTAATGTTATCCGACTGCTGTCGTCATAGAGATATTTTGTTGACGAGTAATTGGCGATTTCAAAAGAGCGATTTATTATTTTATTCTATTTGATATGTCAAAGAAAAGACCTTGATTAATTTATAATGTTTACTTGTACTCTTGAAATGGCAAAATAAATTGGTCAGACAGCAGTTTCTCGTAATATTAAAATGCTTATCAGCTGTATCATCTTTTATTGTTTATATATTTTTTTACATATTTCTAGAAAACTTCTATATTTATTACTTGAGTACGTATTTTCCTTTTGATGATAACCTTGCTATTATACTGTCACGAACTACATAGGTTTTTCGCGAATTATGATTTAATTTAGCCCTAACTTATGTTTCTCCTAATTATAAAATCCATATTCCTCCTTCCTGATTTTTGTCCAGCAAAAAGTCTTTTGTCCAATTATTCCATATTCCTGAGGATAAAATAATAAGACTCCCATTTGCTTGGTTCACGCTTTGGTCACTGGTTCTAATCTAATCAAACCAAACCAAAGGATTCTGTTCTGGTATTTCAGCATGTGAGTATTGTGCCTGACAAAATTAGGATTATATATCGAATTTTAGTCGTTCATATTAGTTATTTTAATTCTATTTAAGGGTATTGTAATAGGTTTGATAACTGGACGTAATTTCTATGCACTTCCCGTAGACTAGACATCTCAGCAGCGTTTTCTGACTTACGCTCTTTTACTGCGATATTTTGGTGAGGCATGTGTTCAAAAGTGGATGTTTTTCAGCTGTAAAGATGATGATAATAAACATTTAATTTTAAGAAAATAATTAGGACAATTTCTTTTAAAACAATAAATACTAGGCCGTACTTCTACAAGGGTGGCACGTGGAAATAATGAATATATCGCAGACGCCTAGTAACAAACATTACGTCACGAATTCAGCAGAATATTTCAAGGTTATGCGTGGAGGGTGAGACGCAGACGCGTAGGTTTTCTCTACGCGATTATAACTTTTTTTTATTATAAGATTTGTTAGAGGTAATTCTTTATCCAACATGTTTTGAGCAATTATTGCCAACCTTTTTAAACGTCGATACTAATGTTACCTGTCGCAGGATCTTCGAATGAATACCCATCACGGGCATTCATTCATTCGACGGTCTAACTGGAAATAAGTGGCTGTAAAATGAAAGAATATATTCATATGGAGAAAAATAAGTAAGATAGTATGTTCGATTCGATTTATTTTTAAGTTACATATATATTAAAAATTATTACTAGAAAAAAAAACAATTTGTTTCAGATTTCAGTCGGGAATCGAAGCGACATTTGCTCGCTATCTGATCGAGTACTATTACAATTGAGCTATTGAGACCTTGTCAGAGCCCATGATTTCTCCAAGTATTCCTTAACATAATCATAACACAAGCATTACAGTGCTTACTTTAAGCTAGGCTTGAATGTGAATGTAAGAAATACTCTTATTATGATGCTTGCGTAAGTTTGAAGAGTATTCGCCCTGATTGCGAGCGGATGTGGTGACCCTCACCTGAAACTTTAGACCAGTTCAATTTCTTAAATAACAAAAAATATAATTAAATACTTCATTTATAAATTTTCACTTATCCACATATAGTATATATAAAAATTTCCCTGTAACACTGTTTGACCGCGATGTACTCTGAAACATCTACATTTTAAGTTTGCTGGATTTGTTCCAACTTAGGTAGATAGGTTTCATTTTTATTTATAATAAAAAAATGGCAAATTATAATTACTGAGCCAATAGTTCTAGTCAGCTGGTATTTTAAAATACTAAATATCATTTCAATTGAAATCCGTCCACTATTGGACGAAAGTTTCCCCCAAAACTGGTGAATTTTACCATAATCTATTGTTGAATAGTCAATTTGGAAATCGTGGTAAAACACTACTGCGTGTGATCTACGGTTTGTTTATGGTAATTGCACCAAGTGACTTTTTTGGCGGGAGCGGGAAGCGTCACTGTGGTGCTTTTGTTTTTCTTGTTAAAATTAGTGTTGTGGTTGATATTAGTGTGTAATAATGGTGGGTTATTAACCACTGAGTGTTTCTGTATATGCATGATTGTTTGCAAGTGAAACAAAACAATGGATGGTGTCTTTTCGCTCTCTCTCAAGAAGTCCACGAGAAATTTTCAGTAAAACTCTACGTCTTTACTGAAACCTAGGTTAAGGTATTTCACTATTCATTCATCATCCATTAATAATCTATCATTTTTATATCAACACTCCTTATCATTTCCAAAGAAACGAACATTTTCCAAATAAGTTATGACTTAAAAGTCTATGTTACCAGGTCATAAAATTATATAAAAAAAATGCACCAAGTATCATATGTCGCCTTTGACAAGACCCTTAAATGTGAAGAACTAGTACCATTCTACTTTGCTGAAATCCACACGGCTAAAACTGCAAACGGCTCATAAATACTATTAAGTGATAATTAGTCATAACGAACTTAATTTTTTTTTGTGATTAAGGATTACGCTACGTTATTAAAGATGTCTTTGATTATTTATGACCGTTTGGTGCAACGGTAGCGATCCTGCCTTTAGAACCGACGGTCTTGGGTTCGAATCCCGGAGGGGAAAGATGTTTGTGAAATGAATACGAGTATTTGTACCGGGATCATGGGCATTTATATTTATATTTCTATTAATATGACATATCTATGTATTATATATGTATATCTATCTGTTACCCTAGTAACCAAAACTCAAGCCTTAGGTATAGCGCTTACTTTCGGCTAGGCTAACTGATATGAATATCAGAAATATTATTATTATTTAAATTAAACCCCTTATCGGAATCCATGACGTGTTTATTTATGTGTCCAATTAAATATTGATAATCAATCAATGGAGAAATCGAAACGTCCGTATAAATAATTTAAAAAAATCAAAAACAAATTTAGTCGTTTTATTTAAATGGGCAATAGACGCGGACATGTAAAAAATAAATATGTGTTTGCAATTAAAGATGATTTTATTTCGTTTTTCGGAAGCATAAAAAATGGATGGAACATAAATTAATATTAGACTCTGCGGTAAATATGTATGCAGGAAGGCATTTATGATGCATTTTTTTGAGTGGTTTGACTTAAATTTAGCCAAAGTGTTATCAAAATAATTGATTAAATAATGAAAATATTGTTTTGAGTCCTGAGTTTTATTTCCATCAATCATACAGCGGTAGAAAAAGCGTTTCATTGGGATTAATCTTTCGCACACAGTATCGCAAAATAACATTGTAACGTGTTCTCCGGCACGTTTTCTTTTCCACATTTCATTTATTAATCCCTGCGTTAAACGTGTCAGTAAAATCTAAATTGTTATTGAAAATTAATATTGAATGAACCATTTTTTATATTCAATTACAGCTCATAAGTTCCCCTGTTTCTATGGTATAATAAGCTGGCGTTCAAGTATATTTAATTAGATTACTAAAATTAAAAGAAATCATCTTAGCGTTCCAACCTAACCTAACCTAACCTAACCTCTCAGATAAGATACTTTTCCCGTACTTCGGTGTGTTATTAAAAAAGTATTTCAATTAAGATCTTACGAGAATTTTGTTTCCATTAACATAAAGAAACAAGTATGAATTCAAACTTAAACACCATACACTTTAAAAAAGGTGAGAACCAGGCATTAGGTAATTTAAGCGCACGGAGACAAAAGATCTGACCGCTTCTTTAACACATAAGTATAGCTTTTCAACGAGGAAACGCCAGACATTTTCACCTTTTTTTTTGTGTTTTTCTAATATATCTTTTGTCTTTCAGTTTAAGTGGTTACAACACTTCTGTGTTTTTAATATAAATAAAACTTTTCCTCTACTTTTTCTGTGAGATCTTGATTTCTGCCAATTTATTTTTCCATATCAACATAAGTTTTTATTGCATGTGGGTTTAGTTTTTTTTTCATTTATTATTTAACGTATTAAAAATAAATTACATTGTATTGTTCAAAAACAGCGTATAGAAATCCACAAAGGTTTATAGCAACGCTGTTTAAAGCAAGCGTTAAGATACAATAAATACACTAGAAAAAAGAAATCAAGTTGATAAACTCTTTTACAAGGAGCAAACTAGGTGCATAAAAATTACTTACTATTATTTAATAGGACACATAAAAATCTTTCTTTTTTATTTACTTTGATATACGGTCAATTGTTATAACCTATATTGTTATGTACCAGGTCTAAATAATGTTTCTATTGAAGGAGAGAAATAACAAAGCTTGTCTATTACTGATAGTAGCTAGATTTTTCGCAGCTCCTATTATCATAGAGCTCAATATTGGATATTAATTTCAAGGCAAATCCATGTCGTTTTTGTCAAATATTTGTTTTGATAGGACAAACAGACGAAATGATGCTCTCTTTCGATTATTAGGTATGGAATTCTTAGAATATATCTCTAGAGTAATTTGCTAAAAGAATAAAACATAAAGTTTTTTTCTAAGAAGAGTATTAATCATGTCTGAAAGTTTACTGTTGCTTTCTGTGTTAGTATTGATACCTGTTTTTCATGAATCTAAGGCATACTACACACTGCTGCTTTAATTGGTACTATAGAAATATGTTGATACTGGTAGAATATGTAATATTTGTTTGACACCACCACTTTTACTAATACAGTTCTCTAAACGTAAATATTCTCCAAAAAGAAGATTTTTAAATCGGTCTATCAGTCTCTACAGATGTCGGAGAGAAGAATAAAAGACGTGTGAACACGTGTTTACCTATGGGCGGCTGTCGGGTGATATGAACGAGGGTGGGTCAAAAAGTTCGCGGAATGGAGGGTAAAAAGTAAGAAATAAAACACAAAATTATTTTTCCTTCTCAATGTATTCCCCCTTAACTCTAATACATTTATTAGACCTCTCAATTAATTTATTAATACCTTCGAAAAGAAATGATTTCTCTTTGTCGTCAAAATAGGCCGAAATTGCGCTCTTCACTTCTTCATGGCTGGAAAATTTCTTCCCTCGAAGCTCTTTTTTTCATTTTTGGGAACAAATAATAATCACTTGGGGCTAAATCTGGGCTACAGGGAGGATGTTCCAAGATTTCGAAGCCCACTCTTTGAACAGCAGCCATCGCAACTTGATGACTGCGCGAAACTCAATTTTCTCCATGTTGCAAATTTTCTTCCGGATTGACTTGTTGATTGATGTGTAGTAGTAATGACCTATTATTTTTGAAATTTAGTATTTATACTCTTAATGAGTGTCATAACTAGTGCAGGTAGTTAAAAGTCACCTTACCCCCCTCCATGCCTCTCATTCCGCGAACTATTTGAACGGCCCTCGTATAATATCTTCCATTTATATAAATATATTAATAAAATGTACTTTGACTGCTACGTCGTAGCTTTAAGCAGCATAAAAAGAATATTAACAAATATATATTTTTTTAATTTCGTATCTCATTTTTAAACAATTTACTGAGACGGGTATTTATCGCGTTCGAAATGGTAATTAGCGGGCTGTTTTCAGACAACCAAGGCCGGTCTAACCTGGTTGAAACGTCGGGGTATAAAAGGTCCATCCATCTACCATTCCGAACACGTTTAAAGCTTGTTTTAGAATGTTTAAAAGTGTTTATTTGTTATTGTACTTTTTAAGCCGCTAAAGAAGTACTAAAGCTTACTGTGACAAAACAAGGATGGTAGAGTCATTGAAATCAAAGTCATCATTATTTTTTTTAATAAGAGTTATAACATTTTTCATAATAACAACAAAAACACTATGATAGAATACATGTTATCATATTAACTGAAAGAAATCTACTGCTGGATATGTAATGGGGGGTTTGCCATAGTGTCCACAGTCACAGACGGGTTGACATAACACATATCGTCTACGATTGGTGTATGGTATTCGTAGCCATTTACGATATCGTTAAGTGTGAAAGGTGGTGTTATTCACCTTTTCCGCACACCACATGGCTAAGACCATGAAGGTTTTATATAATACTAGCTTTTACCCGCGGCTTCGCCCGCATTTTTTTTTCAATAAAAAGTATCCTATGTTACTTCTAATACCTCCAAAAATATTTGCACGAAGTTTCATAATGATAGGTTTAGTAGTTTTTGCGTGAAAGCGTAACAAACAAACTTTAATTCACATTTATAATATTAGTAGGGATGACAAAGTTTATGAGAAACTTTTATAAAAAATATAGGGTAAAGAAATTCTTATTCGTACTTGACTCATTTGCCAGATCTCGACATATTTTTATGCGCTTTTGCGTTTTTAATAAATAACTGCAAATGAATAATGATTTTCTTACTTTTCGACGTTTTAATACATTAGTTTGTAATGTGTAGAGACCGTAATTTGTAATGTGTAGTGAATTTACTTAATAGTTTTTTAAAGATTTTCGGATTTCCTTCGACCGCTCTCATAATAAATAGAAATAATTGCAATTGTTTCATTGAATAGTAGTATAGTAATTAATTATTTTAATAGTGTTTTATGTCACAACTTTTTATAAATTAGCAACCTAGTATTAGCCTAGGTAAAAATAGTAAGTTTAAATGCATGCTGCTGATTTACTGTACTAAATCAAAAAACTGCATTTAAACTCCAGGTTAATAAATTAGAGTTCAGTTTACCTAATGAGTGCATATGAGGAAACTGTGTTTAAACAAAATGATCACAGCATTAATGGTTGGAAACGTTAAAGTGTATAGTTTGATGCGATGTCGACAGTACGTTACTTATATCTTAGTACCTATCTATTCTTAATTGAAGCACGTAGCGTTGAGTCGGTTTGTAATCGAATATTGATTTACAGCGCCTAAAATCAGCGACAGACAGGTATCTGATAATAACGGATCGTCGATCGATCGATCGGCGAGGGTTGGAACGACTCGTGTATAAGGGTTTGGTGTAATAAAGATGTAGTCTGCAACACAGTAATGCAATTATTCACTACTGTTGTTTCATTTCTTGTTTGTTGATAACTAGTCAAAACAATAACGCAACAAAAGAATCGTTCAATATCAAGTTTGAATTGATATTTGTCATTTTGACTCGGATGTGTTTGGCTTGAATCCGCTCGCCAGTCCTCGTGAATTTCTTAAATTATGATAACTTTTCTGACGCTACTAAAACTGCATTAAAAAGATAAATTTTAAAAATATCTTTTAGAAATATTATTATTAAAGTAAAACCCATTAACTCTACGCCTTGTCCTTTAAATGCGAGTAATTATCAATTCTAAAAATTATTTAAAGGGGTTTTAAACTACATTTTTTAATTTCTCTAAAGGCAGTTCAGTTACATAGTAGCACATTAAAATAAAATGCAATGCATTTAGTTAAAAATGAGCTTTTCGTGTTTTGCAATCTGAAGCTCGAAACAGCAAGTTCATTTTTATTTGTAGCGGTTAACGTCTCTCGAGAATATGTTGACGTATCTCTGTAGAATATGTCGTATGGTGTCCGATAGAATAGAGTAATATAGCCAATCCTTTATTTTTAAAGGAGTCGTAGGCAATAATGAAAATGACAACAGTATAATTCAGTCACTATTACTGAATACACATCTATTCATGTCAATAAAATAAGTATTTACTGAATAGTAGTTTTTTATTTAAATCTAATTTTAATTGAGCTGACTTTTCTCACATATCCGCTGGCATCTTGTTCAGAATATAGAGTAGACGGTTTGAATCGTCCTGTCTCCCCCATAGTTGATAAACCTGGGCAACTTAAACTCGCCCGCGAATGTTAACTCGTCTCGTGGTTGAGTTAACTAAAGATAGGGTATGTTTATGATCTTCATGTAGATTTGAACCTAAATATTATATTAAATAAAAATTAAAACTACTATAATTCAATTTGATTAAATGAAACTAAACTAAAACATAATTTATCTTATCTTAAATTAACCTAAAACTAATATACACACGCACACACACAAACACACACACACACACACACACACACACACACACACACATATATATATTTATGGAGCCCCTTTAGGCAAGGTTCCGAAGATGCTGGCAAGGTTCCGAAGATGCTGGCACCGTTCCCCCTTTGAATAGCTAGGCTAATTCTTTGTCCTAGGTAGCTGCCAGCTCTTCGGTCGCCTAGCTAGAACTAGCATTTATTTTGAGTTTTTTTGGAACGATTAGTTTTTTGACATTTTTTTATAGTTTAATGAAAACACAAACTCTTTGTTGTGCTATTAGTTAATTTAAAACGGCGATGATATAAACAAGACGACCGTTTGGTGCAACGGTAGCGATCCTGCCTTTCGCACCGATGGTCCTGGGTTCGAATCCCGAAAGGGACAGATGTTTGTATGATGAATACGAGCATTTGTACCTGAGTCATGGGTGTTTGTATATATTTCTATGAATAATAGGGGTTAAAGTATGAAATTGCCGTTTTATTGCAATAGGTTCTTTGAATTGACATAGAATCTTCATGGTTTGAGGTTTTCGAATGAAACTTTTTTTAAATGGTTTCTATGATGTTCTTTTTTTAAAAAATGTAAAACATTTGAATATCGACTTTCAATTGTTTTTGTTATTCAATTTAGACAAGAAAGATGGATACTGCGAAAATTCGAGTTATTTTTGAATACGAGTTCCGACGCGGAACTAACGCGGCAGAAACAGCCCGCAATATCAATGCTGCGTTTGGAGAGGGGTCTACTAATGAACGCACCGTGCGATTTTGGTTTAAACGCTTTCGTGATGGAAATTTCGACTTAAAGAACGAGCCACGAGGAAGACCGCCCACACAGGTAAATAACGATGAATTAAGAGAGATAGTGGAAGCCGATCCTAGTCAAAGTACCCAGGAATTAGCGGCATGGTTTAACGTTACCTTACCCACAATATTGACTCACTTGCGTCAAATCAATAAAATAAAAAAATACGAAAAATGGGTGCCTCATGATTTGACTGATCTGCAGAAAGAAACGCGTGTTGAAACTTGTGTTGCCTTGTTGAACCGGTACAGAAATGAAGGAATATTGGATCGAATTGTAACATGTGATGAAAAGTGGATTCTTTATGATAACCGGAAAAGAAAAATGCAATGGCTGACCCCAGGTCAAATGCCACAACAGTGTCCTAAAGCAAAACTTACCAATAAAAAGGTAATGGTAACTGTTTGGTGGTCTCAGCATGGTGTTATTCACTATAGTTTTCTCCGATCTGGTCAAGCAATAACGGCAGATGTCTATTGTGCCGAACTCCGAACCATGTTGACAAAACTAGCAGTAAAACAGCCCCGACTCATGAATCGATCTTCACCATTATTGCTCCACGACAACGCGAGACCTCACACAGCACGAGAAACCATTTTGACCCTTCAGGAACTGCAGTTAGAAACCATTCGTCATCCTCCGTATTCACCAGACCTTGCTCCAACGGACTACCATTTTTTTCGTGATTTGGACAATTATCTACGTGACAAGAAGTTTTCTTCCCAGGAGGCAGTACAAAATGCTTTCACACAGTTTGTGCAGTCTAGATCGTCGGAATTCTATCGCAAAGGCATTAATGACCTTCCCATTAGATGGCAGCAATGTATAGATAATAATGGCAACTATTTTGATTAAATAAATTTGTTAAAAATTTAAAAAATAAACAATATAGATTTTCAGTACAAATCGGCAATTTCATACTTTAACCCCTAATATTACATATCTATGTCTATCTTACCCTAATATCCATAATACAAGCCTTACAGTGCTTACTTTGGGCTAGGCTATTTAGTGAGAATGTAAGAAATATTTATAATATCCATACATCCCCATAGAGCACATCCCCGTAGCGGCGTATTCTAAATTATGGTCGTACACAGCTATTTCCATCGTGCCTGACAAGCAAGGAGGTTAGAGCGAGCCCATTTTTGTAGGGTCCTCCGTCCAAAAGCACTCGTTATTCGGCTGCGATGATGATAATCGAATGATCATAAAATAATCTGATATTCTTATAATATCTTTCTTTAAGTGCAAATAATATGTTTAAAGTTTTGTTCGAATAGATTTGCTGGAGAAAAGAACACGAGTGATACGCGAGATCGATTTCAATCCCAGTGCTGTATTATGACTATTTGTTTTGCTACCCATAGCTAGGCATCGCAATCGTTTACTGAATTCAATATGTTTAAAAGGAATCCACGGCTTCGTCAGATGGTTTTTATGTCGCAGTAGCAGGAATACGCTTATTTTGACGACATTTCGAGCACTGGGCACAATCCTGTCTAGTGCACCAGCAACGGTTCGATTCCCGGGGTATTTGTTTGTGTGATTAAATAAGCATTTGTTCCAAGTTATGGTAAAAACAGAAAAGATTAGTCTTTATTTGCAAGAAACATATTAAATACATGTTTAGATATTTTACGCTACAGTAAATTAACCCGGATGTTCTTCCAAAGTATGACAAATAAAAATTATAAAAATATAAATACTTTTTTTATTATAATGGGGATGTGTATGGGGATCTAACCTCCTCGACCTCGGAGGTACCGGCAATCTCTCCCCTGAAAGCTGGAATACAACAATCTCTTAATTCGTTGTGGTGGCTATGATAAGATGGCGGTAGCTGGCTAGTAGAATAGAATATCTTTGTTTGCATTAAATAAGGTGGTATACAATGCTGGTACACAGATTCGTAACAATTTTGATGCTTTGTAACCTATTTAGCCATGATAATATAGCATGCAAACTTAATTCAAACGTTTTGACATAAAAAAGCAAAATTACATGTCAAAGATTAAAAATTGCAATTATCAAATCGAAAATAAAATCAAGATAACATGATAAGAAAAAAAAAAAATAGGATTAAAACATTTAAAAAGAAAGAAAGAAAATTGTTACAATCAAATAAGTCCGCATGATTATCATTAAAACTAAAATTTATAGCTAGTTTATTTATTTTTAATTTAAAAAATCCTGGACCGAGTAGAACAGTTTATCCATTAGCCACCTATGCAGCTCGAACTTAAACCTATTAAAAGGCAATTCCCTTATAGTTTGGGGAAATTTACTATATATTGATATTCCCATATAGTAACATATAAGTAAGGCGGACGTATATATGGCCTACCAATCAAATCGAAAACAAATATGCATCTCTCTGGGTATAGAATAAGGGACTTCTGAGCGTTAAAGCGGTGAGTAAGTCTCTACACCACAGAGATGGATAAGATTCTATAAATGTTCTCTATTTGAATTTAGTATTAATAATATCTCCGCTTCGTTTTCGACTAAATCTTTGGTGTAAAATGTTTGATTTTATTTAAAGGATTGACACGTTTTAAATGACTGTTTATCTTAATCGATTGTACAAATGGTTTTTTCAAATAAAACGATATTCCTCTAATTGATTAAGCAAGGCTGTCCTACTATTTTATTTATTTTTCTAGAAATAAATCATCAGTGCTTTTTGGAATGACTGAGTCCTTTTTTAAAGAATTATTCATGATTTGTATTATTTAGTTCTTACACTTCCGCGCACATTACACATCAGAATAAAACACTTTTTTACGGATTATTGCGCATGTTTTATTTTTATATTTAATCCTGACGTTTCGACTCCTTTACAGGAGCCGTGATCACAGGATGACTAAGATGATGGTTGTCATATATTTTCTACTACCTTCACAATATTTTAATCGGGCACGTTCCTAATTATTAAATTATTTTATATAAATCAAATTGTTTTTTTTTTTTGTTTTTTGAATATGTAAAAAAGTGTTTTATTCTGATGAGTTGTATTAGTTAAGATTCAAATATGTATAAAGGCTCAAAACTTAAAGCTTGTTGAGATTTTTTTTTTTACAGTAGTCTTACATAATAACGATGGCATCCGTAGTCGAGTAGCTCGAACACTAGCTTTCATGGTTAACTCAATCTGAGGTCCGGAGTCAATATAGAAAAGATTTTTTTCTTTATTGGCACAGTTCTGGATAATATGGTACGGTAATTCTGAATCTATAATCTAAGATCACAAATTTGTTGTTTGTCTTTCCGCTCTTTTTCCATTGTATCAATAACGTTACCATAGCAACGCGTTAACCACAAGTAGTTCGTCTACCGGACGCTAGATGGCGCTAACGGAAAAATATTTAATAATTGAAAAATATAAAGAATTCTGTCCACACGTTCGAAGCCGGGACGGGCCGCTAGTTCTATTACAAAAATGATTCATTTATTTAATTTAGGTTCAGAAATTGTTCTGAAATTTCAGTACTCCAGTCTTTTTTATGGACACAAGTTATTACAACTCCGTCCAACAAAATCGTTATCGTAATCGCAAGTATAGTCACGAGCTAGAACCATGTCACTCTAAATTGGACGAAACCAAAGACTCAACAGTATAGAACTAAATTTTTGATATAATTTGACATGGTTCTACTGTTTACGGTTCGACAATTAAATGGTTGAGTAAATTCCAACTTGATCGTAAATCTGGATTTTCTCTGTGCCTCGGAAGGAGACGTAAAACCGTCTACAGTCTTTAGCATCCATCGATCCGCATTAGGTCCGCATGTTAGGACATGTCCCACTCTACCTACGGTATTTCTAGTATAATCTGGTGTTAATGAGATCAATAATATAATGAGTTCTCTCATAATTCTATCACATTTGAAGAACCAAACGTCAATTGAGTGCTTCTGATCGTCTCTCGCTGTTTCGTTAGTAATGATTCAAATATATAAGAAAGACTTTTGTAAAAAATATACAACTAAAAAAACTAAGCCATTTTTAGTTTATTATACAATCAACTCTTATGCATTTTTATAAACGTTGATCACAAGTCAACAAAATTTGACAAAGTTTCTTACCCAGACACCTGAGTATATTGTCCCGAAGGATTTTTGTGTGCTGAATCCAAATCCGGTCGCAGAATTGCTCTATCACGTCAGGTTTATGAGATCTGAATCTAATCTAAACTAAACTAATGACAGTATAGGTAGTATGAAGAAAAAATGAACTTCATAATACGATATATCAGCAAAAAGAAAAAAAGAATTTGTAAACAAACTCAACGCCATTTGAAAGTTCAAGACTTGTACTTTAAGATTACCCCTGTAGTTTCTTAGGTATACTAAAAACTAAAGGATCACATAACCTCAAAAATGGGCGAAAACGGCGTTTTTTGCACTTTTAGGTTAGAATATCTCAAAAACCTGACGTGATAGAGCAATTCTGCTACCGGATTTGGGTTCAGCACACCAAAATCCGGAAAAGTATACTCACGTCTCTGGGTAAAATTTTTGTTGACCTGTGTTATTACAACGTGAAATAAAACTATGTATACAATATGTGGTTCCTATGATCTTCTATGAACCACGTAATTTTTATGCTTTTTATGTGAAACAAAAAACTTATAAGGCTTCGTATATTTTTCTTTTTATTGGTTTACCAACTACTTCTACTTAAAAAATTAATATTCACAAGCTTAATATTCCATGTGTCACTAAATTTAAGTAAGTCAACATCTCATATTTATGAGAACGTAATTCAAGCACATAAGATAGGCAGTCCTTATCCATTTATATTCCAAACTTGGTATATATGTTACCAGAAATGTATGAAATCAAGGAATTGTATACAAATCCTAGGAAATGTGTACAATTCCGATATTATTTAGGAAATGTATAAAATATTGTTTGAAAAACTATTTAATGCATAGATATCCTAGGAAATGTGTAAATTTCCTCGGAATTGTATATAATTCCAATACCATATTAGAAAATTTAAAAAATAAATGCTTTCTATAATAAAACACGTTGTTAAAATGAGAATAATAATTTTTATTATAGCACTCATTGAGACAATCGGGTGACAGTCATGCCGTTAAATACAATATGTTCATATTATCTTACTAATTAATGCTTCAAAAACTATCTATTAACTTTTAACGTATCACTAAATCAACTTATATTATTCTTATAACCTAACCTAAAGCAATACCCTCCCCTCGTCCCACTGCCCCGCGTACCCATCAATATCTCAAATGTTTTACATTTCCGATTGCTATATAGGAAATATATAGATTTCCTAGGAAATGTGTATAATATAATTTATTTCACACATTTCCGTGCGATTTTAGGAATTACATACATTTCCCATGAATTGTTTACAATGACGAGTTACATACATTTCCGTTGACATATATATGTATATATATATATATATATATTATGAATTACTTAGAATTTTTTTGTTTTATCTCATTGCTCTGTTGCTGATACACTCATACCAGATCATTGGTAGAGAATGTCGCAATGGTCGTATTATACTCTAAACTTACTGAAAGAGACGAAGTTATTATTAGTGCAGTCGCAGTAATGGTCATAAAGGTTTACTAAGAAAGAAGACCAGCAAACATTGTTTTGAAACTAAACGAAATAGTAGCAATTAAAGAAAGGCAACTAAATAATAATGAAACATAGCAACAACTCGCTCGATGTAACTGTGGTAGGTTGAAACTTTGTTTGGTACTTCATATAGGCGAGACAAAGTCGCAACTTGCTCAAGCTCTGTATGTTACTGATGGGATAATGTATTTATTGTATGTTTACCTCAAATTCAGGTTAGGTTAGTAGTATTTTTTTCTGACTCTTTTGAGTAATATACTAGCTGACTTTTGTGAATCTACACCATCCAGGGCGCCACCCAAACGCATACAAAAAATTCATTTAAATTGGTCCAGCCGTTTAGGAGGAGTTCAGAGACATACATACGTACAGTTGAATTATATATAAAAAGATATATAAGTGGTGTGTGTTATATGTAACACAATAGCCATACTTGCCTGCATTTCACAATAAATAATTTTGTTTTCATTTGATCTGTATATCCGTACGTATTTTTTTTATTAAAATCTCAAAGATAAAAAAAAGATATATATTTTTTTATTATTTGAAAATGAACGAATGGAAATTTGGATTGTACGTATTCTTTATTATTTTTCATCGTTAGCCTGTCATTTGTCTTTTGCAACTTTCATGCCCTATGAACATAAACCAGTTCGACCGAGTTGGGCTGACCCTATCTTTGAATTCTAGCGGTTTGGTTCTTGGTAGGCACATATTTCTTGCGATGCACTTTCTGCACTTGAGTCATGTGTCAAATATAAACATTTTTATGATTACTATGAATATATAACATATAATAAGCATGTCTATCCGTTTCTCGTTATTGATAACGGGAGCCTCATAATGCTTACTTTGGTCTAGACATAATGGTGTGAATGTTCTTTCATGCTTTATTGCATTTATAGTAGAATATAATTTTATTAATTATAATAATATATTTTACTACTTTAAAAAGGGATTTATTAATTAATTTATTTTTTTTATTGTGATATTTAGCAAGCTACCAGTACTTATATTATTATTTATTAATATAAATTACTAATATGTATACAACAATATCAAACTAAAAACTTATCGTGAAAAATTTACCCTAAAATATTTATATAAACATTCACAAAAAGAATAATGTCATCCAAAATTCCAATTTAGGGCATGGTACCCAGAACACTGGCAGCATTACCTCGCTGAATAAACTCCTCGCTAAACTGATTCTCTGCGCGAAATAGCTGCCAGCCCTCTGATCACCCGAAGAGACAATTAGTCGTTTCGACATATCCTTCATAAAAAATATACTTATATTGATTTATATCATCACATTTGTGAGGCAGTAACACTGTAGTGTATTGAAGACAGATGCGATCTAATAAGATAAGAAAATGCATCTCAAAGTTACGAACTGCTTTAAATTATTAGATACGGTTCAACTAATAATACGCAGCCCGAGCACACCTATAATTCCTTCGAGCATTAGATTCTAATACAGGTGTGCATTGAAAATAAGCTTATTTAAAAATCTAGATTTCTGTCAGTTTTCCCGTTCTTTCATTGAAACAACAATGTTCACCTTTTAATCATAATATCATACAAATTGGCATGAAAATAGTCGTCAATGAAAATAATAGTTATAACAAACTCATATAATAGTATTTTTTATCAATATAAAGTTATTCGCTAGTTTTAAAACTATGCAATCGGTTGAAACTCCAATGAAGTCCGTCCCTTATCAGTTGCCGGCTGCAAACGTACCTGTCGCGAAACTCGACCGGTCTAGGGCCCATAAAAATAAGGGCGAGAATCGATGAAACGTCGTGCGGCGGACTGTACACAATTGCCAGATAAAGGATTTGCAGTTTGTTTACAAGTTGCATGGGTGGTGCGGAAAACGGGTGGGGCACCGTTCAGTGCGCGCGCGATGCGTTCGCGGGTACACGTGTGCACTTACGCTGCGCTTTAGTTGTTTGACCGCGTTAGAGGACCATGGCAGACCGATCACTCATGGACCGCGAGTGGCAGACCAATCAGTACGATCCTTATGAGTACTCTTTCAACCAATTCTTCCAAGAGGATCCAACACCACCGCAGCAGCCGCCGGCGTGTATGCAACAGCAGTCGTATATGCAAGCACCGATGCCGCCGCCGCCGGCGCAAGCTTTCCCTTCTCCAAACTCACCGTCTTTGGCTTGTCTTCTCCATGAGCCTTCCACTTCTTACGGATTATCTTACCTCGATCCGTCGTTGCAGCCAAAACCGTAAGTACCGGCCGGCACTGCGTATTAACTAGACAGCCTCATTGCGAATTATGATGCGTTTCGAGCGAGAGCGAGCTATAATACCCACGTTTTCCACCTCTGAGTATTTGCTATATCTAATATATCTTTATAAGAGCGATATCTTCACAGTGATTATGATTGCCCATTGTTATATAATTATTTATTATGTACGCCACGCTCGGTCAACAATAATATATTTTCAGAGTTTATTTACTTATTTACTGTGTTGACAAACGTTTATTTTGACTTTTAATTATTTCTTAAATTGAATTTACTGTTTTTACCTATTACTGTGTTCCATTCATTAGTCATTTAATGAATTTAAAGTAAAAAATTATGTATTATCATCACAGCATTATATTTACTGAAATATAAATATTAAAGTTATATATACAATTTGCCCATGATTGTATATCTATTAGTCCGATAGTATTTTTTTAAATAGTAAAGGCGCTTCCGTATGCTACTAGCTTTTACGAACGGCTCCGCTCGCGTTAATGTTAACTTCCGATTCAAATATTTAGTTCTTAGATTTTTTTACGGCATTTGCGCATAATTTATTTTATATTTCATCCTGACATTTCGGCTCCTTTACAGAAGCCGTGATCACAGGATGACTAAGGTAATGGTCGTCATATATTTTCACAAAATTTTAATTCTTCACAAAAAGCTTCACAAAATTTTAATCGGGCACGTTCCTAACTGTTACAATTTTATATAAATCAAATTGTAAAAAAAAGTAAAAGGCTTTGGCCTGAGTGATTGACATACAGACAGACATCATACAGCCTGAACCGTTGAACATAGAGACTCGAAATTCTCCAAATTTCGGTGATTTTTTGAGAGTGATAACGCGTAAAACAATTTTTTGGAAAACTCCACCCTAAATTAGACTATAAACTGTTGTATTGAAATACTTAATTTAAACAATTCTACACTTGAAGGAATCAGAATTAAAAGTTTTGAATGAAAGCTCCACCATTATTAAAGTACGAAACATTAAATTAAATAATAAGGCTTTTGATAACAAGTATTTCGCCGTTTCGGGAAATATAACTCCTAAGTCACAACAAACTTTCACAAATCCAATATAAATTTAAGGCTAGATTTTAAGTTAAAAACCGAATAGAATCTATTTTTGAATAAATTTGTATGTTGTCGTGTACAATAAGAACTATGGAAGCAGGCGTGTAACTCTAATGATTTGAACAGAGGGATATTATCTATCTTTTAATAACAAATAAAATAATTATGGTCGACTAGTGCGTTTTAGTAGAGTTTTATAATACTTGTAAATAAAAGTTACCTAAAGATAACCGGCTTATTATTATTTGAATTAGCTCAGCAGCGGGACACTAACTTATGTTTACAGGTACCGCTTGCATAGCGTACTTAACTCCATTTGATTGATATTTTTAGCTGGGTCTAATAAGCTATGGATATTTCTTGATTACCATCGGAGAAAAGCGAAATCTTTAGTCATTGTTTGTTATAACGGCATGTGCCGGCTTCGCACGGGGAGACAAAATTCTTTATTTGTTTTCTATTATTAAATATTTTTCCGTTAGCACCATCTAGCGTCCGGTAGATTAACTACTCGCGGTTAACGCGTTGCTATGGTAACGTTATTGATACAATGGAAAAAGAGTGGACAGACAAATAGACAAACCACTGTGATCTTTGATTATAGATTTATTTAAGAATATATTAGTATGAAGTAATGCTTTATTTCTTATATAAGTACATACCTATGAAACAAAATTTTGTGTGTTTTCAGTTGATGTTTTCTTTTCACACTTTTTTGCTTTGGGGTAAAAGTAACGAATTGTTAACATCCAGTGTTAATTTTAAGTTCAAGCTTGTTACATCGTATATATGAACTTAGCTATAAATTATGATATATGCATATGTCTATATACTCGAAATCTCCTTAGATTTCCAGCTTTACCTTAGATTATAGAAATTATTTTATATTATTGTATAATATATACATATACCAATTATCGGTTAGTTGATTATAGCAATAATTTTAAAAAGAAAAAAACTCGTATCTCCACCTTTTTTAAACATCTTGCAATTATCATAACAATCGGTAAAATTATACAAATTAATACTAGTTTAATAAAAAAGTTTGTTGAAATTAATAATAGAAATTATTAATTAATTCTGTTGAAAGTTATCCGTAACTGCCTATCGTTGCCTTTCGCACTTGTTCTGGGTTCCGGAGGGGGTAGATGTTTGTGTGATGGATGAATGACCAGCATGTGAATATTCCTGGTATCTATAACACTAGCTTTATTGTGCTTACTTTGGGCTAGGCTAATTGGTGTTAAAAAGAAATATTATTAAGTAAAAAATGTTATAAATCACTTGTTACGGAATAACGCGTTTACAAATAATATTGTAAAGTGAAAATTAATCCCTATTACTTTGTAATTAGAACTGCTTTATTAATAATATAATTAGCGTATTGTCTTCTTCATTGAAATCAAACACGTTATATGAGATAACGCGTTCATTAACCCGTAACTGATACCGTTGTGTGAAAAATAACCCCTACTTCTAATACGACTAAGGTATTGTTCTGAGGACTCGTTTATCATATCATTTTCTTGTAGTAATGAAAACGTTGAACGTGGCTATTTATATTCGAAAGGTGTATAAAATCGGTATTTGTTCATTAAATGTTTGTTTGACTGGTTAAATGTAGGGCTAAAATTGAGGCTTTAAGATTTATCAAAAAAGTTTGTAATTCTTAAATAATCACGAAATATGATCGGGAAAAGTATATTTGTAATAACCTAATCACATTAAAACTTCATAAACGAAACTTCTTGGAAAACAAAGTGCCCCAGGGTTAATTTTGCTTTGTTAAACCTTGACATTATTCTGCAATATTGGCTTTCGAACTTTCATTAAAAAGTGGTAAAAAGGCTATTTTTTGTGACGCAAATCTTATATGTATAAGAACCCTCATTTTTTATAAAAGACGTTTCTGAGTCTTCACTATAGTTAAAGTAAGCTGAAACTTGACTTCAATGAGAATTAATGATCATAGTTTTATAGATATTATAATCAATCTAGAATAAACAATCTAGAATTATCAGAATAAAACACTTTTTTACGGATTATTGCGCATGTTTTATTTTATTTTATATTTAATACTGACGTTTCGACTCCTTTACAGGAGCCGTGATCACATGATGTGTAATGTGCGCGGAAGTGTAAGAACTAAATCTAGAATTATATTATTTTAACAAATTACTTAAAATATAGTCTTAATATAAGTTTTATTATAAACTAGCTAACCCGGCCATGCGTTGCTATGGTAACGTTAATTGATTATAAAAACTTTTATCTCAGGCTTATGTTAACTATGGTAACTATATATATGGTAACAAACCCACAAAGTCCTTCTTTTATATAGAAGAGATCATTTTGTATATATAGTATTTTAATTCGTTAAATCCATCTTTACAATAATCACTAACTAATTATTATTTGTTAACCCGTTTACTGTCAACTTTTCTATGTGTACAATATTTTTATTTTTAAATTTTACAGCATCAGCTAGATTTTTAATAATAACATCCGTTATCAGGTGCACCGTTAGCGACCTTGCCTATTAACTGTGTGCATCAGCATTTGCATTCGAGTTGCAGTCTTTTAAATATATATATTTTGTACGCATACCCGTCAGTTAGCATTCAATAGTATATGTGTATAGGTAGTTAACTAACAGCCGAGGCTAAAAGTTCGACGTGCCTTTCCAAGGAGTTTGATATCATAAAATATCATTTACCTGTGCGGCTACTGCACTTTGTAAACGATGCATTTTAACCGCATTCGTAGGTTAACGTTAAACCAACGCCTATACAACTTATATATTTGCTTGAGTTTACCTAGCACTTTTTACTTTATTGCATACTAACGGCCCGTCCCGGCTTTGCACGGGTAGACGAAATTCTTTAAATTTTTCTAGCATTAAATATAGCCTATGTTACTCAGCGTGAATGTAGCTTTCTAATGGTGAAAGAATTTTTGAAATCGGCTTAGTAGTTATTGGGTTTATTCATTGCAAACATACAAAAATACAAATCTTTCCTCTTTATAATACTCGTATTAGTGTAGATTCGTATACGTTTTTTGTACAATTGATACCTTGTAAGGGTGTTAACAATGTTTAGACCTTAACAAGATAATACTACACAGTTATGGTTATAAAATAAATTTAACTTAATTTTTTTTATTGCGCTGTTTAAGTTACGTAGGTTCTTCAGTATATAAATTGGATTGGAGCATATTTATTTTTTTATATAGTTTTACGTAATGTAATAGTTATTTAATTTAACATACATTTTCTGTGCAATCACATTTAGGAAATATGCTGTTAAATTATAATTTCTTGGAAAATACTAAACAATTATCGTTTAAACAATTGAAACCCGATACTATTACAGGTTAATTGCAACGTATATCAAAATTTTACAAAACTGTGACCCATTAAATAGCAGATAAAAGTATTATACTACGCTACGCTTCGGCTACATTATAAATTAATTGTATTAATTATTAATTACATTGTATTAATTTGACCTTTGTGAAAGTTTCACTTTGATTAATTTACACGCTGGCGACTGCGACTTTTTCACAGTTTAAATTTAATCAAAATAAATTTTGAATATTAAACTTAACAAACGTGTTAAAATAAAAAAAAGGAATTCCTATTCATTACTGTTTTCAATTAAGAATTGTCAATGACGCCTTTATGTCAAAATAGGCCGTTACGCTTATGTTAAAATACTGCAGTCGCAAATTTTTAAATTTTTTTATTTACACTTGGAAGAAAGTTTTGTGATGGTAGCCATGCTGAACGAAAAAATATTGTTAAAAAAAACAGATGCAACCTAATTAAACACACCAAATAAACAAGTGAAGACTAGATTGAACTAGACTAGAGTGAACATTCGATTTTTAAAAACTGCCATAAATACGGAACGGAAAGAGGTTTTCTTTTAATTATTCTGTTTATTTGTCAGAGTAGTATCTCTGGCGCTTTTTAAACTAGAACTTAATAAAATAAGTTGACACCACCGCATTGATCATGTTACAAATAACAATTATGTTAAGGTTTTAGAAATTCGATGACTTTCAAAAAGTGCAAGTGCATTAATTGCAAGCATAAATGGAACATAATTCATTGATTGTTTATTATTGAAAATTGATATTTATCTTTTTACATGGGTCGTTCTTCTTTTCTACCGACAGTGAAACGACGTTTTCTGTTTTTTTGGTTTTTGAACTATCCATAATTGTGGTTTCTGTGTGGAATTTAAAAGAAATTGCATCTGTGTTGTCATTAGGACTAATTAAAGTTTCCTTTGCGGAAAATATAAATTCTTTTTTAATGTTGGTTTTAAAAAAAATATGTGATAAAGTGGCCTTTTTCTGTGGAGACCACATTTCGGTACCACTCTGTCTCGGCATTCTACGGAAAACAATCGAAAAAATATGTTGGTTGGAGAAAATGAAAAATTACATATTAATAGATAAGAAAAATATGGACGTTTATTCGAACCGAATTAAAAAACCGTAAATATCAATACTCCAACGAGATGCCATAATAACACGAAGAACAGACCATTGTCGGTAGAAAAGTAGAACGACCCACATCCGTTTGGTAAGTTAATTTTGTCATAGAAGCCTGTGAAAACGGCATCGTAGAACTTCGTCAAGACTTCATTGTGATTGAAGCACTGAAATAAAAAAGTTTTTATAACTGTCCAGTTAATTCAAGCATAGCTGGCTGATGGGTTTATAAATAGAAAAAGATTCACTGAGATTTAAAATAGCTTAATTGATACACTCATTGATCTTGAAAGCTATGTAAATTATTGATTTATTTTGTTTGTATTGAGAGATCGATGACGCTTTGATGATTAGGCTTGCTAGAAATTTATCCTTATTTAACGGGTTACCCCGATTTTACGGCCACATATGAACCCTTAATTACCTAAATTGAATATGGGGTAACCAAAATTCCCATATTTTATAAATTGGCTCAGAAAACGGAGAATTTTTTTAAAAGCTTCAAACAATTAATATAAATTAAAAAAAATAAGGAATTGTTTTAATACAACTATATTTTTATTGTCTCACATAAATAGGAGTGAAACCCGTATTGACGATGATAGTTCGGTCTGTGATTGCGAAAGTTAAGCAACATTTCTAAGCGCCTGTCGCTGGATTGGTGATCAAATATCATTATCTCGATCTCCACCAAAATTGGAAAGGCCGTTTGTCCCTGCTTCATGTGCAGTCGTTAGTACTAACTAATCCTCGATGAAACCTCATTGTCGGTACCCCGCCCGCTCTAGGTAAGGTTCGTAGCCGTCTACAGACACCAGCAGTAGGCGACGAGTCACCGCGACCACACTTCGTATATATCTATGAAACACCTCCTAGCTAGCGTCACGTCGTCAGCTGCTACGCGCCGAGCGGCATTCGACACTGTCGCCCGACCACGGATTAGTAGGGTTACTGGTGCTGCAGCTACAACACGTTGATTTTTTCCCAAAAAAAATGTATTTCTCCGTTTCTAAACTGTTATCCACACGAAACACTAGAATACGGCGCTGCCGTCCACTATAGCCGTCTGCAGTTGGGTGCGCAATCATGACAGGAGCGACATGATGCCACGATTTATCGCTTATACAATGCTACATAACGAGCGACATGTCGCCTGCTGTTGCTGTCTGTAGACGTAGCCGTCTACGGACTCGTGACGGCGATGAATCTTTACGGTTCATCGCCTCGCCTGAGTATTCACTTGTGACCCGAGTCGATTTTTTCTAGTATTTTTCTATTATAATAATTTATCTTACAAGATCGCATTCAAAATGCATAAAATATATTAAACTGATTATATAATTATTCGTATATAAAATTAAATTTTATATTGAAAGGTTGAAATATGGATAATATAAATAATTAATAAAATTATTAACTCACAACCCAACATTTACAAATATAATAAGTACAATGGCACTGATAAAATTTGAATAGGATTTTAATATACAGCTAAAAAATAAAAACTTAAAAATCAACGAATTAAGCGAATCACTGAAAAGTCAAAAATAAAATAACTTCTGTTTGTTATATTTGATGGTTCCTACCTAACACCTACTTCACTTTGACTATGATAGTTTAAAGAATTTGTCTGTATAATTCATACTAATAACACTTTGAGTATATCGTGTCACGCAGACCATTAAAGATCTGAAAAAATGAAATTTTAAATAAATAAATAATAATAAATACAGTCGAAACATTAAATAGTAATTTTCTCAAAGCATTTATCAATTTAACCAGAGTCCGGGACAGCTTCGCACAAAATGTATTTCAAGAAATAGAACTATATCTTTCCTCTTGAAAAAATGTAATATTAATAAAGGAAATGAGAATATTCTTTATTCAAATTTATGCCATTTGCATATTATAAAATAAAATAAATGTAAAACTAATTTACGCAGATGCGGACGTCAAAAATTTGGACACACAAAAAGTACTCAGAAACGACATTTGGATCTAAAATTACCTTTTTAAGATACATTTCGAATTTCTATCCGCCTTACCTCCACCCGAGTTAATATATAATATAATGTATTTAATGTTAATTGTAATGTATATTCAAATAATAAATCATCTATAACCGTGTCCATCAATGTACTTTTCAAGTAGCGAAAAAGTTGAAGTCTCCGGAAAAGTTAAACTCTCCTTTTTTTAAGTTTAAATCTCCGGATATTTACTAAAACTGTTTTCTCTTCTTCACAATATAAAATAAAGATAGGTTTTCCTCCATCGATTTATTGGATCTCACTATTAGCGTTTACCAATACAATAATTTAAGTAAAAAATACCTAAACAGTTAAAGTATTCCATTATTCATGCGCATTTTTTAAAATATTTTAATACAATTCTCGTTACGTGTTATTTATACTTACTCTGCTTTATCAATTCACTGTTATTGAACGACCAATTTGCTTTAGTCGCTTAAACACTTCTATAAAAGGGAGTAAAATGATTACACAAATAATTCAGAAGAAAATTTTAAGGTTTTTAACGTAAAGATAAGGTTTTCTCTTAGAACTCAATTTAATTTTCTTATTCATGTGTAGACGACGCAGTATTCTAGATGCGACACCGGCAAAAACTGGAGTTTCATGTTTCATAAACAGCTAGAATTTCTTGCTCGTTTTGTGATAATGGTTGTAGCATCATGACAATGCTAACATTCTTACGTTCTACGATTAGTACATGCCAGTATTTAATATAGTGTTTCGGCAGTGGCGGATTTAGGGCAGTGCTAAATCCGCCACTGCCATAAAAATCATAAAAATCGATGCCGAAATCCCATCGCCAATTTCTTACTTTTGTTATAAATGTACAGTCACTAGTATGGGCATCAACCTGTTAATATTTTTATTCCTTGGATCTACAAGAACTTAAACCAAAATATTATATTGCCATTATAAACAAATTTGAAAAAATCACATTTTTCCCAATTTACCTGGGACATAGCCCGTTCTTATAAAAGAAAAAAAAGGACTCCTACCCTTAAATAGATTGGTGGATGTTAACAATCACACTTGCAGCCTGGTGAAGTGAGTGGCAAGCATTTCCTCCTTAAAAAAACTGAGATTTAATAGTGTCCCGTTCCTAATATTGTAATATGAGACAAAGGTTTCTTTAATAAAATTTTGATAAATCTGGTGGCAGATTAATTATGTTAATAATTTTAATATATGTTAAAATATAAAAAGTAGTACTTTGCGTTATAATGCTCTTAACAAGTTTTAATAATCTTCTCACGCGACTTCAAAATGTCAGATTAATTTGAAATTTTGCACACTTATCAAAGACTGATGAAATTCTGATTTAAAATTTCATGGGAGTATTTTGGAAAAAAAAATATGAAGAACAAAAAAAATTTATAAATAATATAAATTTAAAAAATATCTAGTTGAGAATATCTAAACTCGACATTAAGTTTAAAAAATGTAACAGTTTAAATAACTAAAAAACACGCTTCCATAGTAGATCGAACTAAAAAAATGTAAATTAAATTATAGTTTAAAAAAAACAGGACTTTATGGTAAACCGAGGTAAGAAATAAACTTCAATGTAACAATTAAGTAATTTACAAGAAAGTTAATGCCATTGTAAGAAAAGCTTATGGTGCTTCGTAAGAAATTCTTTTTACACTAACTCTGCAATTCGAAATAAAAATAACAAGGTATTTTGATAATGAATGAACAAATAACAAAATAATAATAATAGATATGTAGCAACTTTTTAGTTTGGTTACCATAAAAGCGTTATTTTTTTAGATTTTTAATGTGATTTTTTTATTTATATTTAATAGCAATGTTTTTCTAGCATTAAATATAGCCTATGTTACTCAGCGTGAATGTAGCTTTCAAATGGTGAAAGAATTTTTGAAATCGGCTTAGTAGTTTTTGAGTTTATTCATTGCAAACATACAAGAATACAAATCTTTCCTCTTTATAATAATAGTGTAGATTATGTTTTGTAATTGCTAAATGTAGCTTATTAACTCAAATGGTTTAGTTTCATTAACACGTTAAAAAACATACACTCGAACTTCAATTAAGGCAGTAAACATTTCTTCATTATTTACTATCCATGTGTAAAGAGATAAACGCGACGCATTTGAAAGCATGTTTTGTTTAGCGATAGCACCATATATGTGGTTTGAAAGCTGTCAATGAATTCAAGATAATTATTAATTTCTTTTAGTGTTGACAAGAAAATGTGTCTTAATTAGTCTATTGTATTCTTGTCCTTATTGAAGCCTGTCTTGTTCGTAGCACTCTACCTATTGTCTGCGGCAACACAGTGGATGGACTTATAAGAAATATCACAAAAACCACACAATTTATAAACACTTTATGGGACACAAGACGAGAACAATAAAGAAAATTAAAAATACAAGGAAATCTCATCATTTCAGCTGAAGGAAGTACGTAAATAAGTGGGCTTAGGCAGAATTTTAAATGTTTGATCCTTCAGTAAGTCAAAATAGTATGATACCTAATCAGTAAGACGGCATCTATCTGAAAAACTATTTTTATATGAATCATATGAATATAAGTATAATTCTGCATACTTATAATACCAGCAAACAATATTAATTGTTACGTGTTTATTTACGAATGATCGGTAGTCAGTGAAAATAAAATTACCCTAGGATCCAGTTAGGTTGTTGGGATTTACTGACAGTTCTTCGGGCTTTTCGGATTGCGTCAAAAGAAATGTTCCCCTGTATTGTTTCATTTGCCAACACTTATGTTTTAACCTGAACACTTAGAATTTAACAATCAACAATTAAGAATATCAGAACTGACTCTTCAGTTTCCCGCCAAAACGTCAATGAACCTCATTAAAAGAAATAAGTTTTTTTCTAACACCAAAGAAGTTTGTTTGCATGGAGGTTGTACTGTATATAAAAATAATTCGCCGCAAATAGAAATTCGATTGGAGTTTTACATTGAGGTTATATTGAAGTTTTGCGTCTCACGAGACCGAGTTAGGATGATGTTAGAGCCAATGTGTCTATTGTCGTAGCAGAGTTATAAGCTTGTTTTAATAATTTCCTAGAGTTCCATTATTTCTATTATAATTTTGTCACAAACAAAATTACACAACTGCGAGTTGTAAAAGTGAGTTCGAGTATTAGTGTGGCTTTTTAAAAATTTGTATTAGACGTTGTTTTAAAATGAATATTTTGCGTATCCGATTAGTTTTTGTAGTAGAGTTTAGTAACTATAATATTTTATGATGACATTATAAAGTACCCCGGGAATACCATAATATTGAATAAAAGATTTTTAAAATTTACTATAATTGTTAAGTTTGCGAACCTGCGCCACCGGTCTTCAGAAAAAATCGCTTAATATATTAAGACGGGGTTTAACCGCGTATCAACTGGCTTTTTTACATCATTTTCAATTTTATACGCTAAGAAAGAAAGATTAGGAAAAATGTCTTAATAAGGTAAAAAATTTTGATCGAATTCGTAAAAGCAAAAATCTCAGAATCAGAACGGTAACGGTTTTACGTTTCTGTAGAGGCAAGTATTTTATTATTAAGTCAAATTCTTTCAAGTACTATTTAAATATACATTTTTAATGTTTCAAATGTATGCCGTCAATAGCCTGATTAAATTATTTTTATGTATTTGTTAAAATTATTTTAAATATATGTTATTATATTGTTAAAATTAGGAACGTGCCCGATTAAAACATTGTGAAGGTAGTAGAAAATACATGACAACCATTGTCTTAGTCATCCTGTGATCACGATACCCGTAAAGGAGTCGAAACGTCAGGATTAAATATAAAATAAAATATGTGCAAAATCCGTAAAAAAAGTGTTTTATTCTATTATGTAAATAAATGTCTTATGTAATAAAATTCTTATTTGAGTAGAATGTTTTCCGTTACCAAAGTTAACGTTAGTTATCAAAATGGACCCTCTTAATTACAATTCTATTCTATTCCCAACATATATATTTGTTGTTTACCAAAACAGCTTCCAAGTTTGAATGATCAAAATAATTTGAATTTATCTATACTAATATTATAAAGAAGAAAAGTTTGTGTGTTTGTATATTTGTTAAATTGTAAGGGGTAATCTCGGGATCTACTGAACCGATTTTAAAAATTCTTTCACCAATAGAAAGGCACATTATTGCTGAGTGTCATAGGCTATATTGAATGCTAGAAAAAATTTAAAGATTTTGTCCACCCGTGCGAAGCCGGGACGGGCCGCTAGTAAATAAATAAATTGATCATTATGTTCTATTGCCTGAATATAGACTCCTATGATAGGCTCATATATCTTCAAAAATCAAGTCGCAGAAATAATATTCTTTTTTAAGAAATAAGCAGATATGTCGCCTTGTAAATCTAAGTATATGTGTTATTTAATTAAACCCTGTTTTTAGCTTTTTTTCTGGAGTTGGATTATTGAATTTATTAGTTTTTTCCCCCTTGTGTACCGCCGTTGCATATTATGATATAGAACGCTAATGCAGTTGAGATAAAGCTTAAGCGGTTTTTCTATTTAAAAAGTTACATGCTAACAAATATTGACAAAAATGAATTTAAAATAATTTCATACACACTTTTTACTTTTGCTTTTGCAGTACTTTCTTACACTCGTTAAAGTGTTCCAGTAGTTTTACAGACTTAGATCCCTTTCCAAATGGAAAAAAATTAGTAAACAAATAAATATTTCTTACATTCACACCTATTAGCCTAGCCCAAATGAAGCACTGTAAGGCTTGTGTTATGGAATGTAGGGTAACGGATAGACATACATATATGAAACATAGATATGTAATATTTATAGAAATATCTATATAAAAATATCTATAACTCAGATACAATTGATCGTATTCATCACGCAAATATCTTCCCCTTCCGAGATTCGAACCCAGCACCGTCGGTACGAAAGGCAGGATCGCTACCGTTGCACCAGACAGTCGTCAAATGTTTCCAATATTGTTAATGATAACACTAAGGCGGTTAACACACTGCACCGCGCCCCGTCGCGTATTCATTAATTAAAAACTTTTTCTAGAAATAATATACATGGCATAACAACGTTTGACGGGTCAGCTAGTTTACAATAAAAAAATCCAAGTTTTGTTATCAATGTGCGGTATAAAAATTATTATAGGCAATTATCATGCAAATTAAGAATTGTAGAAAATGAAAGGCAGCTTCTGGGTTAGCTCGTTCCATCGTGGATCTTGTCTTGGCCCCCGGGTTTATTTGGGATCAAGAGCGAACCAATTCTGAATAAAAAAAAATGAGGTACTACGTCAATCGGGATTAGAAATTCCATCTTTCGCTAACCGGGCGAGTGCTCTTCTAATAAACAGCGAGGGATCTAGTTTCCATTTGTCCGAGGCAAGTTGATATTTTATTAAATTTCGTTAAATGGTGGAGTAGACAAAAATATTTTACAATAGGACTAAGAACTAAGTATATTTACATAAACATAATAAGCTTAATTATAAGCTAAATTAAAAAATTATAATAATAAGCTAAATAATATTTATATTAAAAAAAACTATGCATCGGTAAATTTAATATAAAAGATAATTGAGTTATTTCGTTTAAAGTGAATAAGTCTTCATGAGTCTAAACTATCTTACTTTCATGACTTGACATCATTCACTTATGTCAAGTTCTGTTTTTGCACCGTATTCCACTTAACACCAATTTTCTAAGATCCTTTTTATAAGTGAATTCTCATTTTGTAACAGAACTAGCCGTCACGGGCGAAACGGGTGGTTTGGACTAACCTCTTCAGTTTTCTAATTTAACTTTTCACGTTCTTATTTTGACGTGTAAGAATTAGTGAAGACGTTACTATAGCAACGCACAGAATGAACTGACAATATGGTAACAAACACACACGAAGTATTGTCATAATATAATTAGGATATTGAAGATATAATTTACGTACCATAAAAAAATATTTGTCATTATAACCTTAATAATGAAAGACATCGATGTCTATCATCAAAATTCCTACTTTTCTGTATTTCTCGGGTCTAGGTATTCGGCCCTGTCGTGTTTCTGTGTACATATCATAACATAAATGCTTGAGCCACTTGTCAATTCGCTACCGCGCATCCCACCTCTCTCAACAGTCCCAATGCTACGCGAATTATGAAAAAAAAATGTTTGGACTCTTAGATAAAAATGCCATTTTCTCGCTTAATAATGAAGGTAGGACCAAACAAAAAATACTACCGTAAAGTTGTTTAAACAAAGAATCCTCCATAGAACATTTGGATCTCCATAACTCAAAAATTAATTATTATTAAGATAAACAGCAGACCTTGCTGAAATTTGAATATGGTAGCAATTGCTACCACGGATTGTCGGTATTGGCAACCGGTAGCAAATGCTACCGTGGAATGACAAGTAGCTAACTACCTAATTTGAGTTCAGAACAATGTATGTCTTATTTTTTTTTTATTTTATATAATAATTCGCTTTATATTCAAATATGAGTTGATTGGCACAAAATTGTCTGTGTTTGTTGCTGCATAAAAGCGCAAGTATATGATCTAGTATTCAGAACGCATCGCGTATCATGCCAAGATTTAAATAGAGTTTGCCCCTCACTGTAGTCTATAGCCAAGTCACATTTTAAAAAGCATACTTTTGTTGAACGACTTATTACGATAATTAATTACTATACATGTTTAACCGCTGTATAATAAATAGTACTCGTGAGTATTTATTTATCGGAGAAGTACGCATTGGTAGGAAAAACGCAGTTTTGAGATGTGATATCTGTGGATGATTGTACTACGTCGACGCGTTGCTCTCAAGGCTATAGTGAATATACCTGTGTGCAGTGCAGTGCCATAGTTGAGTTGACGGCTAGTGCCAATTGTTAGTAATTGAGTTTTTAATGGCAATATTTTTTTTACATAAAAGTTGACTAAAATCGATAAATTTATGCGGGGGTCGAAATATCCCGACGATCGTTTTAATGTTTTCTTAATTTAAATGTACTTGACCGTCGCTAAGGAAAACAAACGTATTTTTGTTTTTTCGCTTTTGAGATTTATACGACCCTTAATAATTTTAATACACCCGAGCCTAGGAGTAGCGGACTAATATCTCATAATTTACCCACTTGATTTTCTAATCTAAATAAATGCCTATTGCATCTAAAGTTGATTATCAGTGACGATTAGCAATTAACATTTGGTTACACCACGCAGTTATGCGATAACAGGGCGACTGTGTGTGGCCTTTCTGAAATCCCCTGAACTTCCTACATTCCTTTAAAACATTTTGTATGAATTGCGATTCTTCGGAAACTTATATTATGTCTGGTAAGACATAATACATAATACATTTTTGTGTTGCATAGCGTTGCATTTCCTATGTAATATAAAGAATCCTTAAGAGATTTCATGGTATCGATTTCGTGCCTGTTAGAAAGCAACTGCGCTGCTGTCGTTACGCAAAGCCTATGTGTTTATAATAAAATAGAAGTACACACAATTAATACGTGGTATGTCAAACTTGGTATGTGTAGTAGATAAAGTAATCAGTAGGTTACATTTCTGAATACCTTAAAGACAGGTAAATATAGTTCATTTAATTTACTTGTGCTATTGTAAGTTTTTTTAGATTTTATTTTCAACTAGCGGCCGCCCGCTACTTCGTCCGCGTAGTACATTGCAACATTACTTTATTTTTCTAAAATACATAATTTTTTCCAAAATAAAATAAGCCTAAGTTACTCCTTATTGCATCAGTTACCTGCCAATAAAAGTCTCGTCAAAGTCGATCCAGCCATTTCAGAGATTACCCGAAACAAACAAACAGACAAAAATTTAAAAAAATGTTATTTTGGTGTATGTCCTGTATATATATTCATATGCATGTAGTAAAAACGGTTATTTCAATATTACAAACAGACACTCCAATTTTATTTATATGTATATAGATAATTACATTGGGAGGGCACTTCCTTCATTTCCCCGCAGACTCATTCCTCTTTTTCCGTTTATACCTCGGTCTACTCGCCTAGTGCCGAGGCCTAAGTCTTAAAAACATCTGTACTGTAGTAACCACATTAATTGAGTTAAGAGAGATTGTCTGATGTTTATTTTAATGGTTGTAATTACGAGAATAAAGCTTTTTGGCAGAAATAATATTAAAAGTGATTTAAGATCAGTTGAAAATACTTTGTGGGGATTTGTATGTACTCAAATATCTGTCAATTCAACTAAAACTCACCGACTCAGTCAGCATAACATTTGTAACCGTAGGTTGTGCGAAAGTCCCAAAATCTATTTAAATGTTTAAAGGACACATCTCCAATGTAGGTATATACTTTAATAATTTAAGTCTAATCTATAATTTAATATCACAGTGGTTTGTGTGTTTATCTGTCCGCTCTTTTTCCCGCTCTTTTTCCATTGTATCAATAACGTTATCATAGTAACGCGATAACCGCAAGTAGTTCGTGTACCGGACGCTAGATGGCGCTAACGGAAAAATATTTAATAATAGAAAAAAATTAAAGAATTTTGTCCACCCGTGCGAAGCCGGGACGGGCCGCTAGTATTAATCTAAAAAAGACAAAAGTCTAGAATTATTTAAAAGAGGACCATGTGAAATATTACTTATGTAGTAAAAGAGATTTATTAAAACTACTTTTATACAGAAAACGAGATGACACAATTTATACATTTTGTTCTTTGAACTAGTTAAACATGCATAGAGACTTAATTTTAATGCAGTTTCACTCATAAATTTTGTCATTGTCAGTCTACGATCTTTGACCACGATTTAAAAGCACATATAGAAGAGATATTACATAGGAAAAGTTCATATTTAACTGACACAATTCAGTTTTACTTTTTGTATTAATAATCAATAAATTTTATGATATATTTAACACATAGCGACAGTAAAATATGTTAAAAAAATCATCTGAAGACGGATTCCAACTTTAACTTTTGCTAGGCCACCTGCCAGACGCCGCGAACCTATAGTTTACAAAGAATTTTGAAAACATAACCGAAGTTACACCTTATTAAACAAAGCGGCGAAAATTTACAAAGTCTTAATTAAATTGGCTCTTAACCTTTTCGTATATTTATATAGCATATTAATTAAAAATATGGATTATAGAGAACTGGTTTCCAAGGTCTTTGAGAATTCTTAATGTGTAAATTTTTATTTTAGAGCTCACTTCATTATATTCTTCTTCTCTTCTCGTTCTTATATTTTTATACACAACAATTAGCCTAATCCAAAGTTAAAAGGCTTGAGGTTTGGATATTTAGCTAATTGATAGACATACATATATATATATATATATATATGTATGATTATATATATGTATATACAGGACAAATGTCGTATTCATCACACAAACATCTGCCCATCTGACGCGAACTCAGGACCGACGGTGCGATAGCCAGAATCATTATCATTTTACAAAACTTTAAAAAGCATTTAAAAAATAACTCCTTCCTATAACTAACTACCCATCTCGATATGGGAGAATACCATGCTACTTCATTTTTTTATACGGTCTTAATGACCAGTCTATCCTGCGGGCGTGTGTTTCCAGCTATTATTATTTTATACATAACTTCTGCCTATTTTGTGACTTGTGTATTATGTTGATAAAATATTAAATCATAAATATAGCAGACCTTTAAATAAAGGTCGCAAAGTTGCCTGTCTGTCGGTCTTCTACAGATTGTATTATGGAGAGTATGCTCAGGAGCTGCATATGCTCGCACTGCCGGCTTTCTACAACCACCCTTTCTTGGTTGCCATTCCTACCTGTCGCACCAAGCGCTTCTCAATTTCTGAATAATGCGCACAGCAAAGGAGTAGAATTCCCTTCCTGCGTCTGTATTTCCGAGTACAAACCGACCGTTTTTAAAGCCAAGGTGAATAGGCACCTTCTGGGTTAGCTCGTTCCACCGTGGATCCTATATATATATAATGTGTCCCGTCACCAGTGTCGGAGCCTTTAATGGTGTGAAATATGTCATTTTTTATCGACAAATTGCCCCTCAAATTTTGTTTTTCTCTTACGGTTATAAAATGGCCGCCATTTAACCAAGACTTGGGCTCTCATACTAATTCGACCACCACTACTCACGTAAATGTCCTATCAACATTAAAAAGGTACCATTTGATAGCTAAACACGTAGACAACAGTTACACAGCCAGCATATTTCGATTGTCATGGAATAAAAAATGCACACTGCATGCAGGCGGTGCACACTGCTTGAGTTTTGCGGAAATAAGCTACATATTTTTATTTTACTATTGGATGTGGACTTCCGCCAAGTAACACCGGATTCTATCAAATACTTCTATTTAATACTTACTTATATATTACTGAATGTAAGAACATCGATTGATACACATATCAGATAAAGGCTCCAATGAAAATTGGGGTCGTTAGGCCAGACTGCAACATTGTGATATCAACTTAAGACAGTGTGTTTCTGTTAAAACTGATAATTTTTTTATCAGTTTTTTTGCAAATTTTTGTAGCAATATGACTTTGTGTCATGTGTTATAAAGTATTCTTTCTTTCAATATATTTATGCTACAGTCTCCGAGTGGTGTGTGGCTCTACACACTAGGATGTCTTAATTAGTTAAAAGGCGACTAAAGATACCGTACACCTCCTGTATCCGACAAAATAAGCAGCAGCGAATGTAAAGCGATATATATGTAATAAAATAAGAACGATCCTAAGCAATATTTATACAGTGAAACCTGTTTAACGCTCAGGATGTGCGAGAAACCTGTGTTATTGATATTTACAATGGGATCCCGAAATATTTATGTCACTGAGAATGTTGAGACCTTGTTACCTAAGATTTGATTTCATAGATTTTTTTATATGATTGCCTTTATTATTGGGATTTCGCAGCTCAATAACCCGTATAGGTAAGACAATTTATCTGGTTTAATTTATCAGACAAGTTATGCTTGCAACATAGATTTTTTTTGTTTACCTCTTTAATTGGGACTTCGCAGACTCAATAACCCATATAAATGAAACATTGAAAATATTATGTGGTTTAGACAAGTATTGATATGCTTGTTTTGTGTATAGAAGAGTGGGACTCTATAATTAGGACAACTGTCACGTTAACCTGCCTAGTTGGGAAACTGGGAAAATATAAAACATCTATAAACTAGGCGATGCAGTCGCTAAGCATATAGCTTCGCTAGCACCATATATTGGAGCGGAGCATAATAACAAAAAAAAAAAAGTTATGTAAATGTTAAAATTCCATAAGAAAGAAAACGTTTTAATAGACGCGCTATTTTTCAATGGGAAATCCCATAGAGCCAATGTTTTTTGTTCATAACTTTTTTATGTTTGTGAATTTCAAAATTTGGGATTCCGTCACAATCTGGTCCTAAATGTGTTGATTCGATTCCACACAAAAAATATTAAAATCGGTTAAGAAATCGGGAAGTTATGGCGTAACAGACATCGCATCATTGAAACTGATCCATGGGATGATAAATAGTTCTAGGTCCCTTAAAGTTAAACAGTATATAGTTCACTGTATATTATATACTAGCGGCCCGGCCCGGCTTCGCACGGGTGGACAAAATTCATTAAATGTTATCTAGCATTAAATATAGCCTATGACACTCGGCAATAATCTGCCTTTCTATTGGTGAAAGAATTTTTAAAATCGGTTCAGCAGATCCCGAGATTACTCCTTACAATTTAACAAATATACAAACACAGAAACTTTACTTCTTTATAATATTAGTATAGATTATTCACATGGAAGTTGTTATTCAGTGTCGTGAAAACTTCGCATACCTATGCTAACAAGCAGTGTTTAATAGCCGAAGCGTTACCAGAACGTTACTTTTGTAATATTTTACGTCACTTTTAATCTTCTCACGTTACCTCCATGAAACACTACCCTGAATGTTACTCTTACATTACTTGTAATAATTAATTAAAAAATAAAATCAAACTTCAGGAATTTCGATTCGTACCGGCCAGTACAGCCGTAGAATGGTTTTTGTTTTGCGATCTCTTTGCTACATGTTAAATTAAGCGAAGTTTAGGGTCGTTTTCTATATTATCGATTGATCCTACTAATATTATAAATGTGAATGTAAGTTTGTTTGTTATGCTTTCACGTGAAAACTACTAAACCGATCATCATGAAACTACGTCCATATATTCTTGGAGATATTAGAAGTAACATAGGATACTTTTTATTAAAAAAAAATATTTAATTTAAAAGAATTTTAATAAAATACATAATTGGTGACGCACGGTCATCAACGGCCGAGTATCACTGAAACTTGGGAATATAATCCTCCACATTTTCATACGACTAACTGTAGAAAGGCAATTTCCAATCAGGCACGGAATCTTAGCACAAGTCACATGAAAATAAGAAAAGTGAACGGTGCCTTAGGTCACCGTTGGCGGGTTAAGTAAGATAAAGTCACTTTTTCTTTGAAGTGTTACTTTTGAAATATTCTATTTTACTTTTGACTACAGCTACTGGCAACACAGGATAACCGACCTTGCACAACTTTGTAGTTAGCAACGGCGCATTCGCATGCATTACGTAACTGCAAATACAATGGTCAGTGTAATATAATAATCAATAACGCAGCTTACACACCGGGTAATATAAAATTTAAACAATATTACATTTAAATTATTCATAGCGAATAAGACTTTATTGTTTTTTTTTTTGCTGATAATCAATTCAGAGAAAACTTATAGCGAACAGGGAGTATTATTATGAATCACCTATACGATTATTACAATTTTTTTCTGGCGTCCTGTAGGTACTTTTACAGAAGCCATGTACATATAGTAACTTAGGCATTCGACGGGATAAATAAAAAACACATTATTATTTCAAATATGATAATATTTGAGTTCTATCCGTTACCCTAGTTTCCATTAAACAAGCTTTACGATATTTATTTTGGGCTAACCAAATTGGTGTGAATGTAAGAATAATTATTAGTGGACGTAGAAAATATGAAAACCGGTCAAGTGCGAGTTGGACTCGCGCATGAAGGGTTCTGTACAAACTATTAGTTACGTGAAAGAGAGAAAAGAGGTTTATTGTATGAGAGCTCCTCTTATGTTCTTATATTTTATTATTTATTATTAATGTAAAAATAAAACTGAGTATTTTGCGAATATTTCAAGTGCCTACCTTTTGCCATTATTGATGTCGAGCAAAAAAGGGCAAAAAAATCGCGTTTGTAGTATGGGGACCGCCCTGAAATATTTATTTTATTATTTGTTTTTAGAATTTGTTGTTATATCGGCAACAGAAATACATAATTTGAGAAAATTTCAACTTTCTAGCTATCGCCGTTCTTGAGATACAGCCTGGTGACAGACAGACAGCGAAGTCTTAGTAATAGGGGCCCATTTTTAACCTTTGGGTACGGAACGCTAAAAACTAAATATTGACACTTTTAAATTTATTTCATATAATTATGCTGGTCAAAAAAAAACAGAAACAGTCTTTGTTTAAACAATGTAATTGCAGTACAGTGTCGATGTTGTTTTGTATCAATTAAATGCATCAAATTAAGGTACTTAGTTGTTACAATTTGGCGTCTGTTTGATGTAATTGGTATTGACTGCCATTACCTTATCATTTTTGGGTCTTAAAGATAAAATAAAAGATAAAATATGTGCATTTTCAATGAGTCTATTGAACGACAAAGAAGTAAATGAAGATATTAAAGCCTTCCAGTGCTTACTCGTATTTTGGGTTAGGATAACAGGTGTGACAAATTCGCGTCTACTTCTGATCTAATACTGACATTTGGACTCCTGTAAAGATACGAAGACTCCATACAAAGAGTTAAAAAAGTCGGGTTTAAAAAAAAAGTTTTTATGCCTAGTGGCTGTCCTAAATAAGCTTGGACCTCTATTTTAAAGTTGTGCGCTAAAAATTGTTCTATTATTTTGTTGCACTGCGCAGTATTTGCACTCACGGGAGCGGAAGTTGTATGCAAAGTTTTAATAAACATTATTTTTATATTTATACATTCGACACCAGTCTACGTATATCCAGAATCAGAGTTAGAGCTGTTATTCCCTTCTTAAAAGTGTCGCTATCAAAATTGTAAATGCATTTTTAAATGTGACTGTACCTGCCTATACAAGTACCTATGAGTATAATAATGCTGAAGAAGTTATTTGTTCTGAAACCCGATAACGCATTTGTTGTGTCTAGCCTAAGATTGCGTTGGTTAAGCAGTATAGACGGCCTCCGTGGCAGAGTGGCTCGGATACATGGTAACGCTACTCTGAGGTCCCTAGTTCGATTCCTGGCCATGTCAAAATAAAAAAATATTTTTTCTAAATTGATTCGGGTCTGGGTGTTGTGAATTCTCCGCTGATTGTGAATTCCATAGTACAAATGTTTGACTTCTTTGGATTAGAACAATGTACCAGTATTCTTATTAATAAGGGCGGGTCATTGGATGTGTGAAAAAAAATTTTTTTTGAAACACCTTAAATTGTTGGTTCCACTGATCCGTATTTTTATTTTTAATTAGCTGACCCAGCCACGTGTTGCTGTGGCACAGTAATTTTGAAGAATTTTTCTAAAATAAAAGTAGCCTAAGTTACTCCTTATTACATCAGCTACCTGCCAAGAAAAGTCCTGTCGAAATCGATCTAGCCATTTCCGAGATTAGCCGGAACAAACAGACAGACAGACAAAAATTGTGAAAAATGTTATTTTTGTGTATGTACCATATATATATTCATATGCATGTAGTAAAAAACGGTAATTTTAATATTACAAACAGACACTCTAATTTTATTTATATGTATAGATAATTTTACTGCTTCCTTTTTTATCCAAAGAAATTATTTCCACTTTTCTCAGGTGTCTGGACTCTTCCAATCCAATAGAACTGCCGTCACTTTGACAGACGCGTCGAATTTTCCAATTGTATTTTATCTGAGGCCTGCACCATCTCTTACTGTTATAGGTACATCTATCTTCAACAAGCCTTTACGTGTTCCTGAATACAATTGAAGCGAAATGTTATTCGCGACGCTATTGACAATTTCCCCATTTGCGAAGTCCGCATCACTAGAATACAAAACTTACACTTTTATTTTTAGAAATAAAATTATGTTATTCCAGTATTTACTCGATAATGGTGAAAACTTACATCGAGCAAAGTGATTATTAATAATAAAAAATATGAGTACGTGTACTTATATACGCGCGTGAGAAGTTGTACTTCTTTGGCATCATTAAATTAAATAATTTATATTATAAATAAATAAAAAGAATACATACCCACAGTTAACCTCAAAGCAATAAAAGCACTTAAAAAGTTTAAAAAATAAAAACCACTTTTAAATAAAATTGCTATATTTTTATTATATAATATAAAATTGTTATTATAATTTTATATAAATTATTGTTAACTACCATATATAATTTAAAATCACATACACACACATATTTATAAATATTTGAGTAACTACTTTGAGCCAATTAACGGCCAACTTCATCCTGCTGGTTTATTCCATGTCACTTTTGCTTGTTACTTTTGTGTTGCAGTGATGCGAGCGCATCTTAACATTTTACTCTCATCATTTTTTCATAACGCGCCTTAAGAAGTATAACTTCAATAATAAAATACTGATATAATATACATACATTTACACTAGCTTTACCCAAAGTAAGTACTGTAAGTCTTATGTTATTTAGACTAGGGTGACGCATAGACATATATTATACACTAGCGGTCCGTCCCGGCTTAGCACGGGTGGACAAAATTCTTTAAATTTTTTCTAGCATTCAATATAGCCTATGACACTCTGCAATAATGTGCCTTTCTATTGGTGAAAGAATTTTAAAAATCGGTTCAGTAGATCCCGAGATTACCCCTTACAATTTAAATATACAAACACACAAACTTTACTTCTTTATAATATTAGTATAGATGAATTATAATAACAAAAATAACAAAAATACATGTCACATATTCAGAAAGTTCTTAGAAACGGACACACGGATATATTAGAAATACGGAAAATCAACAATACTATACCATTAACATAACAGAAGAAAATATCAACAATAACACATATACCTTACTTGGTTTTGACTCGTAATGACTATAAATACCAGCGTTATGATAAAAGAAACGCCATAATCTCTACTATAGAAAAAAAAGGACTTTGTGGGTTTGTTACCATATATAGTTACCATAGTTAACCATAAGCCTAAGAATAAAAGTTTTATAATCAATTAACGTTACCATAGCAACGCGTGGCCGGGTCATCAATTAACGTGACCATAGCAACGCGTGGCCGGGTCAGTTATAATAAAAGATAACTTCGCATAAATGGTTCTTAGTCCAAATAATCTATCTAAGCACTTGTGTTATGGAAATCCGTAAAAACGAAGGTATCACAACACTCAGACGATTTTCTACAATGTCCTGTCCGGGGATACATTCATGGACTTCGGAGTGGTGGCCCCACGAAAACCGATATACAAGCTTCTCGATCACGGAAGTCGTTGAAGGAGTAATATTGATAGAATATATAAAAAATAATAAGGTACAATGCTCGTTGTGTTGTATGTGTCTTCATGACTTGAGACTCCATGGTGTTGTTTTAGCACGGGTGAGCAATTTTTCAAAGAGCCTATTCATATGTTAAAAGACACGAAAAACCATCTTTAACCTCATTTGTGCTTCGGAAGACTTTTTAAAGAAATCTGATCCTAATTTCTTTTGCATGCACTTTAAAGTGCTTTCAGCCATTTTAGGCTGTTTATAATATGATTTTTTCGAAGAATCTCCGCATTGATTATCGTGTAAGGCATTGTACAGATGCTTCAGTGAAAGTGCTTAAATGTGCAAACGTTAGTGTCGCGTAGAATAAACCTTAACTCCTAAGGAATAAGGGCTGAATTATATTTGAGCATAACTTTCAGATGACTATCGAATTTGTTTAGGATAGGAGACTTACCAGAGTGCATACAATATGGTTGCAAAAAATATTTAATGTGTTACTAAACTATTAATCTACATGTGATGACTGGACCTCACCAACCCACGCACTGCTGTTAAGTGCTCACAGCGTATTTCTATTCTGATTATTATGATGTTATTGTGGAGTTTCATACGCAGTTTTATACACTATTCTACATTCTCATAATGACTGATAATATTTTTACAGATTTTATCTACTCTAATACTATAATACAAAGATTCTAAAACTGAAAACAAAATGCTTATGACAAACATTACGTACAGGCCAAAAATAATAAAAAAAAAGTTTCATTACGATACAGGTCTTGTATGGACACCTGTAACATAATATAACTTTTTTATCATAACGATACACCTATACAACCTCCAGCTGGACCAAGGAGGTTGAACCTCTACTTTAAAAAGGTTTCAATGAACGAGTCCTCGACGACCGACGCAACACGCATGCGCAATTGATGTTTGCACCTTGGCGCCAACATTTGACATTTAAATAAATTTGTTGTTATATTCAGCGTTTTATTTGCAATATTGTTTTACATATTATAGTATGAGAGTAGATAAAGTAGTGTATGACACTGTACATAACTTGGTCTTATAACACTCGTGTGATGCTATAAAAAAACTCGCCTACGGCTCGTTTTTTTAAAACACACTCATGTTATAAGAACCCTTATTATGCAACAGTATCATAAACTACTATTATATGGTTTTGTCTTATGAAACAAATAATATTAGGCACTCGGATCATGAGCAGTCCCTTGGTTCTGTTACATCAAAACTGTCCGGTCGATTCTTGATATTTTTTTTAACATTTGTTAAATATACATTACTACGTTGTAGAGCGACAAGATAAACGACGCTTAAAGTAGCCATTAATGGATATTTACTTTATTGTCCCAAAAATCTAGCTTCAGTTGTGAGATTGAACGTTTTAAAAACTGGTCATGATGTGGGCGTCTGTATGCATGTATATCAGGGGCCCTGATGCCATAACAGTTATCATGATGCAAATTCTTCCTTTTAAACCGATCATAATTTGTAGTTTAAAGGGTTGAGGTCTGGGCCACTGAGCAAGGAATCACTACGTTTTAAGAGGCGGCACTTCCCTATTAGCTACTAAACTGAATTATGCGCGTAGTTTCTACCAACTTGAGAATGACAGTCAGAGGTACCAACATTAAAGTGTCAATGTCAAGGCAATAGAGATGTACCACTACATAATCGATATCGATAAACTATAAGTAGTACCTAGTTGGGTCATTGCTGTATTTTTTAAATTTTACCAGGAAAATAAGTACAAGTTTTATTGAAAATACAGTAATTTTATTAAAAAGTTGAAAGACGAATACATAATTGAACATGGGAAAAGTAGTTTGATAGCTCGTGATCTGCAACCGCCATATGCATTGAAAAGTTGTGTGTAAATTCCAATAAATTAATTCTTTACAACAATGTTGATGAAACTCAGGTCCATAACAATTGTCCAGCTCGTGGCAAAAGTTTGTTGCCAACTGAAACAGAAAGTAACTACAATTAATGTTCGGTCTTTATCTATGAAATTGGCGTTTTTCATCAAATAAATGAAGCGTATTTTTTTTCTATTAATCAAAGTAATCACCCATTCAATTAATGTTTGCCAACGCATTTGTAGCTTATGTAGCTTATTTTCTGTCTTTTAAAAGTATGTTCTTGTTCAATAACCTGTGTATTATTTCCAAGTTCAGTTGTACAATCAGGTTTTTTTTATTGTAGAATTGCAATCAAGTGAAACATTTCGAACAAAAATAAAACAAAGTACTATGAAACCAATACGCATGATAGCTAGACATCATTGGAACTATGGAGGAAACTACAAAATAAAGAACACAATATAAGTACATACTTAGTACATGCATGCATTTTTGTAGGTATTTATTTTACTTTTTATACATTTTTTTATTACTGCCTGTCATGCGCCTAGTTGTTTTGGCCGCACGTGTAGTAAATAATTTAATTTCATAATTCAATTTAATAACAGAAAAATGAAAACTATACTTATAAACAATAATTTAATTACCTTTTTCCTTTTCTTGCCTACAAATAGGGAAATTTGCCAGAATTTCGTCCGAAAGTGGTGTACTTATCTGTAATGTAGGATAGGCATTTCTTTTTAATCTTTTTCCCTTTTTGTTGAACATATTACGAGGAAAGTGATCACCGCAGATGTACTTGTTTTCATTCAATTTTTTTATGGGTATGTAGACCAAGTCCTCATTGCCTGTATATTTAACCCATATTCGACATCTAAAATAAAATAATCGATAACTTGAGAAAGCACTATATTATGTTTATATGAATATATGATAATACCTACTATTTCTGCTTTATATCACTTGGGCTCATAATTTTTACTGCTAATACTACTATAATTTACACTGTTTTTACCCAAATTTACTTAAACAACTAGGAAACATTCAATAAAATTACCTGTTTGGTTCAAGCGGAAATCTAGCCAAAAATATGTCTTTACTCAACTTTCTCACTCTCCGGACACCACAAATTTCACACTTTCGCAAAGATTTGCCACCCATAATGTCTGTATAAGCAGTTTTTTATTAAATTCAATAAAATGCACCAAATAATTGAACGTAACCGCGAAATGTTTAATGGCGTCATTCATGCGACACATGCTGGCCAACATGACGTGACGTATAATGATAATAATTTTCAATGTTGGTACAAAGTACGCGCATAATTCCATACATTTTGTTTTTTATATGAAGTGTCGCGAGGCTGGTCTGGGCTAGATGTGGGCCAGGCTTCAGCTCTTATAAAGCCTTATAAAGTTTGTTTCAAGCCAGGCTTGGGCAGTTCATGCTTTGTGACCAGGTGCATAGTCCTGTTGGAAAGTCCACGGTACTTTTTTAAAAAGTGTATAGCTAAGAGGTTTCACAAAACGATCCAAGACTATCTCTTGATACACTTTGGCTGAAGTTTTCACTCCTTTTTCACAATTGCATTTTTGTGACGCCTTGATAAGACACGCCCCACCAAACCATCACTGACGCAGGATGATGACCACGTTGTACCTTTCTGACCTCTTGAGCAGCTTCTTTAGAACTGTGAGCGAACGCCTTATCATTTTGCTTATTGTAGTGCTCTTCAATAGTGAACATTTTTTCATTGGTAAAGAGGTATTTCTATGCCTTTCACCTGCATTTCGTGACAGAAGGCATTTTGATCGATCCACTCCCTTTAATTGTAAAGATTGATTTAGGGCATGTCTTGTATATCGACGATAAGCACCGAGCTTCAGGTCTTGTTTTATAATATACGACAGAGTTGTAGCGGGAATCTTCATTTTTGCTTCCTAATAGGGTTTCGACAAATTCTGGCTTTAACTGTTATTACTAGCTGTTATTCTAGCTGTTATTCTAGCTGTTAATACTAACAGCTTTTGTATTTTTAATAGCACGCAATCGCAATTTCTTTAACATCCCATTTCATATTCTAATTTGATAATAAACAAAAAAAATATGTAAAATGGCGCGAAATCGAAAGAAGTTTTTAAAATAATAAACGCGTTCCAAAAAGTTAAGAAGTTGAAAAAAGTTGATACCGTATTAAGAAATATTATAAACAAGCAGACCCGACTACCCCATTTGTGTTTTTTAATAATTAATATACATATATATATATATCGAGCAAAATGGAAAAAAAAACATTAAAATCGGTTTAATAGTTAGTTTCGGAGTTCATACTGTAACAGGGAATTTATATATATGTTTATTAACAAAACAATCACAAAATTCAAAATAATATGACAATTATCTCAAGTAAATTTAGATTTCACTAAAAACCGCACGAAACCCTAAAAAATAAAAGACTTCACATTTAGTGACACAAACAGTTATTTAATTTCGTACTTTTTGAATAAAAAAAAATTATAGCAAAAAGTCGAATTGGATATTATTTACTTTCTGTTGATGTTGTAGTGTGTGGTATAACGATGTACAGTCGAGCAATAAAATGTATACAGTGTTCTATGTCACATTATATCAATTATTTATTTTTATACTGTTGTGTCTTTGCGTTCGGCTAAATAAAACATAATTCTATATCAGAGGCGAAGTGTCAATAACTCCTAACTGCTAAATTCAAAATAATACACAAGCTGAATAAAATAGTTTAATTTCTTGACAAGTTAACAATTGGTTGAAAAATTTGTTTATTTATTTTTTAACTTGATGCGCTTGCAACTGACAATACGCTTAGGAAATTTCATTAAAACATGCAAATAACGAATTTTAATTCCAAATGACAAAAATGTGAATTTCTCGACGAATTTCAGTTAGGAGGTATTGGCACTTCGCCGTCAATATGTCAAAATTTTTTCAAATAATAAATGAATAAATATTTCTTACACTCACACCAATTAGCCTAGCCCAAAGTAAGCACTGTAAAGCTTGTATTATAGATACTAGGGTAACGGATAGACATACATATGTAATATTCATAGAAATATATATAAATACCCATGACTTAGGTACAAATGCTCGTATTCGTCATACAAACATCTGCTCCTTCCGGGATTCGAAGCCAGAACCGTCGGTGCGAAAGGCAGGATCGCTACCGTTGCACCAAACGGTTGTCATAAAAAAGGGAAACTTAATTCTTACGAAACTACAAAAGTTATCTTCCTTTCTCTCTCAAAAGTAAATATTTTAATATGTTTAATACACAATGAATATTCATTTATTTCTGTGACTATAGAAATCTTAAAATTGCTATTATTTTAAGTATTGCAGTCTTATATCGGTGGCTCTCTGTGGTAGAGTTATTTTTATGTAACGCTCCTCTAAGATCGCGTGTTCGATTTCAGTGTCTATGTGGAAAAATGAACTTATCCATATTGGCATTAAGTTGTCTATATTTTTTTGTTACATAAATTGTTTTCTTTTAAATTTTTAGACTGATAAATATTTTTTTAGATGTATTAAATTTCTAAATAATAAATCAGTGTTCTTATTATAAAATATTTGGACTTGAAAATTTGTATGAAACGAGTTGCCGATTTCAATTCTTATAATGCAATAAAATATAGGCATTGATTTTGGTGATTTCCTGTTTAAATTTCTAAAACGAATGTTTGCAGTTTGCTGTACACACGAATCGTGCCCACTAAGCTGTTACATTGTAATTAGTTAGGGATATTTGAGAATGCAAAACGATAGGAATAGTAAACTTTCAATAATTGCTATTCTCGTTATTATTAGTATTAGCCATTGAACTATTATTACATAATAAAAGCTCAACGGTATTAGCTCTTATCGCCCTCTAAAATAAACTTCCCGAAAGCAATAATCTGCACTCAGCTATTTAAACTGTTACTCATATTTCTGGCTATAACAGCAAATATCATAAATTTTAATCGATGTTTCATATCGATTCACCGTTTGTTTAGAATATTTTTAATAGTAATCGTTTAATATAATAAATATTGTTTTCCTATTGACTTTACGCAAGTTAATCGATATTTCACACTAATTAATTGTGTCTGTGTGATTTTAATAAGATAAAAAATAAACTATTTAATCATAGTTATAACATAAACCTACCTAATTAACATTTTGTAAGCGGGCATTTTCTCGCCAAATCGCTCCGGTCCCAAATTAATTGTATCGACAGGTAGACGCATAGGGTACGCATAGGGTACCGCTGAAAATAGAAAATGCGTAGTCAGTCACCCGTTTGGCGCCCTTGATTACAAGTTTTCCGTGCCCCACCACTTAGCGAAACAAAACGAGTTAACTCGGGACCCGCAAACAATGTGTTAATACAATTCAAATACATATAACACTACTTTTACATGTTTATATATTTTTAATATTATTAGGTAGAGTACCTTTCGATACCATTTTAATTTTTACACATTTGAATCATAAAAAAAAACTTTGAAAACAAACAACTACGAGTCACTGTTTTAACTTTATCTATACATATAAATAAAATTGGAGTGTCTGTTTGTAATATTGAAATAACAGTTTTTTAGTACATGCATATGATTATATATTACGGTACATACACCAAAATAACATTTTTTTAAATTTTTGTCTGTCTGTTTGTTCCGGCTAATCTCTGGAATGGCTGGACCGATTTTGATGGGATATTTATTGGCAGGAAGCTGATGTAATAAGGAGTAACTTAGGCTACTTTTATTTTAGAAAAAATATTTTATTTTAATTCATAACCAATATATTTTGGTTTGTGGAAATTGTAATAACTGATCCACAGCGACGCGTGGCCGGGTCAGCTAGTTATAAATAAACCAATAAAACGGGTGATTATAAAAATAAAATATTATCAATTTAATTACTTAGCAAAATAAAGGTTAACCGTATATACTATTATGTAACAATCAATATCTTAATCGCTCGGTTTCATGGAAACCGATGTAATTTTCGCTAGTAGCTTTCGGTTCGAACACTGTGTAATAAACTATCATTGTTATAGGGGTAACACGAGAGTAATCCATTAATTTCGAAACAACGCCGCACTGTGTCTGCTCGTTACACGTTCTAGATATACAAAGTGCTAAAGTAAAATACGTTTAAAAATTTCGCATTTATAAATGTGTGTAATGGAAAATTTATTTACCATGGCGTATCTTTAAACGTGTTTATATGGAACTGCTATGACATGGTATTGTAAACCAATTTAGTATTTCATTATAAAGTGTAAAATCAAGTACTAGTAGTTTATGATACTGTTGCATAATAAGGGTTCTTATAACATGAGTGTGTTTTAAAAAAACGAGCCGTAGGCGAGTTTTTTTATAGTATCACACGAGTGTTATAAGACCAAGTTATGTACAGTGTCATACACTACTTTATCTACTCTCATACTATATTACGTAAAACAATGTTGCAAACAAAACCAAACTTTGTTTAAATATTGAAAAGATTTTTTAAATGTCAAATGTTGGCGCCAAGGTGCAAACATCGATTGTGAATGCGTGTTGCGTCGTCGCGGACTCGTTCATTGAAACCTTTTTAAAGTAGAGGTTCAACCTCCTTGGTCCAGCTGGAGGTTGTATAGGTGTATCGTTATGATTAAAAAGTTATATTATGATACAGGTGTCCATACAAGACCTGTATCGTAATTAAACTTTTTTTTTATTATTTTTGGCCTGTACGTAATGTTTGTCATAAGCATTTTGTTTTCAGTTTTAGAATCTTTGTATTATAGTATCAGAGTAGATAAAATATATTAATTTATACATAAATACATTTTTTTTTAAAAATACAGTAATAATTAACACCGTTTCGATCAATAAACACCAGTTTTTTAGTTCTTATTTAAGTCTTTTCTATAAATATTTTATGCTTATTGGGAAATGTATCATTTGAGAAAAACTTTTTTTTTGGGAAAGAAAATTTGAGGAAAATTGCGCAATAAAAAGAAAATTACGGGAAATATTTAATTTAATTTTTTTTAATTTAGCAGTAAGGCTTAAATTATGAAAAAATAATACATATTATTGAATGGAAAATGGCAAGAGGGAACAATAAGTAAAGTTTATCTATAGTCAAGTCATGTTAGTACTAAGCTTTGGATAATAATAAATATCCATAAAACTAAGTTTAATAACTAAGTCATTGCCACGTTTTGTTGGATACCTACGGTGTTTTTTCTTAAAGTAGCTAGTTATAGTATTATTAGTATCATCAGTAGAACTATTAGCCAAGCGCGGGGACCTCTTTATTATTTATTGTTCACATAATAGGGCACTAATTAAAGCTGTTTCTAAAATTATACAACACTCGTATGAGCAAATATGTTTTTGATGTTAATAACTCTGGCCGATTGTTTTCAAAATATCTTGTTCGTGCTTAGTTAGCCCTATCGGAATAATTACAGAATACTGTTAATAATCTATCGAAGTAATTAATTATAAGATATCATTATTGCTAAGTTTCTGGAGCATCCATAACAATGAGTGTGCCTCAGGGATCAATATGGGACCCTTAATTTTTTTATACACATTAATGATCTCTCTTATTTGAAAAAGAACTTGTTTAGACAGAATTATTTTCAATTTACACGTCTTATTTTTTAAAATTGTCTGAGGGAATACTGCACATTTTATGTTAACGATGCTCTTTGCAAGGACTACATTGGAAAGAGTTTTAGATCAATACTAGTAAATCAATGAGCTGTCACTGATTTACGAGTAATGATCTAAAACTTATCTAGAATAAAATTTGTGTAAATTTCTCTTGAGACAGATGAATATATTTATAAACGTGAATGACAAAGCAGTTGAATTGGTATAATCCATATTTTTGAGTATCACGTTGAGTTTTTGAGTATCAGAATCTAGACTGCAATGGCATTCCTATTTTGATTGATTCAGAAAATAAACATGTAACTGTTGTTGTAACCGCACTATTGGTTTACTTCAGCTACTTTCACATCGACTAATATTGACTATATTTTTGTCCTCTTAAAAAGGTTAGATTATGACGGTCTCGATATTAATTGTTTTCTCAAATTATTAGACAGACATCTAATAAAAAAAAACAAAAAAATAAAAATATATACACTTTTCTTCTGAATGAATCCAGTCATAAAATAAAACTCAAAAGAAAGTAGGCGTTACAAGGTTCAGATTGCAAAAAACACAAGACTCGTATTGCCTTTAGAGAAATTCCATAAAGATAAACGCATCAATTCATAATTTTCAACTTGAAGATGAACTTACCTCACCTTAAGCCCCGGGTTGGAATTTTTGTAGAGGCATAAATACTTATGTCATGACCATAAGGATTTGTTCCCGAATCACGTTTGTTTATGTACTTATTAGTACAAGCTCCGATTAAATAATTGCTGTACATCTAGAATATTTAAAAATATTTAAAGACCAACATTGCGAAGGCTTAGAACACACACGTGTTAAGTATAAAACTTAAAACTTGTCATAATAATTGTGTACTAAATGTGCTCATTTAACAGAAAACTAACCATCCTAAATGTGACAGCACCCTTCAACTTTAAAACCAACGCGTAGAGTTCATTTTCATTTTAGAAACATTGTGTACTAAAACTGCCCTTAAAAATAGCCTTGTCTATTATGTCTTCCGAGGCATTGATATAGATAAAATAATAAAAAAAAATACAAGTTATTGTAAGTTAGGCATGACCACGTTATCGCAAAACATAAAACCGTTTTTCTCATAACCAACGCAATGCGCGCTGTCAAGAAGGGTCGCGTTAACCAAACTGATATAACGAAATCGAAACTGAAAACCGCGCGTCGGGGCGTGTTCTACGATCGGGTTAATGCGCCAAGAGAGTGATAAAAGCAATAATAAAAACAAATAATTTTTTAACAATATAAATGATCAGAAATTTATAAAAAAAAATCTAATCAGAAATTATTGTAAAGATTTTTAATGCGCCAAAAAAGTTTTTAAGTTCTCAGTTTTTCACATGACATTAAAAATTATTACTTCATACGTTAAAATTTTAACAAATTAGCCTTAACAATAGTAATAGCATAAAGGCATATAGTCATAACCATAATTACCTAAAACCATAACAAAAACTTGCGTTACGTTAGCTAACATCATTTGCGATTTCTATTCGTTTTGTAGTAACCAAACTATCTCGTCAACCGCGGTAGTGATAACCAAAACTGAAAACGGTTTTTGACAACATTATGGAAACTTCAAAACCGTTTCTTAACTGTTTTTCCAAAAATAGCCAAAACGCCAGTCTCTATCGTAAGTTACTTTAGCTAAATGGTTTAGTTAAAATTTGTTATGTAAAATTAAGAATTTAAAAAATCCTTTTATGTATTTTGGAACAAGAAGTTTATTGTTTATTTGCAACTGGTTGGCTATGCCCTAAGCGGACATTTTCGTCTTTAATACTAACAGACTAAGGTTTAACTTTCGGAGTAATTTAAAAAATAAGTATATTAAGTAAATAAAGATCAAGAAGAAGAAGTCCGTTGTCTTTATAGTACCGGAAATGATTTGCGGAAAAGTTTTAAACATATACGTATACTGACTCTGATCCCATAAAATGTACATAAATAAATAAACCAATATAACACAACATCAACTTCATTTTACGAACCCAAGTACCTATATACCTGTGTTATTGAGTTCAGAAACAACGGTGGTACTACAACACCCTGACTCGAGCCAATAAAAAAAAATCTTTTTTTCGGGATCGCTCCATTGACCTCGGAGTGGCCATGAAACCCGGTATGCGAGCCACTCGGTAGCAAAGGTCGTCATGTCAAGTTCTGATAGTTCTTTCAATTTTGCTAAAAGAGCTTTTGATTAACGAAAGTTACTATTTATTTGTTAATAGGGACAACCCTCGCGAGATACGGAACAAAGCTGAGAAGCAGAGGAGGGACAAATTGAACCAGTCAATAGGTGAACTGGCGTCTATGGTACCACCCGTGGTTGCAGCGAGCAGGAAGATTGACAAGACAGGCGTACTACGACTGACTGCGCATTATTTAAGAGCGCATCAATATGGTAAGATTATATTCAAATGTGGCTTCATACATATTCTTAATTCGTACAGAAGGCAAATAAATAAAAAAATATTTATTACATTCGCACCAATTAGCCTAGCCCAAAGTAAGCACTGTAAGGCTTGTGTTATGGATACTAGGGCAACGGATATACATACATAGATATGTAATCTTCATAGAAATATATATAAACACCCATGACTCAGGTAGAAATGCTCGTATTCATATCACAAAAATTTGCTCCTTCCGGGATTTGAACCCAGGACCGTCGGTGCGAAAGGCAGGATCGCTACCGTTGTACCAAACGGTCGTCGGTAAGGCAAAAAAAACTGAAAATACCTTTATTTCTTCGTTCAATCTATTCTTAACTATTGTAGCTGTTTCGAACCCATGTTATTATATTCACATCAAGAAAATTGAAAAGAATCAAAAGAATTCTTAAAGTCGCTTAATTATGGCGACAACATCAAAAATGTTACGTATAATGAAGCACTGCACAAACATAATTTGCTAACTATTTGTAACCGACAAGATTTTAAACTCATTAATTGACTCATCAGAGCTCCTCAGCTACGTTCGATTATCAGGTCCAGCCCGTCTTCCTGTACTCTCCTCACGTACACTACCACTGTTCGTTACCCCGCAACGCTTTAAAAATTACACCCGAAATACATGCTTTTATCGTTCCACCAACACGTAAAACAGAAAAATATTGGCAGTAGATCTTTAAAACGTATATAAAGTTAACTTAAAAATATACTCAGTTCTAGTCAATAAAACTGTTAAATAGATTAGCAATTAGTGTTATTTTTTACTTGCTAATTTGTTTATTTTTATTTATGAAAAAAGTAAAAAAGAAATGTAGTAGTTCGAATGTAACTTGATTTTGTCACTGATTAAAATGATCGTACTGATTTTTTTTTATTTCTCCCTAAGAATGTAACTAGTCACCATATTTTGATCACGTAAGAATTATTTAAAATTTTAGGCACTGTAGGTCTTTTATTTTTGTTACTGTTTTTATCAATAATTATTGGAGTAATTTCATATTTGGAGCGGAGTGAAAGAAGCTGCCATGGATCAGATTCCACGGCGCAATGTCTGTTACGCCATAACTTACCGAGTTCTGAACCGATTTTAATATTTTTGTGTCGAATCGAATCAATAGGACCAGATTGCGACGGAGCCCGAATTTTGAAATTCGCAAAAATTCCTATCAAAACAATTTTTTTTTTAGTTATTACGCTCCGCTTCAATATATGGTGCTAGCGTAGCTTTATGCTTAGCAACTGCATCGCCTAGTTATTGGAGCGCAGCGAGCGAAGCTCCCATGGATCAGCTTCCATGGCGCAATGTCTGTTACGCCATAACTTACCGAGTTCTGAACCGATTTTAATATTTTTGTGTCGAATCGAATCAATAGGACCAGATTGCGACGGAGCCCGAATTTTGAAATTCGCAAAAATTCCTATCAAAACAATTTTTTTTTTAGTTATTACGCTCCGCTTCAATATATGGTGCTAGCGTAGCTTTATGCTTAGCAACTGCATCGCCTAGTTATTGGAGCGCAGCGAGCGAAGCTCCCATGGATCAGCTTCCATGGCGCAATGTCTGTTACGCCATAACTTACCGAGTTCTTAACCGATTTTAATATTTTTGTGTGGAATCGAATCAATAGGTTTAGGACCAGATTGCGACGGAGCCCGAATTTTGAAATTCGCAAAAATTCCTATCGAAACAATTTTTTTTTAGTTATTACGCACCGCTTCAATATGTTGTGCTAGCGTAGCTTTATGCTTAGCGACTGCATCGCCTAGTTGAAATTATGAATGATTGTTTGTTGCCAAAATAAAAAGAAAAAAGTGTCGAAAGGTATGCCTTTGTAAAAAAACTGGTTGGTTGCCTGTAAAGTCGGTATACGGGCGAAAGTTTTACGTGACAACGACTTTGAGTGGTAAAATAATTTTAATGTGAATATTCATTCGTATAGTAGGAAGAAGGATGAAATAATAGTAACAATTTAAAACATTTATTTATACAAAGAATTATATTTAAAACATTAATTTATAGGCACGCGTCCCTTCCACTTTTTATGTCTGTCTCTCTCGCTCTTAGGCGGGCTAACCATGCCCGAGTGGAAGGGACGCGCGCCTTTCACTCGCTCTCATTGTAAGCGCATAACGTGAGCGGAGCGTAACGCAGTTTCTTGAAGTGTCACCCGGCAAACCAATTTATAAGACGTTGTCACTTCAAAAATGGTGGGAAATAAAAGAACGGGTAAGAAACACCATAAGGCAATAATTCGTCTCCTTATCTTATTTTTAACAGAGCTATTAAAATGAAGAATAGTCTAAATACATTTCATCCATAATAAATACCAAGAAAAAAGTCTTAATACAAACAATTGTGTGTGTTATCCTCTAAATCATTATCATTGTCGACACAACAAAGTTACAGACGACTCGGATACCAATATATTCCGATATGTTGTACGAATTGACTTTTTAAATTATAATTTTTTATTCACTCACGCTTCGGACGCTATCCAAATTATTAAAGGTGTTTTGTACACTCGCTTTAATTTGATATCCTGAAATTACTAGATGTACTTTTAGTGTGAATAGGTCCTCACAAATTTACGCCCTTCTTACAAATATTACAATGATAATACCTAGATACTCTTTTTTGTTATAAAATTGAGTGTATCATAAAAAAAATCGTTGCTTTTTTTTTCCTTTACATGAAAATCGTCTTTTTATGTTTTTTATTTTATTATATAGACACTAAGAATACTAGGCGATGCAGTCGCTAAGCATAAAGCTACGCAAGTAACTTTTTGTTTCGATGCGAAGTTTTGCGGTCCTAAACCTGTTGATTCGCCTCCACATAAAAAATATTAAAATCGGTTAATAACTCGGGAAATTATGTAGTAACAGACATTGCGCCATTCCAATCCCAAGTCCAATCAATAAAAGATAAAACATATTACTTTAAATTACTCAAAAATCACTAAATCCCACTGACCACTGCGTCGACGACTGATCTATCTTGTACATAAACTTTGTCGCCCGTTTGGTGCAACGGTCCGCATCCTGATTTCGCATGGACTGTCCTGGATTCGAGTCCCGGAAGGGGCAGATGTTTGTGTGATGAAAACGAGCAATTTGTACATTAGTCATGGGTATTTATATATTTCTATAAATATTACATATCAATAATAATAATAATATTTCTTACATTTACACCAATTAGCCTAGTCCAAAGTAAGCACTATAAGGCTTGTGTTATGGATATTACGACGACAGATAAACATACATATATTATACACAAATAAGTAATATTAATAGAAATATATATAAATACCCATGATCCAGGTACAAATGCTCGCATTCATCACACAAACATCTGCCCCTTCCGGGATTCGAACCCAGGATCGTCGGTGCGATAGGCAGGATCGCTACCATTGCACCAAACGGTTGTCAAATCATATGTATCATGTATCATATGTGTATGTATATCCGTTACGCTGGTATCCAAGACTTACAGTGCTTATTTTGGGCGAGACTAATTGATAAATTATTATAATAGAAAAATACTAGAAAAAATCGACTCGGGTCACAAGTGAATCTCAGGCGGGAATCGGGAGATCAATTGGGAGAGCATTGGACCGGATTTCCAAAGGTTGCGGGTTCGATTCCCGCCTGAGATTCACTTGTGACCCGAGTCGATTTTTTCTAGTATTTTTCTATTATAATAATTTATCTTATAAGATCACATTGAAAATGCATAAAATATATAAATTTTTTAAATCGAGACTAATTGGTTTGAATGTAAGATATTATGTAAGATATTATATTTCATTCAATGAATGCAATCTACATAAAATAGCCTTGATGATAATCATTACCTACTTAAATACTTAATAATTGTCATGAAAAAAATAAGCTCTTTTTTAATAAACTTTTGGTTCAAACATAAAAGAAGGCAATGTGTGGATACATTGTAACAACCATATAAAGTAAATGATGACAAAGATGTTCATTTTAAGTTAATTATGTGCATAACCGATAAGCCTTGTTTCTGCATTTTTACAAATGGTCATTATACTCATAATAAGCTTATAACCACATCCATTATCAGCCATAATGTTTTCCCCTTGAAAATATGTAAATAAAAATTATGCTTTCGATCGAACACCGCTTGCCTTTATTAAAAAGTTCCAATTAAGAGCCGTACGTCCATTTGTGTTTGTTGTGGCCACCAGATGCAAAATCGGACACAGGACCACTACAAATAAAACAATAAAAAATTATATTAAACAGCGTTCATAATTATGAGGTTTAAGCACGTCCAACACGGATTTGGGATTGTGTACAGTAAAGTACGGCAATTAAACAGATTAATTGTTAGTATTCATTTAGTATTCATAAGTATATTTTAAAATAAGCAAATAGTTTTAGAGTAGGGATAAGAAAACTTTTCCTTTTCCAATCTATAATCTAAGATCGCAAATTTGTTGTTTGTCTGTCCGCTCTTTTCCCCGCTCTTTTTTTCATTGTATATGCGTTACCATAGCAACGCGTTAACCGAAAGTCGTTCATCTACCGGACGCTAGATGGCGCTAACGGAAAAATATTTAATAATAGAAAAAAATCAAAGAATTTAGTCCACCCGAGCGAAGCCGGGACGGGCCACTAGTATTTATTAACGATCATAGGGCGGGCCAAGTTGTTTAATTGTTGACTATATTTATTAAACTCAAAGTGCAATCAATTGTTTAACCCCTTAAAACCCGCGAGCATTATATCATGCGCGCGACAACGATACCTAAAATCCGTGAGCATTATATAATGCTCTACAGCACGCAGCAGCAGTCTGATTTAATCGTTATTACGGCTTTGGTAATGGTTCGTTTTGATTGAATGATATGTTTTATTCGATAGAGAGAGAAATAACGCATTTAACACGAAGCTGGGCTTCAAGGGGTTAAGTACGCTGCGAAGAGCGATGATCTTTGTGGGGAACTGTATCATAGCCGTTTTTCGTCATAAGCTGGCTCCATTTGCAATGCTGAAAAACGGTATTAAGAGATATCTTATTGTTTATCTCATGAATGAAAAAATGGTTTGGCACAAATGGCTTATACCAAACATAGCCATGCTAATGCCGCTTATGGTACACGTTATTTGGGTATTGCACAGATAGAAAATGGCTTATAAAACTCCAATTTCCTTCTGTTAAGAAATTGCTTCAATTGATTTCTGTTTAATGTAATGTAGAATGCCCATGCCTGATTTAGAGTATAAATATTTATTAAGTAGACCGCGAGTAGATAATGTTAGCGATTTAATCGGTTTTGGCAAAAGGCGGTCACCGAAAATGTAACCAAAAAATTATCATTTCACCGTGATTCAAAACACATGTAGGTATATCATTGGTCTCACAATAATATTGCAAAGCCCGAAGTACTTGACTTTGGCTCGTTCCCCCTGCGGTTTGTTTTTATTCATAGGGAAGGCTTCTGCCACAGCAATTGGCGGTGTATCCACCCATTGATTTCACTCACTTTCAACGGATACCAAAAACGCGTCTAATATCATAATAAATCCTTTTTCCTTTAACTCTTGAAAATCTGTTTGAAGTGTTAAATAATTTATTTAAACACGTAATACATGATAATTACTACCAGGTGACCCAGCTTCGCTCGTTATAACTAAGGTTACCAAACGACTAAAATAAAGTAGGCGAATAGGAAAAAAATGTTTTTTTGTGTAAATTTGCATTTTTCCTAGAAATATTACTATGTAGATAAAAGCCTTATCTGAAGGCAAAATTCCATGCACAATAAAATAAAATGCAAGAATAAAAACTAATTAGATTACAAGAAGTATGTGTCACTTGAAGATAATTGAACTCTTTTAATGAAAACAAGAGAAAAACACTTCTTCATTGCCTGTAATGCGACGCAGCTTTTTTTTTTTTTTTTATTTCAGAAAGTTGGCAAACAAGCAAACTGTCCACCTGATGGTAAGTGGTAACAGTCACCTATAATACATGTGGCTCTTCTGAGATTCGCAGCAGAACTGCAACCCCCACAAGAACCACAGTGTACGTTGCCAACTTGTGACACAAGATGTAAAGTCACTGTACCCAGTAATTTCACTGCCATATCTTACCCTTCAAACCGGAACACAGCAATGCAAGCACTGCTGCTTTGCGGCAAAAATAGGTAAGACGGAGGTACCTAAGCAGACGACCCTGGTACAGAGTCTCCCTCCAGTAAAGCTATGTCAGCTTCTCGCAATGTTATCTTGAACTTTTGTATCGAAAATGCAACACGATAACATTATGTGACATATTTGACGACCTCTTAGTGTGGCTTGCATTATTTCGACTGGGTTCGATCCTCGGCTGCATATTGTTCAACATATTGGCTCGAGTCTGGGTATTGTGGTACCGTCGTTGTTTCGGACCCTAGTGCTTCAGCTACTCAACCTGGATTCAGAACAACATAGGTGATATTGTTTAATATACGTTGGTCGCATGTTGCTTATCGCATCCACCCCGGTAACATAAATTAACCAAACATACGTAACTCTTAGTAACTAGCAAGTTTTAGCATATACCCAACATTTTTTCTAGATTTTTGTAATAGAAAAATTAAGTGCGCAATAATGAAATTAGTATTGCAACGTAATTTCTTTTGTCATAGTAAATTCAATAAGGTTATTTTATTGAATACTAACTAACTATACTTTTTTCTGGATGTAATGGATGTCGGGATTTTCTGTACTCCTGACAAAGCTTACGCAAAATTTTATAATGATATTAGTTGAGATTCTGTCACAAATATTAAAGATAGTTATCAGATGTCGATGATGTTTCACAGTATCACGTACTGGATTTATTCACCAATGGAATACTGTAATACACACTAACAACAAATCACTTAAGATAAATTATTATAATAGAAAGTCCCTTGTGACCCAAGTCGATCTTTTCTATTATAATAATTTATTTTATAAGATCAAATTGAAAAATGCATAAAAAAAATTATAAAACAAATCACTTTTTGCTATCTGAAACGACGACTTAAAAATATAGCTTAACAAAAATTAATTGTGTTATGAACGCACCATAACAACGGAATCGCTCTGCTGGCCAATTTATTTCACTGGCAAGGGAATATTTCATTACTTTACCAACCTAGACAATCTTCTAAAGTCATGACGGACAACGACATTCCAACTTACGAGTTGTAATAAAGCTTCTAGAACTTCAGCTGTTTGGCTGTTAATTGCGTAAGCGAATAGTTTAAGTGTCATTAATTTTACCTGCATCGGTCGATACATATTTGTTATTAAGATGTAATATACCACTAATGTGACATCACATGATTATCGATTCATAGTCGTGGAACAATATTTTGATTCACGACAAAGAATCGATACGATCTACGTTTTACCTGAGACACGAGCATTGATCTACAGGAAACTATACTTTATGTCACAGACATAGGATTGAAGAAAAATCAGTGGCATAATTTCCACTTTATATGTATCTGTAATGAATGATCCAGATTAAATCTGTTACTAATTTTCTCGTTCATCCACATTCCATCACATAATTATTATGCACTGGAATGCAAACTCCACCCATGTCAATTAAGTGGAGAATATACGACTAAATGGAAAGCCAAGCGAGACAAACCTCAATGATGCTGAACGATGTAAAGTGAATTTGGCCGCTTTTTTAGGTGCGAATCATATGCGTCAATTATTGACTGATTTTAATTATATCAATATCACAGCGGAGTTGATTTTTGTGTAAGTAGTATTTATATAACTATTCTTTTTTTGCAGTTGTATAATCGAATTTAATACTTTAATTATAAATAGTTTATATCAGTTTAAATTATCTACAATCGTAAATCAGAATAACACTCAGTTCGTTCGTTTTCAATTTGATATGAATTGTGCCCACCGGCTTGCAGAAGTCATTATGTATAATCGTTGCATGTACAAACTTACCAAGAATCACAACTTATCAAATACGCTAATAAGCACGAATTACGTACATACTTTTTACGACAAGTAACACAAAAACTCAAGTTTTACAGATATCAACTAAATGTGGAGTACCTATAAAACGAGCAATGAAATAGTACGAAACTTAAATGAAAAATTACTTAATTTATTCAATAAATATATTATTACATGAATATAATGTAAACAGTGTAGATAGGTCCACGATGAATAAGCGACGCGGTGTGGATTTAATTAAGATGGGTGTTGATCGTACAAAGTCATACAGGCTGGTTAATATACTAGCATAGAATCATATACTAAAACACTCATAATTAGGAAATTACAATAAAAAACTTTTTAGTTTCTTGATTGCTATTTCTAACTGTCGCACCGAGCGCTTCTCAACATTTTCATAAAGCCCACGTCACTGGAGTGGAAATCCTTCGCTTCGTCTGTATTTCCAAGTATTTATAACCCGTCCATCTTCAGAGCCAGGGTGAACAGGCACCCTTTGGGTTAGCTCCCTCCATCGTGGATCCTATTTTGGTCCCTGAGCTTGATTAGGATTGAAAGGAGCGAATTGGATTACAATGCATTTATTTTGTTGATACTTATTTTTTTTTTGCCTGTATTGTTTAGCAATAGTCTTTCAGATTAATATAAAAATCTTGCGCCATCTAGCGTCCGGTAGACGAACTACTTGCGGTTAACGCGTTGCTATGGTAACGCATATACAATGGAAAAAGAGCGGGAAAAGGACAACAAATTTGTGATCTTAAATTATGACAGTGTAATATGTCTTCATGCTTGCCATTAGGTTTTCGGCAGATTAGAATAGCACCAATCTTTCGGCATGCTTTTGTGGAGATCAAGCCACTTTTGCAAGGGCCGTTAGTCTGATCGGTGACCAAACAATTTATTATATCGAGCGTCCTAATGCTCCCAATATGCACTGCATTCGCATAATGAATTCAACTGCCGATTCCTTCTTCTATCTATGTATTAAGATTGATGCAAATAAATGAAGCTATGTTTACTTGAGCTGAGAACATTGTGAGTCACGGTGTTAGAATATTTATTCGCGATCGCCAGTCGGTGTGGGCACACTTAAATCGACACAACATGAACTGTTTGAGACAATTCAATATAAATTTGTAAATAATATGACGCATTGGTTACTTCGTTCAGACTGTGCTTTTGGATAGGTTAACCGATGAGTGACCGAAAAATTTATTAATTTAACCTACTTCGCACTGAAACATCATCATCTTTATCAAAAGACGTACAATGCTGGATGGATGCCTTCCTCAAAAATATGGGAATTTTGGCATAATGTCCATAGCTGGCAGGTTAGAGGTCGCTGTAAAAGTCGTATCATAATTTGGAAATTTCATCTGCCTAATTTGTGGTTTACAGGAGGTGTATAGTGAAGGTATACCCTCAGTATCATTAATCGCCTTTTACGACGCCGTTAAGTGTGAAGGGGGTGATATTCTACTCAGCCGGACGCCACACGGCAAGCATGTAGACATTTTACCATTATTTAGCACTCACCAAACCTTATTAGGCCTAAAACCCATTCTTCCTTCAGTTTTTTCATCCGTAAAGACTGTATCCCAATAGTGGACACTGTTGACATCAAGTTCTGTACAAGAGAGAGTTACTTTAGTATATAGTAGTTATAGGTATTTTTAAATACTAAAAATAGTCTTCTCTTCCTTTTCGTTAATAGTTTATGATCAGACAGATATTTTTCTTTTCCTTTGATAATATTGTAAATAACATACACTAGTCCACTCCGAGGTGGTTGAGAGCCTGATGATCTGTAATACAGGTTTTATAGAAACGTAGTATATAGACACCAGCTCTCACAAAGGTCCAAGTTGAACCATATCTGTTAACGTCTTTAAGTATAACTAGCGGCCCGTCCCGGCTTCGCACGGGTGGACGAAATTCTTTAATTTTTTTTTATTATTAAATATTTTTCCGTTAACGCCATCTAGCGTCTGGTAGACGAACTACTTGCGGTTAACGCGTTGCTATGGTAACGCATATACAATGGAAAAAGGGCGAGGAAAAGAGTGGACAGACAAACAACAAATTTGTGATCTTAGATTATTGATTGTAGCTACCTTTGTGGAGAAATTTCACTTTTTTATTATTACTTTATGGATAAAAGGGTACTGCAGTGTGATCGCTAGGCGTCTGTAAAAACGTGGAGTGCTTATAATTCAATGAGTTTCTTATTTTGTTAATTTTTGTTTATGAAATATTCAATAAATAAATTTGAATGAATATTGATTTATATATTATAGAAAAATGCATTTGACACTTTTCACATACTTTTTTTCATTTACTTTTTTCGAATGAGAATGCGTATTTAATTTTGACTTAAAATATTCCTTTCTTATATTTATTTTGATATCAATTTAATGTTGTGCTACAGTAGTTTTCCTTTTATTGTTACAATTATTCATATTACGTAAGGTCATGGTTCCATTTAAATAAAGTAAAATAAAAAAAATTGCAAGAGAGTCGATGTTGATGTTTGCTACTTTTAAAAGTGTTTGTTAAAGTTAAGTAAGTTTTACTATTTTTGCAACTTTTTTAAATAATGTTAATTAAGTGATAGTTATGATCACATAACAGATATTGCGTCTACTGTTTCACAAGATAAAGTGTAGAAAAAATACGATATCATGGTGATAAACAAGCGGGGTACGTATTCTCCTCGAACGGCTTGCCTGCTGAAAAAACAGTGCCTTCTAAGGACGCCCGAAAGAAGCGAAGCTTTATAGTATAAAGCGCAGAAAGCGTTAAAAAATCATGAAACATTATTTAAAATCGACAGAAAGGATAAACGAAATAGCTAACAGCAACGGATATTCCAAAGTGACTGGCGTGGATGCATAGAGTAGAAAAAGAGATAGAAAGCCACCCCAGCCACGCACACTGACATGAGTGAGAGTGAGACAGAAGGCCACGCACACTGAGGGCAGCTGGCCTCTATATATAAGTATATTGTGTAAAGGTACTAAATTAGACGATCTCGTGTAACGGTAAAATCTGACGCGTAGCACGGGTAGAGACGCCCGAACGTCCCTATAAAAGCTTCGCTTCAAAAAACTTCACTTCAAAACTTGACTTATACAATGTGTCCTGTCACCAGTGTCAGAGCCTTTAATGGTGTAAAACATGGCATTTTTATCGACAAATTGCCCCTCAAATTTTGTTTTTCTCTTGCGGCCGCCATTTTGTTTTCTTGGTAACCAAGACCTGGGCTCTCGTACTAATTCGACCAACACTACTCATGTTAATTTCCTATCAACATTAAAAAGGTATGATTTAATAACTAAACATGTAGACAACAGTTACACAGCCATCATGTTTCAATTGACATGGAATAAAAAATTAGTCCAGTCATTTTAGGTTTTATCTGCGGAAAAATTCCTAGTGAGCTGAATTTTTGTATACACCTTTATTGGAACAAATAGTTGCTCGACTTTTGTATGTAGACGTACGTAGCGTCACATATAACAATAGGTTTTCTTTCCTCTCCTGAAGATCCATATAGGGCGTTAGGCACTTAAAGGTTCCGAGCAGCCACCTCTTGTCTGTTAATATGGTCGTACCCTAGAAGCTGAGGAACAAATTCTCTTGTCAGGGCATCTCTCGCGGTATTAAGATACCTTTCGAAAGTCCGTCGGCTCATTGCAAACTGAGTCACCAATATCTCGTTAGACTCACCGCTTCTCAATTTCATTAAATAAGCCAAGAATATATATTCAAGAAATAATTTTTAACTGAGCTAAATACAGCCCGACAGGCAGTAGCAGGTATAAGGGTACAATAAATTACGGAACATCTACCTACCAGTGGAGGTCGTTTGAGGCATTCACGGGCACGAATTGTCCTGTCTATACTAGTATTACTAGTACTATATGTCTGTGTATGTGGTAGATTTTACTAACAACACACAAACATAAATAAAAAGGGTGTACGCCTTGGTATACAATACCGTATGTGAGTGCATTCTAGTCTCTACTCCGAAAACGGTTAATTCTACAGAAAAATGCAAGAGACATTTTTTGTAGACAATTTCACGACAAACAATTTTTATAATGACCTTTATTGACCTCTGAGCAATAGATCGCGAGATATTTGCAAAGAACTGATTTTCGTGACCTTTTGACCTTTATAACTTTTTTAGCCGGCACGATATCAATGTCGATTTTTCACATCTTCATTACAATGCCGTAATAAAGGTGTATACAAAAATTCAGCTCACTAGGAATTTTTCCGCAGATTGGGGTTTAAAATAGCTAAAATGACTGGACTAAATATAAAAAAATAATAAAAGCAAAACAAATAGATTCTTTTTGTGTATTTTTTAATTATTGGCTTTTTGAGAAAAACCGAATTTAAAATATTATAAAGGTCGTAAAACTGCTTGGGAATAGGCAGTGAACGTATAGTTAGGAGAAAACTGCACATAGGGACAAGGGAACCCAGAACACTTATTTCCGCGCTCGTCACTTTACGGACGCGGCCATTAACACTGGTGCAAAGTACAAATCTATTCCTAGCAAGCTCTCGCACATTATTGCGATCGTTAATCTTACTAGGTCGGATAACTGTCATTTTGGTTATTCTACCACCTTGTTTACTAGATCATACATAGAGGCGTTCGCTCTGCGTTTGCAGAGGTTGAGGGTCTTTCGAGGAGCTGGTCATTGGATGGGTGGCCGATATTTTACTGTCAAAGTAAGAAGGATCTTGTTTCAAAGGTATGTTAAGCTGTTAGTTTATCTACAGTTATTAGCTACCACACTGGTGATGAAGCACCTCGAACCATCTCCCTTCTACAAAGTCTTGAGCTTTTAGCTAGGCTAGCTCTTTGCGACATTAAACACTAGCTTTAAGAGGATGGAAGGATCGAGCTTGCATCTCTGGAGCGGCCTATTCAGTCGAGCTTTGGAGGTCTTAGATAAATATAAAAGAAGATGGAATGCTTTTTATTATTAGATAAAAAATATACCTTTTATGGTGTCAGCATTTATAATGCGTTAACGTAACGTAACGTAACGTTAACAGATACGCCATGGGGTCGTAAGTGTTACGTCGAGAGACCCGTTTTGGTTTCTCTCTTAAACTATGTGTTACATTATATAGTTATAAAACATTTAAGATAACTTTTCTTATATTAAGATTTAGAAGAAAAATTTACAATTCAGTGAACGGATTTTGTACAGCACTGTAACAATACAAATAATTATAAAGGATGCTATTAAATCCACGAGTGATTGTCTTTTATTTATTGCCTTTGTTCATATTTTTAAACTTGTCGAAACTAAAAAAGAACCTCTTTTTTCTAAAGCCTTGAACAAGATTTTGGATTTATTGTCTCGGGAAAACAGAGGCAGGGCTTTTCACTTACACGCTTAATCATATTTAATGCTTTGTTATAAATATCTGCAAAGGTTTTAAAAATAGTTGTGTTTTCAATAATTTCATTTTACTTTTAATATAATTATATAATGGATTTAATAAAAAATAACCGCAATATTGTATAAAATATTCAATGCATTACGATTAAAGTAATTTCAAAGTCATTCCTTTAATTTTTTGGAATTGCTCCTTTTCTTCCATTGCAGTTTATTTAAAGACAAATTCTTAGCAATATTTATGATTTGATATGATATATTGTATGCTTAATAATCAGGATAAATTACACCGTAGCGATTAAAAATCGAATTCAAAGTTCTAATCGCACTTTTTTACTTTTTCAAGAAATGCATATAATAAATGTGACCAAAGATGTCTAATTATTTTTATTGAAAAATATATACATAAATATATATATAAATACATAAATACAAAGACAATAACATGAAAAGCTAAAAATACGGCTCCCTTTATTTTTACAATATATTTAAATTACTGAAATAAAAACAGCGGCTTAGAAAATTAAAATGTTTACTATTCTTTGGAAAGTGGTTAGGCCCAGTGCCGGATTTACCATAGAAGCTGAAAAAGCTGAAGCTTAGGGCGGCAAAATTGGTCCAGAAAATTGGTACAGAAAAATAGTAAGGCGTGGCGGGGCAGAAATTCTTTAGTTTTATATATTTTTTATGCATTTTCAATGCGATCTTATAAGATAAATTATTATAATAGAAAAATACTAGAAAAAATCGACTCGGGTCACAAGTAAATTCTCAGGCGGGAATCGAACCCGCAACCTTTGGAAATCCGGTCCAATGCTCTCCCAATTGAGCTACCGAGCCTTGTGAACACTCATCCAAATTTTCTAGTACCTTTCTTATTTTAAGCTGTAGGCCAGCGTTGTTTCATCAATGAGAGAAACATCCTCTCGTATTCGAAAGAAACATTTTTACAAATGTTTTGAGCAATCGATTAAGATGAAACAGCCATTTTAGTTTTATATATTTTTTATGCATTTTCAATGCGATCTTATAAGATAAATTATTATAATAAAAAAATTGGGAGAGCATTGGACCGGATTTCCAAAGGTTGCGGGTTCGATTCCCGCCTGAGAATTTACTTGTGACCCGAGTCGATTTTTTCTAGTATTTTTCTATTATAATAATTTATCTTATAAGATCGCATTGAAAATGCATAAAAAATATATAAAACTAAATGGCTGTTTCATCTTAATCGATTGCTCAAAACATTTGTAAAAATGTTTCTTTCGAATACGAGAGGATGTTCCTCTCATTGATGAAACAACGCTGGCGTACAGCTTAAAATAAGAAAGGTACTAGAAAATTTGGATGAGTGTTCACAAGGCTCGGTAGCTCAATTGGGAGAGCATTGGACCGGATTTCCAAAGGTTGCGGGTTCGATTCCCGCCTGAGAATTTACTTGTGACCCGAGTCGATTTTTTCTAGTATTTTTCTATTATAATAATTTATCTTAGAAATTCTTTAGCTCTTAGCGGGCCATACCTATCTTCCTTAGCCCGCCACACCTTATAAGTAGTGCAGTAAAAATAAAGCTTTGCTTTTCTTAGCTTAAAAATAAACCCAAAAAGGTATAAAAATAATCTTGAAACTAGATTATTCCGTAAAAAAGGAATTAACGTTATTGTGAACAGTGCATCTAATTTTAGAGGTCAGTAAGGGCGGCAAAAATTTTATAGCTTTGGGGCGGCAAATGTGTACATCCAGCACTGGTTAGGCCTGAATGTCTCAAGTGGCGAGGATCGCGTTGTTTCAACTGCATTAAAAATTCAATTTCCATATATTTTTTTGTTATTAATTTTATTTGATATTTAATAACCAAAAAAGGTACTTTACTATAAAAATGAACAGATTAAAACTGAATAGAAAAGTAAAATAAATGAAAGATATAAATCTTACAGGTAAAATTAATAAAGATATGGAAAAGAAATAGATTACAGATAAGATTAAAACTACCTCATTAAAATGTGTTTTCCATTTAAAGTGTCATTAATTTTCTGTGCAAACTGTATACCTATATACGTAACATACTACCTGTTTTATGTAGGTAGCTGGCAATAGCATGGCAATATTTTAAAACACGCACACATAAACGATAATTGTGTGTCATACAATTATTACGTTGTGTGTGTATCACTGAATGCAGCTGTGTGACGTAATGCGAGCATCAACACGGGAGCACGTGCTCAACCACGCTTTTTGCCATTAGGAATACCACACACGATCCGCCGATTGCGTTCGCGTTAGTCCTACCTTCATGTCATATTCTGTGTATTGGTTAGCATTCGTATATAGGCGCCCTAACCGTATACGCATTTAAATTGTTGCATATCATTTTACATACGCGTCGTAAATTCTCATGTCGATGCCAGTACCATATTGTAACTAATGCATTAGCGAAGCATATCACTCATATTACATTCATAATGTAGTATATAAATTACGATCTCGATATTTAGTACGTTTTAATAACTGGCAAGTATTAACCGGTCAGTCTTAATGGACACTATGATTCGGGTTATTTAATTTGTTTGGAATTATTCCAATTTATTATACGTTAGTGTGTGTAAACGAATCTCAAAGTATGGTCTAAATATGACGACTTTACCTATATTTCAATGAATATATAAAGTTTCCTCTGAATTGGTTAGTGAACGCTGTATTTATGAGCAAGTATTGGTTTTCATTATATCTTTTTTATTTATTATTTATCTGCTAGGTTTTAATATCTAAATAAATGATTATTAGAAACGATTCAACTTATCTTAGGGATCGGAGGAACTATCGGTATCCGGACGAGTCTCGGTACCTTAACAAAATGTCGATTTTTTTCAGTGTTTCTTAAACTGGTGCCAGTGCTATGTCTTCATATTCTAGGTAATACTACATTCAACATCTAAAGTAATACTTTACAATTATTCAACAATCGATGAAGAAACAGCAATGTATTTGAATTGGCTGAATATTGGTTCGAAAGCGAGGTTGTATGTGATTTCGAACTTCATCTAAAACCTAAGATTTTTCTAGTAATATTCTCTTATAAGTAAAGTGTAGTATTTTATATATATCTAGCAGCAGTAGTCGTAGTATTAAGAATAATTCCATGTATTTTGGCATTTTCTCTAATGAATCCTTTTTCTTAAATAGGAAAACCAGTGAAAATTAAATAAATAACTTTTAAGTCAAAAGTCTAATTTAATTTGGTCATTGGGTCGGATTTTTTATACTAAAAACTTTAAGAGAAAATTATTATACAACAATAAAATAGTTATAACATAATCAATATTATAATTTACATTTTTTTCTATTATGAATAAACTATATGAATTTACAACGTGGTGTAGAATAAACCCAACAAAAATATGCATACAGTTATCGTTCCATTGTATCTTAATTCTTAGGTGATATTTTAAGTGAATACGAGTGTTAAATGGAATTCCTTTTTCTATTATGGGTTGTTTCTTTCGATAGACAGAAGTTGACTATTTAATTTTCCGCAATTTATCATAATCTTAACAGTAAAATATAAATCATGGTGCTGTGGTAAATTTCTCATATTTGGCAGGCTTTTATTGTAGTTTGTCTAATACTGATTTTCCATCAAATATATAAGAGTTTTCTGAGCTGTATGAGGATATGTAGTGAAACTATTTGCATTTATGACGAACGTTTGGTGCAAAGGTAGCGATCCTGCCTTTCTCACTGAGGGTCCTGGGTTCGAGTCCCGGAAGAGGCAGATGTTTGTGTGATAAGTACGAGCATTTGTACCTGAGTCATGAGTAATTATATATATTTCTATAAATATTACATATCTATGTATCATATATGTATGTCTATCCGTTACGAAAGAAATATTATTATTATTCTTATATATGTACAAAACCGCGCTCAACTAAATCAAAAATAACGTGATGCAATTATTTGGACGAAGTCGCAGCCAATAGGTTATGTGGAAAGGCATATAAAACAATTTCATAATAAAAAGGAAAACAGGGAACATTGTAATATATACTCAAAGAGCACAAATTTGTTGTTTGTGTGTTTGTCTGTCTGCTTTTTTCCCGCTCATTTAACGTTACCATAACAACGCGTTACCGGCTCAGCTAGTATATACTCTAAAAACACAAATTTGTTGTTTGTGTGTTTGTCTGTCCTCTCTTTTTCTATTGTATCAATTAACGTTACCATAGCAACGCGTTACCATAGCAACGCGTTAAGGGTCAGCTAGTTTAAACTAAAAAAAATTAGCACAGCGGTCGCGTATTTGCACTAGAATTTCCATTTTTGTTTTAATTTAGTCTGAATTAGCCTTGACTAGTTAGTAAACTAATTACTGAAGAAACGCAGTCAACATGTTACACAGTACCTATGTGTTATTAACAAACTCTTCTACTTACTTGCGGTAAACGTTAAAAAGGCAGCGCCGTACACAGTAAAATGGTACGTACCAGAAAGTATCCCTGTATAATATCCATTAGAGGTAATACAGAGTTTTTTTGTTTTTAGTGTTCGGTGACTCTATTACAAATGAAGATCCCCAATTCAGCGCTATGTCGACCCGTGCTCTGCTCTCGATTCTCAACGGATTTCTACTCACCACAACCTATAGGGGGATCATAGTGGTCGTCTCTCAGAACGTGCAGCAGTATTTGGGTTATACAGAGGTAATGTAACATATCCATTGAAATTAAAATAGTCATATTTGGTAGATTTGAATATATCTTACGATCTTTTCTAGCTATATCACGAACACTTTACATTAGTTCATTTATCATTACAGTCGAACGGATTACTTTTAATTATACGGTTCATGTTTTGTGTTCCACATCGATTTAAGGTAAAAAACACCACTATAAAACAATCGCCAATGGGATGTAAATTATAGCAGTACAGATACGAGACTTAGCTCAGAAACACACACAGAAAGGTATTTCGGCATGTTAACGGTCTTGCAAATTTAAGATTTTTTATATAAATTACTAAACATGATATCTGTTTGAAAGCTTATCTGTAATGAATATTGGAATTTTGCCAGTAATATAATGTATGAATTATGTTATTGATTTCTCTTTTATATTAATTTATTTGTCAACCTCTTTTTTTGAAGCCTTATTCGTTATAAAATTTAACTCTGCTTCTCAGTTCGTGAGCTCGTGGCCCCTGTTTCAGGATGTCGTGAACTAGGGGGCTCACGTAAAAAAAAAGGCCGCTATTCCGTGATAATGCAATTTTTATGAAATCATATTCTTGCATTCAAGTCAATTCGATTGTTAAAGAACACAAAAAATCACTTTTAAAAGTTTTATTCCAATAGATTAATCAATAAGCCCTTCCGTAAGCTTGAGAAGTGTGGGTGGTATCTGGTACCCTTACGTTGACAAGAAATAAACGCACACAACACGGCTTTTCGCAACCTACAGTTTAGTTCGATAATCGCATTGCTTTCACTTTAGTCGCCAAAATGTTGGCACTTCATTTTTAGACAGTTTAAATGATAGAGATTTGGTACTAATGTAAAATTTCAATAAATAATATTCAAATTGCTTAGTTTTTGTGTCAGAAATAAAACAACCGAAATAACGCACTAGCACGAACCGTTGAGTGTTACAAGTCAATAGGAATAACATGTAAAATAATTTCAACGCTATTTCAAGATGCCACACCAACCAGCTCCTGTAAAACACAAAATGGGTAGAAGCATTTTCCTGATTACAGTAGTATCATCATATAGTTTATCACTGCGTTCTCCAATTTGACTGCCAAGAGTAGAAGTTATGGCAAAAGCTTTCCAGCAAATACAGCAGTGGATGTCATTATGTTAAAATGTCGATGACCTACTTTATCAGCGCTTTTTGCGATGAAAGCAAAACTTATTAGTAATTTCAGTTCGTGGAATCAAGTCTAGACCATAGTTAGCATATTTTAGCAAAAAAGTTCCTGTAATTGATTCGATAGTTAACTATCGTTTTCTTTAATGATTCGCAGAATAAGTACGTTGGTACTTTGTAAAATTTAAACACCTACACAGTTCTTTTGTTCATTCATTTTTCTATATGTAGTTTAATGAAAGACTAATGAAAATGCAAACTTCGTAACAGTGTTAAGTCTCTTCATCCTTACTTGTCCTATTTGGTAAACAATCTTGGCACTCGTTTTTATTGAAAAGGCAGCATTAAAAATCAACTGATAACTAGATTTTATAGGTTTCAGTCTATAATAACGATTTATTGTAATACATTATTGACTTTGTTATTATTTTATTTTTAAATGGGTGATTTTGTTAAAAAGTTGTGCCAAGATTGTTTACAAGTTAGAATGAACAGACTTTAAATAAGGTGACTTAGATTTTTGAAAGTAAATACTTAAATATAAACTTCAGAAATTATTTATTGCGTGGGACAATTTTATAGATGATGACTCATATTTCGAAAAAGTTTGTTTGTAAATTTTCTCTTTCACATAGAGATGATCAAACAGAACAAATTGACTACTTAATTTGCAAAAATATTACGAAAAGGAAGCTTTAAAAAACATTATTGACAATTTTGTACAAATCCGTCTTATGTAATTCGGTTTTACTTTGATTCTCTACGCACTATTACCGTTTTATATCAAGAGTGTGACAATACGGCATTCTATAAGTGGAATTCTTCAGTTTTTATGGAATTTCTTCAGTTTTCTTTTTTGGAATGATATTTATTTACGTCAACCGTTTGGTTCAGCGATAGCGATCCTGTCTTACGCACCGACGCACGGTCCTGAGTTCGAGTCCCTGTAAGGGCAGATATTTTTATAATGAATACAAGCATTTGTATCCATATACATATATAAGTATTACATATCAATGTATCATGTATGTAGGTCTATCCGTTATCCTAGTGCCTATCCATAAAACTAGCCCATTAGTGCTAACTTTGGGCCAGGCTAATTGGTGTGAATGTGAGAAATAATATTAGTATTTATTTAATAATTCTCACTCTAATCCTTTGAATTAATCTGTGTACAATTCGAGTGCTTTGAGAATTAGTATTTAATACACGAGGAAACTATAGACCGCTTGTGTTTACTTGTATTCTATTAAATTTACTGAAAGAGAAATTATTATTATGATATGATCGTACATGTAGGACCTTGATAGTGCAGAGGTAAACGTATTCGGACCGTGATTACGGTGATTCAGTTACCATGAGTGAACTTATTTTTCATCTCCAGTATGCGACTGAAATCTACGGTGTTTCATTTATAGAGAAGGCCCATCCCCTCCGCTGGGGAAATCAATAGGTTGCTGCTGATGTAGATTTTATGTGTTTATGATTAGACTACTTCAGTGGTCTAGTGGTGACGCCACTCCACGGTCCCGGCTTCGTTCCCCGGCCCGGTCAATGTAGAAAATGAACTTTTCGTGTCTGGGTATTGTGGTACCGTTTTTGTTTCTGAATCCCATTATACAATTGCTTTAGCTACTTATGTTGGATACAGAACAATGTATGTATGTTGTATGTTTATATTTATTTGTTTATATATTTATGTGTATGTCGTGAGCTAAACGAAAGGGTACATATTATTAGCATCTCATTGTCAGTGAAAGATCACTGCGATCTCCAATCCACCTGCCAAGTTTGGAGATTTAACAAAAGCTTTCCATGCTGGACGAATCCAGTAGTTGATGTCATTCTGTTAAAATAGTTATAACTCGCTTTATCAGCGCTTTCTGTGATCTAATTGGAGCGGAGCGAGCGAAGCCCCTATGGATCAGCTTCAATGGAGCAATGTCTTTTACTTCTCAAGTTCTTAACCGATTTTAATATTTGTTGTGTGGAATCGAATCAACAGGTTTAGGACCAGATTGTGACGGAGCCCGAATTTTGAAATTCGCAAAAATTCCCCTTCGACTCATTTTTTTTTTCTTTTATTAGGTATTACGCTCCGCTCCAATATATGGTGCTAGCGTAGCTTTATACTTAGCGACTGCATCGCCTAGTATACTTATGTATTATACAATATTATACAATATTTTCCACTTCAAATATCTCGTGAAAGGAAAAGAATGAATTGTCAATTGTTTCGTGCGCACTTTTTTCATAGTAGCGAATCTCATGAGTAATTTCAGTTCGTGGAATCAAGTCTAGACCATATTTAGCATATTTTAACATACAAGTTCCAGTTAATTGAATCGATAGTGAACAATGGTTTTCTTTTTTGATTCGTAGAATAAATGCGTTGGTACTTTGTAACATTTCAAATACCTACACAGTTCATTTTTTATATGTGGCTTAATGAAAGACCAATGAAAACACACAGAACTTCAAAACTATAATGTTCGTCTGTTTTGACTACTATTGGTAGTGCAGGCATGACGTAGGAACTGACGCGATTTGAAGGTACATTTTATTGGGTAGTTAAGCTTCGCTAGCACTATAAATTGGAGCGGATCGTAAAATTTTTAAAAAAATCAGTCAATTTTAAAATTCTATAATAATGAAAACTTTAAAAAAGCGCGCGCTTTTTGTTTCAATGGGAAATCCCATAGAGCCAATTTTTATGGACATCATTTTTTTTATTTTCGAAATTCGGGCTCCGTTACAATCTGGTCCTTAATGTGTTGATTTGATTCCACACAAAAATTATTAAAATCGTTTAAGAACTCGGGAAGTTATAGCGTAACAGACATTGCGTCATTGAAGCTGATACATGGGAGCTCCATCCGCTTCGCTCGCTCCGCTCCAATTATAACTAAGCAATGCAGTCGCTAAGCATAAAGCTACGCTAGCTCATTTATTGGAGCGGAGCGTAATACCTAAAAGATTTTTTTTTTTGTTTCGATGGGAATCTTTGCGAATTTCAAATTTTAGGCTCCGTCACAATCTGGTCCTAAACCTGTTGATTCGATTTCACACAAAAATATTAAAATCGGTTAACAAATCGGGAAGTTATGGCGTAACAGACATTGCGCCATTGAAGCTGATCCATGGGATCGCTCGCTTCGTTCGCTCCGCTCCAATAATGTCTCTTCCATTCACACCAATTGGGCTAGCCAAAGTAAGCACTGTAAGTCATGTGTTCTGTAAACTAGGGTAACGAATAGGCATACATGTATGATAAATAGACATTTAATATTTATTGAAACATATATAAATATCCATGACATAGGTACAAATGCTCGTATTCATTACACAATCATCTGCCTCTTCCGGGACTTGAACCGCCGGTGTGAAAAGCAGGATCGCTAATATTGCACTAAACAGCCGTTAAAAATTAATATAATAGTATATATAGATATATACATACATATATATATATATATATATATATATATATATATATATATATATATATATATATATGCTCACCCTTAAAGCTTTACGTTAATTGATTATAAAAACTGTTATTCTTAGGCTTATGGTAACTATACCTTGTCTTGCCATAAATATTGTAAGATAGAAAAAACATTCTTTTTTAACTGCTTAAAACATTCACGTACGTCACTCTTTCCATGGGAAAATTCTTCACTGCCAATCGTATAGACTGTTTTAGGGACTCCAAATTATCATGGCGTTTAGAGCAAGCTGTACTCTCTAAAATTGGCCATAAATCATAGTCTAGTGGATTAAGATCGGGACTAGACGACGGCCAGTCTTCAGCTCTGATGAAGTCCGAAACGTTCGCTTCTAACCAAGACTGCGTGGAACGAGCTTTATGACCCGACGCCGAGTCTTGCTGGAAGGACCATACTTGGTTATTGAACATGGTGATGTTAAGGGGCTCAACTACCTTCTCAAGAATGGTATCTTGATATACTTGTGCCGATGTTTTGATACCTTTTTCACAAAAATATGGCTCAGTCACTCCTTCATAGCTAACACCCCACCAAACCATCACTGAACTCGGATAATGTCCACGTTGCACTCTGTCGACTTATTGGGAAGCTTCCTTAGAGCTTTGAGCATAAATACGGTCATTTTGTTTGTTAAAATGTTGCTCTATTGTAAAAAATTTCTCATCCGTAAACAAAATTTTTCTGTGACCTCCCTTTGCGTACCGCTTCAGTAGTTGTTTCGATTTTACCACCCTATTCTTCTTTAAATTATCAGTTAAGAAGTGACCAGTGCGTCTCTTATAGGCTGCAAGTCCTAAGTCATCTTTTAAAATACGTGACATGGTTCTAGGTGCTATCTTCATTTCCCGAGATAAAATCTTTTGCTTTCGGACAGGATTTCTTCGAATTCTTTCCCTTACTGCTTTGAACACCTTTTTCGTACGAACACTACGTGGACGGCCAGATCTTTTTCTATCACAAACAGAGGAAGTCTCATTGTACCTACTAATAGCCCGGTACACAAACATTTTACTAATACCAAGGGTATGGAGAGTATTAAAAATTGCATTTGGTTCTCTTTATCACCCCACTCTCTTTTAATATCGCAAAATATTATAAAATTATTGGCACCAAAATGAGAAAACACAATGAACAACCGTATAAAAATGACAGATTCGAAATTCAAATGTAATATTTTTTTATTTTTAAGTGTAACAGTATTTATGGCGAGACTAAGTATATGGTAACAAACACACACCACACACAAAGTATTGTCATAATATAATAATAATAATACTTTGTGTGTTTGTTACCATAGTTACCATAAGCCTAAGAATAACAGTTTTTGTAATCAATTAACGTTACCATAGCAACGCGTGGCCGAGTTATACCAGCAACGCGTGGCCGGGTTAGCTAGTTTACTATAAAAATGTAATTTCTAATTGAAAATTCCACAGCTGGATCTATTGGGGCAAAACATTTTCAACCTTATTCATAATGATGATCGACAATTGATGAGAGATATGCTGATGCCGAAGCCCGATATGCTTGGGCCCAACGGGGAGCTACTGGTACCGGACGAGACCGAGGGCAAAAATCAGATCTCCGAAATGTTGGCCAGCGATCGAAGAAGGTTTATTATAAGGTAAAACTTATTATCATCTTAGTGGCCTAAAAAGATTCAATTAAAATAATATATTAAACCAAAACACTTAATTTACTTCTGCAATAGATGCAAGATGTACTATCGAGGTCTCTCGTGCCTTACCACTTTGTAGAAATATTCGTTTGAACTGATCGCATCGGGCACGACCCATACCTATCCCTAATTGGCTTCGTATTTTACTACGATTTATACTACGGCCAATCATAAACAAGTAGTTTTAAAATCGCCCTTGATGTCAGTACTGTCAACTGTCAATCTGCTTTTTCTGCTTGTTTGCGCACGCGCGCCATTGTTGACTGAATGGAGCGGGGTGTGGCCTGAAGCGATAGGCATCGTGCAGTGTGCAAGCGACTTTCGACTTAGGACTGATAAGGCGCCAGAGGCTTCGATAGTACATTCTGCAAATGATTTTTTTTAATTTAATACTAAGTCCTCTGCTCTTTACCATAATAAATATATTGCGAAAGCCATACCGAAACTAGGCACTGTGGTTCCATTAGTGTTAAAGGTAGTAAGGTTATTATGTTGGAAAATTTTTAAGTTACTTATTGTTTAATATTTATTTAAGTTCTATAATGATCAAATTGTTGAATGATATAAATAATTTATAGTATATGTATTGATAAACATCAACTTTATAAAAGGCTTCATTCTTTGTACAAATAGGCCGCGTAAAATTCTTTGATATGCTACGACGCGTTCGCGTTCGAATAACTAAGAAGTTATTAAATTTTATAGCGTAGAAAAATCTTCATTCTAACGAATAGCAATAAAAACTCGTTTCGACGCGGCACCCGCGACTGACAGCACTGCGACAGTAAGCTTAAGGGTCTTGTCAAAGCGTGCGTTTTTGTGCGTTCGTTTCGATTGATTATACGTAGTTACCGAACTGCTTTAGCTATTATGTTAATAGCTATTTAGATATATATGATATGGCTGTACTATTATTTAGTACCTACAACAACTCCTGACGAACAATTTTAAATCAAAGAATCAGTCCAAATGAGTCTCGAAGCGATATAATCTTTTAGCATCCATAAGTTCCTGAACTTAAAAATTACACATAACAAAGTGATATAATTAAATACGATTTTTTCAAAAAATCTTACATAGTAATCTCCAAAAGTATTAATTCGCTTTTTGTCATTTACGACTACTAAAAAATACTCGTGATTCATAGATTCAAGAAGCTCAGCCAGCGTTCAGAGCCGTGTCAATATGCGACCTGTCACATTGAAGGCACCCTGAGGAAGTCAGACCGCGCTTGTCGAGGATACAACCGATGCTTTCAAATGGTGCGCCGCACACGCGCCCGTGGGAACAACCCTTGCAACAGCGGAAATGATGTGGTGAGTCAGAAAAAAACACAAAGTTTCAACTATCTAGGCCTATACTTTTTCCAATGTAGGATGATACCTTTAACAGTTGACACCTATATAGAGGGTATAAAGTTGCTATTGCAATGTCAAGCCATAAGGAAACAAACGCAACCTTAGTACGTAGCAATAAGGAAGTGATACCTGTCAAAAGTATCATCCTTGGACAAAGTATAGAAGCTTGCAGATGTGATTTTCATTAAAACCATCAACGTCAATACAATTACTTCAATAGCAAATCAACTAGATAAAAGCTGCCCACAATTTTTAATTATTTCTTACTGGTCACAGTTTTAATATAAACTGACCAATCAATTTTAATTTTGCATAATTTTGATAGTATTATCACTTCAATATAATATTTATAAGTGAATGTTAATACTGCGACCTAGGAAAATTTTATTAAAATTGTAAACGTGTATCTGGGCTACATTCCACCTAAGCTAAAAGGAGTGGTACATTTTTAAATAATTAACTGTTCAAGCAAATAGTTAATATATTCCCTTAAAACATATTTTATCATAGATTTTACAATATGAAAACCACGAAAGTTTTCAATGTCAACTAGGAATTTGTTATTCTATCGGATACTTGTAAAAGAGTAGGCTTCGACCAACATTGGAATTTTTACGTTTCGTACCCTTGAGTTTGACTTATTTGCAATACTAGCACCACATTGGACTCAATCGATCGATAGTGAATTCAAGACTAAGAATGCAGATCTCATCATCGTTTGCCTTCGAACCTGAACTCTGAAAAAATATTAACAAGACGAGACTTTCGACACTCCACGTTTTATGAAATTTTATATTTACTCTTATTTTTCCCTTTAGTTTTCAGTTATTACTTTTCTTGAATAGTTAGCGACGAGTAATGATGAGAGCTGATTTATGAATGATAGATGATCAGTCGATGAATAATGAATGATCTTTTCCTAGGTTTCAGTAAATGTATGGGGATTTACTGAAACCTCCTTGGATATCTTGAAAAAGTGTAAAAAGGCAGTTTCCGGTATTTTGTTTCATTTGCAACACTCGTGCATGTTCACTAGCACTTAATGGTAATTATTCACCATCATTACATACTGATAACCGAAAGAACAGTTTAACAAGAAAAACAAAATTACTGAACTGATCCTTCGCTTAAGGTTTGAAAAAATCATCTTTAGTTAGTCAAACTGCAATAGTTTTGATTTTACCCAACAGGCGAGAGAATCGATGTCACATTTATTATTCGAGGATTCACAGACTAGATTGATAAAGAATATGTCTATCTTGCTTTTGAACAAAAAAGATCTAAGATAATCACTCATCCCCTTCCGTATGTTAAGAAATATATTATAATACGTTTAATCACTTAACTGGACCAATTACTTACGAGTTTGTATTCCTCAGGTATTTGTGGGTATAGTGCGCTTTGCGACGGACACTTTCATTACCGAAAGTAATATGGAGTCCTGCCGCATGGAATATCGGACGCGGCACTCGATCGATGGGCAAATTATACAGTGCGAACAGCGCATATCCTTGGTGACTGGTTATATGACACACGAAGTCAACGGAATTAATGCTATGAACTTCATGCACCGAGACGATGTCCGATGGGTCGTTATTGCTCTACGAGAAAGTAAGTTTAATATCGTTATAACTTTTAAGGAGTTCAGTGTGATTCCTCGTCATCATCAGCAGCCGTTACGAATCGCTAAGTTCATTAGGTCTTTTCTTTAGAGTGCCACAAGGAGCGGCTGATAGCGATTAGCGATTAACTGCTTTCGCAACCTTTACCAGGTCATAGGTCAACCTAGTGTGGGGCCTCCCCATCCTACGTCATCCATTCGTGGTTGCCGTGGTATGACGTCATAAACAGCCTTTTAATGTAACTACTGGGGCTCATTACGAGCCTTCCTTACGTTGATTAAAACATCTCGGATAATAATAAATTTTTAATATTCATATATATTTATCAGATATTTATTATTTTACTGCACGCTGACAATAGAAATGGAACATACACTTGAATTTTAGTTGATATTTCTGTCTTAATTCCTAAAGTTTTTAAATGAAACAATTTATGTCCAACGGAAACGTAATAACTAAATTCCCTAATATTTTAAAAAACATGTTGATAAGTATTAGTAACAAATGTTATAAACATACTTTGGTATTGGATTTGAAATTACAGAATTAACTATAAAATGCAAACATATTGATTATGTTTTTATCTTGGAATTCTATTTTATAAAATTATTTTTCTTGATGTTTTACAATATTGCACATCGATTTTACATCTTATAATTGCCGATTCGATGATCTTAAAAAGTCCTAATCTTATAATCTTAATATATCTTGTAGTAACTTTTGTGTTATTCATGCGTTTGTATGAGAGAACAGTGGAAATCACAAAACTTATTTCGTGTGTAAGATTTACGAAATATTTTAACAAATATGACTCAACTCATCTATTGTTGTATGAAGCAAGAAAAATACAAATATCGATTTCTTGTTTCAATCACAAAAGCTCATCATCGTGAGTAACGATTCCTACAAAATATTATCTTAGTCACAGAGTATTTGAAACTAAACTATTGACGAACTAAACGAATTCTAATATCTAAATTACTTTAGAAAACACTGACTCTATAGCTGCTCCCAATTCATTAGCTTTTATATATTTTTAATTTTATTATGATTATTAGTAAAGAACTTTTTTGAAGTTTTCATTGTTGTTGCCTGATATTGTTGTCACTAACCCACTTCGTCGATTCTATTTTTCCTCCATTCACTTTATCAATTTCACCATGTCTGAAGAAAATGTAAGCTATCGATGACAATCTATAATCTAAGAACACAAATTTGTTGTTTGTGTGTTTGTCTGTCCGCTCTTTTTCCACTGTATCAATTAACGTTACCATAGCAACGCGTCACCATAGCAACGCGTTACCGGGTCAGCTAGTTGTGTTTTTAGAGTATATACTAGCTGACCCGGTAACGTGTTGCTATGGTAACGCGTTGCTATAGTAACGTTAATTGATACAATGGAAAAGAGCGGACAGACAAACACACAACCAACAAATTTGTGTTCTTAGATGATAGATTACATATAAAGTTTAAATATCTCAATTTCTTTCTTTAAACATTTTCGCTAAGCATTTTCGATAATTAGTATCTCATTAAAACTGCTGTATGTTTTAAACATAAGCATAATATTTTTTTTTCTGCAATTTATTTTGATTTCTTCCGATATTGCTATATACTAGCAGAGATTAGAACTAGAATATTTTTTGTTAAGACGCATTTCACTGCTAGATTTAAAATCTAAAGAAATTATGACAAGTTAATAATCAAAAATTCAACGGACCCGAAAGGGTAGCCCTATTGGTAGAGTACTCGCCCGATGGTGACGGGATGTGTGTTCGTGTCCCATGCTTGACACCTGATACAAATTTTTCTAATAATAATTTCTTTAGATATACGTTGCATCCGTTTCTATTCAGGTGAACTTATGTATGTTAATAGCTCAAAAACTGACACCAAAATTGCACAATATTTTGTGTGCTAAGGATCTGTTTAAATGAAAGAATTCGATCGAAATGGCCAGTTGAAGCAAATCGTAAAACAATATCATTATTAATTAGAAATAATAAATAAATATTTCCTACAATCACACTAATTAGCCTAGCCCAAAGTAAGCACTGTAACGCTTGTGGTATGGATACTAGGGTAACGGATAGACATACATATATGATACATAGATATGTAATATTCATAGAAATATATTATAAACACCCATGACTCAGGTACAAATGCTCGTATTCATCATACAATCATCTGCCCCTACCGGGATTCGAGCCCAGGACCGTCGGTGCGAAAGGCAGGATCGCTACCGTTGCACCAAACAGTCGTCAATCATTTTATGTTTTAGCTTTGCTTTTTGGATCTGTTTTTTTTCCGTATTTTTGATTAGGTAATATGCGCATATTTCGTCATTACATTCGCTTATTGGCCCTTTGTTACTATTTCTTATGTGTTTTTATATAAATTCAAATTTATAAGAGACTAAGTGAATTACTATATGATCTATTTTTCATAGCATTGTTGGATTGATTATAGTATTAGGTCTCTTTATGCACACATCAAAATAATAACTTGGAATTAAAGTTTAAAAAAACTTAACAAAAATGAACATATTGAAAACATTTACTTCTTACACTCGCGAGCCTATCACACTTTAAAATAAAAACGACGCTTTTTTCATATTTAGGTCAAGGTGGTTTTATTACATTATAAAAACAATACAATTAACAAATTGAAGATTAACACATTGTTAATATATTTGTTTACCATGGTAAACGTCCGTATTATATAAACAAGTTTTGAACTATGTGTATTTGGTTCAAAGTTGATATCTCGACTAATTAATATAATCTAATTATAGAAAGGAATTACATTATTTAAGTGTAATAAAATCTTTAACGAGACAAGATCCAGTAGAAATCATTTAGCACCGATTTATGCAAACACCTACTGTCAATGAACTCGTGTTAGCATTGCAAATAATAGGTAGGCTCATTTGTATAAGCGTGTCTATTTATTGTATACATTCACGACACTTGTTTACATGTACATCTGGTGCTTGCCATTAAATCAACGTTTCTATATCGTTTGCATAACGACAGTACTAGGTATTTGACGACAATTACTAATAGACTTATCGGTTGACTAGAAATCTCGAGTGTCTAACCTCAGAAGGAACGCGCTTGGAGTTATCACAGGTTTCTTAGATAAAACATAGTGCGCATCCAGTTTAATGTTAGGTAATAAATTATAACAAAATTGAGGGCGTCGCAGTGTCTGAGCAGTGTGAAACAATGGCTTCTAACTTCATACGCAGGTGTGAGGAATTATGCGTTAGTCATAGTGATACACATCGTTATTATCCTAACACTGTAGGCTCATTTTTAGTTTAAATTCATTTTATATATCTTTTAACAGTAAAATATAATACCGCTTTCGCTTTTTGTTGAAAATATCGCAGGGAAAATGGAGTATGTCTTATTATTACTAAAGAAACCAGACTTTTTATGATTTTATTGTCTATTCTAATCAATACAGAATATTTCTGTGTCTATAAAAACAACAATTAACGAATTTTTCACTGGAAATGAGTTATTGAAAGTACATAGCTAATGATTCTGAACTCTAACCCAAGGTCATCGTTATTTTTGACAATAATATGTCATGTTCCTATTATGTTAAGAGGGCCTACCATCATCTTTGAGCGCGATTTAAATTCGATTGTCAAAGTGAGACTCCGCTGTACGTGGTCTATAATGGCGTCTCTTTTTAACAGCTAAATTTGAATCGCTATAAGACGTGATGGTAAGGCCTCTGTTCTCATTTATTTATTTTACGTATCTTTTCAGAACACTGTTACGATGGGTACATTTATCTTGTCTGCGTTATTATCTTGATATGAAAGGAAATTTTACTACATATATAATAAGAACCATTGAATGCCAAAAGTATCTATATACCATATAAAAGTAATCCAGGCACGTGTGACACGTTAATAACTCATGACCTCACGTTAGGGGTCGCTGTTTGCCTGTTTAAGTAAACAATATCACCCGTTAGTTCAAAATATTGTGGAAAATTTGTAAAATATTTCATTTAAATTTAGAAAACCTTACAGTTAATCAATTAGAACTCGTATATCGAGATATTATGATTATAATAATAAAAATAATATCTCATTTATTTGCCAGGACATGGTAACATCTTATCTTATAACATAATTTCAAAGTACAACATGACCTGTCGAATTTGTCGACGTGCAAATATTTAAAACATTTCTAATACTCAATGAACTTATTAAATATTAATCTAAATCCTATAAGTATTATAAATTAAAAAATAAATTATTTTAAACTATACAAATGTCAAATAACGTCGTATAACAAACGAATACAAAGGGCAAATAATATGATGTGGCCTGAGAAAGATATTGCCTTTTGCAATAACTTTGCCAGGTTTTTAAATTACTTGTTCTAAGTTCGTCTATCGTTTACTATGACTTGTATTGCGTCGATTAATGTTTTTATAGTTCACTAATCGTCTATGCTTTATGATATTTTATTTCTTCTTTTAAATTAGTGATTTCTAGACATTAGTGCGATTCTGTTGTAGTTTTATTAACATAGAGTATAGAGGATAGGAAAACACGGTTTTGATACAGTGCAGTATCTGGATTTATATCGTAAATCTATGATACCGTGAGATCAGCGAGGGAGCGAGTGCTTCAATCATTTCTGTCATTTAAGTGTTTATGTAATTGATTTTCTATCTTTTTATTAATATTAAGAATAGCTGTATCACTCTGAATGTTTAAAACGTTTGAGTGTAATTGTCAACTAAGTGTGTAAAACACCGAATCGTGGACCGATCCATATAGAAGTCCTGGCTATTTATAAATAATTTGGTTGCTTGTTAATTGGGACTCTACACTTCATTTCACATCACGTCACCAGCAATTTTTACTATATAGGGCTGTAATTATCCATAGAAATAAAACAAAAATGTCGTTAGGTCATTAGAAACTAAAATTTTCCAAATGTTAAAAAATATTTACTCTCCTAATCTCAGTGGTAGAATATTTTTGTACTTACTAATCTATAATCTAAGATCACAGTGGTTTGTGTGTTTGTCTATCCGCTCTTTTTCCCCGCTCCTTTTCCATTGTATCAATAACGTTACCATAGCAACACGTTAACCTTAAGTAGTTCGTCTACCGGACGCTAGATGACGCTTACGCTAACTAAATTAAAGAATTTTGTCCACCAGTGCGAAGCCGTGACGGGCCGCTTGTTCATAATTTAATTATTAGGTGCAATTTAAAAAAAATATATTTTCTCTGCACAGTTCCAACACTAAATTATCATCAGTAATAAAGCCTATACAAAAATAATATAATAATAACAATAAATTCTATCGTATAAAAACGTATCGTATATAAAAACTGTTTGTTTTTATGCGTGATCAACACTACTATAGTAACTTATTTACATTTCAAAATTTCTTTATTTACAACAATAAACGGTAACTTATAAAAAAATCTTTTTGGCTTCGGTATACATAGTTTGCATATTATAAACATACTTCAACTAATTTAAATATTTATATAACAACTAAACAAACAATATAAACAGCCATATAGCTTATGTTACACTTTAAAGATGACTTTTAAACATTTGGAAATAATAGCCCTCACAGCCCTCAAAACAGCAACCAATTTGATACTGTATAATTTGCTGAAACTATTTTCAACAGTTAATTCAATATTGAGAATTAAGAAAGGTTTACATTTCGTTGTAGGTTGATGTGCGGTTTTCTGTACTACGGATAAGTGTATACCTCCAGTAAATGTGTTTGTTTACTCTTAGTAACGTTGAAAACAACACTTTAGTGCCGTTATAAACATGCAATTTACGTAGAGCTTATAATCTATTTCCATTTCCCCAAAGACATTCTACTTTACTAACAGACACATTGTTTGATTAGAAATTATATTTGTTTTATATTTTTAACTGACTTCTCGGCCAAAAGGATAATTTTTATTTAAAAACGAAATCCTATTCCAAGTGTTGACTTCAAAAGGCAGGAGGCTTATTCTTGAGGAAAGGTATAGCACTGTTAAAAAAAGATCCACAAAGTATAGTTGATTTGTCTTTGCATAAATTTAAAACGTATGTGAAAAATAAGCTCATGTCCAAAGGCTATTTCAAGGTCAACTACTATTTAATAGATCTAGATGCATGGAAGTAATATGTGTCGTTTCAATATGACACTATTTATAACAGGTTGTGTCATACAACTATAAGCATTTGTTAATTTTAACACTAATTTATTAATGTTAGTTGGAGTATGACATGCTCTCTTAATACATTCCTTGGGTGGTGGCATGTGATGCGGGTCGTTACGTTCCCTAAGATATGGTTGAGCGAAGCGATGGCTACATCATGCGTCATTCTCGTGAACGGGTGCTGCCTTGTGAGATGGGTCTGCTTTAACCTTCAGTATTAATGACATATATTAAACATATATCTTTGTTGCTTTCTTAAATTTATCGTTTATTCCCTGTATATTACTGCAATGTTGAGGGATACTTACTTAAAACAGATACTTGTTGACTTTATTGTAATTAACGAAATAATGATATCATAACACTACTATTATTGTGATAACAGAATAATTTGGTTTTTTTGTGGATTATGTATGGTGACAACGTATTACACTTCTGTTAAAGCTGACGAGTTTCTTGCGCCCATTCATCTTGTCAGTTAAAAGACGTCCTGAATGGGTGGTAGGTAAAATTGTTGGACGATTCAAAACCACTTTTTTTAAGTGTACATATTTGAATAAAGTCATTTTTGTTTATTAAACTCATCACCCCGTGAATGAAACCGCGACCACCCGGAAAGTAGTACCCGTTTAGGAATAATAATAAAACTAGTATAAACTAGCTGACCCGGTAACGCGTTGCTATGGTAACGCGTATACAATGGAAAAAGAGCGGACAGACAAACACAAAAACAACAAATTTGTGTTCTTAGATTATAGATTTTCAAATTTTATTTGCATATTTTAATTACTTCTCTACGTAGTCATCTCTTAAAGTTAGCATTTACAGTTTTGTGTGTCGAGTTTTTGTTACCCAGCATGATATTCATTCGCCTTCAGTGTATAGTGATACGCAGTCACAGCCTCTTTCAGTTCTTCAACAGTTTCTTTTTGTCAAAAACGTCTTTAGACGTAAACTGATGGTAGTATGAAGAAACCAATTCAGTATAAATAGTTAAAAGTACGGTTGGAATGGTTAAAATTCAATTGTGATATAAGCTCTAACTTCGCAACTGGCGACGTTTTATATTTTCTTGACATTATTAATTATAATAATTAAATTGAGTTGTCTATGTGAGTGACATAGACAACTCAATTTAGCACACAGGCAGGTAATAAACAACTGAACGTGTTAGAACTTGTCCGGCTACTTTATTCGTCAGCGCTCAGAACGGCGCATATGGGTATTACTTTCCGGATCGCTCTCGTTTTGAACTCAATGCTAAAATTATACCTTAACAACACTATGTTGTACTTGCAGTGTACGATCAACATCGTCTGGTTGGTGAATCCTGCTACCGTCTATTGACCAAGAATGGCCAGTTTATCTATATGAAGACGAGGGGACGATTGGATGTAGATCCCAGTACAAGGGCTGTTACCAGCTTCGTTTGCACCAATACTGTAGTAGATGAACAGGAAGGAAAGCATCTGATCAAAATGATGAAGAAGAAGTTTATGCTTATGGTAAATAACGTTGACGAACCACCACCAGAGGAGGAAATCAAAGATGTAAGGGCATATTATTAAATTTCTTTTCCGGTAGTTTTAAAAAGTACCAGAACAAACAAAGTTATTGCGAAACCTATGCTATGGTGTTTGCTGTGGCCTTATGGGATAAACAATATGAACTCGTTGTAAAATCAGAAATCTGAGTATAAGCTTTCAAATATGAAAACGTCACTATTGAGTTTGAGTTAAATTAAATTGAGATCTTATTTCCTTAGTTTTAAGGTCTATCATTAAAATTAAGACATACACTCAGGCCTCGAATATGGTTATCAAGTCGCTTGAGCAAGACTATTACTTAATGAGTAAGTGTCTTTAATACAAAAAAAAATGTTCTAACCGAAAACAACTTCGACCACATACAAGTTCAATTATGTAATAAAGTCTAGGTAATATTCTTGGTTCTCTTACTGTATATAGCATACTTAGCAGGCTTTGATAATAATATTATTTCTATTTATAAATAAACCCACTGCTGGGACACAGCACACTAACGAATGTAAAAACCGTTGGAAAAGCAAGCTATAAAATACGAGGGGATGTTATATTATTGACTTCCGTCTACTGGGTAGAGTCGAAGGCAAGTGCAGGCCTATTCGCTCGTGTTTCAAGACGAGCCAATGACGTGTCATGAAGCGCCAGCGGCATACTCCGATAAAACACCCGTCGCACCATCCTTTTGCTATTGGTTTCGTGGGTACCTTTGTAGGGAGCATCATTTAACCAGGGGTTGGCCTGTGTACGGTCTTACACCGCACATTCCGTAACTTCAGTTCAATACGCTTAAATTAGGTTACGCGTCAGCATTTAAAGTTTACCTTTTATCTGCTGTAATAAAACATGATGAGATTACGATCGGCCACAGTCGTGAAAGGACCCATCTTCTAACTATATTTTTAACTGTAACTTAACTACTTTTATAACTTTATTAAACTTAGTGAAGAAATCCTTTCGTTTTATCTCCGCAACAACGCAACTTTCAACATCGTGCCAGCCACCACTTACTTCGTGAATAACGATCAACGAAACTAACTACAACATCTACCTGTAGGTTGTTCGTGGTCAACTAAGCGAACATCCTACAGCTTTTCTTTTATTTAATATTCACAAATTTTACACGAGTATAAACAGAAATCAGGAAATGTGCAATCAGTTTGTTTCATAAACCTTTGTGAGAGTCTGGAGTCTAGGACTCCAGACTGTGAGCCTATGCAACACATCTCCAGGCCTTCTTAGGTTATAAATAAATACTTTATAAAAAAAAAAACTTTAAAAAAACCACGTTTTACTACGGGTTATAGATGTACTAAAAAGGAGAAAATATTTTTTTACAAATGGACTAAAAAGATAAAAATAAATTTTTGGTAATAATGAAAATTTACGATACAAATATTCTAAAATTTGTTGAATATTATGTATTGTTCTGAACATTCATACGCAGAATTTGAAAAATTTCCAAAAAATTAAAACGTGGTGCGCATTATACTTGAAAAACTATTACCAAAAATTTATTTTTATCTTTTAGTCCATTTGTAAAAATTTATTTTCTCCTTTTTAGTACATCTATAACCCGTAGTAAAACGTGGTTTTTTAAAAGTTTTTTTTTTATAAAGTATTTATTTAACTCTTTTTAGTGTTAAATTATCTGAATTGTGCCTACTTAGTTCTTCAATATATACATGTAATATATATCAAATATCCAGACACACCACGTGGAGGTTAATTTAATTAAAGCCTAATTAAGTGGTTTTAGGATGTAAAACTGATTAAATATGAAATTGTTAGGTGAAACAAGCCTGTATACAAAATTTCAGCCAAATCGGATAAGAGGAAGAGGTCGAATTAAGGATCTCAAATTTTGACGACAAACCAACAGACAAACCAACAGACAGACAAGTGAAGTTAAGTAAAACGTGGTAAAATGATTGATTCCGATGCCTTATTATAACACATACTTGTCAAAGGTATATGTAAATTGAAGGTTACATAAATTTTAAATGGATTTAACTGTAACATTTAAAATACGCCTGTAATGTCATAGGTTAACCATCGAGCTTCCTAAGGTAACGGAAAAACTGATATAATAAAATTCTCAATTTCAGGCTAATGATCAAAATGTATCAGTGGAAGATCCAAGGCAATTAGAGAAAGTGATTCTCCATTTAGTGACTAACTTACCATCACCACAGCCTGAAGAAGAAGATAGGGGTGCATCTCCAGAGCGCCTCCCACCAGCTGGTCGTCTTGCCATCATACCACCTAAAAAAGAAAGAATCGTCAGTGCCATAGAAAAGATTTATAGTGTTATTAAAAACTTTCCTAAAGAACTGGAGAATGCCCGAAAACTGCGCTTGGGTAAGGTTGACACAACAGACTCATCAAAAGTAGTTTCCGACGCTCTCATTCCGACATATCACGAATCACCAACAAGTCGCTCACCACAGCTTTCAATAGAATCCAAACATCTGTCCACAATCACACGGAATTCAGAGAATCCATATCCCAAATTACCAAATTTCAGCAACGTTTACCATTGTCAAAATGCTAATGGCCACGGGACAATGGAACTGAGTTTTACTATGCACACTCCTAAGGCAAAACAAAACGAAATTTGCCCTGCCACCGAAACACCATCGACCAGTTATTCAGGAATGGCAACTATAAAGCTCGAAAATATTACAGATGGAGACAGAACTAACAATCAAGAAAATTCCGTTAAATATGTATGTATTATTCCTAGGGGAAATAATGATAGGGTGTTTAATGAGATGCAAAACACTCTTTCTGTTATAACAAATACTGGTTTAAAACGTCCGAGAGACTGTACAGAGAGTGCTGAATCCGAAGCTATGTTTAAAAAAAAGACTACAGATGTAAGTGACTCTGCAGTTATAAAAGAACAAAACGCACACGAAGAGGCGCCCCTTTTGGATACATTATTTGATGAAGAACGTAAGTTCAATTAAGTTACTTTAATATGTAACCCACTTATATCTCTAATGACTAATTTCAATTTTATATCTTTTTGCAGTTTTCAACATTACGTTCTCTCAAATAGACACATCTATAAATTCATTGACACAAAATCTTGATTCATCCTTTCCTGATCTGCTGGTAAGAATTTGTCGTAGAAATATTTTAGTAATAAATTTTAAAAAGGCAACAGCGAACGTATAATTTATTGATATGCGAATGCATTTGCGATTTGTTTCAAATATTTGCAAGTGTCGACTTCATTAGATTTTATTTATTTTACATTTTCAACAGTCTCTTGGATACGTAAATTTTGCGTTTTATTACAGGTTTCACAGGAAGTCCATGATATACTACAAGAAATCGAAGACGGTGCAACTGATGATCAAACGGAAACTTAAAGACATATGCTGTCCACCGTTTGGCACTTAATTGTAATCCTGTATCACTGGGAATAGACAAAAAGTTATGCTTTTTTGTCTATTCCCAGTTCAGAAAGAAAATTGTAAACATTTGACAGTCTGTGACTTTAAACTTAAAATATTGTTTACATATTTTTTATTTGCCTATAGGTTCAACAGACACAGTGGAGAGTGTGTGATAAAATATACCAGGGTTGTGTCATTGAAGCCAATTAAACTCGTTTTTTTGTATCGAGAGATCTCTATTCAGTATATCATGTGTGCGTGTATAATGTTTAAACTTTTGCTTTTTAAAACGGTGTCAAGTGTTCGCAAAGAGCTCTAATATATGTGATTTGTCATGTTATTCCTGATCATCTTTGTGACGACTCAAAAAAAAGGGGTAACCAAGTAAGCAACTAAGATGACTGAAACAAATTCAGGTGAAATATTAGTTACTCCAAAAGTGTCTTTTTTTTGCTTTTAGTTATATTATTATCAAAATCATTTACTATTTGAATGTTTAATCGATGTATATTGAAACGTCACCTAATTAATCCATAGCCAAAATGCAACGATGTTAGTCATTAAAATATTGTATGCTTTAACCCTATAGTGACTGCGTGCTATCTTATTTTATCAAATGTCTACATACATATAATTCTCTATTAATGGGTTCTAGCAACCCAAGCATGATATTGATCACGTTAGAACGTATATGTGTTATTATTAAGCTTTTTTATTTTTCTATTTTATCGTGTAAATGAGTGGTTATATCGGGTGCCAGTTCTTACAGCCTTAGTGCGAGTTTACTCATTCGATACTCGTTATCGAGCGCGTTACAGTTTTCTGTGAAGATTCGTAGTTCCTGTCGGTTACATCGGGTGCCAGTTCTTACAGCCTTAGTGCGAGTTTACTCATTCGATACTCGTTATCGAGCGCGTTACAGTTTTCTGTGAAGATTCGTAGTTCCTGTCGGTTACCGCTAGGGACGCTCTTACAAAACTCCAATATTTGACGCTAACTTTTGCGAGTATTGACGCGTAAACTCACTTAGGCCTCAGATGTCCATAAAGATTGGTGGATTCCTGATGGTTACCGCTAGAGGCGCTCATACAAAACTCGCACTAAGGACTGTTCGCTATGAGTAATTGCATTTGAGCATGTAAAGGCATTATGCCAATGCAAGTACTTTCAAATATCAAGTATAAAAGTCGAGCGCAAATTGCGTTGTTGCCTGTTAATTGATATAACGTCGTAGAGAGCGCTTTGTGTGCGCTTGCCCTTATTCATAATTACGATTAATGCCTAAAATTTATTAAGATATAAGTTCTCTAAATATAATTATAATGTCTACTCATTTTTTGGGAAAAGAAATGCGTTTTTTGTGAACAGTTTTTCTATATCTATATCATAGATCATCTATATCATAGATTTTATTTTTAACTACATATTATCAAAAAATATATACTATATAACTATAATTATTTTAATGTTTACGAAGGACAAATGTCGCGAAACATGAAGCTGTCACTGAAATTATTGTTAGCAAAAGGTTTACAGCGGGTATTGTTTATTTCGAAGCAAAACAATTGCGCTTCTCTTTGATTGAAAATAAAAATATTAATTGTCTGTCAACTTATTAACCAAGTAGAAAGAACATTCGTGGACGATTTAAAAAGGTATAGTCATAAAATAAGTTTTATTTCATTTGGAAAATTAGACACTAAGAGAAACGTTATGCATTTTGTCCGTTGTTCGTAACTGTTAGTGAAGTGCATTGTATGAAGTACATTTGAAACCTGGTAAATTTATTATTAAATGAAATAGGTCGCACTAGTCACTCAAATTAATGAAACTATAATTTTCGTATATTATTACCTATAGTTTCATACTTGTGTGCTTTCCACAGAAAAGAAAACCAGTTTGATATTACTGTCCCTTCTTCGAACATGATAATTTCGTTAAGACTTAATTTTGCTATAATTATTTCTAAATCATTACTCATTTCATTACTTCAATGTCTTTTTTTTCATAAATGTAAGACTGAGTAATTTTAGCCTTTGGGTTTTTGATTTAAGTATTTAGTAAATACGTCAGCATTTCGTCGGAGATGTTATTTTTTATAGTTTTTGGCTGTTAAATTTGTTGAGCCAATTAGTACTTAAAATGGTATCCCTTCTCTTTAGCTTTTAGAATGAGGATGTATAGTTTTGAACTTCCTAACACTAAACAGATGAAACAGTAAGGCATCTTTGTATTCGTAATACATCTAAAAGTGTAATTCGCCCCTAAATGGAACGAAATTTAGATTGTGTTGTTACACAAACGTAAAACGGAACGTTTTTGCACGGTATTTAAAATTATTTAACCTTTACGTAAATGAGGAAAGTATCTTTTAAATATTATTATGACTATTGCCAGTATATTAAATTAATTAAAGTATAGGTATGCATGTAAAACAATTTAGCCTGCTACATACCCATCTACTTACTTTGTAATTAAGTTAAAAGCGAGTTACAACTATTGTTCTTAGTTAAAGCCATACTACTATATCGACCACAACATTTTCGGTCACCGCAAAATTCAGTGACGACGCACAACGCATCCCGGAAATTTCCGATGTGTTACCACACCACAAAACGTAACGCAGTTTTTGAGTTGTGGTAACACATTGCAATGTTGTGGTTTCGCCCTTAGGTATCTATTTGAAAATGGACTGATGTAACAAGTAGATGTTATTAGTGGTTAGGTGGTATGTCAGAAGAAAAAACTTTATTGTTGTGCCAATGTACTGTTCAATGTTTTTTTTTTTAATAAGAAAATCTGAACGGTATTTTCAACTATCATAAGAAAAATATAAACAATACATTAAGCAAGCACTTGATTATTTAAGCGTTTGCGATGAAAATCATTTTAACAGCAAATCTAATTAGGCATTTCAATGCTGAAAATGATGATAGAAAAAAAAATCGTAAATAACGGAATATGATAGTTATTTGATATTTAACTATGAATATTTTTTATGGTATTAATTATTAATTTTGTATTTTGCTCCAAAGAAATATGTTGATTTTTTGTGTGTTGTTCACCATACCAAGGTTATGATTTATCATGTTGAGCCGGATGACATTGGTGGGACATTGGTGGCCCACCCCACCTGTGATTACATCTAGTATAATTATTACTTTTCTACTTTGCCGGCCACTATGTTATGAACATTATGTTATTCGGGTTGTGTAGCAATAAAACATTCGTGGAATTATAACAATATCGTATGGTTCATAACGACTTTGCCGTATAGTGGCCGGCAAAGTAGAAAAGTAATAATTATACTAGATGTAATCACCAGTTGACTACTCAAATGGGCTGCAGCGTTTTCGAATTAAGATCTCTACTACGATCTCCAACAAATCTAACAATCGTAAAAGTTACGGCACATCATCTTATTTTTTGAAAAGGCATTCATCCAGTAGTGAAACATCTTTCTACTTATATGACTAGTGACACATAAAGTCTATTCATCCTAACTTGTCCTATTTGGTAAACAATCTTGGCATTCCTTTTTATTGACAATGCAGCATTAAAAATCAACTGATAACCAGATTCAATAGGTTTCAGTCTATAATAACGATTTCTTGTAATAGATTATTATTTTATTTTTAAATGGGTGATTTATTTAAAAAGTTGTGCCAAGATTGTTTACAAAATAGGACAAGGTAGAATGAACAGACTATAAAGAGATGTCGAATAGTATGCAGCTAGTAGAACTTACAAACTTTGTTGATATATGACCAGAGAAGCTCTGTTTTGCCTTTTTAGATTATAATTTAATTTCTTACTTGGTAATTTATTAACTTGAATAAGGACAAAATAGTTGGTGCCATATTTGTTTCAAAATACCGTTCAATGAAAAAAAAAGTGTAATATCTAATCACATTGTAGAGATTTTTGACTGATTTACATTGATTGTAACAAGTTAGTGTCTAGGAATGACTGAGTGAATTAGATATTATCCATTTACTTAAGTATACAGCCTCTTTGTGTCGGATCAACAAAATATAGACTTTATAACTGGTATCTCAACAAATGGTACTATTTAATATTGTAACAACTTATGTAATCAACATTTCGAAATAAATTCTATGATTATGACAAAGGAAATTTCTTTTAAATGTCGTTTGATAAAGTTATACAAAATGTAAAGATAATTCATATGTATGTCTTCAACATATGCTCTAAAACAAATAATTAATGTTTATAATTCCAAAAGTATAATCTTGAAATAAAATAATCTTGTCTTGTATTTTTACTAGTTAAACTTTATTTTATTTTAGTTTACCTGCAGTGATACATATTTTGGAACAAAATGATATTGTTTGCTAATTTAATAACCAAAAAAAGAGTTGTAAACAAAAATGTTTTCTAGTGTAAAACACACTAGAAAACAATAATATTATTTTAAGTAAGAGTTATATCAAACTAGCGTTTTGCAAATTTGGACCGAAACTGTTTTAGTTTTGTATTAAACTAGCTTTTACCCGCGGCCTTGCTTGCGTTATTGTAGACCATAACAATTAAAATTAACATGTGCTGGAATGATGATGATATTGGAACTTTTTTTTCTAAATAAAAGATAATCTATGTACTTTGCCAGAGGTAGCAAATGCAAATTTTCAGAATCATCGGTTAGTTAAGGCTCGAAAGTGTAAAAACAAATCCCACTTCTGTATTTTTAATATTAGAATTAAATAACTTTTTTTACGTATTTGTGCATAATTTGTTTTTTATTTAATCCTGACGTTTCGACTCCTTCACAGGAGCCGTGATCACAGGATGACTAAGGTAATGGTTATCATATATCTTCACAATATTTTAATCGGACACATTCCTAATTCTTAATTCTTTTAAGTATATAAAATCAAATTGTTTTATTTTACATTTTATTTTGTAATTGAATTCTCACTACGATTACATTGTATACTACTGAGTCTACTACCAGTTTGGAAATTGGGAGGCCTTTCCGAGAAGAACTGGCGAAAGAAACTCGTACAGGGGACCGACCTGTATGTTAGTTTTTGCAAAACGAACTAACTACACCCAGGTCATGCTTGGAAGTGTAAGAACTAAATATTTTAGTATTTTTTAGGACTATAATATCATTTGAGTAATTACGTGTTCTTACCATATACCAAATTTAATCGCAATTAGTCAACCATAGTGAATCATGAAAGAATATTTATCATAAAATTTGTCCAAAACACAGCCTACAGATATAACGAAAGAAAGAGTTTATTGACCCATTGCATACATTTTAAACAAGACATAGAATTTAATAATAAAAGTTAAAAAACAAAATAATAAAAACATGCGGGCCAATCAGGACAATGCCTCAGCATAATGCCATGACACTGTGAAACGTCACAGTGCAGCGGCGCTGGTATTCTGGCAATTATATATTTAAGATTTATATATTTAAGTCAAGATCAGTGAAGAAATAAGTTTGCAAATCGAACAAGGAACGAGTTTCTTCTCTAATTGGTGGCACTAATTTGAAATTATATTGTCCTTTAAAAGGGACTCTGACATTTAAGTGAGAAAGTGGATATGGTGTACCAAGATCAGATTGAGCAATTCTAGATAATTTTGTGATTTATAGTTATATTAGTTATCTACGGGATTGCTACCATGTTCCTTGTTTTTGAGTTTCCGATATTAACAACTTAAAACAATACAACTTTGTGATTTGTTTTATATTTAATATAGTTAATTATAGTTCTGTAATTCTTATATGAATCATCTTTCTAATAAAGCGATAAACAGGAGGAGAGGGATAAAGGAGTCACTGAACACGCAGTAAGTATTATATTTGTTTTCTAAAAATTCACGAAGTTAATCTACTTTGTGTCAGCCTGATAAACTGAGATAGCAGTAAGATTTTAAAGTATGCGATGACATGAAATTCAACGATCACTTCGACACTCACCAGTAGCGGTGTTAGGGTAGGGCGCGGTGGGGCAACCGCCCAGGGCGCCAGACGTAAAGGGGCGCTATAAAGCTGAAATCTTTTAACTGTTCGGCTGGAGTAGCAGACTCATGAGAAACATGAACGACAGTTGGCTCTAATATGGCACAACGGATTATTTTAACATTGCTCATTCTTGCTTCCTAACGTGTATTACTGAGCCTTTTTATAGTGTACTAGCGGCCCGTCCCGGCTTCGCACGGGTGGACAAAATTCTTTAAATTTTTTCTAGCATTTAATATAGCCTATGACACTCAGCAATAATTTGCCTTTCTATTGGTGAAAGAATTTTTAAAATCGGTTCAGTAGATCCCGTGATTACCCCTTACAATTTAACAAATATACAAACACACAAACTTTACTTCTTTATAATATTAGTATAGATAATCCCAAGTGTTTGGTTGAAATGTCTTTTAATAACTGGGTATTTTATTATTTGTTCGTTCATCGTATAGTGTAGGTTTGAATTGAAGTTAGGAGGTGCCGTAGAAATCTCGCCCGGGGCGTTGGTAGTGCTAAAACCGGCACTGACACTCACCCTAAACTATTTACCTCAAAATTGTTATATTTTATCAAGGTACAGTCACACATCAGGCTACAAAAAACTGTAAAAAAATCTGTTTTCAACTTACATTACAATTGCGAAAAGATGACGCGCTGCTGTTTAGACGCTCTTTATAACCCTCTGTTTTGCCCACTAAAAGTTGAGTACGTAAGCTGTATAAAAACAATGTTTCCAATTAAAAGCGTATTTGTTGGTAAATGAGCGAGGGACTGCTTATGATGTAAAATATATAGATAGATAGATGTAGGTATAGTGAAGAAGTACATAACAATTTTATACTTAAAAACAGTTATAGCAAATGCGTTGCCATTAAAATTAATGGATATTCGAACAGTTGGCAAATAAAAGGTTTATGATTATAAGTAACGAAGAAATCTAGGTTCAGAAAAAGGTTAACGACGTTGAAAAAGTATTTCAAGGGAATTATTATATTAATTATTAGCTGACCCAGCCACGCGTTGCTGTGGCACAGTAATTTAATTTTTATAAAATAAAAGTAGCCTAATTTACTCTTTATTAGATCAGCAACCTGCCGATAAAAAGTCCCGTCAAAATCGGTCCAGCCATTTCAGAGATTAGCTGGAACAAATAGACTGACATACAGACAAAAATTGTAAAAAATGTTATTTAGGTGTATGTACCGGTTATTTCAATATTACAAACAGACACTCCAATTTTATTTTTATATATAGATTCAAGAAAGAGACGGAATCATTACTGTCTTCAGAAATCATCTTTCAGAGAAGTAAAAATGAAACGTTGAAATAAAATCTTTGGTTTCAAGCGGCAAACAGATTTTCGCGCGACTTAAAGATCCAAGTGAGATATTCGTATAAAAATGTGACTTCTTCAGAAATTCCATTATTAATTAAATATTTCTATTAAAATCATTTATAATATAAGAAAACATTGAAAACTGCAAGAAATATATAAAAATAAATATTTAGTTCCTATATTATCAGAGCTTTTATTATAAGTTAAATATAATTAATACGAATATTATACGAAATATTATAAATAAAACGAATAGAATAAATAAAAAACAACCATGACTCGGGAACAAATGAAAATTATGTTCTTCATATAAACATTATGGATGGAAACGTTGACGAATTCGGCTTGTGAATACATTTTTTTCAGATTTTTCACAGTGATATTTATAAAGATATAACAACATATGCATTTATTGGAGGGACATTACAAAATTATGACAGCAAAACAGCTGTAACACATTCTCCCAAAAAATATTTCATATTTTGTTATGGTAAATCACATTTACCGGAACATTTCTGTAAAAAAGCTCACTATGGTTTTCGCAAACCCTAATACAATACAGAAAATATTTTTTCCTGTAAAATATGCATTTTTCTACTACCGACTTTTTGCTCGAGGGCATCGATATGCCTACCAGAAACATTGACACAAAAGCGGGATAGTTACCATTGCGCCAACTGGCCGTCAATAATAGGATTTTCCTTTGAAAGTTTTTAATGGCATAATAAACATGATTTTTATGAATAAAATTATGTACTTGAAACAATAGAATGTACTAAGTTATAATTAGTTAATTACTGATGCTTTAGTTACTCATGTTAGATCAAAATACTTTAAGAACTATAATACTTTCATACTACACAGAAGAATTTTTTGTAACAAGTCTGTTAAAAGACTTGTAAAAAACGACTCACGGAAAACAAGAGTTCATATTTTTTTAAATAAATAAAAAAAATCCTACCTGAGGTCTCGGAGGCGTAGTTGTTTTTTACACACGTATTTTATATCTTATAAATATAAAGATAAGTAGAGTAGGGGAGACCGGGTCGCTACAAAACAGTTTTAGAAAATTAAATTAAAATAAAATAATATCAAACAAAAGACTGTAAATAAGAAAATTTGTAAGAAGACAGAAAATGAGACAATGAACAAAAGCAATAAACATAGTAAAACTAAAATTATGAAACCCAAAATTAACGAGACAGACACGTATTCATCAAAATTTGAAGATGGTGACGATTGCGTCTGCATCTACTGTAGGTACTTATACTCGCAGTCAACAGAAGGATGAGTAATCTGTAGTGTGTGCCAAGGTTGTTGGGCCCATAATTCTTGTGCTGGACTCGACGAAGATGACAACGATGCTCATATTTGTGAACGCTGCCAGCTTGAATAAAATATGTGCTAGTTTTGCCCCGTATTTCCCATTATACACCGTGACCGAAGCATAATGATAATTTAAGGTTACTTATTACAGAATAATTTAAAAATTTGATTATATAAAGTTTAATAACAAATGTTACTTTCGGAGTTAACTATTTTTGAATAAAGAGTTTAATTTTCTTTATATGCTTATTTTTTTCTTTAGTATCCCGTTCGTCCCGGTCTCCCCTACGTACTTAATTTTCGTGATTGTATTATTTTTAAATGTCCTGTATTCAACAAGGTGATAAGTGCTTAAATCCAATATATTGACAAAAAGCATAACAACTGCTAAATTCACCTTAAAATAATGACTCTGTCGTTAGTTTAATAAATTTACATATTTATTGCATTTTTTCAATGCTATCTGTCATTATTGAATCGTCTAAAAGGAATCCAGATACTGACTGAACACTAGCAGCAAAATATAGGTTTGGATGCAGTTTCTATGCAACGTAACTGCATTGTAATTGTATGCCGAATTGTAGTCGGCGTGGGGCTGCAATAAATATTTGCCACGGCACACACTATAGATGTTCAATACGTGCGTTAGATAGAATCATTCCACTATGCCCCACCAGCGGGGCGGCTTGGTATTAGAAAATCTGCTCGGTCAAGTGGAAAAGTTACAATTTTGGGTTGGAATTTGACCCAATTTAGAGATCAATAATTTGTGATATACAAACCTGCTTAAATTAAAATAATACTACATAAATAAAAATGTAAAAAAAAACGAATTCGACCAATTCCAACTTTATCAAATGATAACATTATACTTACAATTTTATATATTTTTCTTTTTTGTTATAAAAAAATACGACCAAAACTTTGCAAATTCTAGGATGCCTATTCGATCCACTTAATAGAATTACACCGCAAAATTGTAGGCATTCTACGTGCCCCACTAATAGACCAGCTGGATAGGGTATAGCGAAATAATTCCATATATTGCTCACATTGAATTAATTATTATTTTTGACAACAAAATAAAGAGCTTTATCCAAAGCTAAAAACCTTTATAGAGATTTAAGCCGGTCCTGTTATTGTCGGTCGCGACGAAATATGAATCTCGGCCATGCTAATAGATATGGTAGGTACATTGCATCGTTTTAACTACGCACGGGGCCAGCCTTCTACGCACAGAAATGAGTCATAGAAACAAGCCATCCAAAGTACCTAACATAACGACAGAGAAGGTCGAATCTGGGTAAGTTAAAAGAGTATTATCCTCTTAGGCGGGTACCATGACAACTGAATTAACCCTAATGAGGGATATCAAAATATTTATAGATGTAAATCAATACATTCAGTGAAATGACTCCCACTATGCTAAGATAATTATATGAAAAACGTAAACAGCTTCAAGGGAAAATCATTAAAGAAAAGAAATGGAAGAAACTTATACAGAACACTTAATTCTAAATAAGTAAAAGCGAAATGTTGAAGACATAACGTTTGTGTCAGGCGAGAATCCATTCTCCAGACGACTAAAAATCTGGGTGACATATTCGGATAAAAATGTGACTGTTCTTTACAAATTATAATAATAAAATTTAGACACACGACACTAATAGTTTAGTTCCAAACTAAATGGCGAAAAATTGTTAGTAAATAACGAATAAATTACGTAAATAAATATATAACAATTATAACTTGGGAACACATGCTTATTATTGATATACAACAAATTGCCTTTGCATGATTCGAACCCTTGATAGCTACCGTTGCACCAAACAGTCGTCGTCGTCGTCAAATGATGATATTGATAATTTTCAAACAAATCAGCACAATTTAAATGTTTATATAATAAAAATCATTTATTTTTACATTAAACAATGAGTATTGAGCGGTTACAGATTTGAAGTTAAAGTTAACAATGTAGGTAAGCTAAAAATAGGAAACGATTGTAACGGTTAACTGAGTGTTGTCGTAGTTAAATATTAAAATAATTTAAAGCGCTCTCTATGGGAGCTTGAAGAAGGTGAAAGACTGAAACATGTCGGTTTTGTGGAATTTCACAGATTACTGAGAGGTGTTATTATTGATATAATAACAATATATCAATAAAATTTATACAATTATAATTTATATATTACATATAATTAGTGACGAAATAATTGGTTTCAGTCTTATGGTATGAGTTTACTGTTAAAACTTCCTTTAGAACGCAATAAAGAGGTATTAGATCCCCCGCCCCGTGTCACACGCCATCATAATTGATTTAAAGTCGACAAAAGCAAAAAATGGTTGATACCGTTGAATGAGCAATACACGTGTTTTTGAAGAATGGTCCTAGGTTCCAGTCCTGAAAAAGCAGATGCTTATATGATGCTCATATGATGAATACGAGTGTTCATGAGTCATGGGTATTGATATTTCTTTAACAATTATATATCTAACTAGTCTGGCCATAAATACTGTTACATAGAACTTTTTTTTTTCAACTCTTTAATTCTAATGAATTTGGATTTCGCGCCATTTCACATATTTTTTCGTGTTCATTATCAAATTACAATATGGAATGGGGTCTTAAAGAAAATAGGATTGCAGTGATCGCCTTGCATAAAGTGGGCATGGAGCCGTCGGTCATGTCTGTCACGATACGCAGACGAAAGACAGAGAAATATTCTCTTTACCGATGAAAAAAAATTCACGATTGAAGCGCACTACAATAAGCAAAATGATAGTGTACGCTCACAGTTAAAGAAGCTGCTCAAGGTGTCGCAAAACTATTTTTTTTTAAAAAGGAGTGAAACGTCAGCCATGTATCAAGAGACAGCCTTGGATAGTATATTGTTTTAAACTTTCATGGTCACTAACATTATAGTAATATAAGTTATTTGCGGGATTGCTACCATGTACCTTGTTATTGAGTTTCCGATATTTCGGCACTGTTGCAAGTGCCATGATCACGGAGCGACTGAAGTAATTGCGGGTAGGCTGTTATTGGCAGAAATATCGGTCTACCCTCCGACGAAGTCTCTTATTGCGTTCGTTACCCGTACCACTGTTCACATTCTCACTATTCACTTGGGATTGTTCTCGACATTGTAGTGTGTACACTACATACCAAGATTGGTCAGGGAAGCGATTGAAATAACAAAACATGAAAATTTCTAATAAGTCTTGGATAGTGTAGTGAAACCTCTATGCAATAGACTTTTTAAAAATGTACCATGGATTTTTCAGCAGGACACTGCGCCTGGTTACAACACACGAACTACCCAAGCCTGGCTTGAAACCAACGTTCCCAACTTTATAAGAGCTCAACCCTTTACATTACAAATTATGGTCAGTTTTAGAGGACATGACACGGCGACATCGAGTATCTGAAAAAATCTCTGAAAAAAAAAGCGAATAATACTGGCGAAATACGTGGCCAGACAGAGTAAAGGTCTGTATAAAAGCCATGGCTTTTTCGAATAGAATATTTCTTTATATTTTTTGCTGAGTATTTAATAATATGTAAAATATGTTTCAGTACTTAAGACACTTTTACATTACTTTTTAAAAATTGGCATTTTCATTTGTAACAGAACTTATGGCCAAACTAGGTATGTATCATATAGGTATGTTTATGTATAATGGTGAAAATATCGCTCCATCTCTTTTACTTATACAATTTACGAAGAGCAGTGTATCCGATAGTTATCTATAAGGATACATTTTCCAGAAACTTATTGTCTATTGCATAGACTGTTAGTAAGATGTCAATGCGACTGAAAGAAAATGGAAGCCCAAGTCCATCTTGATTAAATTATAGCGAGTGTTTTAGCGATTTTTTTATCAATTCTAAAGTTTAAAACTGAGAAATAATTGAGACCTGGTAATGCAATTTTCGGATGAAAAAAATTGTGATGCCAAAATTTGCCTTTCTTTTTTTGTAACTAGACATATTAACTCTGAAAACATTAAATTAATAAAATGAAATAGTCAACATCAAGTGTATGTTTTAGCTGCTATCTATCTATTATCTTAGTTCTGTGATTCGTAGAATATATTTCTAAGAAATATTCAACGATAGTTTTATAAGTTGCCTCAAATTACTTTACCAACTTTCAAGTTCTGCTTGTCTGGAAGTTTTAATAATCGGAGCGGAGTGATCGAAACGAGCGTAGCTCCCATGGATCAGCTTCAATGGCGCAATGTCTGTTACGCCATAATTTCCCGAGTTCTTAACTGATTTTAATAATTTTGACCGAATGAAAAACCGAAACAACACATTTAGGACCAGATTGTGACGGAGCTCGAATTTTGATTTTTTTTTATTTTTTTTTATAAATATGGTGTTAACGACGGTTGATGCTTAGCGATTGCATCTTCTAGTATTATTGGAAAACAGCGATCAGTTTATCTACAAACAAACTCACAGAACTCTAAAGATTATTAAATAAATATTAGGTTTTTGACTTTTTTAAAACTGCTTTTATAGTGAATATTACAAGCATATAATTTTATGGTAATATTTGATCAAAATTTGTAACTTTTAAATCTACTCGAGTTATTGCGGTCGTGTATTTTTGCGCTTTTTTTTCTAGTCTAAAATACGTAGATCAGTAAACATTTTTGAATGATTCTAGTGTATCTTAACGGAAATTGTTTTCATTTATTATTATGTACGATGAGTTTATTGTTTTTTTTAATGTATAAAAAAAATTATATAATTATGTTTTTTTTTGTGTAACCAAGTCAACATAGGCACGATGCAGATCAATACAGCTATCCAGATCTCCCAGTGCACTACAAAAGCGTCCTTTATGCCCATGCATAGACAGATGCAGAATAAATAACGTGCATTTAACAATAACTCAATACATCAAAGTCGATGTACAAACAATAAATGTATTCAATAAAATTTTGGGAGTTAAAAAAAAATATAAGAAGCCTAGGCTAGCCTAAAACCAAGCAGATTAATGATAAATGTAAATTGGACTTGTGGGCGGATGAGGGGGAAAGGGGTGCCCTCGCCCACATCCGGTATCTGTAACGTAGTTGTCAGGGTTCTATAAATCAGCGGACAAATGCTGTTGAAATTTCTACAGACATAGTTTCACCTCCAACCTGTGCGGATATATTTTCGATAGGTAAGATTTTTTATTGTATTTCTTCTTGAGTGCTTAACATTTTATATATACTGTTATTTGATAGGTAGAATTTTCATGTTTTACCCAAATGATAACTGATTTGTCGTTTTCACGAATTTTTTAATGATAATTTGCGACTTTTATTGCTTATTTCTTTTATGTTATTTTTAACATAAAACAATAAGATTCATATTTCTTTTATTGAATCAAATTTATTTGATTTGATGTTTATTATTTAGCAACATTTTGTGGTTTCTAAAGTAAATTAAATAATTTAATTATAAAACAACACATCTTTGTTTAATTATCAGTGTTAAATATTACACGTAGAGAAATGCTTCTAAAAATATATCAAATTATAGTTTCCAGTGCAGAGAGCTATTACAGTAAATACTTGTCAATTCTAATGGTGCAACAGGTGTTTGGTATTTTGAAGCGAGCGTTATTCGCTCTTATAAGTGTTATTAGTCGTTAAATGAAATGTATTTTTATAAAAATATGAATTAATTTAATTTCAAGTAGCGAAAAATGTTACTCGTACCAAAATGTCTAAAGTTGTCGATATTTTTTAAATTGATCCTCAGAATTAAAGTTGTTACCATGTATATTTGTTATGTTATTTATGTTATGTTATGTGTATGACACACACATTCTTCCATTCCATGCAATCAAATTTAGCAAAGTTAAACTCCTTTGATTAGTTCTAAGAGCGTCGATTCTGAACTTAGAAATTAGTGTAGTCAATTATTTAATGTTGTATAAAAAAAAACAGATAACGAATTTTTTGATTTATTAGATTATTGGTCCAAGTTATCGTCAATATTTATGAGTTGGTAGCCTTGTTTTTAGTTACAGTAATTGGAATACTAAGTTTTTGTACTAACTTTGAATAAATAAAACAGGGTTTATAAACGATTATTAGTTAAAACTGTACTTTTAACAATGTTTTAATTCCATTAACCCTCCAACCGCGGGCGACGTAGAAATAGCGTTCTGCTTATTTGGTTTATTTGCGGGCCGCGCTATATCCGCGTCACACGTAATTTGTTTGAATGTAGTCAGAGGAAACGTTTATTTTACGTCAAACGCGGTAAAAGGATTTCCCGCATATGTATACAATTCATAAATAAATTCTTCACTAATTTCATTTTTTTTTATGTCATTTTCAAACAAATCATATTTTCAACTTAAATGCATTAAAATTGCCCGCATTTTTTGACAAAAAAAAAATGAAAATCGGCCCGCTGCTGGGTTAAATTATTTTAGTCAATGGATAGTCCCAAGGGTAGCTTGGAATATGGTCTGAATTTCGTGACTCAAAGTGAAAATACTCAGTGCTTTTTTCGTAAGTTCCTTGTTTTATAACTCCCAAATAATTTATGATCTTGTACTTATCCTATCTGAGCCCTCTTAATATACTTTATCCATTCGTTCTCAATAAAATGCTAATTTCATAATTAAATTTATTAACCCGTTTCGCCACCAGATGGCTTCGTTTTATGTAACATTTCGTTTGGTGATTAAAAGAAGAAGAAATATTTTTTTTTGTTTTATATTTGAAAAGGAAAAAATTTATTTCATTTCACAACAGTAATGAATTCATTTCGATTACAAAAATGAAGTGTTATTTAGTTGAACTTCTCTAAGTAAATGAAAGTGAAAAGCAAAGTCGCGGTAGTTTCAAATTACGCAATATCATAATAACTGTACCAACTTTGATTTGCTAGTTATGTGGTGGAAATCCTGGTAACTCCAGAGAGTTCAAAAACTCCGTTGGATAAGTTACTACATCATCGGGATTTGTTATGGAATCAACGGATTTGTATGTCACCAAATCGCCAGTAATTTTTGATCGAATGGTGAAATTCAGTGCGTGTACATCATTATTCTTTGCGGCAAGAATTGCTCGTTGACTTAACCAAGCATAATTCTGATAATTCTCACTAATGTTTGGGAAAACATTTTCAATAAGAGCTAATTGATAGTCTACAAATCGGCAAAAGTCATTGGTAAGAGTAATTAATCCAGATGTCGCATCAACTGGGACTTTTCCATTTCCAAAAGCTAACAAATGTTTGGAAAATTGTGCAGCACTTTGATCATTTTGAACTTGAACTCTCATATTAGTGGTTAGCGATAATGTTTTTACGTTATTCCATAAAGGTGATGCCTTCAGGCAAGCATTCAATTCATCTGCAGGCGTTCCAGGGGAATTACTGGCAACGTCTGCCTGAAATCGCCTGCCAACAATATAATCAAGCCGCCAAAGATGTTGTTATTTCGCTAGATCCAGTGTGAAGTTAAGTGCTTCAAGTGATTTCTTATGTGCCATTGTGCACTCATCCCAAACAATGAGCTTGCATTGCATCAACAATTTTCCCATTGCACTGGATCGGGAAATATTGCATGTTGGAGTATCAATTGTGTTTAAATTGAGTGGCAACTTAAGCGCAGAATGTGCAGTACGACCGCCATCTAGAAGAGTCGCCGCAATTCCAGATGATGCTAACGCCAAAGCTATGTCACATCTTGATCGAATAGTGGCCAAAATCAATGAAATGACAAATGTTTTCCCTGTTCCTCCAGGTGCGTCCAGTAAGAAAAGACCATCAGTATTATTGTCCACCGCTTGCATTAATGTTTCGTATACTTGTTTTTGCTGTTCATTCAGCAACGTCACATTATTTCGAACGAATTCCTGTAATGTATCAACATTGTATTGCAGCTCTCGATTTAATTCTTGGTTGAATGCATCGTGCATCGATCGATTTGGCGCAATCATTCCTACTTCTATCAGTAGCTTGTTTGCAATAGTCAAGCATTGATCCTCAATCAGAATCAATCCTTCATTGTAGATTTCATCGGTTATTTGGATGTCAGGATTATTCGTTTGAATGCGCAAGCGATGCAAGATATCTTCACATATGTCGTCTTTGTATTTGTTCAATAACTGAATTGGTTGTGAAGGAAAACATGTGGTGATGATAATTGCGAACAGCGTTCGTATTTGGTACGCATTTGATGAAACAACTGAATCCGCAAGTATGAAATCCCAATGAGAATCGTTCTCCAGCAAACCCAATAGTTGACATGCTTCTCGATATGTTTGGCATTGGTGGCCATTCACAGTTTTCAAATGCGCAAATGATTTTGGTCCACGTACATTTACCAACAGCAGTCGCAAATAAAAACATTCATCATTTCTAGGATGAACAGTACCTATACATGCGACCTAGTGCATCAGTGGAAAACACCTGCGGCCAATCTGGAACTGGGGTTCCTTGTTTGCGACGTTGGAATTTCTTTGTTGATTGATTCCAAGTGTAATACTTAGGCATTTCAACGTACATCAGCGTCGCTGCGGATGGATCCGCTTCACACATTGCAAAGAAGCTAGTCAATGTTGTCGATGGTGGTTTCTCAGCTCATTGTGCCGCATTAGCCTCAGTGAAGTAAACTCTTTGGCCATTTTCCAAATGCACTGCTAAATGTACAACTGTGGGATATCTTTCATGAATTTGAAATGACAATAATCGCCACAGTGCTTCATTAGTACTGACGTATCTGCCCATTTGGAAGTTGCTGATTTTGTCATTCGCATTTTCCGACGCAATACCAATCACAGCCGTCGCTGCCTTTTGTGACGTACTTGCACAAATATTTGATTGATTTGGCCGAATGACATCTCTCAACGTTTGCATGTGTTTCGAAAATTCGTGATAGCAGCGGGCAATATGGTACAATAAATTCATTTCCGATCTCAATCTCTTGATTTTGAACTTTAACTTTGATAGTTCGACCATTATCTTCTTTTGAACGCCGACGATAAACTGGATATCCATCGTTCCCTGTGACTGTTTCAGCAACTTACGGTCGCGGATATCGTTTTGTGCACTTTCCATCAGCCATGCAAGGCGATAATGGATTTAATGCACCGCACGGTCCATGCACCATCTGTGTCGTCACAATGTCGTGTAGATGGGGATTAGTGACTGGATCAAGAATTTCAGCTGATATGATGTCATCCACTTCATTTGAATGTAATTTGTTCAGCAATCAAATTTGGATATGAGCATGCGGTAGTTCACGCTTCTGCCATTCCGGTTTGTCACATGAAATTAACTGAACAGAGAACAATGAGTAGCTGTCAAACAATGTATGCGCACGGCGCCATCTACTTAAAATATTGGTTTGTAGTACATGCTATATATCAGAGATGGCGCTGTATGTGAAAAAAGATTTTCCCGCTTTTCTGTTGAAATTTTTCCTGAATTTTCTTTGCTATAAACCTCACGGAGCCCGAGACCTTTCCAACGAATGCAAAACCGTGGAAATCGGTTCGTGCGTTCTGGAGTTATAGCGTCAGGAAGGAAAACCCGACTTATTTTTATATACTCGTAGTAGATTAAAACAGACAAAAAAAGTACAGGATTTTCATATAACTTTACCGCTTCCATATATTATTTTCATGACAGTAAAAACTTGCTAACACGTACTTTGCGGGCAGGTGAAGTATAAATAATTTAATAATATTCTTCACCAACATTTATTCAGATATACCCCGTTTTTTTGCAGCTTCATTTTCCGAGGAACAAAGCCCCTAAGATGCCTTCAGTGGTGATGGAAATCGAAATTGTGATGGACGACTTATGTGATGTGTTAATTAATTTCATTGAAGATTGCTGTAAGTTTCTATTAAGATAATTTCTACATGAGTGTTCGTTCGGTTTATTGTCTTTTGCATTAAACGTCAAAAAAATTAAGAAACAATTGGCGACCTAAATAAGAACTGACATATCTTTGGCATTAATTTAACATGTTTATTTATTCTTAATTTGTGGCTTGCACGATTTGTGCATTAAGCCAGTCTCAAGTAAGTATAAATGCCAGTTCTTGAGTAATTTCCTAGGTTTCAGGAAAGATGTGGGGTTTTACTGAAACCTCCTCGTGGCCTTCTTGAGAGAGCGCGAAAAGACACCTTCCACTGTTTTGTTTCACTTGCCAACACATATTCATATTCAGAAACACTCAGTGGTTAATAACCCACCAATATTACACACTAATATAAGCCACAACATACAATTTTACAAGAAAACCAAAACCAATCCTTGTTTTTGGCAGAAAAAGCGCTTGCGAGCGCTTACCAGCGCTGAAAAACAAACAATACAGTTTTCGGCCAGGACACGTTTGCTAACGTCAGTTGCGCTGATGCAATCCGCCATTTTGCTTATTATCGCTCAGCGATCGCCATTTTTCTTACAAGCGCTCGCAAGCGCTTTTTCTGCCAAATACAAGGATTGAAGTGACGCTTCGAGCTCTATCCAAAAAGTCTCTAAATTAACATGCTTTAAGACATCGATGTGATAAAATTGTTATTACTTTATTATCTTACTTGACAATTCCTTATGACGAACTTCTTTCGTTGATCTCGAAATTTAAATGGAAGCCACGTTCAGTGGAGTTTCAGAATAATAGATTTTTTATAATATTGACCTTTCCATCCGAGGTGGACCCGATCTCAACTATCTTTCATTATTCATCGCTACAAGCCACTCTTTGTAGCGCAGTCTTCACTCACAGTCGGTATATATTATTATCTACTGTTTTAATGAGCAAAGAAGCGAATTACTTGTCAGTTTTATAATGTCATGTGCTTAGCGAAGTTTAACATACATAGGCTAATGCTAATGTGAGGCGTAAAAAAAAATTGTCGAAATGACTTTTTTTTCTTGTAAGTTGGCAAAGAAGCAAACTGCCCACCTGATGGTAAGTGGTAACAGTCACCTATAATACATGTGGCTCTTGTGAGATTCGCAGCAGAACTGCAACCCCCACAAGAACCACAGTGTACGTTGCCAACTTGTGACACAAGATGTAAAGTCACTGTACCCAGTAATTTCACTGCCATATCTTACCCTTCAAACCGGAACACAGCAATGCAAGCACTGCTGCTTGCGGCAGAAATAGGTAAGACGGAGGTACCTAAGCAGACGACCCTGGTACAGAGTCTCCCTCCAGTGAAATGATCTTAAAAATCTCAATATAGTCTCCGGCAAATAAGTTGAACATGATTTTGAAATCACATGACATGCGCAATAGCAAGTTTAGGTACATTATTCACTACTGCGCATGTCACGTGATTTCAAAATCATGTTCAACTTATTTGCCGGGGACAATAACTATGGTAATATACCGACGAAGAAATTGGTGAAATAGATATATAGGTAAATACTCGAAACGACATAATATCCGAATACGGACACTTCTTTTAGATTACGGCAGTTTTACTTTAAACTATATATTTGGCACTCTTTGTGTATTGTTAATTGGAATGATATTTTGTTGCAAAATTATGGATTATTTTAAAAGTAAATCGATCACACTGCTTAATAAGAAATCATAAAAATTCAGTCTGACGTTTTAAGTGTTTCCCATCTCTATCTACGACAAACGCAGGAAATCTGTAAGTTTTTATTACTTTTAACTTTTTACAGGCAAAGGCCTACGAAAATTGGATGAAATGTACACAAAAAGCAATTTAATTTTTAAATACAAGCTGATTAAATTGCTATCTTATCGCTTTCTAACTTATATACTGCATGCGACAAGGGTAATAAATGATATACATTGCTGAATTCTCTCGACTGTCGTACTAAATATAAAGAATAATAAAAGGAGTGTATATGGAGTTAATACAGAATTCGATGTCTCACTGTTGCTGATATGAAGAAAATTTCCAAAGGCCGGTCTTCAGATGCGTGAATTCAAGAATATTTACCGTAACAGACAATACCAAAAGAAGTATTTTTTTTTAGAAAATGCATCTAAAAATACGGTATCTTTATTAGTATTGTCTTGCGAATAACTTGATGTGACTGGTTTGCATGTTTTAACCGGATGGTTCACTCTCACCAATTCGTCTTAGCCAAAATACGTTAACTCTTGGACGGAGGAGCGTAATCGAAAAACACTGCTGTCCATTTTATGATCTAGGGTAGGTGTTGCATACAGTATCATTATTTTAAACACCACAAGGGGCAACTCATACTACAGCAGAGTCGAAGCGCATCGAAGCGTCAAACTTAACAAGCAAATACAAAGAATAAGAGTTAATTTTCTTTAAAAAAAATATGAAGAGTAAAATTTTGTGATCGGAAGACAGCGTTACGTTTTTTATACGCAACTTATTTTGAATTTTATTTGAAGTTTTGTTTTTTATTTACTACTGTTATAGATACTGTGAGCATTGTGTGTTGTGAACGGTGAATAGTGAGTTTGAAATACTTAGTCAAAGGGTAGACCGATAAGTGTGTCGTTATTTTAAACAACATCAAGTCTGTTTCTTAAGCAGGGATGCGTTCTGTTATCTTCCTGCTTTTGTTCTCTTATGTTTCCTTAACTTGTGTATATTTTCCTATCGCTTCACGTCTTTAATAATTGCGGAAAATATTATATGCCACGTGTGGAGTATAGGGAAGTAAAGACTTTGTTTGGATTCAGTCAAATTTTGATTAATATTTAATAAAACCTCAATACGTAATGTATCTAGACTTTAAATATCATAACTAGTTGTTAATAAACCAAGAACTTCATACGAAATTTTGCAGCTCACTAAACATGTTTAAATAAATTATTTATGATAACAAAACTCGTTCGATTGTTTCTCCAATTTTAACAGATTTTTATTCTTACCATCTCTAATGAGATGGTAAGCATAAAGGAGGATTAATATACTCCTTTATTAAATATTATCTGGTACATTGCTGTTTTGATAGCGCTAGACTAATATAAAAACCTTTTCTCTCTCCTAAAACTCTGTACCACTGAAGCTAAGGAGGGAAGAGATAATTTAATTGGTCGTTTGTTTCGTCTCTTCTCCATTTTTTGTTCGGCTACACTACATTTAGTGATGGATGGTCTGTCCAAACAATACCAATAGAAAAAAGGCCATTCCTGCGCGAAGACGATGGGCAACACTAACTGTTTCCGCATTCAAAACTGAAGGCGGTTTTATTTTCTTGAAATATTATATGTTAAGCAGACCAAAAATTAGTTTATATTACTAAACTAGGCGAGCGAAGCACCCATGGATGTCGCAATGTCTGTTACCCCATAACTTCCCGAGTTCTTAACCGATTTTAATATTTTTTGTGTAGAATCGAATCAACAGGCTTAGGATCAGATTGTGACGGTGACCGAATTATTTTGAAATTCGCAAAAATTCCCATTGAAACAAAAAAAATCTTTTTTTAGGTATTAAGCTTCACTCCGATATATGCTAGTAGCTTAATGCTTAGCGACTGCATCGCCTTGTTTAAACATAAAAAAGTATCATAAAATAATATTACTATGGAAAATAAGACAATATTTATTTTCCTTTAAGCTTAATGAGATACATTTTCAAAAGATTGTCATTCAACAAAATAAAAATTAAAAAGTTATCAGCTTAATCAAGCAGCCTGTATTTTTTTATTATAATAGCATCACCACTTTTTTAACCATTGACGATGTATCTTCTCTAAGAGCGCATTTTCATTGGTCGATCAATCGATTAATACACAGCTAATAAATTATTTATAAAATACTGCGAAGAAGTATCCCACACGCCGAATGCGATATCTGCCAAACAATGAAAATATGCCTAAATTCGAAAAAGTATAATTTAACTATTTATAATAATTGTCTATTAATTCCAAACCTTATTCGAAAGGAATTTTTCGTAAATAACAATGCTCATTTTTCGCTTGAATTTCTATAGGAATGAAATATATCCTTAATCTATAATCTAAGATCACAGTGGTTTGTGTGTTTGTCTGTCCGCTCTTTTTCCCACTCTTTTTCCATTGTATCGATAACGTTACCATAGCAACGCGTTAACCGCAAGTATTTCGTCTACCGGACGCTAGATGGCGCTAACGGGAAATATTTAATAATAGACAATTTTTAAGAATTTTGTCCACCCGTGCGAAGCCGGGACGGGCCGCTAGTTTAAACTCATTATAATATCAACTGTTTCAAGTTCAAATTCAAGTGTTTGGCAACATTCGATTCTAATAGTTAAATTATGTATCGTATAGTTAAAATTCAAGAAAATTTCCAATTTAAATTTATTTTAATATAAATCTTGTTAAACTATAAATATTAAAATGTTTTGAAAATGTTATGTAGGTACCTTCTTTTTATAATCGACAAATAATAAGAATTGTTGTATTTTTTTTAGAAAATCTGCTTGTGCCTTTAAAGTAAAAATTATTGTTCTTCTCAGACAAATCTTTCCATACGTACCAGAAATTCAGCCACCTACTCATACAGTACCTACATCGAACTCATACACACAAACGCACACACGCACGCACATACACACGCACACGCGCACACACACGCGCACATACACACGCAACCATATACATAAACAAATAAAAAAAAAGTATCTGTAATGCACGTAACTGTAATTTAAACTAGTTATCAGTCTCGCACAAACTTAGCCTAAGATTAGTAATGTTAAGTATTGAAGTAAGAGTTTGTAGTGAGAAAATAAAGATTTTATTTATTTATTTACTTATTTATTTGTCTGTAAAGACATGCTTTTTACATGAGTCACAAAAAATAAGCTTTTCATTGTAATTATAACTGTATGTCGCTGGTGAATATGTTCCAATAAAAAAATAAAAAAAATAAATAAATTAACTTATTACGCTTCTTAACATATTCCATGGGACGCTGGGAGAGAGAAGTGAAATTTGTACAAAAAAACGTATGGATGATAGATATCTGGGACTTTATTACTTAAAGTGCGTTTGATCAAACTTAATTATAAATTGATATTTATATTTAGTGTTTCAAATCTATGAAAAAGTGAGCATTGTTTTTTCTTCTTTTCAATAAGTGGTCGCAAATTTTTATACCTAGGTACTGTAAATACTAAATACAATTTAGTTAAAATTTTAAAATGAATAATGGATGTTTAAATATAATACCTGTAACTAAGTGTATTAATTCTGCTGAGTTCTATTTTCAGATCTACGCAGCTCTTGACGAAATTCACTTTTATTTATATGAAATCTAATTTTGTCATCTAAAAACATTACTAAGCGGATTTTGTTTGTAACAATAAATTATAAGCTGTTGTCTAAATTTTGTCGGCACAAAATGTAGACAACACCTTGAGATGTTGACAAAAATTCATGCAAATTAAAACTCTTACAAAGAGTTTGAGCTATAACTCTTTATAGGAGTTTTAAACTCCCTTTGACAGTATGTTGCTTATGTAACCACGATTTTAAATTATTCCATCATTATAATATATTCTAATGGATTATTCAGTTTCTTTCACTTTTAAAGAAAAATGAAAATTGACGAAATTTTAAATCATGTTTGAAATTTGTCCTACAGCAGATAATTATAAAATCTATAAGCGTATTTTTGACATATCTTTGACATTGACAGTAAACTAGAGATAATCTATAATCTAAGAACACAAATTTGTTGTATGTGTGTTTGTCTGTCCGCTCTTTTTCCCGCTCTTTTTCCATTGTATACGCGTTACCATAGCAACGCGTTACCGGGTCAGCTAGTATATACTCTAAAACACAAATTGGTTGTTTGTCTGTCCGCTCTTTTTCCATTGTATCAATAATGTTACCATAGCAACGCGTCACCGGGTCAGCCAGTCTTTATTATAACTACTCTGCAATTTTTGAAAATTCCTTATTTCATCATACAAGGTAGTTGATTTTTATTTTAATTACCGCAATCGTTGTTATTCCAAGCCTAAATTACACCTTTTTCATAATAAGTGATCTTAATTATATTGACATTATAAATGTCAAACATTATACGAACTACTCCTACGTTAATACTTATTAATATAATGACAGGGTCTTTGATAAAAATAAAAAGACTGTTTGTTTTTTTTAAATATATACACTAATCTACAACCATTAGAATATGAAAATTGTGTAGGATCTATTTTACATTAACTAACTTCAAATGTTATTTATTATTGATATTTTCTACGTTTTTATTACATTGTGACATTGTATACAGCAAGTTAACTGCTACTGTGATAATTTATATATCTACTTAATTATAACTCTCACTAAGTTAGTTATATATAATAATTATAATTAATATAGATTTGACTTTGAATCGTTATAATAAATTATATTTATCAAGGTTCAATCAGCGGGGGCGTTGTTAAATAAAATTCTAATAAAATATTCGTTCTTAAAAGTTAGTCATGAAAATTGGCTTCAAAGTGTTTCTTGTTTTAATTTTAAATTCTAATTTAAACTAAGAAGTTTGCATATAAATGCTCGACAATTTTATTAACAACAATTGCTCGAAACCGTACTTCCGATTTATGACATATTTTTAGAAACAATATAAATTAAATTACTTATATTTAGTAATCAATCGAATTTATATTTCTTATATACTATAATATAAATCAAATAATCACATTATCTCTCATTATAAAATCTACATCAAATAATCAAATTAAATACTAAGGCAAAAGGAAGATAAGTCAAATCCACTTCCTGTGTTAAAGCTCAAGACGCACGCCACTTTTGAACGCTAGTTTTAAATGTAAAAAAATCTATTGAAATAATACACACTTTTCATAACCCTGTATTACATTTATGCTCTCATTTTACGCAAAGCATTGGTTATTGGTTCTCAGTTCGTGTTGACTATGATCATAGATATGTTGTTGTTATTAGATTCGCCTAAAGGCAGGCAAAGGTACTAAGCCATACAGTCTTGATCATAGATAATTATTATCGATATCTCTGACTCACAACCATAGACAAAATGACTGTTTCTAATTCAACGACTGATCCAACTTCATCTTGCTTTTTTACGAATATGGTTAAGACCCGAACGATTCTGCCTTTTAAACTACTATTATAATCGATTAATTAGTTTCGCCTCAAAGTCATAATTCTAGGGCACGAAAGGTTAGCCTATAAGGTTAGGCTAAACTCCATTTTGAAAACAAAAATTTTTGCCGTTTTTCGTTTGCCATTTACGGAATTTCAAAATTTTTATTTGGTTAAATTTAAATTAGTTATTTTTATTATTAGTTAAATATATACATCAGCACCATATATTTATCAGTGCAAATAACTCAATGGTCGTTTGTTCGTATAATTGTCAAAAAATCTATAAAAATCACAAAAAAATGTAGTTTACTGTTAACTGGTTACTAGGTAGTCTATGTAAGTGTTAAAAATAGTTAGTTAATAAAACACCTATCACATACATATCTCGAAACGATTCTTACTAATCTATTGGTAATTAAAATATAAAAAGTTCAAACTGAATTCGTATACCAGTTTATTAAGCCAAAAGTCATCTTTGAGACCTACTGAATAAAAAATCGAAATGCAATTGAATTGGTATAATTTTAAGCCTATGTCACAACATCCTAAAGTTAATTAGATGCAGTTAAATATTGCGATTCAACACGGTACAGCGACATCTAGTAACGAACTTGAGAACTAAAATATTACATTGGCATTTAACATTTATTATTATATGTTTATCACGTATATAACTTAATGTTCGTAAGTTCGTATAATTGTCATAAAAAATCTATAAAAACACCCAAAAACATATTGTCTTGTTTACATGTTACTATTTAATCAATGTTAGTATTAAAATTATTTAATTAATATATCGTAAGTAGTATACTTAAACTCATAAGTAAGTAGCCATTAAAACCAAGATTGTATCATTATATTTTGAATTAAAGTTAAAACTATAGTTTCAGCTAATATACACTATAAAGAAAAAAAATGCATTTATTAGTATTTTAATGAATATATTTTGTGTTAGTTTTATGATGAAAAATAATATGTGAAGTGTTCGGGTCACATGGAAACGCTACGCCACTATTCAAAGTGGTCATACAATATCGCATTTATTAAAGACACAAAAAAGTACATATTTCCATTGTTATTAAACAATTTAACTATCGAATCGAAGTTCAATGCTTACAGTGAACTGAGGCCCTAGTGCGAGTTTACGCATTCGACACTCGTTATCGAGCGCGTTACAGATTTCTATGAAGATTCGTAGTTCCTGATGGTTACCGCTAGGGGCGCTTATCCAAAAATCCATAGTAATATTTTACGCGGACGATATCGAGTATCGAAAAGTAAACTCGCACTAAGGCCTCTGAGACCTTTTCACTTAGTAAATTATTGAAAGCATAAGAGATTACTATGAAGATTTTTAGTTCCTGATATTTACCGCTAGGGGCGGTTATACAAGAATCCATAGTAAATAACGACATGACACAAATAAACGGACTGGCCACATATAAAGCAATTTGGAAGGAACCCTCGGTCTGACAATTAAACTCGCACTTGACCGGTATTTATATTAACTAAATATAGCAGAATTTTCTTGTCAAAATACATTAATTCATACGTCTCATATACTGGTAAAATGTTTTAACCTGGAATGTTGGAGGTGCTTTTCATTTAGGCTAGATAATTGTCATTTTAGTTATTTAAGCATAATCTTTAATCTTAGGAATATTTAATGCATGTTGTGAAAAATAAATGTGCAAAAACTATAAAATATCTCATTATTTCCTTATATCCCATTTACCCTTTAGCTGAAAAGTTGTAAATTAAAATAAAAGTACATACAGTTAAAGTCGCTTATTGTGTGTACTCAAGTAAAATAGCTACAGCACTTGTGTTATGGGATACAGAATAGTACTATCACACAGATTCGAACTAATATAGAAAAGTTGGGTTTCTACATTGTCCTGGACGAGAATCGAATGCGTGCTATTGGAGTAGCTTTATCATGAAATCGATATGACCACTCGACGACGGAGGCCGTCAACAGTGAAAAAACTACATTTTATCAATTAGTCGATACAGGTACACGATATCAATTGTAAGCACGTACTAAGTCAACTAGCAGAACAACAGCAAGAGGTTACTTCTCGTCGACAAACCGAAGTATAATGCCTCAATTAACAGCAAGACAAACCTTTTATGGCATCAAATAGTGGGGGGAAACTGTTACTTTAACTAATAACCAATCACAGCACACGACCAATCACTGCAATCGGCCAATTACACGTAATCGTTTAGTGAATTTCAAACACCGTCATAATTTCGTTTTGATAATTATAATTACTAAACAATTGCTAGCATAGCTTAGCATATAAGACAAATTCGGGACCGACAGCCTTATTCTATAGATCAATATAACTAGATCTGCAATGCATGCTTCTGTTTGCAAATACTGAGCGAAGCACTACCTTACCTTCGTTTGTGAGTTTGGGCGCCTTTCATCAATGTAGTATCAGCTTTTGAATTTATCTTTCGGTGACTATTCCTCCATGGTCTGTCTATTTTTTCTATATCTTTTTTGTACATAGCCTATGTCCGTCAGGTTATAATCATGTATGTTCATTCCAAAATTCGTTCGAATCGTTTGAACCGTTAAGTAGCAGGAGGGGCACAAGCGAAATTTATGAGTTGCCTAAAAGAGAGCTTCGCTCAAAAATACTATAACATAAAACTTCATGAACAAGGGTTTGTGAACTAATCAGAGAATTAAAAAAATAATACCGATAGAATATCAGTCAAATCCAAATACAAAAAAAAAGGAAATCATACACCAACAATTCTAAAGTATTATTTAATCAGTACTGATAACATAGATATATTGTCTAATACATTTTTAATTTTCAAAAAAAAGATCGAAATCGTGAATGTTAAATTAAAATTTCTTTTGTTTTTGTAAATTCTCTTTAAAGACCTGACTTAGTTTTTCTTTATCTGAAGCGAAGTAATGTACATAGGTGTAATGTCGAGTCATTTAAACAACTACTCACTTACATTATTAACATAACTGAATTATATAGTACTATAATAATATAATACATTGCGCCGATATCATATTACAAACTTAATTGTACCGACGTCAGATGTTATTAAATACTGTGACTGTGACTAAATATGCCTATTTCAATAACAACAATTTCCCAGAATCCACAAAACGTCGATATAAATATAAATTAATCTATAATCTAAGATCACTTGTTTGTGTGTGTGTCTGTCCGCCCTTTTTCCATTGTATACGCGTTACCATAGCAACGCGTTACCTCAGCAACGGTCACCATAGCAACGCGTTACCGGGTCAGCTAGCCTACAATCTAAGAACACAAATTTGTTATTTGTGTGGTTGTCTGTCCGCTCTTTTTCCCGCTCCTTTTCCATTGTATACGCGTTACCATAGCAACGCGTTACCGGGTCAGCTAGTCTACTTTTAAAATATTTGAAATAAATTTATGATAGAACTCAATAGTGTGCACTAGCCATTAAGAGATCTAAAAAAATTAAGAATCAGGCTCTACTTGGCGAAAGTCCATATCCATTTATCAAATATCTAGCTTACTTCCTCAAAAAACAATCGTTGCTTGATATATTATAGTCTAACGACTAGTGCTTCATGTATGGGCGAAACCCGTGTATGGTGATGGTGCAAGGTGCTTCACTGTATTGGTATATGCATTTATTAGTAGCCGGGCAGGCGGTGCATGTTTGTTGCGGAAGCTAAATATTTTTGTTAAATCAAGATTTAAAATAATACCTACATTCAAAATAGGATTTTTTTGTGAAATTAAATACCAGAGTATAAAAAATAATTTAGCACTATTAAAAGATTGACTAAGAATACCAGAGACTATGATTATTGACTAAGAAAACAGTTAACAGATATAGTCTCCGTTAATTAAGTTGAACATGATTGTGAAATCACGTGACATGCGCAGTAGCAAGTTTAGGTACATTATTCACTACTGCGCATGTCTCGTGATTTCAAAATCATGTTCAACTTATTTGCCGGGGACAATACTCTCATTCTGAGACATTTTGCACAAAAAAATCGATCTAGCTTAGGTGGAATTCGAGCAATTCGAGAATTAAAGAGGGAATTTTGTTTGGATTCCCAAAATAGTCAATTAAATTGTTTAATGGTATTGAGAATCGAATCCAATTTGAAGTTCGATTGAGGCTCAAAGAACGATCATCGGAGGGGTTACCAAATAAATGTCTCGGTTGCATGTTCAGTTGTAAACAGTCACTAATTCTTACTGCCCAATCCACCTATATTTTGGGATTACATACATAATTCTAAACTTATCCATTACATTTATATTAAACTTAAAAATATATAGATATATAAAACAATTACTAAGATCAAAAATAACATGTTCTAATTATTTGATGACAATTACAACAATTTTTGGTCCACTTTTTATGAGATTAATTATTAACCAAAGAGCGAAGATACGTTTGAAATTTCCACATTTTCTTCTAGAATAACGAGTTGTTCTAGAAATTAATTATAATCATTTTCAAATAAGTTCACACTACAGATACACTAACAGAAACAGTCATCTGCATTCATGACCAAATTTTAATGTCATTTACTTTCTCCACAGTATCTGCAAGGAATTTAATATATTTTCACTTAATGTTAACTTTACACATTACACTATACTTCAGTTCAAGATCATCCTTATCCGTATCCATTCATGCACATTGGGGAAGGATCACGTTTAAACTCGGCGCTTTTTCGTGACGCCATCTTCTGCTATGTCTGAGTGGTTCTGAGTGGTTTCCTGAAAATATAAAAAAATAGGAATAAAAATAGTGAAGCTACAAAACCGAGTTATTAATTTTAAGTTTTTTTTTTAAATAGCTTTAATAAAATTTTCAATTAATTAAACTAATGCGTAATATTCCCGTTAACTTCGTACGGTAAATATTTGTGATAAGAAAGGTTTCACGTCCCTAGTAAATCAGCGAAGATCGAACTTGATCCGTTTGGGTTATGGCTGACATTTTCAACAGAGTTACAATTGTTTTCAAAAGAATAAGAAAAAAAGAACTCCACGTACAGTCAACGAAATCCCGTTGTATTCACCACAGTGATTGTATGTTGTGATTGTACAGCAACCACTGTTATGGTAGATTTTTGAGGCCCTCATGTCATATCATTTTGAATATAAAACAGAATAGATATTTCTTGTAGAGATAATGATTTAGTTCATTTAGGGAACATTTGGAAAAACTTTGATCTATGCTATGTAATAAGCATCTGTCTTAACGGAAGATAACATTGTGAGGCATAAAATTATGATTAATAACACATAGTGAACATCGTTGAAGAACTTTCGGCATAGTAAATGTAATTCCTTCTTTTTTATGGAGGAAAAAATCCATCACCGTGGCATTCATACTTTTGGTAACAACCGAGAAATAATTACCTTAACAGTTTTGTTTAACACCCGGTATTAACGTGTGATAGTAACATGTAAGGGACCTTAAAAAAAATCACAAAATAAAATCACAGAAGTTAGCGAATATTCTATTACCATTACTGAAACTCAAATAAAATACCAATCAACATCCATTACTCATCATCAACAAGACTCCATCATTCATCAGAAATTGACATTTGTTTGAATGATATTTTTTTATACGAAAAAAAAGTCAGTGGTCAGTCAGTCAGTCAGTGGTTGTCTCTACCGGGACATAGAGAGAATGCTGTTATGGTGGCATAAAAAAGTCTTGCCGGCTGCTTCAGATTAAATAGGGATAAAATCCGTTATTGTTACAATAACTGGTAGTTGTTCTTTAAACAAGCACCTAGATTACCAAAGCCTATACTTTCGTATTTTCAATTGATTATTTATGGTGTTTCTTATCTTCAAATTAAGGAGTCGAATGAAGTTGCTGTGGAGTTGTGTATATTAAATTAGCTAGCATTTATTTTAATCTTAATATTTCTACTTAATTCGGCTTATCCACATTTTATAATTTACAAATGTTAATAATAGTGCCATCTATTGCTGTTTTTTAGTATTAAATTTAGCTTGTATGCAAAGGAGGCAGAAGAAACAATACAGCATGAGCTCTTGATATGCACGAGCATGGCAGAATAATGGGCAAGGCTTCTCCAGTCTTTCAGTCCAGTCCAGAAGCTAGCAGCAGTCTGAAAAGGCTGCCAACCTTCTGGGTTTGACTGGGCTGGTTGAAATAGGAAGAAAATCCAATGGCCCAATCCAGAGCCTGCATACGGATACAGCTCCATAAAACTAACTAACCGAGGCAAACTTTTTGGAGTTTACTCCTTAAGAGTTGATTCTTACACTAAGCACCCGGTATAAAAAAATATGACAAGTAAAATTTTGTGATAGAATAACAGCATTATCTATGAATAACAGCATTATCTTTTTGCGCAACCTATCGTACGCACTTTTCACATATATTTTGAAGTTTTGTTTTATTATTTTCTGTTCCTGTTCGAAGACAATCGTTCTTAAGGAGTAAACTCCAGTCGTGCGTTTGAGCTGATACACTCTCTTTTTTACCTCAGTTCACGACCACCGCTGTTGTAACCTATCTCTCTCTTGCATGAGCAGTTCTGTCTCCTGTTTCAATCGCTCGGTAGCCTGATTCAACCAGTCACGATCCTGCTTCACCCCTTCTCGTTCGGACTTCAGTTTAGTGAGGGCGAACACCATATCTGGAGAACGTCACTGAATATACAAATAATCTACAATCATTTCAAATATTAATAAAACTTCAGGCATTGACTTAACAATAAGTATACGAAATGAATTATATGACGCAAGAAACGCATATGTTTACAATTCGCTCAATAATCTTTTCAAGACTACATAAAACAAAATTGGTAATAAATTCGCCTTGCTTATTACGTACAAGAATGTTTCGCATAGCTCTCAGTGGCATTCAATAACGTCCATTGACGCTACAAATCAAATCGATTTCGCCTACTATTTCTACCAGTTAATTAATAACAGAAATTCTCAATTAGACTCAGGCTCATAATATGAATTATGTTATTCTAGTATAATGCATACTAAAATAAGGTTTTTAATTTAAGCTTCTTTAATAAACCGTGCAAGTTTTTGTATAGTTCAAGCCAAGCAAATATTGTACTAAATAATTTATATCATCATCATCTCAACCGAAGGACGACCATAGCTGAACGAAAGCCACCCCAAAATATGTAGAGTGTTTATCCATATCATAGTAAAATAACATAATTAAAAAATAACAGATATAGGTAAAAGATATATAATAAGTAACGAACTAGTCGTTTTACAATACTGAGCTTGTTTATGAAGAAGAAGTCTTGCAATGCGGCGGATTAGACAATTTAGCTGCAGCATGTTCCGAAGAACATAGCATCTGCTTTTTTTAATGTAGTTTGAATTGTGGCCATGTGAAGGCTGGTACGTATTTACTCACGGTCAAGTTCAAAATAATGAGCTTCGTGTAGCAACAAATCCAAATAGGGAAAGTCCGCAGACAACAGCAATTTTTTATTGCGCAAAAAGTTCAGGATGTGTCGGAACATGCCGCCGTCGCGATCGATGAAGTAATGTTGTTTGAGGGTGTCCAACACGATGGGTATTGTGCCATTGAACATCTTGCCTAGTCTTGAGTCTGGGTATCTGTAAATGAAAATAAAAAATGATTAAAAACCAATTATACCAAACAATCTTGGAAGTCTCGTATTTCTTATTTTATTAACACTATTTTTAAATTTAGAAAGTTAAGATACTTATAGATCCAGATAGCTGCTGGAATAAGCAGTTAGCTATTCCATCTATTTTAGCAAATCGCTCTACAAAATATTACCTGCCTTCGATACTATAGCCCTCTATTGAACATATGTTGAACTAACGTTAAATATCTAAGCCAATACAGAATCCAGACAAGACCCAAATCCTGACTGATGCTTCACTTAAAGAAATAAACTAGGGTCCTAGTGAGACTTTAAAGTAACTCATATGAATGGCATTTATCAAAAGCACATTTTAGTTTCATTTCATACAAATAGATGTCGCTACTTTCAGTTAAAGCCAAAGATACATATTAATAAAAATATTTGTTACTTTGACTCGTTCGTACAAATTGATTATTTGTATTGCTTTTTAAAATTTGGAAAAATATTGATACTATGATTCCTTTTGATGTGGTTCCTTTTGATATGATTCCATTCTCAGATTCAATTGGATTCCATAACATATTTATGATAGAATAATCTTCAATAATACTAGAGACAGCAACTACGGCATTTAATAATTTAAAGCATACAGCGTAATTATAAATACTAGGCGATGCAGCCGCTAAGCATAAAGCTATGCTAGCACCAAATATTGGAGCGGAGCGTTATAACCTAAAAAAGTTTTTTTTTTGTTTCTATGGAAATTTTTGCGATTTTCAAAATTCAGACAAAAATATTAAAATCGGTTAAAAACTCGGGAAGTTATGGCGTAACAGACATTGTGCCATTGAAGCTGATCCATGGGAGCTTCGCTCGCTCCGCTCCAATTATGTCTATTAGTAATCAATAGAAGGAAAATTGAATTTTATTGAAAACTCAATGATGAAGAATTATAACAAAGTATTAGATGAAAGCCTTCAAAGCAATTGAGAGCCTCTGTTCTTTGTATGTCTAAATCTAATAAATCATCGATCGTTCTAATTGATTTGTTAATGATCTCTTTCGTTATTTCAGTTATATTGAAATACATGTACTTTATAAGAGACGTGACGAGTTCCATAACTATTTGTTTCTAATAAATTAATAAAAGCTTTTACCTGCGACTTCATGTGTCGCGCACGTGTGAAGTAAGTATCTAGTATAATTGATTATAAATAACTCAACTTGTAAACGTTGTATCAACATAAAAGAAGCGCATGATTACAACACCAGATGTTAGTTCTACGCTTGAAGTTTCCATACAAAGTTTTTATCAATTTTTTAACCCTTTAATGGTAGAATATTCTTGAATGCTGTGACCGTATAAACCGCAAAACCAATAAACGTAAAACGTAAAAGATTTGGTGATATCTATTTCAAGTAAGACTATTATGCATTGTTGTCCATTTTGAATTGAAATTATTTTATCTTTAAATCAACCGCCTCTTTTTCAGATGTTCCTTTAAGACGTATTGGCTGCTTAAATGGCAGTTAGTTACGATTCCGCACTGAGCAGGACTTATTCTGGAGGCGTAATTATAAACTCGTCGCTATCACTACCAGATGATATTAATTTAAATAGGTATGCAGTAACGTTTGAAATAAAATTTGTATTTAACCAACTATTTATCCATCAATTCTCTTTTTTCTTAATTAAAAATAAAGTCTATAAAAAATACAAAGCAGTAAATATTATATTTAAATTACGAAGTCATAACTAAATTAATTAATTAATTATTGGCATTTAATTTTTCTTTTAATAGAGTTCAAAATAAAAAAAAATCATTCAATTAATTAAGGATTTTCAAATAACGTCTTTCTCCCCATTTTTGTATGACAATAAAGACCGGTTTTAACACTGCTGGCATAGGGGACTTTAGTAATTTCTTGGGCTAACTAAGGATATTTCTTAATATTCCGCTTTTTGGAGCTCCCATGGATCAGCTTCAATGACGCAATGTCTGTTACGCTATAACTTCCCGAGTTCTTAACCGATTTTAATAATTTTTGTGTGGAATCGAATCAACGCATTTAGGACCAGATTGTGACGAATTTTGAAATTCACAAAAATTAAAAGGTTATGACCTAAAAACATTGGCTATATGGGATTTTCCATTGAAACAAAAAGCGCGCGCTTTTTGAAAGTTTTCATTATTATAGAATTTTGAAAATTTACTAAATATTAATGATTTTTTTTTATTAAATTTTTACGATCCGCTCTAATTTATGGTGCTAGTGAAGCTTTATGCTAAGCGAGTACATCGCCTGGTTATTTGATACCAACTGTGCTGATTAAAATAATTGCTTCTTATATACTTCCGTAGTTTCCAATTCAGACAAAATATCGTTTATACCCATTGTAATTTTTTTGTGTTTTGTGTGTGCATTTGTAGAGCGTAACGGCCAAAGAACTTGTTATTTCATCAATACGATCTCAAGTTTCACACAAGGGTAAATATATTTACGTTTCTTTATATATGTTACGGCTAAAGGTAGGTGTGAACATAAACTTAAGATTAGCCGGCTAAACCTAGGTTTATCTTCGAGGAGGTGTTAATGTTAGTTTCTTCTATCTTTAGCCGGCATAACTAATCTAACCTAACCTAACCTACTTAAGAAATGTCCGAGATTTAGTAAAGAAACACTGATAATTTTAGAGGTATCTAATGTGATGTCGTAAATAAACACATTTTTTACGCTTAAATTGCAAACTTTGGCTGAACCCTACGAGATAGATCGAAATAATGTACTACAGTATTGTAAAACTTAAAAAGGTCTACAAAAAAGTTTACGTCGGTATATGTCTATCTCTTAGAGATAACCCACAATAACCATTTTTATCACATTTAATATCAGCATTGCACCCATACGAAGACGGACGGACTAGTAATATATATAATTTTGTATATATAACTTAAGGGAACAACATGTGGACGTTAAAGTGTAAACACTTAAGACCTATAATTACCTTATAATCTAAATAACACAAAACCGCATTATACGAAAAGTGTTTAATTAAACTAATATGAATCTAGAAATAAGCATCCAACTGCTGAAAGTGATTTATTGATAATTCTCTCAATCTTGTTAGTAGCTATAAGAGAAAAGAAAAAAGGAAAACTTAATAAATCCTCTTTTCAAACAAAAAGAATAATTAATAATTAGTTTTAGTTTTGAAGAAATACAATCAAATTTTAGTCTGGATTCCAAATTAACTACTTAAACTAGAATTACTACTGTCTACACTTGCAACAAAAAGTGTATAAATAATTTAATAACCAATGGCATAAGATTTACTTAAGCATTTCTTTGTTTTGAAAAGAAGCTTATATTCCACTGTTTTTTTATTATATCTCTTGCTGAGTTTATTGTTTTATTAAATTTGAAATAATACCTTCTTAAATATTATAAAATTGAAGTTTCAATTTCTTATTGTTTCTTTTTTAATTTTAATTTAATTTTAACAGATCCATTTGTTGCATTTGTTTTTTTTTTATGTATACTGGTTTTTTTATTTAACCTGTCTAATTATTAACATCTGCCTCATAAGACGCCTAATGTTGAGGAACTAGCCGTACCTATGAAAAATAGCTCAAATAGGACATCAAAGTCAAAGTCTTGTCTACCTAGAGAGGTATCTAGAGAGCGATAAAGATCGCTTATTAAGAAAAAGAAAAGATCTACAGCATTTCAGGCGACCGAAATTCCTCGTCTACTTTTGTTCTAAATGTTAAAAGAAAATGCAACGTCAAGATTTATAAATATCTATCCCATCTAAAGCACCAAAAGTTTTAAACAACTTTATTTAGTTGATTTGGAGACGAGTTGTGCATACAATTTGCAAGATACTTATTTTTATGCCCCCGAGTTAGTCGATTATATGAGGTGGAGGTAAAGGGGCGGGCGGGCAGGCATACATAGCCCCAAGCGGTACCGCAGGCTTTCATTCGAGGATATAACACGAAGTACAGACAGACAAAACAACCCCACGCACCATCGTACGAGTAAATAATTGCTTCAAATCTTTTTATCGTCAGACCATAAAGTACGTATTCAAGTCACAATACGTGTTTTGTGAGTACGTAGTATTGTGAGTAAGTATTGTAAGTACGTATTCAAGTCACAATACTAACACGTATTAATGGTTTGTATTTACTATTCCATATGATTAATTTTATATTAAATAAACAATCATTTATAATAATCTTGATAGCGATCACTGAAAGACCAGACTGTGCAATACAAAGGGACTGGGTGTAGTCAGCCATATGCTTAATTAAATTTATGAAAATAGGACATTAACATAGAATAATTTCTAATTAATTATAACTTACAAATTATGAACCAGTTTAAAGTAAAAGTGTTTAAAAAACAACCAAAAATATGTTGATTTAGGATAAGCGATAACCATTAGTTTATTTGCAAACGAAGTGTAATAATATACAAAAGGTGACATAGTATTAAATGGTTACTTAATAATAATAATTTACTGAAACAATTACAAAACATCAACAATACACATAATGAGAAGGTTTACAATGACTTCAAGGCAGGTCTCCAACTCCCAAACTAGACTACTTAAGACTTAGTGATCATTTAGATGTAGCAGACTCATTTAGTTTGTTAAAAATACAAAAAATATAATTTTTTTGACATTTACCTACAGATATATATACATCACTAGGTCCTAATACCCAGTTCTTCTCGGTAGGACCTCTCAATGGTGGTAGACTCAGTAATTTACAATATTCGTTGATATGACAATTTATTTGAATACAGAAATAGTAGAAAAAGTTGACTGAGCACACAAGTTAATATAAGGCGGGATTTCCTAGTAGTTTTCTATTAAAATAATTCAACAGATAAGAAAACGTTGAAAAACGAAAAATCATAAAAAACGTTGAAATAATAAAATAACTAAATAAAATAATATTATTTGTATATTTCTCACTAGGAACGTGCCCGACTAAACTATTGGAAGGTATCACTAGCACCTATATGATAATTATGACCATTACCTTACTCATCCTGTAATCATGGCTCGAATGATGCAGTCGAAACGTAAGAGGAGCAATTATTCCAGTAAAAATAGTTTTGATCAGGGATTTTAGCGGTATCCGAATAGAGTGTTCTGAACACCGTTTTTCATTTCTGTTTTAAAAGATAAACAGAAAGAAACTGTAACACTTTGAATCTGTTTTAGAAAATACCGGTTCATGAGTGTTTAATATCTGTTACAGTCAATAAGGTTCACATTGGCATAACTATGCGACAGCTCACTAATGATTTGGGCACTTTGAAATGCCTATGTTGGTATACTGTGTATACACATAGATAGTTAAACGTAAAACAGTTTCTAACAGATTGGTAAAAGAAAACATTATATCTGTTACACTTTTATAAGTTGGCGATATCCAGCCCGTACTGGTTAACATATTTAGTTCTTACACTTCCGCGCACATTACACATCAGAATAAAACACTTTTTTACGGATTTTTGCGTATGTTTTATTTTATTTTATATTTAATCCTGACGTTTCGACTCCTTTACAGGAGCCGTGATCACATGATGTTGGCGATATCCAGCCCGTACTGGTTAACATATTCAGTTCTTACACTTCCGCGCACATTACACATCAGCATAAAACACTTTTTTACGGATTTTTGCGCATGTTTTATTTTATTTTATATTTAATCCTGACGTTTCGACTCCTTTACAGGAGCCGTGTTCACAGGAACATGCGCAAAAATCCGTAAAAAAGTGTTTTATTCTGATGTGTAATGTGCGCGGAAGTGTAAGAACTAAACACTTTTATAAGTGTTCGACGCAAAACAGGTTCAAACCACCCAAATAAGTGATACAGGAATAATTTTGTAACAGATTCCATTGAATCTAACCCTTATGAAAGTGTATCCTTATAAAGGTGTTTTTGAATCCCTGGTTTTATGTGCGCGGAAGTGTAAGAACTGAACACGATTTGAAATGCTTTAAAATAATCGTTTAACTGTACTTACGCTGTTAAGGTCTCCAAAGAGGATGTGTAGATGGTACCCCCAACGTCGATGTGAACGGGGGCGTTGAATTTCGTAGTGGGGGCAACGCGAGGAATGCCAGCTATGGGCGGCTTCTCCATAGAACTGCCGTCGGGCTGTGGACTTCCAGGCTTTGTGGCTGGTAACATTTTTGAACTGAAACATGAAAACAAAAGTATTAAAAGTGAGGGTTTCAAAATTAACTGCCTTTTGTTGGTCTCGTAAAATCTCAAAGAGTAGTCGATCGATTTTATCTAGAGTATTTATATTTATTGTATTTAAAGAGAAAAATCGACTAAGCTTGCAAGTTATTTTAAGGCAGATTTTATAAAGTCAGAATTAAAAAAGAGCAAAGCACGACCGGCACAGGAAGTCGATATAAAACATCAATTTCTGTGAGTTAGTATGGCAAAAATTCAAAACTAGTCCATGAATTATGTCCAACTTTGATTAGTAGGTAGTTGTACTTATTTCTGATAAATTTATCTTAGACTAGCGGCCGCCCGCGACTTCGTCCGCGTGGAACATTGCAACATTACTTTATTTTTCTAAAATAAAAGATTTTTTTTATATAAAAGTAGCCTAAGTTACTTCTTATTACATCAGCTACCTGCAAAATAAAGTCCCGTCAAAATGCGTCCAGCCATTTCAGAGATTAGCCGGAACAAACAGACAGACAAAAATTGTAAAAGTGTTATTTTGGTGTATATACCGTATATATATTCATAATATGTATGTAGTTAAAAAACGGTTATTACAATATTACCAACAGACACTCCAATTTTATTTATATGTATAGATAAGTAAAAAAACGTGTAAAGCATGCCGGGTTCAGCTAGTTTCTATATTTAATTTTGAAAAGAAACATTTAAATGACAACAAAGCATGGTGCTTACAAGACCTTTGTAAAGAAGATCGATCATATATTTGCTTGAGATGTCACTGTTACTCTCAAAATTCTGGAAATTTACAGTCGGATAAGTTACCCTAATCAAACATGAAAAAAGGCCTCATACGATTTTTCTCTATTTAAAATACGAAACTGGCAGTACTAAAAATAATTCAATACAGTCCTACACAGTCAACTCTTCACAGTATTCTTTTAGTCTCCAAGTTAAGAAAAACAACAAATACGTTCTTAAAATAATAAATTCTTGTCATTATAGGAGGATAATAGGGGTTAAAGTATGAAATTGCCGTTTTATTGCAATAGGTTCTTTGAATTGACATAGAATCTTCATGGTTTGAGGTTTTCGAATGAAACTTTTTTTAAATGGTTTCTATGATGTTCTTTTTTTAAAAAATGTAAAACATTTGAATATCGACTTTCAATTGTTTTTGTTATTCAATTTAGACAAGAAAGATGGATACTGCGAAAATTCGAGTTATTTTTGAATACGAGTTCCGACGCGGAACTAACGCGGCAGAAACAGCCCGCAATATCAATGCTGCGTTTGGAGAGGGGTCTACTAATGAACGCACCGTGCGATTTTGGTTTAAACGCTTTCGTGATGGAAATTTCGACTTAAAGAACGAGCCACGAGGAAGACCGCCCACACAGGTAAATAACGATGAATTAAGAGAGATAGTGGAAGCCGATCCTAGTCAAAGTACCCAGGAATTAGCGGCATGGTTTAACGTTACCTTACCCACAATATTGACTCACTTGCGTCAAATCAATAAAATAAAAAAATACGAAAAATGGGTGCCTCATGATTTGACTGATCTGCAGAAAGAAACGCGTGTTGAAACTTGTGTTGCCTTGTTGAACCGGTACAGAAATGAAGGAATATTGGATCGAATTGTAACATGTGATGAAAAGTGGATTCTTTATGATAACCGGAAAAGAAAAATGCAATGGCTGACCCCAGGTCAAATGCCACAACAGTGTCCTAAAGCAAAACTTACCAATAAAAAGGTAATGGTAACTGTTTGGTGGTCTCAGCATGGTGTTATTCACTATAGTTTTCTCCGATCTGGTCAAGCAATAACGGCAGATGTCTATTGTGCCGAACTCCGAACCATGTTGACAAAACTAGCAGTAAAACAGCCCCGACTCATGAATCGATCTTCACCATTATTGCTCCACGACAACGCGAGACCTCACACAGCACGAGAAACCATTTTGACCCTTCAGGAACTGCAGTTAGAAACCATTCGTCATCCTCCGTATTCACCAGACCTTGCTCCAACGGACTACCATTTTTTTCGTGATTTGGACAATTATCTACGTGACAAGAAGTTTTCTTCCCAGGAGGCAGTACAAAATGCTTTCACACAGTTTGTGCAGTCTAGATCGTCGGAATTCTATCGCAAAGGCATTAATGACCTTCCCATTAGATGGCAGCAATGTATAGATAATAATGGCAACTATTTTGATTAAATAAATTTGTTAAAAATTTAAAAAATAAACAATATAGATTTTCAGTACAAATCGGCAATTTCATACTTTAACCCCTAATATTAAAAATATATTTAAATCAAGCAAATTTCTGTACTATTATATACCAAGGCAGGTGATTAAATAATGTGAGACAAATTGCATAACTATTTTCCCCGTCTCGTTACTAATATCGAATTGTACTTCTAAGTTGTGTTTTTACCGACTGTATTAAATATAATAATAACATTCACACTAATTATCCTAGCCCAAAGTTAGCAGTCTGAGGCTTGTATTATGAATACTAGGGTAACGGATAATCATAAATATATGATACATATATCAGTAATATTTATAGAAATATATATAAACATCCATGACTCAGATACAAATAATCGTATTCATCACACAAACATCTGCCCCTTCCAGGACGCGAACTCAGAACCATTGACCGAAAGGCAGGATCGTTACCGTTGCACCAAAAAAAATGTAATAGATTAGTTTCAATTAATATTAATGTAATGACCGTGAAAGATTAAAACAATACATTTACAAGAAACATAATCAAATGATCATTGTTACTTAAATGATGCATTTAATATGTTAACGAGGTAGATAAGCAAAAAACAAGACTCCTTAACTCCTGGTCAGATCGCCACCGCTTTGTCCTTTCTGCCGTACCCGATCGCTCCGTGTGCACCATTTCATATAGGTAAACTACGGACTTATATATATACAGTCGACTCTCGTTAATTCGAAATCCGAGGGGCTCTTAAAATATTACGAATTATCGAGTGTTTGAAATATCAAATGGTTCGAAATTTGTGAGAGAAAATAAATAAAACTTCGAATTATTAAATGTTGATCAATTATTATTTATTAACTGCTATTCTATAACAATGTCAAAAGTTTAGAGGTACATTCGTGTACATAAATGTATTCATAATGTGATTTAATTAATCTTTCCAAAGGACTCTGTTATATTGGTTTGCTTCAAAAGCACATTACTGCTGCTCAGACTGCTTAATAACTTTTTTTAAGAGAAAAAGTGCCTGAAATGCTTTGTCATCAAAGACAAAGGCTCAATCATCAAAGACAAAGTTTGAACTTGTCGCAAAATATACTTACAATCTTTCCGCCTCTTTCTCTCTGCAGTTTTGAATTGTCGAGTGTTGGACGCCTATGATTTCGAATTAACGCGTCGTTTTGTTATATAGCAATGATTTTTTCGTTCGAATTACCAAGTGCATAAAAATGTATTGATTTAGTTCGAAATATAAAGAGAGTGTGTAGGGAACTCGTGATATTTTGAGTTATAGAGAGGTTAGAATTATCGCAGGTTTGAATTAACGACAGTCGATTGTATATCTACTATTTAAATCAACGAGGTAAACATATGTTCTATCTATTTATAATCCATTTTAGATTGTAAGAAGGTACCGGCAGGCACAGGACTGTCGGACACCGATAATTTTGTCATGGCATGACCATCACTGGCTAATGAACGCCGATGGACACTGTCACCAAAATATTTTTCCATCGTGTGTATGGTTTCATATTATTATACCTTTCCATTATATCGAGTCTGTCGTCTGAAAGCGGCCTTAATAAAATCTTTTCATTCGTCTTCTTGCAGTCTATTCAAAGTCGCATCTCGTCTATAGTCTGTACTTGCGTTTATTGCAATGGGCTAAGGTCTTAAATCCTAGCATTTCAGGAGTCATATTATGTGTATCTACACCGCTCTAGGCTGGACCATGTCCGACTTCAATTATTTTTTATCTTTTGAATGCATCTCAGTGTGAGCCGCGTAGTGGCAACCTATCTCGCTTCCTTCACACCTAACTTCTATTCATCTGCTTGATTTAAAAGCTTTTGTGAAGTAAAATCTCTCTCTTTTAACCATGTAAGTTCTAGACTAGAACAATTGACTTTTAAAGAAGATATAAATGTTTATTTTTAAAGTCACTGCATCTGGATTTTGCTATATTTTAATCTTATCAAAAATGTTGTGGTGACGAGCTAATAAAATGCCAATGCCAGTTAATTTCAAAGGCGATTGCTTTTAAGAGTAATGAGTGGCGGATTAATTCGGTATGTTTCATTGGATTTTAATTAAATAAACCGTAGGATTCGCACTAATTAAATATCTTATATAAGCTTTATAAAAAATGGATGGATGATCCCAAGATTTAGGACACAATTTGATATTATTATTGTAAAATGTATGTAACAACCTTAAATCAATTTACACTTGAGTTTTATTAAAACAAATACAAACAACACAGATGAGCCTTAATGAAATTCAATAATAATGTATTTTTCACTTCACACGCTCGGAAAAGTTTGGTTTGTCATTCAATCTCTGCGTTTTATCCGCTAGCATTGAAGTGTTTAAATAATTAAATAAGAACCTTTATATTCAAATAAAATTATTACATTTTACGTTCCGAATCGTCATTCTAATCTTTATAAGTTATATTTTACTCTTAATTAAATTTATACTTAAATACTTCGTTTTAGTTTTATTAAATTATTTTAGTTCCTTGAATCACGAAAATAACAAGTGAATAATGTTTAGAATATATAATTTGTTAAGTATTAAAATATTTAATGTATTGTGGGTGATATTTCATAACATATTATTAGATTTTGCAACCGAAAAAGATCTATCAAAGTGATCTACGGTATTCCTCGCTGTAAAGAGGTGATAAATAGTGTGTTTCGTTCGACAGTAAAGTTTTAAGCGTCTCGTACCTGTGAAACCCTTGTTAAACTTAGAATACTCTCGCGAGTTCAACCTCTGTAATCAATGAGTGTTTTTTTTAAATTTATTCTATTACATTGTTAAAAGGTTATCTACCTCCGCAAACATAAGTGGAATGTATTAACCACTACGATATTTAGCGGGATGATACCTGTGTACCATACAGGTATATATGATGAACATGTTGATACAAAAAGGTGGAATACGACATAGGTAGTACAGTAGCATGACCTGAGGCGGAGAGTCGCGACGCATGCTTACCTGTCAGGTTTCATTTTAAATAGTCCCCAGGCTGTTTGCTGGCGCGACATCCCAAATACCAACGTAATCACTACTTTCAAGAAACAAATACGGCGTCACAACTTCAGTTTTTACTTGGGACAATTTAAAACTTACCTTAGAAAATTAGAAAGTTACACTAAAAAAATAGTGTTCAGTCAATTAAAGTTTTGTTACTATCGCCTAAAATTCAACTATTACTTCTTAAAATAGATACATTCGTGCAGATCCCGTTGTTGTTGTTGATAGAACCTTACTTAACTAAACATAAGGATCAATTTAGTTAATTCACCTGAAGTAATTAACTGGTCATATTTCGCTAGTAGATTTGTTATATTTATAACTTCCCAAATACGCTCAAATATACTCTCGGGTAGCAATGAATTCGGGTCATTTAAAGATACCTAAAAATCTCGGAAACTCGGAATGCTAGCTTGGTGAAATAGATTGTTTTTAATAAACAATTGAATAAGGTAATAAAAGCTTCTGGTTGTTGTGAAATTATGCCATCAAAATGGTAAAATCAATAAATGGTACTTCTGTAAACGGAACTACGTATATCCCGGTTTTTTTAATTTTATTTCTATTCTGGTATATAAAAAGGAACATTTCTAGTGTTCAATATCAATTTATTAAAATTAATATTGCTTTGGTACACTGTCTATACTCATAATAACACTTTGACTATTTCAAATGTGTACATTATGTCTTTATTATTTCCCATTTCCATGGATATGGTATAATCCATCCGTTCGAACGCGTTAATCGTTTAAAGAAACAAGCAAATACTAACCCAAAAACGATCTTTATAAAGTTCACATTGATTTCTATCAACTTCATATCCCGTCCACATCGGGTTTAAACAGATCGAGTGTTTGAGAGACGTATGTCTCGATTATCGTGTACAGGTTGCAATCAGATCAAAATTTCAATCAATAGTTATCGATACTGTTCACACATATTACACATATACCGTATTTTAACACCTCGAATCAAACTGTAATAAAATAAATGGCCTTTTTTAAAGCTAGAGGCTTTTAAAAGGCTAAGAAGTTTTTAAGTGAACGCAAGCTTAGACTGTGATACTGTTATTACTTCTAACCACATATGTTATAAAACAGACCAAATACATTCTGATGATTAGTTGCGAAACACAATTTACAAATAATATAAATTAAAATTATTAACATAATATAATTGGCCACCAGGTTTATCAAAATTTTATTATTAAAACCTTTTTCGCATATCACAATATTAGGAACTGTATACTATTAAGTCTCAGTTTTTTTAAGGAGGAAATGCTTGCCGATCTCTTCACCAGGCTGCACGTGTAATTATTAACATCCACCAATCTACTCAAGGGTAGGACTCCTTTTGATTTTTTCTTTCATAAAAACGGCCTATGTCCCAAATAAATTTGGAAAAAGGTGATTGTCAATTTTGTTCCTAATGGCAATATAATGTAAAGTTCTTGAAGACCCAAGGAGTAAAAATATTAACAGGTTGATACTGATACAAGTGACTGTACATTTCCAAGACGGTTTCCAACTCCAAGTAAATGAGTCCCGGTCCAGAATACAAGTAGTCAAACTAAACTTCGTTGTTTCAACTTTCAGTAACACATTTATATAAATAACTTAGCTTGGCATAGCAACAATAAAATGTATTATTGTTTATATAATAAACTAGCTGACCCGGCCACGCGTTGCTGGTATAACCCGGCCACATGTTGCTGATATAATCCGGCCACGCGTTGCTATGGTAACGTTAATTGATTATAAAAACTGTTATTCTTAGGCTTATGGTAACTATATAGGGTAATAAACCCACAAAGTCCTTTTATATAGTAGAGATGAATGAGTTTTTTAAGTTCCAGAATCTACTATCAAGTGTTCCGTTTTGAGCAGTTAATTATTAATAATTTATTTAATCATATCTTCGTCATTTGCCCCTTCAGTTTTTAGTCTTCAGTAAAGTTTATGTTAGTGTATGAGTCCCATTCTTATAATAATAATATTTCTTACGTTCACACCAATTAGCCCAGCCCAAAGTAAGCACTATAAAGCTTGTGTTAAAGATACTAGGAGTACGGATAGACTCCTAGTATAATAGAAAATATTTATGATTCAGCTCTTATGAATCACACAAACATCTGCCCTTTCTGGGATTCAAATATAATAAAAATTAAAATCAATGTTTGTTCCCTTTTCGTTCCGAAATCATTGTTCTGATTGTTTTTAAATATTGTTAAGTTGTGTAATGTATACCAGGGAAGGTTATATGTACAGTCAGGAGAAAAGATCAGCAATTGCAAAGCATGACAATATATATATATATTAATGTCTAAATTGTGAGGTGACCAAAATATCGAGAACAAGGACAAAGATCATCAAGCATTTTGGCATAATAAGAAAAGCTTTTATTAGTAACTAGCTGACCTGGCCACACGTTGCCGTGGCTCAGTTATTATAAAAGATTTTTTCTAAAATAAAAGTAGCCTAAGTTACTCCTTATTACATCAGCTACTTGCCAATAAAAATCCCGTCAAAATCGGTCCAGCCGTTTCAGAGATTAGCCGGAACAAACAGACAGACAGACAGACAAAAATTGTGAAAAATGTTATTTTGGTGTATGTACCGTATATATATTCATATGCATGTAGTAAATAACGGTTATTTCAATATTACAAACAGACACTCCAATTTTATTTATATGTATATATGATTAAAAATTTAATCTTGCTACGGTTACACAACTATCTTATGTCATAAAAATATTAGAAACAACATTATTTGATTTCAGCCTCGGTCGTTGTTTTGTTCTTCTTGCAACAGTTAGGTTAGGTTAGTAAATATAAAGTGGTGCTTTCGCCAAAGGGACCCACAAGGCTGCAGGACAGCATGAAGGCACAACGACGAGTTTTAGTTGGTATACCTTCGATCACCCACTGGTCTTCGTCGTTGTCGTTGTCGGGTGGGTGACCGAAGGGGAGCCCCACATAACTCCGCTGCCTACCAAAGCAGCGGAGTATGCATAAGGCGCATTCCTCATCGTAAAAAATAAAAGTTTGGTGTATATAAAAATATTAGGAACAACTTCAGCCTCGGTCGTTCATTTGTTCAGCTTGTAATAGTTAGGTAACTGTTTATGTCCAATCCGTTCAGAGGGAATCTACGTATTTCAATTCCACCATACACATGGTATTAACTCAATTGAATTTCACACTCGTATGTGACCTAACCTATAATCTAAGATCACAGTGGTTTGTGTTTGTCTGTCCGCTCTTTTACCCACTCTTTTTCTATTGTATCAATAACGTTACCATAGCAACGCGTTAACCGCAAGTAGTTCGTAACCGGACGCTAGATGGTGCTAACGGAAAAATATTGAATAATAGAAAAAAATGAAAGAATTTTGTCCACCCGTGCGAAGCCGGGACGGGCCGCTAATCGGTACATAATATTTCCAATCGTCCTTTATTCTGTGACGTATTGTCCCATTGTTGCATTTTATTATTTTATTCTTACGTTCAGCTCCAAACGTATCGAATACTTTAAATAGCTTATAGCTTTTGATCGCTACTGCTGTCGGAATGGAAAAAGTACTGTTTGTATTGTCAAAAATGTTTACATATTTGTAGATCTCCATATACACTGAAACGAAGTTTTAAATTGTTATATTAACTGTATTTGCCGCTTAATACTGAGCTAAAAATAAAAATGTCGATAAATTTGTCTACTATCAAAGAGTTTGTACTCTCTGAAACTGTACTGTTTGAAAGCTACTACCTCCAGATATAAGATGTTTGGTAAGTCGCTAATTGGTAAGATAATACGTCTGATACAGCCGTCCAGCTAATTGATGACACATTTTTGTGAAAATTTCAGTTTTACTTTACCATAAACATAAATCGTACCTAAATTATCGACACGAGACGGCAGTCTGATTTTTCGAAACAGTCACAGATCACATTTGGACGTGTTTTGTTTTTCGTGTGTATCATTAAAGGGTTTATTGTCCTATAACGAAATAAAAAGCTACAATAATTGCCAATGAACTTAGCCACATTGAACTGGCGAATAAAGCAATCAAATTACCAATCAAAAGTTCTTAGAAAACGCCCACTGCTAAACTTTAATTATTTCATGTTAATTATCTTAACTGAAACAGTAAGTTTGTATTCTCAATATAAGTTCTTTACGTAGAAAATGTATAACCATCTGTAGCGCGTTAAAAATATTTAATGTATGCTAAATTTTACCTTAACTATAATTATAATCCATTATCACATTTACATTTTTAGCTACTGTAAGTTAGCTAGCACTATTTATTAAGTCCTTTATAGAGTCCTTATTTACATATCGAAATTATTAAACAGTATACGTTTTCATATTTTTATATATCCAATCTTTCTATGATTAACTGACTCTACTCTATACTCTAGCACATGCTCGCAAGCATCATGATTGATGTTGATTCAAGTTATGAATTGATTTTGCAGAGCGGATACACTTTGATCTCTTTCACAGCAGTTTTAAATTATTTGATAAGCAGCGACATATTACGCTATTTTTTATTAGAATTGTAGACACATACCTATATCCCAGTATTAATTTAAAGCAATTCTGCTTCCTATTTATTCATGCCGCTTAAACGATTTGCTAAAAGTAATTATGATCGTTTTAAGTGAGATTCTTTTGTGCTTTTCGTGATAGAGATTTATATGGCGAACCAAATAATTATTAGACGTTGCCCGGTTAAAAATAATTATTTCGTTTAATCATACTGTACCAACATTAACTGTAGCAAACGCGGCATTTTCGATCAAGGACGGCTCGAAATTGCTGCTCGGCGGAGTGTTGCCGGAGGCGCCGCCCGCGGCGGTCGAACGCCCCTTCCTTTTATCAATAGTTTATGTTTGTGCCGCGAGCTTGTCGCAAAAGCAGTATTCACACTGGCTGGACTTTTTTAAAAGTTCTAATGTCTTTTGTAAAGTCTTTGCTATCGTCTCACAATTGCAAGTCCGTAGTGTTAATGTCTTCGCAAGAGCGAGGTTAAAACAAAGCTGACTGTTCTTTTAAAGAACTGTTGATAGTTAACGTGTTAATTGATTATCACAATTTCATCTTCATTTAACCTAAAACAGTGTAAAATAGGACTCACTAGGCATGAGAACGTTATACCAAAACGTAACTAAAATCGGTTTAAATTTCATAACGAAACATAACGTTACCACAAAACATAAAACCGTTTTTCTCATAACCAACGCAATGCAACCAAAACTGAATACCACGCACCACGCCGCGCGGCCACGATCGGGTAAATGCGCCAAATCAATAAAAGCAATAATAAAAATAAATATTTTTGTAAATAATATAAATGATCAGAAATATTATAAAAAATCTAATCAAAAATTATTGTAAATTGACGATTTTTAAAGGCACCTGATTTTTTTTAAGTTCTCATTTATTCACATTACATTCAAAAATTACTAGTTCATACATTTAACTTATAACAAAACTAGTCCTTAGCTTTGTTAATGCATGAACATATTATAACCATAATTACGTAAAACTAAAACAAAAACTTGCGTTAGCTAACAGCGTTTGCGTTTTCCATTCGTTTTGCAGTAGCCAAACCATCTCGTCAACTGCGGTAGTGATAACCAAAACTGAAAACGGTTTTTAATAACGTTATGGAAACTTCAAAACCGTAACGTAACGGTTTTCAAAAAATAGCCAAAACGTCCAACTCTAGGACTCACACTTAGTAGATTAAGGCTACTAAGCGGTCCAGTGCTGATTGCTCAGGACTGTAAATGCAGCTGGAACAAACAAATTAATGGACTTGCGATGATGCTTCCGATTTTGTTAATGCAAAAGGTAACTAGGTCTTAAAAGGATATTTTAACCAATCTATAAATTTGGACTTTAAATTCCGAAACACATTGCAATAGAAGTTAAAAGCGATTGACGTTTATTTGCGATATAGAAATTAATGCAAAGACTAGTACTGTTTGTCAATGAAAAGGCAAAGTTAAATCGAACTTAAGTATTCATTCTTAAGTACCTAGAGAAACTATTAAAATATGTACTTGTACAAATGTTGTTTTTGCACCTTGTATCAAACAGAAGCTATATTGATGACAAAAGACAAACATATGTGAAGTTAATGGTACGTATATATATATTAATATTCTTAATAAAAAAACTGTTCAGTTAATTTTTGTGAAGATAATTTTTATTGACAATGCGTTCATAGTAGAGCATGAAAGGTTTCCTTCTAAATTGAGTATAGCTGTAAGACATTATTAAAAAGTAGAAAACAGTATTTTCAGAGTTTCTTGCGATTTCCTCTCCCGACGTAGAAGTTATGTAGCCATAGCATAGTTGTTAACTTTCAGTAACTTCTATTGACCTTATGTTGGATAAAAAGTATTTTATCTTTATAAATAATAAAAAGTATCCACTCTGACTTCTGATAGAATGTATTGACGTACACCAAGGCGTTTATTTTTAATTTTGCTTTCGTAATAGAAAAGTCGAATACAGCCAGCAACCAAATAAGAGTATAAGGATATATTTCAAACAAATTTGGACTGTGTGGAAGTGTCTTTATAAAAGTAACTAGCAATCACTCAGGTTTAGTCTAACTGCCATCATGGTATATAGTAAAACTTGATCTCCGGAAAATGAAGCGTGATTATCCGAGGATGTGAGGCATTCGAATTATAATGATTATTATTTCAGAAAAAAGCAAGAAATAAAAATAAAAAAAACTGTTAGTGAATTCTCGGAATAGACATCGTACCGCTTTAGTTTATTTAGATTTGTTTAATAACAACCAGAGTAACAGTTAATAAGACGCCATTTTAATTAAAGCTTGCTAACTACCTAAAAGAGGCTTTGCTCAAAAATTTGCCGAGCAAAGCTAAAAAAAGAACCGTTAATTTGTAAACAAATTCTTTCTTTTAAGAAAGTTCATTACAAAAGACGAAAACTAACTCAGTTAAGTAAGCGTTTGAAAACCTTAATCCGGTTGAGCCATAGCAGAAAAACTATTGATATGAGGAATGCTATGAAACAGAGTTACTTGTTTTATTTATTACTTCACAAATCACAATAACACAATACTAATCACCAACAATGATGTTGATGATGTTCAAGAAATACGAAAGACAAATAAAATATTTAAAGAAAATGTTAGTAGAAAAAATCCAACGTTTTAAGTGAGACTCGAACCCATACAATCACGTTATCCAAAAACGATTGAGCTTCTGAAATCTGAATAGTTAATTTTTTCTAGTGTTTTTTAAATTGACGCCAGCGCCATCGCATCATGTTCTGGGTACTTCTACATACAACATCGAATATAATGATAAGGAAATTAAAATCAACAGATTTATTAAATAACAACCAAAAATATAATACATATACAGTATTTACAAAATATGAATTCTAACAAATATAAATACTAGAAGAAATAATTCTGTACCTATGCCTTTTTCAGCAAGGATTTAAGAAAAGAATTTTCTAATGAATGCGTGGGAAGTCTTAGGATAGATGTGTAAAGAGCCTCAATTAAATATTGTGGGAAGAATGCATTGCATTAAATTAAAGAAAATATTTATTATTTAAGTTTATATTGACAATTTCTTACCCATAATACCACATAGGGTTTATGTTTTATCGAATGTTTACCATCGTAAATATTCGATAAAACAAATTAACTGATAAAATGACAATTTGACCAATTTACGTGTGTTGACACCGTCAGATGAGTTGTATGTTTTATTAAGTTTAATAGTCAAAAATTGTTTTTAACTGCCTTGTTTCTTATTTGTTACTAAAACAATTGAGAAAAAATTCTAGACACGTAGTTCTACGAATTTCGGGTCTCAGTTTTAGATATTTGTTTCTATAATAACATTAAAATGTCAAACCGACAATCAAAGATGTAAAAAATATAAAAATACAAAATACAACTTGATTTTAGTACCAACTAGTTCTTTTTTAACATTTTTATATTTTTTGCAATTTTTCAATACTATCTTATAAGGTAAACTGTTTTAATAGAAAAATACTAGAAAATATCGACTCGGCTCAAAAGAATTTCATAATTTCCGGACTTCCAAAGGTTGTGGGTTCGTCTCCCGCCTGAGAATTTACTTGTGAGCCGACTAGATTTTTTGTAGTATTTTTCTATTAAAAATAAATTAGTTCAATTGGTACTAACATCAATTTTTATAAATTTCATAGATGTTGCATAAAAAAATGCATATTCAGGATAACCTTTTATACTTTAATTACATATTTGTACACGCTTTCATCTGATTTACTAGCAGCAAGTAATATAATTATGTATATATGATAATTATAAACGTGTGGTTTTTTTCTGATGAACCTAAAAGTTAATTATATTTTAACTAAAAATTCCAATAAAAATAAGTGACGTTTAACAAAAGTAATGTAGTTTTAACAGCGTCCTAAACGAATTGTTTTATTGTACCGAAATTAATTAGTAATAAGTTCGTTATTGGGAGTTTTGACTATTCGGGGACTATTAATTGAAATCTTACATACCTACTTTTAAATAATATAACATCTATTAAATTTAAACCATTTGAAATTGAACCGGCTACAAGATCTACGATTGGAGTGAGCTGAAGTCTAAAAGAATTCGACACAAAGCCAAAATTCCATAATACAGAAGGGAGAGATCCAGAATTAACAGAGCCTAGTTGACCAACATTTCAAGTATTTCTTAAAGTGGGGATCACTATAAGTATATCCTACATAACAATATCACATGCCTTCGATGACGCATTCTCGTTCATCGTCTTCATCTCAGTCTAGCGAAAACTTCCCCCCAAATGCCATGGCAAGCGGGGATGAAGATCGCAGTGAAATATTATAATTCAGTGAAAGCTGCTGACCACACTACATGTTACGACATCCTAAAATTGAACGGTAGGTGCTATACTCTACCGGATTCCACAAATCTCTCGAGATAAAAACTTCTTTAATTAACAATCCTGAGACCGTTTTGCTCAAGACAGGTGCTTAAGCTTTAAAATCTTTAGCAAACTCCTCTCTTCTCTTCGTTAAAGTCAGAATGCTGATATGGAACATCATATTGTAAAAGCAAAAAATAACAACAACATTTGATGTTTATTTTATTATTAATTAATTATTTAGGAAAATATGTTACGTTTAGCTTATTATCATAAATTTTCACTTTGTACCTTTGCCTATTAGATTTTAGATACCGATTTAATAGACCATACGTATTCAGTTCTCGTTTATAACAAAAGCTGTTTCCGCATATCGATATCAGTAATACTGCCCCTTGATTCTATAACGTACAATCTCACTTCTTTCTAAAGAACAACTTTCAAATATGATGGCTGTAAGCCATCCATTAGTACCTACCCATATAGGTTATTATCAAAAAAACACTAACGTTAAATTTCTATTGCGGTGTTGTTATAAGAACTAATCTATAATCTAAGAACACAAATTTGTTGTTTGTGTGTTTGTCTATCCGCTCTTTTCCCGCTCTTGTTCCATTGTGTCAATAACGTTACCATAGCAACGCGTAACCATAGCAACGCGTTACCATAGCAACGCGTTACCATAGCAACGCGTTATCATAGCAACGCATTACCGGGTCAGCTAGTTCAAATAAATCAAAATAATATGTTTACGTTTTCAAACTAGTCGATTCTGTGACGTACAAAATTACTGTAGAGGCTCGATAAATCGATTTTTTGGCAATAATGAATATCCATTAACGGCTACTTTAAAAGCCACTGTTATATTTTGATTTTGATTTATTTATTTATTTAAGGAAACAAACAGCACTTATACTACTTATGATATGGGTTCAATTAAACATTGCATTAGCCAAAAAGAGTTTCCAACTATGAAAAATTCATACAAAGACTAATAAATTTTGTGTATACTTCGAATTATACAGTAAACAAAACAAAATAATTAACTTTTTAAGCGTTACTTATGCACTTTTCTAACCAGGGAAATATAGGCCATTAGTTTAGAACTGAAAACATCAATGATATGCAACATAGCGATGGATATTTGACATATGTCGAAAATTCTATCTAGGCTTGAGTAAGATTGTTCTTTACAGAAAATTACTTGCAAACGTAAACTAGTTATATGTTATGCAAGGCTGCAAAGTTGAGTTTTGCCTTCGAGATTTTGGCCTAGGATTGAACCACGAGCGTAGCGAGTGCATCAAAGATAGAATCTTAAGCAAAGCAAGGGGTTATAAAGGTAGGAGACGCTAAAAACTTTGCTACCTAGCAAAGTTAAAAAAAAAACTGTTTTATTCGAAAGGTCCTTTACATATTGCAATAGATATTGAACCTTATTGTTGTTATTCATATAAAACCAAACTGCGTGTTGTTGAAATGACAGAAAGTTAAAGGTATAAAATAAAATTAAAAAAAATACAGAAAGTTATGACCGCCGTTTGGAGTATTATAAGCGATAACTGAGTTCCAATTTCGTTATTTATTACGTAATTGCTTTAGGATGCTTTTTCTAGCATTCCTCAGCTTCCTTGTAGTGAAGTATTGTTGCAGTGAAGTACCGGGACAACAATATACTTATGTCGTACCGCCTACAAAGCACGGACCATACAAAGTAAACGCGCACTCCCGAGGCGTAGCCTGTGGCTTCGTCCCTTTTATCATTAAAGCTTCGGTCAATAGCGCGACTGAAGCGCGTGCCCCCAAGCGAGTGAGTGAATATACAGGATGGATTTTAAACATAAACCTTTACCATTTACATACTTTTTAAATATTAACTAAAATTAACTCTTAGTTTTACATGATTAATCAATATGTCAACAAGTGATGATGATAATTAATCATCCAGTATAAAAAGATAAATATCTTCAGAAAAAAAATCTAACATGGTTCTTAATTCTGCATAGATACTTTTTGCCGCATATTTCAGCAAATTCGTAGCTACTGTAGCTAAAGGAATAGTTTGTATAGGAATTATCACTATTATAATTTGAAGTGATAGATTTTTAAGTATTCGATCATGTCATTATCACACAGACCACCGGAAAAATTTTCATCGACTCCTGATCAACAGTTAGACACAAAGTTATATTGGTTAGCGTAAAAGAAAACAGTCGCATGATGTGCATATTTTAATTATTAAAAGTTTCAAGAATTCAACTTAACATTATTGAAAGTTGGTTGGAGTGAAAAAATGAATAAAAACATCGCCGAATCAATCGTGCAAACTGTGAAGTCTAAAGTTTAAAGATGAATTGGCAGAAATCATATCCATGGTGTCTGTCATTAATAGATAGTGCTGAAAATATGATTGATAAGGAGTCGATATCGGATATAAGAGCGCAAGAGACTTTGTTGGAGGAATCTTCCAGTTTTTCTTCGGATCTTCATGAAGTGTTGGCTAATCTATGTGTATATCGGTGATTTGCTTTTCCACAAAGTCCCAGACCAAATATGCATGTTAGAAGCGAGGTTAGATGTCATGGAAGTAGGACCGCGTGAGGGCAATCGCGAAATATCGAATCTTCCAGAACGACGTAACGAAAACCTAGTATCGGTGGTTGAGCTTATTAAAAGTAACTATTGATGTATCACAAGTAGTATCTGCCCACCGCCTTCCACATGCAGATCGTAATAACACCCGTCCGAGGAATGTCATAGTGAAGCTGACCAGCAGGCTGCTGCGTGACAACTTTATTGCTACCGCACGCATTTTGAAAGGACAGTTGTCGTTAGATCAATTATCCATATCCTGTACCAAGAGAACTATTTATTGTTTCGTATGTGTAGAGAAGAAGCCAAAAAACGTGGTTATAAGTATTTATTCAGTTTGGATTAAGAATGGTATTTTCCTTACACGTAGGACTGATACCTCCCCTATACAAGCTATACGTTATACCCAGGAAAAACTTAAATCAAATTGATAACGTAATATGTGTCAAATAAATCCAAGCCGCATTGAAATTAATAAGCTTGCAAATTGTCATCATCATCATCATCATATCACATCATTAGTTTATGTGTTAAAATATTTTAAACTGATGAGGCATGTGATATTTTTTTTTTAACATATTGGTTAATTGTGTACATGCTCTCTGCATTTTGTTTATTGAATATTGTGCTGTGGGTGCTATCTTAGTCTTAAAGTTCTTGATCAGTAATCAAATTCATAGTGTTTGCTCGTGCGGCCTTGGTCTGTACCCGTTTCATGATAATGTAAATAAATCCCTATACCACCCACATGTATATTTCTTTTGCAAGAGTTGTGTTTTGGAATTATAGTATGGATTCAGCGTTTCAGCTCCAAGTAACTTAAAAGTAATATTAGTTAACATCACTATTTGACTGGTCTCTTAACAATTTATTACTATAATTGTAGGGGACTTAAAATTATAAACTATATATATAAATATCTTATCACATAACTATGACATTATTATATTCAGAAACCTGGTTAAACCAGGATATATTTGGCGACTGGACGCAGTGATAGTGGTGGCATTTTAGTAGCGATTTTGCATGGTCTCAACACTTCACCGGTGGCTTCTGCTCATCGTACATCCGCTGCTACTACGCTTTACTTGCTGCTTTCACCTTTTATCAACCACGTATGGGTCCAAGTTAAACTTGGTAATGAAATATATCTCATGAATGCTGTTTATATACCCCCCAAACAATGCGTTAATGTTCATAAATCATTTTTTTATTTATTTGCACAATCTTTTGTTGAATTGCAATCCAAATAGATTTTAGGTGATGTAAATAGCAGGGATTAGTTCTTAATGCAATACATGGAACCTAACTTGCATTATTTGCATTTGTTTGAATTTTAGACAAAATTGTTCTTAATTACGAGTATATTAATAATTTATTTTTGTCACTCAATCGGCACTTTACTGAAATGCATAATACATGATATCTTGTTTTGGCTCATTTTATTTTTTATAGTATACAGGTGTATTCAGTTTGTACAAGGCCGCTATGTGGGCACCTCTCTACTGGTCTGTTACTCCTACTACTATATAAAACAACTAACCATATAAATTATGGAATTATATGAAATGTTTTTGCTTAAAACTTGAAAATAGTTTTTATTATGTTAACTCTACAAATTATCACTTTTTTATATGAACATCATTTGTTCAGATTACTTTATCTGTTGTTTGTTATATATATATCTTCACATATACATATAATTCTACGGCTGGAGCGATTGGTATGATTTTTTTTGTATGCGTTTGGATTGGATTGGCGCTGCATTAGGCACAGTAACGTGTATATATGTATATATATATTACAATGTATATATATTACACATTGTTAGTCTGTTTGTTGACCTAAATAAATTAAAAAAAAAAATTAAAATGACAGAGATTGCTAAGAATAAAAATATGACATGTTAATATAAGATAAATTAAAATATTGTTTTATAATACGCTGTAATTTAATTATCTATAGACATATTTATATTGTATTATTATAATTTTACTTATTTAAAATAAATATAATTAGACGTAATATGTTATTATAATATGTTATCAGTCTTTTTATGCCTCTAAGGTTATTTAGTTCCATATCCAAAATTTATCCTGTAGACCAGACCTGTTCGAAGAACAGTCACAAAAAAATCGTTTGGGTCAATAGATGCTGTGGTTTACATACAAGCTCCGTGAAAGATCACACACGGTTCCGTCCTAACTCATGGGTGTGAGTAATGTCGTGCCAGTGAGAAAACGTCATGGGATCACGAATAATAACTCTAATTAAGTTGTCACCCCCAAAAATGTGAGGAAAAAATTATACCACCATGAAATTTTGAGGGTTTTTTATCAAGTCTGTAATGAAACAACTGCAAGAAGGATGTGACAAAAAATGGACAAGCTATATTTAATCGTGACCTGCAGTTAGAAAATATTTGGTCTGTGGGACTTTGAATAACTGCCTGTCTTTTACAATATCAAATGAGAATGTTAAAAAGGAATAATTACGCGTTTGGTTTTTTCAACAACGGTCCCGATATTATAATAAAAAGTGTAGGAATTCATCAGTGAAATTCGTCAACATATTACAAATGTTAACAGAACATATTTGTTCGCAATAAATATGTGCGGCGTATCTGTTCGTATATTTAACAATTGCTTGCGTATACTAATTTAAATGTTTATATTTAAAAAAATATTTAGAAGCTATGGCTTTTATGTGATTCTAGAAATATTAAAAGCAACTTTTGCCTGCTCTCGGTCACAGGTGACCACTGAAGCACCACCGGGTTTGGTGGCGAAATACTGGGAAAGACAAAGAAATCAATGCAAAGGATAATTAATAAAATATGTATTATGCCGACAAATTCAAAAGGTGTTAGCAGTGATTTTTGCCTATGTTATGTGTGACATTTCCTTCGCTGTGGGTAGTCATTTATATTATATATGTTTACAGTAAGACGTATGCCCTGTTAAACTGTCAAATGCTTTAACTCTTTTTTCGCCACTTATCTCCATTAGTACAAAAAAACAATAAATATGGTTACCTGTGATTAATATATAATTATATATAAATTTTATCATACTGACAGCGTGCAGCGACCGCATGATGCAAAGGTAATGTCCCTTTCTTCTGCACCAAAAGGTTCGGGGTTCAAATCCTGGTAAGGGATTGTTTGTGTTACAAGCATAAGCATTTGTTTATTAATTATCAATTACAAATTCTGCTTAGTTTCAGACTATATGGCTCTCAAAAACCCATGGAAGCAAAGTTAGAAGTACAGCATACCCGAATACCTCTAATATTCTCAATTGACATTTAAATCTATATTTTGGTTTTAAAGTTGATAATCGATTTTGCTGCGTCTAGAATGTGAATGTGTCTAGAATCGTTTATTTTTAAATACACGATGTAGCTTAATATAAGACGTTACATAACGTCCTTTGCCAATTTAAGCGAGCGAAGCTCCCATGGATCAGCTTCAATGGCGCAATGTCTGTTAAGCCATAACTTCCCGAGTTCTTATCCGATTTTAATATTTTTGAATATCGAATCAACAGGTTCAGGACCAGATTGTGTCGAATTCTGAAATTCGCAAAAATATCCATCGAAACGAAAAAAATCTTTTCTTATTTAGGTATTACGCTCCGCTCCAATATATGGTGCTAGCGTAGCTTTATGCTTAGCGACTGCATCGCCTAGTAAATTATAATTCTAAATTTCACGTTGAGCTCTTACAACTGAAGCTCATTCCCGCATTCAAAGGGTTAATCACACTTCTGTACGTTTCGTCGTTGACATAATGAAAATCAATCAGATAAAATATCTTTGCGAAATAATGGTGATTTTAATGTATGCCTATAAATCGACGACGTCCGTGGTCGAGTGCTCCTATACTTTGTCCAATGTAGGATGATACTTTTGACAGGTGTCACTTCCTTATTGCTACGTACTAAGGTTGCGTTTGTTTCCTTATGTTTGGCTCGACATTGCAATAGCAACGTTATACCCTCTATATAGGTGTCAACTGTCAAAAGTATCATCCTACATTGGACAAAGTATAACCAGTTTTCATGATAACGCCACTCAGAGGAAACTTCGATTCCCGGTCAGATCAATGTAGAAAACTATTTTGGCCTCGAGTTTAAGTCTTATGAATTATTATAAATTTCTGCGTGTGGCAACACTAAGTCAAACATCAAAATAATTGTGCTCCGTATTTGTTAAATATTTAAATTAATTTCTTATAGCCCACAAACCAATATTAAGCTTTTAATAGGTGTACATATGAGTGATTAATTATAGGTAATTAATGGTTGTGATTGTTTCTGACTTTAAACGAAATAAGTGTCGATACCGCTAACCTCAAAACAGCTGATTTGTCAAAGTAAGTATTGACTGACTGTTCCTCTTGAATATTATTATTATATCTCGTATATAAGCGGATATTCAATGAAGATATAGTCGGTTTCTACATTGATATAATCATTATAATATCATATTGTGATTAACCGGTAACTTTAGAAATACCTACCCTCCAGTTTCTAGTTGACAAATTGTTCCTTCGGTAATAAATTTTGTTGTAATTTACGATCTTAAAATGATGACTCGAAGGGCCTTGTCACGCCAAGAGGAGTCTAAACTTCAACTGGCCTTACAGGAACTTAAGGCTGTAAAGGAACAATGTGTCCAGCTGGAGGATGAAAGGGAGGATAATGAGAAGGAACTAGTAGGGGTCTTGAATAATAACAGTAGGCTTAAAAGTGAACTAGCATCATTACAGATTAGATTTAATGATATTGTTGATGAGCGGGACAAACTCCAGTCAATAGTTGATAGGTTCGATGAATGCATTGATGAGTACGAGCAGACCCTTAGAAGAACTTCCAAATTGGAACAGGAACTACGTGAGGCCCATCATCACATCACAGATCTTGAGGAGACTGCTCTGAAAGTCACTGCTCAGCAGAATGACAGCCTATACCAAGAATTGGTTAGTTGTGCCCCGCAGTTGGTTTCTCCTGCAATTTCTAACTTGACCATTGAAGACATAACCAAAGAGGAGTCAGTACATGAAAAGTCAAGAATAGCATTTTGCAGTAGGAATAAACTAAAAAAATATATAAAAATAAATAAGTTCATAAAAAAATCAAAGAGAGCTATGAAATATTTTAAATCATCAACTAAAAATATTAAAACAAAAAAAAAATCTTGAATTAAGAAATCAACTTCAATCATGTACTGATAACTAGAAAATAACTTGAAAAAACATGAAACTGCCACACAGCACTTAGAGTCAAAAATAGAAATTTTACAAATTGAATTAAAAAATCTTACAAAGAAATATGAATTGTCTGAAAAGTCTATGAAGGTGTATTCTATGGCAGTGGATGACACTTTAAAGTTATCCAAAGATAATTCTGAGCGCTGTGACTCACTGGTTAATAATCAGTGTTGTATTTGTAACAACGGCAGTCTTCCACAGTCACCAGATAGGCAAGGCACTCCGGTTATCTTGGAGTCCCAGGTCTCTCCTTTACTTCCATCATCATTGTGTGACAGTATACATGACGTCAGTTCCTCTCAAAATATAATAATGTTCAGCGATAATATTGGTAAGGATATGGGCTCAAATTTGCGCTTAAAGTTAAATTCACCGGAGCAGTCGATTATAAATAATTGTTTTCCTTGTGCTAGTTTACATGAAATTATGCACAAAATATTCAACTACACATTTAGTAAGAATGATGAATTAATTATATTTATCGGAAATAGGGGTAATGTCAACAAAAAAAAGTTAACCTCTTACTTTGAAAAATTAAAACAATTAGAGCTTAAAAAAATTGTAATGTTTACATTCCCCTACATAAAAAATTTGTCAGATGCAGAAAATAATTATAGATTTAATTTCAATATGACTCTGAATTTATTCAGTCAGTATAATAATAATTTTAATGTAATTGACTCTAACAGTATTGTTAGTAAAAATGTATATACTTTTACTAATGGTAGATATTACCTGCCTCAGCAGGTTTGTCAAACTGCAAAAATTAAATATATTAGTTCTCAAATTTATAACAGTACTGACAAAGTCAAATCTACTTGGAAAATTATAAATGCAGAGACTGGCCGAACAAAAGCTTTAGCAAATAATTATAAACTTAAAATTGATGGTAAATTTATTAGCTCGGACTCAGATGTTGCGAATGAATTTGAAAAATTTTTTACTCGAATTCCAGTAGATTTGACAAGCACTTTAGGCTCTTCCACCCCCATTGCAGAATCCTTGTTGAAAGAAAATGTTCCTTGTTGTAATACTGTATTTAAATTTAATTATGTTACTAAACGGGACATCATAGACACTTTTAAATCGTTGAACATTAAAAAAACTGCCGATCTTTGGGGAATATCTGTATATATGGTAAAGAATGTTATTGAAATAGTTGCTACACATTTAGCCTTAGTTTTCAACAACTGTATTGATATTGGTGTGTTTCCTGATTTGATGAAACTTAGCAAAATAACTCCATTGTTTAAATCTGGTAGTACTTCAGATCCCTCTAACTTTCGTCCAATATCCGTACTATCAACATTCAGTAAAATTTTTGAAAAAACCGCGCTTAAGCAATTACAGAAATATTTTAGTAATAATAACTTACTACACATTAAACAATTTGGTTTTACTCGCGGACGGTCCACGACTGATGCTGGAATAAAATTGTTAGAATGCATTTATGAGGCCTGGGAGGAGTCGCAGGATGCCTATGGTGTTTTTTGTGACTTATCAAAGGCTTTTGACTGTGTCCAACATCAGACGTTAATCAAGAAATTACACTATTACGGTATCCGTGGTACCGCTTTGGATTTTCTCACTTCTTACCTAAGTGACAGGATTCAAAAGGTGGTCATCAATGGAGAGCAGTCGCCTGGATCATTTGTAACAATGGGGGTGCCGCAGGGCTCAATATTGGGTCCATTTCTATTTCTGGTATATATTAATGACCTCCCTCACCTTGTAAGACGCGACCATGAGATAGTCTTGCTTGCAGATGACACGTCTTTAATATTTAAAGTTAAAAGTGGACAAATTAATATTGACGAAGTAAACATTGCACTCTCCAAGGTCGTTCACTGGTTTGGCGCCAATAATTTGTTGTTAAATGAAAATAAAACAAAATGCATTAGATTCACTATGCCAAATGTTCAATTAGCTAAAGCCAAATTCCGGGTTAGGGATGAGGAAATAGAGCTGGCCAATCAAACTGTATTTCTGGGTATAACTTTAGATTCTAAGTTACAATGGGGTCCTCATATTGAATGCCTATCGAGCAGACTCAGTTCTGCAGCATACGCCGTAAAAATGATTCGTCAGTTAACAGACGTAAAAACTGCGCGCTTAGTCTATTTTAGCTACTTCCACAGTATTATGTCGTACGGGATACTACTGTGGGGAAATGCCGCCGATATTGGCTGCATTTTTGTGCTGCAGAAGAGGGCTGTTCGGGCGATCTATAGGATGGGCTCCCGAGAGTCTTTAAGAGAAAAATTTAAAGAAATTGGTATTATGACTGTACATTCACAATATATTTATGAAAACCTACTGTATGCGCACAAGTGTAAAGATATTAAATTCAGAAAAAATAGTGACTATCATAATTACAATTTAAGAAATAAAGACAAGCTAGCAATGCCCAGGTATAGGCTCCATAAAATAAGCAACTCCTTTGCAGGTCACTGTATACGAATGTACAACACGCTGCCATGTAACATGCATGACTTGTCAATGAATAAATTTAAATTTTTAATTAAAACTCAGTTATGCAAAAAGGCTTATTATAGTGTTAAAGATTTTTTGAATGATAAGGCAGCGTGGACCTAAAAGAAATGAATTGCTCGTTCTCTGAATCGTTTTGTAATATACACAATTTGTAAGACATTTGGCGATTTTATAAGAGTTTTGGCACATGAGTTTCTTGCCCGATTCTTCTCATGTTAGCCCCTACGTTCGGAATCAGGTCGCTCGTGGCGATTACATGCGCGGCATCAACTCCGCGGATGTACTTACCGCTAGCGCACGGGCTCTCTTTATTATAAAAGAATATTATCTTGATTCTTCTATGTAAAATTGACGATTTTAAGTGCCCGCAAGGGCCTATGAAATAAAGTTATTTTGATTTGATTTGATTTGATTTGATATGGTACATAACTTGGGTTTGGAAATATGTAGCTTATCTAATATTTATTTATTTATTAGTTTTTATTTTTAAAAATATTATGCGTCAAATAAATCAGGAAACATTTTAATAGATTAGGAACTTATTGCAGCGTTATATATGCCATTAAAGAGTGTTAAAGCCCGATGTACTCTACCCTAAACCTTCAAAAATAATACGTACACGTACACAAAATACCGCGGTTGTTCCGCGGTTACCACAAAATTGGCTCAAGCTTTGTTGTACATAATGCTTCTAATCTCATTTTCTCCTACGGTTAATCCTATGAATTTTTATGTCTGTCTATTTTTACTATCGCTTTTTCGTTTCATCGACTTTCAAATCACAACGATGCTAAAGAAGTTTTCACTTCAGAAAAATCAGAATGGATTATAAAGGTGGATTGATATAATTAGTTCATAAGCAACTAACTTTCGATTATCTTTTACTACATAGTATTATATGTAAGTGCCCTAATTTCGCAGTGTGTAGGATCATTTTTTTTTTATTGCTGAACGTTGGCAAACAAGCAAACTGCCCACCTGATGGTAAGAGGTAACAGTCACCTATAATACATGTGGCTCTTGTGAGATTCGCAGCAAAACTGCAACCCCCACAAGAACCACAGTGTACGTTGCCAACTTGTGACACAAGATGTAAAGTCACTGTACCCAGTAATTTCACTGCCATATCTTACCCTTCAAACCGGAACACAGCAATGCAAGCACTGCTGCTTTGCGGCAGAAATAGGTAAGACGGAGGTACCTAAGCAGATGACCCTGGTACAGAGTCTCCCTCCAGTAATCTTACTTTAAATTTGATATTCCTCTATTAAAACAAAAAAAACTAGAGACAACCTTAAAGAAATAAATTATATATACACTATCATTTAACGATTACTTATAAATTCGTTTGTTTTATTTGTATTGTATTTGTATGTATACATTCAAGGTGTAAATATATTATTTTGCAATGAAAATATTCCTTAAAAGAGAAGACGATATATCTCGTGTAGTTTATGTAAATTTTATTCAGATACATATCCCGACTTAACTTGCGGCAATCACGAATCACATCGCGGTACAACCACTGCCGCCGGGGGCGTTTCGTATGAACACATTGAGGTCAAAAAAATATACTTTATTCGGAACAACATTTGAACTTCGAATATTACGTACGAAATTTTCAAAAATAACAATAAAAAATAATACCGAAACAGTTTTTAAATATATATTTTTAACAGAATTCTGGGTTTTTAATGGCAAGACCCATTTTTTGACCCATTATCAATGAATATTGGTCACCTTTAACCGATTCGTTCCTACATACAATTATCAGAAACCAGATAACGACAAAAGCTTGATTTACGTGAAAAATTAAGATAGTTTCAATCTAAGTAGTTTTCCCTAAAACTTAATTAGAAGGAGTTATCATCGATTTAAAAATGACACGGCTCCAGTGGCTAGCGCCACACGCAAAAGCAAGTGAATGCACGCTAGACGTGCCATCAGCAACGAATCGGTTAACCTAATTTAACATCTTTATTTATTAGGTTACAAACACGTTCACTTAAAAAGTTTATACCAAATATGATAAAGAACTAAAAATGTTTTAAAAAAATAATGCACACATTGAAAGACACATTGAAAAAAAGTAAGTTCTTTGGTAATTAAATCGACACCAGATATCTGGACGTCTCGTCTTCTGCTATCCTTTTGCTTTTCTGCTATACAGGATTCATCGCCTGTCAGAATGTCATAACGGGTCGAAACGGGTCTGTTCCAAATTTATTAATCATGTCACGGCAGCGCACACGGGCCTGCTTCTGAGCTTCAGTGAACTTGTGCTGCACACAGCGCGAAATTATTTTTCTCACCCGAAGATCTAAGTAAATTATTACTAGGAAAAAATCAGATGTTTTTGAGGGGAAGGGGCTTATTTCCAAATTGCTTATTCGATTTAGGAAAAATAGAGTCGTTAAAAATATGTACTATTGTAAAAATAACAACAAATGGTTAAATTTTAGACAAAAACTGTTTTCCAACATCGGCTTACAAGATTTTTATACTATTTACATTTGCTTTGTTCACCTCGCCCTTATGTCGTCTGCCTAGATTAATTTCTTTGGCAAGCAAACCCGATTAAATTAATACTTTTACAATTAATATATACCTACAATTAATGAAAAATCGAATCTAGTCTTGTTGTTTAAGATCTTGAGAAGTTACATTTACAATTCTCAGTTACTAAGTGAGATAAAGTTCAAAATATCTCGCATAAATAACAGAAATTTTAAACCTTTTACCTTGAGGCTTTATTTACAAACTTGGGCCTACTTAGTTCCATTAACAAAATATTTTCTCTACCACGGATTGGTTTAGGGAAGGCTTTGTTTACTTTGTCTTATTATTCATTTATTTATTTTAAATGGGTTCGATCTTAATCTCAATCAAGCAAATCAAGACAGGATCCACGCTAGAACAAGCTAACCCAGAAGGTGGCTATTCACCCTTGCTCTGAAAACGGGCGGGTTATAAATACTCGGCAATACTGACGCAGACAGGAAAGGATGTTGAGATCGGTGCGATAGGTAGGAATAGCAACCGAGAAAGGGTAGTGGAAGTCCGATGGAAGAAGGGAGCGGTATAAGCAAATGCTACACCTAACAATAATAATAAAATAACAAATAGTTACAAACCCTAGGACTTAATTATATTAAGGAATCATGCGTTAATTACTTAACGAATCATGCGTTACTGTTAGTTAATTATTTTTAAAAAATTCATGTTGTTTGCGGGTCTCTGAAGATAAAAGGGCTGCGTTTGCCCATAAATGTTTTTCACATAATAATTAAGATTTAAGGATTTGATGTAATAGTATGCTTAAATGTTGGCAAACCGATGATTTTATTGACCCATAACACAAATAAGTCATTTTATAATAAAAAAATAAAAAAAAACAAAACTTATGATGGCCAATCAGGACCCTGCCTCAGCATAATGTCATTACACTGTGCCACGTCACAGTTCATCGGCACTGGTATTCTGACAAGGCCAAATACTCGTATATAACATATAAATAAATGAACTCCTCCAACTTTACCTATTTCAGCCTAAAAAGCAGTATCGCAGACAGAGGTTTGTTGGCATGGTTTCCGAAAATATTAATTTAAATATAAAAAGTAATATAGAATTTATTTATTAATATATAATGACTAAAAGCTATTATAAACAGAAAAAAACATTATTGAAACAGCAGTACGGGTGATCGATAATGAAAACAAATTACACATAACAGGCACCATCGTAAACTCTAAGGTAGTATTGTAAACAAACTAAAACACATTAAAGAAAATAAAACTTTCTTTCTTTAACCGTTGTTTAACTTACAGCAAACACATTTAAGTTCAACCGCTGCTTAACTTATAGCAAACACATCTGACGCGAAGTCGAGTTGAAGCTGTTTCACGCACGCCATAAATATAAATGAAATATTATACAAAACGAAGAAAGTTGATAGGCATAATGAATGACGAATAGAATACCACCGAAGAAGATTTTTCTTAGACACACACAATGTAAACAACATTTTGCATATTTATCAAAGTAGTTTCGTAATAAATTTATTAAAAATTACTACAATTATTTACTTTTAAACAAAGCATATGGGTACTAGCTAACGTGTAGATAAACAAATAAGTAGTTAACCATGACTTGGAAACAAATAACATAAATAAATAATCACACAAACATATCCCTACCGGGATTCAAACCTGGGGCCCTTGCGCAGAAGGTAACATAAAGTTCAACATCTAGTAGGCTCAAACTACAGCCAAAAAGGTCAAGCGGTATTTCACGCCGAATAGCTTTTAACTCGCTATAAATCTCGCATCTTGCTAATTGCAATATTGAAGTCACCTCTGGAACGGCTCAGCAAGATACCATATTGCTGCAATGGATACGATTTAACGCAGAACTGAGAGGCTTATTAGTGACAAATGAACAAGTGCACATTGGTGAAGAACAAGCTTCACAACTTAACTCACAGTCGCAAAGTTGCCTGTCTGTCAGTCTTATATAAGACTATACTTTGGATTGTGTTCAGGAGCAACATGAACTCATACCACCATCCCGTTTCTTTCATCGGAAATCGAGACACACTACGGGCTACCACCTATTCTAGGTCTATTCCTAACTGTCGCACCAACATCACTCACTCATCATCACAACACTCAACATCTTTTATAATGCGCTCAACATAGGAAAAGAACTCCCTCCCGGCGTCTTGATGTTGTTTTTACTGTATTTCTTTTGGATTTTACTCCTTAAGTTTTAATTTTGATATAGGGTGCCCCTAATGAAAAAAATATGGAGTATTTAGTGATCGAATGACATCGTTACTTTTTTTGTGCGCAACCTATTGTGCGCACCTTTTACTTTTATTTTGAAGTTTTGTTTTATTTTTTCTGCACCTGTTCAAAGACAATCCTTCTTTAGAAGTAAACTCTAACTAAGCTAACGGAGCTAACGCACACACTTTTTTGATGGTTATCTTTAGGCAAAATAACTTTTAGTCTCTATCTCTGACAGAAAATTAAGGCTGGAAGAATCAGACAGATTTTTTATTATCACATTAAAGTGACTTTTCTCTGACAGACAAATGGAAAATGCCTAATGCAAACATAAACTTTATAAAATAAGGGTTGTTAATATTCTTTATATATTTTTATATAACTTAGGCTTATACCTTAAAAAGTTTAAGCTTATACTTTTGATTACAATTTTAACTTGCTATGAGCTTCCTGGCATCGAGTTGTATAGAATGCTTATTCAAGTAAAAAAATAACGACAACAAAAACTTAAAATAAAATAATGGTGACTAATCTTCTTAATATACAAATACTTTGGGCTTAAAAACCCAACCCAAAAAAATAGGCTAATAAAAATTATTACAATTTCAACTTGGTATGAGCTTCTATGTAGAACTGTGTAAAATGGTAAGATAGAAAATCAAGACGCCGCACAGAGGGGTATTTAGTTAATTTAGCTGGCCAAAAATATTTGTTTGGGTTTTCGAGTCGCTAATGACGGAAATAAAACAAGCGTAATATAAACAGTAATAAATAATGTTTATTTTTTCATAATTTTCATAAATAAAAAAAACTACAAAAAATAATAAAAATTAATAAAATGTGATTCGATCACATGCCTACACTAATATAACATAATGATGATTATGACACATATGATTTTATTAATTTTACTAACTATAAGTATTTATTAAATCAGTCAATAATCAGTTTATCTCATCCTTACTTTTTGATGGAAGTGCGTTTGTTGGGTTTGGTGTTGCAGATACAAGCAAATTCAATGTTTCAGGAAGAAAAGAAGACATCTTATTTTACTTTATTACCCTTGAGGCACTAAAAAAGTGATCTGAGCTTAAAAGTAGCCTATTCATAATAACAATAACATTTATTTTTGGCTTCTTGAATTAAGCTATAACACGGAAAAAACTTCTTGTTCGTGTTTCTTATAACCTTATACTGTCCTCGTGTTAAATATGCATCTATAAACATTTAAAAGCTTCCAGGGGGGTTAGACGCGACGATTTTCCACACTTAGAGGTATCGAAAGCTTTTTTGTACTCTGTTGCACGGGTCGGAGAGCTTGTTATATCTTAAAGTACGCGGGAAGCATCACGTTTTCCCGATTTTCTTAATTCAACTTGAGCTGCGTGAACTATAACACCATCCTATACATTGGAGCGGATCTCTTCAGTTTTTCTTCTTTTCCTCCTTTCGCCAGATTCACCAAATGGTTTACGAGGGCGACCTTGACGATTTGTAGTTGTGACTGGAATTTCGAAAGTACCTTCCAGTCTAAAATGGTTGTTTTTAAAAAAATTTTTTTTTCTTTTTTGTGCGATTTAATCCACCTTTGATTGAATTGAACTACATCTGATTTGAAATGTGCAAAATTGTGTTTCAGTTTATTTTACTGACATTCGGGAAGGTTGTCTTGAGTAAAAAGCTGGTCCTTCAAAAACATAGCTTTTCTTCTAAATAACGTAAATTTTCATTCTTCATCTTATCAAAGAGTGATTTACGAGTCACTATTCTCACTTTAGAGGTACCCCCTGAACCTAGAAAAACATTTAAAGATAAATTAATATTTCACTAATTTCGACTGAAAAAGATCAAAGTACTCTGCTTTAGTGTATCCGCGCTATTCCGCGGCTAATTTATATACCATTCGTTACTTAAGAACCTAAATTTTAAACATGAATAACAAAAAAAGCCGGATCTACCCCGATACTAAAACAAATACATCTTTAAAGATGAATTTCTGTAAAAAAATCTTCTCATTTTAGACATTACTTCTCGACCACTTAAAATATATCAAACGGAATCAAATTGCATTAAAAATATTACGTTTAGATTGCCACATACCTGTAGTCTCCGAGTCCATTGATTCTTTTCACCAGATTAACACAGTAAACTGCAGTTTAGCTCACAGTGTTGACACTTTCTAAAATTCGCCGATAACTGACACGTACACAAAGTTAGATGATCAAGTTCCGACTTAGTTTGCCGGGTAACGTGCAACGGGAGAGGGGCGGGGATGGCAGCCTATTGTTCGTTGGAGTGTACCCTGCCTCAGGTAGTCGAATGCAGTAGCATTTCTTTAATTTTGTTATTTTGACTTTTGGCCGCGTAGATCATTAAAATACCCCTATGTGCGCCGTGGGTTATTGTCAAATAAGTGTTATATTTCATTAAACACTGCTATTGATTAATTGATCTCTTGTTAAACGAAAAGCCTCTAGGCTTGTTAGTATGAACTTTATCATCGCTATCTTTTCGAATTTCGGCGTTTTTAGCTCCTTTTTCAGGCGACTAACTAAGGTGAGTTATGTTCATTTATGTAAGATATGTAATTTTACTATTAAAAAACAAGTACTTATCTTAATAATTGATTTTTCTGTGACGGATAATCAAAAACTAGAAAATTGCGAAATAGCCCTAGTGATGTTCTACATCTATTCCTTGGGACACCTGTATAATTTTTCTATACGTACAGAAGCCTCATAAAGAAATAGATCAAGTGAAATGATTTTTTGTGTGTGTTTGAATGAGTCGCTGAATAGTTTAGATCACAATTTGACCCGGTAGGCGGTGCTGCAATCGAGGGGGCAACGTCAGTTTTTACTCATTACTTGTAAAGACTCAATTAAAAAAAGTTTCGATGTAATCAATACATTTTGTTCTCACAACTAATTCAATCTGTGAAAACCCGTCGAAGAGCAGATGCAATCTATAATCTAAGATCACAAATTTGTTGTTTGTTTGTCCGCTCTTTTTCCCGCTCTTTTTCCGTTGTATCAATAACGTTACCATAGCAACGCGTTAACCGCAAGTAGTTCGTTTACCGGACGCTAGATGGCGCTAACGGAAAAATTTAAAGAATTTTGTCCACCCGTGCGAAGCCGGGGCGGGCCGCTAGTTCTGTTTAATAATATTGAAATAAAAAACTTTTACGACTTCCACATGTAAGTAGCTCACATGTCAGTTTTGAGTGCGACGAAACTCCAAGGTCCCAGGTGTGATACCCGGCCGGATTAATGTAGAAAAATAACTTTTCTTTATTTGCTGGAGTCTGGGAATTGGGTAAACTTCGTTTTTTTCTGAATTCGTGTAATGGAAATAAGTTACTTGGATTCAGAATAATGTATGTGATGTCAAATATTTATTTCATAAAATTTATTAAAAAAATAATATATGAAAGCGGTTATTTAATGACGCTTTATATAATTAATACATTACTATAATCCTGTTAACTACATGAAAACTTTTTGGCGGGAGCGGGAAGCGTCACGTTGATGGATTATAAATCACGTAAGTGTTTGTGAACATACAAGAGTGTTGGCAACTGTAACAAAGCAGCGGAAGTTGTCTTTTCCTGCTCTCTCAAGAATTCCACGGGGAGGTTTCAGTAAAACCCTACACATTTACTGAAACCTAGCAAAAAATATATAATTATATAACTGACAATTATACGTACTTGACACTGGCTAAATGCACAAATCGTGCAAGCCATAAATAAAGTAAAAAAGAAGAAAAAACCACATGAGGTAAGTTAAAACTGTGACCTAAGCGCTTGTATTACGAGTTTCTACAATACGCAGTGCAGGCAATAGGACGTCATCAAACAAAGGCGGATGTAGCAAATCGTTTGAGATGTCAGCTTTGAACGAAGCGGACCGGCTTCGAACTTCGCCAATGAACTGTAGGCGTCTACCACCCACTCGTAAACAATAATTGGCTTACCGAGGGTAGTTAGCGCAAAGAGAGTTAACGTCGCATCGTGTTTCACACAAACCTTCAAGTTCAAATACTTTTATATAAGGATAGCGATTCCTCTGCATTTTCTTTTTACTTAAGGATGATAAATCTACAGAGTGTTTAGATATGATTATGGTACTTTAAATAAGAGCAGTTGAAAGACTTCCGGAGTAACAGTTAATTAATTTTATCTATGATTTATATATTGTTTGCATTTTCAAAGGTATCTTAAATGATAAATTTTTCATAGGTTTCTTTGAAACATTCAAAAAATATGACTCGGAAAAAATATGACTTAAAAAACGTATAATTTTTAACGTCTATTTTTTAAGCATATTTCTATTCAATTTATAATTTTATCTATTTCTATGTTAATTATTTTGCTATACTTATATCTACAACTAATAATAAAAACATTTTTTTTTGTTTTAAGTTGAGAATTGAAAGAAGTAATTCGACATTTTTGGGTTAATAGCTGATATAGAGTTGACATAGAGTTGACACAACATCTGCAGCTGACTACATATATATATATATATATATATATATATATATATATATATATATATATATATATATATATATGAATCAACGTAATATCAAAATATAAAATTGATCAAATTAGAAACATTCATACATGACTCTTTGCTTATTTAATTATCATTAATTAATAAAGACAGCTGGTTACGAAAATAAACCATTGTCAATTCCTGCTTCTGGTAACATGAGCTTGTTGGTTAATAAGGATCATAATTGACGGTAATAAATATAATTAACTAGTTAAATCGGCATCTTTGTAATGGTACGTTAAATATAAAAAAGATTTATACTCTTTTGATTTTATTTAATGAAATAATTGTTCATTTATATATATCACAATCACAGTATTGATTAACTCCTAAACTCGTCAAGAGATTTTGATGTTATTTTTCATTTCGCTGAATTTGTTCCAACAAAGGACATAGGATTAGTTTCATTTTTAACACAGCAACGCGTGGCCGAGACAACTAGTATATTTATATAAAGATTGTCGTGGGCGTCCCCAAAACTAATCAAAGGCTAATTATAATATGACTAATAGTTTCGGTAGGCAAAGGAAAAAACATAGATTTTTATTCAAAATTTAAATATTAAAAAGAAAGCTCATTAATTTATTTTCATTTTTTTTCAGTTCAAAAAGGTCTTATATTCTAAAAAGGCTCTCGACAGCGAGCTCATAAGTATCATCTTTGACCCAAAATATTTTGAGACCGAAAACGTTGCTTTCACTTAATAAACAGGATGTTACAAACTTTAATATCAATATTAAAAAAATATCGTAGCAATTATACGTCTACAATTCATAATTGGATAAATATAAGTATCAGCCTAAATATATAACAATTTCAACGGGCAAATGGACATAATTGAATATATTCTGTGTTATTTATCGTTGATTCTTAGTTCAAGTTTTACTACTTACATGAACCTTTATAAAGCGTAGGCAATGAATGTATCTCGCCAGCGTACTATATTAAGCGAAAATAATTTGAACGGGGCCGCTTTTTCCCTGAAGGCGCCCGCCTTAAGCGAATAGTCACAGCAGTGAAGCTTCCCTTTCATAGTCGGAGAGATATAAGGTTGACAATCGCCTACGTTATTTCTAATATAATGTATATATTTATTTCCTATACTGGTACTTTCGTGGATATTTAATGTGAACAAAACACTTTTTTACGAATTGTTAAAAAGCATAATAATCGACAGCAAATCAACCTAGTCATTCATAGTCATATTCAATCGCTGGGAAAAAGGTTAAGCCACAAACAATAGTGGATTCTCCAAAAAGTTCTTAGTAGAATAGACCCTTGGAATGATACCAGGTATAAGATTCATACCAGGTTAATCTTTAGAGCAAGAGGTTAAGAGAAACAGTTTGTCCACCAATTACATTTTTTACTCTTGCTTTAAAGATTAATCTGGTATAAATTCATACCTGGTATCATTTTAAAGGTCACGTATGACTTCGGTCCAAGTTTCATAAATAAGAAGGGGCATTATTTGTTTATTTGACAAACTAGGATTATTAATTATTTTTTGTTTGTTATTATGAGAATATTTACAACTACAAACATTAATAATTATTTTGTTAACCTCGCATTTTACGCGTGGGTCCACGATTATATTAAGTGACATCTAGGTGACCTGACATCTAAGTTACGGGCTACGGTCGTTTCAAGATATAATAACAGATATTTCATTAGATAGTTTTTCCTACTTTTTCACATGAATATTATGGAGTTATAAGAATGAACATTTGTGATATGCCATTGCAAAAAAAAAAGTTCTAAAATATACCTAACTTTTTATTGCAACAATTTAATGCATTTATTGATGGTAAATTGAATTAAATAAAATAAAAATAAATATTTCCTACATTCACACCAATTATCCTAGCCCAAAGTAAGCACTGTAATGCTTGTATTATGGATACTAAGGTAACGGATAGACATACATATATGATACATAGATATGTAATATTCATAGAAATATATATAAACACCCATGACTTGGGTACAAATGCTCATATTCATCATACAAACATCTGCCCCTACCGGGACTCGAACCCAGGACCGTCGATGCGAAAAGCAGGATCGCTACCGTTGCACCAAACGGTCGTCAAATAACTATTACTAACAATAAATAATAAAATAACTTTAGGTAGGTATAACTTTTTGGAATTTATTGGAGTTGAACTCCTTAAGAATTCATTCATATATAGCGCACGGTATGAAAAATAGATGGGTAGTAAAATCAAACGTTAACAAAAAGTGAAGGGTCACATTTCCTCTGTGTAATATACTCGCACATCTTATAACGCTCCCCGCGCCTCAGTCGCAAGTATATATGTATATACATATTACTCTCTCTCTTTCTTTCTCACTATAGCGTTCAGTATACATGTAAAATACATTTTATTAAGATAATCGTTTTTAAGGTTTTTTTTTTTTCATTACATACTGTCTTAACATACACTATGAGTACTATAAATATGGGCGATGCGAACAAGAAACTCTAACGGAGCCTGGCGACGATGGAGCCCCCGGGGCAAGCCTGGGGACTCCCGTCTCCAGAACAATAATTTCGAAAATTATTACGAAACGCCCTACGGCGGTCGCCCAACCGAGCCTGAGGGCGTACCCTATAATAGTCTACAATATTACAAACACAAAAGCTCTCATGATCATATTTTACAACTCTTTATTTTTAACACATCTGCCTTTAAGCTAACTCTGCATTTAATACACACGTAAAAGGATTTTAAAAGAACATAGGTTAGTCCTTTAGTTAATTTTCTTTATTTGACGGTAGCGATCCTGCTGAGTTGAGTTATAAAATGAATAAAGATTTTTTTAATCTGATCGGTAATTCCAGACGTTCAAAAAAACTAATATTTTTATATTTCTTAGTTAGCTGTGATTTAAAATAAATATTTTTTTATTGAACCTACTTAATATTTGAATATATCTTTGATTTAAAAATAAGACATTATTAGTAATTTACACTTCAAAGTAAACTCAACAGCGCATTAACCCATACAAAACTTTCAAATTTCGCCATTAGTCAATTATAAAAATCAACTAGATATCATTTTATTTGTATAAAATTTTCTTGCATGTAATTAAATCAGCACTTCATTAATTCTCCGTATCCGAATCACTCATTTCATAGGATTAATAAACAGTGTTGCCCCATTTATTTCACTTTGAGAATCTCTTAAATATGATTCAATTGTCCACTTAATTTTTGTGATTAGAATTGATTGTTGTTGAGCGAAGCTCTGAAAGAGTGGAGCTCTCTTTTAGGCAACTCACAAATTTCGCTTGTCTCACTCCTGCTACTTAACGGGTTAACCAATTCGAACGAATTTTGGCATGAACATACATGATTATAACCTGACGGACATAGGCTATGTAAAAAAAATATAGACTTTACCATGGAGGAATAATCACCGAAAGAAAAAATCTAAAGCTGATCACAGCCAAACCGCTAATACTACATTGATGAAATTTGGAGCCAAATCTCACATCGTAGTCGTGACTAATGTGCAAAAAAAGTTTTGAAATCGGACATACCCTTGAGGAATAATCACTCTTCAAAAATCTTATTGCTTCGCTCAGTATTTGCAAACAGCAGCATGTATTGCATACCTAGTTTAATTTTACAAATTTACTTAAGTAATGCAAGCTCGAAGACTGAGCAGTGCACCTCCAGTATGAAAAATAGGACCAGAAGATGACCAGGGAAAGAAACTCGCTCAGAAGAACGATCTTCCCGAATTATTAAAATAAAACACTTTAGATCGTTTTGTATTAAATTTACTATCTCAAATCTGTTTCAGTTACCGAAACTCTTTGCTGCAACGATATGAGTAAATGTAACGTATTATACTCGTACTATAACACATTCTGAAGCATTAACGCAGTAGGGGAAGAAAAATGTACTCTTTCAAACACATTGAACGAGCGTTTTTTTTTATATTATCATACTCCACCTGCTTGGGAATAACGTGCAAGACAATTAAGAACGGACAGAAAGTGCGTGTTTATTGTCATATAATAAGGTAGGTTAAGTGCATGGAATTTCATTACTTTCCCGCTGGTATTTTAATTATAAAAACTATATATAAAAACTCAAGTGAAACACAAAAAATAGTTTTTATTTTGAAATTCAGAGGTTATATAGGCTGTGTTGTTATAGCATCGTTATATCTGCATTGTTTATTGTTTATCTACACTATAATATTATAAAGAGGAATGAATTGTATTTTTGTATGTTTGCAATGAATAAACTCAAAAACTACTTAGCCGATTTTAAAAATTCTTTCACCATTGGAAAGCTACATTCACGCTGAGTAACATAGGCTACATTTTATGCTAGAAAAAATTTTGTCCATCCGTACAAAGCCGGGACGGGCCGCTAGTATTTAATAAAAAAAATTAGCAATTACGGATTTTTCATTTTATATCCTTTTTGTTACTGTAGTATATAATTAAAAAAAAACTTAAATTATTTAAATTATTTCTTTGATTTACCTCATAAGTGTAATAAAAATACTATAATTATATCACACTAAAGAAAGTGCTATACACGATCTCGGATGCCTTTAAACAAAAACCTCATCAGTAAGTGTTCATTTTCTGCCTTCAGTGAACTATCTTCTTCTTTATACAAAATAGAAAATATAAAGGGCGAAAAGAGTTATAAAAATCAAGTTATTAATTACCCTACAGCTGGTCTTACGTTAACAAGAACGTAGGTAGGACTTTCCACCAAGCGGATTCATTGCACATTATTAGTGCTGACAACTACAGATGTTACAAGGACCTGACTACCGAAACATAAACTCTTCCGAAACATAAAAGAGTATAATTAAAAATTGGTTTCCCACCTGGAGTGCGATCTTTACCAAATTCAACTACATTTCACTTTTCTAAACCCGCTAGTTTCGTTCATTCATTTTTTTGTTTGATTTTGTTTAATTAATATTATACGATGCTTAATCAAATTATTGCTGTTAGATTTTGTGTTTGTGTGTTTGAATATAAGTTTCATATAAACTCCGAAGCGACGCAATGTATTTCAAGGAAATTTTTTAGAAGAGTTTTTCTTCGAAAATATATTTAAGTTTATCTTTAACTTATTAACTTTAAGAAGCACAACTTAAAATGAATCAATAACATTATTTAACTGTATAGCGTATTAGAAGCACACCTACACAACACAGTTAAGGCAAACCCGAAACAGAGGTAAGAGGTTTTATAATTAATTTTTAAATTAAGACTATTTATAATTTTTGAAATCCAAAAGAGCGCTCTGATCCACTGACAACAAGACAATTATAAATATAAAGTTCTTCATACCGTAGCAGTACAGCAATAGTAGAAAATAAATATTTTGTCAAATTCGTTAAAGATACAATTTCATTTTAACTTTTAATTTTTATTCACCACATCAAAAAACTTAAGATAGGTTTGATATTTTTGCATTGTATAGTACAAACACGTACCTGAATTATTCGTGAGTTTTATTTTTATTGATTTAAAGTAATTGTATTGTTTTGACACATATTATATTTAAATTCTAAATTTTATTGCCTTCTCAGTAATAACGTCGATATAACTTCCAACTTAAAAAAAAAAATAACATAACAAAACGATTATCTTGTCAATGTTATGTTACAATACGTTACAATGCAATATTAAATGATGAATAATTTAAAAATTACGTTACGTACGTCAACATAAGACATATTTTGTTAAATCCGATCCGTTACATGTTATATTATCGAGTACCACAGCTTTTTTACCGTATTACATTATCTAGCATAAATAGTTTGTTTCTACCAAAGCACAGAAGAAAGAATAGTCATGAATAGCTATCTGGACTTCTAACCAAAACATTACCTAACTTCTGACAAGAAACTCGATAATTTTAATGTATTCTTTATGAAAAAAACCTTTCATAAGAAATTAAATGGAGATATCATATAAATAAATCATATAAATAATACTAAGTGTAACAATATTTTTAAAATCGAAGAAAATTAACTAGAAAGATCTCAAAAATTAAAATAACCGCATAGTTTAGATCTAACAGAAAATAGCTATTCGAGGTTTATGTCCGACAATAAATGCAGTTAACAATGTAATTATTAAATATATAAAAAATATTGCTACTTACCTTTTTATTTTCAAAACGAAGTGAAATAAATGTACGCGGATGTTTTCACAGGACACAACCGGCGCGACGGACGCGGATAATCCGACTTGCGGTTCGTATTTCGTAGTGTTCTGACGATGTCGTAGGGAGAGAGGCGGGCGGCGTACAGAGACCAGAATCTCTCCCGACTGAACCAAATGTAAGCCGCATTTCTGACTACCTTGTCACACCTAAAGCGCCAACAGGGTGGGTTGACATGTGGTCTATTTATGTCTATTACAAGCTATTCGAATACAAATGAATATAATCACGATTCTTATATTAAAACTTTTCTTTGTGGACATATATTTTATTTTTTTAGCAAGCGAAATTATGAAAATTATAGAAAATTCGCTGCAGATTTTTCTCTTATCTGTATTGATGGAGATTTAAAAAAATTTACGATGTTAGTTGTGTTTTAGTTTATGGAAACCAATTCAGTATTGAGTGTGCTACTAATCTTAAATGTTAAAACTAATAAAACACTTATTACGATGTTCTCTGTCATTGGTCAAATCAAAGACTGATCCTAGTTTTTAATTCAATACAAAAAAGTAAACGAAATCTAGGAACTCTCTAAAAATTTCTTTCCTTTTTTAAATTTAAATATTTGAAAAACCAAAAGGCAACCTCATATTGCCCTTTAGCATTTATATAACCTAAATCTTCTTCTGAAATATGTTTTCAGATATTCATGGGACTTTGCCAAATGTGAGAATCTTAAAATCGAACTAATATGGATAAAAAAATTATTAAATCTTTTTGAAGATCGCTCCACCAGCTTATATATAAAGTTTTATGCGTCTAAACCGTTTTACGAAATAGTGTTACCGCATCTTTCAGTGTTTTTTTTTACTTCAGTAAATAAATGAAATCACGTGGTGCCAGATGAGGAATGTCTGCGTACAGAAAGTCCCTGGTTTTGAACACTGAGTGAGCGAACGCATTGTCGTATTCAAGCAGTAACTCGCAGAGCCCGACATTCGGTCGCTTGATCTCATTGCAGTGAAAACTTCTGGCAGGCGTTTCGTGGTATAGCATTTCTATCGGACATCCAGACTCACTGCGGGCTACTACCCTTTCTTGGTTGCTATTCCTACCTGTCGCACCAAGCGTTTCTCAACATTTTTTATAAAGCGTACAGCAAAGGAGTGGAAATCCCTCCCTGCGTCTGTATTTCCGAGTATAGTCCCCGGCAAAAAAGTTGAACATGATTTTGAAATCACGTGACATGCGCAGTAGTGAATAATGTACCTAAACTGGCTACTGCGCATGACACGTGATTTTAAAATCATGTTCAACTTATATGCCGGGGATTATATTTATAACCCGTCAGTTTTCAAGACCAGGGTACAAGTTGCGGCACGTAACTCTAGCGCTAAACGAAAAGTGGAGGGGATAGCTGTGCATGGGTACTGTCGCGCACGCAATACAAATTAGTAGTCTAATTAGGTACTTAACTAATAATAGCAAAATAATGTTTATTACATTATTTTAATGTAATATCAAATAGTTAGTCTAGCGGTGAACAAAATGTGGAGGTTAGCTGCTATTTGTGTACTTTACTGTACGCACGCAAATATTACTTTAATAAATATTAGGTTAGTTAGTTAATGTTGAAGTGTGCCAGAGTTCTGTTGTCTAATAAAAAAATATTTATGTTCTCAAATATAGGTAGATCTGTATGTAATATAAAAAATTAAACTCAAAAAAAACAGTATATTAACTAACAAACACAACAAACAAATCATCTAAACAAACAACCAAAAAACAACAACAAAAATTAACAATGACAACAAAACAATTTAGAACGCGACTGTACACTAGAAGTGCGCGGGGCGTCGTATCAACGCACGCCCGCCTTTCACCCCTGTATCCCCCAGGACATCTTTTGTGCCGCGATTTGTAAATAGGTATATTCTGGATTAGCTCGTTCCATCGTGGATTCTGTCTTGGCCCCAAAGCTTGATTGGGATCAAGAGTGAAACCATTCTAAATAAATAAAAAAACATATGCTGTTTAATTTTGTAATGAGATCGCCACCAAATACCCCATCAGAGTGAAAACCAGAGATAAAAATTTCCTTGCACCTCGAATGCTTGACTTTGGCAGGCGTTGGTTCGTTTTGAAACATCCAAACAGTCGACTCACGCTTTGTTTCTGGATCGTATTGATAAATGTGCCGAGACATATCTGCTTCAAATTTATTAATCATGTCACGAAAATATTCCACACAGGTACACTTCTGAGCTTCCATGAATTTGTGCGGTACCCAGCGCTAGAAATCTGTGTATAAAATATGTTTTAAAAGTATCTTGTAGTCAACATCTTTTTAATCTTTACAACTGTACATCTCTGAGCAGGAAATATTTATCACAGTACATCATTGGAGCGGAGCGAAGCGAAGCTCCCATGGATCAGCTTCAATGGCGCAATGTCTGTTACGCCATAATTTCTAGTGTTCTTAACCGATTTTAATATTTTTTATGGTGAATCAAATCAACAGGTTTAGGACCAGATGGTGACGGAGACCGAATATTGAAATTCGCAAAATTTTTTTTTTCTTTTTTAGGTATTACGTTGCGCTCCAATATATGGTGCTAGCGTAGCTTTATGCTTAGCGACTGCATCACCTAGTACAATATTCTTTCCTATAATATGTGATTGTTTCGATCGTTTCCTTGGTTGCTGTACCCTCATAGCTATTGGCTAAATGTTACTCAAAAATGTTGATGGCGTTTCTTCTACCAGATTGATTTACTTCTCCTTCAAGATAATATGGATCGATGCTCTTTTCTGCAGCTTACCTCTCTTTATAAGGTTTTTTGTAGAATACCATATTTTAAGCAGCCTCCTAAATTGATATAATTCTTATGAGTACTGTTTCAATTGCATTTTGCGAATGTATTGCTTAGGCTTCTGAAACATCTAAAAACTGGTCTTTAATATGTAGATTTATCTTAAAAAAAAACGTGGCCATCTTACCTATAAAATATGGCTAAAAGAGATGGCCCACATATTTTTCTAGAACAATTGACAATCGAAACTGTTGTTGAAGTTATATTATAACCGAGAATATGTATTTCAAAAAATCCACATATGTTAACAACTTCAGCATTAACTGCTGAAGAAAACACACTTTTGTTTCTTATTGTGTTTTTTGATTACTTAGAGCTCCTAAATTCTTGTACACTTCATCCTCCTCCACGTCGTCCACCACCTCCTCGATTGACTGCTTTCCACCTATTCATTAATACACTGTCATCTCATGTATTTTTTTGGAAATATTTCGATTGACCATCTCTCTTCTATGGCCATCTACCCTAGAATTACCCTACCTATATCTATATATATATCTATAGCTAATAAGAGGCTATTATCGATGTCCAACAAAATAATATAAACTGACAAAGAAATAAAAGAAAACGAACTGCATAGTCATTAGATTTTTTTTTAATAGAAATATACTAGATAAAGTCGACTCGGCCAACAATTGAATTCTCAGGTAGGAGTTGAACCTCGAACCTTTAGAAGTCCGGTCCTATACTCTCCCAATTAAGCTACCCCTTGTGAACACCCGTCGAATTTTTTTGTATTACCTTTCTAATTTTACGCTGTTCTAGGTCAGCGTTGTCTCCTCAATCAGAGGATGATCCCCCGTATTTGAAGAAAAAAAAATTTTTAGAAATGTTTGGGCAATCTATTAAGAACAATTTAGTTTTTATAATTTCATATAGTTTTTGGGATGAGAATTCACTTGTGAGCCGAGTTGATTTTTTTTAGTATTTTTCTATTTAAATATTTTTTTATAAAATAGCATTGAAAAAATGCAAAAAATACATAAAATGCATAGTCATATTTTAACTTTCTTATCGAGAGAATCGATACGTTTTGAAATCTCAGCGTCTTTCAGGAAATGAAATATTGAAAATATCCACGGATTGAATTCACTAGTCGTTAGCATGCCTGCGGGGATTCACCGTATGCTATTAATCAGCTTATTGACAAATATCGTGCCCCTGAAAGGTAATTATGAACTATTTGACATTAAATACGTGACAAATTCAGGTAAAATTTAACGAATTAAAGAGGCTGAATTATCGATAGAAATATCATTTAATTGCTGCAACCTTGCATTTAAATTAATATTATTTACCTGCCATTTAATACCACCGATGATACTAGAGGGTTTTGGCGGATGTAGGGGTCCACACGTGACACATCTCTAACTAAAGTTTTTATTTAACTAATTATACTATTTGTATTTGTTCTATTTTATTGTTATGTCAATTAAAAATATGCTATATCTGTTTACGGCAAAAAAATTATCCATAACCTCCTTCATCGAGGTCAAGATAGGTTTGTTAATTATATTTATCCTTACATCACAAAAAAACATAAACATATGTCGATTAAACAATTTCTTTTAAGTAAAGAAATATAAATTTTATTTAGAGCAATATATTTTTTAATACCTTTATTTCTAGACACTTCTGTGAGTGGACTTGACCTAACTGACTTAGGCATCCGGTAAGGTTAGGGTAAACTTAAGGTAGACTTGGGTAAACTTCAGTTTACCTGTAAGACATTGATTTAAAAGTACACATGGAGATAAATCAAAATTCATTCATTCATGTATCCAGATGCAAAAATATAATCGATTGCTTAAGGAGCAAGGTACGTTAAACCATTGGTCCCGGCTGTGGCAATCGACAAAATCTGTTATAAAATTATTATATTCATGGAAAGTGTAGATTCAATTTTGAAGTGAAAACTTCTGTAGCGTCGTTGTGATTTGAAAGTCGATGAAACGAAAAAGCGACAGCAAAAAGAGACAGGCACATAAGTTCATAAAATTTAACGTAGGAGAAAATGAGATAGGAAGCATTATGTACCTGTATTAATACGAGTTTGTGAGAGCATGCGTAGTACAAAGCTTGAGAGAAACAATAAAACCGTGGTATTTTGTATACGTGAACGAATTATTTTTGAAGGTTTCACTTCTACCACGTGTGAGTTGCACACATTTTTTTTATTTATTTGTATAATATTTAAGAGTTTGTAAGTTTGGGTGTGGGATCGGGATGTAATATATCATCCGATTTAAATGAAATCTTTCACCATTATTTATAATGGACATTCAGGATTGGCATTGGATATCTGTAGTACATTTTTTGTCGAAAGTTATTGATGAACTCTGTGAAAATAACCGTAAGCACTTAAACGATCAAGGATTGTGATCACCAGAGGAGGCTATCGAAGAATATGATATCTCATGTCCTGGGTCAATACAGACGAGTGGAATAAATATTTTCAATATTTGCTCTTCCTGTGAAAAAGTGCACTTACGCAAACGGAGACTATTTTAAGATATAATAAATTTATTTCATACCATTTTATGGAAGATCGTTTTCTTAGCAATAGATAGACTAAATTAATGTTAAATTATTATAATAGAAAAATACTAGAAAAAATCGACTCGGGTCACAAGTGAATCTCAGGCGGGAATCGAACCCGCAATCTTTGGAAATCCGGTCCAATGCTCTCCCAATTGAGCTACCGAGCCTTGCGAACACTCGTCGAAATTTTCTAGTACATTCCTGATTTTACGCTATAGGCCAGCGTTGTTTCATCAATGAGAGGAACATCCTCTCGTATTCGAAAGAAACATTTTTACAAATGTTTGGTTAATCGATTAAGATGAAACAGCCATGTTAGATTTATATTTTTTATATATTTTATGCATTTTAATGCGATCTTATAAGATAAATTATTATAATAGAAAAATACTAGAAAAAATCGACTCGGGTCACAAGTGAATCTCAGGCGGGAATCGAACCCGCAACCTTTGGAAATCCGGTCCAATGCTCTCCCAATTGAGCTACCGAGCCTTGCGAACACTCGTCGAAATTTTCTAGTACATTCCTGATTTTACGCTATAGGCCAGCGTTGTTTCATCAATGAGAGGAACATCCTCTCGTATTCGAAAGAAACATTTTTACAAATGTTTGGTCAATCGATTAAGATGAAACAGCCATGTTAGATCTATATTTTTTATATATTTTATGCATTTTCAATGCGATCTTATAAGATAAATTATTATAATAGAAAAATACTAGAAAAAATCGACTCGGGTCACAAGTGAATCTCAGGCGGGAATCGAACCCGCAACCTTTGGAAATACGGTCCAATGCTCTCCCAATTGAGCTTATGAGCAATTGAGATTAAATTATTATAATTTTTCTATTATAATAATTTATCTTATAAGATCACATTGAAAATGCATAAAATATATAAAAAAATATAAATCTAACATGGCTGTTTCATCTTAATCGATTGACCAAACATTTGTAAAAATGTTTCTTTCGAATACGAGAGGATGTTCCTCTCATTGATGAAACAACGCTGGCCTATAGCGTAAAATCAGGAATGTACTAGAAAATTTCGACGAGTGTTCGCAAGGCTCGGTAGCTCAATTGGGAGAGCATTGGACCGTATTTCCAAAGGTTGCGGGTTCGATTCCCGCCTGAGATTCACTTGTGACCCGAGTCGATTTTTTCTAGTATTTTTCTATTATAATAATTTATCTTATAAGATCGCATTGAAAATGCATAAAATATATAAAAAAATATAAATCTAAATTAATGTTATAAAAACAACAAAAGACATCTGAAATCACAGCAACACATCATCAATATCCGCATACCGGCCCGCGCCTGGCGTAGCGCTGTAACATTTCCAACTACGCTTACTAATAACTTATTATTAAAAAGGTTCTTTAATTAAGGATTCATATGTTTCAGAAATCCCGGCTGATACTTATACAAGTTGAATTTTTCTTGTAATAAGAAATCATTATGATTTTAATTTCAGAAATATGATTAAAATTACCATACATTTAATGGATGGAGCACGTTTAAACGAAAACATTTAAAAACGTTTCAACAATATAAACTCTGTTAATTATAATTAATCTTCAATTTAATTAATACAATGCTTAGCTCGAAAAATTCGATACATGACGTTAAAAGTCTAGTGCAGAATTTTAAAACCATGAATGAACTACAGAAACATCTATTATAAATTATCGGTTTTTGCTTTTCTTTTGTTAAATTTATCAAAAAGAACCGATGCAATCTGATAATTTCGATAATATTATATCTGCCTATTTGATTTTTTGTAACCGTTATGTGTGTCCAATTTTCTACGTGTGATTCCAGTTAATGAACTACTCTACTGCTAAATAAAAACCTACCCCAAAAAAGAGGGGGGTTTACAATGAGCTCCACACTTTGGTCGGGTTGAAAATCGCAGTAAATGACCATAACTTGGAAAAATCTGCTGCTAATTTTTTGGTATACAAATGGTGTTAGGTGATTATCTCCATTACTCGCCTTTTCGACATCCTTGAGTGTAAGGGTTGTTGCTATCCTACTCTGGCAGACATCTCACGGTACAATTTTTCCAAATAACTTCCATGCAATTATCGGAGAGCTATCAGAGTTTATTAACTTAATTACAAAAAATACAGCACAAACTGATGGTATTAAAGATTTGTCCAATATACAGTCTGTTCATCTTAACTTGTCCTATTTGGTAAACAATCTTGGCACTCCTTTTTATTGAAAATGCAGCATTAAAAATCAACTGATCAACTAGATTCAATAGGTTTCAGTCTATAATAACGATTTATTGTAATAGATTATTAACAATGTTATTATTTTATTTTTAAATGGGTGATTTTTTAAAAAGGTGTGCCAAGATTGTTTACCAAATGGAACAAGTTAGAATGAACAGACTTTAGACCGGCCAGAGAATCGTGGAACCGACGAAAAACGACAGACAACCAGTGCTAACAACTCATCCATAAGTAATTTAATAAATATTGATTTTGTTGCACTATATTAAAACATAGCACTATATTAATATATATTAAAATAATTAGAATAATCAACGACATATAGTAACACTAAACAACGTATATTAGATAATTCGCAGTATAGTGTTTTCACCACTAGGCCACGGAGGTCATCGCAATAAATAACAATTGATAAACTCACGATTACAGCACTGAAAATCATTAAATATGCTAGTTGCTTTTAAACTGCGTAGTTGAAGACATGTTTTAATTATAAGGATTGTTCTGACCTTACTGATAAAAAATATTGGATAAACCAATGATCTCATGTGTTGTGTAAGTGTGAAATACTTACCTACTAAACATAGTGTAAGGTCAAGGTTTAAAAAAATATTAATGAAATGTAATTTGAAAAGATTTAAAGAATTAAGAAGACCTTTTTGCTATATATGCCTTTTTCTTTATTACACATTACCACTACTTTTTAAGATGTAATAAACTCAATTCGATTCAACCTTTGTATATATAAAATACGCCCTTTTTACAGCTTTCCGTAGTGTTTCAAATGCCTATACACCTACATATATATATGTATACACTAAAACTGATTCAAGCTGAATAAGTATGATTTCTTACTCCATAATTCTTGCTGTAAAAAAAAGAATTTATCATGACCTTTGTCCATTAATTGGATATTGACCGTCGCTGATAACGTGACTAACTTTTATCGCCTATTAGATATACACAGAATTAGAATCTAACCGTCTTTCAGTTACATCCTACAATATTGTTTTTAATTTAAGCTTATGATTTGTCATTTGACCAATCCATTGATGAGAATCACCTGGTGAAAGTTCTTGCACCATTACTAACTACCCTAAAAGTGTTTGCGACCACAACGAGTATTATCAGAAGCTGTTAGACCGTACAAGTGCACTTAGTGCACTATATTTTTTCGGAAGTAACCTACATATTATTGTTTTTATAAATAAAAGCTAATGGTTAATATGACGTCTGATATGATATCTGTTGATAACTGATTTAACCTCTACTGATTACATTGCAATAAAGTTGTTAACAACATATTAAAGTTTAAATACAAAGTTGTAGAGTGTTTATTTCTTTTTATGTCACAACTAGCGGCCCGTCCCGGCTTCGCACGGGTGGACAAAACTCTTTAAATTTTTTCTAGCATTTAAATATAGCCTATGTTACTCAGCGTGAATGTAGCTTTCCAATGGTGAAAGAATTTTTGAAATCGGCTCAGTAGTTTTTGAGTTTATTCATTGCAAACATACAAAAATACAAACATACAAATCCTTCCTTTTTATAATATTAGTGTAGATTAGTAAAACAATATCGCTCGCCCAAATACTAAATAATAAATTCACTACGATTGACAGCAGACAGCATACTTATATCTTGTTGTAGAGAAAGCACTGCCCCTTTTGATGTTCTGTTTTTTTCATTTTACCATTTTTGAGAAACTTCCACGGTCCAATAAAAGCAAATTTGTGGTTACGATATCTGACCAGAGGCAAGAGACGAAATTTCTCTTTGTTAGAGTTAACGAAGAATAGACACCGTTGACAGTAAATGTACATACTATAGGACACCCGTTAAGGTAATGTCACGTAAACATGTGTCTTACTTTCTTTACGATAATATATTAATAAATTAGGTGTACGTGGTTAATAATATAAGTTAATAATATAATCAATTAGTGTTTATGATTGACGTAAGCACGCGACATATATATTTAACATACGTTCAAGTTCTAAATCAGAATCAGCATTCGTCACTTTAAAAGATTGCCACTTTACTAAAGGTTCTGTTGTTTTTTTAAGCCACATTACTCTTCGTTTACTATGGAATGGTCTAATTCTGTAACATTTCTTCCCCTTGATATCGTATTACTATTATACAATTTTTTTAATTTTTTTTATTGTGAATAATTATAAATAAATGATGCGATTTAGGATGTGACGCTCTTGCCTAGAAGACACATATAATAACTCGTGAATTGAAGACCCCTAAATTATATTTTATGTTTATGTATTTCAATGCAATGCAGATCGTCACTGGGCCAAAAGTGCCGGGACCAATTTCAAATAGGGGCATATATTTGTGTGATAAGAATAAGCATTTTGTTCCCGAGTCATGGCGGTCCATATAATTATTTATGTATTCTAAAGGTTATTTAATAGTACATGATCTGCTTAGTATTAACCTAGAAATTTTTGCGTTTCATTTTAAACAAAACAACATGGGAACGGGTTTTGGTTGAAGTTCGTTTCCGTATAGTTTTATTTCTTGGTTTACTCAATATCATCAGCCTATTAACGTTCCCAGGGTACAACTATTCCATATGGTTGAAAACATTATAGAGAAAACGAGTCATAACCTATAATGTAGGTCAAATAAACGATGCTAAGCTAAAATACAGAAGCAGGGTACAAAAGCTCTTGAACCCAAAGGTATAACTTTTCTTCCGAATATCATCCGTAACCTGTGGTGTTCGGTTGAGTAGAACCACCAAAGCTTCACTAAAGGTGTCAAAACAACTAATGATACTAAAAGCAATCATCATACACTTCCCATAAACCACAATATGGGCGGTAGCATTTTCCGGATTCTGTAATCCGCCGCCGCGGGTTCCGGATCCGGAAAAAAACCGGATCCTGATCTTTTAATGCGTCAAGCGTGGAAATGATGGTCGAACTCTCTTTTCCTTTTTGGGGGGGGGAGGCTACCGTCCAGCAGTTTAACTTACCTTCGCAAAACCTGCAACTGACGCAGTTCCTCCGGAAATACACGTGTAGTATTTGATAAAGGTAAAAATTTATGTATTTGCATATATTTGTCATTTGTGTGTGCATTTATTTGTGGGCGGGCGGTGCATTTCTTTGTGTGAGGGATATTTTGATGTTATAATTCGATCCTTCTTCTGCTAAGTGATGCCTGATTCTATCGAATAATATTTTCGATGGGCGACCCTTGCGAATGTATTTTAACCTCGTCATCAACTCTGCTGCACCATCTAACTCCCCTCATATCTGCTCTTGCATTTATAATGTCAGCTTTTAAACACACGCTTTGAAACATACAATAAAAAGGAGTATTCAGTTCACCTTTCTCTTACTTTTTCGTTATATTATTCTGATATTATGGTGGAGTTAGACGGGTCGGAAACTCAAATAAAATAGTAATTTCGATTTTCATTCGGAAATTTCTGTGAAGTCACAATGGAAGCCAAAAATCAACAACGTAAAAATGTTATTCATTTTTCAGATCCATCGATGCTCATAAAAGTCTGCAATTTTAATTCCTTCCTAATGGAAATCATTTAGTTTTGTAAGCATATCCAATATCAATACGCAAAGTCAACAAACAACTCTGTATTTGCGAAGTGTTTAATAAACAAGTAATTAAGTTTTAATATAACATGGGATACGAAATAAAAACAAATGTATAATAAGAAATTATATTATATATGTTGATCAAATAATAACAATACTATGTCAGAATTAAATGTACAATAATACCTATCATATAAGGGTCCATTTTTCAATTTTTGGAGAAAACTTAACATTATAAGTTTTGCGTACTTAAACTTATCAAATAAATAAGGGCACAAAAACAATTGACAGTAATTTTTTAATTTGTAAATATAAGGGTGAGTACATACTATAAAATATATAAAAAAAACTTTTATTGTATATAACATTCGCATATCTAATGTATGTATGATGAAATATAACAATAATATATGATATTATAAGTTTAGTATGTTTACAAAACATTGCTGAAAATATTAATGGTAGTGTTATATAACTTTACAAATTTTTTAAAACCTATAATATATCAACATCATGAAAAATAAGCCCTTACAAATGTAACGATTAATATTTTAAATAAATAAGATTTTAAGCCGTAAATACTAAATGAGGTTGAAACTTATTAAGTGATAATGATAACATAAGTACTTCGAATACTGCGTCGGCAGATCAACTCTGAAACAAAGAAAATACATCATGTACAGCAATAATCAACTAATCTATACTACTAAGTAAATCTGTAGATTCTGTCTGTACATTTATCTTTTTGGATGTTTTATAACATTAATATTCGTGTAATGACACACCGATACTAATTCTACTATTTTTTTTAATTTTGTCTGTATGTCCTTCTATAACTCAAGAACAGGTTGACGGATTTCGATGAAATTTGATTTGTGATAAGAACATGTGATCCCGCAAATGATAGGCTATATGTTATAGCTAACTAATATATAGAAGTGAGGTTATTTGTTACAATTTTATGCCTTAACTACTCAATCGATCTACATGAAATTTTGCATACACTTTGCCGGTAATCTGACGACCGTTTGGTGCAACGGTAGCGATCCTGCCTTTCGCACCGACGGTTCTGGGTTCGAATCCCGGAAGGTGCAGATGTTTGTATGATGAATACGAACATTTGTACCTGATTCATGGGTGTTTATATATATTTTTCTGTGAATATCACTTATCTATGTATCACATATGTATGTCTATCCGTTAGCCTAGTATCCATAACACAAGCTTTATAGTGCTTACTTTGGGCTAGGCTAATTGGTGTGAATGTATGAAATATTTATTTATTTTATTTTATTTATTAATCTACATTAACACGAGTTAAGCCGCGAGTAAAAGCTAGTATAATATAATAATATTAGACAGCACAAAAAACACGGTAACACAACACCCAGACCCGAACCAATATAAAGTTCGTTTTACATTGATCCGGTCGGGCATCGAACCCGGGACCTTGGTGGTGCTACCATAAAAACGTACATGTTAAGCCACTCGACGTCGTCTGTACACTTTTTTTCCATTTCAATTTGCTTTGGTACTTTATGCTAAGTCATATACATTTACGAGTATTATCTCTTCACATAACTACCATAAGACAATCATAATTTCAATTTGTGTCATTAAATTTAACTGTGTATAATTAATACATTTATTTCAATTAATTGTTATTAATTAATATATTTATATTCTTTTTTATTTTACAGAAATGAAACATTGTAGCTTTTTATATTTATAGAAAAATAATTAAGTGCATCACTAATCCGGTGTGTTTTTTTTTAAATGCGTTTTTTTAATTATATTTCTTTATATGCCTAGCAATCAATCTCACAAAACTTCGTAACTAAGAAGTGTTATTATGTTAAGAACTAAAAAAAATGTTTACGAAATCGTACAGATTATATCAATACCAATCGGCAGTTTTCTACATACATAGACAAAAATCAACTTTAACACGAAGTATTTGCATTAGATTACAAACTACGAATTAAAAAGAAAAGATAATTTTAATTACCAAATAAAAAATCATCTATTAGATGTATCGTTTATCTGCTAAACGCTAATTTATCACTTAAGCAATCATTAATTTCATACTATAAAGATAGCGTTATCTTTCAAAAGAATTGAAAGTTTTCTGTTTTGGGGTTGGTGTAGGCATTTTATTTTCAACAGTTTTTCCTAAAATTTTTATTATTAAAATTAGCAAGAAATAAAACCTTTTTTTTTTTAGAAAACTCACAATAAAACCTTTGATTATTGTGATGGTGATTTTAACTAATTATTAATTTTATGAAAAAAAATGTAACAAGAGAAATACTGCCCGAAGAATAAACTATTTAAAAAAATAGAAGAAACTACTCACATAGCAGCACTCGATGCCAAGATGTCTCTGCCGAGGGCAGAGGACTGCTGACATGGTCACCAAGTTAGAGGGATCGCAGTCTTCAACCCTCACGCATATACCACCCTGCTTCACGCACGGCTCCTCCAGTGAGACCAGCGATACCACTGTCATATTATATTGAGAACCTTAAAACAACATCATTAGGTTAATCGTATAAGCATCTATCCGTAAACCAACACTTTATAGGCTCAATATGTAAAAGTACTGGGATTAGAAAAAACGTCTACCGCCTATACATATTTTATTTATTAAAAATTACAAAGAAACTTAGCATTATATTTAGTTCATAGCAGTGTGACATTAATCAGTATTACTTTGACCGTACATTGGAACTCATCTCCTGACGCTGACCATAAGGACAATATAAACAAGTCGACATAAATATTACAACTCAATTTTATATTGACAGTATAAAATTGAGTTTATTTTCAAAGGGATTTCCCAATTTTTTGTGTAGGCCATAAAGTGGTAACTGCCCTAAATAGTAAAACATAAATCTATCATTTGGTCGCAGGAAAAATCGGTTATTATAGGTGAACCGCTTAAATAAGTCTTCACCCGTGACCTCCTTGCGTCTATGACACCGCATTCCACCTCTTTGCGTATATTTGCTTTATGGCAAGGAATGTCACCCTTTTAAATATGGAATATTCTAGAAGGCTAGACGAACATAAGACAATCACCAGTAGTATCAGAGAGTGTAACATGAGTCGTTGTAATGAGAGTTCAGTAATAGAATAAATGGTTTGAATTAACGTCCAAGTTCCCAAAGATCCCGGAGCGCGCGTAGGGCGCTACAGTACCCCCTGTACCTCAATATCATTCGGCGACAAAGGAGTTCGAGTAAGCAGCGGTCGTCAGGCACGCATAGTACGCCTTTTCCCTTTTCAATACCCCCATTTGTCGCCGTACCCCCGCGTCCCTGTACCGCGCTGGCGATGACTCATTTAAGCGATCGATCTATAATCACAGGTTAATTTATCTCTGATTGACACCCCAATTTCATCAATCAACTAGTAGTGCCTAAATAAGTGTAAAAAGTGTATGATTAAAAACAATAGCTATGTGTTTGTTAACAGACCAAACAAAACTTTCAGGGACCAAAGAGAAGATGTCCTGAAAAAAAAGGCCAGGTCAGAATAAAAGGCTGATGAAAGTTGAAGAAGTGAGAGATGTATGTCAGGATCTTGGTAAGTGGAAATCTGTGTTCTGTGCCTACCCCTAGGGAAAGGCGTGATTGTCAGGCTAGCGGCCCGTCCCGGCTTCGCACGAGTGGACAAAATTCTTAAAAATTTTCTATTATTAAATATTTTTTCCGTTAGTGCCATCTAGCGTCCGGTAGACGAACTACTTGCGGTTAACGCGTTGCTATGGTAACGTTATTGATACAATGGAAAAAGAGCGGGAAAAAAAGCGGACAGACAAACACACAAACCACTGTGATCTTAGATTATAGATTAGTTGGTGCCCGTGTTATAACATTTATATATTTAATTTGTTAATATTCTCTTCGATTTTTTACTTGGTCCATTTTTCAGTATTTTTTGATATTGTTAAACACCTTTACTGTGGCTTTTTTAATAATTTATGAAAAGTAATCAAAGTGTTTGAGTTTTGACATTTAATAACACCCTAGGCGGGGGCAACAGATAATGCGAATTGATAAATTAGAGCAGTCATGTGATACCACGTGCTTCCTAAAAATAATAACAGCCACGTGATGTGTCTCTGGAATTGTTGGATAGGCTTCATTGACATTTTAAAAGGCATATTCTTATTTATCTTATTTTTGACTTATTAATTTTTATTATTTTATTTATGTATCATTTATTTTTATATCTATCCGTTAGTCTAGTCTCAAGTCTAGCTGACTTTGATCGAGACTATTTGTTTAAACTTAGTTATATATGGCTGATTTGCGATTCTGTCATTCTATGAAAGCCTTTCAATATATTATAACTAATTTTCTAAGAACACAAACATATCATTGAGCCCGTTATGCACTGTTTTATGTTAAATCATAATATGATTATTATAAATCGTATTACACACGTACCTACACAAAAAAAAACTTTCCCTAGTCCATATCCTAATTTTTCACAATTTAGAAGTTTTTCTTTCAAGAAGTCTTGGACGTGCTTCGCTCTCGATATTATACGACGGTTTGGTGCAATAGTAGCGAACCTGCCTTTTGCCGACGGCCCTTAACACAAATGCCGTAATGGACAGATTTTTGGGTAATTTGTACGGGAATCATGGGTGTTTATATATATTTCAATAAATATTACGTATCCATGAAGCATATATGTATGACTATCCGTTACCCTAGTATTTATAACACAAGCCTTACAGTTCTTACTTTGGGCTACGCTAATCCATCTTCTAGGTGTGAATAGGTGTGAATGTAAGAAATATTATTAATTATACTATTTAGTAAGGTAGGTTTAAATATTTGTCATATTGCTTGTACCCTAACTAAAATTTAAAACAGATTCACTCAAGGAGATCGTAGTGTGGGGCATGCCAACTATTTGATTGACATTGACAGATTGGTAACAGAAAACATTATATCTGTTACACTTTTATAAGTGTTCGACGCAAAACAGGTTCAAAACACCCAAATAAGTGATACAGGAATAATTCTGTAACAGATTCAATGTGTAACTCTTATGAAACTGTATCCTGATAAAGATGTTTTTGAATCCCTGCCCGCGAGGCGTTAATGGAAAGATTGATAATGCCTTTCACGCAAAAATTAAAAAAATATTGATTTTACCATTATGTTATTGCCGGCAAGCTATTCTTGGTTCTACAGTAAATTCACTCAACGTCTCTTGATAAAGTTTTCCATAATATCACCAAATTTATTGCTATTTATTTATTAACTGCTAGGTTCTTAGAGGAGAAGTTTTTTTTTTCAAGAAATATTCAACTAGATCCAGATTTGATCTGGCACTCAAACAACTTCTCGTTATTCGAGCCAGTGCTCATCGAATCGAGCTACTTTGAGAGACTCGTTAATTTTTTCAAATGCTTTATAAACTGACTACCAGCGCCATCTCTCGATTTTCTCGGTAGGCACTACCAACAACAATTTTAAACTTATGAATTAAGTTGGTGTTGTTTTAATAAAAGTAATAATAATAAATTCGCGCTTCGCTTAGAGACGAATGTAATGAGTTCGAATCGTGCCGACGTATATACAACATATGACACAAGCATTTTAACTTACTAAGGAACATCAATAAAAGGTGTTCGCATTTTTGTTATTATTTGTTAAAATATTGCTTATTAATGAAAAGCCTAAGTAGCGTAGGGGCCCAATGTGTCAGAAAGATGTGGGTTCAAAGTGTAAACTCCAGCTAGAGGCTTATAGATGCACTTGACGTCACTTTTAATAAATCATATACCTACTTACTAAAAATTTAAAAAAAATTAAACCACAGATAAAAATAAAACACAACAAAAGAGTTTGGTTTAGAAAGTAAAACATACCTACCTATTTTCCATCAATACAATTTGCATAGTAGTTACCTATCCGACCTCTTATGTTACTAACTACGTTAACAGCATGTTAACTGACGCGCCATATATGAGTAGTCAGTGAAAGAGTATCTGCTCTGTCTGTTGTTTCAACTAACTAAGCAGTTAGCGGTTTCATATTTCCATCTTATGAGAATTCATCGTATAACCTACTTTTTTAATAAATAAGTATTTGAAAATTCTTTTTTTGAATTTATATAAAACAAAACATCACTATTTTTTGAAAGTTGAATATTTTTTAAATTCATTTATTTCTTTGTTGCCGCAAACTCAGCTTAATATCTAGCAATATATAAAAAAAATCCCTGACACAGTGTTTGACCGCGATGAATTCCGAAACTACTCAACCGATTTTTTACATTTGGCTGTATTTGTTCCAACTTAGGACATAGAATCAGTTACATTTTAATTCATAATGAAGAAATATTGTAAATTATAATAACTGAGCCACAGTAACGCGTAGCCGGGTCAGCTAGTAAATATGTACATAAAAATCCCTGTCACAATGTTTGACCGCGATGTACTCCGAAACTACCTAACCGATTTCGATGATTATTTTTTTATTTTGCTGGATTTGTTTCGTCTTAGGACATAGGGTAGGTTTATTTTCAGCAACGCGTGCCCCGGTCAGCTAGTTATTTATATAGACCTAAGTAATTTAAAAAATCAAAACGAACCAAAATCGGCACCACATCTAAAAAGGCATTGAATAAAATATTGAAAACGAAAGAGGTTTAAATTTTTAGAAACTTTATTTTTGGTGCAAGAATTTTTATTTTTCATACTCAAGAAACCAAATACATTCCTTTTTATGGAAAAGCGTTGGTAACCCTGCTGTACTGTAGTAGCTATCATAACAAATTAAAAGGTGTAGTTTGCATTGTGAATAACCATTACCTACTTTGGTTCTGATTACGTCTAGATGATGATTACAGTTTTTATAAACGGCCAGTGACGTTAAAAGTGCATTCACTTAAATCTATAGAATTTCAAGGCTATAAAAAATAAATAAATGCCATGATTTTATCAAGGGCATTCCACAAAAGTGATAGCTCTCTTAAACTATGGTATCTTTACACCAATAGCGTAGCTCCAAACTAAAGCAAACTTGAATTATGAATATAAAATAATAATAAAATTTCTTATATTTTCTCCAGTCTTGTCCAAATTAACGAATAGACAGACGTACATATATATTACATAAATAGGTAAAATATATGAAAAATATAAAGTATGCATGATTCAGGCACAAATTAAATTTTACATCACACAAACTTGCCCCTTCTGGCCCTCGAAAAAGGGACCATTTGGCTTCGAAGGTAGGGTCGTCGCTAATCTGCCAAAGCGACTAACGGATGTAATTCATGAGGCAGTAGTGCAGCTTTCCAGGCTCTATGTGCCTGACAAGTACCTACGCCATCGAGCTAACCGGCGGCATCCTTTATTTGCTACACCTGCATGCCGCACCATAGCGCGTTCACTGTCCCCACTCTGCCGAATGCATACGGCCTTCAAAGTTTCCTGAACGGGACTTATTTGCTGACGAGTGGAAGCCAATAATGAATGCGGCTTTGAAAGTTATGGAGAATAGATGATTTTATTTAATTATATTATGTTTTAATTGGTGTATATGTTACCGGCCAAACCCGATTTCAGGACAAACTAGTTTTGCCTAGGCTATACTAGTTCTTCCTATACGCGATAGGATTAACTAGTATAGCCTAGTCCAAACTAATTTGTCCTAAGCCCGATAGGATAAACCAGTTTAGCCTAGGTCAAACTAGTTGATCCTGATATAAATACGCATATTCTAGGATAAACTAGTATAGCCTAGTCTACACATTATAGTATATCTAGAATGTCAAAATAAATAGATAAACTGAATAAAATACTCCGTAATTGGAAAAATAATCATTTTTATTAAAACAATAATGATTTGTCGTTAAAAGTTATGGATAATTGGTAATACAAACAATCATACTATAACAAATAATAAGTGTTTTTAACAGAAGCAATAATCATATCTCAATTATTAAAACTGTTATTTATTTTTACATGGTGTGCTTTGGTGGCACTTATCATTGCCTTCTTGCACTGGCATCTGTTTGTGGAACAGTTTTTGTTGCAGATGCATCTCACAAAACCTTGGCCTGATCCAACTGAATGTTTCTTAACTGCAGTCCTTAACGATATTTCAGAGCCTTGGTTTACATCTGCTACCTCTTAAAATTGGTTTAGACTAGGCCGTACTAGTTTATCCTAGAGTGTGCGTATTTATATCAGGAAAAACTAGTTTGGCCTAAGCTAAACTGGTTTATCCTATCGGGCTTAGGACAAATTAGTTTGGACTAGGCTATACTAGTTAGTCCTATCGCGTATAGGAAGAACTAGTTCAGCCTAGGCAAAACTAGTTTGTCCTGAAATCGGGTTTGGCCGGTAACATATATAATTTTAAGATTTTATTATGAAAAACAATTTTGTAACTGGGATAAACCCGTTTAATTGTTATATATAACAACCGGTCATCAATTTTGTATAAGACTTATTGTCAAATATTAATATTGTCCTATATTAATTGAACACTATGAGTCAGTTTAAATATTAAGTAAAAAGAATTCCGTGTAATTGTCTATATTAATAATTACTTACTCTGCTTTAAACGAATCCTCGTAAATTATAGTTCCAATTTTACAATCAAGAAATTAAGCGTCACTGAGATAAAACACATGTCATAAACCATTCTTTAGTGTCACAGTTTTAACTATTTCGATTTGTGTTATAATTAAATAAATCTATAGATTAAATATCGAGCTTTCAAGACGTCATGTTCTTATTATTTTAGCGCCGTATAAGTTTTAACGAACAATAATAGTACCTTAAAGGCGCCCAATCCCAAAAACAGGGCGAATTGATATATTCAAATAAAAATGTATTTTTCATCGAATGTTTCTTCCTATGATCGTTACCGTGAATAGAATCCAGCCCGCCTAGCATACGCAACACGACAACATTTTGTCTACCAATTTTCTCGTGTTTTTGTCATTTGTCGTCAGTCGTCTCTAACATGGCTGCGTTTAGAAGTCGATTTCTTATGTCAAACGTGTTTTTTTTACTTAGCCGCGGTTTTTTGTCTTCAAACTCTAACATGGCAATTGCGTTTTGTCGACATTTTAACCGATACTGTCGACATATTTCTCGTCTTTGTGTCAGTACGTAGAGAAGAGACGACAAGTGGTTTGTGTGCTATTTCGATTGGAGCGATGGCGGTGTTTTATTACAATTATGTACTTAAAGTAGGTATATTAAGGGCGAACGAAACGTAAAAATATGTTTTATAGTTATATACTTATATATTTTATTTATGCACATATAAATATATTGGCAAAGGTATATTTCTATGAGTATAAATATATTCCTATAATTATAAATATAGTTATATATATAGTTATATATATATATACATATAATATATATATGTGTGTGTGTGTGTGTGTGTGTGTGTGTGTGTATACAATTATATTTATAATTATGGGAATATATTTATGCTCAAAGTATATTAAGGGCGAAAGATACGTAAACATATGTTTTATACTTAAATATTTTATTTATGCACATATTGGCAAAGGTATATTTCTATAAGTATAAATATATTCCTATAATTATAAGTATATAATTTTATATATACACTTATATATGCATAAATAAAATATATAAATATAATACATATGTTTACGTTTCGTTCACCCTTAATACACTTTGAGTACAAAATTGTAATAAAATATAATATAGATATAGGAAAGTCGGGCCAGCGCAATCGCAATTGCGCATCTACGGCAAGCGTAGGTACCAGTGGCTACCCAGTTTCGTTAATAAGTTTCTCGACTTATTGACCATCTACCTATCAAAATCAATTTCAACCTAATAATATCAAAACTGTAACAATATTTTATATAAAAATCGGATTAGTTATAGTAACAATAATATTTTTTTTTGTCTAGTAACATTTATCAATCTACTTGTAAAACTCGTTGCATTTTTTACATTATTTAAATATTAGTCGCTTAATATATTGCGTCGACTAAATGTACTCGTTTATTATTTTTAAAATTTTAGATTGTAAAAAGAAAAAACTTATATTAAAAGAATGAACAACAAAAACTTTCGGCAATTTAAAAAAAAACAAACACCGTTGACTAAGCGAGAAACGATCAACCACAGATCATGTAAGTCGTCAGACAACGTCAAAATTTATGTAATCCACATTTCCAAAAAGTAAATAAAAGGGTAAAACACGCAACACAAATTAAATGAACGATATCGGTGTTGCTATGTTATATAAAAAAGTAGTTAATAATCATATATCAAGAGGCAACATCCGTTTGTCTACAACGAGATATTATGTCGATGTCGACAAACTTCTCTTCAATCGTGCGCGAGATAGCTCGAGTAGCGTATGCTAGGCGGGCTGATCACCTAAAAAGGTTTATTAGACCATTTCGACTCTTGGTTCAATAAAATTATTAACTACAATTATCACTCGTTAATTTTCTTCACAACGAGGTTTCTTTCCCAATCAATAAACTAACCGAAGCGTCTGGAAAAACAAAAAACAGATAAAATCTTTATGCGCGAGTGAAGTAAACAAAACCCGGTATGTTGTTAAGGGCATCTGCGACCAAAATCAATTACACATCCAAAAAAAAAAAAAAAGAAGTAAAAATTCGTTGACATTTGTAACACATAAAAGATGATTATCTTAAAACGCGCATTAATATTTAATAGTGGGCATTGAAGATCAGTTTTTCGTAAAACTGTGGCGTCACTCCAAATGGTTTTAGGCCAACTCAATTTCCACATTCACTGGTGTCCCTCCATCTTCAGTTTTCAATCGGCCGGGCTGTTAGGAAGTGTACTACCTGTTTGTGTTGGATTGACGATCATGTACTCACGATCAGTTTGGCGAGACGCGCCGAGTTGGATTTATGACAATCTCGGAAATACGTGGCGCGTCGTCAATTAAAACTCTCGACATTCACGATCAAATTTTGGATTGACGTCAGTTTAACTGATGCGAAAAACTGACCGTCAATTCGCAGCTTAAAATAGCAAACTATTGACTACAGAGCATTACTTCCGTCAGATTAAAAAATCTGAGTTGCTTATTCTTTTTACAAGCTTTTATTTCACATGTCCCGGTGTCTGTAATGTAATATTTCAAGTTAAATTTAACCGACTTGCCAGATTCCGATAGAGCTGAAATTTTACAGGCATATGTATATCGCGTGACAATGCATTATTATGATGACATGGAGCTGATCTAATGCTGGAGCTGGAAAGTGGCCATAAGAACTCTGCAATTAAACTATACAATCCCACCGACTTTGGCCTCGTTCGATTCGTTTTTTAACATTTTAGTTCGTTTTATTATCAAATAATAAGAAAAGCTATGTTAAAAACAGTTTTTTTTTGGAATACTGTTTTATAAAGTTTCTTAAAGAGGCTGTGCACACTTGTTTGTGAAATTTTAGCAACTAAACGCAATGCACTTTGCACGCAATGTTTTTGAGAGGTTCCCAGATCTTTCTTTTTGTTTATCAATGAAATAAAAGTAATCCAGATAGGATACTGTTAGCCAATTACAGTTGCTAGGCAATGTAAGCTATAAAAAATTTTAGGGTTTTATAATTTGAAATCCGGTTAGACTCACTGAGACTAGTGTGAATTTATGCAAATATTTTTACAAGCGAAAATTAAGTACCTACCTAGCTATAGCTTAGAAAGCGATAATAGTTCAAGTAAACTGGTACTAAACCTCCGTCGTAAGTATCGCATTTCAGTAAATATAGCATAGTAGACCTTAACAATAGAAAAATAAGTTCTGGATTTAAAAACCTAACTCGAACGTGACAGTATTTCAGCCATCTGTATCAAAGCCATTTCTCCAAACGCCGTCTGGAGTCATACCATTGCGAAATAATTGACAAGCATAAAAATAATAAAGTACTGTTGTTATAAAATATATGAAACACTAATTTTAAATATATATGTAAGAGGTCATTATTTTTCGTCGAAAAAATATAACACTGTACTCCTAACTACGTAGTGCATCATAATTACTTACGAAAATAGTATATATATATACGTGTGTGTGTGTGTGTGTGTGTGTGTGAGTGAGCTGAGATAGTAACGGTCACACCGTTACTATCTCAGCTCACTTTTAAAAGTAAGTGATTTCATTACTGGGTTTGGGTTTGACAAAACAAGTTAATGAGGCAAAATGGGCACGTCGGTAAAGGCAGAGCAAGGCGAACTTTCAGGCAAATGGAAGATGGAGAACCTCCGCGGGAAAAGACGCGATTATACCTTATCTCGCTTTGAAAAGTAAGTGTTTCCATTACAGGGTTATAGTCTGTAACCCAGGAACTGGCTAAAACCCAGAACCTTATTTAATTCCATTTCAGTCTAATTTATAAAAGAAGCCAACGCCTGCAACTGCATATTGCAAGCTTATCCACTTCATTCGTTTCCGCAAAAATAAATTCCGCTAATAGTACCGCTTTTAACATTACAAAACAAAAATTATCTCCTTAGATAATTTACGATAAATTTGAAAATAAAGATTTAAAAAATATTTATAAAAATTACATTAGCTACCTACACGATTTGTTTTCGCGACCGCAAAATTGTTTCGCCTAATTTGATCACAATTTTTATCATAAACAACGAAAAATAAATAATATTATATCTGCTAATTAAAAAGACAGAAAACACAAAATACCGATATTTTAAACAACTGATAATAATAATAGATATTTAAAGAACTAATCAATATGGAATAAAAAATATACATTTAAGAACACCACACACAATTTTCTAAACCTATATCAAGAATCTACAGCTCTTTTATGTTGGAAATCAGAAACAATAAGCGTACCATAGCACCCAGACCCGACCCCATATGAGAAAAAAATATTATTTACACCGCAATAGGTCAGGACCTCAGTGGCGTCACCATAAAATCCGTTCGGTATGCAAGCTACTCGATCACGGATCATTATATATTAATCAAATTTAAAAATACTCTATGATTATTTATCTGTACAAATCTTGATTAAATACTTTTTATACTATCTTAAACTTATTATCCTGAATTCGCTTTACATTTTGCTTAATATCAAACATAAAACATTCTTGTTCAGCTAAGAAAAGATTTATCATAAGAGCACATACAAATTGCCTTCGCCAGCATGTCTCACTCTCATCCTTTATAATAATAAAAAATACAATTATAAAAATACTCACTGTCAAGGCTTGGAGATTGGAAATGAAGAGGGCTAGCCTTGATATAGGCCAACACAGTTAAAACTATCACAAGTTTAACCAACATCTTGGATAATAAAAGGGTCAACAGTGTGTTGATGTGTACACGGACGCGGATCGTATGTTGCGGCACTAACATTCTCGCCTTTATATAGACGAGTATAAATAAACGGAAACTTCTCCGAATTGAAATCTCGGGAACAGCCTGCTGCCATCCGAGAAATTAAAACGCAAGTGTAAACATGTTTTTCATACTTGAAGTTTCAATTACATGACGCTACATATATGTCAATATATCTTTAAACAATTGTTCTGTTTATTAAGAGGTACTTCCATTAAAATTGACATTGCAGCTGCACGACGCTTAACGTGATTGGTAGTGAGCTTACTGTCTGGTATATAACTAATGACTTAAATTTCAGCCAAATGGTGTCACGCAGAGCAGAATAGCACCACCCTCCATCCTTAAGGGAAAATTAAATTATTGTAAAAGACAACTAATGATTCTGAAGGTAAACACAAAATGGGCACAAAATTATGTTATTTTACAGTGATTTCCCATCTTGACAGCGAAGTGAAAGAAAGTTAACCACAAATTATCTTAGCCGCCAACGGGTACAGCGAAAGAAATGTAAAAAATTTAATTTATTGCCGTAACCTTCTATTTTTTGAAGGTCCTAATGAGACAACACTAATTAACTGGAGCTCTCGTGGATCAGCTTTAATTTCCATAATGTCTGTTACGCTATAACTTCTCGAGTTCTTAACCGATTTTAATAATTCACAAAAATTAAAAAGATATGAACAAAAAGCACTGGCTTTATGAGATTTCCCATTGAAAAAAAGCGCGCCTAAATGAAAGTTTTCTTTTTCATGGATTTTTTTACTATTACGCTCCGCTCCAATATATGGTGCTAGCGAAGCTTTACGCTTGGCGACTGCATCGCCCAGTAGTCTCACCGAGAGGTTACAGCTTGCTTTGAAAGACGTCAGTGTACCCGTAAAAATCCACAGACTTTAACGGTAATAGCAAAACCACTAATTTCCCGGGACACTTCCATCCAAAAGTGAAGTAATCTTTACGAAAACTAAAAAAAATGTCTCCACTGCTGGTTAGCAGGCCTTCCCTAAGGATGAAATAGGGAGATAGGACCTTGAGTAAGTCATAAATTTGCAAATATTACTATTGGACGGACGAACCTTAATTAAATTACTACTACAATAACTTTTTTTTATATTTACAATATGTGAAACGTATTATCAATATTCCCTTTAATCCCTTGTGGTAAGCCAAACGCGTTACGAGTGGGTCTACTACAGTAGTACATTGGCGACTATCAAACTCGCCGCCCGGCGCCGCCTAAATCAATTTATAATCTTAACGCAAAAATGGTAATAACGTCTATATTTCCAAATTATACTCAGATCTCAGATCCGCCGCCTTTCCTGGCATAGGCTAGCATGGCAGTTGATATAAATTCCACCTGATTTTTTTACAAACCTTTTGATTAAAAAAACACTTTTACATTAAAATAATAACATCATGTAATTTTCAACAATATTTTGCTTAAGGTCACTAGAAAAACTATCCTGGCATATTTCATCGCTAATGTTTGCAATTTTTTCAAAGGTGACAACTGGTTCTATTTCAGCCCAGATATTGCAGGTTACAGTGGTCAAGTTCTAGAGAACTTGACCACTGTACCTACCTACCATTACCTAAGTACCTTAGAAGGTACTTAGGTAATGGTAGGTAAATCAGTAGCCGTTTCGCCGGGGCGCTTGAAAATCTGCTTGAAAGTCCAAATTTGGGGGAAAATTAAAGATCCTATAAAATTAAAAAGTCACTTTGCATAATATTATAAAAAATCGTGATAGGTAAGTAGTACTTTGCAAAGTTTTGAGCATTTCTCTTGAAGCAATAATTATTTCCAGACTAGGTAGAGAAAATAACATATGAATTTTGAAACATCAAGATCACAGACATAAACTATGTCTTTAAAATTTAAACTGGATTAATCGTTGAACTGTCAATCAAAATAGATAACTGGATGTTTTTTTTAAGTTTATATATTAAATTGACGTTTAATCGTACTGGCCACTTTGACTTAAAATTAAACCTACAATGTGTCATATATCAAAATGAAACCTTTTCACACGAAAACTACATTGGATCGTATGATTTTCAACATCTTAGTAAATTTATTAAGCTTTGAACGTAAAATCAAGGGCCTGATTTCAACTATTTAACTTGCAATATTTACTATCGCGTTATTTAGATCTTAATGGCTATGAAAATAAGTTCTTAATTTAAAAGCGATATTTTAGAACTCTGAAATGTCTGAAAACACCACCACCACCGAATAGTTTTCGAATTACCATACCTCGTAAGTTGCCGACGGAAGCAGTTGTGTCGCAGTTTATTCTCAGCATATTTATTAAATATCAATTAATCAGTTGAACAGTTTTAGCCACTGAGTAGTTTACGGACGGTGTATTTTTCTAGTGCAATTACTCTTACTTCGTGAAGTATATTTGCTAGCGGTCCCGTGTGACGCGGGGGACAGTGCATCCGTGCAGAAAAAAATAGTGATTTCGTTCCATACGTGGTTATAATCGCTTCACAGGGTAATTTTAAGTCAGAGACTTCCTTCGCAATATGAACAAACGCAACAGCACGTTAAATCAGCAGTCTGAGAGCGCCTTGGCCATGCGTGTAGGCGAGATTGGTGATATATTGGACCAAGAATCATCTCCCAATTTTATAACACAACGCAAAAAGTTGGACGGCGAGCTGCATAATGACTTTAAAAGTTTCCAAAATACAATCTTGACCACATTGGAGACCTGGTTTGCAAGGCAGGACGCTAGGAATGATAAACTCCTTAATGAATTTGAAGAAATAAGAAAAACTTTAAGCTTCATGTGCGAAAAATATGATGAACTCAACAAAAAGACAGATGGTATGAGCAAGCGCCTCGATACTCTCGAAAGGAATTTAGCAGGTGAAACACAAACACAGCGTATTACAGATTTGGAGTTGAAATTAGACATAATAGATCAGCAGGCACGCCAATGTAATTTAGAAATAAGTAATTTACCCGAGAAACGCGGTGAAGATTTATCCGCTCTAGTGCTCGAAATGGGTAGACTTGTCAAACAGCCAATCAATCAACAGGACATAATTGCTGTCCATCGTGTGCCGCACGCCAGCACTGATAGTAGATGGCCAAAGAATGTTATATTGAAGTTGTCAAGCAGGATCCTACGTGATAAGGTGTTGGCTTCGGTGAGAATGGCGAAGGGTGTGACTACAACCCAACTAAATATGACAGGGGTGTCGAGAAACATTTATGTCAACGAGCATCTTACTTTAAAAATGAAGAAATTGTTTCGTGAAACCAAAGCTATCGCAAAAGATTGCGGATACAAATTCACGTGGATTAAAAACGGTACTATACTTGTCCGTCAAAACGAAAATTCGCCTGCCTTTCCCGTGCGTTGCGCCGAGGATCTCAGAAAAATTAAAAAGCGGTTTAATTAAACATTTCTCGATTACTATTTTAATGTATTTTGATGTGCACCGCCTGCATTTCTCGTCCATTGGTAAAGCCTCTGATGTGCAACTTACTCTGTGTTTTATACTTGTGTTAATTGTACGGTTTAACCTACTAAAAATTTGTGCTACTACCCGGGCATTGCCTGTAAGTGGAATTGTCCTTACAAATTTCTTATTTGTCTTTTATACTAGTTATCTCACATTAATAGATATATATATCCTGCTAACTAATTTACTTTATGCGAGGCTGAGTTGTGTTTTTATTGTATACATCCGCGTAGTAAATGTAGTAAATATTACGAAAGTGTTCTCAGTAAGTTACTATAATATCTTTCTATACACTAGATTTGTTCATTGTGTTAGTGTGAACAATTTGATAAATAATTATTCTCGCTTAGTAATACGTTATGCTATTTCGTTTTCTCACATTATAAATACGGGTACTTTGCTAACTTCCGAATTATTAAGTGATGACTGGCGAGATGGTTTATATGATTTAGTGACGAATTTTGAAGGTCATCTAGATACTTATTATTTTTTCGTGCTGTTTGTATATGAATTTATCTCTGACATATTTTTCATTTGTGATTTTAATGTGTGCACTAAATATTTGTTCTCACCAACATACCGCAATTTAAAAGTATATCGTATTTCTCTAAAATATTTTATTATTGAGTGTGTAGTCCAAGACGGATTATATGGGCTGTTTACTTTAAAATTATTATTGCTGAGTTCAGTAATCATTGCTTGTAGGTTTGATTCCCATCAAAAGTTAATACATAATAAGTACTGGTATATGAATCAATCATATAAATATAATATTACATCGCTAGTTAAGCGACATGATTATTGTAATATTAGTAATGAAAACAGCTCAGATAATTGGCCTAATATGATATTCTTTATTTCTCTGTCTATAAATAGTGGTCTTATTATTTGGAGCTCTATTTGTACTGTATTTTTTTATTACAACTATTTCACGATATTGTTCAAAGTGCTAAAAGCAATATTATTATGTAACTATCGTTTTTCATATTTTGTAATTATTATCTCGTTCTTACTTATAGGGGGGCTGGTCGAGTGTTCAAAGTGTCTCATAGTGTCATTATTTATTTTTATTTACCTAATAAGTAACTCGCTGATATTTTTGTGCACATTCAGCGGAAACATTTTTTTTATCAAGTCCGGTTCATCGAACTTATATTATGTCCTGATCTCGTGGCGGATGGCAAAAGTGGGACCTTCTATGACGTCGGTCTTGTGTCAGTGGTCGGGACACGGGTTATGCTGCCGTCTTTGCGCCGCGCAATTTATTCAAGCGTATTTGATGATGATTTGTGTCAATGGCTAACAAGTTTTCGATTTATTATCAAAATTGTAGGGGATTGAGAACGAAACTACAAACCATTTACATGAATATCTTATCGGAAACGTACGATGTCATTATCTTAACGGAAACTTGGTTAAATCCTGCAATTCTTGACACTATGGTGGCTGATTCTCGCTATGTGGTCTTCCGCTGTGACCGTGACCTTGCAGCAACCAATAAGCGGGATGGTGGCGGTGTACTGGTGGCAGTGAAGCGCGGCCTGCCTGCGCTTCGTGTCGCTGTCAGCGGTAACGGCGTCGATCCTGTGTCACCCGGACCTTCCCAGCAAGCAATCTCGCTTAACATAGATTATGTTCTTTTACAGATTTCGTCGAAAAAAAGCAATAAGTATCATTTGGTATGTGGCCTTTATATACCCCCCTCTCAACCATATGAAGTATATAAATCTTTTCTGAACCCGCTCCAGGAAATGTTACTATCAAATCTGGTAGACAAATTTTATATCTTTGGAGACTTTAATGTTCCTACTCTTAATTGGGAATGGAATAACCACTCGAGAATAGTTCCAACCCAAACTCGTGATAGTGGCGATACTGACAGCTATTTAATTAATTATCTCTCTCTTTTGCAATGTTCTCAATCAACGGTCGTACCCTGGACCTATTCATATCGAACTCGTCAGACTGCACTTGTGAAGCGGTACTTTCACCTCTAGTAAGGGTTGACGAACATCATCCCCCATTCTTTACACTTGTTTCTTTTGATGAAGTGGTCATCAACATGCGTAAGTCTGGCTTGCCTCGATATCGTTATCATGAGGCAAATTATCAGGTAATTGGTGACGACATTCAGGACATCGACTGGTGTCGACTTCTGGACAACCTACCTGCGGAAGAAGCAGTCGAAACTTTTTACGAACACATCTATCAAATTATCGCCAAAAACATTCCTCTTAGGAAACAAAAATCTAATGAATTCCCCATATGGTTTACCAAACCTCTGATACATATATATAAAGACAAAAATAAGGCCTGGGTTAGATGGAAAAAGTTCGGAAACATGGTAGATTATGAACAATTTTCTATTTATCGTAAGCGCTTCAAAAAACTTTCTGAACAGTGTTTTAACAACTATATCCTATCTGTAGAAAATAGCATGCGTGATGACCTAAAATACTTTTGGGCTTTTATTCACAGACATAATAAATGGGGTTTCCCTCGCATTATGAAATACAATCACACAGAGTCCGACGACCCTTCGACAATTTGCAATCTTTTTAGTAATTGCTTTGGATCCGCCTATGAAACAAGCACCGCTCGCAATTTTGATTGCAATTCCCAACACTCAGACAGTTTAAATAGTAATTTTTTAATCTCAGATCTGAGCTTTTCTAATTCCCAAATATTAGGAAAATTAAAATCATTGGATGTTTCCAAGGGCTCGGGTCCTGACAACATTCCACCTCTGTTTTTTAAAGCTACAGCAAACAAAATTAGTGTTCCTCTTACTATACTTTATAATAAATGTTTATCGGAGGGCATTGTTCCAAATATCTGGAAAGCTGCTAATGTAACACCCATACACAAAGCCGGTCCAAAAGATGACGTATCGAATTATCGTCCTATATCCCTGCTGTCTGTCCTATCTAAGATCCTAGAAAGGCTAGTGCACGACGCTATTTACGCCGACATACATAGTATTATCATACCTCAGCAGCATGGATTCATTAAACAGCGTTCGACTATAACTAATCTTTTGGTATATACAAACTACCTGTTTACCAGCATGGACCAACGCGTACAAGTCGATACTATATATACAGACTACTGCAGGGCCTTTGATAAGGTGGATCATGAACTTCTCCTCCAGAAGTTAGCATTCAATGGAATACGTGGCAATCTATTGAGATGGTTTCATTCATATATTATAAATAGATCTCAAAGGGTAGTGATCAACGGTTATATGTCTGGCACCATTACGGCTACATCTGGAATAGTTCAGGGTTCTATTTTGGGACCCTTGCTTTTTGTTTTGTTTATTAACGATGTCGATAAATGCTTCCTACATAGCAACATCTTACTCTACGCTGATGACCTAAAAATTTACAAGCAAATCAGAACTTCCAATGATAGTCTCCTGCTTCAAAACGATCTTAATCGATTCAGTGAGTATTGCACTAGAAACAAACTGTATTTAAATAGTACTAAATGCAAAATTATAACTACCTCAAAGAAAAAGAACCTTATCAATTACAGCTATACCCTTTATAATAATAAATTGGTGAAAGTTAACATTATTCGTGATCTTGGCATACTCTTAGACTCTGAATTGCATTTGCACGAACACATAACCCATGTCATATCTAAAGCATATCAGATGTACGGTTTTATTATGCGTACTTGCCAACAATTCAAAAAACCAGGCACTTACCTATATCTTTTTAAGGCCCTTGTCAGGTCACAGCTGGAATACGGTTCAGTTATCTGGAGCCCTTTTTACAACAAGTACAAAAACAATCTAGAATCAGTGCAGCGTAAATTTTTGAAACGAATAAATTATAAATGTTTTCGAGCAAAATCATCTTATGATTGCCTTTTGAAAAAATTTTCATTACCACGATTGGAGTTGCGGAGAACACACTTCGATATATTTTGCTTACATAATATTATACACCATAAATACGACTGTAACGATTTGACCAACAATGTTAAATTCAAAATACCCAGTAGCTCACAGCGCATCAGAGAAAGTATCCGCATATCCCATTTTGCCCCGACCACGTCAATACAAATGCAGGTCTACGTGCCCCGCTGAACAGAATTATGAACACTTTTAATGAACATATGGGTTCCCACGAGATTGATGTCTTCTCAACCCCGACGGCCCCTTTCAAGACAAAAATCTACAAATTATTGTCGCATTAAGTTCTTGAACTGCCCTACGCGAACATGCGAGTTTTATTCTTATTGTTAAAATTAATTTAATTTATTTTGCTGATACCATTCAACACTTCAACACTTGCGAGCCTCGACGAGCCATTCCTGTTATTTCTTGTTATAATATGTTACTATAATAACGCATTACTCTCTTATAGTAATCTGTGGATAACGCTGCTGGTTGTATAATTAGTAATAAGATACTTTATAATCCTATAATGTGTAAAATACATTGTACAACTGTTTGTTATCCCTCTCATAAATAAATAAATAAATAAAAAAATAAAAATAATTATCTTTGAATATGGGACTCGCGATAGAAATTTCTTCAGCAAACAAACGCACTAGCTTTTTAAAGTATCTGCTTTAGTAATGCATACTTCGATTTGACAAATGAACAACGAGTACGGTGGTAAACGTACGGTACCACGTACGGTACGTAGAGTACCACGCATACAAAAGTTTACAAAGCCTGATAACAATCGCTCGAATTTAAAGACCCTACATTGAGACAGTGAAATACAGTTGTCATGCGGTGGTATTCAGGCTTTTTTATAATTTCCGTGGTTCTATGCACGCTACCAAAATATTTTTGTATTTAAGCTGTGGAGTTAACAAATGTCAAACTATCTAGAAGATGCGTCAATGAGTTGGTCTAACTCCCATTTGATCCCTTTACCACTAATCAATCACCGCGAGTTAAAATTGGCATAAAAAAACCCATATGTCAGATGAAGTGACAAATGTTCCTATCGGTTCCCTTTGGAACGTTTCCCTGTGGCCACAACTGGGTAGCAATTTTCTAAAATGACATGACAATTGCTACGCTTTCTTCACGATTGTATTCTCTTGCACGCGTCCAAAGAGGAAGGATAAAAAAAATCGTCAGCCTGGGTGACAACTGAGATTTATTAGCCAGTTGTAAAAATGGATGAGAATGCTATAGGGAAGAGTACCTATCTTAATATACACTCATTTGCAAAAAAACGGGCGGCTTTGATTTTCATTTATCTTTAAAAAGATACAATACAAAAAAGGTTTCAATCGTTTGTACACGTTACTGGCCGGTTTTAAAAATGCCGTGGTATTTTAAAAAGTACGTTCTAAATTCAAATTTTCATTTGATGCTCATTATTACAGAAAACCCCTTTTTATCCTACATTTTTGGCGTGAAGTTCCAGAAGTTAACATCGACTTTCATAACTTTTTTTCAATATTTATCGATTAATTTCATATCCTCGACTGTCAAAGCTTTATTTATTGCTGTTTGGCTGTATCAACAATGGTAGATAAAGTGGTAAAAGCTACCAAATTATCGCGCTACTTGAAGAGGGTTGGAGCCAATCAATGCTTCGTGGCTAGGAGGCTAAATGTTAGTCGCTCGACGGTTCAAAGGACCTGGCAGCGATATCAGGAGACTGGTTCCGTCGAGAGAAGGCCTGGTTCTGGAAGAAAACCATGTACCCAACCACGTGATGATCGTTTTCTTGTGAGTCGCGCATTGAGAAATCGCAAATCTTCGTATGTGGATCTTAAGAACAACCTCCAAATAAATGTGCATATTAGTCTATGGACGGTCAGGAGGAGGCTTCTCGCTGCCAATATACGCAGTCACCGCCCGGCCCGCGGCCCCAAATTACTCCGTGAGCACCGAGTTCAAAGGCTTAGGTTCGCTAGAAATTGTGAATCATGGACTCAAGAAGATTGGAATAGGGTGTTGTTCTCTGATGAAGCCAGGATATCTCTGTTCGGTGAAGATCGACGTCGGCGAGTGCTAAGAAGATAAGAAGAACGCTTTGCAGAGGCATGTTTCGAAGAAATCACACCTTATGATGGGGGCTCTGTTATGTTTTGGGCAGGAGTAAAAACAATGGATCGTACAGAGTTAGTCTTCATTGAAAACGGCTCAATGACTGGGCATCGATACATAACGGAAGTTCTAATTCCTCATGCACAACCTGCATTTGCCGCTCTAGGTGAAGTTTCGGTTTTTATGGACGACAATGCTCGCGCCCACCGATCTCGCGATGTTAAAGCGTATGTGCAAGAGGTCGGCATTCGTCGTTTGGATTGGCCAGCTCGAAGTCCCGACCTCAATCCCATAGAGCATGTCTGGGACGTTCTGAAACGACGTGTGAGATCAGTACAACCGGCTCCGCAGACCATCAAAGAGCTGAAGAATGTGATTACTGCGGAGTGGGAACGTATTCCGCAAACACGTATCCCGGATATACTCGCTAGCATGCCCAGACGAATTCAAGCTGTGGTTTTAGCTAGAGGGGGTCACACTCGATACTAACCATTTATCTGCTTTTACTTTATTAAAGAAAAACAAACAAAAAATCTTTTTTATTTTTACTTCATGAGCATATGCACTACTAGCAAACATACACTACTAGTGAGGTTTAGCATTATTTCCCAACACTTGTATCAAAATTTTATCAAATACTGATGAAAACGATTATTTTCTTATTAATTTACCAAATTGTGAGGATAAAACTACCTATAATTATCAAACAAAGCAATATTAACATTTGAAGTGGTTCATTGCTTAGGTGCCCTTTTTTTTGCAAATGAGTTTATTATATCACAGCATTGACTTCAATCGCAATATATTAGCAACTCCTGCATGAACGACCTTTACTGAAAGTGGCAACAAATCTCGTAAAATTCTTTAATTCCTATTGAGATTCCATTCAACTTTTTAATAATTACGTATTATTAAAGTATTCGAAATGTTTACAGCATGTGATTTGTTGTGAACAAGTAGAAAATTAATTAAAACGATCCCACGAGAGAAACGGAGACTCAAATACGTTGGGCGACAAACAATTTACGCAAAGGTCAAGAGTGACCCAGATTAATTAAGAAATATAAGAATAGCGGTTATGTCATCTCCGATACGCTTGATGACACACTTTCTGTTTTGGTGTCTATTGATTTGTTCTATTCAATGTCATATTGGTTCCATCAGAGTAAGCTAAGTACATAAGAATACATAAAAATGAAACGCTCAGTCATAAGGATCTAAAAGAAGTGTTATTTATAAGTTATATACTTCCATGCAGCGCGATGTATTAATGAGTCCTCGAGTTTATTATAACCTTTAATCATGAGAATATTCTTCATAAAGACATTATAGAGCAAGAGCCCACGACAGCCAGACCTTCGTTATTTTATAAAAGCTGAAAGTTTCTCTGTACATGTCCCTTATACGGGTAAGAACGACCACCGACTATGGAGTTTGGGTAGTGGTTACCTTGGCAGATAGCAGGTAGTAAAGGTGTACAAAATAGTACCCAAAATTTGTTAGAGTATAAAGCTCAATTTTTTTATATTTTCATCGGGATAACTTTAGAAATCTCGTCAACCATTGCCGGACACTTATGACAGTTGCTACCCCCTGCCAGACACCCCTAAATTTTAATAAAATATAATTATACTTTCGGTATAGTATAAAAGCTAAATTTTATATTTGCTACTTGGGGACCTATAAAAAGATGTTACCTCAATAGATGGACAGTTTTCATGGTTTTTACATATCGCCAGACACATTGAAAGCCTGCTGTAGGTGCGAGCGCGAATGCTTAGTCGATTACGATTTTTTAAGATATCTAATAAAAAAAAATATTACGTTCATGGCCATGTTGTATAAAGTAAAAAATGTTAGTTTAATATCTAAAAAAAGGTATGATTACAGGTAAAAAATATATTTAAACTTTTTATTAATTTAAGCATTGTCGTTGACGTTTTCATTTTCTTCATCACTACTACTCCAGGTAGTTAGGTAGGTAGGTTTTGGTTAGGTCTACATATCTTAAATTATTGCCAGTGCCCGTAAGCATCCAAACCACCGAATCACTTTTAAGGTGATGCGTGTTACCAAGCATTAGTCGCAATATCGGTATCAGCACTTCTGATTACTATTTTTGCTGGATAGCTGATGTTACATGCGTGGTATACTATCTTCGTAACTGCTTCCTCATGAGTTGGGCATGACAACTCTTCATTAATCCTTGAGACAACAGATGGTGCGCAGTTAATGATCGCAATCGACTAAGCGCCCTATCTCACTCGCATCCGCTTGAACAGTTCTTACCTCGCGCCCGCAAACACAGCAGGCTTTTAATGGGTCTGGCGATATGTAAAAACCATGAAAACTGTCCGTCTATTGAGGTAACATCTTTTTATAGGTCCCCAAGTAGCAAATATAAAATTTAGCTTTTATACTTTACCGAAAGTATAATTATAATTTATTAAAATTTAGGGGTAGCAACTGTCATAAGTGTCCGGCAATGGATGACGAGATTTCTAAAGTTATCCCGATGAAAATATAAAAAAATTGAGCTTTATACTCTAACAAATTTTGGGTACTATTTTGTACACCTTTACTACCTGCTATCTGCCAAGGTAACCACTACCCAAACTCCATAGTCGCTGGTCGTTCTTACCCGTATAAGGGACATGTACAGAGAAACTTTCAGCTTTTATAAAATATCGAAGGTCTGGCCGTCGTGGGCTCTTGGGCTATTAATTCGTACACAGACAATTCCTTTACAATGATCCATTTTTTCATCGGACAACCAAACTTGCAAATAAGCGCCACCGTTATATGGTTGATATACCAAAGAGTCGAACTAAGCATTTTGGTTTCAATTTTGTGACCCGTACCACTAAAGAGTGCAACTCTTTGCTTGAGTCTGTGTTTTTTTATGAATGCGATTCTTCAAAAAACAATCGGTCTGTTGACGTTAAGCCGTGCACACGTTCACCTTGTGTCACCTCCTTGTAAACAAACTTTTAGCTGTCTAATCGTAATACGACACAGCGTACAAAAACTGACGGACTTTTTGGCGGGAGCAGGAAGCGTCACGTTGGTGGTTTTGTTTCTCTTGTTGAAATTTGTGTTGTTGTGGATATTAGAGCGTAATAAATTAATGGTGGATTATTAACCACTAAGTGTTTGTGAACATACAAGAGTGTTGGCAAGTGTAACAAAGAAGCGGAAGTTGTCTTTTCCTGCTCTCTCAAGAAGTCCACGGGGTGGTTTCAGCAAAACCCCACACATTTACTGAAAAAATATATAAATATATAACTGACAATTATACTTACTTGACACTGGCTAAATGCACAAATCGTGCAAGCCATAAATAAAGAATCATAATACAAAAACTGACACTTACTGTAAACAAGCGAGTGACGTCACTGCCAGATTCAGCCATTTCCATGCATTTCAATCACGTGGTTGAACATGAAATTGTCATTATTTTATTCATATCTTATATATAATCAATGATCGGAATAGGTAGAGCTATTTAGGTTCATTGACCGCAAACATTGATGTTAATATGGATATTCCGCGTGATTCCGAATGATACTCTGAGATTTTAATGAATATAATTATTTGTATTAATAAGTATAAAAATGGTTTATGTAAGTCAATAAGCGCGCTAGCGACATTGTAAATTTTACACCAGCAACACGTTGCCAAACTTTTTTGTCAAACGCGCGACGCTGCCGCTTTGTTAAATCACGTGATATCGGCGCCTTATGGAAACAAACGAAAACAATAGCGGGGTGTTTCTGTCGCTAGAGTGACGCACCTGTTTTTGTCTCTTTCTGCATCACTAGATTTCAATTGCTTATTTATTTACTTAACATTTTTTTTAACCTCAATTAAAACATGTTACTTATTTGGCACACGCTCTTCATCGCTTATCAGAACAAATACGGTTAGAGTACCATGATGTAGATATGTTAATATTAAATGTGAAAAAATATTTTTAAAAACCCCCCGCAAAATAAAAATATTGAAAGATATGTATGGATATGTATCCAAACTTACCTCTTCCTCCACAACCAAGAAATAATAAATGTTGCTTCTCGATAAAACAGCTCTGAATCAATGGCAATACGAAATGCGAAAAATATTCTAGAAAAAGAGAATCTATGGAATCAATTACTATGTATAGAAAATCATTATACAATTATCTTATTTTCATTACAAGAGTTGCAGAAATAAAATTTAGCATTAAGAGACTCATTTTTGGCTTTTGATCAAGTCAGATCTGCTTTAAATTAATGTAATTGTGATAGAATAAAAATCAAAATTGAAAAAGTTTTGGATAGGAATCCTGACATTAATATCCTCAGAGAATATGAAGAAAAATTATTGAAAAATAAATAAATGACGAAATATTGTTATATAAATTTGCTCCACTGACATCCACAGATGTCGAACGCTCCTTTTCTTTATATAAATGGGTGTTAGATGTAAAAAAAAAGACTAAAACTAGAAAATTAAGAAAAAATAATGGTAATTTATTTTAACTTAGGTCATACTCAGTCTTCTAGTGAAGCTGAAGACGAACCAGACCAAGAAATAGACTAATGACATTTCTTTATTAAATAAGTAAATTATTGTTTAAACGTGTTGATCATTTTAATTAAGATTTTGTTGTAAATATAAATAGTTTGTTCTGTTTCATCATATTTTGAAGGAATTAATAATTTGTATTGTAATATGTTCTTGTATAACTTCAGAATAATAATGTTAAATGATTGTTGATTATTGTATAAATATAAAAAATTGTTACATACAAAAAATATATGTGGTTTCATGAATCAAGTTTCTATCTATTTATTATTCTATCCTTAAACTCGTTATTAAATTTACCCGTCGGAGAGGAAGTGTATTCTTTCATTACTCCCTAAGGTGTAAATAACTTTTTATTAGGTTTCTACTTAAAAAGCTAATACCGCGGGATTCAGGGAATATCCATATTATTCTTACATATGGCAAGTACACAAAATAGCTCTACCTATTCCGATCTATGATTATAACAATCATATATTTTTTAGTAGTTAAATATTATATTAAATGCCACTTTCGTATTTATAAAATACAATAATGTTAAATAATGAAAGTAAAAAAATTGAACCTAAACTAAAACATACGTCAGACAAAGGTGAAAATCAGCCTCACAGGTGCTGTTGAAAAGGGTGTCCGATAGGCTGGAAGCGTTAATATTATTTTGAAATAATTTTAAGGCAAGATTAGTTAAAAAAACGTTTACTTGTTAAGCTAACTACAGTAGAAATGATCTATATTTTGATTGAAAGCAATAAAATAAAAGGCAATATAAATAACTAAAAAGACTGAGTATAAATGATATTCCAGATATTATAGAATCTATAATATTGGTCTGCACGTAATATTTAGCGAGACAATCACTTTTACAAGCTGTTATTCAACTTGCAATATATGTATGTATGTTTGTTAGCGTGAAATCTTGGAACTCAATTTTGAAGCAGATATCTTCAACCGATGGAGCTGAAATTTTGTATACACTTTCAGTTTGGATGATAATTCATGGTTAACATGGCGGCACACCTAAGATGGCGGAATAATTATTTTTAATGCATTCTCACACTATGGGTAGCAAATGAAAGGGCTTGCTGAGAATAACTCGAAAAATAAAGTTACGTCACTCAAAATCTAATATGGCTGAATTCTAAAGCTTGAAACTCAATTTTTTAGAGATAATTTAAACCGATTGAGCTGAAAATTTGTATACTGCATTCAGTTTAGATAACAATACATGATTAGTTATGTAACGTTGTTCTAAATCCAACAAGGTGGAACACCAAAGATGGCGGACTAATTATTTTAATGCTTGCCTACAATATGGGTATTAAATGAAAGGACTTACTGAGAATGCGAATGCGAGTTTAAAAAAAATAATATGCTGAATATATACTCCGTTGCTCCGATCCGTCTGGATTTTTTGTGTAGGGTCAAGGCGGCAACAGTGGGTCACTTTTTTTTCCAGTGATGTAACTTGATGTGGGTTATTGTTGGAAAGATGTAAAAGAATTAGTATTATAGTGTAACTAATGCATATTGATTATTCCAATCGATTTAGTCAAACGAGGTAATATTTTGGAAAATAAATAGTATTTAAAAAAAATCTCATTCGAGCCACTGTGAACTGGGGGTGGGATACAGTGAATCGGCCCTCAGTTTATAGTGAATCAGGCAAGTTTACAGTGGATCATCAATAATATAACTCAAATAAAAATGTTTTTTTTTTTTGCTTTTATCGATCTTTATTTTTTGTTTTAATCAAACAATAAGTTTTACATCGAAAAAGAGTTTTTTTTACTACCTCACTTCAAAGTGACTGTTCAGTCTTACACATTTAAAATTTACTAAATTATCTTAATTTTGTTTGACTTAGTTAATCATCAACAGAAACCTTTTTCTGTATCTTGCATAAACTATCATACAAAATGACTTTTTATCCTTCAAATGAATAATCAGGTAACTTTTTGACTACTTCAGTCTCAAAGTGCCTTTTCAGTCACACAAAACAAATATAATTTTGCTTTTTTTTCATGTCAGCTATGTGTTTCCCTATTTTACGGGACCTTGCTGGTCATGTCATAATAAAAGGGAAAATTAACAAAAATATTACGTCTCGATTTATGCTAAACTAATGTCTGGGTAGTTATTATGCAGTACCAGTAGTACACAGTGGATCATGAACCACTGTGAACTCAAATGATTTGAGCCACTGTACAAAACTACCATTTGGGACTTAACTCATTCCATGTGTGATGGTTTTATGTAAATCGAAGTGCAGTATACGCCAAAATGACCTCAACGAAGTTTGTTACTTAGCAAAAATATAAATCCATTGGTGAAACAAAAGGTTTGTGAAAAAATACCATGTATATCTCACCTGAAAACTCACTTCTTCTTTCGTCAAAACAAAGAAAACACTTACAACATGGGTTTGTTACATGGTTGACCCAGGGAAACTGGTTGTGACCAGTATTTATCGGGAGACCTTCCGAAGAGTGAGAGATATAAAAAGATACCTATAATACTTTTGATACAACGACCAATGCGCCACTGTTGCCGCTATAACCACCGTTGCCGCCTTGACCCTACTGGGGTTTTTGTAGTCCTCGATTATAATATTGAGATCGAATTGTTAAAATCTATAGCTTCGGTTGGTTAACTTTGACTTGCGTAATTTGACGCCAAAAGCATTGGTTTTCTGTCTCGGAGAATGATAACTCCAAAATCAATCGAAAACAAAATGCAGGGTAGTACCGTCGACCAGGCCGTTGTATACTTACTTACGAAGCGCTTCGCTTCTATTCATGCATACGTGGCCTTAAGTAAGGTAAAATCATTAGAAGGTCTCCTTATTGAAGAGCTAGACTGTTCGAAATTAACCAGCAAACGACCGACGTTGCAACAATGGTGCGTTGAAAGACATTAACAGACAGAGAAACGTGTCAAGCGATAACTAAAAAGTAAAAAATATATTAAAAGCAAAAAAACCTTTTTAAAAACAAGCTATTTTAATTTAAATTATTTATTTAAAAGCGCTGTATAGAAAAAAATAAACTGTTTCTATCAAGTTATAACGTCATTACACAAATTATATGATATAAAAGCTTGTCGCAGGATTTACTTTTACAAGTAGGTAAATTAAAAAAACTTGATGTGATTGATTTTAACTATTAAAATTGACAAACTAAGTAAATACGAATACTTCAATCTCGTGACAAGCTTTTATTGGAGCGGAGCGAGCGAAGCGAGAGTAGCTCCCATGGATCAGCTTCAATGACGCAATGTCTGTTACGCCATAACTTCCCGAGTTCTGAACCGATTTTAATATTTTTTGCGTGGAATCGAATCAACACATTTAGGACCATCTCGTGACGAATTTTGAAATTCACAAAAATAAAAAAGTTATGACCAAAACACATTGGCTTTATGGGATTTCTCATTGAAAGAAGCGCGCGCTTTTTGAAAGTTTTCATTCATATGGATTTTTAAAATTTTCTTAACATTATTGATTTTTTTTTTAGTATTACGCTCCGCGCATGGTGCTAGCGAAGCTTTATGCTTAGCGACTGCATCGCCTAGTATTATATAATATGTATAATGACATAACTTGATAGTAAAAGTTTAAAAGTAATTTTTTTTTTCTTTACAGCGCATTTAAATAAAAGCTTGTTTTTTTTAAAAAGCTTTTTTTATTTTTTATTTATTTCATAAGTAAAAATTTTATGTTTTTGTATCTAAACGTATATAACCATAAAACCAAGATAATGGAAAACAGAACTTGCTGGACATGACTATGATTAGATAATTTGCTTGCTTAATTTAGATACTAGATCTGTTTGGAAAATAAGTACATCAGTACTTCTGCTTTACACCACGACGAATTAACCACTGGACACTTAACGATGGCAGTGTTCGCCTTTATCCCTTTAGCCACTTACAGCCTAATAGCCTCAGTAACCTACTCTTACAAAAGTACTCTTTGCTCAGTAAGCCTTAGCGTCGCCCGGTAACAAAGATAACCCCATTGGTGCTGAAAAGCCCCATCTAGCAACACTGCGAACAAGGCAGAACATAGTCTATGAGCTGTTGTACCAAAGACTGTGAGTTTTTTGTTGTCTCTATGCGTTCGTTTTACGTAGACGATATCGAGTATCGACGCGTAAACCCGCACTTGGGCCCCGAATTTCTATCCAGATTTGTAGTTCCTGATGGTTACCGCTGTGGGCGCTCATACAAAAATTCATAGTTCTTAATATTTATTTTTATATCGGCGTAAAATATTACAATAATATTAGCTCTTCTAATGGTTTAGTTAAGCAGTCCATTGGCCCCATATTGAATCAGTGAAGACATTACTGTAAGTCATAGATAAGAAAATGTGTTTATAAACAGAAGTGATAGTTTTTAGTTGATATTTCTTTATAATACGTAAAGAAAACTAAAGTCGTTTAGGAAACAGTGTCTCGGTAACTCAGCGGTTAAAACATTTCAATGCGTCTCCCAGCGTATCGGTAGCTCAGGTGGATTCGAATCCCACCTGAAGGCTCGGCCATGTGGTTCTTTTTTACAGGCGCTATGAATACAAAAAAAAAAAAAAAAAAAAAAAAAAACTTAAGAAGTTTCATTCTTAGTGTGCACGAACAAGAGCACAAACCACAAACTGACAACTCTACTCCTCTGGCTCCCCGCCTAAATATAGGCGTCACATCATTATGACAAAAACTTAGGTCAGAGTCCATTTCGGCAACAAATGTATATTTTTGTTTGTTCGACTATCTTGTTTTTACTGTGTTGTTAATAGAATAAACGATTTTTCTTTTGATTTTTATATATTTTTTATTTTCAATGCTATCTTATAAGATAAATGTTAAAAGAATCGATATATTCGACTACTAGAAGATCGATATTGATATATTCGACTACTAGAAAATCGATATCGAAGAATCGATTTATTCAATACTTGAAAAAATCGACTTGGCTCACACGTTATTCTCAAGCGGAACTCGAACCCGCAACCTTTGGATGTCCGGTCCACTGCTCTTCCTATTGAGCTACCGAGCCTTGTGAGTACATGTCGAAATTTTCTAGTACCTACATTTTACTTTTTTACACTGCAGGCCAGCGTTGCTTCATTAATTAGAAGAATATCATCGCGCCCGAAAGTAATATTTTTACAAATATTTGACAATCGATTAATTTTTATAGTATCACACGAGTGTTATAAGACCAAGTTATGTACAGTGTCATACACTACTTTATCTACTCTCATACAATATTGCAAACAAAACCAAACTTTGTTTAAATATTGAAAAGATTTTTTAAATGTCAAATGTTGGCGCCAAGGTGCAAACATCGATTGCGCATGCGTGTTGCGTCGTCGCGGAAACGTTCATTGAAACCTTTTTAAAGTAGAGGTTCAACCTCCTTGGTCCAGCTGGAGGTTGTATAGGTGTATCGTTATGATAAAAAAGTTATATTATGTTACAGGTGTCCATACAAGACCTGTATCGTAATTAAACTATTTTTTTTTTATTATTTTTGGCCTGTACGTAATGTTTGTCATAAGCATTTTGTTTTCAGTTTTAGAATCTTTGTATTATAGTATCAGAGTAGATAATAGTAGTTTATGATACTGTTGCATAATAAGGGTTCTTATAACATGAGTGTGTTTTAAAAAAACGAGCCGTAGGCGAGTTTTTTTATAGTATCACACGAGTGTTATAAGACCAAGTTATGCACAGTGTCATACACTACTTTATCTACTCTCATACTATAATACGTAAAACAATATTGCAAACAAAACCAAACTTTGTTTAAATATTGAAAAGATTTTTTAAAAGTCAAATGGTGGCGCCAAGGTGCAAACGTCGCGGACTCGTTCATTGAAACCTTTTTAAAGTAGAGGTTCAACCTTCTTGGTCCAGCTGGAGGTTGTATAGGTGTATCGTTATGATAAAAAGTTATATTATGTTACAGATGTCCATACAAGACCTGTATCGTAATGAAACTTTTTTTTTATTATTTTTGGCCTGTACGTAATGTTTGTCATAAGCATTTTGTTTTCAGTTTTAGAATCTTTGTATTATAGTATCAGAGTAGATAAAGTTGTTTATATAACCAAGTAGGCAGCGTATTGAGAGGATAATAGCGTAACAGAAATAAACACTTATTGATAATACAAAATTTCAAATTTTATGTTCCGTTTAATAATTTTCGTAATATCAAAAAGTCTAAAATTAACTCAATCGCTATACTAACATTTGCACATTTAAAAACTTACATGGAGGCCTCTGTGAATCATAATATTTTAGAAGTTGTTTGCAATCACTTTATGCTTACTTATCCAAATAAAATAAGCAATAAATAAATATGATTTGACTTGAAACAAAATAACCGGTAACTGTAAACCTTTGCTAACAAATTGTAAATAGACCCTTAAAGAAAACTAATTCCGTTTTCCCTTAATTAAGAAGATTGTTTAGCTTAAGAGACCATATTATCTGGAAAATAAATAGTTATGAAGCTTTTAAGATCAGTCAACTATTATTGTTCGCGTTATAAGACAAATTGTATGTCACACAGTAGCGGACCTATCACGGTGCAAGATTTAAAAGTGGCGCTCCTTCAAATACAAGACTTTTTTATGGTTGTTAACTTTTAATTAGGCACTCTTCTACAAGGAAAAACAGCCTAATCCCCCGCGATCGTCGTTTGTCTCAGGTTTCGTTTGATTTTGGCGCCTGGTCCATTCGCAGTTTCCACCGCTCCAGTTACAAAACTATTTATAATTCATATAAATAGAATCTCTTTTCTTATAATTTTTGAAGTAAAACTTCTTTACGCACGCTTGACAGAGCTGGAGAATGCGTGACGAGAGCGTTAAAAGGGAAATACATATAAGTTAGTAAAGATAGAAAGAGAGAGAGAGTTACGTTTCGTATATTACTGTAGGGGAAAGAGAGACATTTTCTTTCTCCATTATTATGTCCACTGCTGGGGCTCAGGCCTTCTCTATAAGTGAATGTTTTTATTATCATCCTTTTTGGTGTAGGGAAAAATTGAGTCATAATGAACAAGTGAATCATCTGCATTCAATAACGTATACAAGAAATCACACATTCAATTATTTATTATTACAGACTTATTGACATCTTATTGAACATAAAAACATATTTTCGATGTATAATGACTTTAGTCGAGTATAATTTGGTGTAACGACTATTTTCCATTTTGAAACTAATGTGAAAACAAAATTATGAGAAACAAAACATCGACAACATTATTTTGATGGAATTCACGATAAAAAAACGATGAGGTGAACTTGTTAATAAAAACTATTAAAAAAATTAGTTGTGTTGTAACGAAGTTCAAAGCACTGTTCATTATTGAATAAAAAATATCGCGAATAAAGGCATACGACGATGTTTACATCGTCTATTGTTAAAAAAACTCTTAGGTCAATCCAGATTACAATAATAAAATTTGGGACAAGTACGGACAAATATTATTTAATTTATGAAATATTTGAGAGCATCACTATGAGTGAGTCACGTCCTCATAACCCACCACAAGGCCCTTGGGTGGTGGTTGCTAGCGAATGCAGATGCAACAACCAAAAACCCTTCCTCTTAACATGCCTGCCGAAGCACGAAGGAACTTGAGGTTAATTTTTAGTCAACCATCCAATGAATGACCCTTGTACATATATATTGTTTATGCTTCGCAATCTTAGACCAAACACGCTAACCATAGAGTAACTTATGCATGGCGTTAACTACGTACTGCTCCTTTGAATACCCATCGATATATATAATGGACATGCCCTAGCGGTGAGAATTGTGGCACTACGAAAGAAAGAGATAAAACTAAATTTCGGACTATCTTTATCTCTCAAAATATATGCCGTACCTGTCATGAAAATTGAGCGTCAATCGCCTATAAGGAAAGAGAGCATTAGTCCGTAAGTATGCCATCTTCGTTACTAGGTATTCTCAAACCAAGAAATTACTGCACGTTATATGGGTACGGCATGCCCATTAGTATAGGTCGATGTGAATACCTAAAAGGTACTTCCTTAGTTTACATCTAATAAATTAAAAATTGCCCTTAAACGCTGGGCTTGAAGGACGAAGATAAGGCGCAGTTGTTGATATTCAATACACACATTATAAATGTCCAAAGTATAATAATTATTCCATCTTAGTATGAGAATCGTCAAATAATCGAGGAACTGTTCCGGGCGACTCCACAAACGACCCTACCTGTTTGTCCAACAAACGGAGCTGTTGTGAACTACAAGAAATAGGGTACCTTCTGGGTTTCTTCTCTTCTTCTCATCATTGGTCTTGTTTTAGCCTCCGGGCTTAATCGGAATCAAGAGCAAATCCATTCAAATAAAAAATTACGACACAAAGCTTTCACTAAGAAATAGAAAATGAAGACTAATTTCAGGTAAATTACTTAAATTAAAAAAAAGTTGCGTTAATGTGGTTCTACCAACGACTTCAATGTTTTTCTTCAACAGTAATAATATATTTACATAATAAATCATTCGATGGTACGCATATTAACATTACATACAACCTGCGGATTTTTAGCTAATTGACAATAGGCGTAGGGATCAATCAACAAAAACATCAGAGCCATTCTTTTTACTAGTATTTTTTATATTTAAAATGGACTTGCTCTTGGCTATACTCTTAACACTAATGTTTAGAGGAAGACTACGATGGAGTGAACTTGCCCAGAAGCAGACTCTGCACTCGAGCTTTTATGGTGGTACAAGCGATACTGTGCATTATAAAAAAAAAAGAAAAGTTTTATATAGGCATTTTGTTTAAAAGGCTTTGTCCTGAGCGAATGACTGACTGACAGATAAAGCACAGATTAGGCACTGAACGTAGACACTGAAAATTTGAAGGGTTTGTTTATATAAGGGTAAAATAAGAAAATATTTTAGAAAATTGTACTCCTAAAGGAACTGAAATAGTCGATAAATTATTATATAGAAAACTTTTATTTTTGAAGTAAAGGGCGTGAAATTCAATAAACGTGCTTCTAGCTTTTGTGTAATTCGTTAGTAAACACTGATTACAGTAGTACAAAGCTGTCTACAATCAGACAGCTGAAAAGTTAATTGAATTTTACTCATTATAATTGATTTGTATTTACACAATACAGGCGCATGTTTGTTACAAATTTCGACACTAAAATTGCGCAATGAACACCTGAAAAGATACATGTATTATTAGTGCGAAACACACGTTGCCTTGTATCTCAATCTGTTGTAAAGTTAGTACATATCTAGATGTACAAACAGCAACACTCTTAACTGCCCCTTCAAGACCCAAGAGACAGAAAGGTAGAAAGAGATGAAATTATTTTTCTCATGACATCTTCATAACAAAAACTAAAGTTTTTATGACATAATATCTTTGTCCGTGTGATGTGTGTCTCTTGGCGCCAGAGAACTGTCACTGCTTGACGCAGAGTCTTGACATGCCTGATGACGTGCTTTCAGTTGTTGCCGCTCTTCCAAAACAAAGAGCAACGGCAACGTCGCATGCTTTTGGATGAAATAATGATAAAATTTAATTTTACTTATCCTGCATCCATAGACTTAGAAAGGTATAGATGCAGAAAGAAAAATAATAATAAAGATTACACTTGCATTATAAAAAAAAAATATTATTAACATTATATTACTCAAATAAAACATATACTAACTTAACAAATAAACAAATCGAAATAGCATAATTATTGTGATTTTTTATTACACAAACATTTGTCCTTACCGGGACTCTAACTCAAAATCTTTTCTGATTATGTTAGTAGGATCATTGCCAAAGTCGACCTCATGTAGTTTGTCCCCACCACGCATATGGTTTCCTCCGTTCCCAAAACTTTAACATTTCTGTTATTTAAAATATGAAGTAATAGTTTTTCAGACATGCGGTAATCTATTCAATTCTACTCGAATTTTATATCTGTGACAGATATAAAATTGTGACTTTTTCTGTTCAAAAACCTCGTTGTTCGAAATCGCAAAGATTAGAATGGTTTTAAGGTTCAATGTCTTGCTTTTAAATTTTCAGGCTAACAAAAGTGAAGAAAGTAAAAGTTGCAATTTTTGAAGTGCAATATGAAATAATATTTTATTAAATATACCTATTCTTTTGCTATAATGTTAGAGAGCAAGGCGCGAAAATAATTTGTTCGCCAGTCTGACTAAAAGTAAAATAAAAATCCAACACTTTTTTGTAGCAATATATAATTATAAACTTTAAAAACTTTACTTACACAAAAGCACAAAGAAGATAGAATCGCCTTTTGTCTTCAATATTATAATTTTGATTGGACGGATAATATCGTAGTCCTGGTAATTTTAAAAACCAATACGCTTTTCAGTAAAATTATATTATTACCACTTCATAACAATGTTTGAACATTATTATGAAGAACCAACCGTTTCTGCCTTCTGCCTTTTAAAAATCGCTATCATACGAAGATAACTTGGACCAACAGTAATAAAAAACTGATGTTGTGTAAGTGGCAATTTACAGGCTGGTACGAGGGCGGCACTGAAAATTTTGGGAATCAAGAAAGGGACACAACTTTACTATTTAAAAATGTATTTATTGCTGTTCGAAGTATTCTCCGCGAAATTTGACACATTTTTCCATACGATGGAACCAATCATTGAAGCAACCATTCCATTCGGAAGTTGGGGTCTCCAAAATGGCCGTTTTGTAGGCGTCTACAGCTTCTTCAGGTAATGAAAATCTCCCACCACGCAATTTATTCTTTATTTTAGGGAAAGTATAGTAATCATTAGGGCTTAGGTCGGGGCTGTACGGCAGATGGTATAATAATTATACATTTTCTTGCTCCAAAAACTCTTTTGTTCTGTGCGCGGTGTGAGAACTCGCATTGTCGTGATGGAGGATGATGCGGCGGTTGCAGTTCTCTTTACGGAGTTCAGAAAAGACCTGTGGCAAACAAATGCTAGCATACCATTCTGCATTAACCGTTCTTTGTCCCTCAAGAGGAATAGTCACAATATGGCCGGTTTTGGAGACATACGTGGTCACCATTTTTTTTCAACACTCCGTGATTGAACAATTTTTGTTGGCTTTAACTCATTTTCGGACACCCAAACTCGTGACTGGTTTTTTGTTTCGGGTTCGTACGCGTATATCCATTTCGGTTTCGATTCGATTCGTCACCTGATACGATTTTGTATACAGCATTTGAGGATCCTGCGTGGTATCTTTCGAGAGTTCTGACGCACCAAGTAACGCGAGCCGCTTTTTACTCTTCACAGAGCCAATGCGGTATCCATCGGGAAAACAACTTTTTTACACCTAATTGTTCATGCAAGATTATTTGTATTAGACATTGGCATGAGCCAATGTCTAAAGTTGCCTGAATTTCGCGGTATATCCTCAATCAGCTTACGCACAGCATCAACGTTTTCTTGGGTGACTGCAGTTTTTGGACGACCTTGACGGGGAACATCACTGAGCTTGACACGTCCACGTTAAAATTCAGCAAACCAACGATAAATTGTGGTTTTGGGGTTTCATCACCAAATGCAGAAAGCATCCGATCAACACACTGTTTTTGTGTTAAACTACTTGCAAAGTCATAATAAATCATCGCTCTTGATTTTTCTCGAGTTAATTCCATTTTCTCAACGACTAAACAAGTTTGACAAGACCTTGTGACTAGACCGAGAATCTTTTTTTAAAATAAATATATGGTATTCGATTTTTGAAACCAAGGAGTTTTCAATTAAAAAGATTTTAATATGACAGGAACAGTGAAAATATTCGATTCCCGATACTTTTAGTGCAGCCCTCGTATGTGATGGTGTAGGCAATTAAAGATAAAATAATACTTTAGTGCTGAATCCGTCGTATTACTAAAATTTAAAATACATCACATTTTGACCGTGTCAAACATACACGGTACTGAATCGCTGAATCGCGAGTGCGGTGGAAGGGATCTTGAGAGTGGGTAGCTATAATGGTTGCATCCTCCGCCTCCGTAGTCACCCGGGCTCTTGCCCCGCGAGGACGGTCTCGAAGAGCCTCGTCACCACCTTCTTCGAACCGCTGGATCCACTGGCTTACCGACCTTCTCTACAAATGGAAACAGCTGGTTCTACAAACGTTATTTCTTTGTACGGAAAAATGTTTTAAGTGATGTAAAATTTATTTACATGAACACCTAACTGCCGCGAGATCTCCACAACTCCCATACCAGTTAGTCTTACAGTTACAATGCTGACCCTCTCTAAGTAAGATAGTCGGGCCGGCATATTTTTAAAGAAATTTAATTAAAAGAAAGGAAAGAACTAAAACAAAAAGATAAATCCAATAATTCCAAACGAGCGACCGGAAAAAATTGACAATGATTGTTCTGACATTACTCTTATTATTTAATTCAAACAATCCCACCTTTTTGATACGAAACTCATTAGGGTCAATATCAGATTTAAGGAAGAGTTGACAACCCTAAAAATATTATAAGGAGTTAACAACTTTTAGGGGGTTAGTACCTACCAATTGCCAATCTACGAATCGGAATCGAAGCTATTATCATTTCCAGCCAACATGAGATGAAGAAATCTTTGCATTTGTTCCTTTTTATTATTCTGCTGTTCTTTATGTAGGCGAAGGCGATGTTGCGCTGCGTTCTTGCATTCTCTGTGTTGTACGCTATCTAAGTGCTCTTGGAAGCCATCCCAACCGGATTCAATGATATCGCAGAATCCACAATGGTACACTTCAGCGCGGATCTAACAAAAAAAATAGTGCCACTTAAGTCTATTTTATCGATAGCTTTGTAAGGCATACAAACTAAAAATGCCAACTGTTTTTTTTTTTAATAATAAATGCTTTTATTTCTCTTCACAATACAGTGAAACCTGTTTAACTGGGATCTCAAGGGACCTAAAAATATTCATCACTTATAAAGGTTTTTCATTTACCCATTTTCCCAAATAGGCAGGTTAACATGTCAGTTGTCTTAATTATAGAGGAAGATAAATATTATTCTTATTCTTCACTTAGGGAAATAAAATTGGGGTGAACATTGTAAAAATCTATGAAATCTAATCTCAGTTAACAAGTAAATCTCTAAAAAGTAACAGAGGTATTTCAATGCAAAAGTGTCGGGATCTCATTGGATTTATCATCACCAGAGGTTTCTCACATATCCAGGGCCCAACAGGTTTCACTGTAATTAATTTCAAAATCAATTGGTCTGTAAACTGTAATAACTTTTAATGGTGATATAATAAAGGTTTAATTATAATTTTGTATTCTATTATGTAAGGAAGCTGGTGAAATAGGTACCTATAGAAAATTAATGAAAAAGTGAAACTTGGGAGCAGATTTAGCTCAAGTACTGACGTGTGAGATTTCAGCAACAGCTCAAAGCCTATAAAGGGTGCAATAAAAAAATTACCTCTCTTATAAATTCAGATTCTATCACAAGTATCACAGTTTCACTCATTGATGTTTTATGACTTTCAGACAAATTGTGTTTGTGTATCTCCTCTGCCCCAAATGTTGAATCACAGGAATGACATTTCCATTGAAAATTGTGTGACTTTATAAGGATGTAACTTAACACATTCATACATAAATTCCCATTTATAACAACATCTTTAAAATACATGTTCTCTGTTTTCACCATAGACGTCACAAAATCGCATGTCCGTACTTTTTTGACATCTTGTAACTTCTTTTTGACTACAGCAATGGGTTTTGTCACGTTATGTTTGTGATTCGCTCCATCCACATGTTGCTTAATGTTTTTGATTGATGGTGGCAAATAAGTTTGACACGAATTGCAAAAGACTCTATAGCTCATATTGTTTTTAGCGACGAAAGCTTCAATCTCTGCGTCGTCTTTTGAAGAATGGCAACTTCTGGAATTTTGAGGCTCGTTGGATTCATTTCGTTTTAAAAGCATTGGTTTCGTACTCCTTAGGATTGCATCATTCTCCTTGGGATTCTTTGTTGTTTTAGTACAGGTTGCTTGGCTTTTAGAATTTGTTTTAGCATCTGCTGCAGTTTCTTCTACTGGTTTTTCCTCTTTAATCTGGATTGAAGCAGCTTTATTGTTGAGTTTAATGCCGAGGTCAGAACACTTTTGATGTTTATTTTTGTGGTCTAAACTATCAAAATGATCCTTGAATTTTCGAAATTCAAGCACTTCGTTACAAGTTAGACAATGGAAAGTCTCTTTGTCGATCTGAAATAGATAATAGTTGTTACTTTTCTACAGATATTTGGTGATAAAATTCATATTTCTTATTTATAACATAATAAAATACTTACTTTACGATAAAGGGAGTTATTTATAACATCGACATTAATTTTAAATAAATTAAGGACATGTGTCTGACTAGTCTTATGAATACTTGCACTCTGAAATTGTGTCTTACACAACAAGCAAGTTCCACCAACTATGCTATTCCAGGCTTCATCGCTAATAAGAATGTTTCCGAAGGCTATGACGCTGTCGGAAGTTCGGATTAGTGATTGTAAACCTTTATTATAACTGTGTTGCTTGTTAAATGAAATATGGAGGCCCACGTTGGCTGCAGTCGAAAATAATCGATTGCAGAAATAACAGTAGTAGCCTATTTTAACCTGCAAAGTATAATTATTATTATTTATTACAATTTCCTTACAAACTAACAGATGTTACCATCCAAAACGCTTATAAGTTAGGGTTATTAAATAAGTTAACTTTAAAATAACTAATTATGATAAAATGTTTTACATAAAAAACCATGCCATGCTAATTAGGTGTTACCATTATAAATTTAAAAATGTCAATAAAATAATAAAATAAAATAATCAATGTCAATTGTCATAGATAATGAATAAATCAAATAAGATGCACATGTCAAATATTGCGGTAATAAATTACTGATTTACTAATTATTACACTAGGATAATCGGCAAATAGGTCAATAGTACAGTCATGAGCGATGATATCTCCGATCAAACGTAAAGCACAATTGGTTGGGGCATGAACGGCGTATGTGGTACGCGCTGACGGTCGGCGCAGCAAGCGTGGAGGTCGCCGCGGCGCCGCAGTTCCCACCTCATCCCAAGCCAGGCGCTTAGGAGCCAGTAAACTTACTTCGCCCAGTATAGTTGGGTTATAAATTTTGTTGCGCATAATATATAGCCAACGAGCAAATTTCCCTGTACCCTCTCCACCATAAAAGAATATTTTGCCTCATATGGATCCCAGATAATTGCACCGAACTCGAGCTTGCTTCTAACATAGGCATTATAAAGCACTATTACAACTCTCGGATCCTCAAACTGCGAAGAGATCCTCATAATGAAACCTCAAGTTTTGTTTGCAGCTTTACAAATTGTCACCAAATGTTTGTGGAAATTTAATTGGGAATCAATTATTAAACCTAAATCGCGGATGGCACATACCCTTTCCACATTTTAATTTAAACTTTACATTCATAGTAAAGAGGATGTCGCTTCCGCGTATACGTCATCATTTTACACTTTGTGCTATTAAAGGGAAGGTGATTAAGCCTACTCCAATCTGCAACTGCACATATATCAGCCTGTAGCGCTACAGAATCAGTTACGGAACCAATTCCTAAACACAATTTGAGGTCGCTGCAAACAGGAGACATTTTGCATATTTAACACAATTGGGCAGATCATTGATGAAGATGAGAAAGAGTATTGGTCCTAAGGTACTACCTTGACTTACGCGGATCTTGTATAGTAAGCCTTGACTTACGCCGGATCTTGTATAGTAAGTGACTGACTCAAACCCATACACCCTAACGAACTGACAGCGATTCCGAAGGTAGCTGGCGAAAAACTTAAGCAACTTAGATGTGAACCCCAACCTTACTAATTTTTTCAACAGTACATCATTGTCGACTAAGTCGAATGCTTTTTTAAAATCAAAGTATGCTACATCTACCGTTTGGTGCAATGGTAGCGATCCTGCCTTTCGCACCGACAGTCCTGGGTTCAAATCCCGGAAGGGGCAGATGTTTGCATGATGAATACGAGCATTTATACCTAAGTCATGGGTGTTTATATATATTTCTATGAATATTACATATTTATGTATCATATATGTATGTATATCCGTTACCCTAGTATCCATAACACAAGCCTTACAGTGCTTACTTTGGGCTAGGCTAATTGGTGTGAATGTAAGAAATATTTATTTATTTATTTACTTATGGGCCCTACGGAAACCGTGTTGGTAGTCATGCAAAGAATTGCTAATCTGGTTGTCAATGAAGGAGCTCATGATTATCTCAAAGATCTTAGCGAAGACTAACAGAACTGCTATATGTCTAAAGTTGTAAACGTCGTTAATACCAGGAATTGGGGTCAGTCTTGTCAATTTGTCATACTTCTGGATAGACAGAGTGGCTTAAGGCAAGATTGAATAGGAACAAGAGCGGTGCCACAAGTGCTGAACTACAATCCTTCGCGACGAATACAGGGATACTATCAGGTCCAGCAGTTGATCTTGGTTTAAGCCGCCTTATTGCCAATGTCAAATCAGACTCATTGACTCGATCGATAGAGACACAAGTGGCATCGGCACACACATCCACTGCACGGGCAGCTTCTTCAAGACTTAAACGAGTTACCTCAGGAAATAAAACCGAACTGAAGTGTACCTACCACCTGCTCCCCATGATGCAAATACGGACCATCTGGTCCACGGTCCTTCTTCTTGTCATTAACATATGTCCAAAATTGAACAGGGTCATCAATAATATTCTTTTGCGTCAGATTTAAGTGCTGCTTGTAAGCGTTGTCAATTACGTTTTTTACATGCCATCTGTAATATCTAAACATTTCTTTGTTAAATTCCTTTCCTTCTACTTCATAACGTCTAAAGTGTGTATATTTTAATTCAATGTAGTATATTATTTCTTTCGTGAACCACTTTGGATATATTATATACTTATTAATCCTGTAAAGAGGTCGTTTAAGCGGCACAAACTGACTAATGCAACTGTTAAGCTTGCTGTAGAATAATTCGATGAGTTGATCAATATTAACCGTGGCCATCACGTCAGACCAATCTAGCATATTTATAGCCTCGTACAGCCTTGCGCCAGATTCAATCGGGGCAAGTACCAAAGTTCGTGGTGGGGTGAGGTGGGAACCGCGGCGGCGCGGACGTCCTATGCGCAAACTTGACTGTAACATCAAGAGGAGGATGGTATTTATCAGCTGGTCCTAATGGCTCATCGCTAGCGAGCACCTCAACCCGTTCCGGATTTAAGTTGCTTAAAACAAGATCTAACATGCCGCCATGACTGTTTAGAATGTTGCTATGTTGTTTCAAGCCACAAGCATCACAAAAAATTTCAAATTTAAATTTAACATTGTCACTGCAAGAATTAAGATTAAAATCGCCTACTACCAAGACATGCATGTCAGCATCAGTCATAATTACAAGTATGTAATTTATAAGAGACTTAGGGAGACCATAGATTTTCATGGTACCTTTAGGTCCCTCTTAACTTAAGAGGAGTATTTACACAAAATCATTCACTATAGTCAGTTTTTTTTAGCATTAGAAAGAACAAAATTTGGGTACTTTATTGTACACATCGCACGGAGGGACACGCTCCATACAAGGGCGGTCATAAATAGTTAAAGTCCTGTTACTATCAATACATTGTATTATTTTAGTGACTTATAGTTGTAAAAGTGTTTTAGGAACATTGAAATGAAAGAAGTACATGTATTTACGGAATAAAAAACGTTTACTTCAGTAAAAAACAAATATAAACAATAACATACTTTTACCTAAATTTATCATGAACAAACACTTAAAAATTGGAATGTAAAACATATATTTTAAATAAAATAAGAGTCAAAACATTGATAACATTATTTAATTATAATAAAATAATAGAAATAAATAAATTAAAATTAATTAAATACAAAAAAAAACAAAACAACTAACAAAATACAAATAAATTATTCTTATTCTAACAATATTAAACATGTAACAATTCTATTACACTTTGTGACAGAGTATTTTTCTTTTTAGGGGGAAGTTTCCGAAGACTTGTAATATAAGGATCTGAATGTAATAATAGTCGTTGTATTAAATCTTGATTGGTAACTTCACGTGACATTTTTCGAGTGTGACTTCGTCTATAAATTTTGATATACTTATTTGTCGCTTCAGCAGCTTCTTCGGAAAGTTCTCCTATAGATAACAATGCATAACTTATAATATCTGATCCATGTACGAGCACCTTGTGGACAGAAGCAGGAAGACTATACCACGGATATTCCTCGACCAGGCTGTATGCTGTTTGTAATGCATAGTCTTTAAACTTGCATTCATTAATTTTATGTCCAGAAGATAACGTTTGTAATATTACACAACAACGATCTATGAGATCCTTATTCAAACCTGTAATTTCAGCAGATACAGCTGATTCCAAAAAAAACTTCCTGGCCGTGTTTCCGTCGTTAGACGTCCCGCTTCCACCACTACGCGGCTTGTCAACTATTAAACCTAATCCTTCCCTAAACTGGGACTGTACATATTGTTTTTTATTTGATAACAATTGTTTATCACTATCTAGCCTAACTTGCCATTTTTTTATGTCTAATCTATATGAAAGATGAATAAAATATTCGAAGAAACGTATCCAAGAATGTAGTGGTGATAATCCAAATTGGTATCTACTCTCTATTACAGGTTTTTGTAAACATTCGTCTATTTTATTCATCTCTTTAGGAGTAGCATTACATATATAACATCTACTTGTAGATGTTTCACTTAAAGCACTACAAATTTTACCATCTACCATTGAAAGCTGCAACTTATGAGAAATGACCAATTCACGATTGTCGATCTGAATAAAAGTAGGTTGCAAACTTTCAATTTTATCCTTAAAATAAGCTTCCTCTTGCAAAGACACTGCTGTGCTTTCTTTCAAAAATTGAAATCGAATAGGACGGCAGTACCTAGTGGAAGAGGGTCGAGGATTTTTCCATAAAATTTTACAATTATCTTCAGCTAATTTTACAATAATTTGAAGGGGTACATAAGATGTTACAAACAAACTACTATCTTCTAAAGTTGAATCTGAAAAAAATTGTTTGTATTCACTATGTCCAGTGCTGCCATCGAATCCCCATTTCCCAAGTAAAGAGATATTAGACAAACAATCATCAGGAATCTGATCTAAGACCTCTTTTTGAGATTCAAGGATTCGAGAAGCTGTGTGATCAAAAAGACTTTGTAATTCAACTTCAGCTGAAGACTCGGAAACAGTTATATTAGAAGGGTAACATCTCTGTTTCGCTTTAGTAATTTGTTGGTAACATGGTAATACATTAGGAGAAATCTTACTATTAACAAAGTTTTTAATTAAAAAATACTGATGTTTTGTCAACTGAGCATCAGTCACAAGTGACAAGACATCATCAGTGCTAACTCTAGATATACACGAATCGAATGAACAGTCTGAAACATCAAGCAATGCACTCACAGTAGAATCATCAGACTTTGACAAATCAGCTACTCTCCGACGTTTAGTCCTTTTACTACATTGCGTAAAAGGTTTTCGAGGACGACCACGTGAATGACACGGCGACGTTTCAGACGGAGTACATTGCTTATTGTTTTTCACAAGTTGAATTTTTTCAATAACATTAAACCAATCGGAATTCTTATATAAAAGCTTGGTTTTATCCCTATTACATTTTTTCCAGAATCGAGCAATAGCTTTACATAAATTATTAACAATTTTCTCTAAATAATGAATATCAATGTTCTCAGCATCGTTCAGAGTAGTCAACAAACTTTGTAGGACTTGACGACACTTTTCCGAGTCATTATCGGTATTGACAGTAAGCCATTTTTCAAGAATATGCATTCTTGAAAACGAGCATATATATAAATTACCTAAAACAAAAAAAAAACGGTTAAAATTCAGTCACAAAACCTACACAAAGCACTAAGACTAAATAAACTAATTTCGTAGCAAATGCTACGAGATAATCTGGCAACCGTAGCACCCTTGTCATCGCCAAAAGGGCAGATAAGGGCAGCCAAGTTTTAATTTTCCTAAGATAAGAAAGTCTAAAGATTATGGTGCAATATACCTCCATAGTCGGAGCGAGTGGGAACATATTTAAAAGTTTATTCAAACTTTGAATATTATAATATAATACTCCAAGAAAAGTCGCCTCGTAGCAATGACATACTAAGGAAAATATATACTAAGATACAATTAAAATAAAAATATTAATTATTACATACCCTGTTCTTGGATATCCATTTCAGAAAAAACACACACAGCACTCACAGGTCCCGCAATGACAACAAATGACGTCACGCTTTTTAATGACTCACTGATAACAGTATTTACGATTGGCGATGCGCTCTCTTTGAATGCACAATAGATAATGAAGGCGCACTCTAATTACTGACCTATTTATAGTTTCAGAAGGTACCGCAACTATCCAATGTAACGACAAGGAATAAAATGTAAAACTAGAAAGCAGGTTTTTAAGATTTATGACCTATGGATGTCCCACAGTGCATCGCTTGCCCGGAAGAATACAGTATTAAGTCAAAATTTGGCACTAACTGACTTAATACGACGACTTGACGAATAAAAAAAAGGACGTTCTACCTTTTAAATGAGGTCGATTATGCCCCCTTGTTCGTTTCCCCCTGAATAAGCCAATTACGAAAGTTACCTTATTCAAAAGGTAGAACGTACTTTTTTTATTCGAACTGTATCATTAAGTCTGTTAGTGCCAAATTTTGACTTAATACTGTATTCTTCCGGGCAAGCGACGTATAATGTAACAAGCAAAACGTAACATCGTGAAAAGTTTACACTAAAAATACCTTAAGAAGCAGAAGTTGCAAACTTGTGGAATGAAACGTTGGTCAGTTTGACACGACAAAATTAAAAAGTACATGCTGATGTTGTAATACGTACCATATTAGGTGATTTTTAAAATGGTCGCTTAACATGGCCACCATTTGCAACAATAGCGGCAAATGTCAACGTCTGCATTTATCTGTTATGCAAATTTTTATCATCATGGAATTATCTACCCACCTCAAGGGAAAACTGCAGCAATCTTTGATAATGTTTTGTCACAAACATTGCCGATGGTTTGTTATGAAAAGACTGGAGGTTTAGGGAATATTAATGTATGAATATAAATTAGGTTTAAGATCTTTATTTTCTCTAAGATGACACAATTACTAACGAGAAAACATAAAAACAAGTAGAATTTTATAATTTCATATATTTTTTGCATAGAAAATTCTATTAAAATATTTAAACAAATAGAAGTTAAAACAAAGTCGTATCAGACAAGAGTACACAATAATATTTTAAGAAATAATCATAACCCGTGCGCGGCGGCGGGCGCCGCTGAACACAAATATTTAATAACTAAAGCGATACACTCTCGTGCGTTCAAACTACTTTTTAAACTCAAAATTTAATTTATTTTTTATAGCTGATACTAGATATGCTTTTAAAAATGTGACATTTTAAGTGAAAATTGATTAGTTTTGAATGATTAGGTAGTTACATAATTTTGCACCTTCAAACATTAAGTTTTTCTTACTGTAATTACTCCTCACTCTTGGTGAATTGGTTTATTTAAACTGACGATTTTGTGTATAAATATCCAAGTATTATTACAATATATTTAATGTCGTTATAGAAAGTGCATTTAGTTAGATCAAGTAAATATTATATCTATTTTAATTAGTTCATTTGTAATCATATGAATTGAAATGCAACAAGAGAGCAACACTCACCTTTCTGATATGATCATCCTTATATTTCTCAAAGTATGGTGTGGACTCCAAATTCCTTACATGGTCATGATTGTCAATGTGGAGACTTATGTCATTCTGATCCCTTAAATAACTCTCACAGACGAGACAGTAAGAATCCAAAAGACCAGTTAATATACCATTTTTATTGTATTTCGATAACATCTTCCGTCTGTAAAAAAGAGAATGCACAAAAACTTAGTTGCTATGTTACCATTCTCAGAAGAATGGAAAATGTTGATCAGATTTATAATAGTTTAGGTTAACGTTTTTATTAGCAGCATCTAAGATCTTATATTATCAGTATACGTCGTTATCGCGCGGGCACTTTCGGGACGACCGCACGGATACCGATGACAAGTGTTGTCACGCGTTAATAATCTTTTTCTATTTAGTCTTAATAACAAATTTATTTGTATATTCATTCAGATTTTGACGTGACAACGTCTTATAAATTGGTTTGCCGGGTGACACTTCAAGAAACTGCGTTACGCTCCGCTCACGTTATGCGCTTACAATGAGAGCGAGTGAGAGGCACGCGTCCCTTCCACTCGGGCATGGTTAGCCCGCCTAAGAGCGAGAGAGACAGACATAAAAAGTGGAAGGGACGCGTGCCTATAAATTAATGTTTTAAATATAATTCTTTGTATAAATAAATGTTTTAAATTGTTACTATTATTTCATCCTTCACATTAAAATTATTTTACAACTCAAAGTCGTTGTCACGTAAAACTTTCGCCCGTATACCGACTTTACAGGCAACCAACCAGTTTTGACGTGACAACGTCTTATAAATTGGTTTGCCGGGTGACACTTCAAGAAACTGCGTTACGCTCCGCTCACGCTATGCGCTTACAATGAGAGCGAGTGAGAGGCACGCGTCCCTTCCACTCGGGCATGGTTAGCCCGCCTAAGAGCGAGAGAGACAGACATAAAAAGTGGAAGGGACGCGTGCCTATAAATTAATATTTTAAATATAATTCTTTGTATAAATAAATGTTTTAAATTGTTACTATTATTTCATCCTTCTTCCTACTATACGAATGAATATTCACATTAAAATTATTTTACCACTCAAAGTCGTTGTCACGTAAAACTTTCGCCCGTATACCGACTTTACAGGCAACCAACCAGTTTTTTTTTTATTTTCCTAATCTAATCTGTAAGAAAAGATTTAAGGCATTTTGGTAAAAAATCAATTTTTGTTTAAATACATTTCATTTCGAGTAAAACTAAATAATACAAAGGAAAGACGTTGCGACGATTTTGACAACCAAGATTCGATTGTTAGTTATGTTTAACAGGGGTTAGTCTGTAAAGTAATACAAACATTTTATGGTCATTTTATTTATTTATTAGCACAACTTCAGCATACGAATCAACGTCACTACATAGTATAAAACAAAGTCGCTTTCTCTGTCCCTATATCCCTATGTATGCTTAAATCTTTAAAACTACGCAACGGATTTTGATGCGGTTTTAATATATAGAGTAATTCAAGAGGAAGATTTATATGTATAATACATGCATAATATAGTAGAGCATTGCATCCGTGCGAAGCCGGGGCGGGTCGCTAGTGTCATTATAAAATAAGATGCAAGGTAAATACAAAATAAATCTGCACTCTAATAACAATTGAACGCAGCATTATCTTAAAGTTCAAAATACAATTAAATATTAGTATTGAATTACAGAATTAAATCTGAATAAAACTTGTTTAATCTAAATAAACACAATTCACATTTAAGTACCTATCTATTTTGAATAAATTATCAAAATTCTTTCAATACTGCTCCCTTTTAATTTGTAACGTCTACTGGAAAAGAACCATTTCAAATAAGAGAAAGATTTTATCTTAGGTAACAACCGTATTACTGTCACTAATCTAGTATTTTAGTAATGTATTTCAACAAATTAAGGCGACGATAGGAAATATTCTGTATATAATTCAGTCAGATTAATTGACAACAAAGTCAATTAATCTGTCTCTCCATAATTATAGTCATACAAGAAATATAAATCAAATTAGGTTATTATATTGAGGGTTGATATTTTTTAGTTAAAAAATTAATAAATTAGAAACCAGACAATTTTGCAAGTACTATTGTGACAATTCAGTGTAAAAATAACATATGTTTGTAAATTAATGTAAATTTATTAAATAAATATAGAGATAAGAAATTAAAAAAAATACAGTAATATTAGTAAATAAGATATTTAAAAAAAAACTCGATAAACAATGCAAAAGTTCCTTTTATCCAAACCGTAGTCCAGAAAACACAGCCGAGGGCAGTTAATTTAATGCGGGAACGATAAGAAAATACTCGATACAACTACTCCAAAAGCAAGCTAGTGGCCGACTGACCGACCGGACTGACTTAACAATTAAAGAAAATCAGTGTCAAATAATGTAGCGTTACAGCGCCACAAAACAGTAGTTGTCATGCCCATTGTTTTAAGCTGCGAATTGACTATCAGTTTTTCACATCAGTTGAAAAATTGAACTGACGTCCATCCAAAATTTGATCGTGAGTGTCGAATCATCACTCTAGAGTTTTAACTGACCACGCGCCACGAAATATTCCGAGACTACCATAAATCCAATTTTCGGCGTTGCGCCAAACTGATCATGAGTGTGTGATCGTAAATCCAATAGCGTCCGTTCGCTCACAGCATCCGCGATAATTGAGCGTGTTGTTGTATATACTATTAACTCCGATGCTAAGAAATGAAGAGTGGCAGCAAGGGCGGATCCAGCTTTAGCGCCAGGGGGGGGTCAAATAGTCGTGGTCAAGTCACGAGAAGTAATCATTAAATTTTGATAATAATTGATACAGGTAAAAAGTAGGTATTTTATTAATGTATGTAAGTACTGTACCTACCTACCTAAATTTTTAAGAACTCTTTTCCGTATATTGGAATTTTAAAGCTTTTTAACTTTATACTTTATTAAATTTAATAGTTCATTGAAGTAAGTTTGGTCGTTCCGATTGAGGTTAGGTAGGTCTTGCTAGAAGTAAGTCGAAACCTCAGACTAAGTATGCCAATGGACTCGCGATGTATTAACTATGGCACAAAAAATTGCGTCCAGTCTGCCATTACAAAGCACCATGTAATCGCGTTAAAATATCAGTCAGTGAGCATTATTTGTGAATACATTTTACAGTTCTGTTTTTCATTGATGTTTTAATGAATTGTATAAAAAAAACATAATAAGTGTGGAATCTTGGATGCGGTGTCCCTATTTTTTTCCGCTATCTTGGAATACCAACACAATTTTTTCGCAGTATTTCATGTCCTTTGCTATCCATAGTCTAAGGTTGAAACACAGCGCGTGCAAGTGTCACACGAATATGAAAGGTGGGGCATAAAATTAAATTTTTAAATTAAATTTTTTGGGGTGGTTGGGATCTACCTCCTAGTCGTCCACCCCGGGCAACGGCATCATGGACCAACTTGGCCCTTGGTGACGGCTGATGATCCCAGCGGCGGTGGTAGGCTCCGCATGGGGCTGCTTGGCTCGCGACCACCATCCTGCCGAAGTTCGCCGCCAAGCAGCTTTGCTGCGTTCCGTCGGAGGGCGGGAGTACCAGTGCCCATGGGGGTTGGTAATAAGTCAGTTGCGCAGCTTAAGGCCGGTCTTGGTATCTTGGCTATGCTGTGCCTAGTAACTCATTCTGGAGGGTAGCGGGATGCGAAGCACGGTTTAAGCCGCTAGCCGACCGCAGTTAGCAGGGGGCTTAACTAATGCGCTAGCTACGCGTGAAAAAGCTGCCCCGCCAACTTGCGAAAAATCCCGTGCCAGTCGGCGACAGGACGGGAGGACCCGGTGGCCATTTCGGGGGGGTTCGGGCTACCCCGCAGTCTCCTGGTGAGTTCCCTTTTTTGGTCAGCTCAGTCCAAGAAAACTTCCTTTGGTCGACTAAGTAGCGTCTCGATAAAAATCCTACCTACCAACATTCACCATCATGAAAAGAAGGAACAGGAAGAATCTTAAATAATGGCTGCACTTCCTCCCATTTAAAGTGCACCTTGCGTACATTAGAGGACTGCACTCAAATCTCCATCCGGTCCATCACCATCTGGAGACCGAGAAGCCGCACCTATTCTTCTTGACGGAGACTCAGATAGAAACCCCGTTGCATGGGGCGTAACTCAACTACCCTGCCTATACAATTGAGCATAAGTTAAAGATGTGTGCAGGGGTCTATGTGTTCGTCCACAATGACATATGCTATAGGCGTCTCCAATGCGGGTTGAAAATCCGGGTTTTCTGTTATCTGGCTTCTGGTGGTCACAGGGGTAGAGAAGATGCTCTACATCTGTGTCTACCGATCACACAGTGGTGACCGGAAGAGGACTCGGCTCATAGATTACCTCACAGAGGCGGCAGACTTGGCAACCTTTTTCTGAGGGACTTCAACGCTTACCACAAAGAGTGGCTATTGCCATACCAGAAAACTGACCATGCTGGGAGAGAAGCGCGACGATTTGCCCTAGTGCTAAATCTTACCTAGCTGGTGGATCGAGCGACGCGAATTCCAGATATTGCTGGCCACACACCCAATTGTCTTGATCTACTGCTGACAACTGATCCACACAAACATTCGGTATCGGTCTCAGCTCCACTGGGATCGTCCGATCACTGTGTTGTGAAATCCGTATCAATCTGCTCTCCTCCAGATGATAGCCCTAAGGGCATGAGGCGGGTATGGCGTTACGAGTTAGCAGATTGGGACGAGATGCATATATTATTTGCTTCTTATCCCTGGCGGCAAACTTGCTTCTCTTCGAGCGACCCTTCATGCACCGCTGATGCGATAGCGGATGCAATTCGGCAGGGAATGGAGTATTTTATTCCATTCTCCGACATCCCGCTCGGTTACAAGTCCCGACCTTGGTATAATGCGGCCTGCGCTCGTGTTGAGGCCCAAAAACAATCTGCTTACCAAGCATGGGTGCATATCCGCGATCGCGGGGCCGTGCACGGAGAATCCGAGCGAAGAAGAGAGCCTATAATTTGCCCGCCAAGTCATGCAAAAGGGTGTTACTAAAGACGAGATTCGACCACATCAGCCGAATAGGGACGAAACTGTCTTCCTATCCGAATGGAAGTAAACAGTTCTGCTCCCTCTCGAAGTCAGTCGAAGCGAATTTATACCGCCTTATGCTACCGCCATTACTGAAATCTGACGGGTCACTGGCCCATTCTGCAGCTGAGAAAGCAAGTTAATTTGCCTCTCTTTTTGCGAGCAGTTCCTGTCTAGACACCGGCTCTCAACAACCACCAAACATACCTCGCTGTGATTCTTCGATGTCCTAGATCACAATTCACAATAAGCAGGCCCGTAGAGTCTTGCGTAGTCTGGACGTGAATAAGGCCAGTAGTCCTGATGACATACCAGCAAGATTACTGAGGTACTGTGCGCCTGAGTTGTCTCCTGTGCTAGCACGCTTGTATCGCCTCTCTCTCAACAAAACCGTCCCAAAATCCTGGAAGCTTGCCAATATGCAACCAATACCCAAAAAGGATAGTCGTGCCGACCCATGCAATTACCGACCGATCGCCATCACTTCCATACTCTGTAACGTTATGGAAAGGATGCTGAACAGCAAGTTTCTCTCATACCTAGAAGACAACGATCTCCTCAGTGACCGTCAATATGGCTTTCGCCGAAGACGCTCAACTGGGGATCTTCTAGTTTATGTGACGCATTGCTGGGGCGCACCCCTCGCGATGCACGGCGAAGCACTTGCCGTGTCACTTGACATCTCGAAGGCTTTTGACAGGGCACGCAAGTCTGCTGCGCAAGCTTCCTGCGTACGGTATCCCCGCTGACTTTTGCAGTTGGATAGCCGACTTCCTGACTGAACGATCGATCAGAGTAGATGTCGATGGCTGCTCCTCTGACTCAGTGGCTATTGATGCCGGAGTTCCTCAGGGGTGTGTTCTTTATGCGACGGTTTTCCTGCTGCACATTAATGAACTGTTAATATCAGGAATTGTTGTCGACAGTGCTGTTGTAGAGAGATACCTGTCTAGCGCAAATGCCAGCGGCGACGACGTGATGTTCATGAGAGAGGCCATGGTTGAGCGAATAAACCAGAGGCTAAACTACGTTTCCCAGTGGGGCGTTAGAAACCTCGTTAATTTTAACGCCTCCAAAACACAAGCGTGTCTTTTACGGCATAAAGGAGTTCCTTCCAACTCACTCCTATTTTCCGAGGTACAGCTGTACCTGTGACCGACAGCCTCGAGCTTCTTAGCATTGAGTTGTCTTCAGATCTCAACTTCGGCGCCAACATCAAATCCATAGCTTAAATTGCAGCCAAAATGCTGGGCGTCCTAAATAAGGTCAAGCGATATTTCACGCCAAGACAGCTTATAACACTATAAAGCTCAAGTCCGATCTTGCATGGAATATTGCAGCCACCTTTGGGATGGCTTATCAAAATACCAACTTGCTGCACTGGACACGATTCAGCGCAGAGCTGACAGGCTCATCGGTGATAGCAAATTGGTGAAGAGCTCATCGCTGCAAAGTTGCCTGTCTGGCGGTCTTCTACAGACTGTACATTGGAGAGTGTGCTCAAGAGCTGCATTTGCTCATACCGCCAGCTCCTTTTTACCGTCGGACATCCAAACGCACTGCAGGCTACCACCCTTTCTTGGTTGATATTCTTACCTGTCGAACCAAGAGCTCCAGAACATCCTTCATAATGCGCACAGCAAAGGAGCGGAACCCTCCCTGCGTCTGTATTTCCGAGAACTTATAACCCGTCCATTTTCAAAGCCAGGGTGAATAGGCACCTTCTGGGTTAGCTCGTTCCATCGTGGATTCTGTTTTGGCCCCCGGGCTTGATTGGGATTAAGAGCAAACCCATCCTAAATAAAAATAAAAAATAAAAATAAATCGTTTGCTCCCGAATAATGCATTCGCTATCATATAAAGTATTATATTAAATTATTTAAATATTGAAGGTACTTACTTACATTAAATATATTTTGTGTCAAAAAATATATAAAAACATTGTTTTACAATTTTAATTGGTGGTCTACGTAGGTCCCAGCCTAGGTAGCCCAGGGGGGGGGTCATGACCCCCATGACCCTCCCCCTGGATCCGCCCTTGAGTGGCAGTCAATCTCTCATGAGGGCAAATAGGTTCTCTCATATTAGTTTAGCAATATATGGAGTTTCCTGTTCTAAAACAATACCTGCAGCCCGCCTTAGCATACGCAACACGACAAAATTTAGTCGATCCGTTTTCTCGTGTTTTAGTCATTTGCCGTCAGTCGACTCTAACATGGCTGCGTTTAGAAGTCGATTTCTTATGTCAAAAGATTAGTTTTACTTAGCCGCGGATTTTTGTCTTCAAACTCTAACATGGCAACTGCGTTTTGTCGACATTTTAACGACATATTTCTCGTCATTGTGTCAGTACGTAGAGAAGAGACGACAAGTGGTTTGTGTGCTATTTCGACTGGAGCGATGGCGGTGTTTTATTACAATTATGTACTCAAAGTATATTAAGGGCTAACCAAACGTAAATATATAATTTATACTTATATATTTCATTTATGCATATATATATATATATACACTAGTGGACCCGACAGACGTTGTCCTGCCTGTTATTTTTGCAGTATAGACAAATAACCTAGATACCGTCTGCAGCGCCATCTGCCGGGCTGATTTGTGAATCTAAACCATTCTCAGATCCCCTTGAACACACACAAAAAAAATCATTAAAATCAGTCCAGCCGTTTAGGAGGAGTTCAGTGACATACACACTCACAGAAGAATTATATATATAAAGATGTACATGTACATGTACCTATATATACTAATTTATGCATAAACAAAATATATGAGTAAAAACATGTTTACGTTTCGTTTTAATACATTTTTACATAATTGGAATAAAATCCTATACAGGTATCGGCATAAATATAGATATAGGTAAGTCGGGCCAGCGCAATCGCAATTGCACATCTACGGCAAGCGTAGGTACCAGTGGCTAATAAGTTTCTCGACTTATTGACGATCTACCTATCAAAATCAATTAAAACCAAATAACAACAATAAAACCTAATAGTAACAATAATATATTATTGTTTGTGTTGTAACATTTATCAATCTACTTGTAAAACTCGTTGCCAGGGATTCAAAAACACCTTTATAAGGATACACTTTCATAAGGGTTACACATTGAATCTGTTACAGAATTATTCCTGTGTCACTTATTTGGGTGTTTTGAACCTGTTTTGCGTCAAACACTTATAAAAGTGTAACAGATATAATGTTTTCTATTATATCTGTTACACTTTTATATAAAATATTATATTATATAATATATAAAATTCAAGTAAAAATTTTTTTTTTTTTTACGTAATCTCCTTCTAACTCAATACATTTAGAATACCGCTTTTCTAGTTTTCTTATTCCATCAAAAAAAAACTTTTTCCTGACTCTCAAAAAAATCATTTACGGCAGCCATTACCGCGTCATCATCGGCAAATGCTTTGTCTCTTTGTTTCAGGATCGAAATGTTTCATCCATGGTGATAACACGACGACAAAATTCGTCTGGATCACTCGTTAATATTTCGAGATTGCGCTTAGAAATTTCCAAACGCCGCTTTTTGTTTTCTTCGGTTAACATTCGTGGTACCCATCTTGCTGACACTTTTTTGAAACCGAGTGAAATGATTAAAATAGATTGAACGCTACCAAATGAAATTTTTAGAGTCTCAGGTAGATATTTTATGGTTACTCGTCTATCTTCCAGAACCATTTTCTCAACTTTTTTGACATTTTCATCTGTAATGGAGGTTGAAGGCCTCCCTGTGCGCTGATCGTCTTCACAGTTCGATCTACCTCATTTAAATTCAGCAACCCAGTAAGCGACCGTTGAATAGGGTAAAGCATGATCCCCTTATGTCTGCTGGATGTCTAAAAAAATTTCCTTCGTGGACATTTTTTTCAGGCAGAGGTACTTAATCACCGCACGTTGCTCGTTTTTATCCATATTTTATTGTTTTTAACTACTCTTAACACAAAACCGTCTCTATCTTACGAACGCAATTACTAAATTAAGTGAAACTTGGTATGAATACTGTCAGTTTGTCATTTTTTCAGAAAAATAAAAAACTACCTCCAAAAAGATTATATGCGTTTCTAAGAACTTTTTGATCCACCCTCGTAGTAGCACTTATATGTGGTGGACAACCAACCATTTATTTATTTTATTGATAGTTGAATTGAACTAAATAAATTTTGAGTACTTTCAAAGTTCTTGGTAATGTCTATTTTAGCACAGTGCAACAACAAGGACTTATTGTAAAGGAAGTACCACATTCGCCACAAAAACGAATTATTGACGACCGTTTGGTGCAACGGTAGCGATCCTGTCTTTTGCACAGACCGTCGGTCCTGGGTTCGAATCCCGGAAGGGGCAGATGTTTGTGTGATGAATACGAGCATTTTTACCCGAGTCATGGATATTTATATATGTTACCGGCCAAACCCGATTTCAGGACAATCTAGTTTTGCCTAGGCTAAACTAGTTCTTCCTATACGCGATAGGATTAACTAGTATAGCCTAGTCCAAACTAATTTATCCTAAGCCCGATAGGATAAACCAGTTTAGCTTAGGCCAAACTAGTTTTTCCTCATATAAATACGCATATTCTAGGATAAACTAGTATAGCCTAGTCTAAACATTATAGTATTGGGTTGGGGAATAAGTTCGTTCGGTTTTTTCAAAGTGCTTTCTTTCAACAAAAACCAATAATTATAACAATAAATTGATCAATAATGTATTCGCCGTTACTGTTTACAACCTCCTCCCACCTCTCGACTAATTTGTTGATGCCGTTCCGCCAAAAATCGTCCGGTCTGGTGTCGAAGAAGTTGATGAGCCAGTTTTTGAGGTCCTCTTCGCCGTCGAAGATAACACCCCTCATTTGATTCGACAAGGAATGGAAAAGCTGATAATCTGTTGGCGCAAGGTTCGGAAAGTACGGTGGATGCTGAAGAACCTCCCATTCGAGTTCTTGGAGTGCGGTTTTGACGACTTGTGCAACATGGGGTCTGGCGTTGTCGTGGAGCAAGATGACTTGGCCTTGTCGGTCAGGTCTTTTCAGTCGCATAGCCTCATTTACACGGCGTAGAGCTCCTTGTTGACTGTTGCGTTCCGTTCAAGCATTTCCCCGTGTATCGCACCTCAAGGCGATGAAGACATCGAATTCTGCAGGTCGTCCACTGCGAGGCATGTCTTCGAGATCAAAGTCACCATTTTTGAACTTTGCAAATCATTTCTGTGCTGCGCGCTCACCTATGACACCTTCTCCATACACGTTGCATATGTCACGAGCGGCTTCAGCTGCTTTTTGACCCCGATGAAAAGCGAAGAAACGTAGATGTCGAAAATGCTGATTTTTGTCACCTGGGTATTCCATTTCGAAGCCCAGAAAATAGGAAAAACTAAAAATATTCGAAAAACAAATAACACAGTTCTGTAGAGCAGAAAAGGCACTGTCTAATGAATACAAACACTTTGCTCAACAACAAACAAATACTTTAAATAATCCTCTTCGAAAAAAACCGAACGAACTTATTCCCCAACCTAATATATCTAGAAAGTCAAAATAAATAGATAAACTGAATAAAATACTCCGTAATTGGAAAAATAACCATTTTTATTAAAACAATAATGATTTGTCGTTAAAAGTTATGGATAATTGGTAATACAAACAATCATACTATAACAAATAATAAGTGTTTTTAACAGAAGCAATAATCATATCTCAATTATTAAAACCTAACCTAACCTAACCTAACCTTTTTTTTTTTTTTTTTACGAGGGGAAATGCCTTGCGCATACCCCACCGTTGGGTGGACGGCGGGGTTATGTGGGACTCGCCCGTCAGTAATAGGCTGACGGGCATACCCACTAAAACCCCTCGGTGTGTCCACTCTTTCAGGATCTCCGGCGTGGGGTCCTTATTGGGAATCTATCCACACCGTATTGGGAATCTATCCACACCGTATCTAACCTAACCTAACCTAACCTAAGTATCATTGCCTTCTTGCACTGGCATCTGTTTGTTTAACAGTTTTTATTGCAGATGCATCTCACAAACCTTGGCCTGATTCAACTGAATGTTTCGTAACTGCAGTCCTTAACGATATTTCAGAGCCTTGGTTTACATCTGCTACCTCTAAAAATTGGTTTAGACTAGGCCGTACTAGTTTATCATAGAGTGTGCGTATTTATATCAGGATCAACTAGTTTGACCTAGGCTAAACTGGTTTATCCTATCGAGCTTAGGACAAATTAGTTTGGACTAGGCTATACTAGTTAATCCTATCGCGTATAGGAAGAACTAGTTCTGCCTAGGCAAAACTAGTTTGTCCTGAAATCGGGTTTGGCCGGTAACATATATATTTCCATAAATATTACATATCTATGTATCATATATGTACATATATGATATACTACGTGATATACGTCTATCTGTTACTCTAGTATCCTTACTAAAGTAACGGCCTTATAGTGCCTACTTTACCAACACAAGCCTTATAGTGCTTACTTTGGGCTAGGCTAACTGGTGTGAATGTAAGAAATATTATTATTATTATAATTTAAATAACTTTATGTCCCGCCATACATTATAAATACAACAAATAATAACACTAAATTAGATTATGTTTAAGTACTGTTCGGGTTCATTTAGAATATGAACAATTCACAGAACAGGTCATATTCCACATATAGTAACACTTAAGTATGTGGCTCATGGTTAACAACCAACCTTTCTCACAACCTTTCCAGAAATTAAACTGTTTGAATTTTGTTTTCTTAGAATTCACGTGATTATGGGATATCAATTAAAAGCTTACAAGAGCTCAGTACCAGTTGACTAATGACATTCACCCAGTAATGATAAAAATGTGTGAATGTGTGACAAATAACACACACACATGATTGTGAAGCTACTTAAACAAGTTCTCCTTAAAAATATCTATGTTACTCTATGCTACTACATGTTATAGAAACAATAATTAAGAAATTTATTTGCACTTTAAACTATTGATCCAGGTTGCATCTGCCATTGTTAGCACCGCTTAATCCTGTATAGGTTGTTATGTATATTACAAGACTAATATTTAAAATCATTGGGAGGGCCTGTAATAATAAAGATTTCATCCATTCCCACCAATTAACCTATCCCAAAGCAAGCACTGTAAGGCTTGTTATAGATACTAGGGTAACAGACAGACATACATTTATGATGATACGTAGATAGAAAACCATAACTCAGGTACAAATGTTCATATTCATCACTGATCACATCTGCCTCTTCCAGCACTCGAACCCAGGACCTTTGATGGGATAGGTAGGATTGCTACCATTGTACCATACGGTCTTCACCTATACCCATCACAAGGTGTTGTAAGTCTGAGATGATGATGATGATGATACTTATAATGCAACAAAAGCACAACATTGTATATTTATATAGTGTTACTAGTTGACCCGGCCATGCGTTGCTGTGCCGACTGCAGCGCCATCTGCCGGGCGATCTAAACCATTTGTGAATCTAAACCATTCTCAGATCCCCTTGAACACACACAAAAAAAATCATTCAAATCGGTCCAGCCGTTTAGGAGGAGTTCAGTGGCATACACACTCACAGAAGAATTATATATATTAAGATTTAATTTTATATTAATCAGTCATAGAATAGATTGGACAAATATTTATGAAATTAAAGAAAAATACAGATTGTTATCGGTTTTTCAACTGCTTACCTGTCAAATAACAATAATTATACAATAAAATGGATCTAGTACTTACATAGGATAGTATATTTTGTGTGACATGCATTTATAGCTAGGAAGCTGGTGGCAGTAATTCTTAGATGATTTTACAGAGGTTAATGTCTTAGGGTACTAAGTAAAAGACACATTTTAAACAATTTCTGTCGTTCATTAATTGCTGCAATATCAAATACGAGCTTGCAAGGAATGTTCATAAAAATAAATGTCTTAAATGATGTTATCGCATCTGTCGATAGTCTTCATAAATTGTATTTAATATAATCAAAATGTTAATGCTAGTAGCAAAAGTTTTTCCTGTTGTGTTTTAAGTTTTTTCTAATTATTATGATATATAAAAAAATTAATTACTGCATCGGTAGGCGGATTAGAATAGTTATTGAAATTATGTCATAAGAGATAAAAAAAACAAAAAATATAACATAGTATCTGCCTTTAAGTCTAATATTTCTATTTGGAGAAGCATAAAAAGAAAAAAGCATAAAAAATCAACACTATCTTTCTGAAGACAAGTATTTTACTATAGTGAAATACTTCAGCTGTCCTCAGGTATACCAAAGGGCAGCTGCAAGGCAGTACAAATACACACTCACTGATATTATTTGTGTATATTATATTTGTTCGCATGGAAAAGAAAGTTAGAAAGAATAGGTGGTTTAAAACCAGGAATGAAGGTCACAAAAATGAAGAAACAAAAACAAACATGTTCAAAAAGGAAGATCATTAACTTGAAATAAATCTAAGTATCAACAGTTACATATTTTGATACTAAGCATCATACACAACATAATGAATTGGAGCGCCCTATATACAGCACAGCGCATGCACACATATTGTTGTAAAAAAGGTTTTATTGTTTATAAACTAAAACTGGCCAATTTAAAATTATGTCATAGACATTGCAAATTTGAAATACATTTTAAATTAATATTACAAGATATACATATAGTATTTGTTTTTTATATTACATCTTAAATCAGAGTTGCAGATGTCTGCCACCTTTTTCTTATATTTACAAATACTTAACAAAACATAAAAATATTTTTTGCAAAGATTATGGAATGATATGGCACTAATTATTTTTTTACAGTTTAATAATTACTTTTATAAAAACTCCCACCATCCTGACTTCTGCCAGCTTTAATTTCACTATCTACTTATATTATGTATTTAATAGATATAATTGATGACAGAAATGATAATATAACTAAGACAGTTTTTTTTCCAATTTTGAAATATTTATAAAATAGAGTTAGAAGAGTTTTTAGAGTTACATAGCTCCAGACTACATTACGTGTTGGTATCAATGTCGATGGAATCATGAGAGCTAAATTGCTACCTGCTCCCTAGCTATTAGCGTTGGGTTTTTACAAGACTAAATAATAAAAATAAAATAACCTTTAAAGCTTTTCATACCTCTCAATATTTTTCTAAAGATAAGGTAGGTAGGTAGATAGACAATTCAATGGGTTGTTTAACCGAAATTTTTCTCTCGTTTTATCCTGAGATAATTAATACATACATCTTAAATACGACAGAAAATAGTAAGAAACACGATCTATTCTATTTAATATGTATTTTGATAGTTTAGTGCATTACGCAACTTACCTAAAACTTAGGCAGGTACCTTGGGTGCGTTTAGCCGACAGAAAGACTAGACAGAAATCGAAAATGCTGAACAGCATTCAGCTATGCTGACTAAATTATCGGCTAAAACCATGCTGATTTCAGACGACCACTTAGAATTTCGCAGCCGCCTCAGCCTATGCTACTCAGCAATCGCCATTTTTCTTTTAGTGCTGCCAAGATGAGTCTGCTAAACGCACTTCTTGACTTAAAATTTGATAATTCACCTTTGAATGTAGATTTCACTTATTGCTTGAAATCAAGAAAGATGCTGAATGTTTGGATATTTATCGTCAGTCATCAATTAAATACATTTACAAACTTGGAGGTAAACTTGAAAGATTGGCGGACATTGAAATGAAATAAGTCACAAATATGGGTAGCAAAACTTACCCTTTGTTGATCACGAATACACAAAAAAGACAAAGTAGCAAATTAAGCAAAAAAAACCGATTACTCCAGGAACGTTTCAAGCGTAGACTAAACTGTATAGAAATTCAAAACTCAGAAAAATGGCGGGATTTCCACTTACTAGAGGAATGAGAATATAATGTATTTACAGTGTTACCAACTCTTAAAAATATTTATCCCTAAAACTGAATTGAAAACTCCTAAAGGTGACCTTTCTTTTCGGGCCAAAAATGTACCTTGGTACAAGTTATTTGAAAATATTCATAAATCTTTACAAACACTTATTTAATATATAATATAAATTTAAATTAAATTTTTAGAAAGATAATAAAACACTAAAAATTATACACTAAATCACAACTGCGTAGAATGAAACGCTGTCAGCGCGGCGTTGACGGGAAGGATTGACATAAATAAACAGTGAGAGTTGTCACGCCGATTGACGTTTTGTTGTAAGATTTGCTTATTTTTAAGAATCAGTAATGATATTTTAGAAATCTAGATGTTAAGAGTACTCGGCCATAACCTTGAAATTTACTTTTGTTGGTCATTATTGATATGGTTATGTACCTATTAATTATTTAGAAAGTGATATTATTCTGAACAATAATAGATAGCATAAATATCTTTTAAAAGTAGATTGCTATTCTTTGCTTTAATTACATGGGTTTATTGAATAACTATAAAGATCTTATAGTAAAACCGTATATATTTATACTTTTTCATTAAATTACTTTGTTTTCTACATCTTATGGGTCTTACATAATTCTAATAAAACAAGCCCTTCGAATCAGAATCCAGTAGGTAAGCACAGGTAGTCGAGAATTCAAGAATTATTTACAGCAACCAAATCACGAGTGTCAGTCCAAGTTAATACAGTCAGGCCATTAGAGTAAGTAAAACGAAAATCCAGAAAAAATAGCCGATTCAAAATGAAATAAACACCACGAACAAATAGCACTCCCAGAGACAGCAAAATACCGAAAAGCGATAAAGTACTAAACGGAATGTATAAATTAGGGATGTTGCGGATGCATTTTTTTTCACATCCGCGGATGCGGATGCGGATGCGGATTTTAAGAGGCTCACATCCGCGGAAGCGGATGCGGATGCGGAACTGTACAAAAAACCTAAGTTTTGGTTTGGTAGGGTAAAAAGCAGTAATATTTATCCTTTCTTTATCTATACATTAAAAATAAAATTGGAGTGTCGGTTTGTTATATTGAAATAACCGTTTTTACATGCGGTACATACACCAAAATAACATGTTTTACAATTTTTGTCTGACTGTCTGTCAGTGTGTTCGGGCTAAACTCTAAAATGGCTGGATCGGTTTTGACGGGACTTTTATTGGCAGGTAACTGATGTAATAAGGACTAACATAGGCTACTTTTATTTTTCACTTATTATTAAACTACGGGTCAGGTAGTTTAATAATAAGTGAATTACCATTACTGATTACTTGTTTTAGTAATGAAATTTAAATATGGAGCATTATATTTAATGAAAAGTAGAAATGCCGCCTTTTCGGACTCCAGTCTGTTTTGCAAGGGTTCGTGTATTAATCCTGTGCTACTAAATAACTATTCACTTGGAACACTGGCTGGTGGCGCTGATAAGAATTTGCGTGCTTTTTTAGGTAACAGTTTAAACTCACTTTGATTAACACTCCACCATTTAAGAGGACTCGTACTTAAATTAATTCACTTTTTATTACGGAAAGTAAGTAACTCCTTCTTGTGAATTGTGTCAGGGCTGACAATTTCTGGTGTTTCCTCAACATCACTTGATAAATCGCGCATAATCGAGATCACTAATTAAACAGGACTGACATCCTGTAACCTGAGGTCTCTAGTTGTTCCGTTCTGTTTCTATGAAATCTGTCATTCTCATTTTTTTGCTCTTTCGGTACTTGGAGATATTGTTCGAGAAACCAAGATGTCTTCCGTGTTTCTGTTAATCTTCAATATACCTAGGTAACACTGAAAATGTTTAGAAAATGAAAAACGGCTTAATGTAGAAAGTTGCCAATACTTTTATTGTTGTTCGAAGTAATCTCTCTACACATCGTCACATTCGATGGAACCACTGAGAAAGCAGTGGGCCCATTCTTCCTTAGGGGTCTCTTCTATGGCATTTTCGTACGCTTTCACCGCATCTTCAGGGCTCGTATTTTATCCCTGTCGTAGCGAATTTTATCTTTAGTTCTTGGGAATAAATAAAAGTCGCAGGGCGCCAGGTCAGGACTGTATGGCGGATAACTTATTATCTCGACACTTGCCAAATATTCAACAGTCCGTTCTGCGGAGTGCGCTGAAGCATTGTCGTGGTGAAGTAGGATCCTGCTTCGAAGGCGCTGCTGTCGATTTTTTTCTAAGACAACAGGCAAACAGCGATTGACATACCAGTCTGCAGTAACTGTCCTTCCATCTTCTAGCACAACTGTCGCGAAATGACCATTTCGACCAAAGAATGAAGCAATCATCTTTTTTCCTTGTATTCTTCCTTTCTTTACCTTAGCTGGCCGATCCTTGAAAGGAAACACCCACTGAGCTGATTGTCTTTTGGTTTTGGGTTCGTAGCAATATATCCAGATTTCATCACTTGTGACGATGTCAAATACAGCATTTGAGTCACCGCCGTTGAACTTATCTAATATTTGGCGACACCAGTCCATGCGAAGGTGTTTCTGATCGTCGGTTAAAGTATGGTACAAAGCTTCTGGACGCCTAAATGTTCGTGTAATATTTTTTGAACTTGACTCATACCAATGCCTAGGCTTTGAGATTGCTACGTCCACGCTTAAACTCGTTAAACTAATTGTAAATAGTGGCACGAGATGGGGCTTCATTAAGAAATGCTAATCGCAGCCTATCATAGCTTTGTTGTTGAGTAAGCCCACAACGAAAGTCATTATAAATCATTGACCGAAAGTTTTCTCGCGTTAGGTTCATTTTCACTTATAACAAGAGTTTTAGATTTTCCGCCAATTCCCAAAAACAAATGACAAATGAATGCAATATACTACATTAGGTTACGAAAAAGTTCTAAAATTGAAATTGAAAAAGTTTTCATTAGCAATGTTTCTAACTGGTCAGTTCTGAACATTTTCAGTGGTATCCACGTATCATCTTTAATCTTTTACTCGGTCGACACGCGCCACTCGCCGGCCCCTCCCCTTTCTTTCTTGTCGCATCCGCATCCGCATCAGCTCCGCATCGATTTATGCGGATGCGGATGCAGATGCGGATGTCTAAATCGATGCGGATGTTCCGCATATGCGGATGCGGATGCGAATATTCGCAACATCCCTGGTATAAATACTGGGCGATGCAGTCGCTAAGCAAAAAGCTACGCTAGCATCATATATTGGAGCGCAGCGTAATACCTAAAAAAAGATCTTTTTTTTTGTTTCGATGGGAATTTTTGCAAATTTCAAAATTCGGGCTCCGTCACAAATTGGTCCTAAACCTGTTGCTTCAATTCCACACAAAAATTATTAAAATCGGTTAAGAACTCTGGAAGTTATGGCGTAACAGATATTGCGCCATTGAAGCTGATCCATGGGAGCTTCGCTCGCTCTGCTCCAATAAAAAATATGAAGGGTCACAAAAACCCTAAACATATGAAACCCCTAAAAATCCCATCTCTCTTATTTACCCCCTAAATTTAGGGGGAAAACCCCTAAGTTTGGAACCCTGTGTATTTAGTTTCAGAGTAAAGAAAGTTTGATAAAACTTGTATTAGTAATAGTAATATTCGTCCTTTCCGGTTCAGGCAAAAGTCTAAGCCATACTGCCAGTGCTTAAGTAATTTCTTTTCTTAATTAGATGGCGATGAACAATGATGAGAGCTGATCCTTGAATAAAAGGTAATCAATGAGTGATGAATCAACAATGAAATATCCCTTTTCCTAGGTTTCAGTAAAGATTTGGGGTTTTACTAAAACCTACCCCTGGACTTCTAAGAGAGCAGGAAAAAACAACTTCCGCTTTGTTTTGTTTCACTTGCCAACAGTCTTACATGTTCACAAACATTTAGTGGTTAATTATCCACTATTATTACGTACTAATATCCACCACAACACAAATATCAAGAAAAACAAAACCACCAAAGTGACGCTTGCCACTCTCGCCGAAAAGTCTTAATAAAACTTGGCAGAATTTTTAATCGTTGGTCAGCCAAATGTCTTCACTGCTAGACAAAAGCCTCCTCCAAGGATCTCCACAACGACCGGTTCCACGGTACCCGCATCCAATTCCAATCCAAGAAGTTTTAATAATGTTAAAAAAAACTCGTCAAGGTAATCATGGGCTTTGATTAATTCATTTATAAGTATTTTTGGACATGTAAGAGTATTGGCAAGTTTATTTATTTTATTTATATTTATTTGTCACACAAAATAGGCCTTCGTCCCTCGACCTTTTTGAAAAGTGATAAATACCAGGCTGAAACTTTGTAGATCGCTTCATTTCAGTGAGTCGGACAAACTTTTTATAAGACAAAAATCTCGGTTTTGGGGACTAACTTTGCTACAGGCCTTGAAACATGTCGATAATTACGGGTGCAAAAAATTTACTAATACCAAGTCAATTTTTATCGCAATTTAAAGATTAATTTATGAGAAAGACAAAAAACAGATTGTCCGACAAAATTAATGGGGACTATGCGCCAGTCGGACATACTGAAAATGTTGGAAATCCCAACTCAAAAAAGTGATTACTACCAGTCTAATTTTTTTTTTATCGGTTAATAAAAATTAATAAAATACAAAAGTAACGTTGTCCGACAAAATTAATGGGGATATGCGCCAGTCCGACACTCTAAAAATGTTGATAATACCAACTCAAAAAAGTGATTAATACTTGTCGGACAAACATACCTCATAAATCTCATAATAGATTAGATCATATATAACTGAAATATACTTATGTCCGACAAAAATAATGGGTCGTATCGCTAGTCCGACAAAAATAATGTATCTATCGCACTGTATAGTAAACATGTGGTTACGTACGGTACAAGTTTATAATATTTATAATAATAATATATAAGATGATTCTTAGCTTTATTATTATTTTATTACAATAAATTTTGTTTTAATATGAAAAAACGCAGGCCTAAAACAGATTTACAGCAGTATCATTTTTATACATTATAAAAAACAAAACAACATGGTAGGCTGCAACTCCAAACACATGTGCGAACAGCATGTTTTAACATATCGTACATTTATATTATACAATAATAATTATAAAAATTTGAATAAGGATTAAAAAATAATAATAATAAGGACTAGATAAAAAAATTACAATTACATTAAATTAAAAATTAATTAAATGAATAATTAAATTAAATTGATAAAAAAAAATTGGAAGGACGTCAAATTATTACTTAATAAGAAAAAAATCATTTGTAAGGTTTAACAAAAAAAGAAAAAGAAAACATAAATCAATAATAAATTGATGCAAATAAATATCTTTTATTAAAATTAAAATTGATCGATCGTAAGTAAAGCTGTTTTCCATTTGGTAAGCGATGAAGAAGCTTAGATGTCAGGCACACCGTACCAACCATTAGATAGGCAAGGCTTCCGACTATCTGCCTGTAGTTATCAATAAAGTCTAAATCTACTTTATCTAACTTGGAGAACGTCTTCCTTTGCTATTGGAGTCGTAACTGGTCGGCAGTCTTCCATTCCAAATCTGTGTAGAATTTTTTGTGTATACTACTGGTGCACTATTATACCGTCTTCTCCGCTTAAAATCTCTAGTCCGAGGAAGTATGTAGCTGGCTTCGTAGTTATCTTAAAACTTGTTCTAAGTTGTTCAAGAAACTCGTCGATAGCCTTCTGGTTAGATCCCGCTACTAATCCATCATCCACATATATTGCTACGATGATCTTTCCACTTGCGTTGATGCGCTGGAACAGACAGGGATCAGCCTCGCTGATTTTAAAACCTATTTTATTGAAGAAATCAAGAATTGTTGCATTTCAACACCTTGGAGCCTGTTTTAATCCGTAGATACTTTTCCTTAAGAGGCATACTCGTCCAGAACCGTCGTCAAAACTTTCTGGCTGTCTCATATAAATCTCTTCATTTGAAAGAGAACCATAAAGAAATGCCGTCTAAAAGATCAAATTGACTCAGAGTCAATCCTTCACTCGCTGCAATGCTTATCACTGATCTGACAGTTGCCATTCTTGCCACAGGGCTAAAAGGCTGTTCATAATCTTCGCCTTTATTTTGTCTAAATCGCTTAGCAACCAATCTGGCTTTATACTTGTCAACACTTCCGTCAGCATTTAGCTTGATCTTGTTGACCCACTTGCATGGAATAGCTTTCCTGTTCTTAGGTAGCTTTTTCAAAACCCAAGTTTTGTTTTCTTTAAGCGAATTCATTTCACTCTCCATTGCTTTTATCCTTAGGCCATGGTCAGAGCAAGCTATCGCTTCCTCATAAGACGTCGGTTTGTATCGCTCATCTTCTGTCATCGCCATGACATAATCATTGAATCGTACAGGCGGTCGAAGCTTGGTGCGATCGCGCAAAACCCTGTCGAGTGCCTATCTCTCAGGTTCAACATCAGGCTCGCCTTCTTCACCTCCATCAACCTCCGAAGTGTCGTCACAATTAGTGTCCTCGACTACCTAATTCTCCTCCCTTGATTCAATAGGTTGTTCATCAGAAGACATACCTTGAACAAACTCGTAGTCATCATATCCTCCATCATTTTTGACTGGGGGCATATCTTCTCTTGTTCGAGAGTTTCCGTGACCTCAGTAGAATCTTCTCCAAATTTCGACTCAATTGGCTTTTCATCAAATATAACGTCTCTAGATCTCATTATTATATTTGACTCCTTGTGCCAAAGCCGGTATCCGTCATCGTGATCATATCCAATAAGTATGCACTTCTTGGCTTTCTTGTGCAGTTTCTTCCTTTGTTGTTTAGGAACATGTGCAAAGCTCACCGAACCAATGATCCTCAAATGTTTAAGCTGTGATTTCTTCTTTAGCCAAAGCTCATATGTTGGTCCTATCCTATTCAATATATAAACAGTAGTTTGTTTGTACCAATTCTGCCCATAAATAATAGGGGTTAAAGTATGAAATTGCCGTTTTATTGCAATAGGTTCTTTGAATTGACATAGAATCTTCATGGTTTGAGGTTTTCGAATGAAACTTTTTTTAAATGGTTTCTATGATGTTCTTTTTTTAAAAAATGTAAAACATTTGAATATCGACTTTCAATTGTTTTTGTTATTCAATTTAGACAAGAAAGATGGATACTGCGAAAATTCGAGTTATTTTTGAATACGAGTTCCGACGCGGAACTAACGCGGCAGAAACAGCCCGCAATATCAATGCTGCGTTTGGAGAGGGGTCTACTAATGAACGCACCGTGCGATTTTGGTTTAAACGCTTTCGTGATGGAAATTTCGACTTAAAGAACGAGCCACGAGGAAGACCGCCCACACAGGTAAATAACGATGAATTAAGAGAGATAGTGGAAGCCGATCCTAGTCAAAGTACCCAGGAATTAGCGGCATGGTTTAACGTTACCTTACCCACAATATTGACTCACTTGCGTCAAATCAATAAAATAAAAAAATACGAAAAATGGGTGCCTCATGATTTGACTGATCTGCAGAAAGAAACGCGTGTTGAAACTTGTGTTGCCTTGTTGAACCGGTACAGAAATGAAGGAATATTGGATCGAATTGTAACATGTGATGAAAAGTGGATTCTTTATGATAACCGGAAAAGAAAAATGCAATGGCTGACCCCAGGTCAAATGCCACAACAGTGTCCTAAAGCAAAACTTACCAATAAAAAGGTAATGGTAACTGTTTGGTGGTCTCAGCATGGTGTTATTCACTATAGTTTTCTCCGATCTGGTCAAGCAATAACGGCAGATGTCTATTGTGCCGAACTCCGAACCATGTTGACAAAACTAGCAGTAAAACAGCCCCGACTCATGAATCGATCTTCACCATTATTGCTCCACGACAACGCGAGACCTCACACAGCACGAGAAACCATTTTGACCCTTCAGGAACTGCAGTTAGAAACCATTCGTCATCCTCCGTATTCACCAGACCTTGCTCCAACGGACTACCATTTTTTTCGTGATTTGGACAATTATCTACGTGACAAGAAGTTTTCTTCCCAGGAGGCAGTACAAAATGCTTTCACACAGTTTGTGCAGTCTAGATCGTCGGAATTCTATCGCAAAGGCATTAATGACCTTCCCATTAGATGGCAGCAATGTATAGATAATAATGGCAACTATTTTGATTAAATAAATTTGTTAAAAATTTAAAAAATAAACAATATAGATTTTCAGTACAAATCGGCAATTTCATACTTTAACCCCTAATATTTAGGCAATTCCTCATATGCATGCATCATTGCTCTTGCTGACTCCACGATTGTACGGTTATCCCGTTCACTACACCCATTCTACTCAGGTGTAAATAGCATAATCAGCCTCTGTTGTATTCTATATTTGGTTAACACTTTTCGAACTTCACCGTTGTCGAACTCACCGCCATTATCGCTCAAGAACTCTTTAATAAAATGTCCTATTGTTTTTGCTAAAGCTAACATTTGTTTGAGTTTACTTGCAACCTCAGACTTGTGTTTCATGAAGTAAACATAGCGAAATCGGGAGAACTCGTCCTTGAAAAGTACAAAATATCGGAATTTACAGTTAGAAAGGGGAAACGGACCGCAGACATCCGAATGTATACGTTCACCTGGCATTACAGCTTTCTCTCTAACGCCAAAATTTTCCGATGTGTTTTTCCGAAAATACATCCTTCGCATAATTCGCTACTGTCTTTAGTTTTAATACCTAACTCCCTTTGGAACTGTTAACATGCCTTTTATTCTGGTGGCCCATTCTCTCGTGATACAATTGCAAAGCATCTTGTGTAAACCGACCACATGCCGCAGCCGTAGGTTTCACAGCATTACATTGCAACTTGTACAGTCCACCATACCTCTGCCTGAATCCTGTCACAACTGCTTTACCGTCAATAATAAACTTGCAGTTATTAACCCGTCACTCGAACAGACTGCTTGGATTATTGTCTTGTTCTGCCAAAACCGAGAACAAATTTTTAGAAATATTCGGAACCTACCACACATCTTGAAGAAGAAACTCATCACCAGCCTTGACCTTCATTTTAATTGAACCTTAACCTTCAACTGCCTTGCCATCAGATGTCGTTACTGTGGGACGTTCTTTAAACTCCTGGAATTTATCAAAATAATCTCCACGCATCGTGACATGGTGAGTAGCCCCGTTATCTACATAACAAGACTCACGATCAACGCCACCATCAGTTGAATAGATTCCGAGAACAATATTGGTGCTCGTCGTGCCTCGCTCCGAGTTACGTGTGCCACCGTCTCTATCTTTCTTCTTCGTGCAATCTTTCTTGAGATGTCCCATTTCTTTACAAATAAAGCATCTACTCTTAGATCCCTTCTGAGATGTTCGTTCCTCTTTGATATAGTTCTTTGCCTTTACTACGAGCACTTCACTAGGTCCGTCGTCTTTGTTTCTTAAAGCTTTCTCATAAGCACAAAGTTGACTCGTGATATTCTCAATAGTCCGATCCTTTTTAGCTATCAACATCCAAATCGACTTGAAAGAGAAATATTCCTCTGGTAGTGTATCAAGAATTTTACAAATTAAAAGCAGGTCTGGAATATCTTTGGTATTGTCTTCTTTAGATAACTCTGTCTTTAATTTGTGCTACAAATTCTTCAATTTTGCTATGTGCGATGCGATGTCATCAGACGTACCTTTATGAAATTGAAAGAACTCCATGCAGACTTCATAAAACTTATTGTCATTGACACCATCATACAGTCGATGCAGCTCATCCCATACATCTTTAGGATTTGAAAATCTCATTACCTTATCTAGCGTCTCGTCAGAAATATTCGTAGTGATTAGGAGCAAAGCAGTACATTCCATCTTCTTGTACTCCGCTTGAGCAATTACAAATTCTTTCATAGCCAATACTCCATCTGCGTCACCTCCAGAAACAGTTGGTCTCAATGGCGCTTTTGACGTACCTTGAACAATCTCCATCATACCCAACCCACGTAGCAGTGTTTCAATTCGGTATTTCCAATGAATCCAATTATTCCCATCAAGTTTTGTTATTTGAATTTTACTCGGCTCCATTTTCGGTAATCAGCGTTATTCTGGACGCGTAACCAATTTAAACTGAATACAGAGTTATAACAGTTTACCTATCACTACCTCATGTAAATATTTCTGAATAAAATAATAAACCATATTTTCAAAGCAAACAAAAACAAAAGTATATTTCAAAAGTAGTCTGACAACAATAATTCAAATATCCAAAACAAAGACATATCTTGCTTTCATAGACTAGTATGTGCAAAGGAGATTTGTTTCTCAATTAACCTTAACAAATTTATCTTTTCCCGTTCTCTCAAGAAATCCACAGGGAGGTTTCAGTAGAACCCCTTACCTTTACTGAATCCTAGAGAAAGGGATATTTCACTATTCATTAATCATTCATTGATTATCTTTTAATCAAGGATCGGCTTTCACCATTATTTATCATCATCCCATTTATTAAAGAAATTACTCAAGAACTGGCAGTAAGGCTTAAACCTTCGCCTGTCCTTAAAACGACATATATAAACTACTATACAGTGTTGCCAGACGTACGGGAAATCTCGTTTCCGTACGAGATTTACAGTCTCTGTACGAGATACGAGAATAATAAAAGTCTCGTACACTTGTGCGCTAGAAATGATCGACTCAGCTCATCACTAAATGCATTACCACTTAGTGTTGACCTAGTCATGCCTCGCATAAGTGCGTTTTTTAATGAAAACCAGTGTAACAGACAAACTCACTTTCGTATTTATAATATTAGTTAGGACTAAAAGGTTTTAAGCAATTTGATATTTTGCCTATTATTTGCGCAATCACATGTTCTAACCATATACCAAAATTAATCGTAATCGGTTAATCTGTTCTTGACTTATAGAAGGAAATACAGACAAAAATTTAAAAATAGTAGAATTGGTATGATTAAGTCATATAACAAATATTTATCATACAATTTGTCTATAGGAATAAATGTAAACAAAAGTAACTTTTTTTTTGTAATTTTTTAATTATATTTGTACGAGAATTTTACTGAAGGCACGAGACTTTTTGTACGAGAAAAAAGTTCAGCATCTGGCAACCCTGCTACTATACTATTGTTCTGTCTGCATTTGCTGCATTCTAATCCTTGGACATGGACTTTCTGGCAGGATTGGGAAGCGTCACGTTGGTGGTTTTGTTTCTCTTGTTATGATTTAAAATTAGAAGATGGAAAATAAGAAATAACACCCTATCCTGAAAATTTAACTTTCCCTTCATATTCATTAGCGCTTAGACTGGCCAAATTACTTGTTAGTGCAGACTTGCAATGTATCAAAACTAAACCAAGATAAAAAAACTCAAAACGACCTAAAAATCTAATTTTGCTTTTAAAAGCAAATAACCTAGGGAATGAGTTATTTCATATTTATTTATCATCTATCGATCATATATCATTCATAAAATTGTCCTCATCATCGCCATAATCAAATTAAGAAAAGAAATAACTGGTCTAGGCTGGATGTACTCTCTTTGCTTTCCTTTATAGGACTTATAAAAATAATAAAAACAAAAAGGACTTTTTGGCGGGAGTGGGAAGCGTCACTATGAAGGTTTTTTGTTAAAAAAAATATTGTGGTAGATTAATGTGTGGTAATGGTGGATTATTAATGACTGTTTCTGAATATGCAATATATGCATGCATCGCGCTCTCTCAATAAGTCCACGAGGAGGTTCCAGTAAAACACCACAACTTTACTCAAACCTAGGGTAGGGATTATTTCGCTATTTGTTCATCGTCTTTTGATGATCTTTCATTCATAAATCAACTCTCATCATCATTCATCATGATTAAATAAAAAAAGAAATAGCTGAAGTAGTCTGTGTGGCTGTATGGGCTATGTATCCTTTGTCTTCCCTAATGGGAAAACATAACAAAAAAAAAACAAAAATCTGTAGACCATGAATTCCTCAGAACAATAACTAAAGCTGAGATGAATTCAGACGAAAGTAAATTCAATGTCAAAAAGGTCATTGCATAGCAGTATGTTTTCAACAGCATGTCATTTTAATATTACAGTTTTGGCACATTTCGATTGGTAGATTCTAAAAACTTCACAGCTTTCTCCCAATCCACCAATCTCTAATGGCTTTAGCTATTAGAGAAAAATGGGAATAGAAAATAGTATCAGATCTCATTTCCGATCGGGCAGAAGTAGTAAATTGGTAAAATTTAACAATTTTTGTTGAAATAGAAGTATAAGTTATTGTTGCTTAATTGTTCTTCTGTTTAATTAGAGTGTTGTTATTTATTCATATAATCTTGCTAAGTACAGGATGTGAGCAATTTTTTAATCGCTTATCTTTGACCAGTTTGTCCTTTTCATTACAATGTTTGAAATTATTATAGTTTATGAATCATTATCACTAGCCTGTTAATGTCCTCATGGCTGGGTTACAAGCCTTCCCTTTGATAAATATACCGAAGAGAAAAAGGGTTCGTAAGAAATCACGCAGGCCGTCTTATTTGTTGGGTCGGTATATACGACTGGAGACGCAGCCGGGACCAACGGTATAACAACCTAAGCAGGAAAGAGCTCGAGCACTGGCATTGCTAACGAAGAGCTAAACGGTGGTGCCCACCAGTACCCTTAAGCTCAGGGATTCCTTGGATCCTGACCACCAAACCTCGTATTGAACCAGTTAAAAATTCTCCCACCTTTGGAATGTAAAAAGTTAAATGTAAAGTTAAAAGTTACCATTTAAGATTATTATACAGGTGTGCAAAAATCTTTTATTTTACTTCATTGTACATATTATTAATCCAAGTTATTGTCCCTAAACTCTTCACCTGTAGAACCTAGGCAATCACTAAAGCTCGCACAACATATTTATGGCCATACATGTAGTAGATAGTTTTGCTGTGCCGTGCAGTGCATAATAAAGAATTGATGATAAACTAGTGGCTTTGTACCTTTAAAGTATTTATATACATTTCTATTTTGACTTAATGAAACCTAAACAGATCATTTATGGCCCCAGCTGTTTGGCACCAGGGCTTTTGGTTATCTAGCTACACCTCTGAGATTGAAGGCATTATGGAGCTCCTTAACATGTTAATCGCCACGATAATATGAGAAAAAATTTGGCTCATGTAGAACTTCTTAGCGTCAGACACATGACTGACATGGCATTTAACGTGTTAAAAACGAAATACTGAAATTATTGTGATGTTTGTTAAACTTATTGTATCTGTTATAGAAAACTAATCATCAAAAAAGATGGGTCGTAAATTTGTTGTTGGTGGTAATTGGAAGATGAACGGGGATAAAAATCAGATCAACGAGATTGTTAACAACTTGAAGAAAGGACCACTGGACCCTAATGTTGAGGTGTAGTTGAACTTATTACAAACCCAGTTTACCCCATCTTATTATACAATACATTGTAACTGTATTTTTGACACCAACTCTCAAAGCATCTAACTTTAATGTTTCATACTACTATTTGAGCTTCGACAGCCTATCAGATCTAATTAATTATTGTAATTTTTTGTAACTTACCCAATTTCGTAATTTAGTCAATGTATTTGTTGTCTTTGAGTGCCTATTATCTTTCATCACTCAACCTAAATATTTGCATGCCTACATTAAAAAGGTAAATACTGTAGTCCTGCCAAATTATTATTTGTAAACTTATGTACTCAATATTTCGCAAATAAATGACTCTATACTCTATACTTTTTTTAAATAACCTAGTAAAGACATTTACTAATTAACAATTCTAAACCCAATAGGCGGGCTTATTTGAACTCATTAAACCAATATATAAGTGTAAATGTTTCTGAAATTTTTAAATTTCTCATTGACAGGTTGTCATTGGAGTGCCAGCTATTTACCTTGCTTATGTCAAGAGTATTATCCCAGACTCAATTGGTGTTGCCGCACAAAATTGCTGGAAAGTCCCAAAGGGTGCTTTTACAGGTACAATGCTTTTACTCAAATATAGACAGACCTCTATGGATGCCTGCCCAGTTTATGTTGGCTATACCAACAATTTAATATGCTTGTCAAAGTATGGAAGTACTTAAAAATCTTTAAATCATATGCCAGATGCACAAACCGCTGTGCCATCAAGCTCCTCATTTATTTATCATGTACACTAATTAATAACATACTAAAAACAATGTTTGTTATAGGAGAAATTTCACCAGCTATGATAAAAGATGTTGGTGCTGATTGGGTGATATTAGGTCATTCTGAGAGGAGGACAATCTTTGGTGAAAAAGATGATCTTGTTGCAGAAAAGGTTTGATTTTTATAATTTTCTAGCTGCACCCAGCATGCTTTACTGATCTTTATTCCTGACTAAACATATAAACCTTTCTAGCATGCATACCACTTAACAAAGTTTCATCACAATGTGATAATTGTTTTTGGAACAGGAACATACATACAAACACTGATTTTTAATTTTATAACATAGAAGATGACTAACTCACTGAAATTGGCTGGGAACTTGATGTTTAACCAACATAACAGCTATTCCTGTTTACATTGTCTCAATTTTCCATTATAAATAATATTTAAATCAATATCATTAAAATATAAATAGAAAAGATTTATAAATTATTGATATTTGTTTGCTGGTAGTTCATTAATCAATAATTTGACGACCATTTGGTGCAACGATAGCGATCCTGTCTTTTCACTGACGGTTCTGGGTTCAAATCCCGGAAGGGGCAGATGTTTGTATGCTGAATACAAGCATATCTAACATACTAACATATCTATGTATCATATATGTTTGTATATCTATTACCTTGGTATCCCTCAATACAATCCTTACAGTGCTTACTTTGGGCTAGGCTAATTGGTGTGAATGTAAGAAATATTTATTTATTTATATATTAATCAAGCTTAGTAGCTGATGTTCAAATGATGCAGGTTGAAATGTCAAAATGGACAAGTATACATTTTGAAATTTGGACCTGCATATGCTATTCTTACAGAGATTATTTAACTGTTATAATGTATAGATAATGAGTTATATTAAAATAGAAGAGAGATAATGAAATTATGTAAAACTGTAGATCAATTATGAAAATTAATGTTTCAGGTAGCGCATGCTCTTGAATCTGGTTTAAAGGTGATTGCTTGCATTGGAGAAACATTACAAGAGAGGGAAGCCGGCAAAACTGAGGAAGTTGTTTTTAGGCAGACTAAAGCTCTAATACCTGCTATTGGAAGCAATTGGGACAAAGTTGTCCTTGCTTATGAACCTGTTTGGGCCATTGGCACTGGCAAGACTGCTTCCCCTCAGCAGGTAAACATTTTTATTGCAAACAGTTAAAAATTTGTATTGTAATACTTTTATTGACGATCAAATTGCCAATTAAAGTGTTCTTCACCAAAAGAATGTTTCACTTAATATTTTTTTACAATCGTTATACTTTGTCCAATGTAGGATGATACTTTTGACAGTTGACACCTATATAGAGGGTATAAAGTTGCTATTGCAATGTCAAGCCAAACATTAGGAAACAAACGCAACCTTAGTACGTAGCAATAAGGAAGTGAGACCTGCCAAAAGTATCGTCCTACATTGGACAAAGTATAATATTTGTTACTTTGTTCTTACCTTAGCTCACCATAGTATATTCCAGTATATTCCACTAAACGTCGCCCTAGTAAATTGGAAAAACAAATAAATGTACTTTAGACTTACAACATTCCGGTAAACGATTCCGTGGTATATTTTTATGAAAGTAATGACCATTTTTCTCAGGCACAAGATGTCCATGCTTCATTACGCAATTGGTTGTCCGCAAACGCGTCAGCCGATATTGCGGCCGCTGTTCGCATTCAGTATGGAGGCTCTGTGACTGGGGCCACTGCTAAGGAACTGGCCGCTTGCCCTGATATCGACGGTTTCCTCGTCGGTGGCGCCAGTTTGAAGCCGGAATTCGTCGATATTGTGAACGCTACACAGTAAATACAAAACGTTACTGTAGATACTCATGGATGCATAAATAATCAACTGAATGTAGTTTAGTGTATGTGTAGTAAGTATTCATAGTATGATCTTGCTATTATTTGCACACTGCCACATGTAAAGGCTCCATGAGGTTTAGTAATTCAAACTCATTTCTTAAAGAAATTAACTTTATACTTTATTTATTATGTAAAGTGTTAAAAATGATACAGTAAGTTAAGTTTATTCGTGTATTATGCTTGCGTGATTTATAAACTCGAAAATGAACTGTTTAAAAAAATGTTGAGATGTCATTTTTATTATAGTGATTCATTGTTTAAAATCAGATTATTTATAATAATTTATACAAATACCCGTGGGTTTAACTTTGATGTCGAAACTTTTATGTATTTACAATTTTATAAATTGAAAGCTTCCGAATCTATAAGTTCAAGCGATTGCATTACGTTTACTTCTATTTTATAAACCCATATTTATAGTCACAATAAATTATCATATATATTTATTAAGCATTTTCATTTGCTATTTCTCTTAGCTGGCGAATTATAATTTTCACTAAGTTTATGTTAAATAAATTATAATTATAATAAACCTTTTATTCCACTGAACTTGTAATGTCATCTTGGCGAATTATAATGAAAAGAAAGTAATAACGCGGAACTAGATCACTAAACAATAACCAGTTAACAGTAGATCAGAAAACTGTTAGTTCAATAATTTCCCTACATAAGATATTATATAGGTAAAATTATTGAAGTAACAGTTTTCTGATCTACTGTTTACTGGTTATTGTTTAGTGATCTAGTTGCGCAATAATAATAGTAAATGGATACATTTATTATTATTATTTAGAACAAAACAAAAGAGTGTGTAGAGGTGTTTGGAAGTAAATAAATATATTGCGTCTGGGGGGAACATTTTAGGAGCAATGGATGCAATAACAGCTGTAGCGCTAATAATATTAGTAATAAATTCTGGACAACCGAAAAGAAAATTTAGTATCAAACTAAGCAGAGCTTGTACATAAGTATAAAGACCATCAGGACTTGGGGTAAAATGCTCATCACATAAATATATGACACTACAAGGATTCGAACCCGGAACGTTTTCGCGCAGGAAGAAGGATCTCTATCGTTGTATCAAGCTATTATCAATTTTTATTATTATAATATGTCAACTTAAAAAAAAGAATTCGTCTTTAAGATTTTTATTTCTATTAAGCACATTCTCACATTTCTAGAATTGATCACGAATTGAAGACCCGCAGTGAAAACAACCAAAATAGAAATAAAATTATTTTTGAGGTGTGGTGATCGGATACTTCTCGGTGAGGTGTTTGAAAAGGAGATCTGATAGTCACATGAATGGAAGAAAAGAGCTTTGTGTAAAAACCGTTTATTATAAAAAGATACCAGTGTAGATACGTATCAAATAAATGTACAAAAATTCTTATAAAACAATATAAGCTATATCTAACCTAAGTGTAATTTTAAAGCGTTCCATGCTGTATTTTCCGCTTGAATATGATTAAGAAAGTTTTTTTACTCAGTCAGTTTGATTTTGAATTTTCTGCTTACATATTTCAGTTCTTTTATGAATTGGAGAAGAAATTTATTAATGCTGAAACGAAACGACGCGACTACCCCTCCACTTCGCCTTCCTTATGTCGATCATTTAACTTGTCTTGTCTTGTCTGATGTGACATATATTTATTTTAAAAGAATTTAAATTTAAATCTATAATCTAAGAACACAATTTTGTTGTTTGTGTGTTTGTGTGTCCGCTATTTTTCCCGCGCTTTTAACATTACCATAGCTACGCGTTACCGGGTCAGCTAGTACTAACAAAAAGGATGGTACATAGACATCACTTGATTACGTACAGCAGCGCTGAAAGAGTTCAAAATTGTCAATCTTCCGCAATCGATTTTACATTTGTATCCCAATTCATCAGATTAGACATAAATTAGGGGATGAGACATTTTGGGAAGTCAGATTTGCATTTCACAGTAATGTGTCTATGTAACAAAATTACTTCATAAGTAAGATGCACCCATTTTTGCAAACAAGAACCAACCCACAGTTTTGAGTGAAATTGGGTTTGGTACATAGATGGCGCTCAAATCACGCATTCTATCTTCTCATAAAAAATGGTTTCTTTTTACCGACCAACAACAGAGATACAACACTGTCACTTGCGGAACCAACCCACTGGCCACCTTTTGAAACATTATAAAGAACTATACAACATGGTACCCAAAACACTTATTATTTATAACATTTATTAATCTGATATTCCTAGATAGGCTACAATATTCCACATGAGGTTAACAAGTATTCATTCATTAATAACCTATGTATGCATTTTGCACACACTGTTTACAAAAGTCTCATTTTCTCGAAAAAAACCTGCTGTGGGTTGGTCCTTGTTTGCAAAGATGGGTCCAGTTTATAGCTTATGGAGGTAGATGACATGAGCGTCATTGACTAGCGTAAACTCCAAATTCATAATAGGATGTTTTAAAAACATGCCTTGAAACACCAACTTATAGCAGTGTAAGCTTACTTCAAAAACATTCTTATATAATTACTTACAGTTACCAAGTGAAATATGGAATTTCGAAACGCAAAACACCGATATATGCTGAAACGGTGCTGCAAAATTTCAACGAACCTTACCGCTAATGGGCTTTACTGCGAAACTTTGAAACATATTATTGAAAAGCCATTACTATAAAGTTTACAGTAAAATACTATCGCAGTAAATTTCTTTCGCGGTCACGTAATGGTTTTAGTGTTCATAAATGTTTTGTGTGTCAACACTTATTTCACTGACAATTATCTAAGTAGGTAACAACTTAACAAAACCTCCACCTATGTGGTTTACTAACGTAGTAACATGAGTTGACGCAACTGTCTATAATTTTAAATTTGCACCAGCACTATAGGTCGACCACTTAAATGAGTGCACCCCTCCCCCCTTTTTCCGCACCCCCGCACCCCTGTACCGCGAGGGCGAAGAGCGGTCGAGCTATAGTACTTTTCGGATTATTATCACTTGGCATTTTCAATTTTAAACGGTGAATGTTGCAAGCCAAGTTACCGGCAAGTTTGCCAATGGAGAATCGTTAAAAGTTGTAAAATGAATTAAATAACTTTTAACTTACAAATCAAACTATTGTGTATATTTTCCTAATTGGGAATTCTATAACAATTTTCTCATGTAATAATTTTTACATCGGAAATTTCAGAGTAGAGAAGCGTTCTGGATTATTAGTTTTGTTAAAACTATATATTTACATAAATGGAATTTTGTGTAGCTAGAAGCAGCGACAATTTATAACACAAAAACAAATGAAAAACATATACATTGCAATACAATGTTATTAATAATGCCATATACACTTTTCTGAGCCCCTTGTTGACTAAAATAGGTTTCAGTGTCATGTAAAATAATAATATTTCTTACATGCACACTAATTAAAATAAAAACTTAAAAAAATCTCCATAATCGTACACGGACAGTTCCAACATTTCCACCACTAACCTACGTATCGATTCTGTGACAGCACAACTCCTTTATCGAGTTTCTTATTTCTGGTAATAATAAGATGTCGTGAGGTATTACTCTGCTGCGTCGCAATGGATATTTGCTAAATGGCAAACAATTAAATATCAAAGCTTGCCATCGAGACTTTAAATTGAGGCATATTAATAAAATTGTACGTGAAAGCATAATATTGAGTGTTTCTTTAATCCGAAATATGCTAAATAAAATACATACCGCCCCGGAAAATTATTATATAACCTGAAAACCAGGGAACACAGAAAAAAAGTTTTTTTTTTGTATTTACAATGGCAAAGTAGTTATAGTGGTCTCAACATCGGTCTAACGTTATTGGCATCAGTATGCCAATAACTGTTACTGCAAAATTACAAGTAATTCAGTCGAGTGATGAATAATAATTATACCTACAGGTATTACGAAACATTCTGTAGAAATGGCAATTTTAAACTTAATCATCTCCATCGAAGACTGCAGCACCCAAAAACGGCAGAGCCTTCACAACCGGTCCTCCATAGGAGAAAAGTGATTTCAAAGGAGTGTACCAAGATACCACGAAGGAGAGTATCAGAAGCCAAAACAAGATCTTGAAAATACAGTCGAGTATAAAAAGGCTGTAATAGAAAAACGCTGGTTAATATAAACATACGCTAAGCAGGTAAATATAAAAAGTTCAGAAGGTCAAGCTCAAAAGTTCAAGGATCGCGGATTTAACAATAACCATTAAACGACACTCTGAGTTATTAATATTATAACTAATTCACGTAATTAGTTAGAAAACAAAAAAATAATATAAGTAACATATTGCATAAAACACTTTGACAAGACAAAGAAAGCAAACAGTGCTCATCTAATTTGCATTCTCGGTGGCTTAGCGGCTACGGTGCTCTGTCTCGGCTTCTCAAAAGTCCCAGGTTCGAGCCTTGAATCACTTTTTTGTAAAAAAAAAATATACATTCGTTGAATAAAAAATGTTTATTAGCACAATCATCTCATGTACAAAAAAATCTTTTTTTAAATAGAAGAAGCAAAATCAACAATTTCATAATATTTCTTTTGACTTTGATTTCTTTTTTATGTAAAAGATACAAACTTTCTGGTTCCTATAAGCATGCGACTTAAATCGCTGCTTCTACCAATGATTCATCAACAGCTTATTGTTTGATTATTCTTACTCTGGCATTAGGTATAAGGCCTGTTTCGCACCGAACTCACGAGTTCTACCCGTACCTTATTTTAATCATACGGTTTGAAAACAATTGTAATAATTGTTGTACTTACAAATTGTGATAAGCTTTGTTCCTGCCAATTTTATTCGGGTCTTCTTTCAAACAGTACACACGTCCACCGTTCACGCATTTACTCATATATTCGTCTCGGTCAGCATTTGTGATGTCAGTGTTAAAAATAATTTTATCTTCCTCATTCAAAATTTTATGAATGCTGTCGTAGTTTTTGCTCCCGAAAGTCCAGGTCCTTGTTGTGAAATATTGAAGCACATACAACCCTTGACTGATTCTATCTTGGATCCTCAACATGCTGAAAATATATAACAAACTTTTCACTTTTTTTCTTCTTTTAACACCCGACGCAAAAAGGGATGGTATATGTAAGCAAATTTTATCGTGCCATCCATCAATTAATGTTATAATAATTAAGGTTTTTAACCCTTTCCGTGCCAGCTATGAGAATACCCGTAGCGCGTTACAGTAACATGGTGACGACTATGAGTATGCTCGTGGATTTTTTTGGGCATCCTATACAAAAAAATATTTCTTGGCACTACAAGTAAGATCGGTTTTTTAGAGTTTGGCATTAGGAATAAAAATACATGTTAAGTGTTTTAATAGCATTTTCTTAGCTGGCACGGAAAGGGTTAAATTATGTTGAATTAATACAGGCGAGAAAGCAACACCGCTAATATTAAAATGCCTTTTTTCCGGCAAATCTGACGTTTCTACATATATTATAATTAAACAGTGGGAATTGTGTGTTTATCTATACTATCTATACTAATATTATAAAGAAGTAAAGTTTGTGTGTTTGTATATTTGTTAAATTGTAAGGGGTGATCTCGGGATCTACTGAACCGATTTTAAAAATTCTTTCACCAATAGAAAGGCACATTATTGCTGAGTGTCATAGGCTATATTGAATGCTAGATAACATTTAAAGAATTTTGTCCACCCGTGCGAAGCCTGGACGGGCCGCTAGTCTATCTATATATGTAAAAATTCCCTGTCACAGTGTTTGACCGCGATGAACTCCGAAACTACTCAATCGATTTGGATGTTTTTTTTTTTATTTAGCTGCATTCGTTCCGACTTAGGACATAGGATAAGTTTCGTTTTAATTAATCGTGTAATATAACACGTAACAGCCGGGTGGTCAGCTAGTTTTGAATAAATTTATCAAGGGACCAGTGTGGGGGATGAAAATAAAATAACGCCAAATTATGGAAAGAATGTTTGGAAACGAAACATTACACATTTTTTATAGATAGATAGAAATATACAACTTTAAAAAAAGAAAACGTCACATGAGGAAACTCCAGAAGAAAACTCAAGGGAGCCTAAAGACTACGGTGTTTCCCATGACTGCCATATATCACCATGGGAGTTTTGAATATAAACAATTGATACTTACAAACGCTTCTGTCCGAAAAGTAGCATAAGAAAATCAATGAAGTAAGCAGGTATCAGGTGGTAGAAGAAGCATTTTAATTCGTGTAAAGGTTTGTTAGTAGTGATATCCCCGTTCGGATACCAAAGGGGCCACTCAAGGGGGGCCTTGCGACCGTAGTCTTTTGCCACTTGAAGGACTTGGCCCCATGTTGTCGGCTTTTGGTGGCCAATATTCAAATTGTAAACTGGTATTACTTCTGACCTGAAAATGGGATAAATATTGTTAAAAAGTAGTTGAAACGTTGATTTTTGTGGCTCAAGAAATTTAGCGGTAACAAATTCCTAGATTGCTGATATTATATGCTTACTTTTCCTTCTTGCTTCCTTCTATCATGCCAATAGCTACGATGGCGTTGATAGCTATGTCTACCGGAATGACTTGGGCGACCAAACTACCGTCGCAGAGCATGGTCCTAATAACACCTTTCCCGGCGCCTAACATGACGCCGACTGGGCCGTTCAAGCTGTCCACCCAACCTGCCATTGGCTCCGAATACGCAGGACAAACTGGAAGCAGAAGATTTTTAACGTACATATTATTTTTTGCTTCTCATTCACTTAGTGGAATTGCATTTTTTTTAAATGGCGGGTCAATTTTTCAGAACAGCTTAACAGTGCGTTCCTGCCTTTCGCACCGATAGTCCAGTATTCGAGTCCCAGAAGGGACAGATGTTTGTGTGATGAATACGAGCATGGATACCTTTAGTCATGGGTGTCTATATTTATTTTTATAAATATTACATATCTATGTATCATATATGTATGTCGATTCGTTATCCTAGTATCCATAACATAAGTCTTACAATGCTTACCTTGGGCTAGGCTAATTAGTGTGAAGGTGAGAAATATCATTTTTATATCAGACTACTATTTCAAGAGAAAGCATCGCTACGAACAGCGTTTAGTAGATTTAAACGCTGAAGAATTCGGTATACCTTGTAATGTAGGTATTTTATTAAAATTCCTACTATTTTAAAATTCAATCGAAGCAGAGCTACATACCAATGCTTGGACGACATATAACCACTGGAAGTTCACCGTAGGCTCTTTCCACAACGCTCTCGGCCAGCCTTTTGGAGTAAGTATAGCAATTAGGATGTGGCCCAAGGAGAGCGGGGGTTAGCACAGAGAGCTGTTTATCATCCAGCCATTCAATTAGTCTCATCACGTCTTCGGGTTTAGCTGGGGGAGCATGTACCTAGAAATAGTCATGTCGACGTATTAAAAGAGTTTAAATGACAAGCTGGGATCCAAGCCAGCGGCTATAGCAGTTTTGGAGATTTTAAGCGATTGCTATATAGAAACATTGGTTGTAGATAATAATACTCATAAGTAATTGTAAGTAACCTATGTTCTATTCACCTTTTCATCCAAAACTTCGTAATCAGGATAACAGAATGCTGTTGATAAGTGTATAAAGACAGCCAAATTCTTTAACTGCTTAGCAATGTTCAAAGTTCTTTGAGTGCCAGTGGTGTTCATATCAACGTTATCCTTCAAGGGAGCTTCTAACTTCAGGGTAGCAGCAAAATGAAAGAGAACCGAAACTTCCTTCGACAAATTTTCTATATCAACATTAGAAAGCCCAAAGTTTTGGAATAGTACGTCGCCCTGTAAGGCTTTTATTTTATTGAATGCACTGGGCCGTTCGGTTTTGAGACGGTCGAATAGCTAAAAAAAAGCAAAATATAGAATTAACTCATCATAAGTTTATTGTAATTCAATTTATGAGATTTAATATTGGTTTGCATCAATTTACATCAATTTTTATTTGTCGCTGTTTTAATTGAATCTTAACAATTATGTTATGTTTAGTTTTATTAATTTTGCCGCTTAAAATAACGTGGGCGGCTTATTATATTCTTAATAGCTAATATATATAACTCGACAATCGGATCCCAAGTTAGAGCTCGGAGAAATATGTGAAAGAGAAACCGAACTGTTGAATTCCACACGAATTAAATCGCGGGAAAAAGAGGCAAGGTATGTACTATACAAGGTAGGCTAAAACAATTTTGTGCATCAAATTTCATCGAAATCGCCGTGAAAACGTAAAGGACAATGAGAATTACCATTTTTACAATTCAATTGAAATTTTTTTATTTCTTTATAGAAACTTACTTAACACTAGTTGACGAAGCCCTCTTTTAGGCATACCTTTGACTGTGCCAGGTAGCGATGTGCCGAGTACGGCTTGACTCGAGTCAGACTCGATTCCTGCTATGGACTCGCCTATTCGAATACCAATTTATTTTGATTCGAGTACGCCGGACTCGATTCCGGTACTCGAGTCAGGAAGAATCGATCTTGTACTCGCTGACTCGAAACTATTATGCGATTGATTCGAGTACGCCGGACTCGATTCCGGTACTCGAGTCAGGAAGAATCGATCTTGTACTCGCTGACTCGAAACTATTATGCGAGTCCAACCGACTCGAGTCTAGTATTCGAGTAAGCTTGACTCGCTCGTACTCGAATTCTGTTTACTTAAGCAATAAAGTGTCACCTAAAATAAAAGTACCTACATACTAACTTCTAAAATGATCTCTTTTTGTTAATAAAACAAATAGAACTTGATCTCATTAACAGAAATTTTCTATTCCTATTTTCAGGTTCCTAGATATCTCCTTAGTATTCTATGTTTATTTGTTATGTTTAATGTTTAAAATTATTTTTCATTAAAATGTTCTTAGTGTTATTATGCTAAACCTAGATACTGTTTGAAGTTTACTCCTTTCGAATTTTTCCTTTTGTACTTAACTCGGTAACAGACTCGAGTTCTGAACTCGAATTTCCAGACTAAGGTCCAGGACTGGAGTCCAGGACTCCAGTCAACATTCGAATACCAAACATAGAACTCGAGTACTGGACTCGAATCGCGGAATCGAGTCATGATTCGAATACCGTACAAACTGACTCGAGTCGACTCGATCCTAAAAAACAACGACTCGGCACATCGCTAGTGCCAGGAGACAACGCTCTTACCAAAAAACAAAACAATAAAATGACTTTAATAATTAACAATATATATCAATATATTATTATAATTAACTGTAACATACTTTTATTGCAAAACCCAACATCGCTGGTCACAAATAATTATTGTTACATTACATTAAATTAGATAGATTGATCACAAATCATTGTACGATGGACTCCATAAGACATTGATAAGAAGTTAATAACAGAAATGTAAAAAATCTCTAATATTCTTGTTCGATGGTATGGGTTAAGTATGTCTGCTGATAACAGGATAAGAAATTTTCTAGTAACATATCTACGGCATTCTATAAAAAAAGGATATTAATTCAGAAATAGTAGATAGAATATGAAAAGACGCCGGCTCCGTATGACACATCAACACATTTGAATTTTTTTAAGAGTTATTTTTTAATGTTTAAAATACTGCATTAAATGGTTTACCGGTAACCTCTGCATGTCTTCTAAGCGCTGTGTAATGGACTTCCCACGCTTTGGGCGCAAGAGGATGTAGATGTTACCTATATCCGGAATGGAGTACAACAGTTTCTCCACCAGGACTTTTCCCATGAACCCGGTGCCCCCGGTCACCAGTACGCTCCTGCCCTTGTAGAATTCCCTCACTGAATTATCTATCGCCATGACTGCAAACAAATTGAATTAAATTAAAAAATACACCTATTATACCATACTAGCGACCCTCTCCGGCTTCGCACGGATGCAATGCTCTACTAATTATGTATGTACTAGTGGCCAGTCCCGGCTTCGCACGGGTGGACAAAAATCTTTAATTTTTTTCTAGCATTCAATATAGCCTATGACACTCAGCAATAATGTGCCTTTCTATTGGTGAAAGAATTTTTAAAATCGGTTCAGTAGATCCTGAGATTACCCCTTACAATTTAACAATATATAAAAATAAAAATATATAAAAATATATACAAACACACAAACTTTCCTTCTTTATAATATTAGTATAGATTATACATAAAAACCTTCCTCTTGAATTACTCTATCTATTAAAAAAATCCGCATCAAAATCCGTTGCGTTGTTTTAAAGATTTAAGCATACAAAGAAAGCGACTTTGTTTTTTACTATGTAGTGATTTCCATATTGATACTTAGTTATAAAACATATTCTGTGATTAAACTTTCAATATTTACTTGCAAATAAAGAGTTAAATAGTTATTGCAGTGTTTATTCAGTATTTATATCTGTCAATTTGTTAAAAAAGTAGTAAAAAATATTTAATGGCTTCCAATGCATGTACACCTAACAGTTTTACGATTCATTTCACTTCATACATTTCAATTTGTACCTGGCCTACCAAGCTTCGCTCGTTATAACTAAGATTGCCTCATAACGGAACCGATGAAGGCAAATAGTTAAAAAATGTGTAAAATTTCATTGTACCAAGAAATAAAAATTTATAGGTAAACTTATAAACATAACTTTATCTAAATACAAATTGAGATTTATGTAGAGCCGTACGCAAAAATAATAAATACAAGAATGATTTATTTATTATGATAATTAGATTACTTACGAATCTCTTTGTATTATCAGTTAATTTTTCTAATATTATACGTTCGTTGAACATTGCATTAAGATCAATATGAAGTCTATGTAATGAAACTATACATAAATTTATAATATGAGATCAAAGAGATAACTTAAACTTTACAGTAATTTGTATTGAATGCTCCATTAAATACTTAGATAAAAAAAACTTAGGAGGATATTCTTGTAACAAAATCCTCGAAATATGAACTGACAAATTTCGACTAATATCTCATATTTTGTAGGAACTATAACTTGTAGGAACGTGTTAACTCCTGGTAATTGGCGTTGTAGTGTAAGTTAAAATTAAATATTGATTCATTTAAACAGTCCCACCAATGATTACAAATATCATATAAAAGTTAACATATAAATCAAATTAAGATAAAAATAATGTCATCACCGTCATCCTTTGCACATAATTCGGACAGCGAACTTGACATAACCGAGCCTGATTTTTGTATCTAAATATTCACAAACATATTAACCGGAATACATAAATTTACCTACCGCAACGAATTGAACGATAACATTGCTCACGTGAGAATACAAATCCGTTATAATGTGTGGAAGTTCTTGAATGGAAAGAGTTAAAAGAATCTGTTACAGAGGCTGGTTTTGTTGCTCAACAGCGGCTCAATCTTAAATACGGCGATAAGATTAATCGCGTTGATGTTATAGGTGTCATTGACAATTTTGCCTTCTGTTTAATGTATAATATATAATCAATAATAATATATAAAAATGCTTATATATGGTATGTACTTATTAAGAATTATGAATTATATAACAACATTCTACGTCTATTATAACTTGGTATACGAGGGCGCGTCAAAAAGTTCGCGGAATGAGGGGCATGGAGGGGGGAAAGGTGACATTTACTACCTGCACTAGTTGTGACACTCATTAAGAATATAAATACTAAGTTTAAAAAAAAAATAGGTTGCTGCGCCGCCGCGGGTTCCCCCGAGGCGGTCGCTTCGATGAAGCCCATACAGCCTTCCTAGGCTATGGCACTTGCTAGGTGGTGTTTAGTCAGTACGAGTCTGACATAACCTCTCGGCCGCCCGATGTATCCATGATGGATTCACCACCTCCCTCCCCCGGTTCCGGAGGGAGCCCAAGTTACAATAGTGTACTTCTAACGGTTTGATTTTATTTTAATTACGAACACTTGTAAAGGACCAATAGGAAGGCTAATATACGCCAGCGCAGTCGCGCACGATCACCCATCTTGTCAGTAGCCGCGTCGCCGTTCAGAGATTTGGTCTGCGTCATTCAATAGTATTTTTTTCTGTTAATTGCAACGAAATTGGGCTTGAAATATACTGTTGTTTATAAAACTTGATATTTCAAAGTAAACTTTACAGTTTAATTAATGTTCAAGCAAGGTGAGTTCGAAAGATTTTATTGATTCAGTGTATTTTATCTCGGATCAAGTAAAATGAGTATCAATGCTTAATAAGGGCCAGGTGAATGGCGGGTAAAGGGGTCGGCCCTTATTAAACCTATGAATATGTAATTTTAATAATCAGTCTATTTTATTTTCAACTTTTGTAAGGGTTGTAGTTAAATTTAAGCCACAACGCCAAAGGAACCAAATAGTCTCTACAAGTAGAATTAAGAAGAAACAGCAGAAGAAGAAGGCGAACAATAAAAAAAAACAAAGGAAAAATACTGTAGACGCCGAAGAGAAATGGTACTGCTACGCCTGTAATGAAGTGCGTTTTGCAGACATGAGGAATTGCCCTTCATGCAAAAGATGGTTTCATGAAGAATGCTTGGGCTTAACGAAAGATTTTGATTTTGAATGTCCAATGTGCAAATAGAGGATTAAACATATATTGAAATAGATGATAAAAAGACAATATAAGTCGATAATTTATTGTGATATTTAAGAAATTTTTTCCTACTTGAAGACTGATTAACATTTAAATTTACATTTTATTTACTGTAGCTTACTTACTAGAAGAACATTGTTATTTATGTGATTTTTACTTAACTTTACTAATTTGTCGATTACAGCATTGGTAAATAAGAAAAGTATTGACTCAAGATCATGGTCTCTATTAAACTGCGTATGTTTAATAAGGGCCATTGAAAAGGTTTTAAAAACGTTTATTTTGAAGCGAAATTTGACAAGCTTAGACAAAAAATATACTAAGTTATGTTGCTAAAATAATAAATGTTCTGATTATTCATGTTTTATGGTTATCAATTATTTTACATTAATATTTAATTTTGAAGTTAGGTGGCCCTTGTTTACCGCATGTACCTTATTAGAGTTAAGGGGGAATACACTGAGAAGGAAAAATAATTTTGTGTCTTATTTCTTACTTTTTACCCTCCATTCCGCGAACTTTTTGACCCACCCGTCCCCGCCCCGTCTGTATTAAAGATATTCAAAATTTTGTTATCGATATGTCTATCTATCTATCTGTGCGCGCATTACAGAAAAACTGCTGATGGTATATTAATAAGGTTTTACAGTTTAGAAGCTCGGGGTTTAACTTAAAATCCACGCCATGTTTCATTGCATTCGGGTGGGTAGCACCAGAGATATGACCTCTCTATAGTATTAACTTCAATGAGGATATGATTTAAACTGGTCGCCGCGGCTAAAGGTACCTTTCTGCCTATAACAAACATAAGCTACATCATTACAGTAAAAGCGGTAACAGTGTAAACTAGCTAAAACTCCAGTCTTCCACGGGAAACGCGATAAAAACATTCCGTGGCAAACCGAACACCACGCGGTTATAACCGCGGACGGAAACTAATCTATAATCTAAGAACCCAAATTTGTTGTTTGTGTTTGTCTGTCCGCTCTTTTTCCCGCTCTTTTGCCATTGAATACCTACGTACCATAGTAACGCGTTAACGGGTCAGCTAGTACGTACTCTCAAAACACAAATTTGTTGTTTGTGTGTTTGTCTGTCCACTCTTTTTGTCAATTAATTGTGTCAATTAACTTGCAAATTAGTGAATAAATAAATAAATAAAAAAAACGTTACTAAAGCAACGCGTTACCGGGTCAGCTAGTCTATACATATAAATAAAATTGGAGTGTCTGTTTTTAATATTGAAATAACCGTTTTTTACTATATGCATGTGGATATATATGTATATATACGGTACATACACTAAAATAACTTTTTTTACAATTTTTGTCTATCTGTCTGTCTGTTTGTTCCGGCTAATCTCTGATATGGCTGGACCGATTTTGACGGGACTTTTATTAGCAGGTAACTGATGTAATAAGGAGTAACTTAGGCTACTTTATTTTAGAAAAAATCACACGTATTCAAAAATTCGCTGTGCCACAGCAACGCGTGGCTGGGTCAGCTAGTACATAATAAGAACCTTTATTTCAAAAGGGACTTACGTTGTTGTATGCAAGTTCAATGATAATGACAGTTTTTAATGCACGTTTAAAAAAATTCTACCTTGACAACTTGAACAATAAACCAAGTAACGTGACGTATCTCTGATCGTTGGACATCGTAATGACACTTACCTACCTATGAATATTAAAATGATGTAACATTTTCTTCATCTGTCATTATAATGGAAACCTAGTAAGTTAAAAAAGAACATAGCTTTACATAACCGTGATGCGAACTGAGATTACGTGTTAGAAAACCACAAAACACTGACCTCCACTAAATTGTAGTTTGTAAATTATCGTCCGATTTGTAACTATGATATCAAGAAGGTTTTGTGGTTGCAAAGCGGTCGATAGCTTGCAATAATCGTTTACATGGAAATTAATTTCATAAGGCACCATATCTATGCAAATAAGTATACGTGAAAATCAAAGGGTACCATTTGTAACTCAATTCATCAGCGTTTAAATGAGATTTTTGACTTTGTCGTATTATAAATTCCTCGCTGGATACAAACAAACAATGCGATTCTTACACAGGCCATTTTAGAAAGGCATCGCTAGAGAAAGCCTAGGAATTAAGTTCAACTTGAAGTCCAACTGAAAATTGAAGAATCTGAACGATATTTCAATTACATTCACAATGCTTTTGTTTAAAATAATAATCATTCTCACATTCACACCAATTAACCTAGCCCAAAGTAAGCATTGTTAGGCTTGTGTTATGGATACTAAGGTAACAGATAGACATACATTGAAGATACATAAATATGTAATATTCATAGAAATATATATATAATATCCCATGACTCCAGTACAATTCTCGTGTTCATGACACAAACATCTGCGCTTTCCAGGACTCGAAACCAGGAACGATCTCGGGTAACGGATGACGATACGAAAAGCAGTCGCTACCGTTGCACCGAACGGTTGTTAAAAATGGTTTACAATTGAACGCAACAAACTCTAGCTTGCCACTTCATTCGGCTTTATTCGTGCAGTTCTTTAAACCTTTAATAAACAAACTTACATCCTTTAATTCACCCCTTTAAAAAAACATTTATTTTTAAATAGAAACACACCTAGACTCCTGGCAAAAATAAGTTAAAAATTAATGCAGTGTTTCAGAAAATTGCATCTTTAATCCGGAGATAAAATATTTTATAGAAAGTTAACCAGTTATTAAAAGAAAAAGGAAAAATTTAAGTAAATGAGACATTTCATAATAATAACACACTCCAGATTTTTTTTTTTTAAAGAACATTTCGTCTTATCCATAGAACAAAGTTCGATGTGGTCATGTGATCATGACTAGTTTTTTAGCAAAATGAGACCTTATCTCATTAAATAAAATAAAAAAATCGACTTATCCATATAACAGAATTCGATGTGATCATGACGCAAAAACTAGTTTTTTAGCTAAATGAGATAAGGGTCTCATTTTACTAAAAAACTAGTCATGATCACATGATCACATCGAATTCTGTTCTATGGATAAGTCGATTTAAAGTTCTAACGTTCGGGCAGAAAGGCTGTGAATCCACTGGTATTTAAGAAGAGTTTTAATTGAATACAACGCAAATGCACAGAACAGTACCATCGTGTGACTTAGCTGCAGTTGATTCTGTACACGAGCGAGCTTTTATAGGCAGTATTCATCGCCAGGATTTTGTCTAGTTGTTGATCAGTAACAAAATGAACTGATGGGGATCACAGATTATCCATAATCGCCACAATGGCGATATGTAAACGGATTTTGAATATACAGGCACGGCACCGGATGGTTCCTACCTATACAAATAGTAGGACCTATTTATCGGAGGCGAATATTTCTAGAATTAATGAATTATACATACTATGTATAATTTTAGCACAATTGTGACATACCCTAACTTCCAGCTCAGTTCCATTGATATATAAACTGTGTTGCGTGAGTTTTATGTTGATGACAGCAAGACGAACTGTTTCCGACCCACTGAAAAGCTTTACTTTAGAAGAAAACTCTTTTATTAAAAACTACGAATGCAGCAGATGATACCTTCGCCGCCAGAATAATGCCTCAACAAATACTACAAAATTGATATCTTAAATTACTAATTGAAAGATTTTATAAAGAGCAGATCGGTGTGTTTATACATAGCAATCTTCTTTGTTATATATTATGTGCGTAATTTTCTTTTCTGTGTGTCGTCAGTGTTTACAATAAAAAAAAATCACATAAAAAATATTTCGTATGTTGATTTAAATTCCGTTACAATAAAACTTTTATTCTTGAATTTCCTACTATGTACTTATATTGACATAAAGCTTAAAAACTATACAGATATTGAATGAAATATTTACTGCTTTGTTTTGATTTGTCAAAGATTCTCGTTTTGAATCAAAAATCCTAACGTTGTTGTTAACAACGGAGTTGTTTCAACCTATGACGGATAGACATACATATATGTTGTGGTTGTGTTATATATTCATACATATATATAAATCACACATGACTCAGGTACAGATGCTCGTATTCATCTCACAAACGTCTGCCTCTTCCGGTTCTCGAACTATGGACCGTCGGTGCGAAAAGCAGCATCGCTAAAGTTGCACCATACGGTCGTCAAAAAACTTATATCACATTATTCTGTCACAGCGTTCCCTCACACGAGTGACGCTTTAAACGAGTTTTTCACTGACTTATTATAATTTTTTTAAAGCCGGCGATTACTGCTATGCATTCACCTTACGTCAGTACCCACAAATAAAAAAATAACGTAACATAATAATAAAAATTTACATATTATAAAAACAACTTTACAAAAAGCGCCTATAATCTGATATTTAAAAAAAAGTTAATATCAACTAAGGTCGTCTGGTATAGATTGTTGCTAAGCACTAACGTCATCGTATAATTTATGATTTTCACTTTTGTGTCCAATAAAAGCAAATTATTATTTTTGACGACCGGTTTGACCGAGCGGGACTTCACCTCATTTCAAAGTCAAACTAATATTTATGTACTAATTAATAATTAAACATTCTTCTTACATTCACATCAATTAGCTTTGCCCAAAGAAAGCTCTGTAACAGTTGTGTCATTATTAGTAGTATAACGGATAGACATACATATTAACAAATATACCATGTAATATAACTTAGTCTGGCAATAAATACTGTTACATAAAAACTTTTCTTTTTTCAAAATTTTATTTTTTTTGATTTGGAACGCGTTCATTATTTTAAAAACTTCTTTCGATTTCGCGCCATTTCACATATTTTTTCGTGTTCATTATCAAATCACAATATGGAATAGGATGTTAAAGAAAATAAGATTGCAGTGATCGCCTTGCACAAAGTGAGTATGGAGCCGTTGGTCATATTCCAGACGCTTCAAAAGCTTAGAAGTACGTATGTTGGTATATTGTACTATCAACAGAACAAAAACACTTTCTCTGTGGAAGACCATAAAAGATCGGCGCAGCCGCGTGCTGTTAGAACTACAAAGGCTGTTGATACTGCTAAGTCCAGAATTCGTCGAAAACCCATTAGGAAGCAAAAAATCTTATCGCGAGAAATGAAGATTCCCGCTAGCACTCTGTCGCGTATTATAAAACAAGACAAGCTCGGTGCTTATCGTCGATATACAGGACATGCCCTAAATCAATCTTTACGAACAAAGAGAGTGGATCGATCAAAATGCCTTCTGTCACGAAACGCAAGCGAAAGGCTCAGAATATCCTCTTTATCGATAAAAATTTTTCACGATTGAAGAGCACTACAATAAGCAAAAAAATAAAGTGTAAGCGCACAGTTCTAAAGAAGCTGCTCAATTGGTCGGAAAGGTACAACGTGGTCATCATTCTGCGTCAGTGATGGTTTGGTGGGGCGTGTCTTATCAAGGATTCACAAAGCTACATGTTTGGGAAAAAGGATTGAAAACTTCAACCAAAGTGTATCAAGAGACAGTCTTGGATCGTGGTGAGAAACATCTCAGCAATATAGTTTTTAAAAATGTACCATGGATTTTCCAGCAAGTCTCTGCACTTGGTCACAAGGCACGAACTACCCAAGCCTGGCGTGAAACCAACGTTCCGGACCTTATAAGAGCTGAAGACTGGCCCTCATCTAGCCCAGACCTTAACCTTTTAGACTACAAATTATGGTCAGTTTTAGAGGACATGGTCTGCTCTAAACGACACGGCGACATCGAGTCTCTTAAAAAAATTCTGGAGCAAGCAGTGGCGAAATTTCCCATGGAAAACAGTGCGTAAATCCATAGATTTGTGGCCAGACAGATTCAAGGCCTGTATAAAAGCCAAAGGTGGCCATTTCGAATATAATTTTTATTATTTTATTTTTTGGTGAGAATTTAATAAATATATACATATAAGTTTTATTACATTACTTCACAAAAATAAATTGCATTTTCATTTGTAACAGAACTTATAGCTGGACTAGGTATATATAAAAAAGAGATTCACATACAAATGCTCGTATACATAATACAAATGTCTGCCTCTTTCGGGACTTGAACCGATTCGCGACCGTTACGCCAAACAATCGTCAACTTTGAAGTAATAAATTATATCTTCAAGCAAATAGTATACGCTATTAATTAAACAAAGCGTAGACGTAGATACGAATACTTATGTATACTTAACTAATAAGATGCTAATGACAGTTACACATTCGTAAAAAAATATGTCATTGAATTCAATAACACGATTGGTTGCACAAGAATCGCTAAAAACAACATCAAGTAGATATAGGTGCGATAATTAGTAAATTCTTTATTTTCATATTAGCAATGCAAATAATTTTATACGAGTATATATGTGCTTTTAAGAACATTATTATTCATGATTAAATGTTTTATTATTTGGTTCTTGATTTTAACTTATGTTGTCTATGGCAATAAAAAATAAATACATAGTCGTCAGTACCATTGTGACCGAGATCTCAACCCGCCTAGAGAAGTGTTAACCTTTCTATTTGTTTAACTTGATCCGCACACCCATTTTTTTAACCGAGTTTTAACACCTAATATGTGACAATTAATCACACAGGTCGGATTTGAAAAACAACATTTCTCTTATAAGTATTATAATTATAAAAGGTAGTTATAGAGATATTTAGATATATATCCTTTTCTTTCTATAGAATAGCATTTGGTTTCTCATTATTTTTTACCTTGAATAGGTAAGCGCTTGACCACTTTCTCGCCTGATGGTAAGCGTCGATGCGATCTAGGATGTGACGCGCCTGCCTAGAAGATACCTATTCACTCGTGACGTGAAAACCCTTCAATTCCATTTATAAAGGAATCTAAATTAGCGGTACGGAACAAAAAGTTGGACCCAAAATCACTTGGTATATCAACTATAGAACGTATTTGGAAGTCTGGTTGTCCGATGAAAAAATGGGGACGGCGGTACAAGGCTCTGCAATTCTGTTGTGCACTCTCCAAAATGTATCCTATAAAATACGGATAAGCTAGCTACCTTCTTATTATAAAAAAGATCGTCATTGGCGATGAGCGTTTTGGCCCTCCTCTCATTGGTATTGAGCGGAACCGTCCCAAAGTTGAGAACAATACTCCATACACGATCGAACTTGCGCTTGGTAAAGTACCGGCGTGAAGCACTTTCTCACCTTCACCAGAATACCATGTTTAAATAAGTATGCACCACCTTTTACTACTCAACTCTCCTGCTGAGTGGTAGTGATCGCCCAATGGCATTAAGCCCATCTTTTGTACAATTTTAGTAATGTATGTATATTATGTAATATTAATAGAAATATATATAAATACCCATGACATATCGTACGCTCGTATTCATCACACAAACATCTGCCCCTTCCGGGATTCGAACCCAGGACCGTCGGTCGGTGCGGGAAGCAGGACCGCTACCGTTGCACCAAACGGTGGTCAAAGGGATGCGATTTCGTTATGCCGTTATAAGAAAGTCTCTTAATATTTTACTCTCAAAATTACATAAAGATGCAATTAGTACAGTAAATGCCGATTATACTGACAGTTTTAAACGGACCCCTATCCCAAGGCAGTATGAGCAGGACGCATGATGTAGCCATTGTTTGACCAGGTAATATCAACGAGGCGTCAAGGTCAAATAAAATGTCGTACATCGTGGGCTCAAAATCAACTATCAGTCCTCAGCTCAAAACTTTATAACAGAATACATAAAATTAGGCCCATATACTATTGACAAAATTCAAATTTAAAACAACAGTTCAAGATCTACTTCTTTCTTTTAATTATGATGAGACAGAAAGTCTACTTAAGTAACGCAAACACAGTTTTCATTAGTTACATACTAATTGTATACTCACGCTCTCACATACATACACACAGTCACACATACACACACTTACACACACTCTCATATACATAAATACATACTTTAACCAATCAAACTTAACAATACTCACTAACCAGGCTCATTAACTACTCTTTTGAGAATATTATTATGTATTGGAGGAATCCCTTACTCCCAAGATTCAGGATACGTCCTAGTTTGGGAGTTGGAGACTTGATTTGAAGACATTGTAAACCTTCTCATTATGTGTATTGTTAATGTTTTGTAAGGTTATTGTTTTGTTTCAATAAATTATTATTATTATTGTGTCGCTCAATTGAAGATTGTAAATTATATTCTATAATTTGATGACGCACGCTTCACCTATAATCATTAATATTCGGCAAAACATCGATCCGCTTATCGGTCGAATGCGAAAACGCTTGAGCCACCTTGAATAATCTCAGGTTGTTGTCCTTAACTTGTTAATCACATACAATAAATTATTCTTTATTATATATACGCTTGTGACGTTTAAATTTATCGTTTTTATTACAATTTTATTAATGAGCTTGGCAAATTTTCTATTTATAAAATACAAAGTCTGCCAAGCGGCTTAAGGCAAATGTCTTGATGAATCTAGCTGGGTGTTTTTCATTTGATTCTGAACATATTGATTGTATATCATAACTTTGTTGACTATGACCTGTTCTCAAATTTTTCGCATTTTTAAATTCGTTTTTCCAATTCTTCGTAATAAATGCTTGATTCTAAATGAAGAGCGATCGTGTATTTCGCACCGAAGGTCCTGTTTCGAGTCCCGGAAATGGCAGATTGTGTGATGAACACGATCATTTGTACCTGGGTTATGGATATTTATACATAAGTATATCTATAAATTTTCAATATGTATATATATACGTATCTTATATGTATGATGCCTAAAAGTTACACTGCCAAAAAAGTTGATTAGCTCATTTTAAGTTTTAAATGTCTGCATAGTTAAAAATATCTGTTTAGGTATCAAATTTCAATAACTTATAGTTTTTAAATAGTAATTTTTTAATTTTTAAATGATATGACAAAAAGTATGAATATAATATATGAATAATTATTATCGGGATCAAATTAAGAGCGGAGCGAGATCTTAACGTGATAATTACGAGCATTTTTCTTTGAGTAATAGGAAATATTCATTACCTAAAATAATAATAAGAATATTTTCGCATTAACATCAATTTGCCCAGTTAAAAAAAGCACCGCTTAGAAGTGGAACTCTTTGCCTAAGTCTCTGTTTCCTGACAAATACAATTTAGGGGTCTTCAAGTCACGAGTGAATCTTCTAAGCAAGCGCGTCACATCCTAGATCGCATCGACGCTTACCATCAGGCGAGAAAGTGGTCAAGCGCATGCCTACTTTCTATATAAAAAAGCACTATAACGCTTGTGTTCTATATTTGAGATATGTTCCTATGTAAAATATCAAAAAGCTCAGTACTTAATTAGAATTGATAATAGAACGGTTCTCCGCTCTCCTAGTGGCCATGTCTGACAAGGCCCATAACTACCTGTATACTTGTTCATTTCACATCTTCTTACATTATAGTTTAAGCTATAAATATTGAGTATTGAGTGAAAATCTGTTTACCAAATTTTACACTCCACAGCCTTATGGCCGTGGCTGAAATTCAGTGATTTGTTCCGGAGCTCCTGCTGCGACCTTTTTAGCGCTGCAGCAGCACACATACATATTTCTTTTAAATAGTAATAATTGTAAATTTGATAATTATGCAATATCAAATAAATACATTCTATTTATCTACACTAATATTATAAAGAGGAAAGATTTGTATTTTTGAAATTTTGTATGTTTGCAATGAATAAATTCAAAAACTACTAAGCCGATTTTAAAAATTCTTTCACCATTGGAAAGCTACATTCACGCTTAGTAACATGTGCTTTATTTAATGCTAGAAAAAATTTAAAGAATTCTGTCCACCCGTGCGAAGCCGGGACGGACCACTAGTAGATGATAATCTTAGTTCATCATAATCAATTTATTGCTAGCCGGGACAAACATGGCTGCTGAAGCACGAAAGAACTCGAAAAAAAATTTTTTTAGGTCACCCTTCCCCTGACCGGCCCCAGCGAATATTGCACAACTTCCTCAATCATAGGCCGATTGTGCTAACCACTGCGCCCTAAACTCCTCCCTTAATTCATTAGGTAAATCTATTTGTGTATTCAATAAATTACTGGTCCATTTTAAAACTGCTCCTTTGGACATTAAAAAAAACTTTTTTTTTATATTGAATTTTATATTCGAGTCGATCTTTGGTATTATTCTATTAAATTAATTTACCATATATAAGAAAGCATTTGAAATGAAAAAATAATAATTTCGATGTTATATTATTTTTCCCGCCTAAGATTTCAATTGTGAGCCGAGTCTAATTTCTTCCAGTATTTTTCTATTAAAATAATTTATCTTAGAAGATAGAATTGGAAAAATGCACAAGATGTATATAAAATTATAAAACTACTTCTTGCCGATCGATTGCCCAAACATTTGTCAAAATGTTTGTTTCGTTTAGGAGACAACGTTGGCCTACAGCGTAAAATTAGAAAGGTACTGGAAAATTTCGATGGGTGTTCACAAGGCTCGGTAGCTCAGTTGGGAGAGCATTGGACCGGACTTCCAAAGGTTGCTTGTTCGTTTCACGCCTGAGAATTTACTTGTGAGCCGAGTCGATTTTTTCCAGTATTTTTGATGAAAAAAAAATGCACAAAATATATATATATATATATAATTATGAAATTTGGATGTTTTAATTCGGAAAAGGGTTTTATAAATGACAAAGTTTAACGATCATATTAAATTTATTTTAGATTTCAATATATTGACATTGATATTTCGTTTTGGTTTTTACAAAAAAAGACAGTTGAATTGAATGATAGTTTATTTAATAACTTGGACCCGTAAAAAATAATATTTGCATACATTTTTATTTCGGCAGTCCTTTAATTGACCTTATGCTTAAGATCTTGTTATGTTTAGGCAAATAAAATATTTAACACAAGACAAGATATTATTACATATTGCAGTATCCTTATTGTGTGCACCTACTTATTAATACTTATGAGTTATACTACAACTTGAAAAGAAAAAATGTGCGTATTCATATTCATAAAATATATTACTTAAATTATGGTATTGTTATTTATATTTATTTTTTCATTATTTATGATATTTTACATGTATACTCAATGCTATAGTGTGAAAGAAAGAGAGAGATAATAAATGTGTACTTGGGACTGAGAAGCGGGGGGCGCTATAAGATGTGCGATTATATTACGCATCGGAAATGTGAGCTTTCTGTTTTTGTTAACGTTTTATTTTACTACCCATATATTTTTCATAATGTACGTTATATATGAAACGATTCTTAAGCAGTTAAAATTGTCACGACTTTAAAGAACAGGTTAATTTTTTATCGACCCGTGAACTTTATTACGTAGTTGAAACCGCGTTTTCACTTAAAACCAGTCTAACGAAGTGTTATATTTATAAATAATTTATGTAGTTCTATACGAAAATATATGGAGGTAAAAGTTGACCGTGCTACTATTTATAAAATGATATATTTTTAGAATTCTTCAAGAACCCAAGAAGATGAAGATTGGTTAACGAACTTCTCATTTTGAAATTATTAATAACTTTTGGGAAAAATATATTCAACATCACCAAACTACAGCATGAACCAGTATATTTTAACAAAATACTTGTTATATTGTAGTTTAACTAATGTAAATTAATTTAAGTCATGTAAATGTAAAAAGGAAAACAAAACATCTTTATTCGCTAACTAAAAAACACTTTTCGCTTAACTAGGGACTGTAGTAAACTGTACTGTGATTTCAAAAAGTACAGCTCTATGTATCTATACCTATTGATAACTTGTAGACAATTCTGATTACATTCAATATTCCAATGCAATAGTAATTATTACATGTATAGTAACATCTAAAAGTGCTATAGAGTCATGGCTATAATAATTACCGAGGTACTGGCAATGACGCGAACCAGCCTTACTATTTTATTAGGTAACATAGATAAAAACTACTTATGCCCGCGTAACCCTGAATGTATGGTCTTGCAACATCTCATAAAAGGTTGTTGCGTAGTGGAACGACCAGCGAATGTATCTTTTGGTAAAACTTGCCGTAATGTTGTACGTATTTTTAGATTTGGTACATTTCATAACTAGTCGCACTCATTAAGAATGTGAATATATAAATAAAATATTGAGTGTCGCTATATGATTTTAATATATTATCACTAGCTGACCCGGCAAACGTTGTTTTGCCATGTATATTATTTCTAGGAAAAGTTTTGAATTTATTAAAAAAAATAGGGGTTGATCTTGGAGGGGTGAAAATTTAGGGTTGTATGTATTTTTGTATGATGTATCATAAAAAAATAAAAACCAAAAATTTTGTCCAAAAAAAAATAAGGGTGGACTACCCTTAACATTTAGGGGATGAAAAATAGATGTTGTCCGATTCTCCACCCTAACCGATATGCACGCTAAGATTTACGAAAATCGGTCGAGCCCTTTCAAAGTAGTTCAATTACGCACACCGTGACACGGGAAATTAACTATTAGATGAAGTGCAGATACATGGTTTACTGATAAGTACATACAGAGTCCTTTTAACTGTACAAGCAGCAGTGGCTCGTATACAGGTTTTCATGTTTAAGTCACTCCCGAGTTCCCGATTTGATCCCCGGCCGGGTCAATGTGGAAAATGAACTTTTCGACATTGGCTCGGCTCTGGGTGTTGTGGTACCATCATTGTTCCTGAATTCCATAACACAAGTGCTTGAGCTACTTAACTTGGATTCAGAACAATGTATGTGATGTTGTATAAGCTATAATCTAAGATCACAAATTTGTTGTTTGTCTGTCCGCTCTTTTTCCATTGTGTATGCGTTACCATAGCAACGCGTTAATCGCAAGTAGTTCGTCTACCGGAAGCTAGATGGCGCTAACGGAAAAATATTTAATAATAGAAAAAAATATAGAATTCTGTCCACCCGTGCGAAGCCGGGACGGGCCGCTAGTATATACTCTAAGAACACAAATTCGTTGTTTGTATGTTTGTCTGTCCGCTCTTTTCCCCGCTCTTTTTCCAATGTATACGCGTTACCATAGCAACGCGTTACCGGGTCAGCTAGTATTATATTATATTATTGTAACTATGGATGAAGTACGGAAAACTCGAATAGTTATAGAAATTATAATTGCTTCTGTAGAGAAGGCACGTGGTGACAAATTATTCAGATTTACCCATCCCGGAGTCTGTGTGTCATTGTCTAGGAAGTTAAATTTAACCCTCTTTCTCATTTCCGATGCATGTAATATTATTATGACAGATTTTATAATAAAAGCAAAATATGAAAGCAAAATTAAATAAAAGTATAAATCAAATAACAAAAAAAATATTATTTATAGAACTTAACTAGCTGAAACGACCACGTGTTGATGTTTTATAATTTAAAATGAAACTTATTCTATATCCTAAGTTGGAACAAATCCAGTAAAATTCGGATTCTGTCTTGGCATCTTAAATAAAAAATAAAAATAAATAAAATATCATTACACTCGGTTGAGTAGCCTCCTGAAAAAACCTCTCTCCATTTAAAATACTGGATCTGCCTAACTCAAAAGCTTGTATCACACAAACGAACATCAATTTATTTAAATTGATGTTCGTTTGTGCGATACAAGCTTTTTTTTATTTATTTATTTAAATATTTCCAAATGTATAGCGAACTCTAACATCCTCATTATAAAACCTACATTTCGTTTCCGGTGCTGTACGACGAAATGTACGATATAATATTAAACTCAATATATGTATCAACAAGCTTAATAATTATTACAATCACATACATTGATGTGAAGCCCAAATTAAAAGCTATTCTAGCTTTGCACTTATGCTGTAAATAATCAGCCAGACCCGAGCTAATATCGAAAAGTTCGTATAAAAATAATAACCCGACCAAGAATTGGAAATTCGGAATGGCTTCACCATGAAAACCGGTTAACAAGCTTGATTACGAAGGTCGTTTAAAAATAAGCCAGTTTATTTAAAAATTATATGGTAGTATATTAAGGTCAATTTCCAATGCGAATATAGAACTCTACTGACAATTACAATGTTAGAAACGTAACAGATCTGTAAAAGAACGATAGTTTTAAAACCTTAACAAACGGATGAACTAATACAGTCACATAAGACGAACACTCGTGCGATTGGAAAAGCCATAAAAAGTTGATCTAAAGAACACAAATTTCACGCATAACTTACTGAAACACAAAACACCGCTTACGTGATAAATATTTTGTTTTATATATTATACTAGCGGCCCGTCCCGGCTTTGCACGGGTGGAAAAAATTCTTTAAATTTTTTCTAGCATTCAATATAGCCTATGACACTCAGCAATAATGTGCGTTTCTATTGGTGAAAGAATTTTAAAAATCGGTTCAGTAAATCCCGAGATTACCCCTTACAATTTAACAAATATACAAACACACAAACTTTACTTCTTTATAATATTAGTATAGATATATGCGTTAGAAAAAAACTTGTTTAACTAATAAAACATAATTAATGGGGTCACATTAACAGTAAAAGGTTCTACATTCAATGGAATTTTACACCCACTTTCTGCAGTTAAAAATAGAAGCAATTGATACTATTGCCGAAATTTAAAAGGCGGGGTATTATTAATGGCCTTATGGCTTATGGTGTTACGTAAAATATTACACCCACCGGATATTTTAGTGACTTAGGAGATGAAAGTGAGTGCGTTATTTACGACTTGTAACGTTTTAATTTGACTACGAATTGCTTTATTGGAATCCGATTGCGTTATGAGTTTCGTTTAAAATAAAATGTAGGAAAGATTAGAGAATTTACATCTCTTCTTAGTTATTACTTTTATAAGTTGATTTTTAACAATTTATAGATAACAATAATTAGCGTTTTACTAGTTCGTGACTATAACAGCACATGTTAACTCGGAATAAAAAATTGGTAACAGTGTTTTTAGCTGGTAAATAAGATTTATCAATGACACTTCTGGTGTAGAATATTGTAACAAAGATCTCGTCCTATTTTAAGGGAAAGTTGTTAGGGTTTTACTGACTCAACCCAAGCATTAACCTTGAAGTGTCAATTTTGTAATTCCGTATATCTCATGTAAAATTTCTATTGACTGACCGAGGTTGCCATTTCGAGTCAAAATCATATAATTAAAATATTGTACTCTAAGCACCTTAAGCGTATGTATTTGTAACCCAATTGAGCTCTGACTCAGCCTGATAATAATTATCATGCATGTACCTACTCGTTCCCATGGAACTTCGGTATAAAAATAACATAATTGTTTAGTACAAAATGGATTTTTCCGTTGAAGCCCGAGTTTTAAAAAACATACAAAAGCTGAATTTTTATTTTTAAATAGGTAATTGATATAAATTAAAAAATTACAATATCAAAATTCAATGTTTACTTGGTATTCTGTTTATATATTCAAATCAATAATCTATACATATTATGTATATATGTATTCTACTTCTATACATCTGTAGGTTCGGTACATTTGCTATTTTGGAGACATTTTATAATAACATTTATTATTATAATTACATTTATTTTAATAATAATATAATAATTATAACATTTTTAAAAATTTTGTCTGTCTGTCTATCTGTATGTGGTTCTATAAGACATTGACGGGTTGACCGATTTCGATGAACTTTGGTATAAGGTAAGAACATGTGTTTAGGATAATGATAGGCTATATAAATATCATACCTAAACTACTAAATAAATCTGTAGGTTGTGTCTGTAAATTTATTTTTTGGACAAATCTTATGATGCTTTATAACACATTGATACCGATTTAAATGTTTTTTTTTTTTTTCTGTCTGTCTGTATTTATGTATTTCCTTCTATAAGTCAAGAACGATTTGACCGATTGCGTTGGTATACGGTAAAAACATGTGATAGGCATATCGCTAAAAATCTCATAGCCCTAACTAATATTATAAATACGAACGTGATTGTGTTTGTAACACTTTTACACCGTAACTACTCAATCAATCATCATAAAATTTTGCATACAATTTGTCAGGGGTACAGAGTAGTAAATAGGATACCTTTTGTCCAGAAAAAGTGCTGCTCCAGAGGGATGGAAATATAACTTTTAATCGGTAGTCTACATTACGCGAGCGAAGCCGCGGGTATAAGTTAGTCTTAAAATTAAACTTAAAAATTACTTCAATTATCAGTAGTTCAGTGTTAATTATGACGCTAATAAATCATATTAAGTGACCAATTGAATTTAGTCGTTTATTTTTTTAATGTTAACAGATAATAAAGTCGAAGAATAAAAAGTGATAAAGTATTACAGTTTTTAAAATCAACAATAACTATCAATTTTCAGAGACATTAGCAACGATCATATATCTTGAGTATTATTTTAAGTTAGTCTATGATTGTGTTCGTGATAAAATGTATCAACCTAAAATTGTATTTTTTGAGAAATTCCATAAAATTTATGGACCATGGACAACATGGTTCATAAAATATGTAATGCAATCTAAATGAGAAGTGAATGGCCACGAGGCTAGCCGAAAGTTTTCTTTTTGTTGTTTTGTTTAAGTAGCCACATGCCTTTCATTTCGGGGCTTTGACCGATTCATTCTCAGACTAGTTAAGCACACGAAAGTAAAAATTGGAACAAATATCGGTTTCATTGCTTTTCGACAGTTAACTCTTTGTAGAGTTAAATAATAATGTCACAAATAACAGAATGTATTTATTGGATATTCATTTTTATTATAAAAAAATGCTGCTTCCTTTTATGTGATCGCAGAACTCGAAAGCAGTCGATGCCTTGACTTAATTATTTACACAAAATTACATTTTTATGGTACTGGGTCATTTATGCTTTTTATATCGATGTTTTAATGGGAATGTGTTCAATGTTTATGTCTAGTATTTATGAATTATTTAGGGAGTTAAGTTTAATGAATAAAAAATAAAAGCCTCTTTATTATTAAATTTTGTAAACAATTAAATAATCGTGACTCGCACATGTGCTGTACAAAACAGCTTACAAACATCGTATTTTTAAACTTATTCTAGTTTAAATAATAAATTGAACATGATAGATACAGTTTTTGTTGAACTAACAAAAATAAGTTTTGTCAATTAATATGTGCGTGATGTAATGAGAGTGAAATCGTCTGACGCACCTAAAGTTCCGTCCAAAGTTGTATGTAAATTATTCCAGAGAATCCATTCAAAAATGTTAGCCTCTATTTTCATAATCAGTTCTTTGTTTATTTCTCTATTGTCTATAAAAATCACCTTCAAAGTTTAAATGAATAACAAACCCACCAAAACGCCTTTATGCAAGTTACTTCATGTTATGACGTCACTTGCTTGTAGACAAACTTTTAGCTGCCAAATTGTAATACGTAAAACTTTTGTTGACATTTGCTGTAAACGACATCACTCCAGATTCAGTCAATCCCGTGCATTTTTAGTCACGTGGCGGAACATAAAATTTTAATTATTTTATTAATGATTTATTATAGAAATCACATTTTTTATTATTAAGGATGGGTTAGATCTTGATCCCAATCAAGCCCGGGGGCCAAGCCAGAATCCACGATGGAACGAGCTAGCCCAGAAGGTGCCTGTTCACCCTAGCTTTGAAAATAGACGGGTTATAAGTTCTCAGAAATACAGACACAGGAAGGGAGTTGCACTTTTTTGATGTGCGCATTATGAAGGATGTTGAAAAGCGCTTGGTGCGACAGGTAGGAATAGAAAACAAGAAGAGAGATGGAAAAAAGGGGGTGGCGATATGAGAAAATGCAGCTCTTGAGCACACTTTCCAAAGTACAGTCTGTAGAAGACCGACAGACAGGCAACTTTGCGGCGATGAGCTAAGGTGTGAAGCTTGCTCTTCACCAATTTAAGGGAGGAAATATTTCGCTATAAGACTTACAAAAAGGGCAGAAACCGCCCAAAACAGAGCCAAAGTTATGATTCTTTTTCTGGCTATAGTTTTATTTCTATACATCTCTATTTTACCCGTTTTAATAGTTCGACGAGTAAGTAAAATACTATTCCATTACTAAGCAAGTAAATTTGGCCAATTCCAATTCTTGTATCCTCATGAAACTAGACATGTATAGATACTGAGTTGGTCTGATGATGCAACTCGAAGGTAGAAAATCGAACTTATGGACTTAAGGAATCCTATCAAATTAGTCTTCATTAGATTCATCGTAACAAGACTTTATTAATTCATTTGACGATGAATACCTGATATTGGAAGAGGATTGTGATTGGTGGAAATTGTAGCTTTTTACAATAGTGAATTGTTTTTTTAACTACTACATAAAATAGCAATAAACAAAAGAATTACAAAATACTACACAAAAATTGTAATTGGTTGGGTTAAAGTGTCCAAAATTTGGATATTTTTTTGTAGATCACTGCAACCAGCTAAACATAATTAAAAATTTACGCCAGTTCGATCGAGAAGATGTATAAAATCTTAATAAAAAAATAGGCCAGAAAAAGGTTGACTATATAATAAGGAATCCGATATCAGCAACACCTACAAACACTATTTGTTATGACAATGTCGAACATTTCCTAGTATAAAAGATGTCTTCTTTCATATTTGATTTATGCAAATTTCGAGTAAAATATATTCAGTTGTCTATGATATTTCAATCATGTTATATATTCTACATTTTGTCTAAATATTGTTAATGTTTATTTCAAATGGTTAATCAATTAGTTTCTAATAGATACAGCGGCCGTTAGTTTTATGAATATAAGTTTTAGCAAATGTAAAAAAAAGTTGCAATTATTTTATTCCGATTTCCGAAGTTTTCCATTAATCTATACCAAATATCATAATCAATTTGATTTGACGACCCATTTGGCCAGGAAATTGAACAAACCTACGAACGGAACGCATAGCGAACAAATATACAAACATTGTATATGTATAACATATGTATGTCTATCCGTTACCCTTGTATTAATTATATTAACTTTACAATGCTAACGTTTAACTATTTTTAGAGAGATTTAAACTAAAATTCAAAGTGTCAAATATTTATTAAGTAATAAATAAGTGTTTGTATACGTTTGTATACACACAGCTGGCGCACTGGCAGTGATCCTGCCTACGCAGAAATCGAGAGTTCGAATCTTGCTAGGCAGTTACCACGTGTCGTGCTTGGGGTCTTTATTTGCTCAGCGAGCCATTTTGTTCATTGAGCTTTAATTATTACATACGTTCTGTCAAAGGCAGAAAATTAAATAAAACTAGGAATAATTAGTAAAATTCCGCTATTTTGGATTTAATTAATAGTAAATGTTACTGTTTACGTGAAAATTAAGAGAATCCTTAATAATAGGGGAGTGGATACAACAGAGTTTCATCTTTATCATCTGCGGAACAGAATTCATTTATAGCGTTCGTACAAATGAATTAATATTGTCAGCTATTCAAACATGTGCTCGACAAAAGGAGTGACTTTTATAGGAGATGGTAACTTTTTATAATTATTTAGAACCGAACCAACTTTGTGTGCCTATCCATAAGGGGTTTTGCCATAATCGCCACGCTTTGCAGGCGGGTTGGCGATCGCAGTATGACCCGTACGCATAAAGAGATGCTGCTGCCCATCTCCTTAGGTGAGGTTTCCCTTAGTCGGCTCTTACGACACCCACGGGATGAGAGGGGAAATTGAATGGCAATGGGCAGGACACATAGCAAGGAGAACCGTTGGCCGTTGGGGCGGAAAGGTTCTCGAATGTCGACCGCGTGCCGGACGACGCTCAGTGGGTAGGCCCGCTACGAGGTGGACCGACGATCTGGTTAAGGTCGCGGGAAAACGCTGGGCAGCACAGGACCGATCGTTGTGGAGATCCTTGGGGGAGGCCTATGTCCAGCAGTGGGCGTCGTACGGCTGATATGACGAACCAACTTAATTCATTAATCAATATATAATTAAAAAACAAAAGAAGCTAGCCCACTGCCGTTTACGAAAGTGACAATTTATATTCGTTGCTAGGAACACTTTTTTTAATGTAAACTCACGGATTAATAAAGTCGCTCCCTTTAAGTCGATTTTCGCTTGAGTTTGAACTTAAAGTTTGATGAGCGAAATTATAGAGGCTTTCGATAAAAGATATACGTAGCTATATGTATTTAGTTGTTTCTGGAATTACCCATATATAAATAGTTGAAGTGAGAGAAAATTTTCACTGTATGATGTTTTACCTAATCTTAAATCTGTGAAAAAACTATTGAACTACCGTATGAAATAACCAATAGTTTTACAGTATAACGCGTTAATTTTAGACATTACGTAAAATAATATTCCTACCATATTAGAGAAGTAAAAAGGTATCTGCGGAACGGAATTAATTCAAAACGTTCGTAAGACTGACTAAATATCATCGATTATTTTTGTTTTCCAAATATTTACGAATTAATTGATTGGAACCCTTGAAAGGAAAATATAAAGCATATATGCTAAACTTGGTACGGGACAACATCTATCGCGTCCGCCGCCAGTTAAATAATAATGGCAAGTCAAACAAAAATAGAGGTTTCAGTCAATCAAAACTTATTAACCTATATAGTACATGACAAATAGTTAAACCTTTTTTATATAAATCGATTTAAATAATGCTAATGACCAATTACACGTAAACTTCTATACAGCACTCTGTTCTGTGAAAAAGTTTCAGATGGCGAGCTCGCGACACATGAAACGAATATATTTGAAGATACTAATATTAACTTAAAACTAAGATCACAGTGGTTTGTGTGTTTGTCTGTCCGCTTTATCCCCCGCTTTTTTTCTATTGTGTATGCGTTACCATAGCAACGCGTTAACCTCAAGTAGTTCGTCTACCGGACGCTAGATAGCGCTAACGGAAAAATATTTAATAATAGAAAATTTTAAAGATATTTGTCCACCTGTGCGAAGCCCGGAGGGGCCGCTAGTATTAACTTAAAATAACAATTTAAATTTCGTATGAAATGAAATTCTGAAAGCCGAATGTTTATTTTCAAATATTCAAACTTTATATTAATTAATTCTTCTAGTAAGAATTAAAGGCCGCACACATGATTACAGAATGACAAATTAGATCAGGTCAGCAACATTTTAATCCAACATTCTAAATTCGCAATTGCAACAAGTTTTCGCAAAGCTTTGAAATAACTAGATGTATTTAGATACTTGATAAAAAAAAACTATTCTTACGTATTTTGCTTAACAAAACAAGAACAGAGAAGTATTTCTCCATCTTTAATTTGTTGATTTAGTTAGGTTAGGTTAGGTTAGGTTAGACAACGGCACAACAATCTATTACAAAATGAAAGAAATCTTCGTTGATAATAACCTTTATCCATTTTACGTTTAAGTAGTAAATGCATTGTGGAAATTGTGCACCTTATGAACATTGATTGACTGTACATCTTAATTCCAGCTTCGTAGAAAGTTAATGTTGAGAAAAAAATTTTACGTTAAGTTTCGAGCAAATTTACAAAATATTATTAGCAAAAATAAAGTTACTTCTAATAAGTCAATACATCAAATTTTTTTTTTTGTATTTTTAAACACTTGCCTCTTATAAATATCTATGAAGAAAAAATAATGGAATCCCACCTCTTTACGTATGGTCACATATTTACAACTACTAAAGGACGTCATTTGTCCCCTGCAAATAAGTTGATGCTTTAAAAATCACGTGACATGCGCAGTAGTAAATAATGTGCCTAAACTTGCTACTGCGCATGTCATGTGATTTCAAAATCATGTTCAACTTAGTTGCCGGAGACTATACACTCCAATCTATTGTTAATCATTCTAACTTGATGTCTTAGAGCTTTGCACTACAAATTTTTAAACTCGCCGTCGAACTCGATATACGCAATAATCACGCGCGTCAAACGCAGCTTCTCTATGAATTTATGTAGATCTTTAAAGCTCTACCTTTGAATATCTGAATCAATTCAGTCTCGCGACTGAATCGGTTTCTGTATCGATACAAACGCATTACACATGCAAAAAAATTCTCTGTAGAATAAATAGGGAAAAAATAGTTAAAAAACGCATGTGAAAAGGCCCTTATACTCTATAACAATAATTTATGACCTAACGAAGCAATCTTAAAAAAAAAAGAATTCGAGTGACCCACAGTTAAGCGGTTTGGAACTATGTTAATTTAAAAACATCTAATACTAAATAAATATAGATTTTAGCTAAAATTATTCCTGTAAGATCGCTTTCTGTGATGAAATAACAATAGATTTAGGTACTTATTAAATAATAGTGTAATTGTCAAATAAGTTGATGCTCTTCTAGTTATATATAGTATCTGTTGCCATATAGATTCACTAGATTTGACGTCAATCGTCTGGTTAAGTGTGAGTATTTAAATCGCGTACGAGCGACTTGATTTAAATACGCATTTAAGAATTTCATACAAGTGTCAAGTTTATTATTATTGAATTTACTTTTAGTTTTTCTTTTTCATCCACTTATTCCAGTTTGTGTATATCACACTATCGCAATTCGTGTTAAGCCTATTCATTTTGAGCCTCTTCTGAAAGTGCCGGCCATTATGGTACAAAAGTTGAAGAATTACCCTGAATCGTTTTAAATCACATAAAAAATATAGATATTGCTAAGAAGTAATGATCCGAAGCAATTGTTATCGCGAGGAGAAAGCTGTTGAGTCATAGTTCTGACCTGCTAGTTACCACTTGTTAAATTAAATTAATAGCTATACATATAAAACTACATGGATTAAAAAATATTTGAAAATTTCTGATTGCATTGGTCTATACGACCTACGACTTAGAAAATTCTGTCTTTATACGTGTAAGTATAGAAACTGAGATTACGCTATTTTCTGTTAAGTCATAATAAAATAATAAATAATAGAAAATTTTATAATACTGTTGTTATATACAAAAATATCAACCCGAAACACATCCGAAATAAACCCAGAACAGTAAAACAGTCATAAAATCGATTATTTATAAATATACAGAATGTACTTGTCTAACAGAACAAATCATTAGTTCTAGCAGTATCTATCATTATTAAATGATGCCCAACGCTTTCAGAGCCAAAATAGTATGAAAATTACGAATTATGAAACTTGTATAATTAAGCTCAGAGATATCTTATAATTTATGTACCATACAAATTATTGATCCAAATTAGTACAAACAAATTTTTTGGCGGGTAAATGTATGGAGCCATAATGAGCACCTTCATAAACCTTCAGAATAAATGTAAATTATTGTATTTTAAACCCGGAACCATTAAATCATAGTAATAGTAAAACATCTTTAATCTTGTCTATTAAGTATAAAAAACAAAGCTGATCAAATATTATCATTGAATAATTATAGTTCACACATTCGCAGTTAACTTAAAAAAAAACAACTTTTTATTAAAAAAAAACTTAAAAGACTTGTTTGTGTTATAAAAAGTTTACATGTAACTCACTTGTTTAGAAATGTGTTAAACAACTCGACGTGTCACGACCAGTCACGAACGTCTTCCATACCAGACTGCGTCGGCGCAGCAGCTATAGTTAGACAAGTCATTTCAAGGTTCTATTGAATGGTCAAATTTTGGCAGCTAGAATGGAATTAAGTTGCCTACTGTTAGAACGAAGCAGCGGCCGAAGGAAACGCGTGACGCACAGTTTCGTTGTTACACAAAGTATTTTTAAATATCTTGTAAGGCGGCATCGGCTTACTTAATACTTCTGTAACTATTTTTTTATTATGTTTTTTATTGAAGGGCATTAGGTTGTGTTGTAATGCTTTAATAAAGTATAACTGCACTGTGCAGGGCCCTAAATATGCTTTATCTATTTGTTTTTCTCAATAACTTTTTAATTTTCTTTCATTAGCTTATAATGAAAACCGCTTATACTTTGTCCAATAAAGGATGATACTTTTGACAGGTGTCACTTCCTATTTGCTACGTACTAAGGTTGTGTTTGTTTTTGCAATTGCAGTGCAATAGCAACTTCATACCCTCTATATAGGTGTCGTCAACTGTCAAAAGTGTCATCCTACATTGGACAAAGTATAATTGTAGTGATGTATAACTTTATATATAAAACATTTCCTGTCACAGTGTTTGACCGCGATGAACTCCGGTACTACTCAACCGATTTTGACTATTTTTGTTTTATTTTGCTTGATTTTTTCCAACTTAGGACATAGGATAGGTTTTATTTAAATTTATAATAAAAAAAATCGCGTAGCCGGGTCAGCTAATATTTAATAAGGATATGATAAAAATAATTATGTTTTATTAAATTTATTTTACTAAGTTAACATACGAGTTAGGTTATTTGTTAAATTGAAAAGGTTTACTTTTCGCAACGTAAAGTTAGTTTTCCTTGAAAAATTGGGCCTAGGCTGAATAAATTAAAGAGTGTGGTGGATTAACTAGGGTGTATGGTTTCCGTTGGTGGCATTTCCCTCGTCCCACTGTTTGCGGTGACGTCTAACTCTACTCAGGAATGAACTGAACCGTAGACGGCGCCGAAGCAGGCTCCGTGATTGCACCAGACCGTAGTGGTCACTCCCAAAAGGGGACCCACAAGGCCACACGCTGAAGTGAAGTACAGCAGGGGGTTTTAATAGGTATGCCCGTTTGCCTTAGTGATGGGTGAGTCTCATATAACCTGGGGCCAAGACCGGATCCACGATGGAACGAGCTAACCCAGAAGGTGCCTATTCACCCTGGCCTTAAAACAGGTATATGTTTCGTTATTATATTTAGTTTTTATATTTTCAAATGCACTTTTCAAATGAAACATTCTTAAAACATTTAAAAGGCTCTTTTTTTCAAAATTTTATTTAATTTCGACACCTTTTTAGGAGCCTTGTTCACATATTAATTAATGTAAGTATAAAATTTATTTACACATTTAAAATTTCGATGACATCCATGGTCGACCATACCTGTTTTCGTGGTAACACCACTCCAAGGCTTGATCGATATGGACAACGAACTTTTTTGTATTGGCTCGGGTATGATGAATACGAGCATTTGTGCCTGAGTCATGCGTATTTATATATATTTATATGTATCCGTTGCCCTAGTATCCATAACACAAACCTTATAGTGCTTACTGTAAGAAATATTATTAATATTATACTTTCCGGGTGACCCTTGTATGTTTTTAGTTTAAATGGGTTCGCTCTTAATCAAAACCGGGGGCCAAGACGGGATCCACGCTGGAACGAGCTAAAACAGAAGGTGCCTATTCACCCTGGCTTCGAAAATAGACGGGTTATAATTTCTCGGTAAAACAGACGCAGGGAGGGAGTTCCACTCCTATGCTGTGCGCATTATAAATGATGTTGAGAAGCGCTTGGTGCAACAAGTAGAAATAACAACCAAGGGTATTGTAGGAATAACAAACCTTGGTGCAACAAGTACAATAACTCAGGGTATTGTGGGGCCGTCGTTGAATTCCCTTGTGCGTTAACTACTTAACTTGGGTTCAGATCAATGTGTATATTTTTCTCTAATCTATAATCTAAGATCACAAATTTGTTGTTTGTCTGTCCGCTCTTTTTCCCGCCCTTTTTCCATTGTATATGCGTTACCATAGCAACGCATTAACTGCAAGTAGTTCGTCTACCGGACGCTAGATGGCGCTAACGGAAAAATATTTAATAATAGAAAAAAAATAAAGAATTTTGTCCTCCCGTACGAATCCGGGAAGGGCCGCTAGTATTTATATATTTATTTAATTTCTATTCTGTCTACTACCAGTTTGGAAATTGAAAAGAATTTCCGAGATGATCTGGCTAAAAACACTTCACACTGGGGAACAATCTCCATCTGTTACTGACATAACTAACTGTTATGGACACAGACAAAACTTGTCTAAAGGTGATATATTTTTTGTACTTTTAAAATACACACGTACTAAATAAAGTAAACGATGGAACAGAACACACAAAACAGAAAGGAATACATAAAAATACAGACTATGGGTTCATGGAGCCCGAAAGAACTTTTTTCAACTTACGTATAAGTATAGCTAAGCAACGAGGAAACGCTGCTTGTCTATTTGGTACCTTTCACAACAGTGCTGAAACTAATTTTCACCTTTTTAAAGCTTTTTGTTCCTAATATTTGTTTTACCTTACTTATGTTTTAGTTTAGGCTCATAGCTGTTTCTTTTTTGTTCTTAATTACAGTTATCTTACTGATGTAAAAATAATTACATATCATGAATTAATGACAATAATAAGGTTATTTATTGATTGATAATAACCTTATTATTGTCATACCCGCATAGTTATATTTATGAATTATAATTTGCATTTTAGCGATTTAGACCCGTTCGTTAGGGGTAAAGGTAGCTTTCTGAACAGTGTGAAAAGCATTTTGTTGACTGACAGCCGATAACGGAGTGCTTATCTTATATTTTTATTTATTTCATCTTATATTTTTAGTTATTTCGGTATGTGTCCACAGCACTTTTACACCATATTGTGGCTGTATGTATATTGATATTATATGTATTATATTATATGTATTATATTACATTTTATTATTTTTTTATATATATTAAGTGCTATTAGCAATAATCTCTATGCCACTTGTGCTAATTTGTTATTTACCTACATTGTTGTCTTAGGCGTATTGTGATTGTTTTTACTGTTGGCAACTTTTTGGCCGAATAAGTATTATCCAAATTAGATTGTCTAAGTATAGATTAAGAATGACTGTGTTTGAATGAATGACAAAATAAATAAATAATTGATAACTAAACATACAAGACCGATGTAATTCGAATGCAGTTGATTTTTTTTATAGAAAATAGGCATGCGCTTAACCACTATCTCGCCTAATAATAAGCAACGATGCGATTTAGGATGTGACGCGCTTGCCTAGAAGATACCTATTCACTCGTCACTTGGTGACCCCTAAATTGTATTTCTCAGGAAACACAGACTCAGACAAAGAGTTCCACTCCTTAGCGGTACGTATCACAAAATTGGAACTAAAACACTTTGTGCGACTCTTTGGTATACCTACCATATAATGGTGTCGCCTATTTGTAATTCTGGTTGTGCGATAAAAAATGGGGACGGCGGAACAAGGTTGTGTAATTCTGCAGCACACTCTCCAAAATGTATCCTATAAAATACGGATAGGCTTGCTACCTTCCGTCTATTTGTATCGAAGACTAATAACATCTCTAGGTCCTAAAGTATAGAAATGTCATATTGGTCTAAATTTACAAATCTCATACGTAAAACTCTATCTAGTCGTCGTCTGTTAACTAAAGAAAATAAAATAATAAGAAAAATGTAAACTTCCAACTCGGTGTTTTGGGAACTATTTACCTAGTATCCCCTTACCTCAGTCAAGTGGCATCTTCATAATTGTGACTATGGCAGTGATGGCTTTTATTTTATAATCCCAAGAGTTATTTTTGAATACATATATTTACAATAACAGCAGCCCTAAACATTAAAAATGCTGGTTATGATTAATTTCACGTTATTATTTGATATAAAATTTGTAAGTTACAAACACAATCGACTTTGTCAATTATAACCGTGAATATTTTATTGAAAATATCACAACCGACATTATTTAATATATCTGATTTCGTTATATATATATATATATATATATCAATTAGATTGATAAAATTGAAGTCGACATTAATCATTACATATAAGTGAGTTTCATGTTATTAAAAATTATACTATTTAATCAACTTATTATTTTCGAATGAGATATCTTGAAGTTATTCACTTTAAAACTTTAAAAGCTAATTCAGAGTGTCGATTTTCTATTGCATGCTGCGTGCGCAACCTCCGTTACATGAAAAATTTTCACCCTCAATGCGCGAAAAAAATCGCGTTGTCAAATGATACCAATTTGACAACGCGTTGAACAGGCGTTATAGGAAAAAGGCCGTGTGTTTTCCCCGTCAACGATTGCTAATTTCTTTTGTCCAGAATAGTTTACTGAATTGTATATCTTATAAAAAAGGTTCCCTTTTTTCTGATTTTAATAATAACCTCGACTTTTATACATAACACTAATTCATGTGATTTTGGCTGATATTTATTTGGTTCGATTAGCGGTGGATATTATTTCAGGCCATACAATATACAGTATACTCTAGGAACAATTTAACTCGAGGCATGATTTGCCTGTGACCGACCGCAGATAGTTGGAAACAAGTAGCAAGTAAGCCGGCTGACGCCGAGTCAGTAGACCATGAAGACCTTTAGGAGGGCTGGAACATCCCCGCGATTCCGATTTGATTGTGTTAGGGTGAAGCTTTAATACGTTTCACTGGTCCTTCTATCAGCATCTCGTACTTCTTCACACCTCCGCCTTCCCTCACTTTCATGAATCCAAAGAATATGGAAATGGTAAAACAGCTGTCAGTCCAATCGCCACTATGTCCATCAACACTAAAAGACTAAAAAACCACACGTGCACTTTTTAACGGAGATGCACATAAAATGTCCTGGGACGTCATCTGAGCGCCCGCTGTGACTTTTGTTATCATTATCTAAAAGATTCTCTCCTTTTTCATTTGGGTTCTGGTGAACACTGGCTTAGACAAAATTCTCTTTTTTCTTCGTATTTGTATCATCGGTAGACACAAGTTCTCGATGATACAGCTGAGATATAGAAACAACCAGGTTTATTAACTTTCTAACTAGGAAGGCAGGTGTTCTCTATATTCATGTTATTTAGTAGGTAGGTATTGTAAGAAATAATTATTATAATTGAGCTTTTTTATAATATTAATTGAGAACTTTAAAGAGAAGCATAAAATTATTGTTCACTATATATAAAATGCAAAAAATGTCATATACTTTAAAAAAAAGCAAGCGAAAGAGCAACAAATTTTGTATATTAATTCCATATAAGTGTTAACGGCAATGTTAAAATATCTATTTCTAGTACATACTTTTTTAATTTAAGACGTTAGGCTGTAATGGAACTACCTAAATTAAAAACAAACTTTAAAATACTATGCTGGAAAGGTGAATTTTAACAGATACGACTTTTTTAAGAGCCAACAAAACATACCCTGGATCTGTAATTTATTGTCCGTTTCGCAGAAGCTTTTATAATAAAATTTTTACATTCACACCAATTAGCCTAGCCCAACTTTCATATTTCGTTCTTTCGTAGTTCTCTTTCTTTCCTGTCGTCTGTCGCTCTTTCTTTCTAAATTCTCTCTCTCTCTCTTTGTAATTGCATTCTAGGCGAGAGGTATCCCTGGCCTCGACCCTTGGACGTAACTACAGTCCACGACAAAACTTTAGCACACCTGATAAATTTTATTCTATTTAGTAAACCGTACAAGTTATATAGCTCTTATCCATAGTGTTGAATTACTGCACTGACAGTGTTTACAATGGTTGCTATTTCGGTCCATCGTCACTTCTTTTAAAGGTCGGAATATGTTTAATCCCTATTTGATGGTGCGACAAAACTATAGCACACGTGCGAAAAAAGTAAGCAAAAGTATTTTTAATTTTTTTTATTATCAATTTCAAAAACGTGTAGATCCTCCTTTACTCATTAAAATAATCATCATTCTTTGTGGAAGAGAATCAAACTGTTTTTTATATTTTCTTGACCCAACGTTTGCCATTCTTGTAGTAAGCATTTTTTTAATTCTTTAATTGTTTCAAATTGACGGCCGTTGCTATATACAGCCCGTGCTAAGTCTGCCCAACAATTTTCTATTATATTAAGAAGGTCAGGAGACCTTGCTGGCCAATTTAATGTTTTAATATTATGATCTGAATAATATTGTTGGACACTCTTCGCAACATGCACTTTGGCATTGTCACGCTGAAAAATATATTGTTCTCCTGCAATGTTATTCCCGTGTTTCGGCAACTGTTCATCTATGATTGTTAAATAGCCTTGACTATTTAAATTACCAGATATAAACACTAAGTCAGTTTTTCCGTGGTAGCCAATCGCCGCCCACACGATTACACTACCTCCTCCCATTTGACGGCGACTCAAATACCTAGGTTCCTTTCTCAAACCATGAAAATAATACTGATAACCATCAGGCCCATCTAAATTGAATTGTTTTTCGTCAGAAAAAATAACTTTTCGCCACATTTTTTTCCACGAAATATGTGTTTGAGCAAATTCCAATCTTGCTTTTTTATGCTCGTCCGTTAAAGCAGGTTTACGCTGTATTTTTTTTCTTTTTAAATATTCACAACTCTTTAATAAACGTTGAACATTACGTACGTTTGTTTTTACACCCGCTTGTGCAGCGATTTCCCTGGCTGTCAAAGCTGAATTTGACGCAATCCTCAAAATCGCTCTTTTATCTCTGTCACTAATTGCCTTTGGGCGACCTCCACAATTCTTTTTAAATAATTTTCAGGATCTTTTAAATAGTTTTGAATCACTTTACGGCTTCGGTTAATTAATTGAGCAATTTGGCTAATATAATTTTTTTTTGTACAATTCTTGATTATGTCAATCTCAGTATTGTTGAGTCTTTTTCTGTGAGGCATTATAAGAAAATGGAATAAACGATTGTAGGTATCAAAATAGCGAATACTTTCAGACTAAAATTCACAATCAAAGTCAATTATCCTCTTCGTTAGATGGAATAATACTGAAGATGTGCTATAGTTTTGTTGCACCGTCACGTCACGATTAAAGACGTTCTAACATGAAAGCGTAGTGACGTCGAAAGAAATAGCAAAAATGTAAACACTGTCAGTGTACTAATTCAACACTATGGATAAGAGCTATATAACTTGTACGGTTTACTAAATAGAATAAAATTTATCAGGTGTGCTAAAGTTTTGTCGCGGACTGTACGTTATAATAATATAACCCTTGTGAAAAGGTAAGAACTTTAAACAAAAACCAAAATAAAAAATAAAAAAATAAATTAGCCTAGCCAAAAGTAATCGATATAATCAAGATATTTGAAAATACACTTTGCCCACAGAATTGATAAATAAAACCAGTGTGTTCGCAATGACGTGTATTTCTCGTCTGCCTCACTAAATCATACATTTTTAGTTTCAGTAATACCCTGTATACATAAATTGTTGCATTGTATTATGAAATTATGCATTATATCTATTGAATTAAGGTTGTTTCATATTTCTCTTAATAAGACTGCGTCAAACATAAACTATTTAGATATTGCGCGAGCATTGTTGAATGCGTGAATCGCTCTCATAATGTGTCGCCGTTGAAAACAAAACTTAGTAACTTACATTGAATGTGATTGATAGTGAATATAAACCTTATACAAGGCGACACCCGAACCCAATTGTTCTAGTAAAAATTCTTAGTTTTATCTAACTCATTCACGGACACTCCGTCTATAGCCGTAAATCTAAGTGCTTACAATATGACACAACGCCTTAGGCCGGTAAAGTTCAAACAGCCAAAACGGGCATATTGCCTGTAGCCGGGCCAATTACTTAGCATCAAAGGGACCCACGTGATCAAGTGTCACAACACGCCAATAGTTAAAGTAATTGGACTGGCTACAGGCGATATGCCCGTTTTGGCTGTTTGAACTTTACCGGCCTAAGGCGTTGTGTCCTATTGTAAGCACTTAGATTTACGGCTATAGGCGGAGTGTCCGTGAATGAGCTAATAATCTTTAGATATAAAACTTTAGCAGTTACTTACTTTTATATAACAGAACATATTATAATAGCAGTTCCTTTTTAGCGAAATTTTGATACCTGTAAAGTGTGTAGTTACCTAGAATACGAAGAGATGGCGCTGGTAACCAGCTTGGTAAATACTTGGAAAAGTTTGTCAAAGTCTAGGTAACTCAATTGGAAGGGCAGTTGCCCGGATAGCGAAAGTATGTGAGTGAGTGTAATGTCCCCTTGAGACAAAATATTTACGGTCTTTGCATAGGTCTTCGAACATATTTTCATTCTTCGACATCATCGCCGTAAATCACATATCTATACAATAAAGTTTGCGTAATTTTTACAAGTTATAAATTTATTAACAAGATTTATATTTGCAAGCACGCATTTCATTAACCGGGGCGGGTGAATAGTCAAACGCTCGCAGATTTTACAGATGTAAGGTCATGTCTCCAAGCCTGTGATGCGGCCACATGCACTCGCAGCCGGCTGGTATCACCATAGTCTTCGTTTCCCAACAGTCGCTGAAAATAGAAATTACTTTTTAATCCTAATTATATTATGACAATACTTTGTGTGTGTGTTTGTTACCATACCAGCAACGCGTGGCCGGGTTATACCAGCAACGCGTGGCCGGGTTAGCTAGTTATTTATAAAAGGAAGGGATACTAGTAAATACGAATATTTTTTTTATAATTGTATTTGGCCACTGCTTTATACATAAAAACTTTTTGTATCGTTTGGTGTGTAAGTATTTATTTTACAGGAATTACTTCACGTGAAAACATGCATGTGTATTTAGATTTCATTGATTATGTATGCTGATGTTACACAATTAACCAATAACAATAGGGTAGTTGATTAAAATGAAAATATAGATCAAACTGTTGTTTATTTATTGTGTTTATATTTTATATGAAACCATAAGGTATAATTAAAATTTCTTGTTCTACCATGGCGGATGGCGGAGTGACGTCACTTGCTTGTTTACAGTAAATGTCAGCCTAAATTTAAAGTTTTACCATTTGACAACTTAAAGTTTGCATACAAGTAGGTGACGTACGCCATGACGTCAAGTAACCTTTTTTTTCTTTTTTCGACGAGAAATGCGCCTTATGCATGCTTCGCTGCAAGGGTAAACAGCGGAGTTATGTGGGGCTCCCCTTCGGTCACCCACCCGACAACGACAACGACGAAGCCCAGTGGGTGACCGAAGGTATACGCACTAAAACTCGTCGTTGTGTCTTTCTCTTTTCTTTTCTGTTGTCCGCCTTCATACTGTCCTGCGACAGTATGAAGGCGGCAGAGCCTTGTGGGTCCCTTTGTTGGAAGCACCACTTTATGGCGTCAAGTAACCTGCATAAAAGTGTCTTTAGCGTTATGACATGTATTTTATTCATTAAAACATAGCTGGGGATTTTTAAAGAATCGAGAAATTAACAAAGAATTAATTAAATAGCAAATGTTTTATATTATAAGGAACTATTTGCGATATTTTCTTTAAATTTGTCAAATACCCTATTGCTTATTTTCCAGGTTAAAAAAATACCTATTATAACGCCTTCTTGTCAAATGTATGGTTTTATTCCACTGAACACAGGAAAACCCGAGGCTGGTGCAAATCTAGAAAAATAAAAAAACGTAAAATAACTATTTAAGATAAATTATTTTAATAGAAAAATGTATGCATAAGTGAATTTTCAGGCGGGAAACGAACCCGCAACCTTTGGAAGTCCGATCCAATGCTCTCCCAATTGAGCTACTGAGCCTTGTGAACACCCATTGAAACAAAAAATCCAGTACCTTTCTAATTTTACGCTGTAGGCCAGCGTTGTCTCATCAATGAGAGGAACATCTCATATTTGAAAAAAAAAACATTTTTACAAATGTTTAGGCAATCGATTAAGATGAAACAGCCATTTCGTTTTATAATTTTATATATTTTATGCATTTTTTTCGATGCTATCTGATAAGATAAATTATTTTAATTGAAAAATACTGGAGAAAAATCGACTCGGACCAATCGAATCTACCCGCATGAGAATTCACTTGTGAGACGAGTCGATTTTACATTGACCCAGCCAGATATGGAACCCGTGACCTCGGAGTGATTTTCCACTCTGCACTCTGGGCAGGTGCCCAGGGCCCCGCGATCAGTAAGGGCCCCCTAGTTCCTGCTATCACTTAACCAATACCGACATTTATTACTGAAAAACTTATTTAATTAGAGTTAATCGAACCTCAATTAGGGATTATATTATCGACTTGCTTATTAACTTTTGCATTCGCGAAGCTACTCTACTCTCGCCCAAAATAAGGCTATCGAATTTCAGCATGCTTAGACAATTTTGAATATGTGAGAATAGCCCCATTTAAAGATAATGTTTTCATCTATTGCTGTTTGTTGAAACCTGGCTGTCAATTAAAAAATCTGAAACCTTGTTTGTCTACTTGCATTGTCTATTCTAGTAATAAAAAAGTGTTCTGTCAATCAGAGGCCCCATTATTCTTATATGCCCAGGGCCTACAATAGTTTAAAGACGGCCGTCAATAGATAGAAGGTCGTTAATATACCATACATTAAGAATTAAAACCACATCTTTCACTTGTTTAGACAATATTTTTTGTCACAATGATTCAACTGAAAAATCATTAATAAACTGTATCAAATTAGATCAAAGAGGTCAATTGGCCTCTACTGAGTAATACACAGTAAAAAAAAAATCGCAAGACGCGATCTTTTCAAGGACACCAGCGTAACCTTACTCACATATCTTTAAATCGTGATAAGATTCCGATTGGTGAGAAAAACTGAAAACGTTAGAGCATATATCACAAAATAACAAAATATATGAAATGGATGTATGGGTACCGCTCACTTGCGACTTCTACTCTTTTTTTACTGTTCTGTGGTAATATCGTGTTCTTCCTAAACGTGAAATAACTTGTAAGCCAATATTGAAACGTTGTATAGATAAATTAAATGTTGAGAACACCAGACCACGCGGTAGATCACCAATGAGATGGACAGACCAGATCAAGGCCGCAAATAAGTGCTCGGTTTATGAATGCACCCGGAAAGCTGCAGTCCGTGATGAATAGCGCCGTATAACTAAAATCATCACTCCACGACCACTCTGGCAAGAGTGTACCGACTACGAGGAATAGATAAATTAATATAGAATGTTATTAATAAAATTGCAACTATACCAATCCCCTATGTTGAAGCTAACAGTGTTTATGATCACTTGTTCCGATATTTAAAAATGGTACATTTACATAAAGAATGTTAGAAAGGAATAAAAAAATGTTGCAATTCCGATATATCTAAAATTAATATAAATAAAAAGAAACTTTTTAAGGTTTTTGCTTCTTTTACAATCTACTTTCTGTAATGTTGACCATATTGAAAAATGAATAAGCTAAACAAATTAAGTTAACTTACTAGTCCGGATAGCGACACCCGACACCTGAGAGAAGTTGATTTTTTTCTTGTCAAAATTTATTTCGATATAAAAATCTAGCAGTTCTATTCTTAAATATTAAAAATATAGTAAATATAAAAAAAGCATTTAAAAGGAATAACAAAATTTTTGATGATACAAAGAAAATTTCATTTTACTTTGTCCTATGTAGGATTATACTTTTGACAGTTGACACCTATGTAGAGGGTATAAAGTTGCTATTGCAATGTCAAGCCAAACATAAGGAAACAAACGCAACCTTAGTACGAAGCAAAAAGGAAGTGACACCTGTCAAAAGTATCATCCTACATTGGACAAAGTATAACATGACTTATTTTACATGGAAACAATTATCTATTAATGGCAAAATTGATTAGTAATTAATAATATTTTGAGAAAAAAAATATAAATTATTATAATAGAAAAATACTAGAAAAAATCTACTCGGGTCACAAGTGAATCTCATTATAATAATTTATCTTATAAGATCGCATTGAAAATGCATAAAATATATAAAAAAAAATAAAAAAAAATATTTTTATAATTGACTAAAATATTCAGTAAAATCGAAAACAAAAATCAGTATTTTATCACTAATAACTTTTTTCACAAACAAATGATTCTCTCAATGCAACATTCAATAGCTATTCCTTCATCTGAAGATGAAAGTTATCCACTAAAGTAAAAAAAAATCTAGGACTAAATAAAAGGTGTTCAATTTGATTATATTTCGTATGTATAATTATAGTTTACTGAAACATCTTTTTTTGACTTTATCTTTGTCATTGTCTGAATACGATTATTACTGCTGTTATATTCAGATCTAGTAAATAAAACCATGTCTATTTGGTTTGATATGTGCACATAGTTTGACATAAATTACTGATTGATTATAACCATTTTTATTGCTGTTTTAACGTAATAATAAATAATCGATAACCCAAATATTTAGTTTATATGTCAAATGTCACATGCCAACCTCATTAAAAGATTCGAACTCGTCTCTAATTCTGGAGCTGCACCGGATTTCCTCGTAATAGGCAGGTCGGTACTCGTAGTCAACGGTATTCAGTTTATGAATGATCCTCTCCAGGTTACAAATAGGGTAGTGCTTCTGAAAGTAACATAACATCATCAACAAATCATTGCTGGTCGGCACCGTTTAGGTACTCTTTTAATAATATTTTTGACTGCTAACAATCAAATGATTTCCATCGGCTTCATATTCCTTCAAATGTAATATAATATTATTGTCAGCAAGCAAAATGCAACTTAGTTATATTTTCCTGGGAACCAGTCACGTTCAGATTACTTTTTTAAGCTTAGTTGTGTGGTTTTAGTGCCTTGCAACATTGTTAATATTTTTTTTTATTTACAGTGTCATTATTACCTCAGACGCCTACAAGCTAATACCAGTAAGCGCATCTTTCGCAGCATAACAGAACAAGGTACGTGACATAACTTCGCTTAATCATTATAATAATATACCTGCCTTTATAATAGTATAACAGATGATATAAAATCAAAGATCCACATGTTGAGCGATACAAGTTGAGAACGCATATTAGCGAATGTCAATAATTAAAAAAAACAAAATAAAGTCATTAAAAAAGTCATTATCATTTAATTCTTGATTTACATAATTTACTGAATATACGAACACACATTGCTACACAGCTGTTGGTAAACTTTGCACACTTCGGTATACTTTAATGCACGAATCTGGATGAGTATCTTTTCACATAGGAGTTATATTAAGCCACTATATTAAAAAAAAATATTATGTTTTTTTTTACGGAGAATGTTTGGTATTTGATTTAGAAATTCAAAGCAAATGTTCTTAATTGCATACTTACTTGGACCGCTAATTGTCTTGATTCTCTTTCTCTTGACTCTTGAAGTGTTTCTGTGTATTCAGGTAGAAGCTGAAAATTGAACAATTGTATTAACTGCTGAAAAAGTGTCTTGTAATACATTAACCACGCAAACCTTATTAGGGGTGGCATTAGTGATTTTGACAGAACATTGCCGGAACAGAGCTGTATTTAAAAAGGGAACAACTCCGCAAAGTAAAGAGTACTATAGTAACTTATTATTTTTAGTATAAGAAAAAGATTGGATATTATTTTTTTAGAGTATCTAATTAAAAGTCAAATTAGCTATTGCAACATCGACCTTATCAAATAAAATTACATTTTAAATTGAAACCATTTGGATTTTTTTAGTATAAAGGCGTTTTAAAAAATTCGCAAAACTATTACTATGTATTCCTATAATGGAAAATATATGTAAACATGATACGTACTACCTCAGCTGGTTCATTACAATCGTCTGACTCCCTCGAAAATAGTTTCTTGGATTCAACAGTTTGTTCCCGATTCTTTTGCAGTCGCCCGAGCACCGAGTTTAGAACCTTGTCGGGGTTCGGGATCCTTAGCACATGTTCAATTAATTCTTTAGCAGACTCCTCGCTGGAGGATATAGATGATACTACACATATACATATGCATAGTGCCTGTAACAACCGCAGTATATTAACGTGTGAGCAATGTTTGTTATAAATATTGACTAAAAGTTGAACCGTGCCCACTTCGCTGGGTGTCAAATATATTTATCACAATTAAATATACTATGTCACTTAGTAATATAATGTAGCTTTCTACTGGAAAAATAATTTTGTCTCTAACAAAGTAAACACTTTCGAACTTTATATTTGACAAACGGATTGCTGAAAAGAAAACTCAAATATTTTAGAATTACTATTAAATTGCCTAGTGCCAATGACCGTTTATATATATTTTGACCATATCCAGATTGCCGCGTATTCTCGGTAATGATCATATCTTTGAGGCGTTGAAAACCGGGTACACTGTAGAAGGAATAATTGGTCTTAACTATTGATGTTAACTGTAATAATATGTAAGTCAAAGGCCACCAACAAAAACCTTTAAAGTGGGCATTGACGATCAGTTTTTCGCGTCAGTCCAGACGTAAAACTGTGGCGTCACTCCAAATGGTTTTAAGCCAACTCGATCACCGCATTCACTGGCGTTACTCCGACTCTTCAGTTTTCAATCGGCCGAGCTGTTAGGAAGTGTACTACCAGTTCGTATTGGATTGACGATCATGTACTCACGATCAGTTTTGCGTGACGCGCCGAGTTAAATTTATGATAGTCCCGGAAATACATGGCGCGTCGTCAGTTAAAACTCTGGAGTGATGATTCGACACTCATGATCAAATTTTGGATGGACGTCAGTTCAACTAATGTTAAAAACTGATCGTCAAATTGCAGCTTTAAACCATAACATAATAGGTTATCCCAATTATCAAACTGCGGGAGTTCTTTTAGTTAAACTTCATTAAAGAAAGGAGAGCTTATGTGTGTTGTACAGTGCTGAATTTACACATTTGCCGCCCCAAAGCTATAAAATTTTTGCCTCCCTACTGACCTCTAAAATTAGATTCACTGTTCACAATAACGTTAATTCCTTTTTTGGGGAATAATCTAGTTTCACGATTATATTTACAAATTTTTGGATATATTTTTAAGCTAAGAAAAGCAAAGCTTTGTTTTTACTGCACTATTACTTACTTTTTTTCTGTACCAACTTTCTGGGCTAATTTTGCCGCCCTAAGCTTCAGCTTTTTCAGCTTCTATGGTAAATCCGGCACTGGTGTTGTATAAAAGATTTTTATTTGTCGTATTAATTCATTTATAGTGAATGACGCGAATAGACGACCGTTGGGTGCAACGATAGTGATACAAAAATTCGTATCGATAGTCCAGAGTTCGAGTCCCGGAAGAAGTAAATACTTGTGGGACGAATACGAGCATTTGTACCTAAGTATAAATTACGTGTCACGTTGTTTGTTGTTGTGGACTCCTAAACTACTTTACCGATTTTAATCAAATTTGTACACCGTTTGCAGTTTGATCGAACTTGAAAGATAGGATAGATATCATTTTAATTTATAAAACAGCAACGCGTGCCTGGGTCAGCTAGTATATATATATATATATATATATAAATTCCCTGTGTTTGACCGCGAAGGATTGCGAAACTACTCAAAAAAAATATTTCAAATTATAAACTGACCCAAGGCAACGCGGGGCCGAGTGAGCTAGTATTTCTATAAAAATTTAAACATCTATGTATCATATCTCTATGTTTATCCGTTACTCTAGCATCCGTCTTACAGTAAGCCTTACAGTGCTTACTTTAAAGTAAGCTGATTGGTGTGAATGTAAGTAATATTATTATTATTGAATTGCAAATATATGTGTAAAAGGACAAGCCATGGAAGCAGGTTTCAAAATTCTGTAATTGTTTGTGTTAAAAAACAAAATTCATAATTTTTGGCATATAATAACCATTACTTAGTCATCTTGTTAACATGGCTATCGGTCACCCATGCCATCACCGACCTTTGTGAATGTTGCTTAACAATCTTAATCTTAATGTAAAGGCGGCTGCGCGATCCAGCTCCTATATAATAATCGTTTACTATGAAGCGAACGGATGCAAGTGAGCTAATTGGTTAGAACGACCCACGCACATTATAATTATAACAGCGCTATATTTTTTAAGCATGTCTAGCAGTACAATAGGGTTTTTTAATGTTACTGGTAGAGATCATCTTAAAACTGTTGACTTTGTTGTTAACAACAAAATAATGATATCATAACACTATTATTACTGTGATAACAGAATAATTTGGTTTTTTTGTTTGTGGATTATGTATGGTGACGACGTATTATATTGTAAACTAGCGGCCGCCCGCGACTTCGTCCGCGTGGAATATTGCAACATTATTTTTCTAAAATAAAAGTAGCCTAACTTACTCCTTATTACATAAGCTACCTGCCAATAAAATCCCCATCAAAATCGGTCCAGCCGTTTCAGAGATTAGCCGGAACAAACAGACAGACAGACAGACAAAAATTGAAAAAAAAATGTTATTTTGGTGTATGTACCGTATATATATTCATATGCATGTAGTAAAAAACGGGTATTTCAATATTAAAAACAGACACTCCAATTTTATTTATATGTATAGATGTTACTTCTGTTAAATCTGATGAGTTTCTTGCGCCCATTCTTCTTGTCAGTTAAAAGACGTCCTGAATGGGTGGTAGGTAAAAATGTTGAAAGATTCAAAACAACATATTTTAAGTTCATTTGAATAACGTTATTTTCATTTTCATCATACACCTGCTTTAGATCACAAAATAGACGGAAACTCTTTCAAAAACATGATCTTTTACTGTTTACTCCAACCCACTTACCAAGAGTAGCAAAATCCCTCCATTTTTAGGGAGACTTCTGTCCAGAAGTAAACGTGTTGCAGCTGAGATGATGAATATTCTTTTGCTAAACGGCTTTTCATTTTCTTAATTGGTAAAATGTATCCGTACCAAGCCGGGGTGGGTCGCTAAATAATTTTTATATTTTTCTTTTTAGCATAAGAAAAAGAAAAACCCTTATTATATTAAAAATAAAAAAACTACGTGGATTCATATTCCACCTTTGCTAATATTATCAACTAACCAGTTTTCTAAAGGGTGTCCCAAATTAAGACATGATTTGAATCAAATAAACAACAGGGTATTACTTTATATTGTTATATTCGTATTGAATCGTAATGTATACAAAATAGGGTTATGTATGTAATAACAGGACGAATGGCGCTCTTTTCCATGATCATTTTGACAATAACATTATATATATACGACATTTGTGATTGAGGATGCCTTTGAGTAAAATCTGTTATATATACTTGCAATTCTTAGTCTCCTACGGTTTATACATTTATAATACAAATATTTACGTATAATTAAACCCGTTTGTAATACTTATAATTTCCTTATAAATAAAAATCCAATTTGTATACTTAACCTTAAGAATTTTAAAAGTATGTTAAATAGTATAAATGTGAGAAACAGTAAATATTGGAGTTATTGTAAATAAAGAAATAATAATGAATTTACTAACCATAGTAAAATATATTTTGTAGAAGCTAAAATATATAAAAATGCAACAACTAAACAATTGGATTGCGTTAATAATTTAAAACTCTTGTGTTTGTATGTAAGATACAATGATCAGTAGATCTACTATATTATGCTATAGACAAAAAGATAGCTCCAATTTTATTTAAAAATATTGCGTTTTTAATCCATTTATTGCATTTTTAAGTTACAAAAAGTTTTCATTAAAAGTAAACGAGTAAAGCATTTTTTTATTTACTTGCCACATCCAAGTGTTATGTTATTTCGTTATATAACACATCACGAGATGGTGTGATACTCAACAGAATTAAAAGAGGCTTGTTATCCTCAAGATTATATTATGTACAACTATTTGATTAAGTATATAAAAGATAATGTAATTCGATGAATTTGAAAGCTAATTAACTACAAACACTGATCACAGGATTCTAAAATATAGTTGGGTAACGGATCTTACAATGATTTTCTTGCCTAAGAAAAACTATGTTATAGATATCAAGTTCCTCCGTTAAAAGTTATTTATAGTAATAAATTATTAAAATAAAACGTAAAAGTAAAATAATTGAAAAATGTATCTATGCATAAGGTATCCTAAAGTATCCTTTGACACGTATGGAACAAAGATGCAAAACTCAATTGTCGTTAACGAGTCGTGATTGGCAATCCCTGGAGCGTGGTCGGGTCGCGCAGCTCTTGTGTTATTTGTGTTGTGGGCTGCGCATACGCAGCGAAGTAGACTGTGGCGGTATTACCTGATACTAGTGAGGATATGTCAGGTGATGCAAGCATATGTACCATAAAATTGTTTTTTAGCACTTAACCACAACAACCACAAGTAAGCGAAAGTCATAACAATGTTGTGTCTATCAGTTATTGCTTTGTTTGTTATTGTTTTGAATGTAGTCAATTAAAATAACAATATTGTAAAGTATGAGGTTGAGAGAACATATCCTAAAACACCGGGAATTGTCGGTAGGATAAAAACATATAAGAAAGAAATATGCAGACTTCGTTAACCTCCCTGGCAGAAGGATATATAATACAATTTTTCTAAAAAGGATCAGCGGATCTATGACAGCGTATAGATGACTTACCGTTCAGTCGTTTGAAACATAAAGCTAACCCTAACTTCCAAGTGAAGAAAATAGCGTTAGTAAAATATTAAATCACATTATTACTAATCGGAGTTAATGTTTTTTGTCTATAAGTATTGCAACTCCTCAGTCCGCCACCGTATGTCTAAATAATTGGCAATTGACCTCACGCCTATTGAGGTCCCCCACTTTCAGATGAATGTTTTTAAACAGATAAAAATATTATATGACATTGTTTGTATCCGTTACTAAATATCTTGAACTAAATGGCATTTGTGTGTTTTATCTAATTTCGGCGTCGTAAACTATCATGGTTATGAAGTGACACTTATAATTGAAACGGAAATTATAAGTGTCAGTGTCACTTCATTACACTTACACTCACTTAAAACGGAAACGGAGATTAATGGGTTTTGGATTCGCGTTAGTTTTATTTCAACAGAATAGTAATAGGGTGCCACTATCAGCTTTGTCAGACTAAAAAAAGGAACAGCTCTCAATTCAAAATAATTATGTATTTATTTTATTTATTTCTTTAAGGAAACAAACAGCGCTTATACTACTTATGATATGTATTTAGTTAAATATTGCATTAGCCAAAAAGAGTTCCCAACTATGAAAAATTCATGCGAAGACTAATAAATTTTGTGTAAACCTTATCAATTCGAATTATACAGTAAACAAAACGAAATAATTAACTTTTTAAGCGTTACTTATGCACTTTTCTAACAAGCAAAATATAGGCCATTAGTTTAGAACTGAAAATAGGTATATAATAAGACAATAACGGTTATTATGTGTGTTACAAGCTCTTACGAGAAATCGGGTCTTGGAGTAGTTAGTTCCGCACTTAGTAACGGAGAAAACTGCCCTGGAGCGAGACAGTGAACCTTGGACATTTAAATAAGATTCGACTAAGAAGAAAAGGTGAATCAATTTGATTGTTTATAAATAAAAACACCTGATCCCTCTGCTCATGATCTAAAGATTGAAACTGCACGGAAATGTCGTTACATTTATACTCTAATCTTTTTATGAAATTGTTTTGAATTTTTTCAACTTGCTCTATATAAGTAGCATAGAGAGGGTTAATACGTAGCATTCACAACAATTAGCCTCGCCCAAGCACTGTAAGGTTTGTGTATGTATACTATGTTAATGGATAGACATACATATATTTGCAACATTCATAGAAATAATTGAATGAATGTTTTCAAATACAAATGCTCGTATTTATCACACAAATATCTGCTCCTTCCGGAACTCCAACCCAGGACCGTCAACGCGGAACGCAAAATCATTACCGTTGCACAAAACGATCGTCAACAGAAGATAGGATTTTTATATTATAAACAAACATGGATAATTTAAAATATAAGCTATAAACACTGTAAAAAAAAAATATTTTTATTATGCCAGAATTAACTAAGGCAAAATTTCTAGTATTACGAAAAATCTTTTTCATGCAAAAGCAGAAAGTACTACGTAAACACTATACATATAAATATTTTTAAAAACCTCAATCCCTAAATATTTTTGGTGTGTATATTTGTAACTACGCAATGGAGTCGCTTGGCATAAAGCTTCGCTAGCAGTATTATGCTCCGTTCCAATATAAATATGGTCCTAAATCGTGACTAGATCATGACGGAGTTCGAATCTTGAAATTCGCAAAAATAAAAAGTTATGACTAAAAACATTGGCTCTGTGGGATTTCCCATTGAAAATAAAGCGCGCTCTTTTTGAAAGACTTCATTCTTATAGAATTTAAAAATTTTCTAAACATTGTTGATTTTTTTAATTTAATTTTTATTTAACATGCGAACAAAGTCAAACAACAAATTAACACAAAAGACTGATTTGAGCGGCTCAGTATGGTATATCTACACCTTTCTTGATCAGTGTTATTAACGTTTTTCCGTTGCCAATACAATTACTTCATCTCGCGATTAGGTCGCAGAATTGTATGAGGTCTCATAAACAGCGAGGTTAATAGTGTTTATTACGATATTAAAATTTGAAACAATATTTATGATGAGTTTGGTAATTGCAAAAATCGAAAATGTTTTCTTATAATCTTAAATTTAGTTACTACTACTCGTTACCCCCAATTTGAAAATAAAAAATAAAATAACCTTCTTACAATAAATAAAATCTAAAATAGTAAAATAAAAACTTAAAATTCTTCACAAATTTTAATGTATGAAGCAACTGCTTATTTCGCAATTGCAGGCTGACAGCAACTCAAACTTTCATAGACGGAATAATGTCTCCATAAGTTGTGTCCAAATAAGTGTCACTTCACTTCTTCACTTTGTTTATATTAAAATTTTATTTATAAATTTTAGAATCTGCAAATGGCAATGTGACATATTTCTTGACAGCCATTAACGTTTAGAGAAAGACTGTTCTTTGTAGTTGGTATAAATTTGTTTACGCAACTAATTGACTTGGGTGGGTACTCTGCCGTACTCACGCCGTTAAGGCCCCGCATCCTGTAGAAATAACCATCATACAAACTATTTTTAGCTTCGAGTTAGCTAAGCCATCTATGTCAGGATCACCGATTTAGTTATTAGATGAGCCAAACTCGCTCCTGCTCTTTGAGAGACATAACAATATAACTGACTACAGGAGAATCGGATTGATTATAATCTATCGGTTTCAGCTCTATGCGTTTATCATTGGATGTACATACTATCTTTTTTGCTGACCACACATAAACTTCTGGCGCATGCGTACGTTATACCAAAGTTTTGTAGCAATCCATCGAGTCCCAAAAACTTTTCGAGTTGGCACGAGACGGCAATTGATTTATATATATATCCCTACTAATATTATAAATGTGTATGTAAGTTTGTTTGTTTGTTATGCTTTCACGCAAAAACTACTTAACCGATCATCATGAAACTTCGTACATATATTCTTGGAGGTACTAGAAGTAATATAGGATACTTTTTATTGAAAAAAATATATTTGCGGGTGAAGGCGCGGATAAAAACTAGTAAGATATATGGGTAAATATTAACCCTAATTTCACCTAAGGTTATAATAATATATAATAAAATAAATTTCATTTCCCTTCACAGTATGTAAGTATGCTTAAGCGAATCTTAAAATTCACTTGACCTGAAACTGTCAACTATCATGACGCCTAACTACCAGACTTATAATATTACAAAATTGATAAATGATGATGATTATGTCATGAATCATTTGCAGGCAATTTCTTGTTCCAGAATCAAAATGTCAGTTAGAAGAAAATACCGCGGCACATTCAAAATGGATCCTGTATCAGAAAAGGGCATTTACAAAGGCAACACAGGTACCAGGTGAGTCTTGGATTTTTTTCAATATCTTTGTTGCGTCACGAGTATGCTTAAGTCCTTAGTACTCAAATGATGTTTGAATACGGTCCTTCTGCTTTGGGACAAAAATTTTAAACGACCAACAAGGCGACCGAACGCCACGAACGGCCTGCCCCGCCTTAAAAGTTTTGTGCGTACTACGACAGTACAAGCAGTGCGTTCTACGTAGTATTTATTGACATACAAGAATTATACAAAAGATAACTAATGGATGCAAAGAAACCGTGGTAACAAGCGGTTTATAAATAACCAGCTGACCTGGGCCCTCGTTGCTGTGTTATTAATTAAAACGAAACCTATCCTATGCAGGTACTTAGTTGGAACAAATCATGCAAAATGAAAAAGAATTATCAAAATCGGTTGAGTAGTTTTTAGTTCATCACGGTCCGCTGTGACAGCGAATTTATGTATATATGTCACCGGAAAATAACAAGATCCGCAAGTTTATAAATTTCCTAGGAAAATTATCAACTTTCGTAGGGTTCTAAACGAGAGATAAATTGTATTATTTTACGCCCATATTTTCGCAAAATTTATCAATTTGCGACGTCTCATGGTAAATTTATAAACTAACAGATATCCATTTGTAAGATTCTAAACGGTTCGACCAATCACAGAAGAGCTTTTAATCTTACGCTTTTTTTTTAAATACGGCAAATAACACACTGCTCTCTGATTGGTCGATGTTGACAGTGGCAATGCTTGTGCCTATAGACTTAGGTACAATCAGACTTGCTAAACTATAAATTTATCAGTTGCGATTACCTACCTAACTGTATAATAACTTACTAACCTAACCTAACTGTATTTTTACCTTAAAACTAGGTAGGTACCTATAATACAGGATTGCTTTTTTACATAATATGCTAATGACCCCTACTTCACTCTACCAAAGTAAAACAACAGAAATCGTGTTCTACGATATTAAAGCGGTTTATTAAAAAAGAAAAAACAGTCATAAAACATGAAACCGGCCTTCTACCAAAAAAAAGGTTAGGTAAGGTTAGGTTATAGGTATTGACTGCTTGCTTGCTTGCTGAGATTTCCTTTTCACTATCGAGATTTTTCGTCAGTAAAAGTCATAATATCATACTTTTTGGCGTGATAGTATTCTTTGTCTGTGGGCCGACGTCCCAAAACTTCAGCTTTATTAAAATCTTCTTTCATTTTAATGATATTTTTAATTTTTTCCTCTTTCCATTCCGACTTCTTACTATTTTGGTCATGGTCACTCTAAAACTTTCGTAGCTCTGTGGTAAATTTTCTTACTTATTATTTTACGCGTGAGTTCGGTAAGTTTATCAATTTGCGAAAATATGGGCGAAAAATAATTTATCTCGCGTTTAGAATCCTACGAAAGTTTATAATTTTTCTAGGAAATTTATAAATTAACGGTTCTTGTTATTTTCCGGTGACATATATATCTTTATTAGAGATATATTTCTTTATTGGAGCGGAGCGAGCGAAGCTCCCATGGATCAGCTTCAATGCCCAATGTCTGTTACGCCATAACTTCCCGAGTTCTTAACCATCCAAATATAAAATTTTATGTAAACGTAAAATATCATGAAATTATTACAAGAAATGGCCATTAAATAAAAATTATACTAGGCACTCATGAAGTATTCCAATTAGTGTTGCCCAAATTCAGTCTTGGTCTTGCAGTCTTGGTCTTGTTCTTGCGTTTTTGCAAGACCAAGACCAAGAACAAGACCGCGTATTTTTAGCAAGACCAAGACCAAGACTGACCGTGCAAGACTTGAGCAAGAACAAGACTAAGCCTGCAAGACTCTTGCGTCTTGCAGCTAGGACTTAGCGCTATTTCACGGAGTAGTTAGGTGTAACAGTTCGGTGTATAGGTACGCTTAGGAATTCTATGAGACGCAAAAAACTGTATCAAAGAATATGAAAAACTGGATCTATGCGCATTACGACTAATACCATAAACATACCTACATAGCGAATAAAAAAATATCCATTAAAATCAAACTGAGTGCATGCATAGTTATGTTTTAACCATCGGCACTTTGATAATGCGGCATCAAAGGTTTTGTACTTACTTCTCAAAGAAATTTGCTGCTTTTCGGAAGCACATGGTTATAATACACGCGCCGGCGGCTTCTTTTGAAATCATATACAACAATCGTTGCCGCCGCGCCGAAATCACAACATTTGACACTATTTGATTGCCGCCACAGGGCGTAGGCGTAGGTATACTCATGCAAAATAATTTCGAATTTTAAGAGTACCTACAGGTGTTCCAAAGAATAAATAAGTTTCAGAGTGCTTATAATGAAAATGAATACATTATACTGATCACGCAAGTAGTATTATGATTAGAATAAAATGGTAAGGATAGGTAGTAGATGTCATAATAATTTATTCTAGTAAGTATATATTATAATATTGATTATATGGTTTTAAACTAATTACTTAGGTACTATTATTGTACATTTAGTCATTATATTTCTTAAGTTTTTACAAGAAAAAATAGCAAAAAAGTGTTCAAATATCACCCGTTTGATAAATATTGTAGCCACTTTTAAATATACTTGAAACGTGTAAAAAAATTCTACATAATTAATAAAATAATATAAAAAGCGTAGGTACTTACCTACTAATAAAATAAAAAGCCTGCGATTTATTATTAGTAAATAATCACGGCAGCCGAGAGTGTGTCTCCACTTTTGAATACATAAATCATAACCAGATCACTAGAGCCACTTCAAAAAAGAAATTTGTAATTCCTAGGGTTCAAAATTATTTTGGTGACAGAACTTTACAGAAGCGTATACCATATCTTCTTAATTCGTTGCCCGAAACTATTAGATGTGAAACGGATAAAAATAAATTTAAAAAAATATTAAAAGATTATCTGATGACTACTATTTAACACAACAATTGTATGTTTTTATTTATTTTTTTGCATTCACAATGCAATATTTCTATAAGATATAAAATACGTGTGTAAAAAACAACCACGCCTCCGAGCCCATCTGAGGGCTCGGAGGCGTGGTTGTTTTTTACACACGTATTTTATATCTTACAACAATTGTATCTTATTATTATCACCGCTAAATTTTCCTTCAGTTTGTTGTAATTCAGTCTAAATCCAATTATTGTGCACTTAACTTTACCTGATACAGTTATAGTTGTATTATATACCTACATAATTATAATTATAAGCTAAGAGACTAAAGATCCCTCAGTCAAACCGACAAGTCGGTTTTGTGGGACTAAATTGTATCTTTGTATTTTTTTTTCTTGTATATGAAATAAATAAATAAAAAAAAATAAATAAAAAAAAAAAAAAAGTATTTACAAGCAGTGCCCGCGACTTCGCCCACGAAGAATAGTAACTTTGGAGGTATAGTGACGTTCAGGATTTATTTATTTATTTTAAAACTTCTGTCATCAAACATACAAACAAACTCTTCAGCTTTATAATATTAGTATAGATTAGTATAGATGTACGCCAAAACATTCACTTATATGTAAAGAATAGTGATTGGCACTAATTCTTTACATATATTTTATTCACGCGTCGCGTCTGTACAAGTAGGTAATAATCTGTGTTTGTACGCCGCACGCGGCATCGTTTGATTTGCGGCGGCATCCTTTTAATAGAGCCGGCACGTGGCGAGGCGGCGCGGTAGAAAGCAAGGAAACGTACTATAAACAAAGGAATTATTTTAATTCCAGTCATTTCCAATTGAGCTGTGCTTCGAGTCTAACTTAATAATTGTTTTTACTAATTCTTGTTGTTTTCTAAAAACGTATCACGTGTACAATTTAATATGAGTGACGAAGATTCAAATTATTCTAGTCCGAGTAACGAGAGTTTGAGTCACAGATCTAAAAGACCCAAAAGCAAATTTGAGGAGTTTTTCGAAATAATTCATGCATCCCAAACTGCCTTGTGTAAATTGTGCCAACATAAAAAGACTGAAATAAAAATGAAAAACAGAAACACTTCAGGCTTAAGGAAACATCTAATATCTTTCCACAAAAAGGAATCACAAATATTTCTTCCTGTTAAACCAAAATTAAGTGGAGATATCACAAGCTTTTTAGTAACCGCTGGAAGAAGTGGACAGGTAAGAATATATTTTTTTTATATGAAAACTCCAGGAACTCAAAAAAGTCTTTTTTGAACAAATGACTTTAAACTGACTTCGGAATATTTTATAGATATTGATAAAATAGTAATACATAGGTACATATTTCGCGTCATTTTTAACAATGGTCGAAATTGTCGCTACGGGAATTTTAACTCCGCGTAGCTGTTCATGCGATACTTTCAAAAACGCCATTAACTTACGTAAGTATTTTTGAGTTAGTGGTGTTTTCATCTAGGGGTGCGACATATTAAGTATGTAATTATCGTCTTAAATATTTTTATAAACACCTATATTTTCATTTGTTTTCATAATCGGCCAGTAACAACTAAGTACTTTATTTTGGTAAATTACAGTACAGTGCAACCTTAATATAACAAATGTCAATTTAACGATTTTCTCGATTTAACAACAACAAACCTCCTCCTCCTAAACGCTCAAACCTAGTATGTTTTAAATAATAACACAAGATTTATTGTTTTATTTCAGTCGGAAAACAGCAGTGACAACATCACGACAGCTACAGTTGATTGGGTAGTGAAAAAATATCTTCCCTTCTCATTTTTCGATGACGAAGCTACACAAGTATATTTTCGACGTATTTGCCCTAATATGGAGTTTCCTAAAAGGTCTACACTTAGAAGGAAAGTCAAAGAGCGATTTGAAGAGCTCCAATTTAATCTCAAGGAACGACTTCAACAATTATCATCTAAAATGTCATTTACCATTGATGGGTGGACGTCAATTGCTGGTAGGAGTTACTACGGGGTTACTATGCATTATATAGACAACGAATGGAAGTATCGATCTGTAGTTCTTGATTTTATACCATCACGCGGTCGACATACTGGGGAAGATATTGCAACGATTTTCCATGAATGTTTATTGGAATATGGCATAATTGATAAAATACAAGGTATCACGGTCGACAACGCAACTGCAAATACCAAATTTATGTATGAACTGGGCAAACAGTTGCCACACTTTGATTCAGACAATCAACATTTCCGGTGCTTTGCTCACATTTTAAACCTTGGTGTACAAGATTTATTAGAGACCTTAGCATTACACTGTGAGTCTGACACTAACGCGCAAGATCAGCAGTATGAAGACTATGCAGACGAAACTGAGGAAGATGAAGAATATGCACCAAATATTGCTGACTCGCGTACATCTGTAACAAAGTTACGCAGTATTTCCAGTAAAATAAAAAGAAGTGAGATAGTGAAGAAGAAGTTTCAGTCTGCTTGTGAAGCAGCTGGCGTGCCATCAAATCTAAATGCCATTCTTGACTGTCCAACAAGATGGAATTCCACACATGATATGATTGGATTTGGTTTAAAAGTGAGAGCGGGCATTAACATATTGTGCAGTTCTGTCACCGAATTGAATGATTTTCAAATCACAGCTAGTGAATGGCAGGTACTCGAAAAATTACATAAATTTCTAATAAACTTTAAACTTTTAAGTACAAAACTTGGTGGAGACAAATATGTTACATTACCGCTAGTCATTGTATCATTCAATCTCTTGCTAGATAAAATTGAATCCATGGTAAAACAGTTAGATGAGAAACCTAATCGATCTGAAGTGGATGAAAGGCTCATTCTAGCTTTCCAAGCAGCTCGAGACAAAATGCTTAAACATTATAAGAAGAGCAACTGGATTTATTGTACTTCTTTAATTTTAGACCCAAGGCATAAGGCTCAGACTTTTGACCTGACAATGTGGGGGAAGCAACTTAAAACAGAAAGTCTGCGCAAGTTCAATGAACTTTATGAAGAATATAAAAGTCTACACTCACTGAACAAATCTCTGGAATTGCCAAGAAAAGAAAATAAAGTATGTGATGAAGATGAAGACATTATAGACTTTGATAAACTCTATGAATGTCCCTCGACGTCATCTGGATCTTGTCTTCAAGGCTTAGTGATAGACGAGTTGGAGGAGTACCTGAGAAAACCAAGAACTGCCAGCTCGGAAGACATTTTAGATTGGTGGAGGACGCATGAGACAGAGTATCCGACTTTATCGAAGATGGCCCGTGATTTTCTCTCAATACCTGCAACTTCAGTACCTGCTGAGAGATTATTTTCTAAAGCATCATTAGTAATTAGAAAACATAGAAATAGGTTAAGTGATGAGTCAGCCAGATGGTTACTTTGTATTAATTCTTGGTCAAAAGAATTGATATAAAGTAACATAACCTAATGATAAAGCTGTTGTGTACTGTTATGTTTGATTTGTGTTGTATTTTATTTTTGATTGAAATAAATGATAAATCATAAAACTCTTTTATTAAATTTCATGCAAGTTGAGGGTTCAATCTCTTTCTAGACAGACATTGTTATTTAAAATACAGTCAAGTTATTGTAATTAATTTGTTTTTTTACATGTTTTAGCAAATGTAAGCTTATAAATCATAAATGTTTATTAAGAAACAGTTACTTCCATGGAAAACGACATATAGGTCAGTTGATTTTTCGACTTTCTTATCAAATCTTCAGTTATTTATTAATCTGATTGATCTTTACTATGGCTATGTTAATTCAAGCTCACAATGTTCCAATTCTAATACGTTTTTCTAAGATTTAAAGTAAACTTTAATAAATAGCAATAGACTAATAGGTAATTGCAAGACTTGCAAGACTCTTGCTGCAAGACCAAGACCAAGACCAAGACTGCAAGCGCAAGACCAAGACCAAGACCAAGACCAGGTGTATTGGCGCAAGACCAAGACCAAGACTGGCTAAGTCTCGTCTTGTTCTTGCATTTGGGCAACACTAATTCCAATATACCTGTCACTTATTGTTTGTACTATTTCCATTTAATTTTACAATATCGCTGTTTAAAAAAAATTATTGGGCATAAAACAGTTTAATTATTTTAATTCTATCAATAATTCTGTAATTAGTCTTTAGCATTGTTTAAAATTATTTGGCGATAATTTCTGCTCTACGTAGATTTGTACCCTGATTATTTTGTTTTATGTCAAATTAGTTCACTAACAGTAACAAATTCAATATTTCTAGAACTAAAATACGTCTATTTAAAAATAAGACTACGTAAAAAGCAGAGCTCGGAGGCGTATTTGTTTTTTACATCTAATAAAATATTGCATAGTGAATGCAAAAACTGGAGTAAAATTAAAATTGTATATTTGTGTTTTGTATCATTAATGCGATATTTTACAGAAACATATTTTGAAAAAAAAATCACATCTTACCTAAATACATAGAATCCGCATCTTGGGCCACTAGACGCTAAGATTAGGTTATCCAGAGTTATACCTTATGCTATGGTAAACTTTATTAAACTGCCCTACGCTTTGATAGTGCTTTATAAACTGTTTTTATACTTTTTATGTATAGGCAACAAAAATACTCAGTAAATCTTTAATCAACTTTAACAATCATAATTATGTATATAACTAGCACCGTAAGCATCAATTTATAAAAATTTGGAAAATTCAAACATGACCCAGAAAAGATAACATCCCATGGCAAATTATGACTTTAAAATTAACACACAGATTAAAAAAAAATTGACAGCTCGAGAGCGAATTAAAAAAAAGTTTTCGAAATAATACCATAGGCAGGATTTAAACCGAAATAGGCCCAATGGAGATCTAAGGCTTTCGTCCACGCCGATGAATTTTATCAAAACTTTTTATTATTTTATCATTATGAAATGGTTTTTTAAGATAAACTTTCAAAAGCACTAGAACATATATAACATATAATAAAACATATAGTATATCATCACATTCATAAGCATAAAACCCCATATTACCTTAAATATTATGAGGATTCCGTTGAACATTGTAGTTTTTTTTTTAGTCCTTACGTATAATTATAACTTTCCACACCAATTGACAAACTTGTGTGAACAATTTCTGTAAAAGTCAACTCTTTTATACCGTAAATAATCTTAATCCACTACAATTGTTCAAGTGTTTCCATAACGATATTCAACTTAATCCTGTACCGTTACAATAACGTGGAATGGGTTTTTTGCTATTTTAACATTGCAGCCGAGTACAACCATGTTATGAGTTATTTTTGCGATAAAAAACTGGAAAATTACCTCTACATTAAGACAAAAAGCCTATGAGCTTACCTGCCCGGATAGTGCGCTGGTAACAAATTCATCTCCAGATAGTAACTTATCTATTACTGAGGTGAAGCTTTTTCATAATAATATGAGTTTTCGATGCGCGCTAATGGTGACACATTAGATGATTGATTTCGAATAGTTATTCTCCCTCGTGTTTACGTTGTCTAGCTACATAGTTTAAAAAAAGCTGTTTTGTCCAAAATAATTATTTGCTTCAATTCACTACTTACAATGCCTTGCTAACCATCAATTTTGTCTGGTTGGAGTTATTTTTTAAGTAAATTATAATTATTAGCAACCGAGCCAAGAGTTGCAACTTTGAAACTGTTTTAATCTTATGATGTGTTGGACTGGTATTGCAAACGAATATTCAATTAGATTGATAAATCTCGCGAGTCATAACTCCTGTTGTTAAAAAAATATTTTGAAAGCCTTGGATTTTTGGATTTGGTTCAAATGTAAAATTAAAATCATCGTACTTTTTCAGTTTCTAACATGTTATGTTATTTGATAATACTAATTCACCAATCGTTAATTATGTTTTAAAATAACTAGTTTTTATTTTGCTCTTTTGACTTAAAGCTCTGAGGCCCTACCATCACGTTTTATAGCGAGACGCCACTATAGTCTCGCTTTGACAAACGAACTTGCTTCGCGCTAAGAGATCATGGTAGGCCCTCAGCACTCATTGATATCTCCTAAATTATTTCAAATGAGTCCAGTTCTTAAGATATTGATTTCAAAGACTCGTGTTCTTCCCAACACTAAAGCTGGGCAAGCTTATCAAACTAATCGTTTGCCAAGATAACTCGCTTTTGGCTATCATAATACATAATATTATGACTACATACAGTACAGTAGCTTAGTTTCTGATACGAAACACTGTAGCAACAATGCGAAGTCTGCTTCCAAACAAACGTACGTACTGCAGAGTCGTATAAACAAGACTCTGTCAACAAACTCTATACCAAACCTTATTTTATTAGTTTTAATTACTGAACATAATTATTTAGCTATTTCTTTTGAGGTTACTTCATTGGGTACCTAGTACTAAAAGAGGACAAAATAATGTCCTACACAACAGTAGTAGCGTTTACTTGTTCTGTAGCTGCTGTCTTACGAAGCTTTTATAGTCTGAGGTATTATTTCTGACCGTTGTCGGTCTCAATTTTTAGATTTATTTTCTTTCAATACGATTAAGTGTGTACCACTTCACCTCTTACTTCAGTGATTAGATAGGGCTTAATAATGCAATAATTAAGATTTGCTAGCTGATTTTTTTTTTTTTTTTTTTTTTTTTTATAGAAAATAGGCATGCGCTTGACCACTATCTCGCCTAATGGTAAGCGTCGATGCGATCTAGGATGTGACGCGCCTGCCTAGAAGATACCTATTTACTCGTGACTTGAAGACCCCCAAATTGTATTTGTCAGGAAACACAGACTCAGGCAAAGAGTTCCACTCCTTAGCGGTACGCATCATAAAATTGAAACCAAAACGCTTAGTGCGACTCTTTGGTGTATCCACCATATAACGGTGTCGCCAATTTGTTAGTCTGGTTGTCCGATGAAAAAATGGGGATGGCGGAACAAGGTTGTGCAATTCAGCTGCACACTCTCCGAAATGTATCCTATAAAATACTGATAGGCTTGCAACTTTCCGCCTATGCTCAAGGCTTTTGAGCTTTTTACAGAAAAGATCTTCATTGCCGATGAGCCTCTTGGCCCTCCTCTCGATGGACTCAAGCGTCTGGAGCTGGTATCGGGCGGAACCGTCCCAAAGATGAGAACAATACTCCATACACGATCGAACTTGTGCTTGGTAAAGGGTGAGCAACTGTTCCGGTGTGAAGTATTTTCTCACCTTCGCCAGAATGCCAAGCTTTTTTGAAGCCACTTGAGCCTTGCTCTCAATGAAAGAGCCAAAATTGAGCGTCGGCGACAAAGACATACCGAGAAGCTCAAGATGGTCAGTGATCGGCAAGGATACACCTCGGAAAGTAGGAGTCAAGTTGAAAGGACTCCTTTTAGCGGAGAAAAGACACGCCTGGGTCTTTGACGGATTGAACCCCACTAGATTGGCATCGCCCCATTCAGAGACAGCCTGCAGAGATAGGTTCATACGGCTAACCATCGCCTCTCTATGACACTGGATCTGTTCAGCACTGGCTCGTGCATCAGATATATAGGTCTCTACAACAGTGCTGTCATCTGCGTACCCCAAAATACCGGGCAAAAGCAGGTCATTTATATGCAGCAGAAAAAGAGTTGCAGAGAGAACGGAACCCTGAGGGACGCCGGCATTGATAGCCAAATGGTCAGACGAGCTACCGTCAATGACAACTCGTATTGACCGATCCCTCAGGAAGTCCGATATCCAGACACACAAACCAGTGGGAAGACCATATGACGGAAGCTTGCTAATAAGGCCCTCATGCCACACCCTATCAAAAGCCTTCGAGATATCAAGAGAGACGGCAAGCGCCTCACCATGCCTCTCGATGGCTTCGCTCCATTTGTAAGTGGCGTATGCTAGAAGATCTCCGGCAGACCGGTTCCTGCGAAACCCATATTGCCGGTCACTAAGGAGGTCATTTTCTTCTAGATACGACAGGAGCCTGTGGTTCAGTACACGTTCCATTATCTTGCAGAGAATGGACGTGACCGAGATGGGCCTATAATTGATAGGATCAGCACGACTGCCCTTTTTAGGCACAGGTTGCACGTTGGCCAGCTTCCAGGACTTTGGCACTTGTCCTTTAGCCAAAGATAAACGATATAGGCGTGTCAATACCGGAGCTAACTCAGGAGCGCAAGTCCTTAGTACTATGGCTGGTATACCATCCGGACCACTGGCTTTATTCACGTCCAGTTCCCGCAATGCCTTTCTGACTTCGGTTTGTCTTATACGAATTTCAGACATAAAAGTCCCACAACTTGACAAACCGGAAGGTACAGCATTGCCAGGATCCAAACGCGAACTTTCGGCAAATAATTCGGCAAATAAATCGGCCTTTTCCTTGGCCGTGTGTGCCAATGATCCGTCAGGTTTCAGCAAGGGAGGCACTGAAGTACGGCAGAAGTTGCCCTCGATCGACTTAGCCAGGGACCAAAACGCTTTACTACCCGAGGGGTGAGAGGCAAGCTTCTTCCCAATGCGGCCTATGTGATCGAAGCGAGCTGTCTTTACAACCTTCTTGCAGGACTTGGCGGCTTTATTAAAGGCTTTCTTCTTTTCGCGCGTATTACTAGCTTTGCGGGATCGAGCTTCAACCCAGGCCAAATATGCTTTGTATTTTGATGCCACCGCATCACGACATTTGGCATTATACCACGGGCGAGCTTTGCCGGCCAGTGATATGTCAGAGAAGGGAATAAAATACTCCATACCCTGACGAAGCACACTGGTCACAGCATCCGCGCAAACTGAGGGGTCGCTAGAAGAAAAGCAAACCTACCGCCAAGGATAAGATGCAAAAAAACAACGCATCTCATCCCAATCTGCTGATTTAAAACGCCAAATCCGCCGGGAGCCTTTTGGGCTTGGGTCGGGCGGAGAATACATCGACATAGATTCCACCACACAATGGTCAGAACTGCCAAGGGGTGGTGTAACCGACACCGAGTAACTGTCGGGATTTGTCGTCAGCAGAAGGTCCAAGCAATTGGCTGTTTGTCCGTCAGAGTCTGGCACTCTAGTGGCTTCCTGGACCAGTTGGGTGAGATCAAGTGTCAAGGCTAGCTTTCGCGCTTCTCGACCAGCGTGGTCGGTTTTCTCGAAAGGGAACAGCCAGTCCTCGTGGTGTGCGTTGAAATCACCAAGAACCACCAGTTGAGCGGACGGGTATCGCTGTAGGGCCATGTCTGCCTTCTCAATAAGTTGGTCGATAAGCCTGGTAGTCTCCGCGTCTCCACTATGCGAACGGTAGACACAAGCATAGATGATTTTCTCTAAACCTGTATCCACCAGAACCCAAATGATAGAAAGGGTGGGGTCTTCAAGATCACGGAGACGCAAATAACAGATGTCATCGCGTGCATACATGCAAACACCCGCATGAGCCCTAAAACAATGTTCAAGGACATAACCCGGGTAAGCCAGGTACGCTGCGTCAGTTGGACGTTTTATTTGCGTCTCCGTGAGAAAGAACAGGTGCGGTTTTCTAGTCTCAAGATGGTGATGGACGGGGTCGAGATTAGAGTGCAAGCCTCTTATATTAGAGACGTGCACTAGGAAGGAGAGGACGTGCGACCGCTGTTTAACCTTTTTCCTGTTGCTTACTTTCATTTTGTCGTGAGGGAAGGTAATGTAACGAAGGACGGAAGTAGAACGAGATGCTGATTGCGAACCAAATGAGAAGAGTCAGGGCCTCACACCTCGGGATAGCCAAACCGGAGACCGCGGGGACGCCCGAGCCCCCCCAGGGGTGTCCATCGGGTCCTCTCGTCCGGGCGCCAACCGGCACGATGGCGCACCCCCAGGATTTTTCGCGAGATGGCGGGGCAGCCTTTTGTGAGTGGCTAGCTCACTACTCGGGCCCCCAACTATCTGCGGTCGGCCAGCGGAAGAACCGTGCCTCGGATCCCGCTGCTCTCCGAATCTGAATAACCGATGCATTGCCCTGATACATCTCAATAAATCGTCCATTGCAACCAGCACAACTGTACTGACCCGTCCTCCAATATGGCTTCACCAGACTTCAGCACTGGAACACGATCGGTTGGGACCGCTTGGCAGTGCTGTCTTTGTCTGGTGGGTGGTAACACGCCGCGGCCGAAGCCTACCACCTGAAAGGGGTTTACTCCTTTAGCACCACCCAGGGGCCACGTGTGGGACATCGAGGGTTAAATCCCACGGACGCGAGTAAACTTGGACCCCCCTAAACCATGTACCATGTGTAGATAAACCATGTTCTAAAAATGCTAAAGAAGAGTGTTACCAGAGAAAAGCTGTAAAGCTCAAAATAGCTATAGAGTAGCGACGATCAACGTGATTTCCTACCAGGATCAGTATAATTCGGAAAATGCGGTTTCCCGATTTATTTTTTGGCCCATTTCGTAGTTAACGGTATTTGTATGGTGATTACCACCAGTATTATTAGTAGGGTTGCTGTTATTCTACTCTGTCAAATACCAAACGGCCATAACGTTATTAACTGAACTTGTCAATCAATCTTTTGATGAAGGCAAATTTCCAAATTTACTGAAAAAAGCTATTATTAAACCGATACACAAGAAAAATGACAAGTTAGACCCTAGCAACTATCGGCCCATAGCTATACTTACAACGTCTTCAAAGATATTTGAAAAGGCAATGAGTGACCGTGTCTACAATTTTTGCGAAAAATATAAAATTTTTGACGACTCCCAAAACAGTTTTCGTAAAAACAAATCTACGATATCGGCAATATACAATTACATACAGGAAACTCTAAATATAATTAATGGAAAGCAATACGCGATTGGAATTTTACTCGACATGAAGAAAGCCTACGATAAAATCCAATTTAAAATACTGCTTCAAAAATTATATGGGGTTGGAATCCGAGGTAAATGCTATGAATGGTTTCAATCATTTTTAAGGGATCGAGAGCAAATAGTTGAAATAGAGCATTACAACTCTTCCACAAACGAAATTGAAAGCGTCAAATCAGATAACATAATAACCAATGCCTCCATTCCACAGGGTAGTGTCATCTCATGTTTGTTGTTCCTACTTTATATTAATGACCTCCCTAAAGTGGTGAAGGAAACGTGTGTACTATTTGCGGACGACATATCCCTCCTGACATCTTGTAGTAACAGTACGGAAATTAACAGCAAACTTTATTCTATATTTAACTATATTAACATCTGGATGAAAGAACATAATCTTGATATAAACTTGACAAAAACTAAATTGATACCTTTTTACCCTCATCAAAAGGCCCAAATACATTTAAATTTTACATATAATGGAAACAAACTAGAATCAGTTAGTGATGTTTCTTTACTCGCCCTCATATTAGACACACATATAAATTGGAAAGCACATGTTCAAAAGCTAAAGTCAAAATTTTCTAGCTTCGCCTACGCCTTACGTGAAATTAAAATACCAACCGATGAACGCACTGCACTAACCACCTACTACGCATATGCATATGCGTGGCTTTGTTACGGTATAATTATGTGGGGTAATAGTACCGACGCTACCTCTTTATTTACACTACAAAAGAAATTGCTCCGTATAATATTTAATTTAGACAATTTAACTAGCTGCAGATCATATTTTGTCAAATATCAAATACTTACATTACCTTGTATCTATATTTTGGAAGCATGCACATTTATAAAAAAACATCCTGAACTATATGAAACGCGTGATGAATCAACAAAAAAGTACACTCTACGCAGACGGAACAAACTAAGATTACCAACCTCCCGTCTAAAGCTGCACTCTTCAGGACCTTTATTTGCGTCAATAGAACTATACAACAAGTTACCAGATTCTATAAGAGATCTATCTGAAGATAAAAAATTCTTAACACGTCAAAAGGAACTTTTAATAAATAAACATTACTATAGCATCCAAGAATACCTTAATGACAAAAATTTTTAAGTAGCATTTACTATACTTAATAGAACTAACATTGCTACATCAACAAAATTAATAAAATAATATCATTTCTAAAAAAAAAAATAATAATAATAATAAAAACCTCTAAAATAATAATTTATAATCAAATAACTAAATAAATAGATGAATACACAACTGATTATTATTGAATAAACATTAAGCTCTATAGCATCCAAGAATAACCAAATGAGAAAACTTTGAAGTATTAAATTTGTATTAACTGGCTTAAAAAATTAAAGATACTGATGAAAAATTCATGATAATCATAATACGATACTTATCATAATCAATTTAAATACACACTAAATAAATGAATACAATTAAAATATAAAATGTAGTATATATAAAATATAATAATTTAAAATGTTAACGTAAATTGTTGTGAAGGGTTCTCCCCCTCTCATCCAAACTGCTGTGCCCGACAGGGTCCACAATGACCTTTAACCCTATTCTTCTAACATCTTTATGTACATTGTGGTTTATGCAATAAATTATTGAGTATTGAGTATTGAAATTCGCTTAAAATAAACACCTTGAACCGATGTTCCGTGAATTTTGCTTTGCTTTAACATAGATTACATTTTCATAGATATTTTTTATTGATTAATTTTTATTATTACTTTAATTGATAAATTGTTTTGTTAATCGTATTTTTATGCTCAAATAAAAATCGACAAAAACATCATCTAATCTCGGTAATTTTATATTGACCAACATAAAAATCGTTTTCGACATAAAAGAAAATTTAACTTATTTTTGGTTATACAGTTTTAAACTCTTTGATGCCGCTGACAGCTGATTTTATTTTCCGTATAACTTTCAGATATATACATTCGCATTGTGTATAATTAATTATCTGTGTAAGGTCAAATAAAGTTTAAAACAAAATAACGAATTATTTTTAGTAAAAAAAAAACGAGCAAAAATATTTACAAAAAAAAATTTTTGATCCATATTATACCAACGTAGCAAAAGGTTAATTATTCTTTATTAGAGTACTGATTTGACGAGAGACAGATTATAACTCTGTTATCGTTCTGATAGGTACTCTCTTTGATTATTCCCGGCAATATCACAATGGAGTACCTAAATAGCACGGGTAAAAAACGAGATTAAAAATTTCATTAATAGTAATGGCAACTTAATTCAGTGTCGAGGCAAATCCTTCTATTTTCATTTAATTCTTTAAAGGTACCTACAAAAAATGAGGTATTTTTGTTTATTTTTTAGAATCAGCAACAGTTGCTATATTTAAACATAAAAATGGATTCAATTATCATAATGACTTTGTATATATAACTTACTAACTTACGTACTTACAGGTGGAAAAAACATTCATTAAGTTTACACAAGGTAAAAAAAATATAGGTAGGTACATACGTACAAAGTACGTACCTACATATTTTTGCGAAACGATTTCACGAAATCATTATGGATGCAAATAATGTTTAGAGTTAGGCACAGCCACAATGCGTAACAAATTGAACCAACTACAGTTCTTCTCGGAGGAAAGCAAAGGGCTTAGATTAGTTTTGCAAGTATCTGGCAGGTGCCCGGAAAATAAATTGTGTGCCATAAAAAAAAATATGACAAATCGCTCTTAACACTGGAACTAAATATTGACGATCTAAAAATAATGTTTTTTTTTTATTATGGTGTTTTGGCGCTGTTGGCGATGGTTAAAACTTATGGTAATAACTTATAGTAATAAGCACTTTATTTACGGCCTTCTCAAACGCTTTTAGCGTTCCAGCGATTAAAACTGTATACCTTTCAGTATTTCTTTATTTCAGTGAATAAAAAAAAGTCACTTAGTCAAGTCATACACAGATCAGAGGGCCTACCATCATCTTTTAGCGCGATTCAAGTTCGATTGTCAAAGTGAGACACCGCTATACGCGGTCTATAGTGACGTCTCTTTTTGACAGCTAAACTTGAATCGCTATAAGACGTGATGGTAGGGCCTCTGGACGGTAAAGAGGGCAACCCTTACCTTTGACAGATAAGGTGTCCTAGAGGTCCCTCGTTTTGAGAGCTAATTGCGCGGGCGAACTGTCGCGATGAACCTCAACAATGTCAAAAACGTAATGTCTGTCAGAAAAAAACATCTGGCAGACATTACGTAGTTATACCACACGGCATTGATATTGCTTTAAAACAACCAAACTGTTGACTAAAGCTTCGTTTCTGGAACGTATTGATAAATTCATAATTCATAACCTGTTATAATGTAAAAACGCGTCCAGCTGTAACAGCTGTCGAAGGATGACCGCTCCTTTCTTCATCCCCCACGTCTGAATTCGTTATGTCAACAGTAGATGGTTGGTAAAAACGATCAAACGACTCGCTCGTGTCAAATTTTAATAAAAAATATATATTTTAGCACTTCAACCTATTACTATATTGTCAATAATTGAAGCTAAATCTTTTAAGTCCCGACTTAACGTTTCATTTGAGGTTTTAGAATTATTTAAATCATACATGTTTACATTATACAACTGTAATATTTTTGGATATAGGGTAAATTGAACACATGATCCATCATCTAGTTTAGAAATGAATCGTGTCATCATTAAAATTGGCAGCATTTCAAGGGACAATCGGTTTCGCAATTTACTTTTCACAATATTATACTATCATTTGAAAACGGTACAGTCATTAAAGCAAGCGCATATTTTGAAATGCTACCAAAACGCTTATGCCCATCAGCGTCACGATCTTTTTAACGAAGTCGTGGCATCTGACCACCGTTTGTTACTTAACACTGATTCCAATGACATAATATGTGCCACAGACGATTTGCCCTTTTAACTCCTTTCGTTCAGTCGGTTTGGATGCGTAACATAAAAATAGTTAATTTTTTTACACACGTATTTTATACCTTATAAAAATAGCTCTTAATTTGGGGCTAAAAACCCTAGGTTGAGAAGGCCGACGTATAAATTTTTCAATGAGACTATGAGAATAGGATATTCGAAATTGTACTTTCGAATGGTTTTTTATTAATTCAAAATAGGATTTGTTATTGGTAGGCCGCGGCGCACATTAACAAATAACGATCGACAGCCATTTACCTATAGGTCCTCACAGTCCTCAATGGTATAATAACCCATCCTATCTGTTAAAATCTGTCTATCCGGAGAAAAAAATCGAGTCTTTCCGATGTCTGTTCGGAGAAGTAGGGAAAAGTTGGGAAACCGAGATGTTTAAAAACTATGTGTTATCATAAACGTGTCAACAGCTGATGCTGTTAGGTAAACACTATTTTCTAAAATGCGCTTGAAATTTCATTGTTGAAAAGATTTTTGAACTTTGTATGGCGTGTGGTGTCAAGACTATAATATCAACATTTATGAAAACGGCAACTCATAATACTGGAAGTAACCACTACTCTTCTTTGTTGTACATATTTTGTTGTAGACCACAACAAAAAATGGTCAACAACGTTGTCTGAAAGATACTTACTGCAATCGCCAATTTCAGTACTAAGTATGTACTGTTTTGTAATCTTGTCTTGATACTATCAAATAACAGACATTAATTAAAATTATTTCAATGTTATGTGCTCGTAATTATTTATGAATTACGGATAATTATGAATTTGAGGTATAATTAATTAGTAACAATTGCGACTAGCCCAAGTGCCAGAAGGACACGGACTAGAATTCCACCTGAAATTATTCAACATATTTTTTCTCCAGTCTTCATCTTTCAATAAATAATATAAGAAACTATTTAATTTGAGTTCAGAACAATGCATGTATTATATTTATTTATTTAAATTAAGTTAGTCTCAATAGCATACATAATTAAATTAACTTCACATATTAATATCTACACGACAAAGTAAAAAGAAATAAAATAACTTATTATTAATAGCTGAAGTAGATATTTTTAGCTTTCTGAAATCTTAAATTTCTAAATATCGTGGATATCGTAAATAAGTAGTCACCTGCAACTTTGTTAGCATAAAATAAGTTAAATCGCGCTTACTTTAATTCCCGGAACTATCATATGGTCACACCAAATTTCTAAAAAATCTGTTCAGCTGTAAAAATGTAACAAACAAGTTAGTTTCGCATTCATAATACTGATATGGTTACTGAATATACTTTGAATTTAATTATTTGTTTACAGTGAATCGCACGGTGATATCTTCGCCGAAGGCGTACACGGCGTTTTCAGACAGGTAGGTACCCCAGAAGTAGTTCTATAATTATAGTGACACAACACCAGTTATGTATTGGTAAAATAAGAAGTAAAGGGAACGCACAGTGGGAACAAAAAAAGTCCTATTTTAAGCAAACTATTTTTTTCATGTAAGTTTTTTATTTTTTCTTATTCTTTCTATACAAAATATTAACGAACACAAAAAAAGGAATTCAAAAAAAGATGAAAATCAGAAAGATATTATTATTGTGTAGTACACTTATGGTGTACTACAATGTACTACAAAAATAGGATCACACACACTTTTATCAAGCAAGATAAATGCCCTATTAGTTAACATATTTTTTTGAAATGTTTTTCAAATTCGCCAATTTAAAATATAATTTTCATTTGTAATTAAAAAAAATCTACTAAAAAATTACTGGAATGCGTGCCGGATGGAAAAAGGTAAGGGAACGTCGTTCCACCGCGATCCCCTGCCAACACACCACTGTATAACACCTACACGTATAACACGTATATTTAATAACTGATTAGCATTCGTATTAATAACAAATTTCTAAGAATCTATTAAAATTAATCAAAGGTTCTTGTTACACTTTCGCGCCTTTCACACATTCAAAAGCTAATTTTATTTGATTCTTGACGCGGTTCGAATCCTTTACAGGAGCTATGATCATAGGATAAATAGAAAATAAATGCGTCGTTAATCCAATAAAAGTTGTTTTTATTTATTCGTAGTTGCAAAAATCAATCATACTAATAATATCGATCGCGCCAGATCGTCTGCGTTCGCGTCCTGCTGCTATCATGCGAAGTAAACGTGACCACGGTGGTTCCCGTAGATAATATATTCTTATCTATGGTTCGCGCTGCGGCGCTGTCTATTCACTGCTGCTATTCTAATGCTAATTTTATTTGTTATGACTAACGAATTTATAGAAGTGAGTAAGAAAAGAAGCACTATACTTACTTGCACTATATTTATACTGTTATGCGTAGTAAGAATCACAAGCATTTCACATATCACAGCTTATTAAAGGCCATTAGCAATTGACATAGCAATAGAGACTGGGCTAAAACATAATAATTACTATAAATTTCCATTACTAGTTCTCTTTATCGAAAACATTATTGCTGATATTTTATTGATATGATTCTTTCCCTTATGTCAATATCCCAATTTCTCTAACTCTGCAAATTTATGTGCGAAAATTCACACTACTTTTGACCCAACTACAAAGAAAGCCGCCTGTTTGTCCTCGGCTGGCAATGTTAGGCTATGATTTTTGCATTTATAACGCCCAAAATACTTATATTTATATAGCTTATATGAGCTTTCAAAAATTCTAATATAGCTAATTAAAATACTTATATAGCTTTGAAAAATTCAAAAATGTAAGGTGGGACTTGAACACAATTGTACCTTTGACATTATTTGGTACGACAGTGGTGGTATTTAAATAAAGGTATAAAAACATTAAGTAATAAACACAAATAGGTTACAAAAATAATAAATCATTTGGCCGAATCGATCTCCTAGTGCTTAACCTATAATAGTAACTACTGACGCACGCAGGAATTCGGTGGATATGGGTTTTAGTCCCATCTAAAGCTATCGGAGATTTTCAACAGATCATCTTTAAGATAAAGATAAAATGTTATTTATTCAATAAGTGCATTTACAATGCATTCAGTGAAAGTCAAAAACTACCTATTCGTAAGTCCTACATAGGGAAACCTTGTACCAAAAAGACGCCGCAAGGACTGTTTAAACTTTTATTCCCTAAATAAACACAAGTTTTCTTCTTTAAAATAAATAAAAGCTAAATTAATATTGATATTTTCTAAACAGATTTGATAACCATTTGCAAGGAGGTCGTAGTCGAACTATGAACAATAGCAGTTTTCATATTTCAATGAATCCAACTAGCTAAACTAGACGTGGTTGGATTATGAACTAGTACTATATGATCCTTGAATCTAATTCAACTCTAAAATCGAAACTTTCTATAAAGTGTTAGATACTCGTGTTTAGACATCTCTCCGCATTTTCGCTCAATGTCACATCATTTTCCTATCATAATCTTTTCGAAAATGGCGCCACATTTGGTAACCCGGAAGTCGATTTTTCAGTCCGAAACTAGAATCCAAACACTCCGAAAATACTTGTCTTGCTAAAAATGGAAATATTCAATATTTTATTTATATGTTTATATATTTTCTATTTGATAATTACATTGCAAATTACTTTTGACTGTGATTTACTTACTAGTAAGAATTGAAGTTCTTTGTCAGTCGTAGAAGGATTTTGAATTAACTATCGTATTTTTAGCGCATAGTAAGGTTCATATTATTATAGAACCAAAACATGACATGGGGGTCGATTAATTACAGTTTTCATTAAAATGCTACTTTTTATTGACGTGATAACGTCTTATAAATCCATGAACGCCGGCTGCACGCACGAAAAAGTGTAAAGTTCCGCTTAAGCCGAGCGTGCAAGCGAGAGCGCGGAACTAGCGATAGAGAAGCACGACCGGTCTAAGCGTTCGGCTTGTGTCGAAAAGTTAATGTCGTTTCCATTGTTTATTACAACAAATAAATGTTAATTTATCGAAAATATAATAATTTGCAATTAACTCTTAGAATAAAACACTTTTTTACGGATTTTTGCGCATGTTTTGACGTGACAACGTCTTATAAATTGGTTTGCCGGGTGACACTTCAAGAAACTGCGTTACGCTCCGCTCACGTTATGCGCTTACAATGAGAGCGAGTGAGAGGCACGCGTCCCTTCCACTCGGGCATGGTTAGCCCGCCTAAGAGCGAGAGAGACAGACATAAAAAGTGGAAGGGACGCGTGCCTATAAATTAATGTTTTTTATTTTATTTTATATTTAATCCTGACGTTTCGACTCCTTTACAGGAGCCGTGATCACAGGATGACTAAGATGATGGTTGTCATGTATTTTCTACTACCTTCACAATATTTTAATCGGGCACGTTCCTAATTATTAAATTATTTTATATAAATCAAGTTGTTTTATTTTATTTTAAAAAACATTATTTAGTTATTTAATTAATTCTCACTACGAATACATTGTATACTACTGAGTCTACTACCAGTTCGGAAATTGGGAGGGCCTTCCGAGAAGAACTGGCGAAAGAAACTCGGGCAGGGGGACCGACCTCCATCTTACTGTTTAATTATTTGCAAAAAGAGCTAACTACATCATTAGGTCTTGCAATGTGTGTTTTTGTAGGTATTAATTTATTAATTATGGGGTCCCAAGCAGGTGGAACGCTACAACCTTCGTCTCTATTGAAATTAGGATGTTTCCTGATTTCAACAGCCTCGCGTAGCATCCTAGGAACAAATCTTTGTTCTCTAGCGAGAAATTGTGGTTTATCGAAACGAATGTAGTGGTTTGGCCCCTCAAAAGCATGCTCACACACTGCAGACCTATTATCGCGCCTATGTTTCATGTTAGCTACGTGTTCTTTTAGACGAAGGTTGTAGCGTTCCACCTGCTTGGGACCCCATAATTAATAAATTAATACATACAAAAACACACATTGCAAGACCTGATGATGTAGTTAGCTCTTTTTGCAAATAATTAAACAGTAAGATGGAGGTTGGTCCCCCTGCCCGAGTTTCTTTCGCCAGTTCTTCTCGGAAGGCCCTCCCAATTTCCGAACTGGTAGTAGACTCAGTAGTATACAATGTAATCGTAGTGAGAATTAATTAAATAACTAAATAATATGTAAAAATAAAAATAAAACGATTTGATTTATATAAAATAATTTAATAATTAGGAACGTGCCCGATTAAAATATTGTGAAGGTAGTAGAAAATATATGACAACCATCATCTTAGTCATCCTGTGATCACGGCTCCTGTAAAGGAGTCGAAACGTCAGGATTAAATATAAAATAAAACATGCGCAATAATCCGTAAAAAAGTGTTTTATTCTGATGTGTAATGTGCGCGGAAGTGTAAGAACTAAATATGACTAATGATACTAACTGGAGGTAATTGTAATAAACCTCCCATAGACAAAACGGGCAACAGCGTTTTCTGGTCTTTTACTGGATCTCCAAACCGCATGCCAAGCGTGGAGATTATGCCACAACCCCCTATTTTTGGGAGAGACTTCGGTCCAGCAATCAACGTCTGTACACTAAGGTGATTATGAAGTAAAAATGGTTAATTTATGTATGCTTTGATTAGGTATTATTTATTGTGGAATAACCTAAGTCGCCAGCACAAATATTTTGTTTTCAATTAATCGTAGGTATATAAATTATGTTTCCTGTTTAGAAATCATTCGGGGCATGCGATCGACAAATAGCGACAATATCATCATACGCCAGAGCTGCGCGTCTGTCAATCGGAACAGCGGCTGCAGGAATCGGAAATTTATTTAATCGCAACAAAATGGCGGCGAGTGCGAATGTTTCATGTCCGTGGCCCAATAATGAGGATGATTACGATTTACGAGATGTTATTGGTAAGTCTTTTAAATTATATCCATACAAACTATTTATAATAGTTATTTATTTAAAGCATGAAATATATTATAATGCCCAAATAGCGGTGCTTTGACTATAACTTGTCAAGTTCCACATCACAACTTGTCAGTCTATTTTATGCCACATTTTGCTGTCAATTAATTTGTATTGCTAAAATTAGCTTTTCGTTGTATTTTTAGAGTAGGTATGCAAGGACAGTTTTGATAAATAAATTCAATATTCCATAGCATTCTTAATCCAATCGTAACCTTGTTAGTTTTGGTTTAGCTGTCAAAATTGGCACACACCACTATGCACATATATAATTTATCATAACACCCAGTTTCTCAGTGCAATGAACTTGTTACTATAAGGTAGCCTGTCTTTATGTCTTGAAAGGTTAAATGGTTTGTTTTAAATATTTATTACATACTTATTGTTGTATAAGAAAAGAATAAAAATATTTTACTTAATAGTAGGATTTTATGAGGATATTATACTGACAAAATTTTGCTGTAATATTGAAGATAATTTTACAAATGTCAAAATACTTTTTAGATGAATTTTATCCTATTTAAATAGGTAAATTTATGAAACTCCAAGAAACTGGTATATAATTATAAATAAATGTTTATAATAAATAGTTTTTGTAGCAGCCTTTATGTCCATAAGTAATTTTATAATACATAACTTTGCAAAATCCTTATGTACCTTAGAATATTGAGTTTTACTGTTTAACGGTATTGGTTCTTATCATCTTTAAGTTCATTATTTCTATAATATTTCAGGTGTCGGTGCAACAGCTGTGGTGTATGGTGCCTATTGTAAACCTAGGGATGAAAAATGTGCCATCAAAAGGATAAATTTAGAGAAATGGAATACATCAATGGATGAACTTCTTAAGGAAATTCAGGTTGTTGCAACTTGAATTAAGACAAAAAAATATATATTATAAGCCTTCTGTTATACTAGGACATTTTATTAAAATCTTACACTAAAAGACGACAGTAGCTTATCAGTTGAGATGATTTGTTCGATCCTAGTGGGTTACCTAGCCTATGCAATACGTTGTCAACACTCTCATAACATTGGCAATAAGCTTACCAGCTGTGTTTATAAAAAAAATTACTTAAATAAGATTCCTTTCTTTAATGCTTGGTGATGTGGATTTAACAACATAAACCCTAAATTGCAGGTATTTATTGTTCTGAATAGTTAGAAAAATAATTCTGTTTTAACACTTATTCTTATAATTCTGATCAAATATCCATATTGCAATCCATAGAAAGATATTGAGTAAGCGTATTAATCAGTAAACTGGTTTGTTTCAGGCAATGTCCAGTTGTAATCATGAAAATGTAGTCACTTATTACACTAGCTTTGTTGTCAATGATGAATTATGGCTCGTTCTAAGGTTACTGGAAGGTAATTTATTTCTGTTTTATTCATAATTTTTAAGTTAAAGCTTGGCTGGCAGACAAATAGTAAAATGGCAAATAAAAAATTGAAAAACTTATTGTGTTTCAAGAATTAATATATATGAAATGTCTGCCATGCCATCAATGTGATTATTTTATTTAAGTGATTTATGAACCCTTTAAACGATAATGTAAATTAGAATATGACCATTAACTTTTAATAAATATTATAATTATAAGAGGGTCTTGACTATTTGTGGGCTACAAACGTTACTACAGTATACCCTGGCAAACATATTTGAACATTTACTTAATAATTAAAATTTATGTAACATCATTACAGGTGGGAGTCTGTTAGATGTCATCAAACATAAAATGAAGGTAACCAATTGCAAACATGGAGTTTTTGACGAGGCAACTATTGCTACTGTCCTCAAGGAAGTGTTGAAAGGTCTGGAGTATTTTCACAGTAACGGACAAATTCATAGGTAAATTATCTGTTAATATGATTGATGTATTTTTATTATTTTCCATATATTTTTTGCATTTTTCAATTCTATCTGAGAATTCACTAAGCCATGTCAATTTTTTTTAGTATTTTCGATTAAAATAGTGTAAGTGTAATGATTAACCTTCCATTGTGGACTTGGTGTGGTAAATCAAAGATTATTTGTCAGATAGCATTGACATGCCTAAAGATTTTGCGAATGTATAATATTGTGCTTGCATTTAATCAATAAGGTTTGAGCCATAAAGTATTGAATACTATTGAAATTCAAACTGTGTTTAATGAATTTATTATTAAATGCAATGTCTTCAAATAATATTTTGGGACTGCAGAAAAAAATATTCACGAGATATATTCTATAATTATTTCTTTTACGAGCATTACTTTATGACCACCTATCAGTCCGCTACCGCACGCCACACCCCTCTAAACAGTCCCAAAGCTGCGCGAAATGCAAATAAGAATGTCAGACTTTTAGATAAAAATGCCATTTTCTCGCTATATAATGAAGGTGGGATCAAACAAAAAATGTTACTGTAAAGCTGATTAAATAAAGAATCCACCACAAATTATTTATTTCTCTGTAACTCAAAAATTAATTGTAATTAAAAAAACAGTATGCCACGGGGAATTTTGAATATGGTAGCAATTGCTACCGTGGACTGGCAAGTGGATCAGCAGTAAAATCCGTTAAAAATGTACCAGAGCCTACAACTTTGTTATATTGGTACCTACATAAACAGATGGTTTTGTTAATATATGTGCATTACGAATTTAAAGCAAAAGCCTTAAAGTATTCTAAAACAATAGAAACAGTATCATCATACAAGTGTTTTTCTACGGTTAATTGCTAATTTATGTACATAATTATTTAAAGCAATGTAAGGTGTGAACAAATCTGCTTGTGTGAATATCCATTCTATAATATGCTTTGAAGTTCTACACTCACAATTGTGAAATTAACTGGCTATATAAAAATTTAAAAAAATATTACTTTTTGCAAGGCGTGTGCCCCTCCAATATATGAGAACAGTGAAGATATTTTATATCGTTAATATATTTATGGTTAAATAACTAATATATTGGTAGTCTCAACAGGATTCTTATATTTATATGGTTACAAATCGTCTATATTACTCATAGTACTATTGTGAACGACAAAGCTGCAAAGATTCTATATAACAATCTCAATAACTCGGAAGCCAGATGATGCGCGAAGCTGACTAAATTTTTTCTATATTATTGGAACTGATTATTGTAAAGGGCCACCAAAAATTTAATGCAACTGCATTGCGATTGACTTGGCTATCACTTCGAGTATTTTTTAACATATATTTAATAAAATATATAAAGCATGGCGAAATAAAGCAAAATATGCGAAATAAATCTGATTGTATAGTGATAATTATCCGCTGCTGCTGCATTTTTTGATTTAAATCGCAATTAATTCAAAGATGTCGAAGTAACTTGGTACGGCAATAATGGTATTATAGAACCAATCTTGTACTTTAGAAGTTGAATTTCTTTTTTTTCTGTAGCTACAACAGTTCTAAATGCACATACTTTGATTTTAACTTTATTTCCTAAATTCTATATACTTCTTATAAGAAAAGCGTATATCACTGCGAACTACTATTTTTATGTTAGAACCGCCTGTTCAACTGCATAAAATATTTAAAGTTATTACTTTACTCATATAAAGTATAGGCTTTTATAGTTTGCTAAATGCATGCGCTTTTTTGTTTGATTTTTTGTCCTGCATATGACATTCAAACAAAAATCAAGAATAAATTATGAAGTATAAGTATACCAGATTACAGTTTTAATCTTAAAAATGAGTCAATTACATTGATTTATATTATCATTGAAGTTCTTATGTTTTTCTCTTTTCATGCAAAAAAAATCTATTGTGAATTAATATTAATAGTGAATTGGTTCTGGATTATGTAGAAAAAAACCTTTTTTATATCTTTGTACTTTGAGATTATGTCATACTTCATATTAAAATAAGAGAAATTTTAAGCATACGTGATTTTGCCGCATGCCGCGTTTCATTTACGAAAATATCTCAACTAGTTCGTCGTAGCATAAAATATTTTCCATTCAATTAATTCTTTGTAAATTTCTCTATTTTCTATAAAAATAACCATCAAATTTTAAATGATCAAAAAACCTGATGTGTGACGTTACCTGCTTGTTAATAAACCTTTAGCCGTCAAATCGTAACACGTAAAACTTTTACATTTATTGTAAACAAGCCAGAGAGGTCACTCCCTCATTCTCCCAATTCCGTACATTTTAAAACACGTGGTCGTAAATAATATATTAATTATTTTATCTACTCTGATACTATAATACAAAGATTCTAAAACTGAAAACAAAATGCTTATGACAAACATTACGTACAGGCCAAAAATAATAAAAAAAAAGTTTAATTACGATACAGGTCTTGTATGGACACCTGTATCATAATATAACTTTTTAATCATAACGATACACCTATACAACCTCCAGCTGGACCAAGGAGGTTGAACCTCTACTTTAAAAAGGTTTCAATGAACGAGTCCGCGACGACGCAACACGCATTCACAATCGATGTTTGCACCTTGGCGCCAACATTTGACATTTAAAAAATATTTTCAATATTTAAACAAAGTTTGGTTTTGTTTGCAACATTGTTTTACGTAATATAGTATGAGAGTAGATAAAGTAGTGTATGACACTGTACATAACTTGGTCTTATAACACTCGTGTGATACTATAAAAAAACTCGCCTACGGCTCGTTTTTTTAAAACACACTCATGTTATTCATGTTACTCATGTTTGTTATAAGAACCCTTATTATGCAACAGTATCATAAACTACTATTATTTTTATCACAATCATATACATTTTTAAATTTAAAAATTCATTTAAATAAATGTATACTAATAAGTAAAGAACAGTTTGATCTATATTTTCATTGTAGTTAAATACCTGAACGGTGCAGGTATAGGCTTCGGATTACACCGCTGTATAGTGTGTGCGTGTATGCATCGGTTGGGATCCTTTCCAACCCAGCTATTCTTTAAGCTTGACTTGTATAAGAGTCCACTGTTGGTGGAAAAGATCACTTGGAAATCAGGGGTTTGGCCATAATCTCCGCGCACGGCAGGCGGGTTGGTGATCGATCGCAGATAAAGTCTTTTTTCGGAAAACCCTGCTGCCAAATTTGTGATCTATGGGAGCTGTATGCTGATTGCCTCCAGAATCAATAATCGTCTTTTACGACGCTTTTTTTTGTGTGTGGAGGGTTGGTGCTTCTCAACTTTGCCGGTCAACATTCAGCTAAACATTACTAGGTCGATGCAATACATAAGCATAAAGCTTCGCCAGCACCATCTATTGGAGCGAAGCGTAATACTAAAAAATATAAAAAAAAAACCATTTTTTTTTTTTTTTTTTTTTTTTTTGCCTGTAAAGTCGGTTTTACGGGCGAAGATTTTACGTGACAACGTCTTTTTCTCGGTAGAATATTTATTGATATGAATATAATTAAATTGCACAATGCGCGCGGCAGACCGATCATAGTTGAGTGGGAGAGAGACGCAAGGCATTCGGCGGGCCTCTCTCTCGTTCGGTGACTCATCGTAACGTTACCGAGCGTTACACTTTTTCATAAGTGACTCCCAGCCGCAACCTAATTTAAGACGTTGTCACGTCAAAAAAAATTATGAGAATGAAAACTTTCAAAAAGTGCGCGCTTTTCATTTCAATGGAAACTCCCATAGAGCTAATGTTTTTTGCTCATACCTTTATTATATTTGCGAATTTTTAAATAAAAAAAAATTAATAAAATATTTTAAAATCGTCACGATCTAGTCTGAAATGTGTAGATTCGATTCCACATAAAAAATATTAAAATCGGTTAATAACTCTAAGAGGTTATGGCGTAAAAGACATTGCGTCATTGAAGCTGACGCGCTGCGCTCGCTTCGCTTCAATAATATGAATAAAAGGGTAAATTACTCTGTATGGGCCGTTTTGGAGCAGGTTCCAGCAGATGACATTAAATGTTAAATAAAGACAATGGAACCTACACTAGACGATGCAATATTAAATTGTGATATATCATATTTGTTTTGTAGTCAATCGATGTTATAATTATTTATACTTTACATACTCTTTGTCTAAGTAACAATATCATATACACGAAAAAGGAATGAAGCTTTACCATAATAGCTATAATGGTATTCTTGATAAAAAATCATTTTTTGTTCTACCTTATATTAAAATGTGGTATGTTAACTATTAAAATACAGTAGTACAATACAGTTTTCATCAACAATCATGATCACCAAATTAATAAAAGACATAACTTACGCCACATGCTGTATAGGTTTCGTCCGTTTGCCTTTCCATAAAAGAATTGACGAATACAGCATGAATTTATAAAGTTGATAATTTAATAATCTACCAATAAAAATCTATAAAAATAATATCCAACAAAAAATATAAACAAATTGAATTATCATGTTCCATTAAAAAGGCCATTAGGTTTCTTGCATGATTTTTTTATTGTATAAGTCGTTTAATCAAGTCATTTTTAATAAAAAATACTCTAAATTTTTTTTGTAGAATTAATTTTTGTAAAAAAATTATTTTCTCGGGTCAGCGCATTAATCGTAATTTAAACAGCAGCCACGTTACTATGGCTGAATCTATGCAAACGCATGGCTTCATGTCATGTGACGTCACATCCAATGGGAAGGCGCTCAGTTTTTTTTTAAATTAACTTTCATTTATGCGTAATTTTAACCGATAAGTAATTTATTACTTAAAAAATAATAGAAATTATCGATTTTAACGAATGCCGTCAGTTTATTACATATTTGATGAATATTTAAAAAATATTAGATTTTTTTTTAAATTACATGATAGAAACTTATTGACAATCATAGGTACTGGGTTATAACCTATAACATATATTTATGGGTACATAAATTGTATTGGTATACGGGTTTACTACATTTAAGGGTGTCGTAAGAGGCGACTAATGAAAACTGAGGTAATCACCATACATCTCTCGTTACTCCTAAACTAGCGACCCGCCCCGGCTTCGCACGGATGCAATGCTCTACTATATTATGCATGTATTATACATATAAACCTTCCTCTTGAATTACTCTATCTATTAAAAAAACCGCATCAACATCCGTTGCGTAGTTTTAAAGATTTAAGCATACATAGGGATATAGGGACAGAGAAAGCGACTTTGTTTTATACTATGTAGTGATAGACAGCAGAATTTTCGAGTTAGGGCCTTTGCCTGCCAAGCATGGAAATTACGGCAGAATCCTCTAATTTTTGGGGACGCTTTCAACCAGCAGTGAACATCTCGACTGAGAGGAGGTATACGTTCGAAATTTAAGACGCATTTGAAGAAAAAGTGTGTGTTCATAGCAATTGTATAAAGCATTCGCATATGTGTAGGTATACTGAAATTATGTTTTAAATAAAAATAATTGAAACTAAAAATGCAGATAATAAGAACATAACTCTTTTATTTTATTTTATTATTGTCACGTTGAGACTAACAAAAACTACCCTTTAGTAGTCCCCATGGCTGCACCACCACAAAGAGTCTATTTGAAAATTCTTAGGGACGTTGACAGAGATGACAACTATTTGGAGACATTTTTAGAATTTCTTTCTTTTTCAACAGAGACATCAAAGCTGGTAATATTCTGTTAGGTGAAGACGGCACTGTGCAGATAGCCGATTTCGGTGTTTCTGCGTGGTTAGCTACTGGTAGAGATATATCAAGGCAAAAAGTTAGGCACACATTTGTTGGAACGCCTTGCTGGATGGCTCCTGAAGTTATGGAACAAGTAAGAACTGGAAGCATTTATCTTTAGAATTATTACGTAACTAAAATACCTATTTTATTTTATTTGAAAGCAAATAGTTATATATACGATATATAAAGTAAAAACACAAATTTTATCTAAAAACCAATTAAATGTTTCGTATATGACCAAAGCTTTTTTTACGGATTCTGTTAGGTTAGGTCACATGCACGTTACGTCGTGCCTTATCAACAATCTCGACTTTAGGGTCAAGTGGTAAGAAACTTCCGCAAAGATAGTAGTAACTATTGAATGGGAGATAGAATCCCATTAAAGCCCAACTCATTAACATTTTAACCGCCCGACGTCATATCAATTGTCGTGCCCCCAGCGCTCGGCACAATGAATCGAAACATAAATACCTACAACGAAGAGGGATGTGTACTTAACGTAGGGGCGGCGCAGCCCTCTGACAGGGGCGGCAAAATTGGCAAACTGCCCCGGGCGGCAATTGATCTATTTACGCCACTGGCCTAGACGTAGCCTACTCATGTAGGGTAGGGATGGGAACCATCAATTCAGTCGCTGACATTTCTCAAGTAAATTTTCTTAGTTTCAAAGAAATTAAATTATATACACACAAATATTTGAAACCGAATGTTGAATTGACAATTGATGTATTTGTTTGAGGTTAATTAGTCAGTATAAAGAGAAATATTTTAATTTATGTTTTTTCATTAATTAATTAATTAATTAATTAATTTTAATTTATGCTCCATCCCTAATGTCGGATTTTGCCGTCACACATCAACACAATTTTCTAAAAATTATATTAGTAATTTATTTAACTTCGGACACAAATTTTAGGACTTCTAATTAAGAAACTAAAGTACTTAATTAACTATTTACCGTTAATTAACATTCAAACGGTTAATACTCAATTATTCGTATTAGTACCGCTTAGGTCATGGCTTCTTTTCTCTAAAATATTGTTTTAATCTTTACAAAATTTGCGTTAAACAGTCAGTTTATTTTTTATTTATAAACGCTTTAGCCAAGCCCAAACGATTGAAAATATACTTATTGCTTTCAAAGCCCTTCAGTTTCTGTAAAACAATTTAAACACTAAAAAGACACAAAGTACAATTTCACGCATCAGTCGCCTACGATGGCTGTTGACACGCGATTCCAATACATAATATAAATATTTATATGAATAAAGATGACCATCTCGGCGACTGAAGAGTGAGAATAGTTCCTAATTAGGGATAGAGTATGTGTGTGAACGGTCCCTAATTTAGTTGTCGCCATATTTCCTTTTAAAAACTGTTTTTAGATTTACTGATATCAATACGTTTTTAAATGATCAATCATAATTAAATGAAGTTGTTGAATGAGGTCCGACTCTTTGCTAACAGATGGGCGATATCAGGTGTGGTGCTATAATGTCAGGACCATCCCTGTTTTTAGGACCACGGTTACGACTTCAAAGCGGATATCTGGTCGTTTGGAATAACAGCGATTGAAATGGCAACAGGAACTGCGCCATACCATAAATACCCACCGATGAAGGTCTTGATGCTGACCTTACAAAACGACCCGCCTAACTTAGAAACTGGTAATTATTTCCTTAATGAAATATTTTTTATTACTTTTCAACGTTTTTTGTAAGCATCTGTTTTTATGGATTTAATTGAAAACATTTATTATTAATTTAAAATAGACCAATATGTCATTATTTATATCTAGCTTTTTTATTTTTTCTTATCTCTTGGCAAAAAAGCAATTTCCATATGCCTCACTGAAAGAGAAACTTAACCTTCCGCTCACATCTCTCATTTAAATAAAATATTTTTTTGTCGGTTACTGGCGCCCATTTAAACATAAACACTTTTTTATTTGGTATTAACACAGGACTTTAATAAACAATACGAAGACAGTACATAAATAATAAAAAAAATTAAACTAAAAGAAAATAATACAAAATATAACAATTATGATTAAACTAAAACTTTAAACAAACAAAAAAGACCTTAATTTAAACTTAGTATTTCCCAAGTCTGTACCAAATGGGTGGCCAATTCTGCATTTGATCCTGACGTTTTTACCAGTACTTGAGTTATACTGTTATCACGGCTCCTGTTAAGAAGTCGAAACGTAAAATTTGTGCCAGTATCCGATAAAAGTTATCATTTAAATGACAAAAGTTTAGTTGTGGTAGCATAAAACTATACGTACGAGATATTTATCATTGAAACTTTTAAATAAGTAATTTATAACAATCGATGTCCAATGAAGAAAGCTATAAAACATTTAAAATGTTGTTACAATATAAATTTTGACTGTCCAATCACAATTGAGTTCGATATTGACGGCAGCTAGGCTATTGATTATTGCCAAAAAAAATTTGGTCTGATACATTTTGAAGCTCTGTTTTAGACAAACTTGAAATGATCTTCGAATTTCTGCTTCTCATAAAATAAACGTAGTCAATTAAGTGTAATTAAAAATATATTTAGCTACAGAAAAAATATTTGACGAAGTTCACAAGTGGAATTCAAAACCTTATCTTCTGGCATTCTTTGTTTAGAATACAATTCTTCTATATAAAGACTGTAGTGCTCTAGCGATGTGTAGATTTTATAACTGTGTAAGTTTTTAAATTCTATCGACCCAAAGAATTAGTATCACTTTCATAGTTTCAGTTACATCACTAATTAAGACTAAATTTCAGCATCACCTAATGAAGGATGATATTTCGATTCAATTCATCTTCATTATGCCAAATTGATATTTGGAATAAAACAGCCTAGTTAAAATAAAGAAGGACTTCTGGCAAGCGCGTCACATCCTAGATCGCATCGTCGCTTTTATTAAAAAAAACACACACACTGAACTAAGACTTAAATCTCGTGATTAAAAATTTCTGTAAATGTGTAATTTAGTTACGTCGATTAAAGTGTTGTTACTTCCATTATTTTACAATTCTACATTATTTAGAATATTTGTAAATTTATTTGTAATCATAAAGGTTCACAATCATAAGAAAGCAAGTTCAGGCACTTCTTTCTAGTAACTAGTAAAATTGAATGTCTGTCGATTGATGTAAACTCTATTTTCTTTACTATTTAAATAATATTAAATACTAATAAAACATTGAAACGATAACTGATATCTGACAACAAAATATGAAGAGACGTAGCTATAATCCAATCATGGTAACCGTAAACCCATAAGATTATTATCAGCCAATTAGCGTACGTAAAGGCCAAATCCTTGCAAATATCCTAAAATTTCTTTGGATAATTGCAAAGATCTATTTTAATTTAAATTATTCGGTCCTTTGTAAATATCCTAGGATTTACGCAATGTTCGCTAGTAATAACTGTTAACTGTAAATATTATTAACTTAATGAAACAGCTGTAAGGACATTTGTTAGGGCAGCACGCATTAATTCTATAATTGTAAACTTTTTTTTCATGAAATGTATCATTTCAGTGCATATTACTGTTAACATACATATCTGTTTTCGGTTGATAGGTGCTGATGAGAAGGAGCAATATAAAGCTTATGGCAAAACTTTTAGGAAAATGATTGTAGATTGTTTACAAAAAGATCCATCCAAAAGGCCGACTGCCACGGAATTATTAAAACATCCATTCTTTAAAAAGGCGAAAGATAGAAAATATCTTACGCAAACATTGGTTGCTATTGGACCAAGTATGGAAACTAGAGTACATAAGGTAAATACATAACGATAGATATATATATATAGATTGCTTTTATTTTGATTTGACTTGATGTTAATCTAAGTAAAGAGCCCATTCTTTAACTGCCCTTTAACTTAAATATGCTTATCTTACGCTGCGCCATTGCAGTATAAAATAACTACCCGTTATATAATGTTATCCGTGTAGGTGTGTGGGCATGTCAGCATTAAATGACCCTTTTTTGGTCTGCCGGTGTCGAGAGTAGTCCATTATTTATTCCTGAATTATATTCACCATTAGGATATTAGCGAAAATCAAACAAATCAAATACATCACCGTTTTAACTTAAGCTTACCATTAACATTTATTTCTCAAACTTGATGAGGTAAGTTTCAAACTATAGCCAATAATATTAAATCAAAGTTTTGGGCGATTTTGCGATATTTACCCATATACCTATCCTGTGTCCAGATCTTAGAATTGATTAAGTCATAATGTGTCCGACCATTACATGAATTGATTGTAGTTTATTATGTAATATAAGCTGGTCAGATCAATGAATCGTGATTATGCATTGATCTTCCCAGATCGATCTTTTGACCATATATACAGCTAAAGGCACGCATAACATTAAAAATAAACTGCAAATTCCATCTTTGCTACGAAGCAGGGACGTAACACACGGATGTTAGATGAAACCATCCATCTGCTCCAGACGGCCAATATTAAAGGCTCGCAAATTACATAAACCACGCTACAAACTTTTAAAGCGAGCTACAAGTAGCAAGAGTTTTAAGAATATTTTTGGAACTTGGTGCTCTATTTATATTAGAAATCCTGATAGAGTCCTGGACGTCCTTAAACCCAATGCAGCATTGAAAGATAGAAAGGTAGAAAATATGTAGCAGGGCTGAATGCAAGATAATAAATGTACAAAATGGTCTGCAGTTTGTTCCTTCGTTTGTACTTTAAAAACTCCTCGTGTCACTGACAACATCATCATGACAATTTTAAGATCTGGCCACGACATAGCCATTTATATGACATATTTTATTATAGTCCCGTCACCAGTGTCGGAGCCTTTAATGGTGTGAAATATGGCTTTTTTACGTACAAAATGCCAATCAAATTTGGTTTTTCTCAAAAAGCCAAATTTTAAAAATACACAAAAAAAAATATATTTTTTATTCCATGACAATTGAAACATGATGGCCGTGTAACTGTTGTCTACATGTTTAGCTATCAAATGACACCTTTTTATTGTTGATAGGACATTTACATGAGTAGTGGTGGTCGAATTAGTACGAGAGCCCAGGTCTTGGTTACGAAGACAACAAAATGGCGGCCATTTTATAACCGTAAGGGAAAAACAAGATTTGAGGGGCAATTTGTCGATAAAAAATGCCATATTTCACACCATTAAAGGCTCCGACACTGGTGACGGGACACATTGTATACTGATCCCGGGGGAAATATTTCAGGAGCCATAGATGGACAAACCGAAACAAGCACGTCTGTATTGCTCATAGACATAGAGGAATAGACTGAGCAATAGATAGCCGAATAACATTGACCACTCTCCAGAAAGAGGCAGCGACTTTGTGGCCAATATCTGTCTCTTTTCTCTAAGTCAGTCGAATAGAAGGCGCAGTGCACGCAGGCGAGCGTATGACGTGGGCCAATGAGAATTCTAGAAAGAGACAATTACTGGCCGCACATTCGTTTTATTTCTCTCACGCTTTCTTGCTCGTATTTACTTTACAAGCTGGATGGGGGTACACTGAGTCCATTCTCTATGTCTGTGTTTAATTATCGCTCTACGGGATAGAGCCTCAATGCACAAGACTAATTAATGTTATATTATATGTTAAGTCAGTGAGCTTTGAACAAAATGAAAATATGTAGGGATGTCATTTTAGCTCGCTGTTATGTCAACTGACGTAATATTACATGTTTGAAACAAAACGAAAAGCGGGGAAACAGTAGCTATTGATATTCTCGTACCTAAACAGCAGAATTAGAAGTCTTAATCTATTCTCTTTATTTTTAGGCAAGTAAGAGGCAACCGGGTGCCTCAGGGCGTCTGCATAGGACACTGACGGGTGGTTGGGTGTGGAGCGAAGAGGAAGACGAAGAGGGCGACGCTCCAGATTCTGATGATGAGTCGTCAGTTGGAGAAGACAAGAGGCCAATGAATGAGCTCCAACTTGCTGAATCCAGTGGCAGTGATAACGACGAGGTAATTAGAGGAAGAACAGGGATTCACAAATCCTTCTCATAAAAGTCAATATAAGTATTTACAATTCAAGTTAAAGCTTAATTTTATGTCGTTTGCGTGTATGTCACATGTAGATACAAAAGTTTTTTTAGGTTTTAAATTACACACACACGATTTACATAAAAAACCAAAAAAATGTTTTGTCAACCCACCCTTCTAAATATTTGGTTTGAAAATGTAAAGTTAGATGTAAAATGTTTTGAATATGGAACTGTCACTAACTGTTACTAACGGTCATTCTTAAAATTGTTGAATCACACGAACAAGTGTTTACATTGGTCAAATAACGATATAATTACTGTATTTTAAGAATGCAATGAAAAATACCCGATCCATGTAAAACAGCCATTTGATTACACCAATTACATATTATTTATAAATATAGTGGTGATTATACTGTTGGGAATTAAGCCTTGTAATGCAACAAAAATATAATAACCCCCAAAAACTCCTAAAACTTTTACAAGTACAATACAAGTTTTGTTTAAACTGCTGATATCTTTTTGTTGAATATCATCTTTCTTTGAGATTTATTTCTAATGTAACGTTGATACAAAATATCCATTTCTGTGAAATAATATGTTTTCGCATAACATAAACTTAATAATGATAATACCGCGAGAGAAACACCGAAATGAACATTAATTGTTCAGGTTATAGTTTATTGGTAATGAGACTTAATCCATGTTTCAGGAACCCGAGATAAAAGAAGGAAAGAAACCTTTGCAAGAGACAAGGACGACTGATAAGGAGGAACCACAAATCATTAATTTAGTATTAAGGTTGAGGTAAGACAAAGAATCCATAAAATGTGTTTAAAAAGTAGTTTTGTTATTTTGATTTTTTATTTTCACGAGTTTCGTTTTATTGAACCTCTGTAATGGAACGAATCGAGCCTTTATCTTTACAGTGTGATTTTTTATCCATTTATTAACGATAAATAATGCATTGAGCTAAAAAGGAAGATATTTGACTAGCTCCGGTTTGGTGGATAATTGTCTCTGTCACTCTAAGAGCTGTTAAAAACGTTACGCAAATATATTGAGTGACAGAGACAACGCTATATAAAGCCGATACTATCTATTATATTGTCTCTTTTTAGTAAGGTGTGCAATTTTTATCGCCGGGTACTCATATTAAATAGTCAATTTTTATTTTAACTTAATTTGCTTCATACAACATTGTTTCAGTGCATATATGTTTATTTTATTTATTTGGTTGAATACACATCTTGTATGTTCTATATATTATTGGCTATAACTGTTATTAATGTAAACGCTTTCACGTCCGACTGATATTGCATTCATGTTGAATACGATGAGTTGCGGCGTCCAAATCAATTAGGATTAGCTTTTATAAATTTCATGTCCTTTTGATATTGCTCTGCGAATCTTTGATCCAATACGCCTGTTTGCAATGTAACCGACTTGTGTACAAGGCCGCGCTTGAGTCGCGTGCGAGACTCAGCAGCATATGATTGTAGTATTTTAGTTCACTGAACCCATGACGTAACTGCGATACGAGTATGTGTCATCGGACACCTTTCTTTAATTGTAAAAATTGATCATCTATGTATTTTATGTATTTACTTGTAAGCGTTTCCACGCCTTGTTTATATCGAGTCATGTCGTAATAAGCTAATATTTTCCATTCATCTCTGATTAATCTCATATAAGATACTTTATCAAAGTAAATTAATTATTTTTCTTGAATTTCTGATATGTTGAAGGAGCTATGATTGAGGCGTTCAAAATTATTGTCTCGGAAATAAGATAATGAATCTTGTGGATACTCACTCAACTGAGCGTGATTTGATTCAAAATGTCTCCAATACGTGTCCTATCTGTCTAACTTTCTTTTCATGTAGGCAACAGTTCGGCGCTCACGTCCCGTTTTCTTGAAAGACGCATAGTTACTCCATAGCGCTGACTATCTACTCCTGATTCGATACTATCTTTATAATTAAAAAAAAATGAAAATTCTTACTTGATAAGTGCTTGATATATACACCGTCCCTTGCTTATTGGTGTCCGGCTGCTGAACACCCTTGCTGGTCCAGCACTGCCTTGCTCTCCTTGGTAGGTACTACTCCTTAGACGCGACTGATCCTACTTAAGACCTACCCGTACGAAAGGTCAAAAGCTCGAAGGACCAATATGCACGGTTTAACGTACAATAAATGATAAAATGAAATAAAAAAAAATGGTGAACACTAAGATTATTGCTTAATAAAATTACACTGGAAAGATTACGTTAAAAGACTAATTAAATTGTTAAAAATTATATGAGTACACGGTATGATGACTGAGCGTGAACTAGTTATGTTAATTATAATAATTATTACGAAATATTCACTGCGGGTGTGAAATGCTGACCGCGCTGAATGACTCGTTTACACCGTAAACATACCATGCGCCATAACCCCTTGACGCCCAGCTATGTGTTAAAGCGTTATTTCTCTCTCTGTCGGGGAAAAAATATCATTCAATCAAAAAGAACCATTACCAAAGCCGTAATAAGTATTAAATCAGACTGCGCGCTATAGAGCATTATATAATGCTCGCGGATTTTAGATATCGTTGCATGATATTATGCTCTCGGGTTTTAAGGGGTTAAGGAGAAAAAAAAATACAAGTGACACATTACTTATAGAAATGCACCCGATGTACTAAAACTTGCGTAACTATATCATAATGTTATTAATTAATTAATTATTACAAACTACAATCATACTTACACGTTTTAAATATTATTTCTTTTCAATTAGCAAGCATTAATACTAAGATAATGTTAGATATTTTTTCATTTCAGAAACGCCCGTAGAGAGTTGAACGATATACGTTTCGAGTTTATAATGGGAAAAGATTCTGCGGAGGGTATAGCTGCCGAATTAGTCGGTGCCGGCCTAGTGGATCCCCACGACACTGTCCCCATATCGCAAAACTTGGCTAAGTTACTAGAGGCGCAGGCTGTGCCGTCCTCCTCTAAAGCTATTACATTCCATTTGGTAAGAATATTTGGCAATAATATAACAAATAAATCTATATATAAAAAAAAATCCTGTCACAGTGTTTGACAGCGATGAACACTGAAAATACTCAACCGATTTTGATGATTTATTTTTTCATTTTACTTAATTTGTTCTGTCGTAGGATAGTATAGGTTTCATTTTAACTAATAACGCAGCAGCACTTCGCCGGGTCAGTTAGTACTTAATAAATTGTAGTTTACTTACATAGTTTGAAGTACTATTTGTCGACGACTGCGACACACACATAGTCTTGCTATCAAAAGGTGGCATTAAAATCGGTTAAGATATCGATAGCATAGCACGGCAATAGTATTGATGAATTACTAATACTCTCTATAGTTTTGATAGTTAATTACAGTTCTATATATCGATACAATCAATACTCTCTAAATTATTATCGATACTTCCTATATTCAAGTGCCTATTATTATTGGTTTTGCCTTCAATATCTGTACGCTATTGATGGTGCACTATCAAGTGGTAATCCTAGTGTGCCTTAGCTGGGTTCCAGCCAAAATGTTGTACTGAATACGGGCAGTATATGACGTATTGAAAATACATATTTCAAATTATATAAGGTGTCTAAAAGACAGTTTTAATTTTTTGAACGTAAAGATAGAAGAGCACAAGTGCTTATTTAATTAATTGCCTGCTAGAACCAGTATAAAAATATATTTGTAATGAGTGAACGTAAAAGTGGATTATATATATATAATGGAATTGTGTTGTTTCTTTCAGAATTCCACTGGCCCCAACGAACAATTTGACGACAAAGCGCTAATAGGTTTTGCCCAAATATCAATCGTGGACTAATTTTTAATTTGTACGACGACGAAGCGTGTTGGTGCTTAATGATTGTGGAACAAATAGAGGGTGTAGTCATTACTAGTCTGCTACTTGTAAATACTCATACTAGCCGTTTGGCTATTAACGCTAGCAGAAAAACCTCTATGTGAGCACTTTATCACTTCAATGAATTCCTCACTCATTTTCTGTTTTACTTTTTGGTACCTTCACTTCAAGACAGGTTCTGGATTCGGCTAATTCTAGATTAGTCAAACAGGTCAGAGTGTTTACCTGAAATTTAATATTAATATATTAAAAAATCAATTAGTTTTCTTCAATCTCTATGAAGTGAACAAATGACTAAAATGCATTGACAGCAGTAATTATATCTTAGTTATTAATAATGATTGTATTATTTGACGACTGGTTTCGTCATAGGGAACATATACATATAACATACACTTCAAATTCAGATTTGAATCCCGGAAGAGGCAGATGTAAGTAATGCAGTACAATTAGGATCATCTATGTATGTGATTATATTTGAATTGTTGTGATTTAAAGAAATATTATTATTATTGTGAAATGCTTTACATACATGTAAACTCTCCGCATAGACTCGTCTGCGGGTCACTAAAATAGGCTGAATCAACTTTAACCCACTTAAACTCATTTTAACTCAACTTCGAACTATAGTTTCTTTTTCACTAACGTCTCTGATTTCACTAATATCTTGACTATTTGAAATGTACTGAATGTGTTTCAGTTCATTTTGACTGTTATATCTTAGTTTAATTATAATTACAGCGACGTTATTTCTTCTGCTGTCATTGTTAAATTATGCAATAAAATAAAAAGAAATACAAAAAATCAGCTTTGATTCAAAATACAAATCTAATATCCAATATATTAGTACATCTCATGATACTTTGGGATTTTAACACGTTTTTTTTTTGAGGTTCTGATATTTCGGGAAGAACTGATGTTTTTTTGCGGGTGGATGTCATGTCCCAGTATTTTATTACCCTCGATACCAGTACCACTGTTTGCAAAGTCACTATTCACCCGAAACTATATTTGACACCGGAAGCTCACGTTATCTGATCGCCTTAAAGTACTTTTTTGTTGTCATACAAATGGACTAATCCAGATACAACAATTTCGACTCGTCTCCTCTACTGAAATTTATGTATTTGGTAATTTCAATCCCTTCTTATATCTGAAATACCGGTTTCTCAAAAATAATATAAAAAGGTAGAAATCCTGTTTAAAATAATACTAATTTTAGTAACCGTAAGTTTAAAACAATATATATATCACAACTGGTCGCGTTTTTTATAGTATATAAGTACGCGCTTGCCTAGAAGATAACTCCATTAAATTGTATTTGTCATTAAACACAGACTGAGGCAAAGAGTTCCACTCTATAGCGGTACCAACCATATAATGGTGGCGCCTATTTGTAAGTCTGGTATCCTATCAAAAATGGATAGATATGTGTCGAACGTAGATAAGATACTGTTTACAATATTGATTGGGTCCTACACGCTTCGTTAATATGATTAGATGATATTCGATAGGAAATGAGAGGGTCTTTTCTAATTTATCCTTATTCTATTAACTTGTATTTGTTTGTGGTGCTAGAGGGTGTGAAGCTGCTGCCTTGCTGTCTGCGTATATGATACGGGCTATAGGTATTATTCTAGTTTCCAGATTCCTGCTCCTAGTAGAATGTGTGTATTACTCATAATTGATCATTGTACGACAGGCCATTTTTCTGTACCGCGCCAAAGAAGTTTTATACACATATATGTGGCATTTAGATATTTGAGTATTCTATAGAATTTTCACTACTTATGCATATTATTAAGGAACAGAGTTTATTGTTATTATAAACAAAAAACATTTAATTTGAAAATGAAACATATAACCAAATTAATATTTGTAAATTTTACTTTTCCTTTGACATATGCATATTATTCTGTTTTTTTATTTTATTTCAATTGTATTCTAATCTTATATTATTGTAGCAAATGTTTCATAAGTATTTAAGCACTATTATTATTATAATTTTGTAAGCTTATTCCAAGTGGGGTATATCACTCGAATTTGTCAATGAATATTGTACATATTCATTGACGAATTCGAGTATATTAATAGTTGTATCAAGCCGAACTGAATAAGTTTTATTGTTTTCCGAATTGTGATCGTACGCTCGTATACTTTACTGTTAAGCGAAAAAGATTATTTATTCGAGTACAGTCGGCAGCAAGCCAGGCTATTGAACCTTTCAACAACCATTCATTACAACAATTGTTATATATTGCTCCAAAAGTCCCGGATTCTCAACTCAGCCAAGGCCATCTTTTTGTGATATAAAGCATAAATAAGAAATAATACTATTAACCCCTTAAAGCCGAGCTTTGTGTTAAATGCCTTATTTCTCTCTCTATCGGGGAAAAAGTGTCATACAATCTAAAAGAACCATTATCAAAGCCGTAATAAGGATTTAATCAGACTGCGCGCTATAGAGCATAATATAATGCTTGCGGATTTTAGGTATCGTTGTCGCGGTTTTGAGGGGTTAATAAACTCAGACATTGTGTTTTTTTTACTATAGTTTAAAGAGTTGACATTTTGGCAAAATCGGTCAGTACAAACTTACAATATTCGTCTTGCTATACTTTGTCCAATGTAGGATGATACTTTTGACAGGTGTCACTTCCTTATTGCTACGTACTAAGGTTGCGTTTGTTTCCTTATGTTTGGCTTGACATTGCAATAGCAACTTTATACCCTCTATATAGGTGTCAACTGTCAAAAGTATCACCCCTCATTGGACAAAGTATAAAAAAAACTGCTGCAATCATTAGATTGCCTAAATAAAATTTAGCTGTCAAATGTAGGCTAACATGATAACACTTCTCTCAGATTTAAGTAATAATTTATTTATTGAAAATTGAAATAGCCATTTAAACTAATAATTATTAAGTAACAAGTTAGCAGGCACAGCGTTAAGTTAAGCAGTTCAATAAAATTATCACAAAAGCAAGGGCATATCGAAAAATATACGATCAACATTAGAAATTTTTCCCCTAATGTCGTAGAACGCTAAATTATTTATTTAAGATTTTTTAAAGTAAAAAGTCTTTTTTTACACTGAGGAGCGTTCTAAATAATTATCTACTAGTTCAATTATTTGACTGCCCAAAAGGGAAATCACTAAAACGTGTAATTTAGTGAATGGTGATATTTACACGATATATGATAAAACTTAACGTCAATATTACTGATCGAAGATTGTTATCAAAAAAAAATATTAGTCTAAAAGTCTGGAACTGGACAAATAATATTGTGGCAGTATAAATTGTAAAGTGACCAAATACATGTTGTAATAATAAACATACTCCAATTATACATGCTGAATTTTAAAATGGACCAATAGGGGAATAGATTGTATCTTAGGATAGTTTTTCTGTTGTAACGACGGATAAGCGAACTTCACTAACCGTTACTTCTTTTGTTTAAATGGGCAGAGCCTACAATAATCTCTTAGCGCGATACAGTGCGATTGTCAAACGGAGACAACGCTATACGCCTATAGTGGCGTCTCTCTTCAACAGTTATCTCTTGAATCGTGATAATCGTTCTAGTCTGATGGTTAGGGACACCCACACGGCCGCAATATATTGACTATATGTATATTCACATTATTGAGTATTCATTATACAAATTCCTGTATTATGAAAAAAACTAAGTAAGACCAGATTTATTGTCATTATTAATACTTTTGTATGCTTAGTATAAGTTTGTCTTAGTATGGGCTAAAGTATGTATGTTTATGTGAAAGGTTTGGGATATATATTTATTTAACAAAACATTGGCCGTCTTTAAAGTCGGGTTACGGACGATAATTATACGTGAAAAACATTGATGAAGAATTACATACTTTTATGAATTGAATTGAATTATTGAGTTAATGAAATTTCTATTTTTTTTCGATAAATTAACATTGATTTTTGCACCCGTTATTTTTTTTTTCATTCATAATTTTTTTACTTAAATTATACAGATTAATTTCAAGTTACAATGTGCTATTAACAATTTATTTACAACTTATAGATGTTTGATATTTAAGATCACTTAACTTTTTATGCGATCGTTTATATGACTCATATTTTTTTTTGTCAAAATTGTAACATTACCTATTATTATTTTTATTTAGACGACCGTTTGGTGCAACGGTAGCGATCCTGCCTTTCGCACCGATGGTCCTGGGTTCAAATCCCGGTAGGGGCAGATGTTTGTATGATGAATACGAGCATTTGTACCTGAGTCATGGGTGTTTATGTATATTTCTATGAATATTACACATCTATGTATCATATATGTATGTCTATCCGTTACCCTAGTATCCATAACACAAGCCTTACTGTGCTTACTTTGGGCTAGGCTAATTGGTGTGAATGTGGGAAATATTTATTGATTATTTATTATTAGTACTGCATTCGCCGACCGATGCTACTTTTTTTTAATAACCAAAAACAAATATATGAATGAAATTATATCGCTAATCAAATTCTTGAAATGCAAGAAATAATTACCTTTTTTGCCGCAATTGTTGTTTTAATAAACAATGGCAACGACATTAACTTTTCACTTCACTTTATAAACAGTTGACAAAACAGTTCACATGTAAGTTGTGTGCATCCGCCGTCTCTCTTCTACTCGGACGCCTCGGCCGATGCGGTGGAAGAGAGATAGATGGGTCACAAGCCGAACGCTTAGGCCGATCGTTTCTCGTGCAGCCGGCGTTCATCGATTTATAAGACGTTATCACGTCAAAAAGCATGTGAAGTCTGATGTGTAGCCGATTGTACTTTAGTAAATGCTTTATTGGGGTAACTTTAAGCACACCCATGACAATAGAGAAAATGTAAAAACAAAAACGCTGTGAGAGTATAATACACATCAACTACAAGTATCTTCCTACCAAGGAAATCACATGTTTGGTAAATAGAAACTTTGAACAACTTTGAAGCGAATTATAAAGCGAGATAGAGCGATAAATAAAAGGATTATACGCAGTAAGAATTTTACCGCAGTTTTGAATTTGAATGTACAAAGTACTAGAACAACTTTGAAAACTGTCCAATAGAATGAAGAGCAAAAGAACTGAAATTTTAAATACACTTTCAATACAAGATGCTTTGTGATGGTCACTAATACAATCACACAGAAAAGATATAAAATCATGAAGTACCAAATGAAGGTAACTTTTATATACCTTTATTCTATAGATACAATAAAAACCATATTTAAAAAAAACTGAAACTTAAATAATTTCCTTATTTAAAGTTAGTGACTTGAAAGTTTTTAAAAAACGTGTTCGAGATTCATTTAGTTTTTATTTGCTTCAAATTAATGCTTATTATTCGTTGGGAATCTTCTAAGGTCAACCGTGAGTTAAATTCCAAAAGCTAATTGTGCTTCCGTATCTAGTCTTCTGTAGTTAATGGGACATGTAGTTTTAGGTATTGTCCATATCGTTTAATAATTCGAATCGAATTGAATGTTAGAATATTTCTTCGATTACAATGTAGAAAAAGCTAGAACGGTAAAGCTAGGAGCCTTTTGATTACTAACATTTAAAAGGTTAAAGAAATCGTTTGTCACCTTGAAAAAGTGACATATAGCAAAATATTATATCGCTCTATCTCTTTTTTAGGGAGGCGTAAGCGTTTATCGTGTTTTTCAATAATAAAAATACGTATACAGACGTACCGTCTGTCGATATCTATATATTTCTGTAAGTAGTACTATATTGGCTGACAGCGTTTGTTACTTTATGTATCAAGATTAATGTGACGTTAACTTCAAATCGGTGTGCGTTATCCCAGCAAAATGTGTTATAGAGGCATGAGAATAATACAGATAGGTAGTGTATCATAAACATCTATTTGTTTACTACTGGCAAAATTACACAGATTTTGAAGTTATTTGGAAAAAACATACTTTGTATAAATAGCTTAATCTTGCATTTTTTTAATCGTTGTAAAATTTGCTTGTGTTACATTATTTATTGTTACTGAAGCCATATTATTACTAGAATAAATTTACCTTGTCTCCCACATACTATGGGATTTGAAGCCATAGCGGAGAGCACCCGCCGGGATGGAGAGGGGTATGAATTTGAGCCCTGCCTGACACCGAAGAAAATTACTTGGTATGTTTCTTGAAATAGACTCTGCAAATATTAACCGATTCGTTGCTGATGGCACGCCTGTCGTGTCATCACTTTTTTTTGCGAGTGGCGTTAGCCACTGAAACCGTGTCATATTTAAATAGATGATAACTCCTTCAAATCAAGTTTTAGGGAAACCAACCCAGAATAAAAACATTCTTCATTTTTCACGTAAATCAAGCTTGTAGCCTTCGTTTCTGTAATTGTATGCAACGACTCGGTTAAAAATATACCAGTCCTTCAAAAGTTAACAGATTGGTGCTCAGGTGATGCGCACTGATAATCAGTATGTATTTTGTATCAGTGTATTATGGTACAATAATACAATAGCTATCTGTAACCTGTTTTGTTAATTTCGCTTCTTTCGTCAAGCGATTTAACTTCAACTTTTAATAAAACTGTAAAAAAACTGTAATAAAAGAAAACATCATTTCTTCTAATTGATGAATATATGAATGTAAGAAACGCCGGCAGCCGAACACTGTTTAATTATTACAATTAATTATACATTATTAACTGAAAATACGTACAGGTATTTATTTAATTTACTATATTCAAATTATCGGTTAAAACGAAGAAGGTCAACGATTTTATTGAATTGTTTGAAAGTTTTTTTTTTTGTATAATTTGGTGTAATGTGCTTTTTAAGAAAAATTATTAATTTGATCTGATTTTGTACTTTTTTAGCATATGACTGTCTATTATTGTATATATTTGGTACAATCAGTCTGTCAAGAGATGTCAACTATTTATTTGCTTTAAGTCCACATACTTAAATTCTATATCAATTGAGATACTTTGCATTTTTTTATGTTTATGTGTTTGAAAATTTTGAGTTAATGTATTCATTTCATTCAAATTGACTAAGTCTTCCTTTATTTTAATTATTGATTCCTTGTGATTTGTAACGGTATAATTACATTTAGTAGAAAACCGAGAATGTTTGTAAGCAATATAGAAATGTATTATTTTGATGCTGAGTATTTTCTAGTATTGTAACATAGTAATACCAGTGAACCTAAATGAAACATGTGAGCATTCCTGCCGCTTCACGTTAAGTCGAGACAGCTGAAAGTGAATTTAGTGAACTAACTAGTATATTTTAGTCTAGAAATCGTATTCGAAGGCCTATATTCCCTTTATTCTTAAAAGGTAAATTTATTAAAAGAGTCTTCTTGCGAAAATGTCCTAGGTTTCTCAAAATATCAACCAACAATGTTTATATTTAGTTCTTACACTTCCGCGCGCATCACACATTTGAATAAAACCCTTTTTTACGGATTTAGCGCATAATTTATTTAATACTAACTTTTACCCGCGGCTTCGCCTGCAATATTTTTTCAATAAAAAGTATCCTATGTTACTTCTAATACTTCCAAGAATATATGTACGAAGTGTCATGATGATCGGTTTAGTAGTTTTTGCGTGAAAGCATAACAAACAAACTTACATTCACATTTACAATATTAGTAGGATTTAATCCTGTCGTTTCGACTCCTTTCGTCGTCATATATTTTCTACTACTTTAACAATATTTTAATCGGGCACATTCCTAATTGGTAATTCTACAAATAAATCGAATTGTTTTATTTTACATTGTATTCAGTTTTAAATTCTCACTACGATTACATTGTATACTATTTAGTCTACTACCAGTTCGGAAATAGGGAGGCCCTTGAGAGAAGAACTGGAGAGAAAAACTCGGGCAGGGGGACCGACCTCCATCTTACTGTGACGTCAGGATTAAATATAAAAATAATTATGCGTAAAATCCGTAAAAAAGTGTTTTATTCAACAATGAATATATTAACTATCTTAGTACCCGCTTTAAATGTCTAGATTAAAAAACCAGTACTTATTGTAACTCGTATTTATTAGCGAAATTGTCTTCACAGTTTTCAAGACAAAACTCTGTCTCGAGTTCTTTATAACATTATTATACTATCCTGTTCGTTTTGAAATGTTTGCTTTCATGTTTTCTTTGCGTTCCCTGATTCAAACACTGTATTAGTCTGAATAACGAACTGGGTTCGATAGCAGTTAATCTATATACGATAAAGGTAAGGAAACCTAAAATGTAAGTGTTGTTTGTCGGTTAATTTTCACCTTTTTTTATAAGATTTGCTTGTGATTTATGTGAATTAATTCAACTGAATGTATTAATTCAACATTCATAGTCATACTCATGTATAGTAATCTGTAAATGTATAAATATGATGAATGAGTGAAATTTGTCATGCTATACAAAACAGCTGTGCCATTAAATATACATCATTTGATAAAAATATTATATTTACATCATAGTTATAGTATCAGACTGTTCCTACTGCCTTAAGTGATTAAAATTAACTGTTCACTTCTAAAACCTTAATAAGTATTATTTTATTAAAATATATCTCTAATGTCACTTGTGAAGAGCATTCGCTTCTGGTTTGTTCATATATGATCTTTGAACATTGTATTTTGTAGGTACTTCAACTGCATTCGACATATCTGAAATAGTGTTGTGTTTTAATCATATCATGTAACACCGAAAATAATAAATCTTTGGACATACAAATGATATTATCAGTAGGTACTCTATAGTCCCCTGCCTAGCATTATAAACTTCACTCCTTTTTTCTATATTTTCTAATATTGCAATCTGTGAGGGTTTTTTAAAAAAATAACTTTTAAAATCAAATCATCATATTGCACTATATTGGTACCTGTCGACATATTTCAGAAATTTCGATGATCGATTTGATTATCAGCATCATATACGCTGAGAGTTCCATTGCTGGATGGAAAAATTAATACTTTTGCCATATTCTTCTCGCTAGGCAAGCGAGCTGAAGAACGCAGCAAAAGACCACAATTCAAAAAAGCTGTTGCTAATTTTTGGTCTACGGAATGTGTATATTACTTACAATATTCTGCTCTGCTGGTCATACATTATTGTTTGATTGAACAGAATTTATTATATTGTTATTAAAATATCGAACTAAAAAACTTATGATGCAGTTAATTTAACAAAACGATTTGTTTATCTATTAAACTATTAATCTCTAACGTATTTGCTCTAACGTATGAAACCAGTTTTTTGTATCATATATGTGTTACAAATTGCGTTTAATCAAATATTAATATGAAATAATGGGGAACCAATAAGAGAGTTGACGACAAGTGAATCAAAACTGTGGTGCGGAAGGTGTACTCAAGAAGTCTGCCACAAAATTATTTATTTGACCAACCATTTCTCTGTTAATCGTTAATAAATTATGACTTCATCACCAATAATCATCCAACGAATTTAACTTATGATCACACTTGACACTAGTAAAAATAAAAATAAATACTTTCATTACTTCCGATAATTTTTCAAATCTTGAAGGCTCATATTACGACTGTGTAAATAGGCACATGTATATGTGAATAACGTACGCGGTACCTGCCTTAAATAACTTTATATCTGAAATGAGTTAGACGAAGAATCTTCACGTGAAAGTTCATAAGTTTGTCATTGAAATTTACCAATATTAGGGCGGCCCCAGACAATCGGTTGGGAAGTCAGCATTAACCTAAGCGGGTCGAGTTCGATTCTCGCCGATGTACTATAGACGTGAATCCACCTCAATTTTCATATCATCTGCATATAGGAGTATTTTGGAAATTAAAAAAAATATCTATAGCAAAATAACGTTAAGAGGACTGAGGTTCGAGCGTTGTGGTGCGCCGGGCGGAACTGCTGAAAAGGGAGAACATAAGCGCTTAATAGTCACCACCTGACTTCGTTATATAAGATATCACTGCAGTCATTAAATATCAACACGAATATTATTCCTCATCCATAGCAACAGTAATTCGATGAGTTAATTCACACTAGTTAGGCATAATACCAAAACACATCTCGGGCAAATCAAACAAGCATTTCCTTTATTTTACAAAAGAACAATTACATTATCTTATACCATTAGTAGTTTTTTATAGGTATCTCAACATTCACTTCACTTTTTGTCTCACCTGTCAGAATCGCTCAATCTCTTCCTTTTGTTGACAATAGAAAATGATAATTCTTTTTGTTGCCAGTTGTCTCCAGTGCCAATAAACAAGATATATAAATTCGCGTTCGCAATGATTATTCTTTTATTTTGTTGGATTTACAGATTAACTCGAGCACTGGGTCATAGAGCTTCAATAAACACCGCCAAATATTTTAAAATGCCAAGTATTCCAAGTTATGAGTTAAATACCCGTGGAAGAAGAGACCATATCAGATAGCTGCGCCATCTCCAGATCTTAGGCCCTTTAAGTTTTTCAACGGCGAAATGTGAAGCCTTTTAAAATTTAAAGCGAGAAGAATGTGAAGTTCAACAATACCATTTTTAATATTTGTCACTATAGACTAAGTCACACGAAAGTGATCTTCTCAAGAATCAATTTGTGCATCTAAGAAAATGGAACAAAACTTATTCTACTAATTCGTTTGGTTATTAACTAAGGTTAAAGATATATTAATTCTCTTATAAACAGGAGAGTCGCTTAGGATTAGGATATTTAGAACCAAAGTACAAATAAACTAGCTACCTTCTCAAATTAATGAAGTTTATTTGAAAAACTAACAGATATGACTGCTAAATGCAACGATGAAGCGATCCTTCCTTTCCTACCGACAGTCCTGGGTTCGAGTCCCGGAAGGAGCATATTTTTTTGTGATGAATTTTCCAACTTCGCTGACTGATGCAGTAATTTACTTCCAATAAATTTTAGTCTATAAAATTATAAATAGAAACAATTTTAAACATTAACTCAGATTCTCTTTTGTGTACCTACGACAAAATAAAATAAACATTCCAACAAATAACGTGACAAAGATGATATGTGACATTATGTATAGTTACTAGCTGTGTCCGCGGCTTCGTCCGCGTGGAATAGTGACTCTCCACGCGGACGCCACATTTTGTAATGACTCAGTAATTCTCTTTATTTCTTCTATATTTTTATTTTCTGGGCCGTAAGCTTTTCTGCCGACGTCATCACACAAAAACTTTCATCCACTATTTTTACCTCCTTTAGGGTAATTTTTTTAGAAACTGAATGTTGTATTTATTGGAGCGGAGCGAGCGAAGCTCCTATGGATCAGCTTCAATGGCGCAATGTCTGTTACGCCATAACTTCCAGAGTTCTTAACAGATTTTAATATTTTTTGTGTGGATCGAATCAGGTTTAGGACCCAGATGGTGACGGAGCCCGAATTTAGAAATTCGCAAAAATTCCCATCGCAGCATAATTTTTTTTTTCCCTTTTAATTACGCTCTGCTCCAATATATGGTGCCAGCGTAGCTTTATGCTTAGCGACTCAAAAAATCAAAAGCCTAAAAATAAGTATCAGGCTTCTAGCTTTGAAAATAACGTAATTTCCATACAAACTTTCATCCCCTATTTCAATCCCTTACAGCCCTTATTTCGCATTAAAAAGTAGCCTATGTCCTTTGTCATGCTCTAACCTATCTCTGTACTAAATTTCATTGAAATCGGTTCAGTAGTTTAGGCGTGATTGCGTAGCATCACAGCGTTACTTTCGCATTTATAATATTAGGAAGGATGATTCAGCCAGGGAGGGAAGTTAGATGTGTTAATAAAAAAAGTCGGTTTTTTTTTTTTTTTTTTTTTTTTTTTTTTTTTTTTTTTTTTTTTTTTTTTTTGCCTGTAAAGTCGGTTTTACGGGCGAAGATTTTACGTGACAACGTCTTTTTCTCGGTAGAATATTTATTGATATGAATATAATTAAATTGCACAATGCGCGCGGCAGACCGATCATAGTTGAGTGGGAGAGAGACGCAAGGCATTCGGCGGGCCTCTCTCTCGTTCGGTGACTCATCGTAACGTTACCGAGCGTTACACTTTTTCATAAGTGACTCCCAGCCGCAACCAATTTATAAGACGTTATCACGTCAAAATAAATATGGCTATTGGCATAAAGGTGTGGTTTTATAAATATATTTTAAAAAGTACAACTTGTAAAAAAAGTGTATTAAAACATTTATTTTTATTACAACACTCCATATTCTTTAGTTTTCCCTAAAGATAAACATACATATGTTATGGACCAAGAGCCACTGACCATTTTTAGGTGGTCTTTCAAAAGTCACGAAACTTACTACAGATAATCCTCCATACCCACTAAAAATGAAAAGCCACTTCTGGCAGCCCAGTGTGGCCCTGTGTGTGAACTTAGCAGATCATTGACCAGCAGATCAAAATTTAATGTGAGTTCTTTTCGCATGCAGCTGAGTTCTATAGTTCCTGATACTTTTTAGAAATAGTTCTGGCGTTTTTACCTCGAAAAATGTAAATTAAAAAAATGATCTGCTAACTTCCCGTAGCAGATCATTTTGCAGCAAATCGAAAATAAATGCGGTTTTTTTTTAGCATGCAGCTGAGTTCTATAGTTCCTGATACTTTTTAGAAATAGTTCTGGCGTTTTTACCAAGAAAAATGCCAATTTACGAAATGATCTGCTAACTTCCCATTTCTCGTAGCAGATCAATTTCCAGTAGATCAAAAAACAAATGTGAGTTCTTTTCGCATGCAGCTGAGTTCTATAGATCCTGATACTTTTTAGAAATAGTTCTGGCGTTTTTACCGAGAAAAATGACAATTTACAAAATGATCTGCTAACTTCCCATTTCTCGTAGCAGATCAATTTGCAGTAAATCAAAAAACAAATGTGAGTTCTTTCCGCATGCAGCTGAGTTCTATAGTTCCTGATACTTTTTAGAAATGGTTCTGGCGTTTTTATCGAGAAAAATTACAATTTACGAAATGATCTGCTAACTTCCCATTTATCGTAGCAGATCAATTTGCAGTAGATCAAAAAACAAATGTGAGTTCTTTTCGCATGCAGCTGAGTTCTATAGATCCTGATACTTTTTAGAAATGGTTCTGGCGTTTTTACCGAGAAAAATGGCAATTTACGAAATGATCTGCTAACTTCCCATTTCTCGTAGCAGATCAATTTGCAGTAGATCAAAAAACAAATGTGAGTTCTTTTCGCATGCAGCTGAGTTCTATAGATCCTGATACTTTTTAGAAATGGTTCTGGCGTTTTTACCGAGAAAAATGGCAATTTACGAAATGATCTGCTAACTTCCCATTTCTCGTAGCAGATCAATTTGCAGTAGATCAAAAAACAAATGTGAGTTCTTTTCGCATGCAGCTGAGTTCTATAGATCCTGATACTTTTTAGAAATAGTTCTGGTGTTTTTACCTCGAAAAATAACCTGCTACGAGAAATGGGAAGTTAGCAGATCATTTCGTAATTGACATTTTTCGAGGTAAAAACGCCAAAACTATTTCTAAAAAGTATCAGGAACTATAGGACTCAGCTGCATGCGTAAATAAATCGCATTTGTTTTGGATTTGCTGCAAAATGATCTGCTACGGGAAGTTAGCAGGTCATTTTTTTAATTGACATTTTTCTCGGTAAAAACGCCAGAACTATTTCTAAAAAGTATCAGGAACTATAGAACTCAGCTGAATGCGAAAAGAACTCTCATTTAATTTTGATCTGCTGGACAATGATCTGCTAAGTTCACACACACAGTGTGGCCGGAGTCAAGTCAAGGATACTGTGGGAAAATATTAAAACGCGTTATATTCTAGGTATTCCTTTTGTTAGGAGTGACAATTTGTAGAAGGTCTTTTGCTTTTACCTGTACCTGTGACGTACTTTTATATTCCTTACTTTACATTTCGAAGGTCTTAACTAACACAGGTATGAACAAAAAGTAGGGATCCTCTAACGGTTTGGGGGGTTGCATACGATGCAACCAAGGTTCCCAACTTAGGGGTTTTCCCCCTAAATTTAGGGGGTAAATAAGTGAGATGGGATTTTTTAGGGGTGTCATATGTTTAGGGATATTTTAAGGGTTTTCGTGACCCTTCATAATTTTTTTGGTCAGAACGAGTTTAACTGGTTCGAGGGAGATCAGCTACCACCTACAATAAGTGATGCTATCGCTAAATAGATATCGAAGTAGATGATGCCAATATTGATTGTAAGTGTATTTTTTATATCAAATCGTAAAATATTATTATTAATCTTGTTCACAGATGATGGGATGGGATATTAGAGCCTCAAAATCAGTTAATAGAAGATTCAAATGATTCTGTATTCATTGAGGATCACGGCGACCAATATGATAGTGCACACGAGGATGTAGACTATTGAACAACTTAATAATTCCACAAATATAAATTTTGTATTTTTAATTAGTATAATAATTTTTTTCTTAAAATTGTATATATTCCACTTCTATATATTTTACTCTCCAATAAGCGCTCTCACTCTAACCCGCAGGTTTTCATATTATTGTCTTACTTGCACTCACACGTTTTTCGCTCTGGCAGACTGTTGGTGATGGAATTTCGTTCTGGCATTGTATATTAATAATTGTTTATTTATTTTATTTATTCTGTTAAAATTTGAAGACTGATGAAATGACAAAAATGGATTTTTATTTTATAAATAATTATAGCCTTCTGGCAACAATTAGGAGAGATATAAATGCTCTGGCAAAAATTCCATAAAGACAAAATACTGTCGAAAGTAATTTCCTAAAATTGTATGACTGATACTTTAACTAAAATAAAACTTATTTCTTACCCTCCTTGAAATTTTAGGGCAGTCTATCCCGGCCACACTGGGCTGCCAGAAGTGGCTTTTCATTTTTAGTAGGTATGGAGGATTAACCGTAGAAAGTTTCGTGACTTTTGAAATGACCACCTAAAATTGGTCACTGGCTCTTCCTCTATTAGAGGAATTTGTTTCTCATCATATTCCCATTGGTTGCCTGAAAAGTAAAAAGTGAAATTTCAACTCATTTTAAGAGCGTTTTACAAAAACATATGAATGCAGTTAATTTTTTCAAACAAAGGAATGTTTCCTTTCAGTTGCAAAATTCTGTATTCGTAGTACATGTAAACACTTTTCCTTTAAGTATGGTTTCATATTTCCACCCTGTAAAGGTTGAAGTTTTACCTAGAATCGCTAGGTGCGTACGCAGAAAAACTCACCACATCACTCCGACGAATGGTTAACGAACGTATAGATACCGTCAGGTATATTAATTAAAAAAAAAAAAACAAAAGAATAATCTATTAGGAGCAAATTTACTGTCAATGATTATGATCATCCTTGCTCCAGAATCGTAAAGAGCTCCTTTAGAAAACATAAAAACATTTCATACCTACCAGGGTTCAAAAATATCTGATATTCGTAATAATTATTGTAAATAAGTACTTTATAAATTTACATTCAGTTGTCCTAAAAATTCTATGCAGAATTAGTTTATTAAATAAATACCTTCAGTGTTTATTTAATATACTAAATCGGTATCGACTTTGAATGAAAAAGAAATAATTATTTTTTAAGTAAAGTGCGGATGCGGAGAGTTCGTAAGAGTCGAGTTTCATTACATAATTCAATATTTTCGTAGAAACATCAACCTATCCATCGTCAGCGTTTCGCAAAACATGGGTTAAAGTAAGAATTGATATATGTGTATGTGTAAAATTAATAATTGATATATCTAAGGATAAATATCATGATAAGTATCAAGGATAATCAAGAAACCCAATTTGCTGCTAATATCACATGCGCGGAGAATATTTTCCGTCTAATACAGATAAGAAAAGCAGCTTTGTGTGGATACACAGACAAATGTATAAATAGCCATAGCCACGCCCCAACGTCTCGATTTAGCTGTTTAATATTTTGAAAAAACACGGCTACCTTATCGAACTACTTTATTTTACAGAATTTTTCTACCTACTTTCTAATGGACTCGCTGAACATACGTCGGAAATTTCTCAATAACTGTCGTCTGTGCGAGAATGTTAGAAGTACTTACTTCAAAAACTGGAAAGTGGATGGACACAAATATATGTATATATATATTTTTTGCCACGTTTCAATGTCTCCGATGATTTCGTCATGTTTTAAACGCGTAAAAGCGTTTTATAACGAATCGCGCTACTTTTTAACGTAACGTAGAACCCTCATAGTCGCAAAGATGTATTACTATCTTTGCTTGGTAGTGTCGTGCTGACTACAACAGTTACGTAAAGGTGAAGAAAAAATTAAAAAAGTAATATTTATCTTTGAAACACATTTATTTAAATGTTCGTATAACATAAATTTATCAGTAACATCAATTCAGGTTTATACTCACATAAGTTTCAGTATTTTTTATACACAATATAACAAAAGTAAACTTGGGCGTTTGGATGGTGGGGCTTATTCCACGTACCTACCCTGGCTGGCATATAATTTTTTAAAGCCAATAAAAAAATCATTGAAATATAAAAAACATCACTTAACAACTAAAGTTAATTAAACCCAGAAATATTTCTGACGATATTTAAAATTGTGGGCGGAATCAAGCATTACTACATACCTAACTTGTGATACTAACTAGGAGTAAAAAACTAGAACTAGCTGGGTCAGTGGCGTAAATATGGGGGGCAGAGGGTGCAAATGCCCCGGGCGGCAAGTTCAAAGTGCCAAGCCGCCACTTGGAACGTCTACGGTAAAAAGATAAGGCACGTGGTACCCACCGGAAGAACGTTTCAAGAGGCGCCGCGGCCCTCTGACAGGGGCCGCAAAATTGGTAAACTGCCCCGGGCGGCAATTGATCTATTTACGCCACTGAGCTGGGTACGCTTGTTAAAAAAATGCTATAAAATAGGCGCTACAATTTTTCTTTCACAATCCTGTTCAATGTACAAGTGAAAAACTTGGTTTAACAACTTACCAGTTTTTTTTTACTATAAATTAAATAACTTTGGTATCTAATACCTACTCTGTATTTATAGAGTACGCCCCACCCTAAAACCTGCCAACGCCCATGATAGAAAAATCTTATAAATAACAAATCTTAATTAAAACCCGACTAGAAACAACTGATAATACTGTTACCACATTGAAAACATCAACATAGTGTAATAATTACACTATGACATCAATTTATCAGTATGAGTATCTTGTAATTGTTAGAGAAACATCAATAGAATACAGCTATTCATCAATACAATAATTGATTAATAAATAACATCAATAAGAATATTACATTAATATTCTTTATGAGATCACATGAGATCATTACAGTACTTAAAATTAAAAAAAAAGATACCACAACTCTGTGATACTCACTCGTATGACAATAAAAAGTCATTAATAATATCAGATCAGCAAGAGATTTTAAATTGATGACCAACATTCTATACAATATACTTACATTTCAAGCATTTTGAACTGCAAAATATTGTTTATTATCATTTAATATTTCATGCTGACTGCAAAAATATAATACACTAATCATAATTTTGCTAGCTTGAGAAATAATAACTGAACTTCTCAATTTCATTTTTGCAATCCCCCTCATCCCAATTTTTTTTAATAATAATGGCACATCAGTACTTCAGTACCCTGATCAATCAGTCAAAGGAGAACTTTCTGCTATCCCCAAAGCCTCAACAGCCAATACTCCTGCCTCCTATGCTATGTAATAGTTGACTTAAATTTCTATGTCCCCTTGAAAGGACAATCAGAACAAGTAGTATATCTTATGTCAAAAGACAAATTTTATATTAATACAGTATAATGATAAAGGAGTTATCAATTTTATTGATAATCACTGTATAAAAACAGATTCTCATTAGAATAGTGCAGTTCTTGAGTAAGTCATTTAACAAATCTACATATATGCTTCAGTCGTTCATTCATATTCTGAGTAGTAAACCATTCATCTAGTTCAGTATCCAACTCAGTGAAGGAGACTAAAGAGAATGAGTTGTACTTATGAGTGTCCAATCCTTCATCTTCATATATTTATGCACCAGAGGTATGCCAACATACCTTAAGGACTTTAAATGATTTTAAATTTGAATTTAGTATCCCTGAAGGTTCAATGATAATCACAAAAAATAGTTCTGCTAGATTAACATACATAATTTTTGAATGTGAATGTTCTGATTTTTATTCTTTGTCACCTAATTAGAATTATTGAATATCATCAATGTAAATTAGTACAATCAACTACCTTATTACTCAAGCAAGAGTGCGCTTGTTACCGATCTCTGCAAACCAGGGCACTCTGTGTCAGCTGTAATCGAATGAATATTTAATTTGTGTTTCTTCTTCTTTCTCATTCTATAAGGGTGGTGTCTGCAATTCTTTATATTTCTCTAGACATGCCTAACTTGTGTTTGGAAGGTGTCAGCTTAATTTATGTGTTTAGAGAATAACCCAAAAAAACACACAATCAACTTTAAATCCATATTTACCTCCATAAGTTCCATTTATTAGATGTAATCAAATTAATATGGAGTAATGGATTACATGGATTTATTAAATCTATTGACCAAGTCTAATGAAATGAGCGGTTTAGATACGATTGTGTGAACAACATATTAGTAGCTCAAAAAAGCTATGCGAATGGTTTACTTCATTACATTCAAATTAACTATATCATTTTATTCACTTATATGAGACGTTTTGCGCAAGTGTATTTCGTATTACATTTATTAAAAATATATCCAGTCAAAATTACTTCTTTAAATTGCTTTTCACATAATTCATCCAGAACTTATAGAACCAGCTATAGTCTTAAATGAAACCATTTATATAAATAGAACATTGAAACAAGAAAGTTTTTAATTCAAATAGTTGCGATGGACATCTCCTAAGACATGGGTTTCAACATTTTTTGAGTTGCATTTTATAACCATTCGGCACCTACTGCAGTAAGCATTAGTTTCAAATTTATTTGCCAGGAAACTTTGGAGAATTATATCTTCTCTTGCCGAAAGCTCGATAGTAACATACCAATACAAGTGTTGCCATTCCTCAGACAAATGTCCCAGAAGAGCCTCGACTGTATTCTCAATATTGGTATCGCAAATCTTGCACCAGGCTAGATTTTCATTATCAACAGGAAAAATCCCATGCATTGGCTTTACACGTTCCAAGACATTGGCTTTATGGGTAATTTTATTAATGTGGTTTTTAACACTTGGCAAAGAACAGGGAACAGGAGTGCGACAGATCTGGCAGTAAGCATTATCTTTATCTGTGTCTGACAAATACGGCCTGAGGGTGATATACTCACCATCAATAGCGTCTTCCATTGCAGTGATCCAATAAGAATGACCAGGGCCCAGTGTATGCCTTACCACAGAATCTTCCAGCAGCAGCTCAATGCTGCAAGGTTTGCAGTGCAGAACATTGTTGCTGTCAATTATTATCCCATTTTCAATAGTAAGCTCCAGGTTTTCCAGATGCCTAGCACCGTTTGCGTGCTGTTCTATACATTTACTTGCCTTCGGTATGTGGACTCCACAGTAAACACACCTCACACGCGTCTTAGAACTGGCAATTATCCCGCAATACACGCCGGTTTTCATTTTGAAATTTTATCAGACGTGCGTAGACTATTGCGTAGTCCAACAGGTATTTTTCAGAACTTTGATTGAAAGAAAACATTGATTTTTCACTTTAGGTACCTACCCTAACGTTGCCAGATTAGAAAATTCTAAATGCGGTAACAGTGCTTAAAAAATATGGATTTCCAGGTAAATAACGGGTTTATACCCCTTATAATTTTTTTACCGATTTGCTTTTTATCTTTATCTTATGTATTTCATTGTGATCTTATGGTTTATCTATATAAACAAAAGCAAAAAAATAATACACACCTATTAATAACTCTTATAAATTATATATTTTTTTATCTTTAAAATTACTTATTCGATTTTAAGTGGATTCGAAAAAAGCGGAACTGTGACGCTATTATTTAAAGCTGAAAGAAGATTCATTGTTGATACGGTGCGGTGCAAAAAGACGAAAAGCGATACATCTGGCAGCATCGCTAGGGCGCTGCTACTCAAAGTTGGTTTGCCAACTAGGTCCAACTTAGAAACAGGATCTGTCCTGTGTACTCAAAAGAGCATATCATACAAAAATACACCCTAATAATGGTTCTCAACGTGAGCGTCAACGCCACCTTTTCAAGGGGGTAGTAGAAGACCCTGACAAAATTAGATGGCATTGATGACGCAGCGAGACACGTGATTAAAAAACTATAGTCTTTAGAGAGAGAAAATACACTATTCACGTAACAAATTGTAGTATAATTGATATCGTTCTTTTAAGTGGCAGCAGATAATATTAAGTAAGGATTTATCGAACATGCCAATTATTTGTAAAAAAAATTAAAAAGAAGGGATCATTTCAATACAAAGATATGACATATCTTTTAGACAAAAAAAGAAGTATGAAATATTAAATCATCTTCATCAACTTTCAATCAAGACAATGATCATTGTTAAATCGCTAAAACGGTAAAATCATGCACAATGGGGATTATATTTTATTTTAACAGCAGTAACAAAAGTGTTAACCATTCTCTTTCGATGATCTAAAGGCTCTTTCGATGGATATGGAAAAGAGAGATAAAACTATCATATTTCTTCTAGAAGTCTCTCTCTATAAAATTTCTTTTCTTTTTCTCCGATAAAAAATGATGAAATCCGTCAAATTTTTAACCCCATTAGGTCAAAGGCAGTAGTAGTCCTAGGTAGAGTTATGAACTCTTCTTTTCAGTTGGGTGAATTTCTTCATTGCTGGCAACAGACATTTATAATTACTATGACAAAAATCTCCTTGCCTCAGCAACTGAATAATTTAAGACTATCTCCATTCTCTTTAAAGACCTCGAAGCCATTACACACGAGCAGGTATCCACTTTTGTTTAATTCTATTCCTTCATCTCACCTTTCCAGTCCGGATTTCGAACTGGACACAGTACACCCACTTCTCTTTTGAAAATTTCTAGAGATATCTGGCTAGTTATAGAGAAACAGCTGATCACCACCATCGCGCTTATAGACTTAGCCAATGTCTTTAATATGGTCGACCACAGCAGGGTGCTGCAGCTTAAGCCCCATTCATTTTCATCTTTTAGTGGACTGGTTCTCTTCATACCTTAATTGCCGTCAACAAGCGATCCGTACTGAACGTAAACTGTTCAAGTGGAACATTTTTTCTGCGGGTGTTCTGCAGGGTGAAATTGTTTCTCCCTTGATTGTTAACATCATCTGTATGCGGATGACCTGCAGACTAATGCCTATGAAATCAACTCGGCAATTGTTTTACTCAACCGCAATTTTGAAATATCTGAAATCCTTCAAGTGCTCAGCAACAACCAAAAGAAGCTCCAGACAATTGATAATAATAATAATATTTCTTACATTCACACCAATTAGCCTAGCCCAAAGTAAGCACTATATAAAGGCTTGTGTTATGGATACTAGGGTAACGGATAGACATACATATATGATACATAGATATGTTATATTTATAGAAATATATATATAAATATCCATGACTCAGGTACAAATGTTCGTATTCATCACACAAACATCTGCCCCTTCCGGGATTCGAACCCAGGACCATCGGTGCGAAAGGCAGGATCGCTACCGTTACACCAAATGGTCGTCACTAATAATAAATCGATTTTGCCAGTCACGTTTGAGAACTCTGTTATACCTCTCAGCGATATCGTTAAAAATAGTTAGGTCACTTTTTTAATTAAATTGGACTGCGCAAGTTGCTGAGGTTAGTCGTCGAGTTACCTTATCATTGCGTTTCTTAAGCTGCTATAGAAACATCCTGTCTGTTAAAGCTAAGCTTTTCTTACCTTGCTTTTTCTTTGGAAATATCAGGTATTTCCACTCATTGATTATGCATCAGCATAATTTTGCAGCTATTATATTCGTATTGTATTTTTTCTTCGCAAATTTAATTGCCTTTCTTTTCATATCGGTCCCAGCTTAATTGGCTACTAATATACATATAATCCGTCAGCGCAAGCATAAACTGCTCACTCTTCTCTATCCTCTTCACACTTCTGGATACTTGAAATGTAAATATCAATATCTCTGTAGCATACATGCCTGTCAATTTTTTCATTTCATTCTAGCTTTATGACTCATTTCTTTACTATAAGATTAAAATAAATATATAACCCCTCCACTTTTCAAGCTGTTCGACTCTGGAACTGTCTTCCCGAATCCATTAAAAAATCTCCTTATAAATTCACCTTCAAGAGGCAAGTTTGAGGGCTTTTCCTAGAAAGATTACTCAATCTTACTAGTGTGCGTATGTGTTTTTAGAACTTAGGTATGTAAGTATGTTTGTTTATCTTTATCTTATATATGCGGCAATAAGCGTATGTAAGTTGTTTATTATTTGTTATCTATTTTACCGTATTCATAAATTTCGTGCCTATCGTTGATAAAATAAACAGTAACATCGTAGCTAACAATTCATTTTGACTTTTCATGAAGACTGCATAGAATCGGCCCTTTTTTGGTTATATTATGTGGTTCTGGCCATATCATATCTGGCCATATCATAGCCATATCTTTTTGACTTCCTTTCTTCATTCGATGGTAACCTGAAGAAGACCATAAGAAGTAAATTAATTCGGTATTATTGCATGCAATTACAGCGAATGTAATATATTTTATTAGAGTAATACTAAAGTAAAACATATGATTTAATTATTATATTAAATACCAATATGCTTTATCTTTTTATCTAAACAACATACAGTTGCTGTGTTGCTTTCGATTACATGTTGGTTTTTTAATCATTGAAATAATTAATATCATAACTTTGTTCGAGACGACTGATTATTAAACATTTTATGTATATATAATTTTAGTTCGAGGGAGTTTGGTTATATTCATTTATGATAGATATTTCACGTTGTTAACAGTTATTGTTGTAGGCATTATTTTATAATAAATTATTTCGATATTTTGAAAAAGATAACTGATTTATAGATGATTTCATAATTTGTGTTACCTAAAATTGGAAACTATGCGTTCTGTAATGGGATCTCTGTCATTGTTTAAGTACCAGTCTCGAAATTACTACTACCTAGCTATTATGTTTTTAATAAATCTTAAATGTTTTGACGTCATGATAACGTTTAGGCTTTAATTTATTATTAAAAGACAGGTTTTTGACGTGACAACGTCTTATAAATTGGTTTGCCGGGTGACACTTCAAGAAACTGCGTTACGCTCCGCTCACGTTATGCGCTTACAATGAGAGCGAGTGAGAGGCACGCGTCCCTTCCAACCTTGGTCCCGTCTTTGTCCCTTCCTTGGTTAGCCCGCCTAAGAGCGAGAGAGACAGACATAAAAAGTGGAAGGGACGCGTGCCTATAAATTAATGTTTTAAATATAATTCTTTGTATAAATAAATGTCTTAAATTGTTACTATTATTTCATCCTTCTTCCTACTATACGAATGAATATTCACATTAAAATTATTTTACCACTCAAAGTCGTTGTCACGTAAAACTTTCGCCCGTATACCGACTTTACAGGCAACCAACCAGTTTTTTTGTTGTAATCTATGTCACGCCGGCGCTATAAAGCCCTGACGTCATAGTGCGAGATGGAGGAATGTCAGAAATATATTTTTGTAATTCATCTTCAAAACTTTAGAACGTTGAAACCTTCAAAAATACATATTTTCATTATACAATTTTTCCTAAATGTTCGTTGTGAAAATTATATATTGGAAATTTATCGATCAAGCTTGTGTAGCTTGCTTGATGATCAGCAGTGACATGTAGTGGGATTCATTGTAGAGTTTTCTGCAAAACTATTTGGACAATGTGAACATCCTTCAGGACGAGACTATCACAGCAAATCAACGCGACCACTGCTTGACGCAGTACTCTCCCAAAAAGAGGTTGCCATAACCTTCTCGTTGGGCCGGCCGGTGGATTGGAGAAAACTCTGAAAACTTTGCTGCTCAGCTTCTGCACATTATTATTCGCGTTTTGGACACTCTTAGATTAAAGTGTTGGTGCTATTCTACTCTTCTGGACAAGGCTTAGATACAAAATAGGATCGCATAGAATGTTTTTATCAAAAATACCGGACAATTGCTAATTTGACTAGCGCGCCGCAGAATGGATCATACCCTTACAAGCGATCGGACATACCCCTATCCACGAAAACTTCTATAACTCGAGAATTAAGATACATTAATGAGCTTAGGTTAGTAGTTAGGGTTTTAAGAAACTCCACAATTTTAGCATCTTCTTCTTGCGGTGCCTCTCCACTACTGGAGGTTGGCCGTCAGCTCCGCATATCTCTTCTTATCCCTCGCCAGACGAAACAGTTCTTCTACGTTGGCGATTCCGGTCCATTGCCTAACGTTTCGGAGCCAAGACATTTTCCTTCTTCCGACGCGTCTTTTCCCCTCAATCTTTCCCATCATTATAGTCTGGAGAAGATGGTAGCGCTCATGTCTTAATACATGCCCCAGATAGGCTACTTTTCTTCTCTTAATAGTTTTCATGAGTTCTCGGGATTTCTTGACACGCCGAAGTACTTCTTCATTCCTGATTCTTTGGACCCAGCTTATTTGAAGCATACGCCGGTAAAACCACATTTCTAAGGCCTCTAGTTTTTGACGCATGTGCTCTTTAATCGTCCATGCCTCACAGCCATAGAATACTATTGGCCAGATGTAGCACTGAAGTATTCGTACTCTAAGACTGACATCGAGGTTTTTGTTACAGAGTACTTTTTTCATTTTATTGAAAGACGCACGAGCTATTTCGATCCGGGCCTTGATCTCATTTTCGGACTCCCATGCTTCATTGACCCATGCGCCTAGGTACTTGTATCTTTGAACTCTTTCGAGCGATGTTCCTGCAACTGTTATACGAGGATTAAGGGTTTGGTCTCGCGATATCACCATGTATTTTGTCTTTGATATGTTTATAGAAAGACCAGCCTTTGAACTGCTTTCGTTAACAGCATTCACTATATTTTGCAAATCCTCTGGTTTGGAAGCAATAAGAGCCGTGTCATCGGCATACCTCAGGTTATTTATAACTTGGCCGTTTATTACGACACCCCACTCTTTATGCTTCAGGGCTTCAGACATTATAGCCTCCGAATATATGTTAAACAAAAGCGGCGACAATATGCAACCCTGTCTGACACCACGACATATAGCCACTTCATCAGTCTCTTCTCCTTCCACTCTTACTATCCCTTTTTGATGCCAATACAGATTTTGTATAATTCGCACATCCTTGCCGTCAAGTCCAATGTCTATCAGATGTTGCAAAAGTACCTCGTGACGAACACGGTCAAAAGCTTTTTCATAATCAATAAAGCATATGAAAATGTCTGTTTGCATATCTCTGCATTTCTGTACAAGAACGTTTAGCGCGAATAATGCTTCCCTCGTACCGACGCCTGATCTAAAGCCAAACTGATTTTCACTCAGTTGTTCATTACATTTAACTCGAATCCTTTCATGAATAATAGAAAGGAACAACTTCAAATCGTGACTCATAAGGCTTATGGTTCTGTAATCGGAGCATTTTTTGGCGGTGGATTTTTTCGGAAGAGTCACAAAGGTAGATTTCAGCCATTCCTTTGGTAGGTCACCAGAACTATATATGCGATTGAATAAATTGGTTAGGGAATCTACTAGATGTTCCTCGATGAGTTTTAGGATTTCTATTTGAATATTATCTGGTCCAGGAGATTTTCCAGTTTTCGCTTTTGACGTGACAACGTCTTATAAATTGGTTTGCCGGGTGACACTTCAAGAAACTGCGTTACGCTCCGCTCACGTTATGCGCTTACAATGAGAGCGAGTGAGAGGCACGCGTCCCTTCCACTCGGGCATGGTTAGCCCGCCTAAGAGCGAGAGAGACAGACATAAAAAGTGGAAGGGACGCGTGCCTATAAATTAATGTTTTAAATATAATTCTTTGTATAAATAAATGTTTTAAATTGTTACTATTATTTCATCCTTCTTCCTACTATACGAATGAATATTCACATTAAAATTATTTTACCACTCAAAGTCGTTGTCACGTAAAACTTTCGCCCGTATACCGACTTTACAGGCAACCAACCAGTTTTTTAATCATACTTGTGGCGTAAGGTACCTTATGTGTAGTCTCAGCCAAATAACGTCCACTGCCGGTCAAAGGCCTCCTAAGGATCTCCTCAATGGCCGGTCCTGCCTGCACTGCCCGCGTCCAGGTTCTTCCAGCGACCATCACCAGATCGTCGGTCCACCGAATTGGAGGCCTGCCTACACTTCGTCTATCGGTCCGTGGTCGCCACTCGAGAACTTTTCTGCCCCAGTAGCCATCAGTTCTACGAGCTATGTGCCTCGCCCACTGCCACTTAAGTTTGGCAATTCTCTGGGCTACGTTGGTTACTTTGGTTTTCTTACACATTACCTCACCTTTGATTCGATCACGTAGGGGAACTCCAAGCATAGCTCGCTCTATCCCCCTTTCGGTGACCGTGAGCCTTCTTATCAGGCCCATAGTAAAGGATCACGTCTTCGTTTCGTATGACATCATTGGCAACACATATTGGTTAAAGACTTAAGTCTTGAGACGTTGCGGTATATTGGACGGGAATTTGTCGCAGTTTCCCGTTCGCTGCCCAGCTGAGTTGGATTCAACAGTTTACTTCTTTCTCGAAGTTGGACTTACCTAATTGGACTGCTTATCCCAGGTACGGTCAATGTGTATGACAGTACATATTCTTATCTATAATATACCTACTATAATTTATCACGTACTGTGTTACTTCCAAAGTCGAAACCTAGCTTACTCAAATGTAAATAAATATATGACTGTTGAAATTTGGTTCAATGTTGACAATGGAAATAATAAGTACTACTACAAACAAAGTAGTATCTACTAGAACCTCGACGCTGACGACCAAACGACGGGTTACGGCCGTCAAGTATTAAGAGGTAAGATACTTAGACTAATTAGACTCGATTACTTTAGTAAAATTCGATTATAAAGTAAACATTTCATAGCTCTAGTAACTCCAAATTTTTAGTCTTTCTATTTATAAATACACGTCAGTTTCGTAACTACGCTAAACGCCTTACTTTCTCGTTACTTACCCACCATGACGAATTTTGACCCTACTATGCCAGAAGGCGGGTTGTGTATGTACGTGTATTTTTTGGCACGCTCTAAACTGCTCGATAGATAATAGCTTGAAAGGCGTTATTAGATTCGTCTCCATTGCGAGAGTGAAACTGGGTATATTTAAATTATGACAGTTAAATTGGCAGATTTTTGATGCCATATGTGAACACTGTGTACCGTGATCATTCAAATAATAAATGTTAAATCTTTTTAAACGTATTTCTATTCTTTGAGTTCATTTATTAGATCTGTTTGAAAATTTTAAATTAAATATTTTCACGGTTGTTTTTTTTTTATAATTTCAACACTATCTACTGTCTTTAGTTTGCCAATGTTAGTTTACAGATATAGGTAGCTTTTTTGTGAATCCGGAACAAACTTAACTTTTTAATACTAATTTGAAACAGGCAAAAATACTATTTCGATGAATTGATATTTTAGCATGCAAAAAAAATCATACTTCATACGGAATAAATCAATCAATTATGAATTATGATTATTATTTCACAGATTATTAAGATTTGACCATTTGACACATATGACAGCTGTCGTACCCACCTGTCTGAAAACTTGTGTTGATTTGATCTTGTGTTGATCGAGTTGATCTGTTTTGTCTGATAGTGACGTTTTCCAGTTTTTAATTCCTGTTTTTATTATTAATACAGACTTATTTTTATATTTCTGTGTTTATTAAGTAAAGTGATCCGCAGGTATACAAAATGGACGTGTGAATTTTACTATTATCGTCACGGAATCAAGGAATAAAGTTGCATAAAAGAACGTTGATAACTTTGATTACTTTAGTATCATACTATTACGTTGAGTTTCCATGCTTTACAACATAGGATGGATGATATCCACAACCGACCAAGTACATCGAAATGTGAACCGTGAGTATTTCCTTCTTTCTGTAACTTTTCTAGTCTGCCTTTTCTGAAGAAGTTTTCACAATAGTTCAAACTACTTTATGAACTTTGTGACTAAACATGTAACCTTATGGTAAAGTCACATATTTATAAAGTATAATATTATAATACATGGGATTTCAATTCATAAAATTAAAATATCTATAATCAAAATATATATATTTTTTAAATATATAAAGTTATTTGATATGTGATCGAACGGATAATAGTTAAAATGTATTACAAGTTCCAAGAAATAATGGAAAGAACTTCTAAGTTTTACATTTATGAAATTAAAACAGTGAATTTAACATTATACAGCAATTAGGTATTAATAAATAAGTTTGCAGAACACCAGAGACTTAGTTCTGCTATATCCATTTGTCATTTTAGATAGTTTATTCTGATCATTATGGAAAAAATATAAATTATGGTTTTGTTTATTACTTGTTCTATTATTGAAAGAAAATATAATAATTTATTTACTGATAGTATATATTTGAATATAAAAATAAAACAATAGTTATAGAATACATACTTTATGGATATTGCTTACCATTTTTTTATATATTAGATTATTATAAACTTTTTGTCACCGTATATATTTATTACTTTACAAAACATACCTATTTATGATATCTTTGTATTATATTTATGTAACATTTATCTTGTTTTTGTCTTTAGCTGTGTGTAAAATTATTTTCGCTACAAACAGGTTTTATACATTAAAATTATCAATATTTTTTTCATGTTAGAAAAGTTTAATAGATCCAAAAACTCACATCTAACAATGAGAACATATATTACTATGTAATTTATTTATTATTATTATTATCAATAAATTTTCCACTTTCAAGGCAACGTACCTATGCAATATCTAGTGTTGTACTTGCCACTTCATACATGTGTATTGGTTGACAAGAAGCGAATTACCCTGTAAAATATTAGTTTTCAGGTTTTTCACCTTTTCCGGCCAAGTGTATTAAGATGACTGATATTTCATAATATGAGTTTCTAACTCTCATCATAGAATAGGATAAAAAATTACAATATGGTGTGACATACATACATGGTGCTTTTACATACATAATAACATTACCCTGTGATAATAATATGTTTAGTTCTTACACTTCGGCGCACATTACACATCAGAATAAAACACTTTTTTACGGATTATTGCGCACATTTTATTTTATTTTATATTTAATCCTGACGTTTCGACTCCTTTACAGGAGCCGTGATCACAGGATGACTAAGATGATGGTTGTCTACTACCAGTTCGGAAATTGGCAAAAAGAGCTAACTAGAGACCTGATGATGTAGTTAGCTCTTTTTGCAAATAATTAAACAGATGGAGGTCGGTCCCCCTGCCCGAGTTTCTTTCGCCAGTTTTTCTCGGAAGGCCCTCCCAATTTCCGAACTGGTAGTAGACTCAGTAGTATACAATGTAATCGTAGTGAGAATTCATTAAATAACTAAATAATGTGTAAAAATAAAACAATTTGATTTATATAAAATAATTTAATAATTAGGAACGTTCCCAATTAAAATATTGTGAAGGTAGTAGAAAATATATGACAACCATCATCTTAGTCATCCTGTGATCACGGCTCCTGTAAAGGAGTCGAAACGTCAGGATTAAATATATAAATAAAACATGCGCAATAATCCGTAAAAAAGTGTTATATTCTGATAATAATATGTTGTGAATATTTTAGGTCTAATTTATTTGAAGGCTTAAGTCCAAGAGATAGAGCTTAATATCAATTGTTAATTTATGTCAGATTGTGGAAGATTCATCATAGTTAACGATAACTTAAGTTTGCATTTGTTCTCCTACTAACTAATTATATAGTAGAAATAGTATTGTAAGAACTAAAAAAGCATGTGTGAAATTCACATGTGGTAGTAGTGAAACCTTCAAAAATAATACGTACACATATACAAAATGCCATGGTTGTTGTGATGCCTTCTCTCAAGCTTTGTACTATACGTGCGCACCAGCTGCGAATATCTGTATCAAACAGTTTATCTGTTTTAATAAGGATAGTTAAAACATACAGAAACATTTTCATTAGATAGGTACCGAGTCATCATATAACATCTATGACAAACTAGATTATTAAAGCTAATTGATTATATTCACCTTTTCTATTAACATTAATTTTAAATAAATAAATTAACCTAATATACAGACGTGGACTACACTGAAAGAGTAAAAAACGTTAGCAGTACTTCGAGTACCTTTACTCTATAACCTAGTAGCAATTATGACTAGTGATTAAATCTTATATATCTTTACTTTATCTAAAGTTGGATTTTGCTAAATCAAAAAAAAATTTCCTGAAGTCTTTTCTTTCTTTAATACTAAATAGTTTTAAACTACCGCTACTTAAGCGAGTAAGGAATACTAAAAACCGAGTTAAGTATTCTTAAAACTAGTTTGATTTAAGTATATCTACACTTAAAACTTAAAATATTTTTTTTATTTTACTCGGATTATTTGAAAGCTCACTTAAAACTCTATTGAATAATTAAAGTATCTTTTAAAACTCATTAAGAAAAAATATATGTTCTAGATAAATTTAAGATGATTTTAATACCAAGTTCTAAATATTGATTATCTGAAGTATATTTTCATTCCGTTTTTACTAAAATTAGTAAGATTAGAGTAAAAATTCATTTAATGGGACGTTTTCTCCAAATATAACCAAAAGAAACATGGATGAAGCTGGAAAAGATCTGGTGCCTTTCGTCGACGTGTAGAGAAATATAAAAACGAACGTTGTGTGTACTTATGTACGTACGTAAAAAGTTATACTTCTTTATCGTTACTAAAAAAAGATAACTAAAAATTTCCCCCCGTGTGCTTGTATTCTTTGTATGTGAAAAGAAAGACAAATTTTAAAATTATATAGTGATCAGTAAGAAGCGTCAAAAGATTAACATATTTCCTATATATCTGTATACAGAATCAAGTAATATATCAAAGACCATTAAAATAAACTGTTTAACCAATAGAAATGTAGAACTAATAATTATTTATATTACAAACAAATAAAAAGAATACATTCCGACAGTTAACCTCAAATCAATAAACGCACTTAAAAAGTTTATAAAATAAAAACCACTTTTAAATAAAATTGTTATATTCTTATTATATAATATAAAATTGTTATTATAATTTTATATAAATTACTTTTAACTACCATATATAATTCAAAATCACACACACCCACACATTCATAATTAGTGGCCAACTTCATCCTGCTGGTTTATTCTATATCGCTTTTGTGGCTAACTTCACCCTGTAACTTTTGTGCTGCAGTGATGAAATTTCACTCACAACATTTTTTCATAACGCGCCTAAAGAAGTATAACTTCAAAAATAACTCGAATGTGCTTTAAATGCTGCAAACGTGAGCAATGCGACACCTTCGAGTCAGAACTTAGTGTCGTTAATGTATTAAGAGGAAGATGATACCACGGTAAATTTGAATTGAGGTGATTCCCTCTTAATGAATCGACAATAATCGATCGATCAACACGAGCTGACGATAACGCATCAAAAATTTATCATCATTTTTATTTTAGAGACCAATTAAGAAACTGGTTCATTTATCACAATATACCACATACTGCAATCAATGCCTTATTACAGATTATTGACAAGCATGATCCAGGTGTTGTGCCAAAAGACGCTAGAACACTTCTGAAAACAATAAAATCTGTAGATATAGAATACTGTAGCAGTGGGGAATACTGACACAACGGATGAAAATAAAAATATTCTGCAGTATTTTGAAAATTTAGGTAAAAATGTCAATTTATCTATAATGTAAATATCGTCGGCTTACCCACATAAAAGTTCAAAAGTAGAATTTTGGCCAATTCTCTGTAACATTTATGAGATGAACAATGTGCCTGTAATGAAGCAGAACAGAAGTTATTTAATATAGGTACCTATTTATTATTGTTGCTGTGTTTATTAGTCCTCTAAATAAATGGGGATTGGATAGTTATTTAATATCACGTAAGTATAAGTACTTTGCTGATTTTATTTCCTCGACTATCTTGCATAAACCTGTTCCCACCACAAAATAAACAAGAACTATAGAATGTCAAGTTAAGAAAATATTAAGACGAGATCTGATCTTAACTAATTCAAACTATAGAATCACTTAATACCAAAATGTATTAAATAGTACTTCGCCAATACGGTTTTAAGAATAAATTAAGTATAATATCTCTTAACTAGCACTACTTCAAATGTAATTTGTCTTTACTTTGTCTTAAATAGCCTTACAAAATCAATATTGTCTAAAGTCTTACTTCGTAAGGAAACTTATGATTTAACGCCATTTTGCACTTTATGTGAAAAAAATATTATACATTTTCGGACAACACTTCATCAAAAACTAGAGTAAATTGAACTTTATTAATTTTGTTATAGTAATTCTAACTACATGAATAATTAGTATGTTTATAGAAAATGTAGAACTTTGCAATATATTTACAATTTGTAAAAAAATAAACATATTGCAATATTGTTATACAAAATTTTATTGTCTTTTTCTAGTATTTCAACAGCCCGTCTGTTTTATAGCACTATCTGTAGATTTTACACGAGAAACAATCATGCGTTTTAAATTTCCAATGCATTCAACGACAAAAGAGAGCCATTTTAGACATAAAAATTAATTGTTTAGTCGCCATTTTCCTAAACCTTAAAACAGTTATTGTAATAAATTAAAAGTTCGCCATATTTTATAAAATTATGTAACTTAAATCACTATAAAGCAAAATAGGTTTTTAATTTTACTTCGCTAAGATTAAATCGAATATCTGCAATTCAATAGTGAAAGTTTTAACTAGGTATAGTAGATATCTTAAGTCTATCTCTTGATCTGAAATCAACCTACAAGGTATCTTAAAGTCAATGTTTAGAGTTCTGCTAAACCACATTTCTTAAATAGGGTTAAAGTTTATCTTAACAGTAGTATTAACTCTTTCTTAACATGTCCTTAAATGCTGTGCCCATTTTTACTTAACTAGCCCTTGGAGTGTATCTTGAAGATATCTTGAAGGACATATTAGTTTTAGTCAAGACAACAGCTGGAATTCGTCTACTTGCCTTCAAGATATCTTCAATTCCTTTTTAAGACATTTGTTTGCTACTTGGGAACACACGTACAATGCTGAGGCCCAATCAAACTTCCACTATGCCTTGGTAAACATGGAGGGGGTATGATGCAGAGTACAAAGAGAACATGAACATAAGAGACTTTATAATGCTTCCTGTCCATTTTCTCCTACGTTAAATTTTATGAATTTATGTGTCTGTCTCTTTTTTATTGTCCTTTTTTTGTTTCATCGACTTTCAAATCACAATGAAGCTAAAGAAGTTTTCACTTCAAAAAATACAGTATTTTTGTTCGTCACACCACTTAAGGTGAGTTTTTAAACTAGGTATATTAAGGCAGTACTTATAACACTGTAACAGCATACAGTATGATTGATTGAAACTAAATTATACCTACATTTGGAAAAAATATATTTTTTTTATTTATCAGAGTTTTATAAAACATTATGTACTCTCTGCAATACTCCACTTTTTATTTTGAATTAGGTACATGGCATTGCTCATTTGTGTATTTTCTGAATATCTGGTTTTTTTACTAATATTTTTGTAGTTAAATAATTATAATTTTTTTTTGGTTTTATTGCTTGTTTTCTTTGGACTTTTAGCAAAAGGTAATAAAATATAAGACTTCAATTATGTGAAGAAACCATATACATATAGCTAAATTAATTTAATGCTTGGGAAGCGAGAGAAAAGCTGAAAAAGATTTGACTAATTTAAAAAAAAAATGGTTGGTTGCCTGTAAAGTCGGTATACGGGCGAAAGTTTTACGTGACAACGACTTTGAGTGGTAAAATAATTTTAATGTGAATATTCATTCGTATAGTAGGAAGAAGGATGAAATAATAGTAACAATTTAAAACATTTATTTATACAAAGAATTATATTTAAAACATTAATTTATAGGCACGCGTCCCTTCCACTTTTTATGTCTGTCTCTCTCGCTCTTAGGCGGGCTAACCATGCCCGAGTGGAAGGGACGCGTGCCTCTCACTCGCTCTCATTGTAAGCGCATAACGTGAGCGGAGCGTAACGCAGTTTCTTGAAGTGTCACTAGGCAAAACAATTTATAAGACGTTGTCACGTCAAAAACAGAATCATTAAATTGAATGGCCATTGAATGGCCATTAGTATATTGAATGTGAAGTCATGCACACTACGCCACATGTATATTAGGTTTCGCACACCACAAATGGTCCGACTTCATGAACAATTGACTTGCAAAACAAAGGACACGAAGCTGAATTTGATAAGTTTTAATCTGTTATTCAAATCACTAGTTTAAGATAGTACATGGCCAAGTATAGCTCTAGTTTGTCTATGATATATTCCTTAGCAGTAGCCGCGCGCAATTCGTTTACGCTGTCTCGGTGTTCTAGGATATTCCACAGTGTTCTCGGTGCGCGTGATAAGCGTGGACGCACCGTGGATCCAATTTCGTTATCATAGTAACGTGAATTAGTGTGGGGCGAGCGCTGCGCATTCAGCCTGCGAATGCGCCGGCATTCTGACGCGCGCTCGTTACAGCACTTATGCTACACTTATTTCTAAACCTGACGTGAGTTGTTAAATATGATTTACGTTTTTTTGTAACGGTTGATATATAGCGGAATCAAAAAACTTAACAACTACGTTAGGGTTTCTGTTGTTAGCTTACACCTGTATGAAATAGTGATTTTATAAAATAATCTAGTTGATGTATCTTCCCAGTCTGTGAAGACTACAGAGTAAAAACTTTTTCTGCATAGGCATAAAGTATTGACGAATTTAGCCTCATCACGAAATCAAAAATATTCGACTATTCTTTGGTAATAATAAAACTCTGTTTGGAAGCTCTAGCTCTCAATAGGTACTTCAAATGTCGTCACTCAGTTGATATTGAAAAACTTAGCGTACCCTTAAAACTCGGAACCCTTGCCTTTCATTGTATCTACCTATCATATTCAAATAATCGTAGTTACGGACAACAGACACGACAGTCTACCAAAGAAACGATAAAAAAGGGATTTTCTTCTTATGAATTTACTAATAATAAAATCATGTTAAATTTTTATTTATGTATTTAGCAATTATATCTGTAAACATTACATTTGACAGTTCTGTTCAGTCTCTGATTTTAGTTGATAATTATTATTTTCACCAATTAATAATTATTATAAATATGAAGAATACGATTCAGATCCGTCTGCAATTAATTAATTAACATTAAAAGCAAAAATATTTAAATACAATAGAAATATTAAATAATTTTTAACTAAAAACAATTGATCCTGGGTTTTAGACTTTTGACTTTTGAGTTACGCTTTTCCGATTCGAAAATTTTCCAATAAAATATTGTAAAATAGACGGCGTGATTAAACGTTCAGTGCCAGGATGTCGGTGTTCTTAACAGAAATAAATTTCTATGTATCATTGTAATTTATTTGAATAATCTTTTAAGTAAGCTATTAATCTACTTCTTAATAGCTTGATACAACTTATTTTATATAGTATTTATATATTTAGTATTTATGAATTTAAATAATAAGTAGGTATCTATACAGGCAATTATAAAAAAATATTGTAAAACATGAATTTAACATGGGATCAACTTATCTCAGACTGAAAGCACATCGTCTAAAACAGTAAAAGGCAAAACCATAAATGTTAAAATAAATTAATAAAGGTACTAGCTGCGAATATCTGTATCAAACTGACGATCCGTTTTAATAAAATGATCTTTAAAACGTACTGAAACATTTTCATTACAATGGCTACCGAGTCCCCATAGAACATCTATGGCAAACTAGATTATTAAAGCTAATTGATTATATTAATTGATTTTAAATAAATAAATTAACCTAACATACAGAAGCTGACTAAACTGAAAGAGTTAAAAACATAAACAGTGCTTCGAGTAACCTTTACTCTACCAAATTACTACAGGACGTGTCGATGTCGCCCTAGTTAGCTAGTATAATGATTCTAGAACTAGAAGACTTGTTAGACATTTTTAACAAAAATAAGTAAGTGAGAGCAATGAAAATGCTCACGCGTGTAAACACACTCGCAATAGTATGGAATCACTTAATTATTATTGGTTCCGCGCGGTCATGAGTACTAAATAATTAGTTAATGCCAATAAAATGGCACTATTTGAAAGGTTTAACTGTCAACTTTAGATTGACACCAAATTCTTTAAAATCACGCTATCACGCTATCACGCTATAAGAGCTATCCTTACTTGAAAAAGTAAGAAAAAGACATGTTTTAATTGTTTACCAACAATGCATGTTAGAGTTAAAGTTCGCAACTAGCGCTCCTTATAGCAATTAGTTGCGCCTACAAGATCGCCACACCTGCCGTTCGTTTTTAACGGCCGCTGACTAAGCGGCACCCAAGGCCCGCTGGCTCTTAGGCCAGCGAGAAGAAGCCTGGGCAGGAGCTTTCAGACCAGCCTGCAGTCCACTCACTTAGGTGGGTGAAGAGACCCGGACACATCTCCGTTACTTTTGAGCCTTGACCTTGGATGAAAATGGATACTATGCCTACTGAAGCAGCACATATCGTCGCCCTATTGCAAGAACGGCTCAGCCAGCAGGCTGTCGCACATCTCCACATAAGCCAGTCTTGTGTTTCGAAAGTTTATAAACGCTTCTCGGAGACTGGCGGCTTTGTCCCGAGGCCAAGAATTGAACGGTACCGGTTCACATCGTAGAGGATGACCGTTTTATCGTGTTAACCTCTCTTCGAAATCGTCATTTGACTGGTGGCGACGTTCAGCAGAGGCTCAGAAATGTTCGTATGGCAACTTCCAGCGAGTAGACAGTTCGTCGAAGACTCAAGCAAGCGAATTTGACTCCAAAAAAGCCTGCCACCAAATCTGAAACTAATGGCTGGTCACCAACGGGCACGCTTTCAATTTGCTCGCACCCATCCTTATTGGGAAGTCGAGCAATGGAGGCGAGTCCTGTTCACCGACGAGTGCAGAATTTGCACGGCAGCGACCGAAGAGACCGGGTCTACAGACTGCCTGGGGATTTGACTTATGAGAGCGGTTGTTTTATGATGTGGGCCGGTATTTCTTTCGGCGTTAAAACCGAGCTTAGTTTCGTGCCTGGCGGGGGACAAAGAGGCGGCCTAACTTCAGACCGCTACATTTCCGATATTCTGTTGGAACATGTCTTTCCCTATACGCGATATATTGGGGATGACTTCCTCCTTCTGCACGATTACGCTCGTTGTCACATTTCCCGTGCCACAACTGAATACCTCGAAGAAGTCGGTATCGCCATATTGAACTGACCAGCGCTCAGCCCGGACTTGAAATCCATTAACTGAAGAGGAGGGTTCGGTCCAGAAATCCTGCTCCTTCAAGTGTGAATAAGCTGAAATCGGCTTTTATAGAGGAGTGGGAAGGTATCACGCAAGAAACGATTCAGAAGCTGATTAGGTCAATGGAGAATCGTCTTCGAACAGTTATTAGGGCTAGGGGAGGGAACACAAAATATATAATTTTTTTTTATAAATAATTTTTTGTAGGTTTCTTCATTAATTATTTTTCATATTTCCTAACTCCTTCACTTAATCTGGGATAGCACCTTAAATACTGGTGTGATTCAAATGAATTTGGTATCAATATAAAGTTAACAGTTTAACGTTTGAAATGATGCCATTCCTATTATTCGTAACTAGTGACTTGGTACTCAAGTTCGCGCGATATTAATTCTAAGTTAGTGATTCCATACTTTTGCTCTCGAGTGTAGTACAGATATAAAAAATTATATAGATTGTAAAGGAGTCAAAGAATTCTAACATTCCTGAACGGACGCACTGGGACTGGAAGCCATTTGAGCTTCTTTCGAAAGCTTAAAGCGTGATTGTACTTAGACGTAGGGCGGTTGAGCTTATTCAAAAATACTTTATATATATTAATTTTCATAGCTTATTTGTTACATAAGCTTTTTCTATTTAAATACATAAATATATATACATCGCAGGTTAGGTTAGATAATTTTAACGTATTACTAGCCAGAAAGTTTATCAAAATATGACTTATTCATGTTGTCAGGTATATAGCGGCCGCATGACAATCTGTCTCAATAATGAATTACTTTCCGCCTAAAATTTTATAAATAGGTGCCTGCTTAGAAATCTATACATATAAAGAAAATTGGAGTGTCTGTTTGTAATATTGAAATAACCGTTTTTTACTACATACATATAAATATATATACGGTACATACACCAAAATAACATTTTTACAATTTTTGTCTGTCTGTCTGTTTGTTCCGGCTAATCTCTGAAATGGCTGGACCGATTTTGACGGGACTTCTATTGGCAAGTAGCTGATGTAATAAGGAGTAACTTAGGCTACTTTTGTTTTAGAAAAAAATATTTTATTTTAGGAAAATATAATTACTGTGCCACAGCAACGCGTGGCACAGGTCAGCTAGTCTTTCATATATGTCAACATAATATTACCTTATATGTTTACTTGATTGTGTAGATACAAAGTTAAGCATTATACATTTTACATAGATAGCTGTAGATACTATACCTGATGTAAATTAATTCAACATTATTTTTGACTGAAGGACACATCGAGAAATGTACTCAAAATTCTCGAAGTTCCCTCCGCTTTTTAAATCAAGAAAACATCAAGTGTTTTCATGTATTTATGCAATTTAAGAAACAACTAATGTCTCCCACGTGTTGACACAAAAAAACATCTAGGGTTGTCGCTTTTAGTTTATTCAATAGTCGTTCGTTTTTTTAATAAAAGAGGCCTTCCAATCTAGTGGTAGACTTGGTAGTTTACAGTAGATGTAGATATAAGGAAATAATTAAAAAAATGCAATTTAATACTATTTTATTAGTATACGTTTAATAGTTAGGAACGTGTCCGATTAAAATATTGGGAAGTGGTAGTATAATAAATAAGAACAAACGCGCTGTTTATTCGGTAAATGTAATTTTATTTTTAAGTGGTTTAATTACATTGCTGATTTGCTCACTTGAAAATGAACCTTAAAGTAGGAACGATAAAATCCAATTTCAAAGTTACCTCAAAGATCGTCTACGGATAATGAAAGTAAACAATAATTGACACTATAATTTTTTTTTTTACTTATGCATAAAACTAGGTCTGCAATGCATGCTACTGTTTGCAAATATTGAGCGAAGCACTACCTTACCTAACCTGATACTACATTATGAGTTTTGGCGCCAAATTTCATCAATGAAGTATCAGCGGTTTGGCTGTGATCAGCTTTTGAATTCCTCCATGATAAAGTCTATATTTTTTTTTACATAGCCTATGTCCGTCAGGTTATAATCATGTATGTTCATGCCAAAATTCGTTCGAATCGGTTGAACCGTTAAGTAGCAGTTAGTTAGCAGGGCGACAGGCGAAATTTGTGAGTTGCCTAAAAGAGAGCTTCGCTCAATAAACAAATATATATCTGAAGAAATTATTACTTGAAAAAATTGTAATTGTCTCATATGTCAAACAAGACTCGAACCCGTATCCCCTCGCTGTTCGGCTGAGTACTCTTCTAATCGATAATATAATTATAACATCGACGAGTCTGTCACTTAAGACTTCTGTCTTCTGTCACTAAACACTAGTTTTTCTAGTAATAAATTTTAAAAAGCATAATATAGTAATTAAACAAATTAGCTTTTTTATAGTTTCTTACTACTAGCGTAAGATGCTTTAAATGTCAATTGTAATCCTTGCAAAACAATGATTTGATGTAGTAGACCTTGAATAATAACAATAACATGTTAAAGAAATAAATAAGTTATTATATTGGTTCTGGTTTGAGCATGTCAAGCTTAGAATGCGCTTGTTGCACATCACGTTGACGGAACATTTACCATTTTACGTTTCAACCTACTTTATGCTATTGTGATAGAGTTCAATTCATTTTTAGAGTGTGTTGCTTGATGTTTGTCAACCGTTTGATTTTGTGGTGTTAAAAGAAAACAAAGAAATAGCTAGTGGTCTTTGAGGAAAACTGGTAGCGTCGTTTGCATTAGTTGGTCACAAACGAGAATGTTTCGACTTTTGTAGCACCTAGAGAAACGTCGCAAGAATTATTGCGAACCTTCAAGCAGGGAAAATTAGGGTATCACTAAAATTCCTTTCGTCAAATTAATCTATAATCTAAGATCACAAATTTGTTGTTTGTCTGTCCGCTCTTTACCGGACGTTAGATGGCGCTAACGGAAAAATATTTAATAATAGAAAAAAATTAAAGAATTTTGTCCACCCGAAGCCGGGCCGCTAGTGGGTACAAATAATATTAATTATTCCACGCTGAGGCGTTTATTTTTTTCTTGGCGCTTAATGGGATTTTCACCAGACAACCAAGAGCAGGGTTGTCCAAACGAGATACAATCTCGGGTCATTAAATAAAAATAAAATAGAGGGGAGTCCTATTAAAATAATTGATATTGAATTAATTTTATTTGTAAAAAAAACAGGGGTGTTATCTTGAATTCTATATCAAAATGTCTCCATCTCTTCTTCAGAAAGAAACAACTAGCCAGATAGCTGGTATTTAGAGAATGCATTCGATTTTCAACAGTTCGAATAAATGCAAATATTATGAAGCATCTCCTTAATGATAGTCGAATTGTATATAATTTGATGCAAAGTTCTAAAATGTTAGTTTTTCTTGTTTTATCTGTGGGAGAGGTATTTATTTAGCTAAATCAAGGTGTAGAGAGTGTACTAACGAATCGATTGCATTTTTAGATTTTATTGTATTAGTTTCTTAATTTCTCTTCAGTATTTAACATTTCTTATTTTTTTGGGGATGATCATAAGTTAAATTATTATTAGAATAAATAAAATTTGTAGGAAAATTTTCATGATTATGAGAGAACAAAAAAAAACAAAAACAACAAAAAATTGCGTGCTGTTGCAGCCCTGCGTTAGATGGAAAGAAATCTTGAATAAAACAGATAAAAGCATTTTTTCGGCTTAAAAAGGCATTCGTATCAAAACTAACAATATAAAATACCAATAATATGCAAAATTAAATATATTTTACTTCGTTGTGATATAGGATAGATGCGTACGCTAATTATAATTGCTCATGAGATTAATTTTTTACTGTAAAAAACATTTACCTATAAATTTACAACGCACGCTGCTATATATAACTATTCATGTATACATGAGAAGGGAATAAAATAGGTAACTATCTAAATTAATTTTGTTTTCGGGGCTCAGACGGCGCCCCGTATTCATAGAAAAATAGGTACTATTTACTAAGTATGTATATCGTTTAAATCAATTTGTAAACTTGTAAGAGTTGTTTTAGAAACGGTGCTCCGTATACAAGAGTTGCCTATTATGCCTGGTATAAACTTGTGTAATATGTCCCTGTGTGTGTACGTGTGTTTCTCTTCTCTATTCGTCAAATTAATCTTCCCATTATAACCACAAATCCAAGTTAAATTTCGTTTATTTTCGTCTATACAAAAAGAGCATATTGCGTGTCACATAGTTTCACAAATCCTTTTTCTCTGCGCATCCGTCCATAGATTAAAAACTCAGGGTGCAATAGTGTTGCCGTTACAATGGTATTAAAGTTAATAAATCAAACATATCCAAAATTATTATAGGCCCCGCAACTACTACAGGACGTCTACAAACTCCAATCTCATTCGAAGTGTGACACTCAGAATAACGGGTGTACCTAATAAATCAAACTGTGATTTTCATAAAACCAAAACTGTATTATTTCTTATGCCTAGCCATAAAAATTATCTTGCTTTGATTAAATTTATATGAAATTCAAACAGCAGCCGCCACGTTAGTATAATTATTAAATTATATATATAATATATTATATAATTAAATTTTGTGATAATATATTATTTTATTTGTATCAAAAGAATCTTAGGATTACATTAGGGAAGTATCCGTTTCCGTTGTAACTTCGACATAAAAACATTTTGAAACAAAAGTGCAGTTCATAATTTTCAAGTGAATAAATCGTATACACTTTTTTAACTTGCGAACCGAAACATACTAAGGATATTTTTTGTTCATAAACATTTTAATATTGGTTGGTATTCGTTGTTGTAGTATGTATGTGAATTATGTTTGGTAATCATTGTTGAAAGAGGAACGCTAAATTATTCCATGCATTAGTCAAACAACTTCTAAACTGGTATTTTGTCGTCATATATACATTTTTTTACAAAGAACTTTCGCGAGGTTTTACGAATCTAAAACTCGATTTTGTCTGTTGCCAAATAGTGATGTAGATATCATTAGTTACGTATAAGAGGCATCGCAATAGGGTAGCATGCATGTCAACTGCAAAAGTTTAAATTACATAAAGAATCTCGTAAAAGGAATAAGTATCGTATAACGGATTTCATAGGAAGAAATTAGGTCCACGCCAACTATTATCATCCATTTTGCGAAGTTGAGAAGAGTTTGATAAAGGTACATAGAGTGCTATGCGTAGATATAGGGCTCACAAAACCGGTGAAATATACAATACAAAAACGGTGTTCCATTTTTGTGGTGGTTTCGTATTTACTCTTTCTTGAAGATAAAGTAAGATTTTTAAACATGCATGTTATATTAAATATATGCATCACATATATATTATTCAACTTTTAAAACAAGTTTGATTAAAATCAAGATAATATAAAAAAAACATATATACAGATTTGACTTTTTCGGGCTAGCGCTTTGTGGCAGGACATTTTGTACCAAATTTCTCTTTTTTGGTCCTTCTTTACTATATAGGTATTTTATCTTGCTTTTCAATATGACTTTTACATTATTTTTATTTTCATTATTTAATATGTCGCTATAATTGAATGATCATTTTTACAACCAATCTCCTTGGTTTTAAATATCAGCTACGAGTGAAACAACGATACAGCAAACTCATTTTTTCTCAATGAATTTTCAACACTATAAGCATATAAATATAAATTAAAAATACAATGAATATCACTTTTATTTTTGGGTAGTTTGATATTTTGTTGACTCTACTATCGGCAAGTTGTAAAGCGCAGATAGAAATATAGTAGAATAAGAGAAATTAATAATGAAAGACCAAAATGAAAACGGCAAAAATATAGTTCCCGGCATTTAAGTTGAACATGATTTGGAAATCACATGACAGTGAATAATGTACCTAAACTTGCTACTGCGCATGTCACATGCGCATGCCGGGATTATACTAATATGCAAAAGTCTTTTTACAAACAGTAAAACTTACAGACCAAACCACGAATTAATTTGTCACAATATGTCAATTGATTTCCATTAATATTGGAATCTAAGACAAAGTGGATCTTATTATTAAGGGGGTATGTAGCCCATTGGCTGAGATATCAGCTTAGAGCCAAACGGAAAGAGTTCCATTTTCGCTGATGTACTACAAAGGTGTACCCTCGTTTTAAATTAATATATAATTGGAGCGAAGCGAACGGAGCTCCCATGAATCCGCTACAACAATGGCGCAATGTCTGTTTCGCCATAACTTCCCGAGTTCTTAACCGATTTTAACATTTTTGTGTGGAATCGAATCAACACATTTAGTACCCGAATTTTGAAATTCGCAAAAATAAAAAAAGTTATTACCGAAATCAGCTCTATGGGATTTCCCCATTGAATCTAAAAGCGCGCGGTTTTTGAAAGTTTTCAGTCTTATGAAATTTTAAATTTTACTATACATTATTGATTTTTTTTTGTATTACGCTCCTCTCTTATATATGGTGATAGCGAAGCTTTATGCTTAGCGACAACATCGACCTAGTAATAAATGATTTAGCATACCACGAGTGGTTAGCATGAATATTTAATATTGTGTTTTAAAATTTAAATTTAAATTTAAAATTGAATAAATTGAATAACTAACTTTCTAAACATACCGTCAAATTACTTTAGTTGAAATTTTTCTAAAAGCAGAGTTAACATTCTTTTAGAAGACAAAAATATTTTGATGGCCTTCTCAGTACAAATACTTCTGAAGTAGTGAATGCTGCGTCTCAACTGTTTATATTCCAGCTCATTTATGTGTACTAGTTTATGAGGTTGAACAATTTACTCAAATTTGTTGTACAGAAAGTGCATGTCTGTATTACCTTTTAAGCACTACGTGAGCGCTGCATCGTTTTAGACTACGAGGTTACATTGCACGTGAGTTTATATGAATGATTTTTATTACAATAGCATCGCAATGAGTCACTTGCATTCCGATAAGTGCAGTTTTAATTTGTGCAAATAAAAAACTATTCTATGTTGTTCTACTTCGCTAGCGGGGGCAGCATATCAAATAAACGCCACATTTAATTGTTAAATATGCAAAAAACATAATATTATAGTTTATTTTTACTTTTTGCATAGTAATGTTTACATTCTTTGATATCATAGTTAGGCATTTCTTACTCACTTTGACGGAGAGCTGAGTCGTGTTTAGTGGCCAGTGCTTTTTAGTTGACCCGCAACCTTTGAAGGTCCGGTCCAATGCTCTCCCAGTTGAGCTTCCGAGCCTTGTAAATACCCGTCGAAATTTTCCAGTACCTTTCTAATTTTGTTGTAGGACAGCGTTGTCTTCCCATCAATGAGAGGAACATCCTCTCATATTCGAAAGAAACATTTTTACAAATGTTTCTGGCAATCGACTAAAATGAGGCAGCCATTTAGTTTTATGATTTTATATAATATTTTTTGCTCTTTTTTCAATACTACTCGTATCTTAATCACGTCTCATAAGTGAATTCACAGTCGATTTCTATTCATATTTTTAGTAAACCTCATTTCTATATGCCGTGTGGTGTCTAGCAAAGTAGGATAACACCAATCCTTGACACTTAAGGTAAAAGCAACAGTTTAATGGAAAAGGCAACTCATAATATTGGAGGAATCACCATACACCTATAGACCATATTATAATGGGCAGCGTTTTTAAGAATTATGTTTTTGAAGTTAAACTAAACAAACAACAAAAAAAGGAAAAAATAACAATACTTTACAACTTTACTATCACATTTGAGAATATATTGATGAAAATAAAATGGTAAAACAAAATTATTTTTGAACGCGTCACCATATAGATTATACCATAGTGTACAATTAATTATACAGTCGACTAAATATTTATTTCACAGTAGATTTTATATCATTTTAATTAATACTCTCGGAAACCTCTCTTTGTGCCGGAATTCTGCAATTAGAGCGAAACGCGTGCATATTCTGACTGGTCGGGACACTTCATGCTATAATTAGTTAGAAAATTAATACACAAGTAGTGCGTTGCCATGGTTCCCTGGGGCGATCGCTTCTATTAAACCTATATAGCCTGCCTAGGCTAATGGCACATGCAGGTGGTGTTTAGTCAGTACGAGTCTGACTTATTTTCTGGCCAGGCCGAAGTATCCATGAGGATTCGCCACCTCCCTCCTGAGTGTCCGAAAAATAGCCCATTCACTATTTTGGACGCAAAAAAAGTACTTAATTTACTTGTATTTTTATGGGAGGTTTTCATCCAGCAATAGACGTCTTCCAACTGAGATGATGATTAAAACACTACCATCATATCATACAATATTCCAGGATAAATGCTACGGGGAATATATCCGGGATATTTTCCGGGTATAATCAATTTTGCAGGCAGTCACATCATGCACTGAAACTACTGGAAAAATATAGTTCTGAATGGAATATAAAATTAATATTATATCTCAAACATTACATATTCACGTAAACAGCGTTGTTGATATAAAAAAGAAAGATAAAAGGAATTGCCGTTCTGCTGACTAATACAGTAAACGGTAGTTGGAGTATTTGTAAATCGCTTAGATACCAAGTAACCATGTCAAAGTTCCCTTTAAGCTGGCAACACAAGCTTGTGATCCAAACTTATTTCTCGTAGAAGATTTTCTAAAAACTGGTCTTTATTATGAGTAGATAAATGCCAGGGCATACTGTACTGTTTTTAATGAACAGAAGACTTAAAATAGAATATTAAAAAAATATCTATCCGGGCATAGAGATTATTGTATTGTTTTTATTGAACTGATATAAATAAACATTATTGTCGCAAACAGTAACGTTACTGTCATAGCATTACAGTGCTCAGGTCACCGTAGTGATAACCATCTTTGGATGTGTCTATCTTACTACGGACTTGAGCCTGTAATCAACTGTTTTACACTACACTGTTTAAATATAATGTGATATTATAGGACATAAGTACTTGTTCACTTCCACGACTATAGTACAATATTAATACAACGGTAAAACAAGAGTTGACTAAAAATTGCTGTACTAAGTGCAGAGAGATTCGATACAATGTTCAAATGTCCAAATTAACAGCAAAAACATTGTTAATAGCAACACGAAATTATTATTAGATGTGTCGACGACGAAATGACGTCAGACGCTTCCTTTACTTGTAATTAATTCTTGGGACGAACTATTTAGTACAATCTGTTCGAGAAGTGTCTACCCGCTTATGTTTGCTTGGTTACGTAAGCCTTTAAGGTTGCTTTTCAATGTGTTATTTGGACAGTTATTGCTGCGGCGTATAGTTTCGGACCAAGCTATCAATTTGAGTTGGTGCTATGCTTGCAGGTAAATCTGGCGCCCGGAGGCGTTTTCGAAGCTGGCACGAGTCATGACGCGATTCAGACATATCAGGTATTCAAACACACTTTGATTCGAAGGGTACACACTGCAAGCAATGCCAGATTGATGAGGCGGGATTCGAAATATAATTTAAAAGAACAAGAGATTGATTTGTTCTTATAGAAACAATAAAACTTCGTTGACTAGAGCCATGACAAATTAGGATTGTAGTTCGAGATTTTTTTCTAAATTATAATTATAATACAAAACAATTGAAAAATGCCAGGACTACAGCTTTAATATTTGCTGACTACTGTCAATTACTTGGTTGACCCCACGCGGGTCCAAATGTACTGCATCTCTAGGCATCTCCATCAATATCTCCAGGTTCATAACGTTTAAAAACAAAAGTGTTTTAACGAAGCAATCCTTATTTGATTTCCATGACTATCAGTATATACATAGTACGACTATCGAATGTTATCTGATTATAATTTTCATGTCTTACATTAACCAAGAGTCCACTTATAGATCCATAATTGTACTATGTACTTACATTCACATGAAATGTTATTTAATTCTCCGTTCGTCATCATTTTCAAGAACAACTTTCTATGATTACATACACTTGTTCGTTTTAAGTATACATTCTGATGATATTTTTTATTAGGTAATCATAATAAGAAATTTCGTACTATTCACGACAATTGTTTAATCCCAAACTAGATAGAGATCGTACTATGGGTACTAAGTGACTTATAGAATACATAAATAAGTATAAAAACGACTATGACTCGGGAACAAATGCTTGTACCGGGAATCCAACCCGAAACCGCTGGCGCAGAAGGAAGCATCGCCACAGTTGCACTAAACGGTATAAAAACAGTTTCGGTTTCTATAAACAATTATATACATAATAAATAGGGACATCTAGCAGACATTGTCCTACCTATGTTTTGGAAATTTCATTGGCAACTGGCGCATACTTTATATTTATTTACCTAATCCTGACGTTATGACTCCTTTAGGGCCAGGCCACAACACTGCGTTGGGGCGTCGCATCATAAAAATCTGCGACCTTGAACACGTGCGGTCCATGTCTCACTAGAAACTAAACCGTTGGTTAGCTTCTTGTCGTACGATGTCGTATCCGATGAAATGTTTGCGTTGCGACATCGCATCGCATTGCTGTGCGATGTTGTTTTTACGATACGACGCCGCAACGCAGTGTTGTGGCCTGGCCCTTACGGTTACTTTAATTTTCTTTTAAAAATATTCTATCTGCCCTTACCTTTGACACCGAATGGTTTTACTGTGAACAGACCAGGTATGAGCCCAAAATGATTACCATGAAGTTTGATGTCTTGATCGGTGTATTAAGCAAATTACAAATATATAATCATAAAAAAACATACAAACAACCCTTAGGGGTAAGGGTAGTATTTTTTGACATGGTGATATCATACACATACATTTTTTACAGGGAGCACCTGTATTCAATGCCTCTTTGAAAATGATAATATAAAACAGTTAATCCTTGTTTTGATTTTGTTTTTGCTGAAATAAGGAATAAACAAATTAGGCTAAACAAATGGGTTTAGGCTGTGCGTTGTATTTTGATGACAGTTGGCATCAGTAAGGGAAACATAATTATAATTTTGATTTAAAATTATACTAGATTTAAAAAATCTAAAAATCCCACGTTTTTCAATGTCCTAAAAAGAATAAAATAACCCTGCGGGGCAAAGCGAGGGGCCACTCAAAACGTGGGGGCGCATATTACTAAGAGGAGATTTTAAAGAGATGAATGACATGCATTGATGCCGATTATTGTAAAGATGCGCCCCCACGTTTTGAGTGGCCCCTCGCTTTGCCCCGCAGGGTTATTTTATTATTTTTAGGACATTGAAAAACGTGGGATTTTTAGATTTTTTAAATCTAGTATAATTATTTTATTCTTTTTAATTATTAACTCAACGAAGTAACCATGTGTTACGCAACAATCGGATAAGCCCCATACAAAAGTGAAAGTTGCCGAAAGTGGACCTGAAAGTGCATCTGGAAAGTTGAAAGTTGCTTTAGAGTGCATTGTCATCGGGTTCTGAACTATCCTGAAAGTTTCAGCTTTCTAGCTTATCGGAAAGTGCCTCAAATTTAAGTTGCAAGATTTTGCCCGGACAGACAAACAAATAAGAAAAGTGAGATAAGAAAAACGTGGTAAAATATTGTCAACTTACGTACGTACATTTCGAAAAATTTAATCTGAATTGAACAGCCATTTGACGTCAGAACGGCGGGTAGGACCATAACCAGCAAACTTTAGGAAAATTACGCAACGCCAAAGAAATAAACGTAAGGCGAACTTCATAAAGTGTTGTATTGTATTCAAGTTACATCTTTTATGTAATCTCTGAAATTTTATTTGACGTCAGAATGGCGCGTTATTTTGACGCTGGTATTAATAAATCAGACTAAAAATATGTTAGTTGTGCTTATCGTAAGTAAGTTATATAACAATACAGAACTGCGGTAGAAATTATGTAAAAAATTAAATAAACTTAATAATCTTACATCAGATAATCTCGAGTAAAGCCCCATCTACCTGATTTTAAAATTAACAGATAAATCTATGAATCACTGAATTAAACTCTTGGGACCAAAAACTTTATGATTGATATTTTTTGTAGTCTTAACAATTTAGCAGAATTTCGAAAGTTCGATGCACATATTATTTACAACCACTAGATTTTCAAGCTTTCGTAAGCTTAAAAACCTTTTAATTAATTTAAAAGACATTCAAACATGTTTTGTTTGTCCGTTTAACTATCATATCGTTTCTACTGCACAGTGAAGCCTTTATTGAGTGCATGCAACTAAAGGACAACCAATTCTTTGAATGTGCAGACGAAGCTTATACCCGTCTAACTGCACAGCATTGCGGTCTCTTGTTTCATATTCATTTGCTGAGTTAGAGTAGAATTCATAAGAACTATTCATTTACTGATGACTTTATATACTTATGCAAGAATATTTATCCCATCAAAAACAATACTTGTCAAAAAAAACCAAGTCTCGCAACTCAGTTGTTCTACGGTAAAAAGTTGTGAGATCCATGTAATACCAAGTCGGTTAATAATTTATTCAGTCCCTACTTAAGCGAATTTCTGTCTTAATACGTCCAGTCCCTAAGACCACTGGACAGACTTTTTTGACAAGTATTGTTTTTGATGGGATCTCATTGCTTTTTGTATTTTTTTTAGTTTTTCCTTGATTCATACACCAAACACTATTTATATTCCAAATTTGAAGCTTCTAGGTCTGCTAGAAGTGTCTTAGAATTTTGATGATCGGTGAGTCAGTGAGTGACAAAATTAAGAAATTTGACCCGTTATAATTCTTAAACTACTAGTTCAAATTGAATGAAATTTGAAATATACCGTGTCTTTACAATGCCTGCATGGTTACTGAAAATTCAGTCTTCTAGTTTTATCCACTACGAAGTTACAGGGGGTCGAAAATGGCCTGAATTGCTTCGAGAAAAGGATGGTACGTCCGTGCCGCTTTTTTGCTCGACTTGGCGGGGGCACTGCCGTGCCCCCAGATATGGTAAAGGAGATCAATTTTTTTAACGAATAAATTATATTATATTAGATAAAAATATTACCTACATGCAAAATTTTAATAAGTGCCCTCGGAATGGCATTCCAATACGGTCTAACCATTGGAATATAAATATAAACTAAGTGCTGGATCGATGTCTTTACCCCCAGAAATCTCCTTAATACGTTTTTCTTTTTAACAATTATCCAAGCAATTTTTTCATGTTTCACTTCCCTAATAACTTGATTCGGGACTATATCTTGAAATAAGAATGCCTGATTTATTTTGTTTTTTTATATATATTGAGACTTTGTTATTGAAAGCTTCGATATGTTTATAGTGAAAGTGAAATCGCTTACAAGATAGTTTTTTACGTGGACTCATTTTCAGTGATACACATTTACAAATTAAGAGAGTTGGTCCATAGTATGATTTAATGTTAAAGATTACAGATTCATTTCATCACAAACATTAGTGTGTTTAATTTTTAGTCAGAAAGTTAAACTTCCATTTAGTACTGGGCTACATTACTAGATGGCGTTGCTTTTAATTTTAAACGCACACGGGCTCACCTGGCCGACGTCATTGTTTTTAGTGCTGCAGAATTTCCTCTTATCCAGAGGCTAGCTAAACATACATATATTAAAAACTAGGCCCACGTTTTAGCTAACATTTTTGCATCGTTTTACAATATTTTTGTTTTGGTACTGTATATACACACTTGTATTTTATTTTTAAATTTTTAAGTGTTTGAGTTTTTACTGGTATGTTTTAGGATTTTAATTTAAATCAACTAAAGAAGAGTAAAACAAAATGCATATTCGAATTTATAAGTAACAAAAATAAAAAAACGACAATTCCAAATTGCAAAGCAAGCAAGTTATAACGATTAAGACGAAAATACTATACATAACACGTTGTAAACCGCATTGAAAAATCTTATTTAACACATAGGGACCAGCATTTTATTTATTGTTAATCACGTATATTATTTTTTAAGTATGTTTTTGTTGAACAATAATTTGAGGTAGACATTATTTAACCCCTAGATTTATTTCATTTAAAGTGCGATTGGACTACTGTACATAAATTGAATTTAAATCATGCCCACCGGTGGGCATGCGGTCCTTAACGTGTTAAAGATAATGAAATTAATCTTTTTATTTATAATTTTTTGCTTTGTATAAACGTTAGATGTGAAGCTAGCTAAAACTCATACGTTTTCTCATCAAGCAGAGCTGAGGCTGAGGGGGAATAGGCTTGTGCAAGCGCAAAATCATGTGAGGCTTATGAGGTATTGGAAGATCATCACCAACCACTTCAGATTTAGCAGTGCCGTGTTTTTAATTTAAAAGTACAACAAGCGGCCCGTCCCGGCTTCGCACGGGTGGACAAAATTCTTTAATTTTTTTCTATTATTAAATATTTTACCGTTAGCGCCATCTAGCGTCTGGTAGACGAACTACTTGCGGTTAACGCGTTGCTATGGTAACGTTATTGTACAATGGAAAAAGAGCGGGAATAAGAGCGGACAGACAAACACACAAACCACTGTGATCTTAGATTATAGATTTACCAAAAGAAACATATACAAATATAGCTGATGAAAATATATTAATACCTAATTAGGTATTAAGGTTGGGCGTAAGACTGCAGCTTATCCCACGAAGTCGTAGACAGAGGCTTCTCAGCAATATAAAATTATAAAGGAAAATCAAGCCTCCGATAATTTCCGACCAGATTCTTTCCTGAAACATTTTCTGATAAAATCATATCTTTGAGTGTTTTTGTTATTAAAAATATAAGTATTAGCCAATCATGCGTAATAAATATCAAATTTATTTTGACAGGACTATTGTGTTTATAAATAATAAAAGACGGAAACAGACGCGACGCTAATGTGTTCGGGTTTAAACGCCAATTATTTTTAATTGCTTTGAATTTCTGTCCTCCAGTTAAGTTTTAATAAAGGAGGATAGTACGTAATTTTACAAAAGTTAAAACATGTTTTTTATTTAATTTTTTGCATTCACAATGCAATATTTCTAAAAGATATTATATAGTATATCTTATAGAAATATTGCATTGTGAATGCAAAAAATTAAATTAAAAACATAATTATAGCTGGTTCCATCTTAATCGATTGTTTAATATTTGTAAAAATATTACTTTCGATGCTGAAGGTAGTTAGCGTTCAACATTGGTGGAACGATACTAGCTCATAGTAGAAGTTGAAATACGTTTGTAAAATTCGACACGTTTGCCAGCGTCTCGGTAGCTCAGCGGTCAGAGCAGTCGCCCGGATAGCGAAAGGTCGTGGGTTCGAATCCCATCTGAGGGCTCGGAGGCGTAGTTGTTTTTTACACACGTATTTTATATCTTAAAAGTTAAAACATTTTAATTTTAATAAATGTAATAGATAGGAAAGTGCGCGATTAAAATATTGGAAGGTGTCAGCACGTGTATGACAACCATTACTTTAGCCATCCTGTGATCACGACTCGTGTAAAGGAGAGAAACGTCAGGATTAAATGAATAAAAAAAATAAGAATAAGCGCATCGTGCATACGGTCAATTTTTTATTTAAATGTTCAATAGGTTGGGAAATGTAAGAAACAAATAAATCAATTTATTAAAAATACAAAAATAGTGCTCTTCCTTCCTTTCAATTACAAATTTAAAATTAAACCATGGAATATCCTCCAATACAAATATATTTCGATGAAATACTCAACAATGAGTCCGGCAAAAGCTTGTACCACTGACACTAAGTAATCTGTGCTAGCCAGCTTCTATGGGGCAGAACATTTTTCCCAAACGCCGCCTTCCGGATTTACTCCTGTTAACCCAAACACCAAATATAACATATCCCATTCGTTAGATAAATAAATGTGTTTTTACTAGCTATTGTTTAGTAAATAATTCTTTCTCATACTCGCTTTCCCGTTCAGTAGATAATTTAATCGAACTGATATTGAAATCGCGTCATTTCTAAAGTGTCGCTCAATGTCGATAGCACGCGCAACAGGTAGTGGGGTGGAGACGTAAATAGGGTGGGGCGCAGTACACCTGTTACGCTCCAGTCATATACATATATCCAACCAGATATTTTCAATACAATTTATATATTCAAGGAACAAAGTCTCGTAATAGATAGTACCTATTAAACTTAAAGCTAGGCTAGTACTTGATATTATTAAGTTCAATATTCACAATAATTAATATACATAAATAACAATTACTTACTTATATTACTAAACTCTACTTGACCTCAACCGACAAGCAGTTTTGTCCAGTGCTGGCTGAAGGGATACTTGCACCCCTCTCTCACACAGCCCTCAGGATGCAGAGGTTACTTTTTTACGCATAATAGCTAAAAATTATTAGAAATATCAAAACATTGTATTTTTAGTATGGAATTTATTTTGCTAGCATAGTAACAAGGATAGAGTATCTTAACATAAAAGAGGTAAGGTTCAAAAACACGAAGTGCTACAATACTGTTTTGCTAAAATGTAAAGTGCGAAAGCACGAGAGTCCAGAAACAGCGTCAGTATAGAGTTTTGAGTGACCGCAGTAGTTTGGATTGGTGTTTTCCGATGATAGCTATTGCTGTGCTACTCTATAAAAACTTAAAAGAAAGAATCTGATTTTAGCCGCATACTTAAGCACGAGCCACAAATCAGTAGAAACACTCATGTTACAAGAGAAACATGCAGGGAGAAGATAATACTATAAGCTTGATCACGCGATGGTGATCGAAATAAAATTTTTAAACACCAGCCACATCCTATCTATCTCAGCGGATTCATTGAATGTGATGTCGCAGCTTTACTCTTCGTTAAGGTGCTATGCCACGGCGTCTTATTATGTTGGCAATAAAAAGTCGACGTATAGCTTCCAAGCCCAATCAGAGAAATGTCTATCCGAAAATATTCGGAAATCGAATGTCCGAATGATCGAGAGCGCAACATCTCATATAAGTAGTACCGCTACTTCGGATCGATGCTTTCTTGGACTCTGATCATTTCCGAATAGGAAGCAATGCGTTATCGTTCTTAAGTGTCAGGTCGAGACTGTCGGTTAATTGCTATCTGAGCTCCTTGGCGTTCGGCTGTCCATCTGACGGAATGCCCTGAACCGTTGTTATGGTGACGGAGGATCTTGCTTCGTGGGCGAGGCTTTCGAACTTTAGGCAAGACAAACAGTAGTTAATCCAGTCTGCAGATACTGCCTTTTTATTTTTAAGCACAAGAAGTTTTTGAAACGTAGTTTACTATTTCATAGGCATGACGGCTCACTGATATCAGACATTGCAATAATTGTTACTTTTTTTAATGCCGATATGCTAAGATACACTCCATTATGTCTTACTAGCGTCCCCACCGGGTTTACACAGGTAGTAGAGCTACATGTTTTGTCTGTCGATCAGATTTATCATGTTCAGATTTAAATATAATACAATTCCTATACTATTTGAAGTATTTTATTGTATTTTATTATGTAGCTATATTATAAACATAAAAACAAACTGAAATATTTCTTTATATAACATAATTTGATTTGGCAAAATTGTAATTTGACAGGCAAAGATGTGCTTACGTTTTGTATTAATGTATCGATTCCATATAAAATTTTCTTGTATTCTAAAGGATACCATAGGAAGTGGTAGAGTTTGCCACAACCCTTTAGTTTACGGAAGTACTCTAAACTCAAGTTATACGCAGTAGGGTTGTCAGTTAAGATTTTTAAATTACATCTTACTAAATATGGACCACAATTCTGAAAGGGGTTAAAAATATTATTAAAATCTATCCTGATGTATCGGGCCAGACACCACTGGATACCTTACTAATACAGCTCTTTTACAAATTTCAATATTTTAAAGGACCACTTGCATATTTTCGTCTTTATCATCAGCCTTTTAATGTCCAATTTGCTGTCTCAGCATGTGAGAATGACCGGTCGGTATTTTGGAAGGAATAAATCTATTTTTGTTTGATAACGGGACTGTAAATTCATAATCATGGACCCGGTAGCACAACCAAGATTTTTGCCATCTCACATCACGGGTGCTCAGTGCAAATTAGTGCGTGCCCAAAACTTTAGATGCAGTCGCGACCAACGGCTTTATAGTTCCCGGCATATTAGTTGAACCTGGTTTTGAATCACGTGATATGCGCAGTAGTGAATAATGTACCTTAACTTGCTACACGCATGTCACTTGATTTCAAAACCAGGTTCAACTTGTATGCCGGTGACTATACGTACCACTATCATCAGCCATTACGAATCCTGTCTACTTGAGATATCTCGTGCACGATTAAAGGGAAGTTGTCGATATCGAAATATATCTGGTTTTCCCTAACATGTAGACAATCTGATGTCGGCTTTTGATATACGAGTGTGATTATAAACTACTTTATTATGTAACATAGCAGTATCGTTCATTCAATTAGTGTTATGTGGTTTACCCTTTATGTACTATTTTAAAATGAGGATTACAAGAATTTTAACGTTGCCTGACGACTTATGTTAGTTAGTTTGTCGGCAAAAATATCACGGCTAAGTTACACTACTCTTTTGGCATAAGAAATCAACTTGTAATTGCAATCAGGTTTTAGACGATAGTCGATAAAGATTAACACACGAGAAAACGGGTCGAAAAAATTATGTCGTGTTGCGCATGCTAGTTCCCTACTTACTGGTATTAGCAATATTTAAAAAGTGTTATTTGTCAACAGCTTCTTGTAGATGTGTAGTAACTAATTTGTAATTGCTGTGATTAGTATTTAAGACAATTACAGAAACAGTAGGAAGTAATATTTTTACGTCAAATTGCTATGACATAATATTACGCGTTGTTGATTGTTTACTTATTCTAGCGAAAACGTAGTAAACAAATTGCTGTGAATAATTTTATTAAGAGCAGACGTCCGTAATTCCGTAAGAAAGATTATAAATTTGACAGCTGAAGAGATTGGTATCGTATATCAATAAAGCTTGAGTAAAATCAATATAGATTTTCACGAGAATTTCGCGACTTGATAGTTTTAACTCACGCGCATAAAATGCTTCACTAGTTACAAATACGTACCTGGGCGTTTCTCTCTCCTATGACACATTGCACCGTAGCCGTGATTCTAGAATTTAGAGGCACGCTATGGCACTCCGAGTTATTTCCGTTTGGAGCGTTGTACCGATACTTTGTCGTTTCGGAGGCCAAAGTAATGTAACGTAAAGTAACTTACATAACCCCTACGGTAACTCGCTACTTTCGGTCGCTAATTGAGGTCCATCCAAGGATTTTGCCCCCCTAAATCCCGGTGGCAAGGTAGCAGTCATCTGCGACCAAGAGAAATAACATCAGAAATAAAAAAAGCGTAAAGGGACAATTCTACGTCACTATATCGGTTTAGAGATTTTGAAAGTACTACAAAAATAGTCATTCAATTTGAAAACGTTCTGACTTTAACACGTCGCTTTTTTCTACGTTGGTCGAAGCGCTTTAAATATAAGCAGTTCAGATTTATGGAATCAAAATTTTGTTTAATCAACAGCAGATCAGAGTTCATCTGCGTTTAAAATAACGCCATCTTCTTTGGCATCTGATTCAGTTTACTCTATATCACTGTCTATAACGACAAATTACCACATCATCCTCTGATAACTTCATCCAATGTTAATCGTAATCGTCATTTTTCCCATACTTCTTCCTGTTGTGCAATCATTGCTTTCCCCTGCCTCTGCTCCAGAAGTCTTCTTGAATAACTAATCCACTATAGCTAGTTGGAATGCACGGGGTAAACATTTCCGGTGAAAGCTTGGAAGATTATTACCCAATTTTAATATTACTCTGCAGCCGTCCCTTACAATAGTCACAATATCAATTTTTAGTACTAAACCTTATTCATTAAATCTGATTCGCTCGCAAATAACCACAAATTTACTGTAGACCTATATACCGGTACAGTATTACAAATAGTATATATCTGTATCTTGAATTTGGCCGTAATCTATCACAATAACAACATAAGATAATGACAAAGAATTATGTCTTACAATAAGATCCTTAAAAACTTATATTAGACATGGTTAGGCATGGCGTTGCATAAAAACACAACAAGCTTAAGCACAGTCCTTTTGTCGTTCCGTTCATGCACAGTAATTATGCCGATTCGATCCATTGATACTTAGCAAAATGGCGAGCTATGCAACAACTGTCAGTGTAAACTATAACCGTAAAGATAGTTTAGTAAGTTTTGTTCATTGTGTTGTATTCAAATTAGTTAACATAAAGATAGAAACTATATGAATAATAATGTGACAATAATTTATTCGTCCAATACATTATTGTTATATAAGATAAATGGTTTGCATTGACATGAAGTAATATGTAAAAAAACTAACTTAAAAATCTGTGATTGTCTTTTAAGTAAACATATAACTTGTTAGAAAACAAGTAATATGTATTTCTAGTTTCACTTACTGGCTTTTTATTACATTTAAGATATAAAATATAAAATAACAATTTTACATTTCACAAATAAAATATTTCAACTAACTCTCCTGTTCGAGGCAAAGTACCCAAAAGACTGGCAGCATTGCCCCTTTGAATGGCCAAGCTTATGCGCTGAGCGAAGTAATTGCCACTTCTCCGGTCACCCGTTGCCTCAAACAGGCGAGCAGTCAAGTCCTTAAGAAATAATTTAGCATTAGTGCCCCAAGGGCCCATCGTCTCTACTGCAAAAGGGAGGAAAAAGTATGTGTCACCCAAATCCCTGTATTTGCGAGCTTTATTTAATTCGGCCGTGACTGCAGCCGCGCCTGGCCGAGCTGCTGTCGTATCAATATGGCATGGGGCTAAAGTGTCCACACATGTCGCGTCCCATACTAGGGTCCTCCCCCTGTACCAAGGTACAAGCGACATTCCGTCAGGCCTCCTACCATCCGACCGCGACACCCCGCTCGGCTCTAATATAGCAGATACACCAGCAGTCGCTAAAGCTCTGCGAATGGTGTCGTTAATCGAAGCGTGCCTGCTCAATCGCCCTGCACTCCGCTGGCACGAGAGGCCATGATGGCCCAGCTCGTTTACCCATTCTCCGCAGCGACACCGGTGTGGTTCGTTCGTCTTGATGCCCAATCGGAGGGCTATCGATAGCGTGAGGGTACAGTCATCTAATAACGTACCGATATTGGTGGAAGGGTAAGCATGCAACCATAGATCTGACTCCGTTTCAGATACAGCCAACAGGCGGGCGCGATCCACTGAGTTGTCACAGCCCGCCATCAATACCTGAAAGGCACGCTTGCAAAGAGGCTCGTCCCATTTTCTCTGTGAATAAAGTGATGTTGGGACATCCTCCGAACACAGCGATAGCCACTTATTCTTCGCCTCCGAAAGCCCTTGGATCTCAACGGAACCCACAGATGGGTTGAGAATACTACCGCATAATGATCCCGAGGCATGCACGGATGACAAAAAGGCTGGCAAAGCTATGTCCGAAACTTTTCTTATACCGATACCTTGACGCGTAGGCAAGGTCGCCTGTTACCAGGCACTGTCACTCAATGCACAATTTAAAATCTTAGAAAGCGTCTCCCTGATTAGGTCATCCAAATTTGACATTTGATCAGAACACCGCCAAAACTGAGAAACACGGAGGCAGTATGTGAACTTAGGGACGAACAAACAAAACCGAATAATAAAGAGAGCGATGTGAGCGTTTAACTTAAACAGCCGACAAGACATCTCTCGAAATCTAGCTATTTGCTCCTCTATAAAAAGTGGTATTGCTTCGTCAAGAACAGGAGCTCCTAGCAAACGAAGAGTAATCTCATCAAGAACCTTTATGCCAGGCGCCAATTTTTTAAATGTTGAAATAATGTTTAATCTTTCATTCGCAGAGACAAAGCTTTGTATGTATAACTCACACTTTTCAAAATTCAATTTTAAACCAATCGTTGAGAATGCATCAATTAAGATCTTAAAATCTTCAAAAACTGTCTCAGAACTGCCGCCTAAAGTGCCATCATCCAGATACCAAATATTAAATTTAGATTTAATTTTTTTAATAATATCCTGTATTGCTAAACTAAAAATTGCGGGACCAAGTGGATCGCTTTGTTGACAACCTACTGATGAACAGAGTAATTTTTCCTCGTAAACTAAATTTGAAGGTGTTCCGTAACACTGCCAAACGTAAGGATAAATGGACGGCACATGTCTTTTCACTTCTTCTAATAGAACTTTCCTTTCAATTGAATTAAAGGCGTTTTGAATATCGACCTTAAGAAGAACCTCATCTGCTCCGGCCGACAAAAATGTTCTGGCAGCATGTACCGCTACCTCGCAACCACCCTTGGTACCGAAACCCAACTGGGTTGGCTGGAATAATTCACTTACTTAATTATTTTTACAAAAGACAACGGTAGTTAAAACTTAACATTAAAAATTTTACAATACCCACTGTGCGTCTTGTTGTTTTGCTTGGACTGTTTTAATAAGTGACAACCCTTAGAATATTTAGAAGGGGTGGTTCGCAACGTTTATTCTCTTTGTAACCGCAGCACTGGCTTTAGATCGCTCAACTACACAGCTTGTTCTGGGTATTGTGTGTTTAATTGGTTATTGCGAGCAATATTATATTAGAAGCTGTAAAGTGCTGGTTTTAGCATTTTTTATTGGAATCGTTTAGTCTATTGTAAAGAGCAGAAAAATACTGTTCATTAGGGGCAGAAAAGCGGGTCTTACAATCATATTTATTTCTTTTTGTTTATTAGATTTTACTGGCTGCTACGTTCGTTTCAATAAAGTTGTTTTTAAGTTTCATTACAATCTGATCAATGATTTTGGAACGCCTAGGCCGTTCTTATGGCGCTTTGTCTATCTGGGTGTATTCGTTAAATTCAGTTAGAAGACCGGAAGTCTTTGACTTACCTTGACTCTGTAACATTACGCTCTGATATCAGCCTTCTTATGTGTAGTGGTAAGAAATAGAAATGCATCGTTGTATGTATTAATAGGTTTGAAGAAATATAAATTCTCAATGGTAATTTACTTTAAGCATATAAAAAAAACAACTTAAATATATAGCGCGCGAATACCAACTCACGCCCAGGTGTCATCATATCTCATATGACAACTAGTACTGTCGTAAGATAGCCCTTACCGGTACCTATCGGTATTTTCTTTCTTTCTTACAGTATGTATTATGACATTAATACTGCAATTAATAGAGAAATCATCGTTGCATCACCACCATCCGCGAAATATAAACATTGTATTGGAGATCCGAAACTTAGGACGGGCATTTGTTTACATTTCCGCGCACCATAAAGCAAAATTTTGGTTACTTTTTTTTTGAAACTTGGATGATAACCCCATTACGAATCCAATTTTTCTTTTCGTAATAATTGGATCTTAAATGATATCAAAAAGTAATTTCGATTTTTATGTGATTCCAAGATCTTTCATATTAGTACGGTCAGTCTAGAAAGTGGTGTTCCTGATTTGATTCTATTTTCTATTACATGAAAACACCAGTAAGACTTATATTGTTAGAGTATTTAATTTATAACAAGCTCATTGACGTAATCTATAAGTGCATACCAGTTTAACCTTAGTTGCCAAGTGGTGAGAGTTTATTTTTATCAAATATAATTGCATATTATGTTGCCAGAATGTTATAGAAAATAAAACTATAACACCTACAATATCTATCTACAATAACAGTTATATAGCTGACATTTTACGAAACATATTTCAATGGCATATTCTATGCCTTAATGCCTATATATCTATACTAAAAATGTTCGTTCATTATGCAAAACTAAATTGCCGTAAATTTGATATTTCTTCCCAATCACTCAGAGTATCTATAATTGCCCAGTTTAATGAGGGCTGTATGGCGATTTATATCTTACCAGTAGGGCTATAGTATTAGAATTATCATATTTTTTATTTAAAAGTTCTTATAACAACTATAATTTTAATAGTTTTATAATGACGGCGTTTATTTTCTTGATTCCGGTTTAAGATTTAAATTGAAGGCAAGGAGGAAAGTTCGTTAGATCACAATTATATATTTATTGAAAAAATCACAAAACACGCCGACCACGCGACCGCGAAATTCGGATGTGCCTTTTTCGTCGTATTACTCGCCATTAAAATACGATCGTAAAATCCAAACTACTTGTCCAAACAATATTGTGTAAAAGCCAATCATATTTCCATAAAATATTATTGGTGATAAGCAAGTTTATATTCTTTGAATTTATTATTAGATACCTACGTACCTTGTAATGTATTAAAAATAAATTTAATTTTTTATTTTAATTATATAATTTTTATTTTAACCTTTATATATAAGTATAATTTATGTCGTCACCGATATTTAATATAGAATTATTTGTATATCTCTGAAGAAAGTATTTATATATTTGTAGCCGTTAAGTCTGCGTTCATAACAACGAATTGTTCGACCCTATTTTCGTCGATTTTAGTTATAAAATAGCTCCTTACGAGAAGCCCTATTAAATAATATTTGTTTATTAAGAACTGCCACAAGGTACATATTGATTCATTGCAAATTGGTTCTGATATGAACATGCAGATAGGCACATAATTTAAACCCATTTTTTTATATGCATCTTATATGTCAAAATTTGAAATAGTTTAGTTGTTAAGAATGATGAGCCCAGAAATGCCAAGAGTATCTTTTCTACTTAGTCTGTTTTGTTTTGCGAATTGGCAACTTTTACAACATTGTTAGGGAAAATAAATGGCCAATTATTACGTTAATTGGTAACTGTTCCAATTTTCTTAACAACTTCGAAAGGGTTTTTATACATTTAGAACTTTTTTCAATTTTCTGATTGACCCTTTCATTAATTTATATTTTGTTTTTGATTTTATGACAAGGTTACATAGGTAAAATGTTGGCGACAGGATAATTGAAATATCCAATTATAACTGATAAGCAATCAAGTTTAATTGTGGTAGGTACTGTTCTGACATATACTCAAACGATTCTTAAGGGGGTATATAGATTAACAATTTATCTGAAGGTCTAGTGGTAATTGTGTGAAAAGTAATGGATAATATATCAATGTAATACTTATAACACATCCATTTTCAAAGCCAAGGTGAATAGGCACCTTCTGGGTTAGCTCGCTCCATCGTGGATTCTGTCGTAGTCCCCGGGATTGATTAGGATCAAGAGCTAACCCATCCTAAATAAAAAAATAATAAAGGAAAATTAAGTATAAAAACTTTGCCGGTACATTATAAGTACATTTATAGGTTTCAAACATTTCCAAATTCTTACTGTCTCATCTGTCTGGTAGCTGTCAGATCTCGGAGTATTTTATTTACAGATTGCTGACACTTTCCTTGAACTTAAGAAAGCTGTAACTTTGTGATATGTTTGATGAATATTCAACTTTATAATCCGGTCAAACTGCAATGATTCCAATTTTATGAAACAGATCCTAAATCTATAATCTAAGATCACAGTGGTTTGTGTGTTTGTCTGTCTGCTCTTTTTCCCCGCTCTTTTTCCATTGTATCAATCACGTTACCATAGCAACGCGTTAACCGCAAGTACCGTCTACCGGACGCTAGAATGCGCTAACGGAAAAATATTTAATAATAGAAAAAAATTAAAGAATTAGGCCCACCCGTGCGAAGCTGGGACGGGCCGCTAGTCTATAATCTAAGAACACAAAATTGTTGTTTGTGTGTTTGTCTGTCCGCTCTTTTTCCATTGTATACGCGGTACCATAGCAACGCGTTATCGGGTCAGCTAGTACATATAAATATTATAATTTACTCCGCCACCGATCAACTGCTTTTGTTAGTAAGGAAGAAATAGCACTTGACACAACGACTATTTGACAACCGCCCTTACTATAAAAAGTTCCCGTTTGTAATAATTGTAATAGGTCCTCGAATTTTTTTTACGTTTATGAAGGCCTTTGTTTAAATACCGCACACGATGTAAAATGTCCTGTTCTTATTTTTATTGTCGCCAAAATTCGCCTCGGGATGTAAACTAATTACATACTAATTTAAATACAAATAAGAAATATGTAATAATTTGACTATATACAGAATAAGAAGAAAACAAATAAAAATAATTGATAACAATTAGCCAAACCCAAAGATAAATAACGGATAAACATACTTATATGATACACAGATATATTTATGGAAATATATATAAACCAATGACTTAGGTACAAATTGCTTGTACTCATCACTCAAACATCTGCCTCTTGCGGCACTTGAACCCAGGACCGTCGGTACGAAAGGCACGATCGATACCGTTGCACCAAACGGTCGTCAATTATCAAGTAGAATAGAGGAAGGGGTAGTTAATAATAAGAAAATCCATTATTTTAAAAAAATATTTACCTCAAAATAAGTTTCAGCTTTTCATTCAATATCAATTAGTGCGTTACGTTATTTTCATGGATATCGAAAGTAAATTCCGTTAAAAGTCCAATCAACAGGTTCGAGATGGAACACGTGACCACTTTCGGTTTTCCTCATTTTTTTCTGTTACGCCTCATCGTCCGGTAATTACAGAACAAGACCCTGGGAGATGGTGTCAAGTATCGGTGTCGGGTCGCTAACGGCTGACGAGTGTAATTCTTCAGCACCCCCGTCCAGATGTGGCGTCTTTATTTCAGTAGGAAAAAAAATATTTGAAGCGCGGCACAGTTGACATTTCTCTTTATTCATTTATTATTGCTTATAAATTAAATGTCCAATGCAATCAAATATTGACCGATGATTTGAAAACAAAGGGTAGTTCATATAAAAGTACTAAAAAGACATTTTTAGGTGAATTAAGTTTTGTTTATAAATATACTATTTGATTGCTCTAAAAGTGAGTGTCGAATCGGAGACTCTTACACCTTATAACAAACATATATACTATGCAATAAGTTTGGTGTTTACAGGGACGTATTTATACGATTTCTTCCAAAGTTTAAAAGTCCTTGGATGGGCGAGTTAGAGGTTTCAGCAAGCACGTGGCCATGTACTGGCTAAAATTGTTCACATTGCAAAACACATGGTGAAATACCATGTACTTTTATAAAAGTGCCGAAATCAGAACAATGAATGCGACCTAACGTGATAATACTTGGGATTTTCCTATTACATACCTTTTTCCCGTTATGGCCACGAAGTAACGATAAATAAAAATATTATTTATTGTAGAAATATCGGTACTGTTGTAAAAATAAAATGGTAAGACATTTCTTTTTATTTTATGATATATGAAATGAAGAAAATTTTAGTGTATTGGCGGTAATATCGACAGATAATATAGGTACATGTAACATAGGTCGAACCTTCTGGGTTGGCTCGTTCCATCGTGGAACCCATTAAAAAAAGGTTTGAGAAATGGAAAAATATAAAAGGTATTTAGAGTGAGCTAAATCTGTATTAACGATTAACAAACGCGAAGCGATCGCAATAAACTTACCGTATTATTCATAATGAAACTATAAATAAACCTATTTTATTTATAGTTTTGTCTTTTAATTTCAAACACAAATTATAATTCGAATGAAATTTATAAAACACTTTTTAACTAAAATAGTTTTACTAAGCCTTGATTTTTTATATTAATACACTCAGATTATAATGGGCGTAAAAAAAGAAAATAAAATAGGTAGTTTGAGTTTGGGCCGTAGTAAAGTAACTTCTTTGCTACAGCGTGGCTACGATTCAGTTTGTTCTTTTTTCTCGGAAGCTTAACAAATAAAATAAAAAGCAATTGTATAAAACGTTAACAATAAACGACAACTAATCAAGGTTAAGGACATTTAAATTTAAATTTATCTCAAGTATATCAATTTCGAATTCTACTTAAATATAAAGATTACCGCGAAAGTTTACGTTCTGTTTACATAACGGCGAAGTAACACATATCACAATGCGAATGAAATTTACAAAACACTTTTTAACTAAAATACGTTTATAAACTTATTTTTTTAAAATAACTTAAAATTGAATATAATCAACGTTAAAGAAGAATTCTTAAAAATAGTTTGTTTGGGCCGTAGCAAAGAATTTACTTTGCTACGGCTTGGCTACGATTCAGTTTGTTTTTTTTTCTTGGGAGCTTAACAAATAAAATAAAAAGCTATTTCGCACAACGTAAACAATAAATGACAACTAATCATAGTTAAAGGATATTTTAATTAAAATTTTTCTCACGTATTTCGAATTCGATTTGAATCGGATTCGAAAGTAAGATAGAGTAGAAATAAGAAAGATTACCGCGAAAATTCTCGTTAAGTTTACGTTACGGCGAAGTAACGGCTTTATATATACTTTCTTTCTAATTGTTGTTTTTTATTACAAAACAAATTATTACGCATATCTTTGACTTATAGCTCATGATAAACTGGAGTTCATACAAAAATCCTATAGAAAAAAAACTGTTCAGTTTTTCCAGAATGACCTATGCCGTCTGCGTTGATTATATTATTATTGTGATATTTTTATTTGATTTGTATCTCTACCTCTCTTCCGCCACATTGATTATTTGACCGTTGACGATTGATGACGACCGTTTGGTGCAACGTTAGCGATCCTGCCTTTCGCACCGACGGTCCTGGGTTCGAATCCCGGAAGGGGCAGATGTTTGTATGATGAATACGAGCATTTGTACTTAGAGTCATGGATGTTTCTATATATTTCTATGAATATTACTTAATTTATTATACTCTTTATTGCACTTATAAAGTAATTAAACCGTACATTTACATATATTTGTGAGCAATGGTGGGCTTATCTCTAAAAGAGATCTCTTCCAGCCAACCAAGGGTATGTGGGTGATTAAATAGGTAAGCGGGACAACTTAAGAGTGCAGATCATATAATATTCATAAAATAAAATAAAAAATAAAAAATTATAATCTCAATCAAATTCCAAAAAAAATAAAAAAGCTATTATACTATGTGAATATACTACATAAATAGGAACTAACTATAAATAGGAACTAACTATATACTACATAAATACAATAAATAAATAAAATTACACATTGAGTAAATAGATAAAGTAGATAACTATAGTAAAGGTTGTAAGTAAGTTGGTTATGTTTAGACTATGATAACTGTGCTAGAAAGTGATCTTTGAGTTTGGTTTTAAAGGAAGTGATGGACGGACAGTTTTGAATGCCTAAAGGAAGTTTGTTCCAGAGTTGTGCCGCTCGGAATGAGAAGGAGTTGTGAAAAAATTTGGTGTTCACTTTAGGCAATTCTAGCATCTTAGTAATGCAGGCCCGCCTAGGGCGAGAAGGAGGGGGAAGAGTCTGGAACCGGGAACGGAGATAGGGAGGAGAGTTAGGGTCTTTTAGGATTTGAAACAAGGTGGTAAGAATGTGCATGTCTCTGCGCATACGAATTGGCAGCCATTTTAATCGAGTTCTAAACTCTGACACCCGATCATATTTTCGCAGCCCAAATATAAACCGGATGGCTAGATTCTGGAGACGTTCGAGCTTATTCAGCTGATCCTCAGTTAAGTCCAGATAACAGACGTCGGCGTAGTCGAGAATGGGGAGCAGGATAGATTGCGCAAGCATTATTTTAGTTTTAAAGGGAAGAAAGTATTGGAGTCGCCTAAGAGAGTGAGAAGAGTAATGAAGACGTTTACTCACCTCACCTATGTGAGGAGACCATGACATAGAGCTATCCATGAACAGCCCAAGATTTTTTACCTTGTCGTTATATGCAATTGGAGTCTGGTCATAATTAAGGGGAGGTATAAGATTCCAATCAAGTTGGCTCCTAAGCCTGCCACTGCCAATTATTATAGCCTGAGATTTAGAGGGATTGACTAAAAGACCGAAAGATGCAGACCACGCTTTAATTGATGCTAGATCCTGATTTAAGGCATCAATCGCATCAGCAGTTTCAGATAGGGAAAAGTGTCTATAGAGTTGAAGGTCATCAGCATAAAGGTGAAAAGAGGAAGAGATAGCAGAGGATATGTTATTAATAAATATAGAAAAAAGAAGAGGTGACAGCACGCCACCTTGTGGTACACCTGCTGAAATATCTGACCAATTCGAAAAAGAGCCATTATAGGCTACACACTGTTGACGGCCGAGAAGATATGATTTGAACCAGTCAATAGCCGGGATGGAGACATTAACCGCACGAAGAGCACCAACCAGTATGTCGAAGTCCACACAGTTAAACGCACTGCTGAAATCCAGTAATACCAAAGCTGTGAGTTTGGTATTGTCCATCGCATAACGAATGTCCTCAGTAATGTTCAGCAGCGCACTAACCGTGCTATGAGAGGGACGGAAACCCGACTGATGAGGGCAGAGAAGTGAATTTGAAACGAGGAAAGCATATAACTGTTTTTGAACGACAGATTCCAGGACCTTGGAGAGAATCATCAGATAATGTCTATCCGTTATCCTAGTATCCATAACACAAGCCTTCAAAGTGCTTACTTTGGGCTAGGTTTATTGGTGTGAATGTAGGAAATATTTATTTAATATAAATATTATATTTATTTAAAACACTTGCTATTTTTATTAATCTTTCCTTCTCTTATATCATAAACGTAGATGTATTTTTTCTTTTTATTACAAGTTTGAAGACAGAAGATTAATATTTAGGCAAGTAAGTAACAAGTAAAGACTTAATTTTTTACAAATTTGCAACGGTATTATTTTCTTGACTTTATTAAACGATTTATAATTATAATAATCCGAACAATGTTCTTGTCAATACACAACTTGTGTTATACAAAAATTGTGGTCTTCTTGGATTCACAGTTTCCTATTTTGCACCAGTTTACATATATGGGGGCCGTTGAAAATGTTCTGTTTCAGTCAATCTTCCAATAAATATGGGAAAACTTCTTGCAAATGCTTAGATTTATCATGTTGTTTCTTAAAGTTATTATCTTATTATCAACGACTAGCTAACCCGGCCACGCGTTGCTGGTATAACCCGGCCACGCTTTGCTGGTATGGTAATAAACACACACACACACACACACCCACAAAGCATTGTCATAATATAATGTAGATAGATAAAAGTAATAATTGCAAAAATAATATACAATTTTAATTAATAATGTATGGCATAATAATAAAAAATATATCGAACTTGTTAACCAAAAGCATGTTATGCGTCAATCTGAAAAATAATTATGATGAATGAATGAAAATGAATGAAATGAATGAAAAATACTTTATTGTTACACACAAAAATATACAAATAGCTTAAAACAATGTATATATAAAACGAAAGGGTGCTACAATAGGCGGTCTTATCGCTTAGAGCGATCTCTACCAGACAACCTTTGGGTGGAGGGAAATAAAGCTATTAAGGACAGGGGTGTGATGCAACAAAAGAAAAGAATATAAATATATATATAGGATTTTGAAAATAACTATAAAAAATACAATATCTAAAAAATACCTAAATAAATACCCAAGTATATAAATCAGAATAAATAATAATACATACACAAATATCCAATAAGCTAAATTTACAAACAAGCAGCTTAGCAGTTATTGGGACAGATAAAACTTTTTAACTTGATCTTTGAAAGTAGTTATTGACTGAGCTCGCTTGATCGAAACTGGGAGTGAATTCCAGAGACGAATAGCTTGCACAGTAAAAGAACAGTTATAAAAGGTAGTACTATGTGATGGGGTTAGGAGGCTTAGATTTTCTGATGACCGAAGGAGATAAGAGTTTCCACACTGAAGGAAATGGAAGCGTTCTTTAAGATAACGAGGGTAAGTAGGATTAAACAGTATATTGTGGAGGAGTGAAAGTATATGAGTGTTCCGGCGAAGTCTAATAGGAAGCCACTTGAGCTGATAGCGATACTGAGAGACATGGTCATATTTACGCAAGCCAAATATGAACCTTATACAAAAATTCTGGAGACGCTCAAGCTTGTTTAGCTGGTCCTCCGTTAAGTCAAGGTAACTGGCGTCAGCATAATCAAGGACAGGGAGTAACAGAGATTGTGCGAGCGCAATTTTAGTGGCAGTCGGTAAAAAGTTACGTAGTCTCCGCAAAGATGACGCAGATGCATACAACTTACGGCTAATGGCTTGGATTTGCGGTCCCCAACTCAGTGTACTGTCTATAATTATTCCTAGGTTTTTGGCAGTTTGTCTGTAAGGAATGACAACACCTCCAAAATTCACGTTAGGGAGTGAATGCCAATCGATCCGGGAGAGTAGTCTCGAGCTACCAACAATCATGAGTTGGGTTTTGACTGGATTTACGCAAAGACCAAAGAGTTTACTCCATTCAACAATTTTCAGTAAGTCAGCATTGGTGGTCGAAATAGCTTCAGACAGTTCTGTTAGCGGAAATTGACAGTAAATCTGCAAATCGTCTGCATACAGGTGGTAGGACGAAGAAAGGTCTCGGGATATAGAATTAATGAAGATAGCAAAGAGAAGAGGAGATAATACGCCGCCTTGAGGAACGCCGGCAGTAGTGTTACACCATGAAGAGTAACTTTCGTCATGGCGAACACGCTGCCTGCGCCCATGCAGATAACTGCGAAACCAGTCAACCACAGTGGGAGATATGTTAAGAGAATGTAGCAAGGCGAGGAGTATATCGAAATCGACAGTGTTGAACGCGTTGCTGAAGTCCAGTAATGTTAGTACCGTTAAGAGGCCATTATCCATTCCAAGACGAATGTCATCAGTAACTTTTACCAACGTTGTAACTGTACTGTGGCCGGGACGGAAGCCTGATTGAAGAGGATTCAGGAGATTGTATCGGGAAAGGAACTGACTTATTTGATTGTGGATAAGGCGCTCAAGGACTTTGGATAAAAAGGGAAGAATGGATATGGGACGAAATTCGGTAAGCGTCTTAGGATTACGAACCTTAGGTAAGGGAATGATTTGCGCATCTTTCCAAGTTGAAGGAAAAACTCCACTAGAAATAGAGCGATTGAAGAGGAAAGTGAGAATAGGAAGGATGATGTCAAGGATTGGTAGTAACATTTTGCGACTTATACCGTCGACACCCACCGCATTCGAAGTGATTGACAGCACACTCTTCTTAACATCACAGTCTGATAGTTGAGCAAAAATAAAGGGAGGGTGGTCGGGAATCGGTGAGTTAAAGATTTTATTTAATGTAAAAATTTTATCTGCGTTAGTAATGCCAGATGATGAAGAGAAATGGAGGTTAAGAGAATCAATATTAATACTCTGAGGAATACTATTTTCACGTGATTTACCAATCCCGAGTGAACGGAGAAATTTCCAGACATTAGCTGGGTTGCTATTTTCGACAGAGTTGTGAATGTGGCGGCGTAGTGCATCTCTACACACCGTATTGCAACGATTGCGAAATTTAACATAAATCTCCTTATTGTGATCACTTGGCCGTCGTTTATATTTGCTTTTAGCAAGAACTTTTTTGTGCATTAGTATTTTTATCTCGTCCGTGAGCCAAGGTGCGGGAAGATGCTTTAATTTAATGGCACGGTAAGGAGCATGCTTGTCATATAAATGATTAATGCTGGTATTGAATAATTCCACCTGCGTATCCACGGAATCGGCATTGATGACAGGAGACCAGTCAATACTACGTGCGTCATAAAGAAATGCTTCGCGATCCATGCCGTTAAAATTGCGCTGAAGAATGATTTTAGGCTTATTTTTTGGAGGACGAACTTTATAGGATAGATAGATGAGATCATGATATGAAAAAGCATCGGCTGGGCATTGACCGTGCCTGGCAACGTGATGGGGCGATGATATTAGTAATAGATCAAGAAGAGATGGAACAGAATTTGGAAAATGATGGGTGGCATTAAGCGGAAGGATGTGCATGTTGCCTGAATTAACGACGGATTGTAAAGACGAGGTACGATGATCATTTTTCAGAAGACAAGTATTGAAGTCACCCATAATAATGGAGTGATTGTATGAAGGAATAAGACTGTCGAAAAGATTTTCAAGAGAAGCAAAATAATTAACACGCATGGATGGACTATAATATACTCCGAGAAGGATTTTAGTGTGCGAGAGAAGGACTTCCACCAGCAGATGTTCGCCAGCATTTGAGGGAGGTGGTTGAGTGGAGGTGCTAACAATGGTGAAAGGAATGTGATCACGAAGATAAATAGCAACTCCGCCACCTCCGGAGCCTAAGCGGTCATTTCGAATGAGACGAAAGCCTGGCAGAGCGTAAGCGGAAGAAGGCAAGCATGGCTTTAACCACGACTCAGAGATTAAAATAGCATGGAGATTTTTATGTGTGAATGACGCCAACATATCAGTATAATGAGCAGGAACACTCTGAGCGTTAATGTGGACTAAATTGAAGTTCTTCGGAACATCAGAAAATACACCCTCAAGGGACTCAAAAAGCGACGGGATACTGACAAAACTGCTGTTACTGCTGCTGCAATCAACAGAGGACATAGTTAAATATGGTTCATCATCACTACTGACATCTGAACCTGACATAAAAGTCGTAAATATACACTATAGGTATTAATTAAACCAAAAATAAAATATATACAAAAATAATATATGTGTACTAAATAAATATACTAATTTAATCAATATACGAAATTTAAAAGTTCAATGTAAATAAAAATAATGGTCTCCACCTGCCGGTTGAGGTCTCCAGCTTTAGATCACTTAATATAACAAACACAAAAAAAACAATAATAAAACAACTAATAATTTAGGAAAAAGTAGCAGAAGGCATTACTAAGGCTTCAGAATCGACACCATTAGTTGCAGTTCGGAACGCATATGGATGAATAATGAATAATAAAATTTTATGTATGTAAGGATAACTTAGTGGCGTAGGTTTGTCACAAATTTTTAGATTTTAATCAGTCAAAAGCCAAGTTAAACTGGACTTATAAAAGTAATCGTCAAATGAATAAATTTAAAAAATACTACATTGTAATTATTTGTAATTGGCAATAAAAATACGTTATCTAATAAAAATGTTGAGTTGATTATGTTTTACAATTGATCATTGTGATTGTGAGGGAGATGCGCGGGGCGCGGTGACGTTGCGGACGTGTACGTGAACGCTCTTTTGAAATAAATGTTTTAAGTAACTTTCTTCAAAATTTTCGAGTTGATATTGTTATTAGTGTTTTCCATAACTGTCTACGAATTGAACTGTGTACATAGTGTTACCAAAAGTGAAATATTTTTGCCTCCTTCAACAATAATAAAAAGCCGTAAATCGTAAATTGTGGGTGACAGTGATATCTTTGTGCATAAAGAGTGAACGGTCGCTGATAATTATCAGCAAAGAAACCGGTTCAATGACTGCCAGTTGCCGATTCTCGATATTGATACTTAACTTTGTCAAATTACTATCGATCTAGTTGGTTTGGCGTGATTATGTGTAGACTCTGCCGGAAGCAATTCTAATCCGCGTGTATAAGAAGTTTTTTTTTATATATTTAACTTTTTTTTTTTTTTGAACAATTGTTTTTATTTTATGTCTATGCAGTTTTTTAAATTATAAATCAACAAAATGATGAAAAACAGAATATTATGTAGTGGTTGTCGGGGAAAAATCCAGGACAAAAGATATCTGTGTTGTGGAGGCTGTAAACAGTTTTACGACCTATCCTGCGCTAATGTATCGGAACAGTGTTTCTTTAATACATACACACAGGAACACAAGGATGCCTGGCGATGCGTCCTCTGTAAGAGCAAGCAACCTAAGCAGGACAATACCAACACCCCTATCCGTGGTACAGAAAGCGTCACTGTGCATCGAGGAGCTGCCCTGGGAAGCTCGTTGGATTTGAATATGTCAGTGGTGGAGCAACTGGATACTCAAGATACATTTAATGAGAAATCTCATAATATTACCATAGACATGAGCGATTTCCAGTCATTTGTTTTAGAGATGCGATCTTTTCGTGATGAAATCCGAGAAGAGTTAAGAGCTCACCGTGTTTATACGGAGCGCCTTAATGAAACTCTAGTCGCCTTGTCCGACAGGTTGATCGGATGTGAGAGTCGAGTTGCCAAGTTTGAGGAGCGACTAAATAGTTTGGAGAGCCGCGTTTTAAGCGAAGAAACAGTAAAATCCCTTTCGACTTGCGTTGAACAAATGAAGACTGAGCTTAATGAACGCGATCAAGATCTACTGCTGAACGATATTGAAATTTCGTGTATTCCAGAGCAGAAAGGGGAGAGTGTGGCTCACATTGTTACCATCATATCTAAAAAATTGGGTGTCGACCTAGTCGAACAGGACATAGTAAGCTCAGAACGTGTGGGTCGTATTATTGATGCAACTAAAACATCCAACGTACCCCGCCCTCGCCCTATAGTGGTGCGATTGGCGCGGCGTTCTATACGTGATTCCCTGCTCCAAGCCGCGCGCGTGCGCCGCGGTGCTACTACTGAGGGTACTGGCCTTTCTGGAGCCACTTGTCGTTTTTATGTAAACGAAAGACTCACTAGAGAGAACAGGCAGTTGTTCCGACGAGCACGAGATATAGGGCGCCACTTAAACTGGCGCTATGTGTGGACAAAGAACGGCCGAATATTTGTAAGACAACATCAAGGCGCGGATGCCCCTCGTATACGTATACGAACGGATGCTGACTTAATTAGTGTTTTTGGCCATGATGCTGTTCGTTCTGGCAGTCTTAATTAGCTGCTATAGAGACCGCAGAAGAACTAAATATGCTTTACATGCCAATTGTGCTGGGAAAATAGTTGCTTTAGTGAGTTGTTGTCGTTGCTATTATTACTATGATTATGTTATGATTTACTTAATTGAGTCATATATAAATTCAATTCAATGTTTAAAGTTTGCATGTCTTGGTGTTCTCCCTAATGTTGTGATTATGTTTATTGCAGTGTTTGTTTTTTTACTATTCTCTTTACGTTATTATTGGTTAGTTAATTATTGCTTAGTTACAATGTTTAGGTTTTTTTATTGTGAAACCTGTCTGATATTATACGTCGAAGTGATGCAGGAGGTACAATTCTTGGCTAAATCAATAACATTTTATTTATCTAGACAATGTTTACTTAATGTAAATAATGTAGTTCGTCATTTTGTTAGGTTCCCAAATTATATTTCATATATATTGTGTAATATTATTGAACCCTTATTTGTAATATTCTTAAAAATATTCATAATTCTCTTTGGAGTAATAACCGTAATAATGTATCGCTTGTTAACAGTTGATTTGCGACTGCGTTTTTATACTATAATTTTTATTTCATTTAATGTTACTTGTATAATACAGTGTTTAACAGCAATGCAAAATGATGTTTGTAGAATGTCACAGCATGAAATGAATGGCGTCTCTAGTCAACTTCTAATTCAATTATTTTTTTTATATATTCGCTATGATTTCATCTTTTATTTATCAAATTATATTGTTCATGATGACTTTTTATTATTTAACATGATTTTACGAATAACATTTACATTTATTTCTAATTTTGGTACAACAAGTAACTTATTATATTTAACAATAATTAACTGTGCTATTGCTAAATTTTTTTTGTTTTTCGGAAATGCCATCGAAAACTAACTTTCTTAGGTTAGCCCTTTACAATGCGGGATCTTTAAATACAGATCATGATAATTTCCTTATAGCGATGAATCGATTCAATGCTGATAAAGTTGCTATAAACGAGACATGGTTACCAGCAGGACAGGAGGCCCGTGCCCCCTGTGCTCCCGGCTACCGACTGCGTAATGTACCACGTCCTCGCAGTACACACAGAGGCAGGGGCGGTGGAGTTGCTTTTTATATTAAGAAAGATTTGAATGAACGTTTTATAAAACAACCTGATGCAGGCATTGAGCAGCTTTGGCTGTCAACCCAAGTAAATGGTCTTCGGCTGATTGTGGGAACGGCATATAGACCTCCATGGCTTAACGTCGATATTTTTATTGACACTCTAATGGACTGTATTTCCAGTTTTGGGCAGTATGATTATATAGTTCTCATGGGTGATATCAATGTCAACATGCTTGACGGTACTAATAATAATGTCACTAAGTTAAATGAATTCTTGAGAAGTTTAGATCTTCGGCAGATAGTGGATAAACCGACACACTTCTCTGTTAATTCAAGTACATTACTCGATCTTGTGTGCACAAATTGCAAGACTCGTGATGTTACTGTCTCCAATATATCTGGACCTTTAGGTCATGCAATGGTTAATGTCACTATTTTATTGAAGAGGGTTAAAACACCGCAGCGATATGTAACTTACAGACAGATAAAGCAAATCCCCCTAGAAAGATTCAATGTAGATCTTAACGCACTCGATTGGGAGTCTATTTCTGAGCAAATTTCTGTAGAGAGTATGATTGACAGATTTAATACTCTTTTAATAACTCTCATAGATAAATATGCTCCTCTTATTTCTTCCAAAATTAAACCGAATCATAACTTACCATGGATAACAGACATGATCAAGTTCATGATTCGCTTGCGGGACAAAGCCCTTAGTAAGTATCGTAAGTCAGGATCTGACGTTGATAGGCAATATTATAGTGATCTGAAGAACATAGTGGCGAAAAGTATTAATAATGAGAAACGAGCTTATTTTAATCACCTTGTCAATTCAAATGTGAGCAATGGTAAAAAGTTCTGGAAGAATATTAAGGAGAAAATTTTGGTCAATCCTACCAAGACTGAGGGTCTTCCTGATTGTTTTGGTAACGTCCCTGGTGTGGATAGAGTCCCCATTTCACAATTAACCTATTTTGAATTTCATCGGTACAAATTGACTCCGTCATTCAAACTAAACCCTGTCTCGGAAGAAGATGTCGCTAAATATATCTTATCCATAAAATCAAATGCAGTTGGCTACGATGGCATTAGTAGAGACATGGTTCTACTCTCTCTTCCTCGAACTTTGTCCATTATTACTGGCATTGTGAATAAGTCTATTCTTTCAGGTATCTTTCCTCATCAGTGGAAAGTAGCGTTAGTGAAACCGCTACCTAAGGTTAGTAACCCCAGTGAAATGAAGGATCTTAGGCCTATTAGTATTTTGCCTTTTCTCTCCAAAATACTGGAAAAAGCAATATATCATCAACTAATGAGATATGTGGAAACTTATAACATACTGCCACCTTATCAATCAGGTTACCGAAAGAGTCGTGGCGCTGTTACGGCGCTTCTTGATGTGACGGACAACATCCTCGCTGATCAGGATATAGGTCGGGTCAATGTGTTGACGCTTCTTGATTTTTCCCGCGCATTTGATAGTTTAAATATTCCACTGCTTTTATCCAAACTCTCATTTTATGGCTGTGATCCCCATGCAGTACGTTTTTTTAACAGCTATCTCAGTGATCGGTATCAGTCGGTTAAACTTCAAAAAGACGATGGTTCCGTTGTGACATCGCAACTTAGACTGGTACCCCGTGGTGTTCCTCAAGGTTCCATTCTCGGTCCACTCTTATTTATTATTTATAGTGCAGATCTACCTGTAGCAATTAAACACTGCAAATCACACTGTTACGCTGACGATGTGCAATTATATATATCAGCAAACCCTAACAAAATATCTGATTCTCTGCGTAAAATGAGTGACGATCTAAGTTCTGTAGCTAACTGGTCATCCAATAACTCCCTTGTTTTGAATCCTTCTAAATCGAAATTTATGGTCATAGGCACAAAACAACAAATAGAAAAAATTAATAGATGCATTCCTACGCTACAGGTTCTGGGTTCTAATATTGAATATGTGGAAGAGGCCAAAAACCTAGGAATAACATTTGACAATAAACTACGTTTTGAGAGCCATGTGTTGAGTTTGGTCAGAATCTGCTTCTACAGATTGAAAATCCTTTATAGAATACGTAAATATCTCTCACTAAAATCGCGCATTGTTTTATGTGAGTCACTGGTATTGTCTGTGCTCAACTATGGTGATTTGATGTATGGTCCTCGTTTGCTTTCTAGAACTCAAAGGATGTTACAGCGTGTACAAAATGCCTGTGGTCGTTTCTGTTTTGATATCCCTCCTCGCACCCATGTATCACCTTTTCTAAATAGTGCATCAATACTCAATATGGAATCACGCAGACAATTACATCTAGCTGTCTTAATGTTTGACCTACTAAAATTTAAGAGGCCAGAATATCTTTATGAAAAGTTAAACTTTCACACTTTCCATTTTCAATATGGGTCAGGCATTAGCAGATCAGCAAGACCCTTGCTAGCAACTTACAAGCATAAGACTCTGGCTTTCACGGGCAGTTTCCGCCACCAGGCGACTAAGTGCTGGAACAATATACCCCCTCCAATAAGGCAGTTAACATCAAAGTATTCTTTTAAAAAGTGTATGAAATTAGCCTTATTGGAAAAACAAAGTATTCTTATAGGTTCTCTTGGTCGCTTTGGTGGTGGTTTCTCTCAGTAGTGGGAAGCATATGGTTGTCATGCGTTTAGTTATCATATCTAAATCGTATCGAACAGTTACTGTTGTTTGTACCATTGTGCATGTTTATTAATTATTAATTATACATTTTTTTATTAGAACTTATTATGCTCTCATACTATTATTCAATTTTATTGAATATATTTGATATTTATTTGTTTTATTTATATTTCAAACTATTAATTTTATATTATTATTTCAATTATTATTAACAGATATATTAATTATTTTTTATCTTTGACATATATAATTGTAGAAAGCACGGCCGGTTTCGTTACCCGGTCCTCGCGTCTTACTACGGGCAAAAGCTGAAAACCAGCGTTTTGCTCTATTAGTGCAAATATATCGCTGAGCTTTAGCCTTTTTGCATCGCTGTGACACTCTTTGTCAGTAGAGTGCTATGTATATTAGTTGTGTTTGTAGTTTTCTTTTTTTTCTCATTCACTTTGCTGTTTCCATCTGTTTTTGTATGTGTGTGCCTTTGATGCAAATAAATTATATATCTATCTATCTATCATTAAAATAGTTCTGTGTGTATTGTTTTTTTAATTAGTTATTTCTGTAAATCCAAAAAAAATAAACATTTTATTGCTAATACCTTAATAGATTAGTTTCTTTTCCTGAAGGGCCTGTCCACGTCTGATTTTTTTTGTAAAACATTTGGGAATCATGAAAATTATAAAATTAAGAGAGTTCTAGATTCCATAATGATGTCAAGGCTGGTATTTGGTATAAATTGAAATTTCAATTCTTGCATACCATATTTGATTTGCAACTATTCGGACACATAGAAATAACAACACGTTAACCTACCAAACGTCATCAATATATTTAAATGTGTATCGGGTTTTAACAGCATAATTTTAAATTGAAAAGGAGGAGGGTCAATAAGGCGGGTTTTCGGCCCCTTTAAGTTTTGAGGAATTTTTCATCTAAAAATTAAAAGAAAAAACAAAATTTATATACTATATGGACTACGAAATCGAATCCACCCCAAAACGGAACCACTCCCAACCCCTCCTCCCCCTCCCACTCCACCAAGTAGCAGAATAATCATATATGACCTAATACATAAAAATAAATATTTTATTTGGGGAGCTACTTTGAGTAAAGAGTTTTGAAAGGTTATATTATTTTTGAGCGAAAAGTATTTTTTTTATAACCCTTCTAATAGTGAATTGGTAATATAGAAATTAAAATACTTTTTAAAGAGATACTATAATGTGAAAAAATTGAGATTGTCATACTAACTAAATATTTTGAGTTATTTATTATTGTAATATTGCCGGAAAAAGAATTTAGAAGACGAAGAAAAATTATGAAATTAGTGGATTTCTAAAGAAAACAAATTATGTCTATTTTCTTTAGATATTGTTATATGCATGTAGCATTTAGAGTTTAGTACATCATTATTGCATAGAATAAATGTAAATAATAAATGAAAGCAATATTAACGGGCGATATCTGAAATGAAGTGTTGTTTTGTACGGACAAGATTATTATCCTGTGACGGTGATATCTTAATTCCAATCTTTTCACGTCATTCACACTACCGGATCTATAAAATCTACTTACTTAAAGCTGGTACCCATTTTCAAGGTAACATCATGTCGAGGCGACTGTTGTTGACTAGCCATTTTACCATTACTAAAGGTTGTTTTAACTTTAAATAATTCAAACTGTCATTTCAATAATGACGGTTTGAAAACAACTTCGGTGCCAGTGTCGGTCTGATTTAATTTACCTGAATTCCATTTCAATAATTTGGACATCGATTTTAGTAGGCATCTATCACATTGTTCTGATAAAAAAAAAAACATTCAATTGATAAATTCGTCTTATATAGTTGACCAAATAAATCATTATGAATGTGTATAATTTTAAACAGACTTCAAAAAAGTAGGAGGTTTTCAATTCGACTGTACTTTTTTTATACCTCATAACTTTTTACTGGGTGTACCAATTTTGCTAATTCTTTTTAAATTCGAAAGCTGATGCTTGTCATGTGGTTCCACTTAAATTTGGTTTCGAAGAGATATCAAGGTGGTCCCATGGTAGTGATGTTCTGATGAATATCTGCGGAGATTACAACGGAACTCTTTACTATATGACAGCAAATCTGTCGTGGTTGCTGCAATCATGTCTGTACCCTCTAAAGGGTGGGATACCCTTTATACTGAATACATTAACAGGCCTATAGATGTATCCTGAATAAGGCGGTACACCCGATAATGAAAACCCAAGGAAATACGAGGGCAAACCTAGCAATTTACCGATTTTAAAAATAACAATAATTGTACATTATTTTATCGTAATAAATTGATTATTATCATTTATTTTAAGTAGTATACAGATATATCTTAAATATTTTGCTTAGTTGAACTCTAAATAATTATTTATTGACACGAGAATACGAAATTATTTTTCTGCTTTTTACTGCATTTAATTTTATTATTATAATTTATATAGCTTTTTTGAAGTTTGTGTATTTTTGTAAATATTTTTAATTTTACGCACTACACAAACCAGTATTCTTGATATAATAAGAACTTTTTCACGTATTCTTTTACATCTGTTGTAGCTTTTTTTTCTTAAGCATTAGTTTTTCATTAGATGACATGTTAGTCGGTTCTGGACGCCGCAAGCTTGCAACACTTATCGATATATAAGGTAGGTACACAATAATTAGTGTCGTCAGGAGGTGTTCGTTCTTGCATTGCAGCGCATTTCGTTTCCTTGCATAATATTACGTTATGTTTATTAGCGCTCGGCACGTGTAAGAGATATTCCGCTGGCTAGGTCACCCCGCGCGGTTACACCGAGTTGTCGCTTATCCAATGCCTTGTTCGTCCTTTGTTGATTGGTGAAAGTGCTCTGCGGAGCGACGGTGTACGACATGTGCGCTAGAACATTAGCACGGAAGCGCAAGCGCAGTCGCGATGTTGGCGCGGGCAGGTTCACGGGCAGCGACGTCACCGCTATGCAGTTTTAGACGCGGGTGCGCGACCACGATACAGTGGCCGAGCTGCGTCGACCACGGACACAGCGTCCGCGCGCTCCACGCGCCGGTACATCATTATAACCAGAGCTCAGTGCTAGTTTTTCACCCCTTGAGTGTCAATTATCTACCATAAAAGTAAAGGTTTACACATACCGCCCATAATTACGATGTAAACTAGAAGCATCGTTTCAAAATATGGGTTTAATTATTTCACTGTCAAATTAAATTGACCGAGCTCTGCCTATAATTGGAGAAGCCAATCGTTCGGGTTAAATTGAAGTTATTGAGATATTGCATCGCCATTGGTAAATATCGCTGTTTGCTGGAAATAGATTCGAACGGTTGCACTCCCCGCCCGGCTCCCCTCCGTCACTTAATCGTCTGTATATTACTCGTTTGTTTCCGTAATCGTTCGTCATAATTGGCCCGTGTGGTGGTAACATTCATAGTGTTGTGTTGAGTGTGACGGGTCGCCGACGTCAGGTGCGTGTTCGTAAGGATGCACGGTGTCGGGGTGTCGTGCCAGAGGCGGTGGTGCCGCGAGTAGCGAGCGGCGCTCAAGCATAGGGCAGTCGGGTTGTGGATCCTGTAGGTGACGGATGCGCCGGGCGCGCGAGATTAGCGGTCATGGCGCGCGAGTACCCCCGCCTACACGACTTCTACTTAGAACTGCAGGATTTACAGCCGCCCGTTCAGCACTACCACCCTTATGAACACGCGCAGTGAGTAAATTTATCACATTATTTAAAAATTTTGTTTCCATACTTTTGCATTGCGAATTTTTAGAGATTTGCGAATGTCGAAATGTTTTTATAGTTTCACCCATTTTCAATATCAAAACGCGTGATAACTATACTTTTGTTACATTACAAAACGTATGTTATTGTTATCATTATTTTCTTTCAAAAATTGCAAAAAAAACATTAATTTTTCGAAATTTATTAGTTATATGAATTAAACTTTAAAAATAAAAGTCATGGTTATTTTCTAGTACTACGATTAAAGAAGTATAATTTCTCAGAAATACTGCTGACGTTCGGGTGTCGTAAATTGAATCGTAAAATTACATGGAGGAGTTGCTTATTTCATCAGCAGTTGTAAATATTTAAAATCTGTTATCGCATTTTAATGGCAAGAAAATTACAGACTGAAGTATACTATTGGTTTTTCAAAATCATACTTATCTCAAAGAAATAAGAACACAGATAACACAATAACATCATCCCTCGTTCCTTACTACTTAACTTTATATAATGATGCGATTGAAATTCTTATAGATTTCCTTTTACTATTTGTTGTTTTGTAGTCTTGGTGTTTTTCACATTAATTAATGCGATGTTTTTGTAAGTATTGCTTTGAAAAATTCACCTCGGGCAAGATTTAAATTTGTCACTCTGAAAACAGTATTTTGTTCTCATTAGTTTAAACAAAAATACCTCTATTTAGCTGGTTTATTAATAAGGTATAAATTTAGTAATAATTGTAATGTTTACTCCAAAGAAGATTGACGATTTTAAAATATTATATTTTTACAATTATTTACATTTTTAAATGGATCTTTAAAAGTAATTATTAAATCTGGTATTACACAGAAAAATAGAAATCATAATCATTTAAAGAATAAAACAACTTGAGACAGAGAGAAAAATAAAATATAATTAGTTATTACTTCAGAAAATATAAAACAATCAGTGATTTCTCGCCATGAAATAATAATAAATAGTTAATTTTTTTTCTACGAAGATCACTGGCGGAAATGATTGAATTTTTTGAATTAAACTTTTCAGAGCCTTAAACTATTCTTTTTATTTTGCTTAATCCCTAAGGAGGTTTATATATTTAGTTCTTATACTTTCGTTTCACTCATTAAAATTAAACGCTTTTGAACGTATAACAAAACGCATTTAGTACGGTTGATTAACGGTTTGGTAAGACACTTATGACAAACATTATAAATGTCATCTTTTGAACACGGTTCCTGATACTAAAAAAATCGTGAAAATATACGCGTTTTGTCAGTTATATTAATAAAACAAGTCAGTTATATGGATAACAAGATATATGAACATAAAAAAGATTTCAACTGAGAAATGTGTTTTACCATATACCTAAGGCAAACCAGAAAAGGGGTAGCTTTTTCAGAATTATGATCTACTGCGATCTCCAATAGCTACGCTCTCCTAGCTTGGATATTAATACCCCCCATATTGGGGGTGGGCAGTCCAGTGTCCAGCAATGGACGTCTACAGGTTCTTCATGATTTTGACATATTCTGTGGTTGTTAGTTACTTGAAATCGAAACGGCTAGACGATTTTATTGGATTTGTTCAGAAAGCTAATTGGCTTATAATTTAGTTTTGCGTTGTTCACCTATTGAAATTAAAAATATCTTAGCGGGTGACAAAATGCGATTATATCAATGTTTTTCATTAAAATTTGACGTTTCATATTCTTTTCAAGAACTGTGTTCAAAGGATGATTTAGGTTGTGGTCGTCACAAGTGTGCTAATAATTTTCATATCTGTTGTTTTCTTTTAACACTATTGTACATAAAAATTAATCAAATTACTTAAAAAAAAGACTGAACTGAATGCACATTTTTATAAATTTGTAATACATACTAAATTAATATTAATAAATAATTTAATTTATTAAAAAGGGTTTTAAATAATTTTTAAGAATCGTCAATAATAGTTTAAAATCGTCAAGGAAGGGTGAAATTCACTACTACTCTAGTGTGTTACTACGTAAGTAGTAACTTTGAAATAAAATTGAGAAAAGACGAAACTAATTTTTAATACCAATACATGCTAAAATAATATACAAAAAAATCCAAACCAATTAATTTATTTAAACATGTTTCGCTTGACAATTTGTTGTTTGTTTCACGAAAACAAGAACGGATTTATTAATCCACTACTACTTTAAAGTCTAATACCACCTTCTAATGTTATTAATCACTCGAATTCGTTTTAAAATGGATAACTGATTTATATTATATTTTATTTTGCATATTATTTAGTTAATAATAATAATAGATTAGTAATCGAAAACCTCTGAGTCTACCAACAGTATGAAAATTCAGTCATCCTTATGGGTTAATAAAATACCTATTTGTTTATTTTAATTATGTTACAATGTTTACTGACGCTATAAATGTGTATAGTTGAGATGGTTTCTGATTGTAATAACTAGGTGATGCAGTCGCTAAGCATAAAGCTACGCTAGAACCATAAATTGGCGCAGAGCGTAATACCAAAAAAAAGAAAATAAACATGTTTCGATGGGAATGAGATGGAATGGGAATTTTTGCGAATTTCAAAACTCCGTTACAATCTGGTCCTAAACCTATTGATTCGATTCCACACAAAAAATATTTAAATCGGTTAAGAACTCGGGAAGTTATGGCGTAACAGACATTGCGCCATTGAATCTAATCCATGGGAGCTTCGCTCGCTTCGCTCCAACAAAATTCCTGCTTAAAATTGTTAACACTCATTTTTTTACCGTATATTTTATGTGACCTGTTAGTTCAAACATAAGTTTTAAATTAATAATAATTATGCTTTTTTAAATGAACATGCCAAAGTGGAGGTGGTTGAAGTTAGTGGCTAAATAGTATTAGATATCCCTTTACAAATCTGACTGCTCGCAGTAAAAATATTCCGGTATATGTAGAATAGTGAAAAGGTAAGCAAATACCATTACTACGTTATCACTAAAACTCCAGGCTCAATTTTCATATGTAAAGGATGACAAGACAAATAATAATAATGCAATATGGTCCATATTAAAATTCCCACATGTTATTCCTACAACTGCTTTGGATTCTTAATAGTATCTCTTGAGTGACGACATTATTTCGTACTCAATAAAGATTTAATCTTATAAGAAATTAAGCTGAGTTAAGAATGGTTCTGTTTTTTTTTAATTGGTCAGATGGAGAAACATTAACTGTATTGTATGAAGATGAAAATGCCCACATCTAACTTTCGATTAATATGACTTAATTTACTCTATAACAGCACTCCCAAATAATATGGAGATACTCCACTATAAGCTGTCATGAAATAATCCGTGAAACGAAAGCGTGTTAAAAATAACATCTTTTTAATTAATTATTTATATATAACATTATTGCTGTTGCCCTTTCGTCGATCCAATGTACGTTGTTTTAAAATATTTGTGGCATCTCCAACGTCAGGTTGCAGATAGCTCCTCCTCTTAATGAAATAGGTTCTTGGTCTGCAACGCTATATGCGAATTGCCATTTTGCTGCTCTATGAATTTGTTATATAATATAAGAATTAATTATTGGTTACCGCCCCCCAGTGGCCACTGGAACCTTTTGAGGGGGCGTTAGCAAGAAAAGGCAAATAGGGGCGTAAAGAAATTCAATAGGAGGGGCCGTGGCACTCCTACTCTATCGTCATTAGAATAAAATTACCATAAAGATGAAATATGCTGATGAAATCGAAACACAGTTTTAAAGGGCATAATATTGTTACGGGCTGCGGGTATCAGATAGTTAAATAAACTAATTAATTTAATCCGAAATTCAATTAGAGAAATAATTTACATACATTATGAAACCTTCCAAGCATAGTTCCAAAACAAGTCCGCTAATTAACTCCAATTGTCCAATAAACTCGCCGAAATTGTCAGAACTTAACTCTTCCACACAGTCGCAGAATGTCTCAGTCGCGTGTGTAAACCACGTTTACAATAGTCCAGCAACTCGCTGAGGCCGGTTATTAAATCATTCTTCAATACGCTTCAAAGATTACTTTAAATTCGCTTCGATGGTTTCCAAAATCAGAGCAACTCATTAAGCGGCCGCGCTCGGCTTTAGACGACCCAGTCGCCAACGTTCTGTAAGGTTCAACCCAGCAAAGACCCAAGCGTGTCTTTTCTCCGCTAAAAGGAGTCTTTGCGACTTGACTCCTACTTTCCGAGTTGTATCCGTGCCGATCACAAACCATCTTGAGTTTCTCGGCATGTAATTGTCACCAACTTTCAATTTTGGCTCTTTCGTTGAGAGTGAGGCTTTAAAAAACGTGGCATTCTGGCAAAGGTGAGAAGGCACTTCACGCCGGAACAGTTGCTCAATCTTTACCAAGCGCAAGTACCATCGTGTATGGAACTTGCGCTTGGTATAAAATATACTGTTCTCATCTTTGAAATGGTTCCGGCCAATATCAACTCCAGACGCTTGAGTCCATCTAAAGGACCAGGTACAGGCTTGTACCACTTATATTATATCGTTCATGTACCAAAGAGTCGCACTAAGCGTTTTGGTTCGAATTTTGTAGAAGAACACAAATTTCTTGTTTGTGTGTTTGTCTATCCGCTCTTTTTCCATTGTATACGTGTTACCATAACAACGCGTTACCATAGCAACGCGTTACCGGGTCAGCTAGTACCTACGATTTATACTTACGCGCTCCGGTCAATTACTGTTGCTACTTTTTTCGTAAGTTTTATAAACATACGATTGTGCGCTATACTTCACAGCAGCCCTGCGTCGAAACAATATTTATTATGAGTGTTAGCATTTTAGTCTCGTTTCGCTTTTTTGTTCACCTAAATAATTTTATATAAATCATAACAACGGCAATGATTATGAAATCCGTATTTCTTTTATTATGCTGATAAAGTTATTGTTGGCATTAATAATAATAATCGTGAAAGAGAAGTATAATGAACTGGAAAACACAACTTCCTATTAGTGTCATGCTTAGAGCATGAGAGTAGGGTAATCCCAAAGCTGCAATGTGGCGAGCTTTAAAGCCCATCGATTCCTGATGATATTTTAGATATGTGTAACTTTGTATTTTTAGTTTAAGCTTAAACGAAATAGAGCAATATAGGCTACAATGAATATTATAGTTTTGAATGTTATTGTATTGAATAACTAGGGCTTTGGCGTATTTTGTTATCAAGAAATAGAAAATGTCTTTAAGCATCTTTATGTATAATAAGAAGTCCTGACACACTCAATTACTTATGAAAAGTAAGCTCTTAATCCCAAAAGCGTGGACCTAGAAAGCAAAATTTCCCAAGCAATTTATCATTTGTATTAAAATCGTAATTTTTTGATCTTAAATCCACTTTTTGTGGTAAATTTTCCAAAAAGGCTGAAATGAAAAGCATTTCAATTTATTTTTAGTAAAAGTTACTGAAGTAATTCCAAGTGTCTTCCAAGTGTCTGTCTTTAGCTCTAAATATGCCGTATTAAATGTTTTTAATTGAATTTTTTGCATTCACAATGTAATATTTCTAAATTAAGAAAATTTAGATCTTGTCCAAAACAATTATAGCCGTAAGAAAAAACTAAAACCCGTTTATTTGATGTCGATAACTATTAAATCACTCAGTGGCAGGTGGCAACCCTATCCCCGTCTCTCTCTCTTTTCATTTAAATCTATCTATATATAGTTAAAGAAAACTATAAATATAAATAATAAGGTCCTATTGTCGTCCAGTCCAAACCTTTGATCCTATTAAGCTAAATGCTTGCAGTTTTTTGGGATGAATTATGATTTTAGGAAATGTAAGCTATAAGTAGGTTAACAGGGCAAATAAACTTTAATACGGCCTAAGATATAAAATACGCGTGTAAAAACAAATACGCCTCCGAGCCCTCAGGTGGGATTCAAACCCACGACTTTTCGCTATCCGGGCGAGTGCTCTGACGGCTGAGCTACCGAGACGCTGGCAAAAAGTATCGAATTTCACAAACTTATGTCAACTTCCACTATGAGCTAGTATCGTACCACCAATGTTGAACGCTAACTACCTTCAACATCGAAAGTAATATTACAAATATTACACAAACAAAAACTTTCGATATTAAACAATCGATTACGATGAAACAAGCTATATAATGTGGGTTCGAATCCCACCTGAGTTGTTTTTAACACGCGTATTTTATATCTCATGCCGTATTAAAGTTTATTTGTCCTGTTAACCTCGCATTTCCTAAAATCATAAATTCATCACAAAAAACTGCAAACAGTCAGCTTACTAGCATCAAAGGTTTATACTGAACACCAATGAGACCTTATTATTTATATTTATAGATTCCTTTTACTATATACAGATAGATTTAAATGAAAAGAGAGAGAGACGGGGATAGGGTTGCCACCTGCCACTTCGTGATTTAATAGTAACCGACACCAAAAAAACGCGTTTCAGTTTTTTCTTACGGTTATAGCAGCATTGTTTTTGACAAAATCTAAATTTATATTAGTTGTTAATGGAAACATTAAAAAGAAAAATATCTGCATTGCTCACCCAATTAATAAAAATACTGGAACTTTGGTTACCCCATATTCAATTTAGCTAATTAAGAGCTCCTATAAACTTGCATCTGAAAAAACGAAGTAACCCGTAAAACAAGCTGCATCTGGAAAGCCTAGCCGGAGTCCAAGACAAAAAGTAGTTTCAATAAAATATGCAATTCCGAAAAGGATATGCAATATATCGACGCTGGAAAGCAAACACGTAGTAAATGATACGTGGGGTGATCCAAAAGATGATGATATTAAACAACTATTCAAGTTATTTTTTTATTTAATTATTCTACATAGTCTCCTAACAAGTTAATACATTTAGTTTAGTAGAATTTTAGGACTAAAAATCTTAAAAAAAATCTTTTTCTTGACTCTCCAAAAAAGCCTTTACAGTGGCCATCACTTCGCTATCACCTTCAAATTTCTTACCTCAGAGGTGTTCCTTGAGCCGAGGAAAGAGATAGTCGCTGGGAGCTAGGTCTGGCGAATAGGGAGGGTGTTCGACCAATTGAAATCCATTTTTCTTGAATGGCAGCTCAGGCGGCTCTAATTTGTTTTTTCTCTATTTTGATTTTCTCTCTCCGACAGCTCGTATTCAGATGAATTTAGCTCCCGTAAATCATGGCCTATTTATATTATTTTTCTAACCTGAACTAGTGGATAGTATAGCAATATACACCTATATTTTTATGTGCACTGGAGATAACAGATTATAATTACTTTTGGATCACCCCTCGTACATACTATATGTATAATTTACTACGTGTTCGATTTCCAGCGTCGATATATAAAAAAAGTCTTAAATAAAACGGTTCTAGTTGTCACAATGTGACAAGACACCTGTGACATAATAATGACAATAGTGTCACTTTCATTACATTTGAATTGCCTTAAAGGTTTTCGACACCTGCGCCATCTTATTGTATCGAGAGAATGACGCGATATCGACAATTTTATTATTATAATACGAGTATTTCGCTCGGAAACGTTATCGTACCGACAGTGATGATGAAAAGGTTTATTATAAATTCCGGGCAAATCATACTGATTATTCTAACTTAACTAAAAGTAGTTAGTGATATGGATCGATAACGGATATAATACATACGTATCACGAGAACTTTTCAAGGAACAGATAGAGATCGTGAGTTTAATTGCACGTGGCGCTAAGGTGCTGCGTCATTTGACAGTACTTTACGTGATGGCTTCTATGCCGGATAGATACTTTATGTTAGTTTGTTTATTTAATTTAAATATTACCTAAGTTTAATCTTATTGGCGTCAAACAATTCTTATAAGCTTACGCCAAGTGACTACCGTTGCAAAAATCGGAAAGATCCCACTACTCTACTTTATATATATTTTGACGGTGAAGATAATTCTTCTTCTGCAATCCGAGCAAATAACAATTGCCTGTCTCTATAAATTTTATATGTCCATGGTAGTTATAGCGAATCCATATTAGTATTATATAAAAATGTTACAAGTACCTATATTACTTTCTTATATTGGTTATATTATTATTTATAAGAAATATTTTTTCTTTAATTAAAAAACAGACAATGAAATTCCGGCTTTATTATAGTAATATAACTTATTTGCGGGATTGCTACCATGTACCTTGGTACATGGTACATGGTAGCAATCCCGCAAATAAGTTATATTACTATAATGTTAGTGACCATGAAAGTTTAAAACAATATATCCGGCTTTATTGTTTAATAAATAAATAAATGGTACTTGTAAGGAAAAGAAAATTCAGTTTTAAAATTGAAACTCAGAAAATTCTTAAATGTGCTTAATTTTATATGGGCTCTTCTTATGTTTAACTCAATTTAACGCTAGTCAACTTTATTTTGTTTCATTTGTAACGGTTCTGGTGAAAGTTTCAAGGAAAAAAATATCGGAAAAAGTTATTAGGGGGAATATACGGAGTAAATTAAATAAGCATTTTTTGTTTATGCATATTTAGTTTATCCCATTCATTGCAATTTTCTAGTCTATGAGCTAGCAAGAAGTGATATAAATTGTTTAGTGCGTAAGTTACAAGTGATGTGATGTTACTTAATTTAGGTGTCGTTTCAATTTCTGCCTTTAAAAAATTATGTATCAATAATTGATATTATAGAATTTTTCTTTTTGGTGTAGAGGCCGAATCACGAACATTACGAGTTAAGATTTTACATACGGAACTTATTGTTCTAAGGTCTGTTATACAAATATTGACACAAACGCGACATTTAAAAACTTGTAGGCTTCTGGTTTAGCTACTGTAGACCAACTTTTTCTGGCTCCACTAGGTAACACGCGGCTTCGTAGACTTATAAAAAAAGTCTAAGATTATATGTTATACAAATTCACTCTACAACCTTCAGGAACCGAGCAGAATGAACACTAGTAGCCTAAACGGCGAACGAAACCGCGGGTCACATCGGTTAGTTTATTAAACTCTTCCTAGCTTTCTATCCGCATCCTCTACTACAACCTTTCTCAGGAATAGGAAGATCGAATGCAAAAAGAGAATAAGCACATTTCTTCTTCTTGGAGTGCCTCTCCACTACTGGAGGTTGGCTGTCATCTCAGCGTATCAATTTTTGTACCTTTCAAAGCGAAAAAGTTCCTCTACGTTGTTGATATTGGTCAATTGCCTGATGTTGCGGAGCCAGGATAACTTTCTTCTTCCGACGCGTCTTTTCCCCTCAATCGGGTAAGATTGAGAAGGTCATAATTGTCTAGAGAAGATGGTAGTGCTCATGTCTCAATACATGTCCCAGATAGGCTACCTTCCTTTTCTTAACGAGTGTCATGAGTTCTCGCGATTTTTTGACACGTCTTAGAACTTTCTCGTTCTTGACTTATTGAACCCAGCTTATTCGCAGCATACGACGATGAAGCCACATTTCTAAAGCCTCTAGTTTTTGGCGTATTTGTTCTTTGATAGTCCATGCCTCACAACCATAGAAAACTCAAAAACATAGAAAAGCACATTTAATTAAACAAATTCTTCGGCTCTATTATTTTAGTATATATAATGAAGCCCCGCCCACGGACACAGATGTGTTAGCCAATAGGGAAGATGTGTCTAAAGTAACTTGGGTTTATTTGGAAATTTGTTATATCAATATTTCTATTGATTTAAACATCAACACGAAGACAAACTGATTCTTGTGTTGTTGAACTAGACTTGTTTTAGAAACCCTACACAAATCGAGCAATTGATCAATCAAAATGTCTTGCATAAAAATTAATACATATATGTTTTAACTTTTTAACTTGTTACAAAAATTTTTGATTTGGATTTAATATGTTTAATAACTACAAATGACAATAAATTATTTAGTCGATTGCGCAATTCTTTGCGGTTAAAAGCTTGCTTTATAAAAATGACATAAGTCCAAACGCCAAAGTAGGTATTGGCTTGTATTAGATAATTTTATGTAGATCGTATATAAATTTCATAAATAAAAATCAGGTCTCAACTCCAGGTGCTTAAATTAAACGCAACGGTTTCCCCTTAGATTGAGATCCAGTTGGCATATCGCTCGATATTATATCGCTGGTATGCTAGCTGCACTTCTTGTATTAATGTCGCAAACAGCATGTCAGTCTTGTACTAGCGTGATCCACTGTAAGTGGCTGATGTAATAGTAATAGTCAGTGCAGTTGACAGTACAACTGTACTAGATAAACAGTGCTTACTTATTTATATTGTGTGGTCGTAGTGCACTCCAAAGAATCGTTTACACACAACAGTACAGATAAATGATGTATATTTATTTGCGAACCTATATGACTAGAAATACCACCAGCTTTTTAATGAGGTGGGAACAGTCATAATGTCGGATAAACTTTACCAATTAAAAAAAAGAAATAAATAAAATGAATAGGCCTTATTGTAATACAGGAACATTAGAAGAAAACCTTCGTATAAAATTATGCACGTACACGAGATATTAAAATAGCTGGACTGAAAGCAATAAAAAATGAAAAAAAAAATACAAATCGTACTTAATTGGAACTTATTCTAAATAATGTAATCTCAATACAAGCGTCACTCTTAGGAACTGATAGATAACATGTTTTTCATTAAATCCACCTTTGTAAATTGCAAAGAAAAAAAAAGATATTTTTAAATGAATATAACAAAAAACATTTTCATGCTGAAAATATTCATAATACTGAATGTCAGACACAGACATGCCCCGTGTAGGCTAAAAGTGCGCGACGCATACTAGGATGTATTTGTTGAAGGAATATTAGACGGGTATATCTTCAGTACCGTTTAACTCAATGAAAAATTCTGTAACAATTGCAAAAACAATATCTATGTTTGAAGGTAAAAAAAACATTAAATAATTAATGAAATAAAGAATTTTCATTCGCCCATTTATTTTATTTATATATATTTATTTATGTTCCCCAGTGATTGTTTACAATTATTTTACATTAAGTAAATATAGGTTCTTATTATAAGCCTTTCTTTTGTACTCATGTTATATTTGTGGATAAAATAATTGCTGGGAGTACTCTCAATATTTCTATAATAATAATAATAATATTTCTTACAATCACACCAATTAACCTAGCCCAAAGTAAGCAAAGACGTGTGTTATGGATACTAGGATAACGGATAGACATACATATATCATACATAAAAAAGTAATATTTATTTAAATACATAAAAATAGCCATGACTCAGGTACAAATGCTCGTATTCATCACACAAACATCTGCCCCTTCCGGGATTCGAACCCAGGACCATCGGTGCGAAAGGCAGGATCGCTACCGTTGCACCAAAGGGTCGTCAAATATCATAAATATTAATATCATTATCTACATACAAACCAAAACTAGACTTTTTTCTTAACAGTCTAACTAGCAAATGATCGCATCTCACTTATACTTGGCGCACACTCATTTTCAGAGTCGATTTTCGAATCTCTTATATTTATCTTTGCTTACTAATTGCCTATTTTGCAATTTGTTACATAATCTCATATATCGTCCTTCACTAGTAATCTACTAAAAATTGGATTATATTGGGAATATAAATAGAATAAATATTTACTACAAATGTGGTGGACATAAAGACAAAAGGCACCAAAATTGATCTAGTGTGCGTCGCACCCCGCTCCCCGCTGCGCGCAACGGATCGACAAACGCCAGTCTCATCAAATCACCTTCGAACTAATCACACTGTCATAGCCATTTTGAGCACCCGTCCTTTTGCAAACTATACGATAGGGACAGTCATGGTAATCAGCAGGAACACGCTTAAATATTTGTAGACGAATTGAGAGACAGAAAACGGGGTCCTGAATATGACAGTATATGTACTTTATTACAAAAAATTACTTGTTCTTTTTATAGATATAACCTGTTATTGTAATTTAATAATAAATGACTAATCAAACCCGGTGACGCAAGAATAGAATAGAAAAGAATTTATTAAACAAGAATGTGGTAAATTTAAGATGGTAGACAAAGTACTATACATATCCATCCAACTGGGCGTTGCGTTTGCAACGCTTTGCTGTGGCGTACTTTATTAATTTCTAGCGGCCCGTCCCGGCTTCGCACGGGTGGACAAAATTATTTAAATTTTTTCTAGCAATTAAATATAGCCTATGTTACTCTGCGTGAACGTAGCTTTCCAACGGTGAAAGAATTTCTGAAATCGACATACTAGTAGTTTTTTATTTTTTTTTTCATTGAAAATAATGAAATTAGTGTAGACAAGCGGCCCGTCCCGGCTTCGCACGGGTGGACAAAATTCTTTATTTTTTTTCTATTATTAAATATTTTTCCGTTAGCGCCATCTAGCGTCCGGTAGACGAACTACTTGCGGTAAACGCGTTGCTATGGTAACGTTAATTGGTACAATGAAAAAAGCTGGGAAAGGAGCGGACAGACAAACAACAAATATGTGATCTTAGATTTGAGAAATCTGTTGGCTCTTTGGATTTGAATAATTTTTAAATTGGCATATCAAAGCTGAAGTTTTATATAGAATCCGTTTGCTCAGTTAAGTAGAGCTGAATTTACAGATTTGCGTCGAATTCGCTATTAAGCCGATGTTCGGTAGCTAGATTGAGTGATAAACTCATCACACCGCATACATTAGCAATACATAGGCAAAACTAATCTGCTTTAGGTAGCTCTTACTACTAAATTAACGATTCAAACCCTGATTCTATTCAGACCGACCATTTAGAGTAACGGTAGCTCACACAACGTACGTTACTATGTAACAATCCGGGTAAGAATATATATGTTTCTGTGAGGGGCCAACCATAATTACCAGTAATCAACTAAAACTTCATATTCTTAGAATTGTAATTTAATAATGTCTAATGAATTTATTATCATTTTTTTTTGTTTCTGTTCAAAATATTTCATTTTTAACTTTATGACATTTATATTAGGATGATATTGCGATATGATTAATGTTAGCTACTCCTTAACTGTGGTGCACATCAAAACCAACATGGAAGGTTGATTTAATTTGTAATTTAATAATATGTAACATGCGTCAGTATTGAATAAATAAATATAAAAGCCTTCGTCACCGGATCATGGTTATTTTATATATGAAAAACCTAATATAATCTGCATGGTACAATTTTAGTTTAATTTGGCATTAAATATAAGTTACCACGATTATCTCCTGACAAAGACCAACATATGTAATAAAGTGATTTCGAGATGATGTTCGCTCATGGAATTTCGTATGCTGAACATATACGGCCTTTTAAGTACTAATTCCACCACTATAACGATAAAAAAACTCACACAGTTAACGTATTCTGACTCAGATTTATCGTAAGTGGCATTGTTGGAAAACTAACCGAGTTTGTTGTGGCAACTTGAGCGATAACTGTTGCGTAAAAACGCCCTTGACTCATGAAAAGTTAATATAGCTTATAACTGTTTGATTTTCAGAATAAATGTGACTTCAATAATTAGTTCGTTGCATAGCTGGTATTGACAACAAAGGCTAGGCACGTTCATATGTATTAATTATAACTTAAATTGTAGCAGACTGTGCGCAGTATCACGTAATTAATATTATACTGATTCCATATACTAATAAGTTTTTGATTATACTAGGCGATGCATTCGCTAAGCTTCGCTAGCATCATATATTGGAGCGGAGCGTAATACTAAAAATATAGCGAAAAAAAACTAATAGCAAATTGAACTAAAAATCAGAAAAATAACTTTTTATTTATATTTTATTCGACTGTTATAAAAAGTATACTAATTCAATATGTTTGAATAATTTTCAAAAATTCTGGAATAAAAATACAAGTTATGAAAAGAAAATTAATTTCATTGTAAAAAAAGCGTGGGGTGCATTTAATATCAAATTTCTATACTAACTTTATCTTTACCAATAACTACTTATTATATATTTACAGCAATCAATATCGAGCACCCCAATTTTCCTCTGTGACCATTGAGTCCAAAGAGCAACTTTTTTGCATCTCAGCAGGACCTGGGACCTGCAGCCGGACATTGATAACCTCATTCACAGCATGAAAAGCCGTTGCAGGACCGTCATTAACCCCTTTAAACCCGAGAGCATTATATCATGCGCGCGACAACGATACCTAAATTCCGCAAGTATCATATAATTATAGCGCGCAGTTTGATTTAATCCTTATTACGGCTTTGGTAATGGTTCTTTTTGATTAAATGATATTTTTTCCCCGATAGAGAGAGAAATAATGCATTTAACACAAAGCTGGGCAAAGACAAAAATTATTACACTTTTTGTCTTTTTTTTCAATAAAAAAAAAATATTTACCCAATAATAATAAAATGTTTCATTCTAAAGTATAGTCTGGTTAATAATAGGCTTTATAACAATAAACTACATGTTTTATGTTACATAAAACGCTTTTGAGTAAATTGGGATAATGAAAATATCCCTAGACGGTGTTGATGTGTTTATATAATGAAAGGGAGCCAGTTGAAGTAAAATAACATAAACGTGGTCTAATATGTCACTGATAAATAAAAAACAAATTAGATTAGAATTTCAATAATAATGCAGTGTTTAACTTGGATTAAATTGAACGCCAGCGATTCCACCATGTGTAGAGTATTAGTCAGTAATGGGCACAAAGCCATATACAGTTTCAGTCGAATTACCACGTTTAATACAAATAAATAACAAATAATATCTCTTAAATATATTTATTTTTTTATTTATTTATTTTATTAACGTAAGTAAGCAATTCAAAACAAAATTGCTGACTTTAGGTTGCAAATAATGTGTAAAAAGTAGTCGTTTATCAATTTAAATCGCTATTAAGAATTACTGAAAGTAAACTAAAAATATTCGGCATTAAGCTAGGCAGGGTGGGATATGACACATTCTAGATATAAAAATCTAGTAGATAAATGCTTAAATAAAATAAAATACACAAGTACAACCCGGTTACAATATCTGTGGACCTGATGACGTCACGTCAGCGCTTAGGTATGGTGCACAAAACAAGCATCATGGAGATAGAATTTTAAACAATAACAATTATGAACAATAAATAAAATATATTATACTTTTTCTCTTTTATTCTTTTATGTGATAAATTTTATGTTTTTATATGATAAATTAACGGCTGGCTCGACATTCCAGCGAGGTCCACAGATATTGTAACCGAGTTGTACAAATGTATTTTTTATTCTACAGGATCGCTATCGTTGGGTCAAAACAGTCGTCAATTTACAATTAAAACATTTATTCCTGAAATTATGTTACGTAGGCAAAACATGAACTCTTTCCAAATGTAACCATTTTTTACTTTTTCATAACGATTCTGTTTGATAACTCTAGTATAACCTCCCCAATCCAAATACTTTAGCTTTTTGCGCATTGGGTTTATTAATTAACAGACTTTCAGAGCAAAGGTTGTGACAACCGGATCGCCGGGTATTATTACCTGGGCGTCCGGATAATGATTTCGGCGATCAGGGTTACCTCCGGCTTACGGCTCAAATAGTACTGTACTAGAGATAATATAGCTTGATACTCATATGTCTAAGTAACATGCCTAGTGGTGGGAAAATATTGATATAATCGATCATAATTATCGACTTTATTTAGCTTTTTTTTAATAAAAACTAGCGACCCGCCCCGGCTTCGCACGGATGCAATACTCTACTATATTATGCTTGCTTTATACATATAAACCTTCCTCTTGAATTACTCTATCTATTAAAAAAAAACAGCATCAAAATCCGTTGCGTAGTTTTAAAAATTTAAGCATACATAGGGATATAGGGACAGAGAAAGCGACTTTGTTTTATACCTTGTAGTGATGTGCTTCATTGTGCACCTAGAGAAATGATTAACGCAAAAGTTTTATTGAAGACAAAAGCATTTGAATAAAATCAGACAAATAAAACCACTTTCACCGGATTCAGGACGCGTTTGATTTTTTTTTTCTAATTTCAAATAGACAACTGTTTATTTTCATTGCTTTTATTTATTATTAGAATAATTATAATTAGAGTCTCAAGAGCGATTTTGCTTTTTCCAGTTCCACCTTTTTTATGTTTATGAAAAATAAAGTTAAAATTAAGAGAAAGTAAAAAGCAATATGTTTGATAGATTTTAAATTTGAAAATACATTGAAAACAGACCTTTGAATCGGGCCCAGATCATTTCAACTGCAATCGTACTATACTTTATTTTGGTAGTGGTTTGGTGGTCTGGGTAATGGGTCATACTGTAAACGAATTACAGTATGACCCATTTAATTAACGATTTCTACCAAGACGTATGTCTTCGGAGTTCCAGACTTATAAATGCTTATTAATTTTAATAATTGTTTTTTCCGCATCATTGCGTCTACCTTTACTACCATGTTTTCCAGACATAAGATCAAATTATTGCTCATGACGGTTGCCCATCGTTGACTATTTATCTTTGAACAGAGAGATGACGACAAGCGGCTCAGTCAAGTCATGATAAAAAATGGTCACCTCTTATATCTGAGCACTATGAAATGATACTTAACTTTCCAAATCGAAATTCGAAAGCGCTGACCGCTGCTTTATCGAACTTTAATAAATTTCATATAAAAATGAATTGTTAAATTATTTCCATTTGAACGTCTGTCATCGTCAACGTCAACGTCAGTCAGCATTGAAAATGGGAGAATTAAATAACAACGGCATGTCAACCTACCAAAGACTCTCGAATATACTCATTTGATATTAAACGTATTAAACTTTAATCTGAATATTTAATAGAGAAATTTGAAAGTTTTCTCCATGTTGATGTGATGTTGCCTGTACACAAAGTCTTGTTGCTACTTTCTTGCTTTACTTAATTATGTTTCGTTGGTCTAACCATTATCTTGTTAATAACGGCTTCTCTATACTAGCGAAGTATAATGAAACGTTTAAATACAAATATAATATAGCATTTGTACCTGAGTCATGGTATTAATTTATATTTATAGCGATGTTATACAGTGAGGTGCACAACTGAGTCAGTTTTGTGACATTTTATATTATATTAAATATAATCGCATGTATTAAAATCTTTTCAAATCATATGTATTATTATTTAAAACTGTAATTTACTAGCTACTTAACCCATATAATTAATATCCAGTATCTACGTTTTAAAACTCTTATATAACTAATATTGATTGACTCACTTTTGCACCGTATTTACAAACGTCTTTGTGCTCAGGTATAAATTTGTTGAAACTTGCTGAAACTTGTCGGGATTATACCGTAAAAAAAAAAATTTCGCTTTGTGTATTACTCAGCCTAATTCAAAACAGCACAGTGAACGGCTTAACTTAATACATTTCTTTTCGAAACAATAATGAAACCGATTGCAAAAAATATTAAAGAATCTGTTAAACAATTGCTTAAAAATGAAAAATCGACAAGATACATTGCTCAAAAATTAAAGATAAGTCAATCAGCAATACAAAGAATTAGAGCCAAATGTAAATTTCCTATATCGGCTAATGTAGGTGGTCGCACTAAAAAAATATCAGATAGAGACGTGAGAAAAATTATTCACTATTTAAGATCTAGTGAGGAGTCTTTAGCTTCTGAAGCGGCGGCGCTTTTAAGGCGCGATACTGGCACGTCAGTGAGTAAGCGAACTGTTCGTCGGGCATAACACAAAGCAAATATGCGAGCTTTCGAGAACTGGACTGAAGATGATTGGATTAGGGTTATTTAGTCAGATGAGACGAAAATCAACCCTAATCCAATAATTTTCAGTCCAGTTAATATATTGTTTTGCAAAATTTTTTCTAGCTCTATTTTTTTTAGTAAGAAGAGTTTTTTTTCTATACTACTATAATAAACCATCCGATTTATTTAATAAATTGTGGTAACTTTTAAGTGATAAAATATATAGCTTGTTGACATTTTACATACTGACAATTACGCGTGTAGAAATATTTATAACTACTCAGTAATGTAGCTACGTAGCGCTGCTACGTACGCTACGACAACGTAACAATTGCCACGTTAGGAGATAATATTTCAGAACAGAAGATTCAACCGACCACTGTCATTTCTAAACGCCTCTTTTTACGCTCAGCTGTCCGTAATATGGTCCATGTTATGTAAAATTTGTAAAAAAGAGCTCCCTGAGGAGATAGGTCTACTCTTGTTGACCACATAAGTTAATGTCTTATCTTCATTGTTCTGATTTGAGTTTGATTTTCCCTATAACTTGGTTCAGCCTCCATACAATACATGACGAGACGATATAACTGACGTATGATCTTTAGGAAAAGTCCAAGTACCTCCCTTGTTTTGATACAAAGGGGAATTTATTGTGTTGATCTAGTAGAATATGTGACGCCCCCTTGCCTAAGCGAATAAGACTTAGTCTTAGTTCCAAATATCGATGTGAGTTTTTTCATTAAAATGGATCTCAACCGGTAGAAAGCAAAATGCAGTCAGGGTCAAAAGGACCGCATACATAAAGTATCGTCGTGAATAGAAAGTCCAAATTTGCAATATAATACTGTTAGCTTCCGCTGAGTAGGTACAAGGCCTCTAAATGCTGGTATCTCGGCTGTGGGATGTTGTGTCTTTTAAAAGAGAGGCGGGCGTATCTGTAACTGGTAAAGCGTACATCGTGTAGGATCGCATCAAAGGCTTGAGGATAATACTGTCATGAGGTAAACATTAAAAATGTGAAAGCTTTATTCTATGGGGTATTTGTAAGAATTAAATAGCAAATCTCAATTTGAGCAGGACAACCCTCGAGTAGGGTAGTATGGAATTAAAAGCTTATCATTTCATTGTGTAAATGGATTTTTAGAATTTAGCAGGAAGTAAAACTCTTTAAGGCTGGAGATATTGAAAGTAACTTGCATATGGTCGCATATTGAAAATTATTCAAATGCTAAGGCCTTGAATATTTAATACAGTCGGTATGAGACACTTTCGGTCACCTTTTATGTATGAAAATAGTAAGTTTTAACAATTCGATATTGTGACAGTTGCAATCGGCAGGATTATTTTGAAGCGGAGCTCCCATGGATCAGCTTCAATGACGCAATGTCTGTTACGCCATAACTTCCCGAGTTCTTAACTGATTTTAATATTTTTTGTGTGAAATCGAATAAACAGATTTAGGAACAGATTGTGACGGTTCGAATTTTGAAATTCACAAAAATAAAAAAGGTATGACCAAATAACCTTCGCTCTATGGGATTTCCCATTGAAACAAAAAGCGCGCGCTTTTGTTTTTGCGCGCTGAAAGTTGGAGCTATTCTATTCTGTCATGGGTTATACTGACGTCAAACGTAGACCCGTTTCTGAAGCCGTACAATTTAAATCAATATACTAAGAGCCAGCTTTCCGCAGACTACGGTATAGTAACAACCTCTATATTAATGCTACTCATATCAATAATCAAGTATTCATCTGCCGTAGGTGAAATGGGGATTTACTGATCCCATCGGGAGTTCCTTTGGGCGCGCCCAGAAGTTGGAAGGATCAAAATTGACTCTCAAAACGTGATCCTAAGCTAACCTAACCTAACCTTAACTATATAGAAATATTTCTTACATTAACACTAATTAGCCTAGCCCAAAGTAAGCACTGTAAGGCTTGTGCTAATGAGGCAAAATATCGGGGGCTCGTATTCATCCTACAGACATCTGTCCCTTCGAACAGGAACCTGCCTGCAGGAACCCAGGGGTTCGAAGGCCCCCTTTTGTGCCTTTGGTACAAAAGGCAGGATCGGTACCTTTACGCCAAACGATTCTCAATGATGCTAAAGAAGTTTTACTTCAGTCCTGTGGTTTCAAATTTCATAATTTATCACCCTTATTTTAAGTCATAAATATGTTTATATATTTCTTGAACCGATGCTATTTATTCAGTTTTAACAAAACGTTTAACTTGAAATGGAAATGCAGAGTAATTAAACATTGGCTTAAATATATATATATATATATATTTAAGTCTAGCCTTGATTCAATCAAAAAATCCTTACGTGAACAGTGGTTTGAGTGTGATAATATTGTGATTTTGTTTATTTTTTCCTTATTACCCTAATGAGCTAGCGTGTAGTTTATTACATGCGATAACATCTAACTGCTGCTCAGTTAAAATTTGAGATAATATCAAAATGTGTCTTATCACTGTTCGTTTTCCAAATAAAAAAAACCTAAATTGGTTCTTATCGCCTTAGAAAGAAAGTCATTTTTCTTTGATTCTTTAGTAAAATGCGTTGTTTTTCGACAATCGTGTGTTAGGACAGCTCTACCTAAACCAGTTTTTGAGCCTCTTTAACCTTTGAGTTACGTCTTATTTTAGTTTATATTCCTAACGTAGTAACGAAATAAAACTATTTACTATCACAATATTACATGTTTCGTGGTTAAGTATATTATCCTAATACATTGTATACGTTATTTATACTAGCGGTCCGTCGCGGCTTCGCACGGGTGGACAAAATTCTTCAATTTTTTTTCTATTATTAAATATTTTTCCGTTAGCGCCATCTAGCGTCCGTTTGAGCACTACTTGCAGTTAACGCGTTGCTATGGTAACGTTATTGATACAATGGAAAAAGAGCGGACAGACAAACAACAAATTTGTGATCTTAGATTATAGCTTGTTGAAACTGTGATGTATCTACGTCGCAGGAAATAGATAATTACATCATACGCTTAAGTTAATCTGTGATTTAAAACATCCCCTGTTATTTAGGACACTAAATGAATACCTAATTTTTATTTCTAGAATATTTTATTTTTATCAATTTAAGATTTGAAATATCAGTATAGATTTTTAAATTTCCTTAAAATCTTAACATTTACCTCCATCTTTTTTTATTAAGGTACATAGCTATATATCCTAATATATCCTAATAAAACGGTCTATAATTGTCACACTAGGATTATAATTATGATCTAGTAATATAACTATATTACTAGGATAATCCAGAATATACTAATCTGAATACTTGTTTCCTCAGTGTCGTTGTTTTTTTGACACGTTTTTATACTGAAACCTAGTTTTCTTAAGGATTTTCCATTAAGACAATAAGCTTGCTGAGAACAAATTTGTTTTTTTGATGGACAAATTCTTCGCATTTATATATTTAAGTTATTTTCTGGGATAACACATTGTTTGATGAGAAAGTAAAAACTTTAAAATAGATTTATGTTTATTGATCATTCCATCCCTCGCAATATTACTATCTGATATAATATTTTACGTACGTTACCGTTTTAATTTTGTAAGTGCTAGTAACAGGCAATTAAGAGTTGGTGATGTACTTGTAACATCAGTGTGAATGATACTATTTTTATTTATAAGGTGCTCTGCTAAAGCACTTTCCTTTGTAAACGCTTTTTCCATGTCATATTGCCGGATTCCATGGCTTGTGTCACGGGAATCAAGCTATATTTTCTTAAGTATACTTTGTTTTTGTAAATGCACATACATCTAAATGACATCTGCAATTTATATTGGTTAGAAAATATATCAACATTATATGTTGTTGCATTGTTAGGTTCACTTACCTTTTCCATCGAATACCTATTCAAATATCGAGTAATGTACGACTCGCTGTACTTGTAAATTTTGTCCTTGCGACCGTGTTTGTATCGGAGTATCGATTCGGAAACCTGCAAGGTGCTACACTTTCCCAAGCTGGAAGTTGAAACATGTGACCTAAGGCCACGGGACATTGTACTGACAATAGCATTACTTTAGGTGAAATTTTCAAACGATTGTGTAAAGACCACTCCGCACCAACAAAATCCTACCTTAAACGTGTAACAAGTGTATTTGTTATTAATTTCTAAGATTTATATTTATATGGTATTTTGTATTGTAGATACATTGTTCAGTTGTATTACCTTGTTGAGTTGTATGTTAGTTAGGTTGAAATTTAGTTTAAGCGAGTTGGTCAGAATCAGAGTAATTGGAGAAGTTGTCCGGATAATTGGAAAATTCAAACGAAGAATCATCAGGAGCTGGTAGACCGTGCAATATCGAGCACTTACCTTATATATTCTTCAAATAAATATCGAGACATAACATGTTTAGCCTACGAATTATTACTAGTTGTTATAAGTTGCTACTTATTACGAATATGTGTTTGTATTGAGTGCGGCACTAGTGAGTTTGTAAGATAAACAATTAGCGACTCTAATTCAGTTATAAATAAGTTGGTAGCTGTTTAATAAAGTTAGTCGTAATGCGTTTGTATTGCTTCTGTATAGCGACTGAATAAAAGTTGTTGCTACAATAATTGTTATATTGCTGTATATTGTAAGACTAGAATTGTGCAATAGCCTCTTGAGTAAGCTGCGTAATGTCAAGGCTACGACGTATTCCATAGTTACAGATGCATTTCTCCATCTGGTGTATGTAAAGGAATGCAATAAATAAATCCTAATTATATTATGACAATACTTTGTGTGTGTGTTTGTTACCATATTGTCAGTTTATTCGGTGCGTTGCCATGGTAACGGTTTCAATAATTCTTAGACAATAAGAAGAAGAAAACTGAAGATGTCAGTCCAACCCGCCCGTTTCGATGGGCGGGTGACGGCTATTTTATAATAAAATAAAAGCCACGCGTGGCCAGGTCAGCTATAGTCTGACCGCAATCGCCGTACCGCGCCTGAGGTATCCGCGGGGAGATGGGGGGTGGGAAGGAAAGAACATGAACCCACATGAGATTCTTAGTGTCAGACAGATGTTACGATATCGAAGCACATTTTTTGAACTATATTAACGAGTATAATTACGAGTATATCCAATCCCTGTTTTCCAGTCCATTATACCGAAGTAAAATTAAAGAACCAATTTAAATGAAATTAATCTTAAATCCTTGGAAATATAAAATCATGATACATGAAAACGAAAAAGTGACAATTTAAACTAAAAATTTAGAACTATTGATTAGGTAAATAAATTACACTGACTATTCTGACATAGATTCTGTTTCGACTTCACATTTCGTTATCGAGGTTGAATCAGAGTCATCCTGCAGATTTATTATTATTGGCTCAATAATAACATCGAACCTATTGTTGCAATCCGTATGGTATGGAAGTAAATGCAGTACTGTGTGTCCATGGGCTTTTTAGAGTTCATCAATTCCATAAACGGGCTCTTATTGTATGTTATTGATAAGATTTTGCAGTTGAGGTTTTTTCAGTTTCGGGAAATTCAACGCTGTGGCGCCGCAACCAGTTCTGCATTTCACTTTTGAGGCCTTGCAAGCTTTGGTTAGTTTCTTCTCAACTTGAACGCTGTGTAAGATGCGTTGTCCATGAGAACTAAAGAGTTCGGCAGCATCTAATATTTAAGCTTTTCATCCACCCACTTATAAAAAAGGAACCATGTTATTTTTTTAATTTTTAACCATATTGCGGATGCTGAGAATTCAAGAGATAAGTTACGTCAATAAAATTTCGTACAAAATGATACCTCTATTGTTAGGGTTTCGCAAAATATGAGTAAAAGCAAGATTTTATATGTGTATTAATAAGATTATTAATCAATATCATGATTTATATATATTAAGGATATATATCATGAAAAAAAACAAACAAAAATCCTATAATATTTTTTTGGTGGTTCCCGAGTGAAACTGGAAATTAACAACTTGACCTGATACCAAAGAGTATAAAAAATTATTTCATATAACAATCAATGAAAAGACACAATGTGATCTTTTATCAGCATTTAGAAAATAACTATTTTAAGTAGCATTTAAACAGGACTAAGGGCTTTGGTGAAGATTGTCATTTCAAAAAAAAATTGCCTTGCAGTAATTTATAAAAAACTCTTTTACGAGCGTTGCATTCCACGACAATATAAGGAACATGTACCCGACAGTTCCCATTTACGTTTATTTTTTTGCCACCATGATTCTGACATGATGATCGATTCTGACTTATCAACATCAGCAAAATAATTATTTGATGCATTTAATAAAATTAAACGCCTTTTTTATATATTGAGAACAATCCTATTAGATTAAATATTTTTGAATATTTTTTAAGTTTAAAGTCGATTCAAAATTTAATTTATCATTACGTAGTAGTGCTCAACCACTGTGCTGTGGCATTGGCAATTACTATAAAATACGGGCAATAACTGTACTTTTTAAATGATTATTATTTCATTAAAATATTTTATTTGTTATGTAAGTTTTAACTGAAAATTTTAACACTCTATAGGAGAGTTAATTAGGCCATAAGAATATAGTACCTTTCAAACTAATTTAGAGCTATATAGTATACACATTTTTTTGATGACAATGCGTTTGAAATTGTTATGTGGGCAATATCTAGAACAAGTTTACTGATCTGTCAAAAACAATCAAAATAAGTTTCGACTTATAGCGTCATTGACAACTCTGTCAATCTAGATATGACATGACAGAACCTTAAAATGCCTATTCTTAGGACAATAATTGTATTGTTTACGTAGTTTCTATTAAGTAATCTGTGGTACTATAATCCCATCTTTACATGCAAGTGGTCGTTGAGATAGGTCGATGGTGTATTAGTTTGCGATTTCACAGGGTAAACAACTTTGGCATAGGCTGGTTATCGAATTATAGTCTTTAAAACGTAACATGATTAGAATGACAGCTGTCAAAGAGTCGTAGCTAGTGCGGAGACAGAATTCGCCAGTTAATGTTCATCGATATCTATAAATTATATTAAAATATTGGATTGGTTGTAGAATATGCCTTTTAAAGTAACTTTAGTAGAAGGGGACATTTCATATGTATAAGGGTTAATAAAATTAAACACGTAATAAATAATACAAATTTATTGACGTAATGGTGTACATCCCAAAACTATTTCATCATCATCAGAATCTGATTCGCTAGAAAATTCTTGAAGGTTTATTATAAGTTCATGGTCACATATGGAATCGAATCGGAGGTCGCGTTCCCAATCATCCCCAATTATCTTTCTTGTTTTGTTAATAACTTTCTTCCGATCGTCCGACGTAATATGCTCACATGCAGATGTTAATAATTGAAACATTTTATTTGCTTTTGCATTATATTCAACATATTGACAAACTATTCTTGAAATTTTTCGAAATTCATTTCTTCGTTGAATTCTGTTGTTTTCACAGATTTAAATGCCAACAAACAATTGAGCACAAAACCGTTTGCAGTGCCAGCGTGACAAATTATTAATCGCTGTCCCTTTCCTTCGGGTACTTTTGTTGTCGATTATTTTGTATCGTCTGTCCAAGTTTTACTAACAGTATGATTGGCATTTAGCCAGGTTTCATCCAGAAACACCACTTTGTCCCAATCAGTAATTGCTTTTACTCTTCACAAAAAATCGATACGCGCTACTGCGATGTCACTGCGTTCCATAATAATTTTTCTTACAATAAAATATGAATGTGGAAGTAATTGTCTTGTTTGTAAACAATTATTGCAATGATTATCACAATAATTAATTAATTAACCTCTATCGATGTGTCTCATCTCTAAGATTTTCGTGACGCGACGTAACCTTGTAAAGACGTCATAAATAATAAAGCTATTTTCTGTTAACTGACTTTTTAGAGATTTTGTTTGTTTTGGAAACTTGAATAGTATTAGAAAATATGTTTAATGAAAACGCTGTACTAAAAATATTTTTACTCCATTATAAACTAATGAATTTCGTGTATCAAAATCAATTAATTTCGAAACGTCCTTACAAGGTTCTATCGTGAGTTTTGCTGACAGCTGTCATTCTAATCAAGTTATGTTTTAAGAACTATAGTGGCCGAATCATTATTTTGTGGTTGTTAGTCGTGCTTTGGAAGGCACATTTACTATTTGATTATTTTGGTTATGACCAATTCTTTCTAGCCTTTTTTTATTGGAAGAAGTGGTGGGTTCATTTATCATTATCATAATTGGACCCCCTTAAATATATTTGGCTGCGATAGCTTTAAGGCACAACTATCTAGAAATCGTCTTCGTGTGTGACAATGTCTTAAGGACAGCTGAGTATTGATGTCGCAGACGTGGCAAGGGGCCTGGGTGGGGTCTCCCCGGCCCGACCCTCTGGCATGCCTACGCCCCCTCTTCACGAACCATTGCTTATAGATTGTCTTTTGTTTCGGAGACACGACATCCGGAAACTTCCACGTATGTTAGGGTTTTAAGGACAGCTGAGTATCGACGTCGCAGAAGTGGCAAGGGGTCTGGGTGGGGTTTCTCCGGCCCGGCCCTCTGGCACGCCTACGCCCCCACTCCACGAACCATTGTTTATAGATCGTGTTTTGTCTCGTAGACACGAAACTCGATAACTTGCACGTATGTAACTGTCTAAAGGAAACTATGAACTGCCTTTGTTGAATATATGTAGGTTTTGTTTGGAGTTTATTGGAGTTGACTCCTAAGAATCAATTTTCATATTTATTAGACGCACGCCCGCCCGATGAAAAATATATGAACAGTAAAATTAAGTGATCGAGAGACAGCGTTATACCTTTTGTGCGCAACCTATCGCTCCGGTTTAAAGACAATCGTTCGTAATGAGTAAATTCAAGTTGTACGTCGGAACTGCAACACATACCTTTTTCTCTTCAGTTTCAACTCGATTGTAGATAAAGCGATAGTTAATTCATATATAGCTATTTGAGTGCTGTAACGTACAGTTCGAGGTATAGCGGTACCAGAGAAAGATGGAATGGTGATTGACAGGCAAAGGCACTCTATTTTTAGTTCATACACCTTTATACAGCAGGGTTTGAATTCTTTTATACTTACTTATATTACTTACATTATTTTTACTTACAAAACTTGTATTACATCTCTTATGATTTTTTTCTTATTTTTTACAGTTAGGTATGCGTTTGTAAAAACCACAAGTAAAAATTACAAGCTATAGAAGTAATAAAAAAATCTCAAGTATGTTTTCACACTTGCGGGAGTGATTTGGTTTATAAAAAAACAATTGGTTGTCTATAAAGTTAATTTACGGACGATAATTTTACGTGATAAGAATACATTGAAAAAAATTGCATACTTTTATGAATTGAATTGAATTATTATCACTTAATTATCATTATTTTGTATAATACAAAGAAGGAGTTCATTGAAAATTGCAATTTTTTCGATAAATTAACATTTATTTGCACTCGTTTTCACTTAAATTTATTAGTACTGCTTTGTTTATTTAAATTATATACTAAAACATATAAGTATGTGATATCCGTAGTTGACTTTTTATACGATCGAATTAATAAGCTTCTTTGCCACAATTGTTGTTGTAATAAAAAATGGAAACCACATTGACTTTTCAGTTCACTTTATAAACAGTTGACAAAACAGTTCACGTGTAGGTTGTGTACTGATGCTGTCTCTCTTCTACTCGGACGCGTCGGCCGATGGAGTGGAAGAGAGATAGATGCGTCGCAAGCCGAACGCTTAGGCCGATCGTTTCTCTCTATCGTTTGTTTCGCGCAATATCGCTTGCACGCTCGGTTCAGGCGGAACGTGACATTGAGTCATGCTTTTTTGCGTGCAGCCAATGCAGATAATGATATAATGGTGCCATTCTTCTCTGCTAGTCATTACACAGCTCCATACGGTTGTTTGTAGCTTACAACTTAAAATTCATGCAAAGCCCAGATAGTGTCCGGCTCTTCGTTACCATTCTGTCATGCAATTGCCTCTCGCGCCGCCATCCCTGGGTTAGACAGTCTTGAAAGGGGCAGATGTTTGTGTGATGAACACGAGCAGTACTTGAGTCATGGTTATTTATATATATCTATGATTATTAGGTATGTATATGTATGTCTATCCGTTACCCTAGTACCAATAACACAAGGCTTAAAGTGCTTTCTTTATGCTAAGCTAATCGGTGTATTATTTAACTCCACGTATTTGCCACGTTATATATGCCCTAAGTTATTTTCATTTCATTAATCTCTGATTTATTTACTAGTTCAACCATGATTTTCTTGCATCGATTTTAATTGCTGTGTAACCTTGCGTATAATAAGTGACAACGTCGATGGAAACTAAAGAAACAACTCGGATAACGAAAACAGATCTCGCGGGCCGAGTGTTGTTTTCGGACGTTACTTTCGCTTTGAGACAATATTTTAAATTCAAAACTTGTTTTCTTAGTATTAAGGTGTATTACTACAATGAACTCAAACCGAATGGTAACATTTACATATTTATGAACATTCAGGTCATGAAGGTGAAGAAGTTTAAAGTAAGGGGACAGAGGAATTTCGGACGAAGAATCAGTTATTTTTATATTTTTTTAAATTGATTTAAGAAAAATTTTCAAGTACCTAGACGAAAATGACTAATTGGCAGCTAATAACTTAAAGTGTACAAAATAAGCTCAAACATAGTTTTTTTCATCTGGATTATATGTATTTTTGGAACCTTCGAGCTCGTTTTCTTTATCCGCTCAAAGATGGGACGGTTTTGTCATAATTTCTATGCTTGGCAGAAGGGTTGGAGATTGTTATAAAGTACCATAATTCGGAAAATTCTCCTACTTATTTTGTGGTCTCCGGTGTGGTATGGTGATTACGTCTTTTGCCTTCTTTCCCTTAAGTGCGTAGGGTTAGCTCCTGTTGTTGCAATCAAACACGTGCAGAAAAGTTATCAAACATTTAAATAAAAACGCTTTTACCGGATTTATGACGGGTTTTAATTTCGATTCAACAGGATTCTGTGATCACGGCTTCTGTATAAGTGATTTAATATAAATTAAATATATGTTGGGCGGGGAACTGTAAGAACTAAATATAGAATCTTCAAAGTAAAAAATAGTCCTAGTACACAGATATGACGATTCAAAAGAACTTTTATAAAATATAATAATAATAATATTTTCCACAATCACACCAATTAGCCTAGCCGAAAGTAAGCGCCTTAAGGCTTGTGTCATGGATACTAGGGTAACGGATAGATATACTTATACGATACATAGATATGTAATATTCATAGTAATATATGTAAATATCCATGACCCAGGTACAAATGCTCATGCATGCATCATATACAAACATCTGCCCCTTCCGGGATTCGAACCCAGGACCGTCGGTGCGAAGGGTAGGATCGCTATACCGTTGCACCAAACGGTCGTGTTTGATGTTTTTCATACTCGACTTTTGTTTAATTAACTAATAACGGATAACTCTCTCGACTCCAGTTCGATTGGCTTCCTGGAGCTAAAATACAATTATAAACAATTAACCCGTTTAATAACTCGACAGCACGTGTTGCCACCTCATCGAATGCAAGCTAGTTACACGTTGTTATAATAATATTGCCAGTTTCAATTGCTTCAAGTGATTCATGAAAACCAAATAAATTATTTTTTAGTTGTATTTTAATGTCTATCAATGACTTGAACTAGTTGTATTTGGATTTGTGTCAAAGAGTTATAATTACTATTTGATTGAATCAAGTTGATTGTGACTTAAGTCACATACGACAGTGCACTCTAACGCTAAAGATTTCCTCGCGTATTTTTCACACTTCGGTTCTAAGGGAAGATACATACGATAAATACAAAAAAATTACCTTGAGTTATCGATGTTCACAGGGGATCCAGTTCAGCAATGATCCGTATTTAAACTGATGCTGGTATTCGACTTATCCCATTTTCATCTACAATAATAAATTTTTTTACCTACACGTACACAAACTGTACACAAACTTTATGCTATATTATACTCGATTATATTATCATTATCGAATGAGTTTTCAATATTTCTTTTTAAGGGCAAATAGGGTCTAATTGTTTATTTTAGATACTTCCAAGACTTTACAAAAATCTAATTTAAGAATTAATCAGAACCAAATTTGCAACCGATGATAATTGTGCACAGCAATCAAATAAAAGAGCACACGAGACATAAAATAAATCCGTATTACATTTAATATTAAATGAAATTACAATTAAATAATTGGCTTGTAAATAAATAAAAAATATGATTATATCGTGTTGCTTGAATCTGTAGCCGAAGCATAACATATTTAATCAACTACCTTGTTCCTGGCAGACTCCAGCTAAAAGAGCTTAAACTTTTATGGAAAATGTCGTTATGGGTGCAATTTTATCTCTTTATACATAAATATTTTAGATGGTTGCTCAAGATTTACGGATAGTCGAATTTTAAAAGTAGAATGAGTATTTATTTCATCCTTTAAGAGATTTGTGGCGTGGAGATGTTACTTAAGATAAATGGTTAATTCAATTGGTGGTTTTGAAAATTATTACACTCATGATGACTTTTAAATGGTACGGAACTTGGGAATGGTATGTTTAAACAAGTAATTTAATTAAAAAAAAGTATTTTATAGCCTTGAATACGAAGTCATTTATTTGGATAAGGAATAATACTCAGGTACGAAAAATGTTGCTAGTTTGTACAGGTGTTACTATTGCATAAATTAACGTAAAAAAGTAGTAGGTAATTGTGACACAACTGTTTAATGGTTAAACACATGGCATCTCGTACTTTTTTGTAGATATTGACAACAACCAGGCCATGCTTCAACATCTACAGCTAAGCCAAATATTCATGAAAAAAAAACTCTTGTTGTGTATTTGGTGGGATCAGCTTGGTGTCGTGTATTATGAGTTGCTCAAACCAAACAAAACCATTATTGGAGCTGTGTACCAAACACAATTAATGAGATTGAGTGGAGCACTTAAGGAAAAGCGCGCCCACTTCTACTCCAGACACGACAAAGTTAGTCTCCTGCATGATAATGCTCGTCCACCTGTTGCGGCGTCGGTCAAAACCTTTTTGGAAACACTCAATTGGGAAGTTTTACCTCACTCGCCGTATTCACCGGACATTGCTCGTTCTGATTTCCACTCGTTTTGACCGATGGCGCATGATCTGTGTGAGCAACACTTCACATCATATGAAGATACCAAATATTGGGTCGATTCGTGGATAGCCTCAAAAGATGAAGCATTTTTACGACGCGGTATCCGTATGCTACCAGAAAGATGGGAAAAAGTAGTGGCAAGCGATGGACAATACTTCGAATAAAACATTAGGTACCGTCCTTTCACAATCAATACCCAATTTTTTATTAAAAACGGCGGAAAATATTTGTACACCTAAGTAAAAAAATAATGTTACGTGATAAAATTCTACGGTATCCATCGCTCTGCGGCGATGTACCTATCATACCAATGAAACGGCATAAGATAATATACTTAATAGGTATTTGCGTTCGCGCCACTAAGCGTACTTTGATGTGATCATAAAATCAACCTTATCGACGGCATATGCGTTTCACTAGCGCGACAATGTCAAGGCCGTGCTGCCTTTTATGATTGATCATGACACTTCCGCGTGCAACTGCACTAGCAGAATAGCACGGAGTACATTCTCGGTCGCACTATCGCGTATTTTAACAGTAATTATTTTCTCTAACACATTCTGACTTTCATAAAATGTGGTAATAATGGGTCTTACATTAACACTAGGAATTAACACATGTACCTACACAAATGAATTAAATTAAGTAATATTTACATCAACAGTTACAAAAATAGATATTATATACATTATTATTAGAATCAAGCAATTGAAATTAAAATGACTTTATTATTGTTATAATATCCATTTAATTAAAAAAAAATGAAGTAATCGTTCATATAACTTACTTTCCGATATTCATTAATTTCTCTAATATTTTTGAGTAAGCATTTTAAAAAGTCGCACTCAGCCCTTCAAGAACAACAAGATAATTCTTTGACAAAGTTTTCCATGTTGCTTAGATACCAAAGAATTCGTTTGTTTATTTTGCAAGACAAATTAGAAAAATGGGTATACATATTATATACTAAGTTTGCTGCTTGTGGCATCTTCGAGTAAAACGGCAACTCGAACATGACATCACCGTCACTAGCCGAGAGACAGTAATAAAAGAAAATATATAAAATTAAAAATAGTTTTTATTTATTGTTCAATTTTTATAAAATTAGCTATTAAGTCACGTGACACCGATCGGAAATCGCGACGTCATGTCACTACGAGCGAAACAAGGCCATTGTTGGTATTGATACTTTCATTTCGATTGACATACCTATTCTCAGATTTTAGCTTTTTAGACAATTTCTCATGTTTTGATAGGTAATCGTTATTGAATAATAATTTTGCAAAGTAAGCCCTACATTTACACTGTCATGCTTTTGGTTCCATTTAGGTAGTAAATATAATATCATATTAATAACGTTGATATTACATAACTAGGCGATGCAATCGCTAAGCATAAAGCTACGCTGGGACCATATATTGGTGCGGAGCGTTATACCTAAAAAAGAAAAAAAAAATTTGTTGATGGGACTTTTTCCGTCACATTCTGGTCCTAAACCTATTGATTCGATTCCACACAAAAAATATTAAAATCGGTTAAGAAATCGGGAAGTTATGGCGTAACAGACATTGCGCCATTGAAGCTGATCCATGGGAGCTTCGCTCGCTCCGGTCCAATAAAGTGATGTTACAACACAACAACCTTTTAGAGCAACGTATACCAGTCCTAATTTTCATTTTGTGTAACTAATGGTGACATTAAGTATAATATTTATTATGGCATATGATATACAAAACCCTTCCATTATAACACACGTTTTATATCAGTTTGTTTGATTACCCCTAATTTGATACAACTATAGTCTAAATGAAATCGAAATTCTGTCATGTTGGAAACTGCTTCACTGGAGAACGGCAATACTGATTTGGCTTTTTTTTTGGTGTACAAAGTGATTTTTTTATGACAAAAAAGAAATGAAATAGTCTCTCAGAAAGTTTTAAGATAAAGTATTTAAACAGAATCCTTTTATTCCTCTTTCTTTTTTTTATGGGATGTTAGTATAATCTTATGAAGATTATAACCAACAAAACGATGGATATGCGAAATTATTTTTTGTTTTGTATTGTGTAATAAAAATCTGATCAGAAAGAAATTGAAGAATAGAAATATTTGCAATATTAATTGTAATGGGCGCCACTTCACTGTTACGTAAGAACAAGATTACGTCGGTTAAATCTGATATTTAATCGACATTTGACATTTGAATTAACCTTTCCTTAATTTCATTGGTTCATTGTTATATTATGCTGGTTATGCGACATTGTTTGTTTTTGTTATGTTTGTTATGCTCTCGAATCAGAAATAACTCAAACACAATAAGCATTTTATACGAATTCTAACTGTTGCTAACCTCTTCATTTTAAACTTTATATTTTTTTAAATGTTATTTATAAATATAATTAAAGTATTAAGGCGTTAAGTATACTGCTGGCCTAGCTCACCTCGCTATTAATGCAATTTTTTAAGCGTAATTCTTCTAAATGTAGCTTATATATAATCTAAGATGACAGTGGTTTGTGTGTTTGTCTGTCCACTCTTTTTCCCGCTCTTTTTCCATTGTATCAATAACGTTACCATAGCAACGCGTTAACCGCAAGTAGTTCGTCTACCGGACGCTAGATGGCGCTAACGGAAGAATATTTAATAATAGAAAAAAATCAAAGAATTTTGTCCACCCGTGCGAAGCTGGGACGGGCCGCTAGTACATATAGTGATCAGTGAGAAATACATTATTTTCATATTATTCTCAATAGCCTTGCACAAAGTCCCAAAAGGATTACGAAAGAAATGTCAATTTTCGTTGGGTCAGCTAGTTTAGATTTAAGTATAACGTATAGGGAAATATGAAGTTAATTAGTTGATATTTCTTTATTTATGTAATTATCAATAACCCTACTTATTTTGAATTTGAAACAAATTACCCAGTATTCGTTTCTTATTTATTCAATTATTTTAACCAGTTGTTATTTATATTATGTTCAATTTTTTATTTATTTATTTAAAAAGCTTTATTGACCATAAATATTGGTACAAAAGGCGGACTTAATGCAAATTGCTTATCTTAAATTTATTACTACTAAAATCTGGCGTTGTAAGATTTATAGCAGATATATAGTCCTTTAAACTATTACACATTTTGTTTGCAGAATCAGGATCTAATTTAAACTAACACTTACAATTAATTCACTTAGAATTATGATGAACTATTTGTTGGCAATATGTTCTCATTTTTATTTAGATTGGTACAAAAAAAATACATTATTACTTTATAGATAACCTAACCCGATAGATGGTACCTACATCTCCGATTTGAACTTAGTTTCAACAGTGAGCTATTCAAACATCGAGGCGATTGAAAGCGTGCCGCGGCTGCGGAAGCAAGTTTTTTCAAAACAATGGCACCTGTTATTGTATTAGCATTCTAAGATTTCATTTCACGGTCATTGTGTGTGCAACCGTACTCCAAACGATTTTTTTTCAATCATAAATAACGATGATTTAGATTTTTGTAATTTCAGACATTTTGGCAAAAGGTGATTTTGAAATTTTGTTCTTAATGGTTATACGATCTTTTGGTTTTAGATATTTGTTGTAAATCGTGCACATTCTTAACTATTCTAGTATATTAAAATAAAATTAATATGTTCAATTTTATTTAGTTACTTAATAAATATCTATGTTGTAGAAAACTACTGAGTCTACTACCAGTTTGGAAAATGAGATGCCTTTCCGACTAATCTTCATCTTACATTTATAACATACAAAAAGTACTAACCACATCGAGGTGCCAGGGCTCAGTCTTGGTTTTTATTTGAGATATTGCGGTTTATCGGATCTTATGTAATGGTTGGGCCCTGATTACATATAACATCCTACTAACAAAGTTACTAAGCTTGTATCACGACAGCTCACGTAGATGTAAAATGGCGGAGTATTCTTTTTATAGAAAACTAGATGGCGCTCTAGCGCGTGGAAACACGCTATCGTATTGTTTTTGCGCACACACACGCACACACACACACACACGAAGTATTGTCATAATATAATTAGGAATTATTTTAATGATTGGTAGCCTGAGAACTCAAACCCTTTTCTTAAAACCCTTTACCAGTGTTAGAAAGACTAGCGTTACCTCTATACCCCATGTACAGATCATAAAAAAATATTAACAAGAACCTGGATGTCATTAGTCAGTGATTAATATACTTACATATTTGTGAATCCAAGGTATCTAACTGATCAATGATGATGTTTACTAATATTTATATGACTCATAAAATGAGTACATATAAGTAAATCCTATTTGAATTGAAAAATATTAGGTCCTTACATTTACGATTTGTAAGGATATTTTCTGTTACTTATCTCTAGAAAAAAATGTTTTGAATGTCCCAAGTAACTACATACAACCATCGTTTGAGTTTCCTCTTTCTTATTAATCTGACCATGTTCTCATGTCTCTAGGTAAGTAGCTCAACATCACGGTAATTCTGCTACTTGTTGAGCTATCACTCAGTGTGATGTTAGTGTAATAGGACTCGATGTCTCCAGTGCTGTCAACACTGCTACGCTGATAAATTTGCTAAAAAGATTTTAAAATATACTTATAATAAGAGGTCGGGGAAAAGTTTCTTCGCATTTTATGTGAAAATTCAAGACATTTTTTATTCAAAGTTAATTACAGTTTATATGTGCCATTTTGTTCGTAGACTTTCTGCCATCTTGTAGGTAGAGACATGACACTGTTGGTGTAGAAATTTTGGGACTTCTGATAAAAAAAAACGCAACAAGTAGTTTTGGCAGTCCTCTCTTAATGTTAACCTAACACTGCCTAAAGAATTCTGAAGAGACCGAAACAGGTGGAAATCTGAAGGTGCAAGGTCAGAGTTATATGGCGGATGCATTAACACCTCCCAGCTAAACTCTCGTAATTTTTGCTGAGTGGCTAAAGATGTAATGTGGTCTAGCGTTATCGTGATGAAAGATCACACCCTTTCTATCAATCAATTACGGCCGCTTTCTCTCAACTTCTTACTTTAACCTCATCAGTTGTTGGCAATAGAGATCCGAATCGATGGTTCTGCCCGGCGGTAAAAGCTCATAATGAACAATGCTCTTCCAATCCCACCATAGACACAGCATCATCTTATTGCGAGTTAACCCAGGTTTTGCCACAGTTTAAGAAGCCTGACCGACCTTTGACCACGACCTTTTTCGCACTTTATTATATATAAGTTAATTATATTAATATTATTATATTATAGTTATCAATCTCTTTAAAAACGGTTCGGTCTCAATAAATAATCGCAAATGAGTACACGGTTCATTAGGTTTCTTATAGTGAGCTCGTGTGGCACCCAAAAATCGAGCTTTTTTGTGTACTCAACTTTTTCAAATGCTTTCAACTGCTGATATGCCGATTTTGCTCCACTATTTAAAAAATAGCGTCCATTGTATCCGTAACAGGGCGAGCAGACCGAGGTGCAACTTTGACATCAAAATTCTTAAGTTGAAAACGCTTTGGCCAACTTTGTGCTACTCTTACTGACACTGCATTAGGTCCATTAACGTCACAATTTTTTTTCGCAGCTTGCGTTTCATATTTTCCTTTTTTGTAATTAAATTTTAAAATAAATGTAATTTCTTCATTCGATTCGCTTTTTTGACAGGAAGAAAAACAAATGAAAAATAGTGGGAAACAAAATTTTCCTAATTTGATTCTTTTTTGAAATGTCACCTTTTTAATGTCATGAAAACCAGTCAGATACAAATAGTACAGCCACAGATATTTTATTACAAGTTTATACATACATATGCGAAAAGACTTTTTCCCCGACCTATTAAGTCAATCTGTTCTTAAAGTACATGGTTGTTTATTATGGAAAATAAATTACTAGATCGATGCAGCCGCTCTCGCATATGCTTCGCTAGCACTATACATGGGAGCGGAGCGTAATAATAAAAAAAAAACAATGTTAAGTAAATTTTAAAAATCCATAAGAATGAAAACTTTCGAAAGGCGCGCTCTCTTTATTTCAATGGGAATTCCCATAGATCCATTTATTTTTGTTAAAACTTTTTTGTTTTTGTGAATTTCAAAATTCGGGCTCCGTCATAGTCTGGTCTTAAATGATATGTTGATTCGATCCTACACAAAAGTTATTAAAACTGGTTAAAAACTCGGAACTTATGGCGTAACAGTCATTGCACCGTTGCAGCTGATCCATGGGAGCTCCGCTCTAATAGAAGAAGTTTTTCAAGAGCAACAAGCTTCAGGTGTTTTTGTATTATTTTCTAAAAATAAATTAATAATGGGAGATTTAGGCATCTATATAATCTTTTTGGAGCGTTCCCGTGTTGTGCACGATTGTAAGCAAATGTAAGCGATAAATGTAACCATAAACGCCAAATATGAATCTGATAATGATTTTGATCGTTGCCATTCTGCTAAAACGTGTTACCATTTTACGAAAATTAGAGGAATTGCTTAGGACCTGCAAGTATTTCTGGAAATGAATTCCTTTAAGCAATATTGCGCGATTAGGCCATTTTAGATCCCCAGGTTATTGTTGTCTCTAAGTAAAACGCATTCAGCATTTTGATTTGTTTATGGATTAAATCTCCACTATCTCCATTTATCAACGGTATAGTTGTCCAGCAGCACATTTCAAACTCTCTCTCCATCCATGTCTCTGACATATGCTCATGTGCGAACCAGGTGCATCTTAGTTACTATTTGTTACATTATTGTCTCCATATTTTACTCAGCCGAGTCATTACTAACTTTGCCACGTCAATTTGCCCTCACATTATATGTTATTGCAGAGCCCAAGTACCTGTTGATATTAGTAAATAGTGTTATGAACTTGGCCTCCAGTGTTTTCATTACATCAATCATTACTGTCTTATGTGAGGTGTTACTTGCGCAGCGGAGATGAGATAAATTGACTGCATTTATTTTAATACTACTTAAATCTTTTGAAAGTCTTGGAATAACTTTTAACATATTAAAAAAAAAATTATCAGTTGAAAAAGAGATTTGACCATATGGTCAATTCAATTTCCATCTTCTCTTTTAAATTACTGGGGTAGTCTAGTAGTAGTAAAAAAACATTATTAATCGCATAGATAGCGTTATTAATGCGCGTGGATAGATAATGGTATATTATTTCAGACGAGATCAACGTTCGAATATATTGTCCACACCACAAAAACGCTGAGCGTTTCATAAAGCGAATGTTAATTTTCTAATAAAGTTTATTACGTAATGTTATATGTAGCTAATGGTGAGATATTCTCATGAGTTGCGGATAATAAGTTCATTTTAAAACATGACCTAAAAACAGCTGAACGTGAATGCTATAGTTGGGCACTTTAGGTACTGTTTTCAAAACTACTTTTTTTACTTCATTGCTTTGCCTCATTGGATTTTTAAGTTTTTTATTTATAGTGCTTGGTTTATTGATGTATTATAATAATCGAAATTATCATGAAACTATCCACAGCTAACTTTACACAAGTCGTCATCGTCATTGGTAGAAAATCAATTCAACAATAGTACTCTAGGAATCAATTTATTATACAATACACCAATGCAACACACTGTCAAAGCTAAAATCGTTTTGTTTTTGCGATATGGCCTGGCGTTTTGTTTCAGTAAAATATGGATTTTTATTTTTCTGATTATTACTAACTTCTATAGAAACATTCAAAAAGAAAACTAAAACCAGAAAATTCACCAAGATTGTTTTTAAAACGTGTTTCACAGTTTGTCATATTTCTATAAGTTGAAGTATGACAAACTGGGAAACACGTTTTAAATAAATTTAAAGTAATTGCAATTTGATCACGAGTTTGGCCCTCGTTTTACATCTTTCGTAAAGTATCGAGAATAATCACCAGATGTTGCGACAAAATGTTACTCGAGGTTACCATTTATATACTAATTTACTGTCATATACGCTGTATGTTGTCCGGTATAGTATAATAGAAACAAATCCTTCACATTTAAGAGTATCGTAAAAGACTACTAATGATACTGAAGGCTATTACCATACACCGATTTATAAGAGTAAATCAGGAAATGCAATCTTTACTGCGATCTCTAACCCGCCTTCCAAGAGTGGAGATATTGGCAGAATCCTCTCATTTTAGGCATGACCCCTGTCCAGCACTGGGAGTCTTTTGGCTAATAAGGACTCAGTCATACGCTTCCTCAATCAAAACATCTCAAGCTAGCTGTCTAACATGTAATTATTTTTTCTGTTGGTCTAATGCGAGTGCGGCATCGTCGTATGAGGTGACAACGGGAGCGGGCGCGGGCGGCGGCATGTGTTCCGAGACGGGGGACACGATCCACGACCCGCGCAAAACGACGCCCCCACACTAGTCAGTTAAAATCATTAATTATAATTATTTTATAGCATTCAACTATATGACTTGACAACATTTCTATCCATTTGTTCACCACACCAGTTTGTTAGGGCACCACACTATAGCGTGTAGCCCATGTCGATTTATCGATTACTTGCAAGATCAATTCAATTTTTTATCGATAACAATCTCTCAGAGACTTATATCAGTTGTGGACACCCGATTCGCAACCTGGCAGGTTGGGTACTTGTACAAAAATTTGAATTATAGTTGGTTGAATGCGGGTAGAGTGAGTTAAATATATATTATAAGTAAATAAAGGCACTAATGAGATATTTTATGTTTAAAATTACAGCAGTTCAGACAGCTTCGATCTGTCCAGTTGCGACACATCGATGCGTATGTCTTCTGGTGGATTGCAGCCGGGCAACGCAACGCGCAAGAGGAAACCTTCGTCTTTGTAAGTCTTCATATATATTCATCTAATAATTCATATATCTAAGAGAATGCACCTTATAACTTCAGGTTACTTATACAGAAACATATGACATAATCTAATCAGGTTCTTCCTGGTTCAGGACAGCAATCATCCAGTTCCCTTAAAAGGAACTTTCAGAACTTCAACTGGTAACACAGTTTATCGATATTACATAGTGTAGTTGTTCGTCACAATGGTATTGGTAACTCCGAATGCTCTCTACGAACGCTCGTGGTAGTTGAATCGACAAACCGGAACCTTTAGAAAAATTTGGATGGAGTTGTTACGATTGCAGCTCGGAGGCGTACGAGTTGTCGGGCTGCGAAGCCTCATTGATGACGCCCTCATCCTCATTATATTATCCGGACGTGATTCCGCACAAGCAGAAATCTACTTAGTAAGTCTGTAGCCCTATAAAGTATGTTAGCATATTAGAGACACAGTAACTTTAAACTACCCAGTGCAGGGGATCGCAATATTTCTTTATTTTTTGTGCTTTGATATGCCGAAAATTTGGCACAACGTCGATGGTTAAGGTTTCGTTGCTTTTTTTTATTTCTGTAGCTGTGTGCAGATTTTTGTACCTCCAAGTCTCGTGCAATATATGTCTAGTGGAATGAATGTGTGCGCATGCGTTTTCGTCACTTATCTGCACTAATATCATAAAGAAGAAATGTTCATAAGTTTCAGCTTTACAGATAAATTCTGAAATCACTGTTCAGATTTGATAAATAGGCAATATCTTACATATATCTGTACTTTATGAAAATATTTAGGTAGGTATTTTATTTCTTTAACACTATCGCTACTAAGTTAAGAATATAATAGCAAGAAAGCCTATAACAAAAAAGTATTTTCAAATTATTTGTTGTTAATTATGCCTACAATGAAACTTAAAAGAGTTTCTACTTGTGCTCAGAAATTTTAAAAGTTCATATAAGAGTCTATAAATAATTAATCCAAAAAATGTGGCAACTAATTTGGTGACGAATATTTTATTATGTAAATACAACTAATAAGTTTAAATAAAAAATAATTATTTTAACGTAACGTTTTCGTCAAAGTAGAGAGGGCGCAAAGAAAAGTAGAAGTGAAGCGTAGTACTTTGTCAAATAATGTCAATTAATAATTTATGAATAATATTTATTTTCCCTCAACATAGAAATCAATTTATAAAGGAGAACGGGTATTATGGACTACAATATAACAAGATGATATGTATATGATTATTAGAAGCTTATTTATTAGTAATGTAAAATCCAAAATCAACCCTATCTGCAATATGGGGAACGCGAAATTAGCATTAGAAACTAGATAGATTAGATATAATCGAAGACTACCATATATAATCCGATTACACGGCAATTTTGGTACATTTCATGTCACTGAACATACAGTTTAATCAAAACGTACATGAAATACTGAAAGACATAACTAACCACTGAAATGTTGACTATAAATCATCAACAAAATATGCTGATTCAGCGTATATTGTTCACGACCTCACTTTTAATATTTGTTTATATCTCAGTTCTGAGATTATCAATATCAGCAAAGTTTTCAGAAACACTTTATTATTCTACTAGGCTTTTAATACTACTACTTTTTACACCATAGGCCATTAGTATGGAAGAGGCCATGTCTCCTTTGGTTCTTATTTCCGAAAAAGCGTACGTAAACTTAACTTTTTTGCTTGCGATTTGTTGTGAGTTCGGTAGCATTTTAATAGTTATTTGTTATGCAAGGCTGGAAAGTTGACATTTGGCTGCGAGTTACCTCTTTTGAAACCTGAGCCAGCGAAGGATTCTTGAATCCCAAGCGTAGCGAAATTTTCAAAGATACGAGACGCAAAAAACTTTGCTGCCGAGCGAAATAATTTTTCTCCGCCCTACAGCGAGGAAAAATTTTAGGTGTAAGAAAACCAACTTAAATAAAAAGGTAAATTGAATTATTTAAATTAAAAATGAATTTGCTACAATAAGTAATGTTTAATATCATTTTTTCTTAATTTGGTTTCTATTCAGTGATTTGACTACGAATACCATAATCACTTTGACAGTTCTTTTTGGCTGCGGTCCGAAATCCAATCATATGTTAAGAAATCTCACCCACCATACATTTCAAATTCTTATAATAAATTGCATAATATAAATATTATTTATTCTTGTTGTTTTATAATTAAAGGAACTACAACAATTTAATAAAACCTAAACAGAGTATTCTAATATTAATTTTAAAATGAATAAAATGTACACTTATAAAGACTATAACGACGATTCGGAATGTTTTTCTTTGTATAGAAAAGTAAAGTTCTAATTTTAAAAGACTTTTCCACGCTAGCGGATAAAGCACAATTTTACACTTCAAACTTTTCTGAGCGTGTGAGGTGAAAAATAAATTGTGAATGAGCCAATGAGAAGTTATTCCATGAATATTTCCATTTCTTCGGAACAACGCTAAGTCTTTTCAGTTTATATTAAACATTATTTTGTCCTTGGTGATGATGTTAATATTGCAGATTGCAGCTCATATCGAAGAGTTTGGTATTGGAAGAACAGTTGCCCGGATAGCGAATTGAGGGTTCTATTCCCACCTGTCACTTGGAACCACTTGATTTAAATCTCGAAAATAATAATTTACATATATAAATTTAGAAGTTAAATGCTTCAATACGAAAAAGAATACATTAATCGAATGTTATAATTAGTCTAAGTCCAGGGTCAAATTTCTGATAAATTTTCGAAAGCAATTTAAGTTTTACTCCCTCGGGGACTTGAAGTGACTTTCTCAGATATTCCTATTAGAATGTACACGTGGCGCTCATAAGTGACTATGTTACGATGTAAGAGGTTTTAGAAAATAAAGTGTTTTCGAAACAATGCAAACATTAACAAAAACTTACCAGCCACTATGTTGTATTCATAGACTTTGTTTAAAATTCATGCAGAATCTATAATGGTACCTGTAGTTACTCTGCAAAGGCTTGAATCTGAATGCATTATATTGAAATGTTCAGTTCTATGACCGTTTAATTTTGAGCGTTACAAACGAAAAGAAAATACCATGCAGAATGCCAGTAGGTAAGCTTTCTCTACTAATATATATTTTTTAACCACACAGAGTGTTTAGTAATAGGTGTATAACCCTATATTAAGCCTTATAATAATTTATCGCGGATGTTTGAATGGCACCACAGCGCCCTCTACCGAGTCTCAAGGCTGGTATTTGTAACAGCAGATACAAATAATTTTTATCTCCTGAGTACTTGCTTTATTGGAAGCAATATTGAAAACAACAGGCAACACAGGCCCAACTCGAAAGACATTAAAATACAAAACATTTATGATAGTATTAGCACACGGGCGCTACAGTGCCCTATCATATTTATTTATTTATTTTTTTAGACTTTGTTGTACACAAAAAATGTACAAGTGGCGGTCTTAATGTCATAAGGAATTCTCTACCAGTCAACCGGAGAGTTAGAAACTGGTAGCGTATTGGTGATGGATTTAATGGGAAAATAGAAAATGGGAGCTATATATAAATTAATAAACTACTTAAATATCTATACACTGAACTAGATATACTATAAAAGTGAGATTAAGTCGGAGATTTTAAAATATTTGGTATTACACAGATATTACCAGACTCTATAATATTTTTAATAGAAGCAATACCTTATAATACTTGGGATAAAATTGTATACCTCCCTTCCGCGAATTTATCAGCTGCTCTTGAAGATATTAAAGACGTTATCTACAGGATAACATTAAGGCTTACACTTTTAGGGATAACAGCTTAAGGCTTAGAGGAAAATCTTCTAATAGTAATTATATATTAGATAATTAATTCACTGGTTCCAATTTTCGATGCTTACGTATTTTTTGGTCTTATTATAAGGAGGTCATTTAAAATGGTCGTCACGTGCATAAGTTACATTAATCCCGATTATACTCTCCTGCATATCAGTAACATAAACTGTATACTTCACCCAGTACAGACGGTAACAATGTTAACTGGCTAAAACTCCAGTGACTCAAAGGCTTTTTGTAACGAACTGAACACCACGCGGGTTAATCCCTGTGCTGAAGCTAGTGAGTAATTTAAAAGTTGCTAGTGACTACTACGCAGAGATGAATGCTTATTCAATTTTATGAATAAATATTTAAAGAGTTAATGCAATTGAAACAATTTTACAATAGCTTTTGCCTACTAGTTCTAGGTTACTAGGTACTAGGTTTCTGTGATATTCAGAGCTAAACCAATCTCAACTATATAAAAGAAGGACTTTGTGGGTTTGTTACCATATATAGTTACCAAAAGCCTAAGAATAACAGTTTTTATAATCAATTAACGTTACCATAGCAACGCGTGGCCCGGTTATACCAGCAACGCGTGGCCGAGTTAGCTAGTAAAAAAGAAAACAAAAAACACTAAAGAATAAAACAAATGATGTTTAAAAAAAACATCGTTGTAGCAAATATGCAGATATAAAGAGTAGTAATTATCGTTAAAGACGAGCATTTCTGAACACGACCGCTGGTCGGGTTAGGTTACTTGTCGACTTTTGTCAATAATTTGTGAATGACTGAACGGACCCCTCCGACTTTCCACTATCCTCTGTAGTCATTGCAGGAAAATTATTATGATATTAATGTTCTTATAAAGATAAAAAAAATATATAATGGCAAGATATTGCCAGAAATTCGGGATGGTAACTTGATTTTAAAACTTAACGACTAATTTATAGTAAGGTACACTGACTTCATACATATTTAAGTGAATTCGCTTGTTTGATTTTTTTCCTCTTGGTTGGATTAGTTAAACTGATCTAGGAGTACTCGAAATATTTCTGTGATACCTGTAATAATCAGAATTGCTCTGAAATGATTATTCTACGCTAACACAATCATACTATGCAGTCACTCACCAACGCAACAGGATGTCAAAGCAAAAAGCGCAATGCTTTTGGAAAAAATGGCCTGACAGATTATTGTGATGGTTCAGCAAAAGGAGGATGTATATATTTTTTTCTAATTAGTTCACCTTGAAATTTTACAAAGCCTGATTTTGAAACATATTTTATTTGGTGATTAGGTTTGTAGGTTGTACAATATTGGCGTAATAAAGCACAAAAAAGATGATGATTCTGTTAAAAACTACTGGGAGAATATCACAAAAGATGTTCGGAAAAAAAGAATATGGAATAGTTTGACTACGGTATAAGCATTTGTATCATAGTAAGACGAAGACAACACATATCCCAAGAGAATTGAAATTATATATTTATTTGAGTATTTCTTATTCTATTCGTATTCTATATAGTCATTCTTTTCGTTGGTCAGTTAAAAGGTAAATGATTTATTTATTTATTAGGCTAAACAACATCTGTACACAATAATACTAGGTACAAAAAAACATTCTTCACAAATTAGCTAAATGTCAAAGATACTTATAGGTTAACTCAACATGCACATCTGAAATTTAATTTTATTTTGACAAACTTACAAATTTAAATACAGAAAACTTATAAAGAAAAATAATTGAAATTAAATATAACACAAATCAGTAATTTAGATAATCGATAACAGGAATTTAGATAGTTTAAAACAGTTTTATAGAATTTGGTATATGATTCGGTATGAATGTCAACTAAATCACTGCAAGAGTTTAAACATTTCGCAAGCCTGCACACTGGAGAGTTTACACCTAATACTGTTCTTCGTAAGGGAGGGCATAAGGGTGTTGTGGGACCGCGAGGCATTCTAGAAGGGGCACGAAACTTAAAAAGACTTAATAAACTTTTTAAGTACTGATAGTAATGACTAACGGAGAGTACATTATGACTAGGTACTCTAGTAACGATAACAAATTTTATTAGTTATAATCACTATAAGATTACTTCAAACGCTTCTTCTTATAAACGATATGTATATTTGAAAAAAAAAAAACGGAAATTCCCACGCTTTTTCCTCGTTTGTGACAGTTAATGTCGACGAATAGAATGAAATTTTTACTAGATGACTGTTCCTTTGAGAAACGTAAAAATTACTATATTATCGTTTAAACCTTTATTTTTTATACTATTTCATATTAAAAATATATACTAGCGGCCCGTCCCGGCTTCGCACGGGTGGTCAAAATTCTTGAAATTTTTTCTATTATTAAATATTTTCCGTTAGCGCCATCTAGCGTCCGGTAGACGAACTACTTGCGGTTAACGCGTTGCTATGGTAACGCATATACAATGGAAAAAGAGTGGGAAAAAGAGCGGACAGACAAACAACAAATTTGTGATCTAAGATTATAGATTTACAAAAATCAGTAATTGCAGTGTTGCCCGCTTTTAAAAAGAGTCCTTTTAATGACCTTTATAAATAATGATATTATTGATTGATGATCGAAAGAATTTTATGACTATTATAGTATTATTTTATAAGGCATCTAAGCATGCTAATAATAGATTTAAGAAATCTGCAGTGTATGTCTGTTGTATATACATATGTTTAAAATGCTTGAGTAAGAAAACGGTTCATTTCATGGTATTGAATTCATGTGTGAACTATATATGTGGTGGTCTTCGCATGTATGTAATTATGTTCTGTATCATGTTACATCATGGAGATATTAGCTGGTAAATTTAATTTACAGCTCGCTTACTGTTTTATAGTGTAACCATGTTGATGTTATTCGTGCGATCGGAAACATTTGATTTTTTAATGAACGCTTAGTGAGATCCTTACTCAACCAATAATTACTCAGTAAAGCCTATAAATGTAATGTAAATTTATTGTTTTTATAAAAGTGCTAAAATACTGAAAGATTTTGTTCAATTGAGAAATCGTAATAGATTGTAAATTTAAAAAATACTAGCCTATGCAGATTATTTATACGTAACAATATGTGTAAGATTTGCAAATAAATGAAAGAGTAAATAATTACGCGATTCAAAAATAGTGTCATATTATTGATAACTTGTTAGTTTTGATATTAAATGACGTTTTGGATTGCACTTTCCTTGCTGGTTACAATTAGCAGTTGTTATTCTAAATATCAGGTTTTATTTCATATTACAAATGTATATTAGTATAGTTAATAATTGATGCATTTTCTCACATTTACACATTCGAAAGATCACAGATAGCATTTGTTAGTTATTTTAATAGATAGCGTAATTTATTGTACAATAAGTACATCTTCCAATTACTCAAAAGAAAGAAATATATTTTTTGTTTCTTGAAACTACTGAGCAAAAGATACTAGTAGACCCATTCCTAAAAATGACGAACGGATATACTGTTACTAGGCGTTTTTAAGGAATGTCTTTAATCTATTTAATAAGAACGTCTTCCGCAGTGGCGCCTCCAGCACGTACGACGATGAAGGTATTGAAGATGCTCGCTCTATGCGCACAGTGCCCGACAAGAAGTGAGTGTCTTAATGTAATACGAGTTGCAGTTATTAAAAGAAATCCCATAAAGATATGACGACGCGAAATACTTTAGGTATTATGTTGAGTAGTAGAGAAGACGCTGATTTTCTCGATTGTAACATAAGAATATAAATAAAGTATGAATAGAAGAGAGGTACCACATGGTGCATGGTCATCTGATTTACACATTTCAATTAAACAAACAGGTGAAATTTGACCCAAACAAACTAACAAGTGCTTTTTAATTTTTATGCGTCAAATTCAACTTTACCCGCCTAGTAATAAAGATCACGTAACTGTGGACAAAAAGTACTGCCCATATTCAGTGGCATTATTAACGTGCTAGCTAAATTATCAATAGTTGCACTTGAACGTGGAGTAATTTAAAAATATGTATAGGTACGTCGAAATTACAGTATTTGATAGAGACTCTAGGGAAGATATCTAGATCTAATAGGAATCTGTAGGTAATGTCACTACAATTTTAATACCCTGCGAAATTATAAAAAATCAGCATCAATTTTTCATTATGCGTGCACAATACTTGGTAATTTTATGTGTAGATATAACCTTTTCCTGAAAATAAATATAGCCAAGTAGCGATTATTCTCATGCATTTGATACTGTTCTCTCAGGCAGAATCACAGCGAAATCGAGAAGCGTCGACGTGATAAAATGAACACTTATATAACGGAGTTGAGTGCGATGGTGCCCATGTGCGGTGCGATGGCTCGCAAGTTGGACAAGCTGACAGTGCTCAGGATGGCGGTACAACATCTTCGCACAGTTCGCGGTGCTTCCTCCGCCCTGTTGACCGTGCGCCCGCGACCCGCTTATCTAAGCGAGCGGGAGCTAAATTCTCTTGTCCTGCAGGTACACATAACAAGCATATAATTTTTAGTGACCCTACATTTGTCAAATTGAACTCTTGTCATTTCATATTTCGAACTCTTTTTAGTAATTGTTTAATATATAATTGTAATTTTTATTAAAATAAAATAAAATTGAGAATTTTTTGTTTTTATCTCTATGAGAAAAGTAAACAAGGTTTATCAGAATTGTCAAGTTAAAACGATCTTTGTCTGACTGAGATAAAGGAAGTAATATATAAATAAAATTTAAACAATAATCATTTATTACTAATTCAACAAAAACTGGGAGTAACAAAATTTAAATGTTTTCGTTTGTTAGACATCATTTGACTTTTTCATTATTTTGTCAGTTGGGGCAACACGAACAGGTGTGATATCATTTCTTAAAAAAAAAATATGTTCAACGTTATTTCATCTTCTCACAGTGCATCTCCATTAGACGGAACCAGTTGGTATCATCTACTTACTGTAAACTAAAGCATTAAGACCGGCACTTCGACATTTGTAATGAAAATAGTTTTTTAATATTGATGTTTTCGACAGGCGGCCCACGATTGCTTCTTGTTGGTAGTGGGATGCGACCGCGGACGCCTCCTCTATGTCTCCGCCTCCGTCAAAAGGATGCTGCATTATGAACAGGTATGGAAGATGTCAAGGACGGTCTAGTGACCGTGACAAAAATATTTAAAATTATACGCAAAGTAAAGGGTGGCTCAGTAAGAGTGCACTTTTTAATTTTAGTGCAATTCTTTTTCGTGCAAGTGGCAACACTGAAATTTGGCAGCTGTCATCTCTGTTAATTCCGATCATTAAAAATGGCGCCTTTTACGAAAGAATTAAAGGCGTTATAATTGTGCAAACTTATTACAAAAATGGTAATAAGTTTAAATTATCAGTATAACTGCGAGAAACAATATCAATAATTATTTAATTAAACAAAGAGCCCTTGCTCAATATATTTTTGTATCTACTCTAGCTTACCAAGCGCGTTCTAAGAACAACTAATGTAAACAGACCAATACACCTAATGTGTCAACCATTAGAAGAGTAGTCAAAAAATTTGAAGAATCTGTGTCAATCATGGATATTGGTCGTATACCGTATTGGTCGGTATCTTGAAAAAAATGCTGCCGTAAACGAAAATGTCGCCTAATACCCGAAAACATCAATTCGGCATCATTCTCAACAACTTCAAATTTCACAAAGCACTATGTAGCGAATTTTGACAAAAGACCTCCATCTTCATACGCAAGATTCAGCTTATTCAGGAGCTCAAACCAGTAGACCATAGAAACCGTTCAATTCGTTCAATGGGTAATGGAGCAACGTGAAGTCAATCACAATATGCCAATAATAATAATATTGTCAAAATGTAATATTGTATATATATAAAGATTAAAGATTATTTTTTTAAAAATATCATCTTCTCCGATGAAGCGCATTTCCATCTGAATGGCTTTGTAAGTACACAAAATGGTCGAATTTCGGGCTCAGAAAATCCCTTTGGAATTCACGAGAAACAAATGCACCCCCAACGAACGACTGTCTGGTGCGGATTTTGGTCAGGCGGCGTGATTGGGCCTTTCTGTTTTGAAGATGAGGTCGAAATTGCAGTGACCATACGGCATTCGTTACAGGAACATGATAACCGAGTTTTGTGGCCACAACTGGACGGCATGGATCTGGACGGAATGTGGTTCCTGAATGACGGCGCCACCTCCCACACCGCGTATTAAATAATCGATTTATTTGAGCAACGATTTTCAGAACAAATTATCTCACGAAATTTTGTCAACTGGCCACCAAGATCACGCGATTTAACGCTGTGTTTCTCAAGGGTTGCGAGTAAACCAGAAACAATTCCTGAGCTCAAATTCGAGATCCAACACGTCATCGGTGAGATACAGCTACATTTCTGTGAAAAGGTCATGGAAAATTTCATGAAAAGAGTAATGGCCTGTTATATGAGGCGTGGGGGACATTTGCCGGATATTTTATTCCATACTTAATCGGAACATGTCTTCTTAACTCCCAATAAAAAATATCACAAATCTCTCAAAAATACGTGTTTTTACTCTCACTCTTACTCGTACTGAGACACTCTTAATAAACATTTTACAAGCCGCTTAATAAAAATTCATTTGACACAGGTATAAAAGAAAATGTTTTATTTTGTCAATAATGACCACTGACACATGTATTTGATTATTTCAACTTTTTTTGTACCTTGTGTGTTTTATTTAACTCGGTACAAAACCTAGACTTTAAACTTGTGGTTTAAGTTCCCACTGTCGCAAAGTTCCGGTTACTAGTTTGTCTTTTCAATGTACCGTTGTTCGTTTGTGTAGGACATTTTAATATCTTATCTTCTAAACTCACGCCGAATTGCATTTGAACAGTAAGACAATAGATTGTATCTCAGCATATTATCAATTGGAAAAGCAACTAATGCAATCTGTGTATTAGTTTGAGGTTTTGTTATATCACATAGCGTAGAGCAATCTTGATTCCGCGTTAAAACGTTTAAGAATTTAAGCATTTCAATATGAACAATACTATTAAAATGCACTTAGAAAATCATTTGAAACGTCAAAAATTTACCTACGTTTATTTAAGTACCTACCCTTTCAGGGCGTCTTTTTATTGACATAAAGAAAGGGCGCAAGAATCTCGTCAACTTTAATAGAAGTAAGAAACAATATAAAAATACTTTAATACATTTCTACTTCTCCATACTCAAACATTGCTATATCATACAGAGGATAAAAGAGAAGTAAAAAACCAACAAAGATGTTGATTAAGCACTTATTGATAATACTGGGAACAACGCCATCTCCCATGGCAGCACCCGTTCACGAGCAACCATCACTTCACTCAACTATATTTTAGGAAAAGTAGCTACCCGCTCCTCAAGCCACCTACCCAAGAGATATTTCAAGAGAGCATGTCGCACTGCAACTATCAGTAATAAATAAGTGTTAAAATTGAAATTTAACATCGCTCCTTTAACAATAGCATGTTCTGGTCGTGTTGCTATTGGTCGATTAGTTTAAACGCGCGCGCAATCGCGTTGCTGTATTTTGCTATGCTACGCCTACTGCTTCTTGTACCCGTTAAAAAATATGCGTTGTATTTCAGTCGGAGCTACTGGGGCAAAGTTTGTTCGATATCTTGCACCCGAAGGACGTGGCGAAGGTGAAGGAGCAGCTCTCAGCATCTGACCTCAGTCCGAGAGAACGGCTTATAGATGCCAAGAGTAAGAGCACCTATTAAGAATATTCTTATTTTAATAACGCTTTTTAAAACACATACAAAACTGACAGTGAAGTAATTAAATAAAATGCTCCCTAATTCTAAATTGGGTTCTTCAAATTGATAAATATTGATAAATAAGAGGATAAATCTTGCTGGAGTAAGAAACGTAAGAACAAATCTTTTCACTGAGTCACTACGTCACTTGACAATAATTACAAGATTATGTCAACCTGTTAAATTTTTAACGATGACGTCACGTTTTCTGATCGTTGTTTAAAACAGCTCAATCATAGGGCGCCCTAAGAGTCAATTCCGTTTTTTGTAGACGACACTACTAGCCACACTACAGTTTTAAACAATATAAATGAAGAAAAATGCTTTAATAAGAAATATAATAGTAATCTACGGCTGTTAACGGTTCAATGTGCTGCGTATGTATGTGTATGTATATATAAGCGAGCTCCTACAAAATGTTTTTTTTAAACAATAAAATTTATTTTAAGTGGCCCCAAATACGTAAATGGACGCATTTATAAAACAGTGATAAAAAGATTTTATTGCTTTCTATGTAGACTAAGCGACTCTACAACCTAAATCAAACTATTAATGTATTTCGTTTTGATAATATTGTTTGTAACTGTATACAAAAAATATGAGAATGGTGCTACGGTAGTGTCGTTCGTTGTCAACAACACTACCGCTGGTAGTGTCGTCTACAAAAAATGGTTAATTCGCAGGTTTGACTAATCCATGGTTTCGGTTAGCTATGCTGCCGGTGAAAGCGGACGTGGTGGCGGGCGCGTCGCAACTCTGCCCGGGCGCACGTCGCGCTTTCTTCTGTCGTATCAAGACACGCGCGCCCCTATCCAACGCGTCCTCGCCCGCTACGACGCCTGCGCCCCCTCTAGTTAAAGACGACCCCGACACGAAGATACGCAAGAAACAATCCTCCGAGAAGAAGTATTGTGTAGTACAGTGCACCGGTATATACTTTTTGTCTTTATATCTACATTACGTTACTTTAAGTTGGAAATTAAATTTGTAAAGATAGTTTTGGGTAGGGTTTACATGCATGAAGTTGTCAATCGCATGACTTAATTATAATTTTATTTAAAACGACTTAATTTTAATTAGCTATTTATATGATATATGCATTTAGATAAGCTTTTTATTCAGCCTAAAAATATGATAAACACTTATTCAAATAGTTAGTTAAGTAAAGAAATTTTTCGTATTTTCGTATAAATAAATATTATAAATATTTCTTATTATTTCGTATTTTGAAAGTTTTGGAAGATGTAATAGGTTTAATATTAAATAGTGAGGGAATCTATAATACCCCAAACGACTGGGTGAGAAATTGGCTAAATAGGAGAAATGAATATGGCGCAAGTTATCTTATTTGCACCTGTCCAAACGTGGCCAGCGTTAAGCCACGCCCCCGAACTTAGCGGAAAACTAGACAAAATCTCAATTTACTTGATCACTTTCTAGCTAATTTTCCACTGTTTACTTATAACTGAAGTCATTGTTTATTCGCTTATAAATTAAATTAAATTTGAATTAACAACTCGACCACGTTATAGATGTAAACATTTAGTGTTATTGCATGTTTTTAGGTTATCTAAAGTCGTGGACGCCAGTGGAGATGTGCGAGGGTGGGGGGACGGGGGAGGGGGTTGACGATGGCGACGCCAGCAATCTGTCGTGCTTGGTAGCAGTCGTGCGAACGCTGCCCGACCTGGCGTCCACCACGACGGCGTCGGGAGCTTCAGCTACTGCGTCTGCGCATACCCCACGTCAGTTCATGCCGGAGACAGCCCTGCCGCGTACCCGCCTTCTGCAATACGTCTCGAGGCACGCGACCGATGGGAAGTTTCTATTCGTAGACCAAAGGTGAGTACATTATACAGAATATCAACATGTGCAAAACTGTCAAATGACATTGCCGAAAAAAGCCCCAGTACCCAACAGGTCATCATTTCAGTGGAAAGAGCGGTAGCCTCCTGCAGAATCAGGCGGTTTGCCATGGTTAACTAGTTGTAATTTAAATGTTCTTTTACCATTCAAGTTTTCGATAAAATTGCAACACATAGGCATAAATATGCATTGAGAATAAAGTAAGAATAGATTGTAAGTAGGTTGATGTTCTATTGTCCTATTTTCTGGAACTGCGAGGAACTTGAAACTTCCCCTTTGTCCTTTATTACTTGAAATATTTTTAAGGGACCTACTTTCGGAGTTTACGCCTTAAGAATTGAATTTCATATAAGGCGCCCGGTATGAAAAAAATATGAAGAGATAATTTAATGATAGAATACCGTTTTTTACACACTACCTATCGCGCGCACCTTTCCCTTTTATTTTGAAGTTTCATGTCTGTTCAAAGACAATCTTTCTTAAGGAGTAAACTCCAGTCGTTCGTCAAATCTGACACATACTTTTATTATTTTTAATTCATACGATTCTGAAAAAGAAATCAAATTATAAGTTTCAAATTGTTTAGCCAATAGTCTTCATTAAACATAATAATAAGTGACAAAACACAATTAACATAACATGCCGGATAAGCATAATTAATAACAACAGTATAATAACTTATCATATTAAGACAGAGATAGATTGAAGATGTGGGATTGCTAATGCATTAACTGCGATAGGTCATAACTTGTAATAGTATATATGCATATAGTATAAATGTCTTCACGACAACTGTGGTGTCATATACGTCTCCGTAGCGCTCGGCACAATCTATCGTAGTCCTAATATGATAAGCACGTGCCTATATAGCATTATAATAATAAAAACCGTATAACTCATCAACTATTTTGGTCTCAAATTAATCAGAGCAAATAGAAACTAACTAATGAAATACAGTGGTGCCCCGGTAATCCGGCCCCTGGCTAATGCGGCACCCCCTATAATCCGACATCGTCTATTACATACAAGTATTTGCTAATTCACGATTGAACAAGTTACAACTTGTACGCACCATCACTATTGTGCTCGACGCGTACGGTATTGTTTTTATTCTGATTGCTTAGTTTGACTCCATATGATATTTTAGTACATATGTACATTTGTTTGTACACAATTATTTCCTAATGTAAAGTTATTGCATATTTTTTTGTAAATTCTATAGCATTAATGCCGTTACTTTTATAATAAAAGGTAATCTCTCTATTGTGTTGTTTAATTTACTAAATTTATTGGATCTGTAATTTGTCGGATTACAAGGTACTCTTTTGTAAAAAAATTCGGACTATAGGGGGTCTTAGGCAGTACTCTATAATCCGACAAATTCGATAGTTCGATACTGCCCTGCAAAATGTTTGTCGGACTACCGGGGATCCACTGTACTTCAGACACACAATCATTAGATACAACTAGTAGTTATTTGTGATTTATTTTATTATAATATATTTAATTAATATATAAACACGTCTTCTTCCTCTTCTATCCAAAGACAAAGATCATTTCGACAGTCTGCTCTACTGATGCGATGTGGGATATATGTCTCAGGCGGCTTAGGGTGTCTCTACATTGATATTATTTTGAGCTTATTACGTATGGCAGAGTAACTTTGGCGCTCGGGTTCCTGCCCCAAGAGTTGCTGGGGACGAGCCTGTACGAGTATGTGGGCGGGGGCGAGCTAGGCACGGTCGCACGGGCTCACAAGGAGGCATTATTCCGCCGCACTGCGTTACACACGCCCATCTACTCGTTCCGAAGGAAGGACGGCACCTACGCCCATATACAGACGCACTTCAAGCCGTTCAGGTATTGTCAAATTAGGGGAACATGCACTTGGCGAAGCTCACGCTATTGCCGTACTCTTCTTAACTTGTTGAAAGCGTGACTTAATTTAAGTGATATAAGAGAAGGCCTTTTATTCTATACCATCACATCTTATCGCGATTCAAGTTAAGCTGTCGAAGAAGAGTGACGCCACAATAGATCACTTATAGTGGAGTCTCACTTTAACAATCGATCTTGCATAGCATTTATAGATCACGGTAGGTACTCAAGACTCCAAAGTCACTAGCTACTCGGCAGAAGCTGCTTTTATCTAGCTTAAAAATTACAACTAGGTATACAGTATTCTTATTAAAGATAGGATAAATACAAACCCGATTATACCCATCCCAAATATTGTTGTCGCATAAATCATCAATTTTGTAATAGTCCTCGGTCATCATTGTATGTTTTAGTACTTTATTAATTTTGTGCAGTAATATTGCGGGGAACCTTGTTCTAAAATGCTATACATCTGCACAAACAGTAGCCTCCTGTTTTATGCTATCTAAACTATTGCTAGGAATAGCAAGTTCAGTTTTGTTTCTAATGTGTACGCATAAACGTTAGTTTTATTAAAGAGTGTCAACACATTTTTTTAATATATTAAATAATCATACCTATATATTATTAAAACAATGGTTATTTTAAATATCTCTTGTGTAGTAAGTTGTATATAAATAATCTTTTTACTCGTCTTAAAGAGACCAAATATACAAGTAAGAGCCCAGCTTATATAGCAAGGGCTATATCTTTTGCTACGTGAGAAATGTTTGTAATTTTGTATTATAGGAATCCTTGGACCAAAGACGTGGAGTACCTGATTGCCAACAACACAATAGTGGACAAAAATAGTAGCGCCGCGGAGTCCGAGTCGCAGGAGTCGTGTTTCATGTTGAGACACAGTTAGTATCTAAACCATACTTTATATGTACTGTCGAGGTCTCTCGAGTCTTACTTTGTAGAAATATTCGTTTGAACTGATCGCATCGGACACGCCTACACGACTTATCCCTATCTCTAATTGGCTTCGTATTTTACTACGATTTATGCTACGGCCAATAATAAACAACTAATTTTAAAATCGCCCTTGATGTTAGTACTGTCAACTGTCAATCTGCTTTTTCTGCTTGTTTGCGCACGCGCGTCATTGTTGAATGAATGGAGCGGGGCGTGGCCTGAAGCGATAGGCATCGTGCAGTGTGCAAGCGACTTTCGACTTAGGACTGATAAGGCGCCAGAGGCTTCGATAGTACATATTCCTTACTCGTTAACCATTTTACCATAAAAAACTGAGCCTTATGCCCAATAATTAATTATTTTAATTATTTCAATCGTTCAAGTATTTATATGTTTCAATTTTTGTGTTTATGTCTTCTTAATTGGCGCGGAGCGAGCGAAGCTCCCATGGATCAGCTTTAATGGCGCAATGTCTGTTACGCTATATCTCTCAAGTTCTTAACCGATTTTAATATTTTTGTGTGGAATCGAATCAACAGGTTTAGGACCAGATTATGACGGAGTTTTGAAATTCACAAAAATTCCCATCGAAACAAAAAAAAAAATTTTTTGTTATTACGCTCCGCTCCAATATATGGTGCCAGCGTAGCTTTATGCTTAGCGACTGCATCGGCTAGCATCACTACATAGTATAAAACAAAGTCGCTTTCTCTGTCCCTATATCCCTATGTATGCTTAAATCTTTAAAACTACGCAACGGATTTTGATGCTTTTTTTTTAATAGATAGAGTAATTCAAGAGGAAGGTTTATATGTATAATACATGCATAATATAATAGACCATTGACCATTGTAACCGTGCGAAGTCGGGGCGGGTCGCTAGTATGTATTAATTTATATATACATAAATCAAATTATAATTAATATTATTTCTTAAAACGGTATTAAATATTACAATTCCTTCTATTTTGTGGTTTGATTTTTTATTTTATTATATTTTTATGTCAATTTTTTATTATTATTATTTTTATATTACCTAAGTTAATTTCAAGTTTATTCTGTTTAGTTTCATGACTGTCTTTTTGTTTTTTAAATTACTTGTGACACGTCCAAAAAAATATTATAAGTGATTTTGGGGGAAATCAGTAATTAGCTTTACCAAAGACTTTCTTCTAATCTCTACTATATAAAAGAAGGACTTTGTGATTGTTACCATATATAGTTACCATAAGCCTAAGAATTACAGTCTTTATAATCAATTAACGTTACCATAGCAACGCGTGACCGGGTTATACCAGCAACGCCTGGCCGGGTTATACCAGCAACGCGTGGCCGGGTTAGCTAGTTATGTTAAATGAAAAAGTTACGCTGTTGGTTTTTTTGTACTTCTTCTGTCGCTTTATAATAGGTATTTTGTTGATTTGCTCACTAACCGCTTTGATCAGTAAGCTTCACTCTTCCGATACCGAAGAGCTCTAAATGTGGTGAATAAATCTTTGTAATTATTCCAAAGAGTATTAGGTGTAATATTTTTTAAGAATAACAACCCTTTTGAAAATGTCATATTAGATCTGTTGTTTTAACTTTTGATTGACAAATACTTTCAACTTATGAAATGGCATAAAACACGCAAGCTATAAGCCTTGTGAAATTCTTGCCGACAATAAACTTTATGTGTGCGTGTATCTGACCATGCCTTGCGTGATGTAAGCTGAACTTTCAGAAGCGGACGGTGAGATGCAACGGATGATCGACTCACAGGTGGAGTCGCACAAGATCGGTAGGACCATCGCCGAGGAAGCGTTACGGCGATCCTCGTCAGAATTCTCGCCTGATTTGCCCGTCGATTTGTTGCATGATGTCATGTTCAATCAGCAGGTACCACCTACATACATACATTTTCACATTTTAACCCCTTGACGCTCAGCTATGTGTTAAATGCGTTCTTTCTCTCTCTATCGCGGGAAAAATATCATTTAAACAAAAAGAACCATTACCAAGACCGTAATAAGGATTAAATCAGACTGCGCGCTATAGAGCATAATATAATGCTCTCGGGTTTTTAGTGGTTAACTATTCAACCGATCGTTATGAAATTTAGCATACACTTTGTCAGGGCTACAGAAAAGAATAAGGGTCCCTTTAGTCCAGAAAAAAAACTGTTCCTGGGGTGTAAACATGATTTTTAATCGGTAGTCTACATTAACGCGAGTGAAACCGCGGGTGAAAGCTAGTATTAATGTAAGTGTGAAATTGTGTATGTTTTTTACTCAAACAAAAACAGTTGAAATTTTTGGTTGGATGAAATTTCTTTTTACAGTTTTTGAACTGGTTTAAAAGATAGAATTCTTAATCTGATAAAATGACGAATCCCTGTGAATATAGGCTTTCAGGGACAAACCGAATACCATACTCTTAAATGCAGGCGGACTAAAAGCTAGTTACGACTAAGTTCCAATATTTGATTCATAAAAATACGATAAACATTGAACCTTAAACATGTCAGACTTTTAAAAGTAACAAATTAATTGTCACTATTTATAACCTAACTCATATATCGGAATTTAAAATGTACCTTTAGTTGCAATATCTTTAAGGCTTGAAGGAAAAAAACAATATTCCTATTTAAAAAAAATATTCTTGAATCATAGCATAATTGACAAAGATTCATCTTTCCTATAAGCATTTTTTTCTCAGAGATATTATCATACACTTGCTATTGAAAAATGTAGAAATCCTTGACCAAAACTATGGTTTACGTTAAAAACTATTTGTTTTTCAATATAATCATCAAGTGTTTCTATATAATAACAGCAAGCTTCACTGGTGGATAACATCTTCTTCGGGGACCAGCCGTACCAAGTTTGGAACAACGTGCCGTTAAGTGCGGCCGGAGCTCTATCCCCTTCGACAGCGACCGTGGCCACTCAAGGGTCAGAGATACCCAGTACACCCCCCACTTCCCCCCCTTTGCCAACTCTTGGACTGGACGCGAACGGTGAAGCGGCGATGGCGGTCATCATGAGCTTGCTAGAAGAAGACGCAGGCCTCGACGACCCTGTCAAATTTTCTGGATACCCTTGGCCGCTACCTTGAGACTCTCACTGATGTGAATCGCGTTTCCTAGGCATCGTATTAACGGTTTAAAATGGTAAAGTGCAATATAGCGCGTCTGATCTATTTTTGTTTTTGTTTTTTAATGTTTATTCGTTTATTTCACTACCAACTTATAGAATATTGGCATAGACATGGTGACGGTTAATGCTAAAGTAGGAGGGTCGATAAGGCGGGTTGTGGGGGTGGTTCCGTTTGGGGTGGAATCGATTTGTTAGTCCATATACTAGATAAAAAAAATTTTTTGGAGATTTTAGGTCAAAAATAAAAGGGGCCGAAAATCCGCCTTATTGACCCTCCTCCTTTATCAGTTGATGCTGAAACATTTGTTATTGTTTTATCACATATTTTATATGAGAATTATATTTAACGAAAGTATTTTTATTATCATAAATTTACAGTTGGTTTAGTATGGTTGCAGAGTTATTTATTTGCTCAATCACCTAAGGGCGGCCAGTTTGCTGTAGCACCTACAATGTTAAGAAACTATTGTTCTTTAGTGTTTAATTTCATAGGGTTGATATTAGTAAATAATTATTTTGTTAATTGTTTATGGTCTCCCACTATTCAAAGAAACAATATGCGTGAATTCAACGACGTGATAGATTGTAATAATTAAAACTAGAATCCAATCTGGAAGGATGAAGGACAATAATAATTCAATTAGAGTAATGAAATGAGTAATACATCGATATACAGAGTTGACAGTGGTTTGGTGAGAAGACTTAACTGTTATTATTTTTTTATTGGCTTATTTTGCAATTAAAGCGACATATTGGTACTATTTTAGAAAACTTTTTAACGTGTTTTTATGTTTATTATTTATTAATTATGAGGTTAATCATAGTATTTCCCTAGGGTCCACAAACTTGCCATACAAAATTATCTAAATATCTTAAGCTTCCTAGTTTCATCTTTTTATCACTAAACGGGGTTTTCGTCTTTGCTTCGAGTCCGCTCATGATCAGGGCCGGTGAAACCCTGCAGAATCGTGGAGAATAAGACTGAGTAGAAAAGATTTATAAACTAAAAATATTTATAAACGAAAAGGTATTTTTTCGTTTATAAATATATTTATGACTATGTTGAACCCCGTTTGGCGATAAACAAATTTAAATATAGATCGGAACTGGTACTGTTGTTTTCCAATTTACCATGTTGTATATTTGTTTGTGGCATATTCATACAACTGTCATTGGAATTTTTGAACATTATCTAGTGGTAATGGTTAATTTTATTAATACTTCATATCGTAAGTCAATTATAATACTGGAAATTGTATTTTATTAGAATAAACAAACATTCATATAATCGTTGAATGATGAAAAAGATTTTGAAATTTTCTAGTAATTTAAAAATAGCTTTGGCAGTGACGCAAATGGTTTCAGTTAATCTATTCTTACTTAGTTAAATTTGGGGCTATTTTAATTTTGCTCAATTAACATCGAGTTAGTCGAATAACCTGATTGTGATTGGTGTTTAACAGATAAAGTTAGCAGGGCGGGTCAGCTTTGCCGATGTTGATCTGCCTACATATTCTTACCTTTTTCTTTCCTCTCAATACGTGGTGCCTCTTCCGTTGTCTTCGCAAAGACACAAACCTCAAGCCCACTTGTCTGATAATTCAGAGTCCATCAGATCCAGAATTTCCCCAAAAAGGGACAAAGCAATCGCTGTGTATAGATATAATTTCCTATGATATTTTTTATGGTAATGTTTATAGTTGTACTCTAATGACAGTAGTCACCCACCACCTGAATAAAGTGCATTCATAGTAGACATGCGCCAAACAGTACGTTAGAACGTACTGCCATATGACATGACATTTCGTATCGCGTAATATGACATTAGAACAGTACGCAGTACTCCATATAACTTCGAATGACGCGCTATACGAATGGCCCGCTATTACTTACTGTACTAGATATGCCCTTCCGAACAGTCGCTATGTTCCATTGCACGCTATACAGTTCACTTTAGTCTGTCATCGCAGTTCACCTGATTTGTGTTCTAAATTCAAAAGTATTTGCACACATTTTTTCTATTGGTAGAATATATATCAATGTGCATGGTATTGTTTGTACTGAGTGTAATGGAAAAGCGATAGGTTGTTATTGTCAGCTAGACCCTTTATTAAAACAGATCACATTACGTTCTTCATAACACATGTGATAACATCGCATCACGATTTGCGACATGACATGATGAAGAAAGAACATTGTGTCCGATCATCGCCATGCCGAATTTAAACAAATAAAGTTATTTACTTACACACACTAGCACTACTGTTTCTATTTATTTACAGTTTACACATAACAATTTTACACATAATTTACTATTAACCTTTTTTTATCCGTATTGCATACAATAAACCTTGACCGTGTAATTGCTAAATTGAGTGAAAACTATGCATGCACTTTTACAAATTAAAAACAATTATACGAAAAAAGATCGCAAGGTTTATGACCTACGTTCTACATGACACGGGGCGGTGCAACAGAAATATGATCCTTACCACGAACGCAATACTGTTCTAAATATATTATTTCCAAATAACATGGCATGACAGAGACAAACCGTCCGGCCGAACGACTAGCCGTGCAGAGAGCATGTCATGTCATAGTATAACGCGACCACAGAACGCGACACTGTTCGACAGGCGCTAGACTCTCAGGTACTGTGACATGACGTGTCATGCAAAATTTTGCCAGGTAATACGTACTGTTTCAGTACGCGCTCGCGTTATATATCGCGTAATACATTACTCACAGTACTTACACACCTCTAATTCATAGCATCGTGACACGAATTCTACACTCAAGTATTTTCGCTGCAAATCGGCTCTGCCTGTGTCTTTTTTGCACTTTTAGTAAGCCTAAGTTTTTTTTTATAAACTAACCTTAGATTTTTTTTACAGACGCCACTACAAATTTTCTTATTTAAACAGATGCACCTTTATCATAAAAATGGACAAAACGATATGATGAATTAATTTTTTTTAGTATTCCTTCATGCTAAGAACAGTCAACTTTTTAAAAACAAGAAAATACTGTTTGACAGCTAAGTAGGTAATATTTTCCTCATATACATTTGAAGAAATATACGCGTGGTTTTTGCTAGGACAACCAACAGAGCTAAAGAAAATATATTGTTGTTAACATTATTAATTATAGAAATTTTACTATAAATAAAATTATTTTTAAATCTTGTTATAACTTATGAGTTGTATTATTATTATCAGATTCGATTAGAATTGTGCAATATTTTACATGAAGTAAAACATTGTAATATGTACATAAATCAAAAATGTATAATTGGAAACTATAATAATTATAAGAAATAACAGTCAAAGCACATAAAAGTACATTTACCATATTGTTAAAATACATAAAATGAAAAAACATATGTATATATTAAATAAAAAACTATAACAGAAGGAATAATATCAAAACAAATTTAAAATAGCTACAGTAGTTTTCATCTTTAATTCCAATCAAGTGAAGCGCCAGAATCAATTTTATTCGTTCCATCACTATAAGTTGAAATTATTTATAAACTTCAATGTAACAACTGCAGTTCATTAACGCATTCTGTATTCTAAGTTAAAAGTTGTATGTTAACTAGCTTTACTTTTAATACGTTATAGTACGTACGATATATTTTGAATTTTGATATTTTGACATTATGTTATCGAATCGTATGTATTTAGGTTTTTATAATTATTAATATGATTATAGATTCGTATGTACGTTTTATTGTTTTTTTCTCACGACGTCGAATCAGTACAGCTTGTAGTTTACGTTAAAGACAATCGCGCTAGCCGCACGTAAGCCGTATGCAATATTAGTAACACCAAGTTCTTCACCATGTGCCAAAACGCTGTCGTGAGATAAAATGTCTACTCCACGATACAATAAACTTGTGGAAACTAGTTATTTGTGAAACGCCTTGAACAGAGTTTTCCCTGTCACATTGTAATTGGCAGTGTCTAAATTATGTTACAGCTATAATAGCATTCTAGTCAAGTAACAGGAATTGTCATCGTAATCGTCGTTAAAATTAAACATGAATATTTTATATATTTATGTGCAAATTATTTTGACCAATCACAAATTGTAATCGGTCTGTTGTTAAATTTATATTTAACAGTTTTAATTTAATAGGTTATTTAAAATGTGAATATTTTGTTACTAGTATAAATATAATAGATTTCAAAAGCGTTTTGAATGGATCTGAATATTTTATGAAAAAAAAAAACCGATATATTAATATTGTTGGCGCCATTTGTATATATACATGTAGCCGATCCTTGTCATCACACATCAGTAAATATGTAATCGAGTAAATTACTTGATGTCTGTTTACTGTCGTGTGACGTCATAAGGCAGTGCGCGCCATATTGCTTGTGACTGTTTGGCGGGTGATTTTAACGGTGTTATAATTTGAAATTTTTTGAAAGTCATGAAAGTAATTACGTATAGCTTATGTGGGCTCTAAAATGCCACAGTCTTATTTAGATGATTTTTGGAAGTCATAGCCTGTTGCTACCAATAGATGTGGTGTGTTTATGAAAATATACGGCCAGAGGCGTAACTGTACCGTTAGTAAATTCGTCGGACAGGGATCCCTATTTGAATATTACTTTTCTTTTTATTTAACAATTATGGTACAAATAAAATGACCCGACAGCTTCCTTCGGGGCAACGTTGGAGCGTAACGACTACGTCCGACTCTTGAGGAATCTGATTATATCGAATGTTAGATGTATTAAGGATTAATTTGCCAACAGCACCGCAATCTAGCAAGAATTTATGTACTAATTCTATGTAAATTCACTTACTAAATTCTGTCGTCAATTTTTAATGTTGTTCTGTGCTCATACCTGTATCCCTGTCCGACCATCGTTATGTGATCTACACAGCACTGTAAGATAGTTTTTAACATCATTGAAATAATTACTTTTTGTATATATTTTACTCGCTGTTGCGAAAAAAACTATCATAAATTTTCTTACTAGAATGACCAATGCCTCGAAACAAGTTTGGATGGTGTTTATGCAGTAATTAATGTTGTAGTATACAATCGTAATCTGAGTTTTTTCAGAAACACACGCAGACCAGAGTTTGTGATTTTGCTTTTAGAATAGGCTACATGTAAGTTAAAATATAAACAATCGTATCAGATGCATATTTTATATTTCGTGGACGGTCGCTTTCGTTGTGTGATCGGCAAACGAAGGGCTTTCTCTTTCTCGTGACTGTTTATCGCGTCTGTTTCCCACCTTCTCGTTGCCACTTTAGTAATAAGGAGTCACTACAGGCAACGATTTTCGTCGAAGTTAATCTGAATAGGGTACTGGCACACTCAAATAATTGAGTTTAATCCCATCCGTTGACTTAGGTGATGTTGTTCAGGAGAACATAGTGGATTCATTGTCTGTGATCTTTATTCAATAAGAGTAAGTTATATTTTTAAATCATCTAAATATGAAATTTTATTTTTTATAAAAATTAATATATGTTAAACTCTTTCAATAAACTACGCTATAAGGGGGGTGAAAATAATTTTATAATATGCCATACTTGGCTTTCGTACTAAATCTAAAATGTATGGCCCAACTCAATATAACTGAGGTGTTGATGGTTTTCATTGGTAGGTATGGCAATGATAAAGTAAACGTTTTTATAACTATTTATTGTGTGGGTGGTTTGGGGATACAAAATAGAAATAAGAAATTGACTTCGCTCTTACCTACTTGGATTCTTTGGCGAAGATTTGTTTTATTAGTTAGCCTGGATGATTGTCAGCTAGGTGAATAGAATGGGATTCACCGAAAAAGAAAATATTTTGTAAATGTTGGTATTACCATGAAATACGCATATTCATTGTAAAAACAGTACAGTATATTGTAGTTTGTATTGTGCTTATAGATCTATAATTTTAGAATGATCGTTAGCAAATTATTTCTTAAATATCTGTTGCTGGCGTATTATAATACGATCAAAGATTGAAATAATTTTTCACTATAAGAGTTGAAGGTACCCATTCAAATATAATTATATTTTATAATTATAGCAGTTATTCTGTGTTAAATTACTGTTGTAGTAAAGCTGGACTAGAAGGTCCCGGTGTAAGTCTATGTTGTCGATTTGTTATGCTAAGTTTCAGATATATTATTATAGTCTTGAAATAAATATATTTGGACCTCCATTTACAAATGCTGTGCGTTTTATTGCTTCAACTTTTGTTGTGCATTGTCTGCTGTGCGAATTAACATTGCATGAAATATATCTGTTTTTTTAAATAGGTCTTATGTGACGGGTTCTGAAGTAAAGAATTTTATAACAGAATTACAGACAAATACAACATATTGAAATATTAACTAGAACTAGATTTAATTAGTTGGAAATAATGATCAAAATATTAGACATTTAAAGCCATTTAATTTCGTCTAAACATATGAAGAATATCCATGGTCATGCCAGGGAGTATAACACCAACTATACTTTGTCCAATGTAGGATGACACTTTTGACAGTTGACACCTATATAGAGGGTATAAAGTTGCTATTGCAATGTCAAGCCAAACATAAGGAAACAAACGCAACCTTAGTACGTAGCAATAAGGAAGTGACACCTGTCAAAAGTATCATCCTACATTGGACAAAGTATACCGACATTACAGGAGATACGCTGATTGGTTGACCAATATAAGACCTTATCGAGTAATTTATTCACAAGAATTCTGCTTAAGATAAAGTGTAAAATTTACTACCTATCAGTAATTTCGATTGTTATCACTGTTGCTTTTATTCTCAACAAGAACAGCATAAAACGAGATAAGTTTTAATATCGTATATTAGTAACATAAGAAGACTGTCATAATGGAACGATTGGACCATTTGTTAAAATAAAAACACTATAATTAACTCTTAACTACTTTATTCAAATATTAACAGCTTATTACATGATTGTATTACTAAATTGCAAACCACGCCGCCAGTGCTATTATTTATTGCAGACTGAAATACTGTAATGACACATCTCACCCAGAGCTTCGCTTTGAATCGTACACGTGGCAACAAAATTGAAAGCAAATATGAGTAGCATACTATTGCGATCACCAAAGACTGCCAAACTTCAACTCGGCACTTAATATAAAAATAATTTCCATTACTCCTTCGATTAAAATTTAATTTTATGTGACATATTTGTCAAGTTATTATCTAAACAAGAGTAACGATATTATTTATTAAATGCTCTTTCTGCCAGACTTGGCATATATAAACAGTACTAGACAGCATTTTGAATCGGGTTCTGCGTCTTATTTTCTGCTAGTTTAACGTATGGGCGCGGTATGTGTTACTGACGGTAGTGCGTTTTTAATAACTGCGTCTGTCCGCTTTATATAACCCAACATTTTTTTGGACATATTCAAAAGAATTACTCTCGAGTAATATTTTACTGAGATATATAGAAAAAAATATATACTTTTAAATTCTTAAGGCTGACCAAAATGTTTTGTGTGGCTAAACTATATAAAATATAATACAATTTTTTTTAATTATTTAAAATCCGCAATTCACAAATACTAGCCACTGGCGGCGGCAAATGAACTGTGCACAATATGCACAGTCCAAACAATTCATCCTTTTTTATGTCGTATTCCCGTTATACTTTTTTTTCTGTGTAACGACTCCGATTTATTGTTAAGGCAATTCGAAAGACAGGGTATGCAAAAAAATCGTGTTGCCTTAATTTTATTGCTTGTTTGATCGAATGGGAGTATGACATTAGAAGGATGGCTTTGTAAACAAGCTATTCTATAGTGTCACCGTATTTGTTGGTGTGGGGCGAGGGCGACGAAGGGGCGCGTGCGCGCGTTATTGGCGGCGCTGGGCCAGGATCATATCTGAGTACAAAAGAATTTTGAATATACCATATTGACAAAACAACTCTTATAACTTATCATTAGATGTGATTCTTAAAATCGACATATACAATCCGTTTATTTTTCCAAATTGCATCACATAGTGTAGATATATTTTTTTCGAATTAAATATAGTTTATACATCAATCTATGCAAAAAATCCTTTAATATAATCTAAAAGAATACTTAAAAAAATCAGTTGGCCTTTTCTTTTTAACTAACTTCATTCTTACATATAAAAAACTAGCAGCTGAATGTTTAAATTGGTAACTAAAAATATCATCATAATTGTATTTTAACTTTAACTTTAAAATCATGGAATGAAATAAAACGATAAAACTAAATAAAAATAACTTTGCATTCGAAATCGTCTAACATTTTTTACCAACCACCTATTCAAGACTTCTTCTAACTTTCAAAAACAGGCGCTAGAAACTCGTCAGCATTAACAGTTAGCACAGTTATGGTATCATTAATACTAGTGGTTTAAAGCAGACTCATCACTCAAGACACCGCCCGTTCACGAGCATGACGCATCAACAGTTACTTCTACGTTCAGCCATATGTCAGGGAAGGTAACGACCCTCATCTAATGCTGATAATTTCTCTAAAAAGACCGATCATCGACTAGATATGGTAAATTAAACTGCTCCGTGACTACAGTAATTTCGACTTTAAGTGTTTCACCTGTGGGGGCAAAAATGATTATCAGGTACCTGTAGGGGTCTTGTTTGGTTTCGGCATGCTCGCCGCGGTTGCGTCTCCGTAGTTCGTCGTACGACAGTGATGGCGGCGGTCGCACCGGCGGTGGCTCACTGGTGCCACCTATCCAGCACATATGTTACAGCAAATAGAAATATTACGAGGAATATTGTAAAGTACACCGCCGCGTTCCCTCTATCTGGCGGAATCTATCAAGATTCCGTGTCTAGAATCTATCTATCAAGTAAATAAAATATAATAAAATAAAAATTTGTCTATTACCAGCCAGCAAGTTGTATTAAATTATAACTGCCAAATAAAATTATGAGTATTTGATAGAATAAGGCGTCATTTGGCGGAAGTCCATATTCCATTAATTAAAACAATAGTATCTAGCTTACTTTCGAAAACAAGCAAAAACAAACATGCAAGCAAATTCTAGCTTACTTCGGCGAAATCAAGCAATGAACGTGCATATTTTGCTCCTTTTCTCCGGAAGCTAGATATAATTGTTTTTATAAATTAATAAGATTATGCTTAATCGATTCGTTGCTACATACAATTACCAGAAACGAAGGCTACGAACTTGATTTATGTAAAAAATTAAGATAGTTTTACTCTGGGTAGATTTCCATAAAACTTAATTTGAAGGAGTCATCATCGATTTAAAAATGACACTGCCCCAGTGGCTAATGCCACACGTAAATGAAAGTGATAGCACGCCAGACGTGCCATCCGCAATGAATCGGTTAACATGGGGATCCCATGGCGGGCAATAAGTTTAATATAGGAAAACATCAAACTCTGTTACATATTAACTCATAATTAATATATGTAATTATATTTTAAAAGTATATTACCGGCGTCAGGGCGATAGTTGTCGTCGGAAAAGAGCGGGCGGTCCGTATCGAGGTCCAAAGAGCTGCCTGGACCTGCGTCCGAGTAGATGTCACTAGGGCCGGCACCAAACATTGAGGTTGACTGCTTCGTCATAGGCGGACTGAAGAATATTACTATAATATAATAATGCAGTAGTGCAGTGATTAGCGCATTAGGCCTAGGATTGGTTAAGCAACTTTCGCGAATGCGGATCATCAGATGGTGATCAAAAACCTTAATGATCTCCATCTTCTTCGTGTTTCCAAAGGCACGCGCAGCCGTTCGTGTCTGCTGTCGGTAGAATCAATTCAATAAAGGAATTTAAGTTTCTATTAATTTCAAGTAGTTTCAATTCTAGATTTAGTTAATTAAGTTTAGCTTTTAATACGATAGAAAAAAAGAATAAATATCTTTTTTGTACCTTTTCATTTACAGTTTAAGGTGTTTGTTTTTTGGAAATTTTAATGTGTTTCTTTTAAAATCATAAGTTTTTTTTAATCATAAAAAAATCCATCACATGATAAAATGATTGACTGACCTATACTGTGACTTGAGCGACAAGTGCTTAACCATTTTATTACATATACTATATAAGATCAACCATAGAATAATAAATAAGCATATCACTTTATGTTTCAGGTAAATACAATTCACGAAAGCATGTTATCTTATCACTCATTCCTATTCATCAGTCAATTCAAATTTATGCCCATCGAAATCAGCATCATTATTAGTAGCATTAGCAGCAGACAGCTAGCGCTGAATTAGCCACGTTTATTACGCTGCAGGTCGCGAACGCAAAGGATTTGGCAGAATCAATTTTACTAGCAAACATTGATTTCGGTAAAATAACAAATTTAATGATTGCTAATGGATCTTTAATAATTATCATTCAAATGCTAATTAATCCAGCATTACCAGGTGGTGAGTTTAGTATTACTCATTCTCTTTACGGTGTTTTAACCCACGGTGACCCAACAGAGAAGATATTAATAGGTTGACCATGGTGAATATTATATGCTATACACAAGCTTACCCTGTAACCTTCCCATCACGCCGGTCGCGCAACAGCTGTCCAATGTAGCTACCAGGCAGCGCCATCAGTTTCTCGGCGCATGCTTGCTGGTAAGAGATCTTGCCGAGGAAATATCCCACCACTACTGCCAGGGTAATTTTTGGAAATGCCCCAAATCGGGGGTTCGGCTTCAAGTGACCTGCATTGTTTGCTTTGATTCACATTTTGGAGATTATGTATTACCAAGTTTATAAATATTTGGACAATGTAAGGAAGGAAGAGAGAGAGAGAGAGAGAGACAAATTTTAAAAATATAGATAAGATATGCAACAGTCTAAACAATATTCAGCATGAGTAAGCAAAGGATGTTTAAAGTCCTGTACAATCAATTAAAAGTGCATAAAAGCAGGCTGTATTTGAAAAAGTCATCTATCTATGTCATCAAAACCGAAATACGTGAAAGAAACTTAATAAACAATCCACACAAGATGGCCAATCTTAAAAGGTATTTATTTATAATCTATTTTATTTACATGAATATAAATGGATTTAAATACTGAACTATTTTCAATTTAAGAGAAAAATATTGTAGAAGACCCTCAAGACCTCAAGACCTATCTATCAAGGATGGGAGATAAATAGATAAGAACATTCTTAGCCATTTATCTTTTAAAAGGTAATGAAATTGTGTGGCTTAAAATTTAAATCAATACAAGTTTCTGACTGTGCTCACCTACTCATTCCTTAACACATTGACGGCCAAGGCAAGTCGTGGAGTATCCAGTGTCAGTCACCCGTAACTGACAAGGCGGTCAATGTGTTAATTAATCACCACTTAGATTTGAGTGCTGTGGTACTTTAATTATGTTGAGCAAAGCTCTTCTTGCTGTTCAATTTTCAATAACGTTAATAATCTTATGCTATTTCTTGTTAATCCTACACCTGTGGCACAAGTCTCGCGGTCTATACAGAGTTTCTCTTTCTGCCACACGATGCACCCAGCACCCACACTATGAATCCATACAATGCAAAGAAGTTTGTCTCTCTTTTGTTAGATTTTTCTATTATTCATTGTCGAAGTGGTGTTGCCGTGACTGCACAAGTTGCAACAGGAATATTTTAACAACTAATTGCATTATATAGCTGTCTCTTTTATTAGCTACTTCTTCTGACTTGATCTTTCATAAGTCAGTTGTAAAAATTTGGCAGTCATATATGTACCCGTAATCAGACTTTTGTAGTCTCTGCGACATAAGATTGATGTTATTGTTATTATTTTATGGTTTATTTATGCTACTACCAACTATATTAAGGATAAAGCACAAATTTTCTTGTACTACATCTGTCCAACCAAGGTCAAGAGTAACACCCCACATCAGAGCATTAGATCTAAAGTATACATTTCTCTTCAATGCCCTCAAAAACTGTCTTAGAGGATCATTCTGTAAAATATTGCTTATATCTCTCTGTTGATTAGAGTTTGTTTTTGGTGATTATTACAGCTATGGATAGTATAGATTATAGGAAAGTTACCTGTTATAAAAATATTATGACTTATTTAGTTTATTACAAACACTTTCTAAAAATGTAATTTCTGTAAATTTAAGGTTATTCATCATAATATAATTGTTAAGGTTAGGCATGATTTCAACTAATTATTAATGTAGATATGCCTATTATTATAGACCTATTCGAAATATCTCTTTAAATAAGGTATCACTGTTACCAAGCCACGGCAATTAAGTACTAAAAGTTAGGGTTAGTAACTAAAGGTAAATAAAATAAAACCAATTGGAATCTACAGCTCCTTGATCCTCAACTAAATTAAACAAACACTGCAAAAATTTCCTATATTATTGTTTTCTTGTGTTCTTATGATGAATGTTTCAAATTAAATGAAACGAAACGAAAGCAGATAGGCGAATAGTCTTTAGAGGAAACGTGCGAAGTAAGATATTAATTTAAAGATTAGTAAATATGAAGCACCAGCGTTGACTCACCGCTCTGAATTGCAGCGAAGACGCCGAGACCTGCAACTGTTCCCATTGGCATTGAGCGCTGGAAAAAACTTTCTCGATTGCACTCGTTCAGCACTCGCAACTCATCTTGAGAAAACTTGTACTGCCCCTACACATTAACACCATTTACACCACAACTCAGCAATCGTATTCTAGGAGCAAACAAATAAACCTTACCGGCTGCACCGGCACGCTTGGGGCTAGCGGCGCCTGAACCGGCACATCTTCTTGGTAACCGAAGGAACTGGGCTCGTTCATCTTAACGCCACTTCGACGACATAAAGGATTCTTCACAAATTTGTTATAAAAATATTTTTAGGTTAACAAGTTCGGTAACCTCGAATGACACTTGACGGAATGACTGACAATTGCTTTTTTAATTTACGTTTCGGTTACGCAACAATTAAAAGCTAACGTCAAACTAGTTATGTTTAATCTGGGCAAATCTCAGATTTATTTATACTGTTGTTTTTAAATTAAGCTAAGAGGTATTTGCTCTTAGAAATTAAGCTAAGAGCAAATATATTAAGTGATGCCTATATTCTTTGTCTATTTTTACAACTGTATCTTTATTTGTCTTATTTACAGTAGCTATAAAAAAATAACTTTAGCCATATGTCCGCATGTCAAGATTCCGTCCTATATGATTGTTAAATATTGTTATTGATCAAGATCACTCAATTTGACAAAATAAATGAACTAATCAATATTTCTTACATTTACACCAAGCAACCTAGCCCAAAGTAAGCACTCTAAGGCTTGAGTTATGAATACTAAGGTAACGGATAGTCATACATATATCATACATAAATATTTCATATTTAAAGAAATATATATACATATATAAACCCATGACTCAGGTAAAACTGTTCGTATTCATCATACAAACATCTGTACCTTGCGGGAACGAAAACATATACGGGTGGCAGTAATTTTTATATGATTTCGTCGTCTGACAGAGGTTAATCATATTAGAGTACTAAGTAAAAAATTAATTTGACACAATTTCTGCCATTCATTAATTGCTGCAATATCAAATAGCAGCTTGCAAAAAAATTAATAAAAATATGTGTCGTAAACGATATTATCGCTTCTGTCGATAGACTTAATAAATTGTATTTAATATCATAAAAATATTAATGCTAGTAGCAGAAGTTTTTCCTGCTGTGTTTTAGAGTAATTATTTTTTTCTGATTATGATATATAAAAAAAGAAATACTTTATCGGCAGGCAGATTAGAATAATCTATGAAAATATGATATGAGATAAAAAAAAAATACTTCTGCCACTATGATAATCTTGCATTAATAATCTGCATTGTTGAAAAATGTTAATAAACAAAAAATATAACATCGTTTCTGACTAATGTTTCTATTAGTAAGGAGAAGCATAAAAATGAAAAAGGCAGAAAAAAAACGATACTGTCTTTCACTGATATTATTGAAAAGAAAGCTTAAAGGAATGTGGTTTAAAACTGGGAATCAGCCATATCGCAATGAATTGGAGCGCCTTGTATACAGCACAGCGCACTCACGTATATGACATATTTGTTTTTTATATTAGATCTAAAATCAGAGTTGTAGATGTCTGCCACCTTTTTTTATATTTACACATACTTTACAGAAAAAAAATCGATTGTCAGTCTGTAAAGTCAGTTCACCGAAGATAGTTGAACGTGACAACGTCATAAGAAAATACTGATGGAATGGTTGCATTTTTCAAAAGAAAATTTTAATTTTATTTGTTTGATAGATATTTTGTATAGATATAGAGAAGGAGGTAAATGGCAATCACAATTGAATTGATCAAGTTACATTTATTTGTACGCATAAATACAATTACCTATGTAAAGCCATTGATTTTTACTCATCGTGAAATAGTTCTGTTAACTTATTGTTATAGTTTTGTCAAATATCTCATAACCTACAATCGCTACACTAGCGGACCGATGCTATTTATTTTAATGATGAAAGAACGAATATTCGACAATATATCACTGAACACATATTTAATATCGAACGAATCATTACCTTTATCGCCGCAATTATCGTTGCTATAAACAATTGACACCACATTCACTTTTCACTGCACTTCATACTTGACGAAAACATGTAAATGTATTATTGTATAGCAGCTGTCCACGCGGACGCATCACTCACTCAAGTAGGAGAGAGACAAATGTCGAACGCTGCCGATCGTGGAGGCCGATTGTGCCTCTTTGTCGCTCGTACCGCGCTCTCGCTTGCACTTCAAGCCTTAAATGGAACGCCTCAGCGCGAGGTAACGCCGCATAAGTCATGTTTTTTCGTGCGTGCAGCCGGCTCCATCGAATTATAAGACGTTGTCACGTCAAAAATAATGTTTGAAAAGACGGTGGAATGATATAGCACTAATTATTTTTTTACAATTTAATAATTATATTTATAAAATACCTACTATCCTGACTTCTGCCAGCTTTAATTTCACTATCTATAAAATGTATTTAATGCATATAACTGATCACAGAAACGATAATAAAAGTTAAGATTTTTTTGCAATTTTGAAATTATTTATAAAAAATTAGAGTAATCTGAGCTGGCCACTTATTTTTTCGAGTTAACATAGGACGAGACTACATTACGTCTTGGTATAAACGACGATGGAATCATATAGTTAAATTGCCACCAGCTCCCAAGCTAATAGGACAGTAAAATAACGATATAAATTCTCCAATTAAAACAACTGAATGTGATAAATACGTCAGAATAGCTTAACTATTAATAATTTAGAATAGGAACTGATATTCACTACAATGAAAAAGAATATTAGTAAAAAAAGGCAGCGCTCACCTTAAGGCGTTTCTTTAATATTTTGGTCCGAGTTTAAGGAGTACATTAAAATATAGTAATAATATACCTGATACTCCTATATTGCCAGTCCATATAAATGGCAGTGTTGCCGAGCAAGAGAGACAGTCGTTTATATTTGACGAGATAAGCGCATGCCGTGCGACAGTAGTGGGGAAAGCCCTCATCTTTCAAACATGTACAATTGTACATGACAACTCTCGGACATGAGCACCAAAGAGTATGTAAGCACAACGTTCTAAGTTGAAATGAGGGAGACAGACATATATTTTTCTAGACCCCTACTAGAAATATAGGAGTACTAAGTATATGGTAATAATAAATAATTAGATAAGTACGATATATAATGTCAATCTGTTCATTGACCACAGGTAACGACGAAATATAAAATCAGAGAAAAGTAATTGGGCCATTTTCAGCATTTTTTTTTAAATTGGTTTGCGCTTGACCACCATCGATGGTAAGCGACGATGCGATCCAGGATGCGACGCGCTTGCCTAGAAGATACCGTGATCACTCGTGACTTAAAGATCCTTGTACTTTTATCTAACTTTAGTGGAATTTTTGTTGTTGAATTTTTAAGTAATTTTATATCGTATCATATCCGCAACAAAATCACAATCAATCTATTATGTACTTATTATTGAGACTCTTCCATCCAATTAGCCACTGTTTGATACAATAACTGCTGTAGGTCGCTGAGGAGTTGGGAAACCTGCAGATATACCGACATCAACTATAAGGGAGCTAATGATCTTCAAACAGCTGACCAGATTTTCATGATTCAAAGCAAATATTTCTATTTTGGTATTGGAAGTTGAAACAGTTCTGTTAAAAAAAAGTTGGTACAAAATGTTTTCTCTTCAAATATTCTATATTATAATTAGTAAAACAAAAGTCTTAATTAAGGGAAACTTAAATATTGTTTGCTTGTATTTAAAATGGGTTCTTACAAACTGAGAAAAATAACAAACCTACCACAACATAATTAACAACTTTGAACAATACAACGTATAATTAGATTATTTTTTAATTGCATGCCCAGTTGGGTCAATGTGTATTGCACTTTGTATTATAGTACTATCGTCTACCTATTATACTACCGTATTATAATATTAAACTGTCATGAAATCTTTATCATAATTATCTATATATAAAATATTTTAAAATATTGATGCACTTGGAATCATACTTTCCCAATTTAGAATGTCTCAATTATTTTTATGATGCACTGTAGTCGATTTAGTAGCCGTATTTCGAGGTAAGAGTTGTGGGTCTTTCAAATATTATGTTTGTATTTTTAAAATAGCTTTCCTCTGATTGTTCTAAATTAGTTTGCACAGATTTTTTCCTTTGTGTTTAAAACGCCTACCGGATCTTTGCTTGCAATTATGCAGTAGCCTCACATTGCTGTTCGTAAATATATTTTTTTTATGTAGTTGCGGGTTAAAATTAAATTAATCACAATATCGATTGACTTCCATCCATGTAGTTTCATTTCCGTTCTTTTTCTTGAATATTTATTTATATTAGTAAACCTAATTCTGCACATGGTCCACCGAGCGGATTAATAAGTTGTGATTATTACTGGCATTAATATTTTATGGAATACTATCGGAAATTATAAATACTAATCAAGAAGTATTGATGTGGAGTGGAATCAATCTACCTCGTGTCATCGAGTGCATTAATTGTGGTGTTAAGTATAGACTTTTATAGTTGAAAATAGCCCAGCACTCAAAGGTAATTAAGTTTAAGCTAAGAATTAATATTATATACAAAAAGGTTAGTAAAACTTATTTCTTAGTTTATTTTTCTATCTTATGACACGTAATTATTGTAACCTATGGTAGTTGGACACAGGATTATGAATAGTAGTACTTATCTGTTTTAATAACAAATTAGGTTCAAATCATACTTAAAAAAGTATAGTAATTACTAAGTGTTACATTGTTTGAATCAAATAGTACGTTTTTTCTTTGCTTATTCATTTAATGAGTTACTGTGCATAAAGTACCTAGCTACCCAATTAATAACTGTTAAAACATTCCTTGCCTGTAGATTCATTGTAAAATAGTGGTTTATAGTCGAATATTGTACCTACCTACATTTTACAATATAAGTTTCAACAAGTTATTATCTTTCAAAAGTAAATAATGGAGTAAAGTGAGAACATTGATTAAAATTAAAGATAGCTAGTTATTATTGATCTTATATTCACAAAGAATTTTTTGTAGTTTAATTAATTATTAACATAAAGTTTAATTGCTTAAATTTATAAATACTTATATATGGTCATATTATACATTATTACTTGTTTCTTTGAAATGATTAAACTGTTATAAAACGTTATAATAATTTGATATTGAGATTTGTTCACACTTTGTTAAAAGAGCTAGGTATTATAAATTGTTCTCGTATTTATTTGAGTGCTTATACTAATTCCAGATTTACAATACCCGAATCTCAGAATGTCCCAGGAAAGAGAGTTGATTAAAAAGCGAGGCAGCTATAAAGGTCGGCTTACTTCTTTTATTAATTATTTGAGTACAGTAGAAAATGAGTCTATCAGTAGAAGCGATTACAGAGAATTACAATTGCGTATTGGCAAAATCGAGTCGTTGTATGAGCAATTTGATGAGGTGCAGACGCAGTTGGAATGTATAGTGGAACACGTTGACGAGCAGTTCAAGGAGCGTTCCGAGTTTGAGTCGCAATATTTTAAGGCCATTGCCAAGGCTCAAGGTTTGCAAAGTCGAGACGAGGACTCTTTGAATCTCGCAAGTGGTGATAGTGAGAAGGGTACCCGTGCTAGTAAACAACAGCTTGTAAAGTTGCCCACTATTCAGTTACCTAAATTTAGTGGCTCATACGATAACTATCTTGAGTTTCGAGATACCTTTAGCAGTCTCATTCATAACAATGATGATATAGATGAAATAAATAAATTTCATTATTTACGTGCGTCTTTAGAGGGTTCCGCTGCAGTTGTTATTCAATCGATTGAATTTTCGGCTAGCAACTATATCGTAGCATGGCAACTTTTGTGTGATAGGTTCGATAATAAACGTTTATTAATACAAAACCACGTATCTTCCTTATTTAATCTTGAGACAATTACAAGAGAATCGTCCTTAAATTTGAAGCGCTTAATAGATCAAGTCAATAAAAATCTAAGAGCACTTGAAACGCTGGGCGAACCTATCAGGTATTGGGATACCTTATTAATATACATACTCACTAACAAATTAGATACAAAAACTTATCGTGAGTGGGAAGAGTACAAGGGGCGCATGGATAAGAATAGTTCAATATCTTTCGATATTTTCCTTCAGTTTGTTCGCAATCGTGCTGATTTAATCGAAACGCTTGAGTTATCAAGATGTTCTCATTCCGTAATTAAATCTACTGCTAAGATAAAATCTATGGTTTCAGTGGAAGGTGGTCACGGATCTAAGTCTACGGAATCAAACCAACGTCTTTGCTCAAAATGCAAGGGTGATCATAACTTAGCTCAGTGCCCACAGTTTCTGGCTTTGAGTGTGGACGCCAGATTGAAGCTATTACCTAGTTATAAACTATGTTATAACTGCTTTCGTTCCGGTCATTTTGCTAACATGTGTAAAAAACCAGGATGTAAGGTATGTAAGCGACGGCATAATGCTTTGATTCACTTACCTAATGATAAACCTAACGTGTCAGAAAACATACCATCGTCATCTCAAACTCCTTCACGTATTACCGACAATATAGCGTTGTCAGTAAATATATACAGTAAGCAATGCGATGTGCTGTTATCCACTGCTTTGGTTAAATTGCAAAATGATTTTGGTCGTGAGTATGTCGTACGCGCTGTATTAGACAGTGGTAGCACAGCGAGCCTCATAACTGAGAGGCTATGTGAGCGTTTGAATCTATCTACTCTTTCAGTTAATCGATCAATTTTGGGCATAAATAACGCAACGGCATGCGTAGGCAAAATGTGTCATGTTAACCTGACGTCATTAAACAACTGTTTTTCTACCAAACTTAGTTGCTTCATTTTGCCATCAATTACTAGTTATGTCCCAAGTCGTGAAATTAATATATCTGAAGTTCAAATCCCCACTAATATTTGTTTGGCGGATCCTACATTCTATATGCCAGCGGAGGTGGATATTCTGATTGGCGCTGATCTTTTTTGGGATTTGTTAGGAACGCAAAGAATAAAGTTAGGTCAGAATAAACCTGTCTTATGTGACACACGTTTGGGGTGGATAATTTCCGGCCCAATGTATAATAATAATGTCACTAATTCATCATCCCATGATGTACTATGCCACTTTAATAGCATAGATTCATGTGAAGATCAGTGTTTAAAAGATATTCAGATAGACCTTACACGTTTTTGGCAGTTAGAGGAAGTTAACTCTAAATCACTTAATTATTTTCCAGACGAAAGGTTATGTGAAGAACATTTTGTTCAGAATACGACTCGCCTGCCTGATGGTCGTTTCTGTGTTCGTATACCGCTGAAACAAAATCCTTCTGTCTTGGGTGATTCTTTCCAACGCGCTGTACAATGTTTGTATTCGTTGGAACGCAGGTTAAAGGCTAAACCTGATTTATATAAAATGTACCGCGATTTTATGACAGAGTACAGATTACTAGGTCATATGTCGGAATGTGAGGAACATAATTTGAATTCAACTGGTTATAACATTCCGCATCACGCTATTTTGCGTGAAAATAGCACAACCACGAAACTTCGTGTAGTGTTTAATGCGAGTAGCCCTACTACGTCAGGGGTCTCTTGTAATGACATCCAGATGGTTGGTCCAACTGTTCAGGATGACCTGTTGTCTATCTTATTACGTTTTAGGCAACATAGATACGTTTTGTCAGCAGATGTCGAAAAAATGTATCGACAGATCGTTGTCCATCCATCTGATCGACATTTGCAGCATATTCTCTGGCGGGACAATACGGACGACCCTATTAAGAAATTTATTTTGAACACCGTGACTTACGGTACATCTAGTGCTCCATTTTTGGCAACCCGGTGTCTTAAGCAAATAGGTTTGGAATGCAAGAATGAAAAAATTGCTGACGTCATTTTGCACGATTTTTATATCGATGACCTTTTGACTGGAGGGGATGACCTAGAAATGGTAGAAACTATACGGCGAGAAGTTACAGATGCTTTGGCCGCTGCTGGTATGCCACTACGTAAATGGAAATCTAACGAACCTCGTTTGGCAACTCAGAACTCACAAACGCAATCCCTTGACTTAAATATAGGGAGTAACGAGCCAAATAAATTATTAGGCCTTAGTTGGTATGTGAATTCTGATGACCTTTGTTTTCCAATTGGTGCATGTGTACCTTGTGGTGATACCAAACGAGACGTGTTATCAGTAATTGCGCGTATTTTTGATCCTTTGGGACTCTTGTCTCCATGGGTAATTAATATGAAAATGTTGCTTCAAAGGCTGTGGATTGAAAAGCTGTCTTGGGATGAGCCTTTAACTGGCGATAATAAGAAGCGTTGGAATGAAATTCGCGAATCTTTATCAGTTTTAAATGAGATTCGCATTCCAAGGTGTGTTATTTGTCAATCGTATGAGTCTTTACAATTGCATGTATTTTCTGATGCGTCGGAGTGCGCATATGGAGCATGCATTTACATGCGAAGTGTTGATGACCAAGGTGAGGTGTTAGTCCGACTGTTAACAGCGAAAAGTCGAGTAGCGCCTATTAAACCGACCACCATACCGAGATTAGAGTTGTGTGCGGCTCTATGTGGAGCGCGGCTTTATGAAAAGGTTATCACTTCGCTTAGGTTAAACATCACTAAAATCTACTTCTGGAGCGATTCCACCATTGTCTTGGGATGGTTGCGTATGCTACCTTCCAGACTTCAGCCGTTTGTTCGCAATCGCGTGGCAGAAATCTTGGAAAGGACAGACAACTGTATTTGGCAACACGTCCCAACACATAAGAACCCTGCAGACCTAATATCTCGTGGTGTGGATATTAGCAATCTGATAAATTTTGACCTGTGGTGGAGCGGTCCTGATTTTCTGCATGATTCTTCGAAATGGCCGATTCAACCCGAACAGCTTGGGTCATTGCCCGAGACTAAAATGAACATTGCTTTGACTACTGTTGATGTAGACGATAAAAAGCATAATTTAATAAAAATTAACTTTAGCAATTTTTCTAATTATCTAAGACTAGTGCGATCAACAGCATATGCAGTGAGATTCATTAAATATTGTAAAAAGGCCTCATTCCCATCTGATTTCTTATCTGAAGAAGAATTACAAAATGCACTAAATATTATTTTACCCGTAGTTCAGTTCGAATCATTTCCAGAATATAAGCTTTTGATAAATAAAAAATCTTTGCCTGCGAAAAGTCAACTTTTAAAATTTAATGTATTTTTAGATGATAAAAATATAATGCGTGTTGGGGGGCGTCTTGATAACTCAAACTTTTCTGAAGATAAAAAACATCCGATTATTATACAGTCCACTCATATTTTCACAAAATTGTTGTTTAATTTTGAACACAAAAGGTTGTTGCATGCTGGTCCCCGATTATTGCTTGCATCTATCCGTGAGCAATATTGGCCGATAGGCGGTTTAAGGTTAGCTAAGTCCTGTTATCATGCTTGTCATATTTGTACTCGTATGAAGGGTAAAGTCATGAACCCTTTAATGGGACGTCTTCCAAAGCAACGCCTTTGTCCTGGTGGTTATCCATTCGAATGTACAGGTGTCGATTATGCGGGACCGGTTATGTGTGCAAGTCGTCAAGGTCGTGGATGTAGACTGGTAAAGGTTTATATAGCACTTTTTATTTGCTTTACCACCAAGGCCATACACTTGGAGTTAGTGGGTGACTTAACGAGCAACTGTTATTTGCTTGCTTTACGTCGATTCATCTCACGGAGAGGAAAGCCCGTTCATATTTATTCCGATAACGGTACCTCATTTACTGGCGCATACAACGAACTCTCAAAATTTTTAAAAACTAATTTTAATTCTTTAGGTGAAAGTGCTGCCTGCGAGGGCATTAATTTTCATTTCATCCCGGCATATGCTCCTCATTTCGGTGGTCTCTGGGAAGCGGGTATTAAATCAACTAAATATCACTTAAAAAGAGTGTTGGGGAATTGTAATCTAACATATGAAGAGCTTAACACTACATTGACGCAAATTGAAGCTGTTTTAAACTCCCGACCCTTAACGCCGCTTTCTTCGGATCCTGCCGATTACACTTCACTGACACCAGGTCATTTTCTTATTGGGCGACCATTGACCACCATACCACAATACGATTACCAGTCTCTGCCTGCAAACCACTTGACACGATATCAACGCATAGAACAACTACGCCAACATTTTTGGACAAGATGGAGCAAGGAATATGTTACAGAGCTGCAACATCGCGTCAAGTGGCGTTCGTGTCAAGACAATTTGAGGGTTGACACTTTAGTCGTTGTAAAGGAGGACAATCTTCCGCCCCAGAAATGGAGATTGGGAAGAATCGTGGCTGTTCATCCTGGACCTGACGGCATCGTACGCGTTGCCGATATTAGAACTGCGAGTGGAGTGATCAGGAGGGCTTTCAGCAAGATCTGCCCTTTGCCTGTGGCCGCGGATCCAGTTTCCGGTTGAAGGCATAGCCTTCAACGCCCGGGGGCATGTTTAAAACGCCTACCGGATCTTTGCTTGCAATTATGCAGTAGCCTCACATTGCTGTTCGTAAATATATTTTTTTTATGTAGTTGCGGGTTAAAATTAAATTAATCACAATATCGATTGACTTCCATCCATGTAGTTTCATTTCCGTTCTTTTTCTTGAATATTTATTTATATTAGTAAACCTAATTCTGCACACTTTGGTAATTTCTTAATTTATTACTTTAAATAGTTCTTTTTACTATTCAACTATTTAAAGTAATATTGTCACGGACAATTAGACGCTGTGTTAGGAAGCTGTGATGATATGGTATGATATGGTACCTATCTATATCCATGATTTTAGTGATGAACAAGGGTGATATACTGGTGTATATACTGGTGTTGATATGATAAGCCAATTTCGAGAGTGCGTCGTCACAAAGATCCCTTTTGCTGTACACTAGACTGTGGAAGCTTTGGAATTATTTCTGGAATATGTTTATGGGACCGTAGGATTTATTAACTATGCACCTACTGACTCTGAGGCTGTTTCTGAGATGTACTAGGCAAATGACATGCCGAAAAAAGCAATATTAGATGTTTTTTTATGGGTCAGAGATCTACATGTCGGTTGCTTGCTCTAATGATATCTTTGAAAATTGTTAATTAATTCGGTTAATTCGGTTTTTGTTACAGTCGACGCATACAACTTTTACTTGGAGGCTAGATTCTTTCTATGATCTTTTTATTATGCTATCTGTCCCTCTAATTTTATAGAACCACCTTGAATTTCTTCCTTTTATTTCTCTCTGCAAGTTTGAATATTAGCTTCGGCCTGTAGGCACCTTTCTGATGGGTAAATTTGCTTAATAACTAGTTAAATAAAAATAGGTACCTACATATATCCTATGTTGCTTAAAGAAAGTGTAGATTGCTCTTCAAGTTTTAAATGTTGGAACATTAGGATATTGTATTAAGTATAATGTGTATTAAGAGAAATAAATTAATTTGTCTACTAGGCATGAAAATTATAATTTTGATGTAATTAGGCAATTTTGGTGGGTAACAACATGCCACCAAAACCACAAAAACCACCAAAATTGCGTCACTAAAATTAGAAACGAGCTAAAAGAACGATAAACAAGTATCTATTAGAGTCACATTAAGAACTCTTTGAAATACTTAAAGCTTGATGTGAAGCAAACCTTCGCCAGAAATATGTTAACATAATAAATTCTTAAATAATATACATTTAGATCAGAAACACCGAAATTGTATTTTTTGAGAGTACCAGAATTTTGCATACTCATATTTTTTGAAGAAAAATGCGACAAGCTGACATACCTGTTTCTTGTATAACGTGGAGCAACCAGCAATCATGCAATAAATGTATTTGTTGACTATGCGAGTTCGTTATTTACGACACAGGATTGCGTTGCAAAATTTACTATTTTGCACGGACAGACCTATTCTCTAATGTATTACTTGTAGCACGCACTGACTACAAAAGTAAATTATCGATTAGTTAAATAGATACAGACATCTTATATAATATTTAAATTCATTTAAGCTTCTGATGTATTTTTGAGCCATTAAATAACCCGGTAAGTCATTTTGTGGACAAGCCACCAAATTATGAAAAGTGAGGTTTAGTTTTTTTTTTATAAATCTATAGAAAGGATTTTAACAGTATTATTAATGTAGACGTCTAGATAATCAAATCTAGTTTGAAGAAAAAATAAAGCATTTTATTTAACTTTATTTATTACCTTAATTTTCAATATTGCCTCGTAAAATTTACGTTTGAGAAAATGACCCAAATTTGTAAACATGGCACGTAGTTGTGGCACGATATGTGACGCAACGTTTTTGCTCTTTGAAACATAAATTACAACGTAAAATATTTGGACGATCCCAAATTGTACCTAATTAAGCGGAAACAGGTAAGATAAACGACAAAATAACTTTCCTACACTGGATAGCATCAGTCTTTTGAGAAATCAACAGAAATCACCTCTCTAGAGAAGGTCGACATTAGATATGAGCCATCAAGACCTACAACTGGCTGATGATATATGACTTGGTATGGCGACAATTGGCGAGCGAGACGGCGACACTGCCGTATTGTAATGGTTCCTTCTCCGGCGTTGCGAATCTACATTTGGCTATAAATCCCACATTTTTTCTTCTGTTTTGGGAAGAGAGCTTGCATTCCACTAACCTTATGGTATGTTGTGTAATCTTTAGTTGTTCCGTAAGGAAATTTAAAATTAATTTAATATGATCATAAAATAGTACACTCAAATATGTATATGATCGCTCATGAAGAATTACGAACATAGTGTTTAATTCGTCACAACTGCACTTTGTTACAAAGAGTACAATACTGTTATTACTATATAATTTACTGACAATTTCAGCAGAAGTTTGAAGAAATAAATAAACAGAATGTACACTTCAATCACTGTATTTCTTTGAGGAGAAATTATTATATACTTTTAAAATGACAATAATTAAGCCGCTTGAATGGTGAATCCAATCTGAAGCCCAGTTAATTTCAGATTTGACAGACTCTTTCACCACATCACACAAGTTTTGTTTGTTCCAAGTGTTTTTAAGGCACTTTTCTTACTTATATAAATTTTAACTAAGTTATGTATAAACCTTTAATTCTTACATTAAAATGTATGGCACAGATTTGCTGCCGTTTACATTTTCAAGTTACTAAATAAATATTAACCTTACCAGTAACATGGCCAGCCTAAAGTTTTGTTAGCTATACGATTGTCAATGTCACATAGTTTTATCAATAATTTAACGAATACGTTTTAAATATTTGGTAAAACACAGTTTCCGGTTTTCAACGCTCATTAATTTTTGTCCTTCGGAAGCGCATCTAACTGGCGTTGGTGGTTATACGAGCGCATAAGATCGCCCACTTTACTGCCGGGTGGCAGCTTGCGCAGTCGCTGGTCGCAGTATGGCGAGTACGCCACTCTCCCCAAAACGTGTCCAACCAGCACCGCCAACAACATTTTCGGGTACACACCGAAATGGGGATTCTTCTTCAGGTACCCTAGAAGAAAACATTCATAGAAGTAAGACGGGAGCGTCACTAAAACATTCACTGAAATTTTACCGTCATCATTATCAAAGAACCGTTTGAATCTACAATAGTCAAATTTAGTATTGAATGACACGTTTTTACTTCTATGAATGTTTTCGTGGCTTCCGGTATAGTCAGTGCCTATATCTATAGGGGCAGTTCTGAATTCAGAGCACGGTAGGTGACGGTGTCACGTGTAGCCTCTAAACTAAAGAAAAGGAGAATCACATCCCTAGTCAATTTGAGAACTCACCTACAGTTCGCATAGGTTTCTAAGCTAAATTTAACGACATTAGGTCATTGCGTCATTGGTCATTTAGTTTTTAGAAAAAAACTATGTAAGTAATACAACAAACTTTTAAAAATATATATTAATGCAAATATATCCTACGCCCCTAGTAGGAACGAATACCGGACTTGTCTACATTAATGATATCACACATATGAATTATATATACGAGTATACACAGCCTATGGACACAAGATCAAAATTTATTAACCAGTGACGTTTTATAAATTTTTGTTCCTACCAAGAGCGTACAAAGTTGAAAAAATTATAGGGAAAAGCCGAAATAGATTTTACATTGGACCGCGTCTTGTATTGTTATTTATTTGTTTAGGGTATATTTTATTGTCTATTGGTAAGTGTTGTGTCCTGTCCCTGTAACGAAATAAATTATTTTGTAATTGTGATTCTCGTACTCACCACCTCTAATAGCGGCGTAGGTAGCAGTGGCGAATAGTGTGCTGAAAGGGACGCAGCGCCTGTAGAAACTTTCCTTATCGCATTCTTCCAAAGCTCGTATTTCGTCTTGAGTGAACTCATAGTATCTCTGAAAAAGTGATTTAATGATTTACTTTATGTCAATTTTCTCTAATTATTAAAAAAGTGGAGTAAAACCTTCTTTGACTACCGTTTGATTTAATTTCATATTCATAATCTTTATTCATAAAACATAGTTCAAAAGGTTATTTCGACACGCGCCACTGTTTTTTTTATTTACTGACGATTGTTTGGTGCAACGATAGAAAGCAACATAATGTCAACCACAAAGGCTGGAACGTCCTGGACTCATAACTCAATATAATGTCAAATGATGAATAAACGCTTTACGCCTTTTTCAAAAAAGTATGGCGATGCTGTTTTCTGGAGCATCTATAATTATAAATGTGCCACATGGGTCAATATCGGGTAACTTTGTATTATATTACGTTAATGACTCTTATCTTAATAATTATGAGATAGGTTTGTCACATTTTTAAACTAAATAATTTTATAGGAACTTGCGAAATGTTGTTATTATCACAATATACACAAATATAAAATTCTGCGCCTTTTTCGTCATCCATTTTTAAAACAACTATTGTGAGCCCAATTTCACACAGCTGGCAGCCTACCTGCTACATTCGGATGATTTTCAAAAAGTGTGATGTTCATTATTATAAATTACAGCAAAGACAATGTGGCATCTTCGTTATTTTGATCGGTATTGGATTCTGCCTTCGGCTTTTTCAAAATTTCCAGCTTACTTTCATAAGAATTTACCGAGATGATGACTGTTTTGTGTCTCCGATATTAGATTCTTCGTAATAATTTTGTTGGACCATTTTTATACACGAAAAGTGGTGCGTATATACAATTATAGATTTTAAACCAAAATACACTTCCTCATTTTGCTCCTGTTCTTGCCCATTACCCCGTCTTGCCTCAGAGATACGTACAAAATAAGTCCTCAAAAGTAAAAGGATTAATTGAACTTTTATTTAACTAGGCGATGCGGTCCACAAGCATAAAGCTTCGCTAGCACCATATATTGGAGCGGAGCGTTATACCTAAAAAAAAAATTTTTCGATGGGAATTTTTGCGAATTTCTGAGAGAGAAAGCGAGAGCTTTTAGTCCCTGTTAACATTATGTTTAAAAAAGAAAGATGCAAAGGCATCATAATTTGTGATCAACACCCTACGTAGGTTTTATCTATGTAGGGTGGTCGAGAGAGCTAGTCCAAGATTTGAAATAAAAACATCAATGTTCAAATGTCTCTGTTTGCTTTTAAAGACATTATGAATAACAATATATTAATAATTCTATCTTCTCTATAAATACTACTTTCTACAATATAGTTGACCCAGCTATAGGTACATGTTGACGATTCGATACCAACGTGTTGCGCTTCATTCACAAAACGCGCTATTCAAATCGCGCTTCATCCGTGCTACAAACACAAACTGGTAGCTAATCATGCTGACGATGTGCTTTGAGGCCCAAGTGAATTTTTTAAGTATGCTAAACGTTCCCATCACTTTTCTAGTCAATATTTGTGTGTTAAACCTTAATACTATGAAAATAAGCATTAAATTTGGTAACTTTGCTCAGCCTTCATATCGAGGATTAATATTTAATTATTGTGTCACTTACCAGTGGGTGTGTAACATTACGAGCTGGCGGGCAAGTCTCCTTTTTGCGCGACGCCGCATAGCAACTGCAATCTTCTTTTTCCTCGTTCTTTTTATTTTTCTCGCTCATTATACGCTGTTGCAGAACCTGTCACTCCATCGTAAGCTGGATTGGCACGCCTTTAGGTAAACATAGTGTTGAAATATTTGCACAAGAAATTTGGTTGAACATAAAATTGTGTTATTTAGGGAGTCTTGTTTGATGGATGACTGTTTTTTTATTTGTTGACAAGCATGGTGACGTATCCATTTTTATTTCTTTAGTGCGTCAATACGAGGCCAGACCATTTTTTTGGATTGACTAGTCATCGACAGCGTAGCCATCGGCAACTTTGAGGCAACGAGGAGTAAATTTTGTTATAAACCAATAAAAACAAAACGATTGATATAGATATAACAACTGAGAAAATAATTACGTCCTAAATCTGCACAGTTCGAATAAATACTTTTTAAAGTCAAATCTATACAAACAACTTATACATAATTTAAAACTAAAAAGACGATAAAGTAAAATCAAATAATATGTCAATTATACATCAATGTCAAATTCGTAGTCGCTGTTGCAGAATTATGCCGCAAAATTGCTGCGAAACTCTTCAGAATCAAGGCGGTGTTAGGTGGTAGAAACGCGGCGCGAGGGGGGCGGATGGCGCGCGCGGAACATCTGGCGCTGACGGTAGTTACACTGACGACGCTGCTGATGGCGGCGGGCGGAGCGAGGTACGGCGGTGGGGATTACGCAGTACATATGCCCGCCTACGGCGATGATGAGCCAGTATCTCTCGACCGGGACGACTACCGTGCCCACTCGCCCGACGCGCCCGCCGCCCTCGACTACAAATATGAAGAAGACTTCAAAGGTGACAGCCACCATTTATTCTCGACATTCCGTTACATATTTGTTAACCTAAAATAATGCTTTCATTACCTTTCAGGCAAAACTGAACAATCTTTAGGGGCAGAAGCGAACGATGTGGATTCATGGCGAAAACCAATCAGAAAACAAAGAAAGAGAGTTAATGATGACTTTAGGTTAGATGACTTAGATAAGTATGAGCCCAATGACGATTTTCCCAAAAAATCCATGAATCGCTTTACAAAACATCGCCCCCGACATAAAAGTCACAAATTTGAAGCAGATAACGAGGAAAGACCGAGGTTTTTGAAAAGACCCGTTCGAGATAGAAGAGATGACATGCCTGAGTTGGGTGGCGACGAAATGCAAATTGACAAAGAAAATTATTTAGCTGTTAGTTCAGGTTCACAAACTGACAAATACCGTTTCGTTTACCGGACGACTAGTGTGAGGCCTCGTAGGCGGCCAAGGGATAGATTCGAGAGGCCTAAGGCGAAAGAGGATGACGAAGAGTCGAATGCGGATCACGACACGGAGTTGTGGCCGTCGTTAGATAAGGAGAAAGATTTCATAGATCGCCGAATGGAAGATGACGAAAGTCTTTCACACTCACGCACCATTGCTCCCATACGCCCCTTCAGGCCTGAGTCTGGGGAAGATGAGGAGCCAGCCTTGCTCCGCCCGCTAAAGATTAAGAATCAAGCCCAGCCCCAATACGACAACTACAATGATTACTACGATATGAAACGGGCCATGAACATTAAGAACAAATTACCCGCATTACGACGGACTCAAGGTGAGCCCTACTTTCATATTTTCTTAAAATTAAGGTTTATCAACAATTCTTGATTTAGATAAATTAAAAAATATTTTTGCTCTAGGTATGTAACTTTGAGAGTTAATTTATTTCGCCGGGTTTTAAATTATTTGAATCTAACGCGTGATTTTGGGAAGTGAAAGCTAACATGTGGCTTATGTGTGCTCAGTGGGGCAACGGCTGGTGCCAGCGCCTATGCCGCGATCATCCACGGAATTGCTGCCCAACCGCCGCATGCTACCTGAGCCCACCACTAGGCGTACCAGCCACGCCTCAACAACCACTACAGTCGAAACTGAAGCAAGTAGAATAAGTACCCTTCCTCATTCGAGAACCACTAAGACGCCTACTGTGCGTACATTATCAACGCTAAGTCTCAATAGGTCTAAAGAGTTGTCGCTTGCGGAGAAATCACGGTTGTCAATCCTGAAGAAAGCTCAAAAGAAGGAAAGCGGTCGCAGTGATTTATTAACAAAGAAGCCCCCAGTTTTGCTGCAGGTGACTAATAAGTTGCCTACGGTTCTAATAGTGGAGCCGCCATCAAGCGTGCATCCTTGGATGCGAGCGTCCGAAGTTATGCGTGACTCCCCAGAACGCCTCCGGAAAGTTAGGCGATTGATGCGTCAGAAGCTTCTGGCAAACGCACGTAACATACATGATCTAACTGAGAATTGGGATGACGTAGTTTGCGACTATGTGGACATGTCGCTCTTGGAAAACACAGCCTACGGGTGTTCTCCTAATGACCATCACCTTGCGCTTTTTTTCCTATTTATTTATGTTCGGTATCACCTATCAAGTATATTATGATTCTGACCTGTTCCCTCTTGTTTGTGTAGTGTTTAATTGTAAATGTGGTTTGTCAATCTTGGCATAATTGTTAATGTTACGTTAATTTTATCAATGTTACAACACAAATGTAAACCTTATGTAGTGCAACAATAAAAGTTATATAAAATGTCTTGCTTACATTAGTTTATCATTTTAACAGAACAAATTTAAATCAACATAAAAAATATTCTTTAAAATTGACACAACAATGCTACAAATATTACGAAGGCACGATCGATTTCAGGGGATTTTTTCCAATCAAAAAGATAGTATTCGTATGGTATTTTACAAGTTAATATTCGCTAACTATGTTATTATTGTCAACCTTCCAATTCCTTTAATAAATATTATTAATATTATTTTTAGTTATAACTATAATAATATTAATAATAAAGTCCTGAATAAGTCCAAAAATTTGTATTTACATTTACAATCTACAAACAAGTTTTTTTATACAAGTATTTGTAACCTTTTTTACTTTTATCCTCCAATTTTGTTATATTGCTGATAAATATAATTTTTGAACCATTACACATGAAGAAAAATCTAGACATATCCATGTTCTATCGCTTTATTCTAATAAGACGACCGTTTGGGGCAACGGTAGCGATCCTGCCTTTCCTGGGTTCGAATCCCGGTAGGGGCAGATGTTTGTATGATGAATACGAGCATTTGTACCTAAGTTATGGGTGTTTATATATATTTTCTATGAATATAACATATCTATGTATCATATATGTATGTCTATCTGTTATCCGTACCCCAGTATCCATAATACAAGCCTCACAGTGCTTACTTTGGGCTAGGCTAATTTATTTCAATATTTATTTATTATTTATTTAAAATGCGTGGCATAACAAATCAGTTACATATAACTTTCATAGAACTACTGCTTACAATATGGCTGGAATATGCACCGATACGAAAAAACGGCCACAGTGAAATAGAAACCATGGGAAGTTTGTATTTCAATTTAATAATAATAATATTTTATACATTCACACTAATTAACCTAATCCGCAATAAGCACTAGAAGGCTTGTGTTATGAATACCCTAGTATCCGTAAATATAGATATGTACCACTAATATTCATAGAATTATATATAAATACCTATGACTCAGGAAGAAACGCTCGTATTCATCACAATAACATCTGCCTCTTTCGGGACTTGCACCCAGGACTGTCAGTGCGAAATGCAGCCGTTGCACCAGAGGATCGATAAACAGTTATAAAAAAAATATATAGAAATAATTTAAATGATATTTGAATTAATTAATTTCTTGGTAAAGGCTCTCTCTTATGATTTAGCCAATGTCTATAAATGATATTTTTTATGTAACCCTTGCATTTTAACCTTAAACTATGTAAGTACTACACTGTATTTGTTTCTCCTATGACATTTGATATCGACAACACAACAGACATTTAAAGTCAAGTTAAGCTATGATACACTTAAAACTTTATAGATGATCTAAGAATTTTCCGAATAGGTTTTGGATATTATGCTTCACATTCGTACCGTATAATTATATTTATAAATAACTCAAGAAAAAAACAAACTCGATATTCGATGTACAACCCGGTTACAATATCTGTGGACCTGATGACGTCACGTCAGCGCTTAGGTACGGTGCACAAAACAAAAGCGCGGGGAGGCGACAAGAGGACGGGGAGGGGGCTTGACATTCCAGCGAGGTCCACAGATATTGAAATAAAAATAGTTATCTATTATCTATTTTTAAAACTGAAATGTCAACTAAACACGCTAAGAGCCTCTTTGTAGAGTCATAAATCTAAAAAACATATTACATATTTGCGTTGCAGTGTACAAGACGATTGTTACCCGCTACAACTTTTTAACTTTAGTCGATTTAAATAAATTATACCATAGAAAATACTTAAGGTACCTAAATAAATACGTGCTAACGATCAAAACATATCGCTTATTTAAAATAACACAACCGGACATCTTGACAGACAGCGATTTTGGAAATAGTATCACAAATTATTCACCGCAACGCGTTCTTTGTGTAGTATACTCTTTATGTATACTACAATACATTGTATTTACAAAGTAATAAATGAAGGCTATGTGCGATAAAGAGACAAAGTTATCGTATTTACAAAGATTAAAAGTCGATTTCTCTAAATTGAAGAATATCGAGATATCACGTTCTCTATTTAAATGAGCGATATGTACTCAGGCAGAGGCATGCCTCAATAACAGCCCTAAGCGTACGTCGAAGTGCTGTCAAGTGCTCGAATGTTGATTAGAATAGGGATTTTTACGCTATAAAGTTTCACAGTAAAGTATTCCGAACGTGTATTTTATGAAGTATTTTTCAATGACCAGATCCTATCATCATCTTTTATTGTGATTCAAGTTAAGCTGTTGGGAGAGACGCTCCTATAAACCGTAAATAGCTGTGTCGACTTTGAGAATCGAACTTGCATCGCGCTATGAGATCGCGGTAGGCACTCGGTTTGAAATAACGAAGAATAAAGACTTATATGATTTTTTTATTGCTCAATTTTATTTGTAAAGAAATTGCTTCATTCGCTTTTTTGTTCATTTCAGAACCCAAATAAATGTTTTGATAATATCTTTAAATGTTTACAAAAATAAGAGTGCCGCTTTTATGGAACGTAGGATCTTAACTAAATATAGACTTAGTTTCAGTACTGCTTAAGCTACATAATTATTTACGGTGAATATATCCAATAACAGAACAGATAGGGCAACTCAGATATGTCTGTGCGCTGCGTGATTAACGTTGTACTAATAGATTTAGGCATATATATTACCTAAGATAGGCTATAGGGAAATTCCGTTAAAAGAGGAACTTGTAATGGTATACATTTTTTTGGCGTTGGCTTCTGAATAAGAGGCATAATTCCTTCCTAAACAGCCTAACCTGCAATGTTTTAGCCTTTTGATTTTGGGAAATAAAGGGATTCCCCGTTAGAGTCAAGGTCACACACGTTTTCACAGCATTTTAAATTTTAAAGAAGACGACAACGAAGCGGTTTGGTGAAATTACATTTTCGTTGACTAAATCCTGATTAATACTTGAACAGATATCGGTATTTTCGTTTCTTTAGAAAGCCTGGAAATCTGTGCCATTTTGGGGCAGGATAATGATGTATTTGATTCAATTCCGGGGATCAACGATGAAAAAATGTATAAAGCGGCTGTTAACGATGGAATTGTCAAAAATCATGAAGCCGCCATTCAACAATGGCTTAGGGTCAGAGATGAGATCTTCAGCATGTTCAGGAGGAGGAGGAGGAGTTATTCTCTATTCAAATTTAACATTGAAAAATAAATAACTTTGATAATGCATACATTGATATTTATTTCCTTTAAATGATCATTTTTATTTTTATCATAGGGTTGTTCGGCTTATGTTTTATGTAGCATAAATGGTATGTATTATACAAAGTCTTTTTATGTCTGTACTGTATATAGTTTCGTTTATTATATTATATTTTTGTACTTATAATGTTATTGCTGTTATTTTGTATATCGCATGCCGTTGTTACCACTAATGAATGTGTTATGTAATAAACGTAATAATTCTATAAGTGCAACCGTGTTGATGATCCGTTAAATAAAGAAATATGTGCTTTATCGTAAACATTAGTATGTGTTGTGGTACCGGCGTTGTTTCTGGACTTCATAACAATAGTTTTGGTTACTTAACTTGTATTTGGCATATTGTATGTGATATTTTGTATTTGTTAGTTAAGACAATTTTTATAAAACTTCGCTTCGTTCAGCTAAGAATTATTTCTTTTAATCATTGGTACCTGTTTTGTTGAATAATTTGTCATTAACTCGTTTTTTTAGAATTTTTTTGCAAACAATTACGTCCTGAGAAACGGGCGGGCGGCTGTCAGCATATAAACATAAAATTTCTACATTTAACTGTTGGACTGACAAATATTAATTTTTCTTATTTAAATATTCACGTTTCATATATCAAAGAAATAGTTATATGGTTAAGTCAAAAATAATGACTGAATAAATCAAAAATAAACCGTTACCATAGCAACCCGCCGAATAAAATAAATTCGAAAAAAGTTTATAAAAGTAAACCGAAAAAAAGGTAGACTTTGAATTAAAAAAACAAATAACCTGAAACCATATACAGATTTTCCCGCGTCGAATGGTTAAGGTACCATACCGATAGGTTCAGTAGTTTTGACGTGATTGCGTGACAAAGGAAAACATTTTCATTATATATAGCACACAGGATAACAGTCTGTACGGACTATACGAAGATTTCGAAAAACAACCTTATTTCGTTTAGTCATAGCTGTTATTTTATATGTGACTGCGGAAATCCAAACATATATAGTCAGAACTGCAGGTGATCTTTTATATTTTCAGTTGCAGAAACCAAATGGACAACACCGTCCAGCGTAGCGGAGCGCGAGTTGGCCGCGTTTCTTGGGGCACGTCGGCAGCGCAAGGAGGCGGGGGAACCCGATACCAATTCTTCCGGTGTAGCTATCTCACCGGCTGGGGCTGTCTCTTCCGGCGACTCTGGGTCACCTGATCCGTCGAGCACAAATGGTCGCCTAATGGTCCGAATGCAGTGATTTGATGCCCAAAATATAAGTCTGTTAATTGCTTAACAAAACGATGTGATAAGTAAAAGAAATTTTGATATAAGAAAATAGGTAAGTAGCCTGCTGGATTTTTGGTGGAACAGAGACTACAGCTTAGTAGCATTTCGTACGCTTGGAGATGGCACAGATATTCCGTTGTCTATACTCGGCGGATCGATATCGTAAAAAAATAATTGAATTAAAAAACTAGCATGTGGCATTCCTGCTCGCGCCGGATTAGCTGCCGTATTAGAGGCGAGAATGTTGTGTTTATATGACCATTAGAAATAGTCTGTATGCTACACACGGTGGAAAACCATGATGGATTTCCTCTTTGGTAAAAAAAAACTTTAGTATGATGCGAACTACAATAAGTGCTTAGAAAATTTGTATGTAAACATATCACTAGCTCTGCTCCACTTCTCACTAAAATTAAATGTTCCATAATTATCTTTGCTAATTACGTGTGTTTTGTTATCAAAGAAAATGATTTTAATTTCGGGCAAACCATATAAAATCAATAGTAATTAGATAGAAACATTAATAATTAGATAAGTACTTATACAGGAATTATTTAACGATGTTAATAGCTTCCGACGCTACCACCACAAAATTTATAATGCTGCAACATTTTATTTTTTAAAGAAGTGAAAACTAAATCAGTTTTCACGTCTTTAAAAATTAAAAAGTTTACCTGTTACAAAGCTCAACTGATCTGAAACCGATTAAAATGAAAACAACAAAAGGTTTTATTTTTATTAATCCCGTGTACTTATTACCATGCCATGAATAAAAACAGGTGGATAAAAAATAAAATTTTCGTATTTTGTTCGTAGATAATTATTAAAAATTGTCTTGTAAATTTAACGTTTATTAGGATTTTCAGCTAATAGGTAATTTTTATTTATACCCAGCTCCCACCGACTTTCCCGCCACACGCTCTCGATCCCAGTCTTGATGCACCGTGGAACGAATTCATCGCCGCCAACTCGTCGCCCCTGACGCGACCTACCACCTGGATCATCTTCTTAGCTGTAATGAAATACTTAGAAATATATTGTATGATATTACATCGAATTAAGAATGTATGTAACTATGCAAAGAAAGTTGATAAGTGTCCATACTGATTTTGGCAGCGTTTTATTTTCGGAATTCTAAAATACAAGAATAGAATAACAAATGAGTTTGTTTGCTGTTAAAAGGTTATAAGTATCGGCATCCTAAATTCAAATTTGAGGTTAATTTGTTAGTCCTATTTTTTTAATTCAGAAGACCAACATTTAAAAATGTTTAGTGATATCTACTATATAAGTATTCGTTCATTCATTCAAAATAAAGAATTCAATTTAGGAAATGCATATTACTTAGTTACATTTTACCATCACGAATTACACAATGAAATGAATTATTTACAGTTTTACCACGCTTACGTAAAAAAAATATTAGAAATGTCAACAGTTGTAATTAAAAAAATACAAAAAACTAAAAATGACAATTTCTGTAAGCGAGTGTTTACACAACACTTCTAGATATATAAACTCGGCGTCAAAAAAATCGCACCTTATAAAAATCTTATTCAAAAATTCCTAAACCTTATATAGAGGATAGTGTTAGGTATCATTAGAAAGGTAACAAAAAGGAGCATCAAACAACAATTAAGTGCAATCTTTTTTTTAATTAAAATTATACAAAAAGCATAAAAATTTGAAAAATAATAAAAAATCTTAATTAAGTCCTAATTAATAATCGATAATTTACAAAAAAAATGTACAAAAAGTGTCTTAAAATTAACTCAAAATCTAGTGTTACCCCCCCTTGCCCTGATGACGGCTTCCATACGGTCCCTCATAGACCTCACCAACTTCAGGAGCTCTTCTTGAGGGATAAGACCCCATTCTTCAATCACCGCGGTTTGGAGTTCCTCTAGAGTCGAAGGAGCCGGATCCCGAGATCGAACCTTACGTTTAAGATGGTCCCAGAGGTGCTCTATCGGATTCAGATCAGGACTTCTCGCTGGCCACTGCATCACAGGAATTTGGGACCTCCGCAGGAAGTCGTTCACGATGGCTGCAGTGTGTGCGCGAGCGTTGTCGTGCATTAATGTGAACCCCTCGCCAAAAGATTCGGCAAAAGGGACCACATGCACATCCAGGATCTCTGTGATATAGCGGCGCGCAGTCAGCGACCCTTGTCCGCGAGCACCTCCGGTCCGGGAGACGCAGACCAGGTCGGTTTTGCCGGCAGCCGACATACCGCCCCAGAACATGCAGGATCCGCCTCCATATTCCACCGTCTCCTGGATGCAGGCTTGAGCGAAACGTTCACCCTGCCTCCGGTATACTCTTCTTCGTCGGTCGTTGCAGAAAAGACACACTCGTGTCTCGTCTGAGAAGAGAACAGCTCCCCACTGCTCAATGGTCCAATCGACGTGGTCGCGAGCAAACTGCAAGCGGGCTCGTCGGTGCGCTGCAGTCAATTTTGGACCTGTAGCAGCTCTGCGGGCTGCTATGTTCTTCTCCTTCAGTCTTCTTCTAACCGTGGATACACTCACGGTGCGTCTGCGAACTGCCTGGAGCTCCTGTTGCAGCTGAACAGCGTTTGAGAAGCGATTTCTCAAAGAGTACGACACAACGAACCGGTCGTCTCTTTCCGAAGTGCAGCGACGTCTACCGGACCCATGTCGCCGGATATAGCCACCGGTCTCTAAAAAGCGCTGGTAGACTCTACGAACCGAAAAACGGCTCAGATTCAGTTGCCGGGCGACATCACACTGCCGCACCCCTGCTTGCAGTAGTGCAACCACTTGAGCGGCCTCATCAGCTGTAGTGTCCATTTTCCAGATGTTCTTTCTTCAGTAAAATCAGTGCGTGTGTCCCCTTCAACGGTTTAATAGCGAATGACCCACATTGAACCCGTGTTGACCTCTTTATACCCACAAAGTTAGCGCAACTCGCGACTCTCCCGAGCAGCAAAATTTCCTTAGAATTTTTGTGACCCTTTATTTGTTGCTTTAGGTTTTATTTGATAATGAAAAATAATGTTTTTTTATTAAGTTAATTAAGTAACCTTTTAAATAAAATTATAATTAATACGACTGCATGTGCATATCCAGAGTTAATGCCATTTGAACGTGATTTTCTTAGAGGTGCGATTTTTTTGACGCCGAGTGTAGTTAACTTTTTATTCGTTTAAAATAAAGAGCAAATAAGCGTTAAATTTGTTGTAAGCTGGTCAGATCCAATTCAACAAATGGATTATTTTCGATTGGAATTACTTTACGATCTAGTAATTTAATTGTTTATTACTAATAATTTTTACCTTAAAGTTAAAAATCATTCACTGATGTCAATCGCTAATATTGATCTGCTGAATGGGATTAACAAGCTTACGACATATAATTTAATAGTTAAATCTTTACAGTTAGCGGGATTTTGAAAAGGTTTGCTACTCTAGCTTTTCGTTATTGTCGAGTTTACTACAAGTCTGTACCCTTAAGAGATATGACGAGCGGTGCATCCTAATAAAAATACGGTTGTACTTGAAAAGCTGCTCCAACCCATGCGATTATCGGCTGACCTGAACCTCCTCTTAGAGGCACAGGAATCAGTCAAATGTAGAGTCACCGCAGACCCTTCAGGTCTAACCCAGTCCTCTCAGTTGCCGACTGGCGCCCCCTCTGGGAGTGAGCCGACTTAATTTCATCATCACGACCGACTTCCCTTCTGGGAGCCAGCCGACTTAATTTCATCATCACGACCGACACCGACTTAATTTTTTTTTCTGGGAGCCGGTCGATTTTTTCTATGCGCTCTCTCACCTAGGTGAGTAGCGCTTGCGCCACCCCTCTCTAGAGGGGTGGTCGCCTCAGACGAAGGCTTATGACCTTTCCCGGGTGAAGGCCAATCTCAGGTGGCGTTTAGTCAATACGAGTCTGACATAACTCTCGGGCCGGACCGAAGTATCCATCGAGGATTCACCACCTCCCTCCCCCGTGGCCGGAGGGTGCATTTTGCATTAAAAAAAAACTGCTTCATTATCTGTTACTGTTTTTGTACCCACGTGTTATCGCAATAAAACATTTTAATTTTTGTTACGCGTGCATAAACATTTGACGACCGTTTGGTGCAATGGTAGCGATCCTGCCTTTCGCACCGACGGTCCTGGGTTCAAATCCCGGAAGGGGCAAATATCTGTATTATAATTAAGAGCATGAATAGGGTGTTTATTTATATTTCTATGAATATTAGGTTTATGTATCATATATGTATGTCTATCTGTTACCCTAGTATCTATAACAGCCTTACTAGCGCTTAATTTGGGCTAGGTTGATTGGTATGTAAGTAATATTAATTATTTGTTTATGATTTTATTTGTTTTTCTTTTTCCGAAATAAATCTGATTACAAATTGGCAAAAATAGGACAACGTAAAAAGATACATTCGCAGAAACAAATTCTAAGAGGAACTGTTTCTCTAAGAGAATATTTAAGTACTCCTCTACCAGTCTATCTGGTTCGAGGGTCTGCCCACGCAACGGTTTTTCAATTGGTACTTCGTTCAATAAATCACTTTCTATTATCGCTACTGGATACCAAGAAATACATCAATAAATTTAATCTTGCTATCAATTAAATTTTAATTATAATTAAATCCCAATCTGAAAAGAAGCGGAGCGAAGATAAGTGGGTGTCAGATTTTACTTATTTAGGGTTTCATACCAAATATAGATAGAATTCAACTTCATTTTGTAAGTAAATAATAAATATTATCACTTAATTTATGGTTTATAGATCAATGGGAAGTTAAAAAGATTTTCGATTTTGCTTTATCCTCGTAAGTCCTGTGTTTTTTTAACATCAATAGTCATATCTGCCGGCTGTACTATAACAAGTACGAATCAAAACTTCAGACCGCGACAAAGAGATGTCGGTTTTAGGCAATTTTGGAAGTGAATTACTGTTGTCTGTATTTTTACGGTAGGTTTGAGATGTATAGCATCTCTTTAAGAAGGAAAACATTGAAAATATTTTGTACTTGGGTAAGAACGTTAGGTAGTAACAATGTTAGGTCTGAACTGCTATCATTAATTTGTACTTGTATTAGTACGCGGGGACTTACGAGGTTAAATATTAGTGTTCCTTTGTTTTGCTATATTAAAAAATATACCTACAGCATTTATCTACTTAACGAGCTCTAAAAATACTTAAGGTATAGTCCCCGGCGTATAAGTTGAGGCACAGTAGCAAGTTAAGGTTCATTATTCACTACTGTGCATGTCATGTGATTTCAAAACCAGATTCAACTTATATGCCGGGGATTATACCCGGCTCGATGCGATATATTTATGTGTCATATATGTGTATCCGTTACCATAGTTTTTTAATATAAGCCTTACAACTGCTTACTCTAGGGGAGGCTAATTGGTGTGATTGTAAGACATATGATTATTATTATTGTGGTTTACAAATAATTTTGTATAAATTATTTATTATTTTAACTAAAAGAACTAATTTGTTGATTTATAATTACTAGATGGCGCTGTAGCGCGTAGAAACACACTATCGTATTGTTTTTGCAGGAGTACGTAAGGGCAAGTTTAGTTTTTTTAGCATAAAAAGTCCTTGTTAGGATAGCGAGACAATATGGTAGCAAACACACACACACAAAGTATTATCATAATATAATTAGGATATGGTCGCAATAACTGGTGTGTTTTTGTTTAATTTAATGCCAATAAGAGTTTTTAATTTTCATAAAGATAAATTAAAATATTTATAGTGTTGGATGTGTTAATTGTTATCTATTGTTTCGCCAGTACATAAATAAATAAATAAATGACCAATACAAATTATTATTACTTACATCTACACCAATTAGCCTAGCCCAAAGTAAGCATTGTAAGGCTTGTGTCATGGCTACTAGGGGATAGACATACATATATAATACATAGATATAATAGGAAATGCAGTCGCTAAGCATAAAGCTACGCTAGCAACATATATTGGAGCAGAGCGTAATACGTAAAAAAAGATTTTTTTTTTGTTTCGATGGGAATTTTTGCGAATTTCAAAATGTGGTGGTCCGTCGCAATCTGGTCCTAAACCTGCTGATTCGATTCCTTACAAAATAAATTAAAGTCGGTTAAGAACTCGGGAAGTTATGGCGTAACAAACATAGCGCCATTGAAGCTGATCCATGGGATTGCATGCACTGGTAAGTAATGAGTTCTACCTAGTTAAAGAAACAAAAACTACTTGAAACTTACTTTTTCAAAGACATTGGAAGAACAAATGATGGTAGTGTATCACTCAGCATCTTTTGTTCTTCAAGTGGGATCGTATACTGTCAGGACTCGACTTGGAAAAAACCGCGATCTTTTCTTGTCCAGTCACACAGCATCCCATGTCCCTCAAATCATAAGGCTGTTTTCCAAGTTCAAAATGTAGCTCACACTGATTCCCCAAAATTCTCAAATCTTATAGGCAATATCATATATTTCTCAAATTAATCGCCTTAAAGATACCATTTTTTTTTTGGTAAACGTAGGTGAGGGCCGACCTTTACTAATTTCATCATGGACCGAAACATTTCCACGGTCAAATTCTGCTTTACCGTGAACTCTTTCAAGTCATAAAAATCATCACCCTATAATCTTTTCGCGTTAATTACATTAACGCGATAAGATTATAGGGAAACCTTTCAACTTAGTATTAAAATTAAATATTTTATCTAGCTGTGATTTAAGAAAAAATATATAGTTGTCAAATATTTTTTCTCCAAAATTCATGATGAATATGATGATTGAATTGGGTAAATGATTAAAAATTGTTTTTTATAGTATCTTTATATATGAGTGCTTTAAATTTTCTTCAAAGAAAGCCAAACAGCGCCACCTATTAAGTATCAGTAGAATTTCTGTACCAAGAGCACGTATTGAATGCCTTCTCTTGCTCTACCGAGCGTTTTCACCCTTTTGTAAATACACCGTCTAAATTTCATGTCTCAAGGTTCAGGAGCTAGGCTGTGCGTTGTCTGGTTGTCAGTCAGTAGTCATTTGGGCAAAGTCTTTTGTATTACTGTAGATTATAGTCTTATAATATACTCTTTGTTACTGATTAATGATTGTGTTTGACATGTAAATTACGAATCAAAACACTGTTTTGTTATATTGAATACTAGCTGACCCAGCCACGCGTTGCTGTGGCACAGTAATTTTATTTTTCTATCCTTATTACCTTATAACTTATTACATCAGCTACTAGCCAATAAAAGTCTCATCAAAATCGGTCCAGTCATTTCAGAGAATAGCCGGAACAAACAGATAGACAGACAGCCAAAAATTGTAAAAAATGTTATTTCGGTGTATGTATCGTATTTTAATTCAATTTCAATACTACAAACAGACACTCCAATTTTATTTATATGTATAGATATTGTAAACCACATTACATTTAAATATTTCTCTTACTTAATGAACTTTCATGTATCCAAATCTCGCATTATTAAGCGCAGTTTGTGAAAAAAATAGCAAAAATTCTTTCTTTCCATGGTTTAATATAAAAATACCTGAGTAGATAACATTCAGCTGACCTAGTTTTTGAGTAAGTAATGAAGTCACTCTACCTATCAGAAAATTTTAAATGTTAATTTTATACTATAACTAGCCGACCCAGTACACGTTGTCCTGTTAGGTTTGTGACCTTTAGTTAATTTCACATAAAAGTTTTAAAAACGCCCAGTAATAATGAATTTTTGCACTGTTTCGGGTTAATTATTAACGTTCCGCCTGTGTAATATCTAAATAAATATGATACATTGACAAAACACAGAAAGTACCTAAATTTACTTGTTCGGTCAGGATAGCAGTGGCGGTTCTTGTGTCCGGCGTGGTTTGACAGTAAAAGTGGGTTAATCTCACAAGAGGTCATTTTAGTAGAAAAGTTTTATTTGATTGCTCACGATCAACGAGGGTACTCGTTTTTTATTTAAGGGGTGACAACGGCCAAGTGCCCTCTACGATTTACAGGATTTTAACACTTATTTAATAAGAATTAAGAATTAAAAAAAAAAAATTAACCCTTTTTATGTGACTTTCTTCAAATTTTTTTTAAATATCGAGTGTAATATGTAGAGTCAAGTGGGGTCAATATGGGACAAAAATAAAAACTTTAGTGATAATGTTTTGGACTTTTAGAAATTTTATATCTTGGACTATCTTTCGCACACTATTATTAATTTAACTATATAATGTTAGTATTTCAATTACATATTTTGTATATATGTCTCATTTTTTTTCCATCAATTTGGGGTAAATATAAAACAATGTTGTTTCAAAATAAGACAGCCCACAATTTCTAAGCAATCTATTCTTGAAGTAAGCGTGTAATTTTGATATAGAGTAGGGGTTAAATATTGTTTAATTTTTATCAAAATATTTTGAACATTCTAAGTTTGAAGATTAGTGAATAAGGATACTCATAAATGAAATAGGAATGGATTATCATGGAGATTTTGAGTGTTACCAAACGTGTCTTATTTTTACCTAAAATATTGAGTGTCTTATATTTACTCCATTTGGCTCTATATAGTCTAAAAATATTTAATGATATCTTTACGGTTAAAAAAGACGGTTTAAAATTGTTTTTCTCTAGTTTATGTAAATATCCACATTTTTTAAAATAAATAATAAAAGGCGTGGCGATCATGTGGCATGTGGAGAAATTGACATCACTCTTATTGAAAATTTAAGTGCAATAGTAAAAAGAAGTTTGATATAGTTTCGTATCAGTGTGCCAAAAGGTAATTGAAATAATTAAAATGTATACTTTTTAATACTTTTTTATACATTTAAGAGATTCACACTTTTTTATATATAACTTTGGCTTTTGAATGGTCCTTAATAGCTTAAATCATTGACTATTTATAAAATAAGTTGTTCTTCATCAACTAAAATGATCAAGAGATGGCGCTATATGTCACGTAGTAAAATAGTTGAGAATTAATACTCAAACCTATTGGTAAGGACATAACATTTACTAGATACATCTCAGATAATCTCAGATTAATAATATTAAGGTTTGTATAAATGATCGACCTAGATCTATTTTCTACATTCCTAAAAATCTTATATTACCTCTGTATAAAGATATATGTTAACCATAATTAGTTCAAAAGGTGAATCAATCCATGTTGTCGTTGCTAGTTTTGATAAGGCTTGAAACCGTACGTGGAATTGCATAGCGTGACATTGTTCACAGTCTTAACAAAATCATCTAATTTAGTAAACATCTCTAAGTAGAACACGGTCTAAGAAATAAGATGCAGCACGTGACGCAGCGAGCGCCACTTGGCCGTCGGTTGAAGTTTTTCATTCGATCCGTTAGATGGCATTTGTAGCGCGCGCGATTGATTGCAGAGCGGAGCGGCTCCGCGGCCGCCAGTTCTCAGTGTTCAATTCAATTATTAATCCGCCGCGCGAGCCGCGGGCCGTAGGTCGGTCGTGGACAAGTACGCGGGGCCGGCGCGTTCCCCGTCAGTGTTGTTGTATCGAGTCTCTCCCGGTGTTCCAAGTGACTATTATGAGTGACAGGGACAGGTCGTCACCCTCCCTCACGGACACTCCGCTGAAGACTTACATCGGCAGACACGACGACGACTACCCCCTCATAAACGGAAACGGTGAGTGGTGAGGATAGTACGGACCGATATAGTGCGGTCACGCGGTGCAACGGGGCGCAGGGGCGCGTATCGCCGGGCCCCGGGGCGCTTTGCCGCATTGAAGCATCCGCGGGGTCGATCGACCGATCCGCAGCCCCTTCCCGAATTCCGTGGAGCGATGGCCGCGCTTATGTGTCGCTTCTCAAGTCGGATGAATGGTGGCTGGCGCGCTATCTTTAGAGTTTCTCAGCAGAATATGATACGCTGGGTAAAGGGGGCCGTGCCGGTTTGCGATCGATATTGGTAATGCTGGAAGTTAACTTCTCCTAGAAGACATTGACTGCAGAATTTAATCTTCAATGCAATTTCTTTAACCTCAATGTTATTTCGTTATCTCGTCCTCTTATCATTGATGATTTCTTGGCGATATTGACAAATTTTGAATTTCCATGCCAATCCAGCTATTCCCGCTGATACAGCTCTATGACAGTTTAACTTTTAAATTATTTTTCGTTCGAAGGCCCCGTCCTCGTATGACTTCGTTTGTTCGAAGTTACAAAATGTGTTAATCTCCTAAGCACGACCTTAAAATTACAAGTAGTGTCGCGATGTCAAAGTTTCGTCAAATTATCTGTGCATAACAGTATTTTACCGATGCCCCATTTTCATGCGGCCCATTTATAATTATATTTGTTTATTACATTTCTGTGTGCGGTGGCCAAACTTATTTTTCGTGCACTTCGTTAGTATATATTTAGATTATAATATTTAAATAATGCATTCGGTATCTGTGTTTAATAAAATGTCACTTACTCATCAAAAACGTGCTTAGTAGTACCATAAAACATGCCGCGGGTTTTTGTAGGTTATTCCTTATTATTTTCCTGCAATTCGTTTAGTTTATTGCGCTAACATGATAACTGTTTGACTAGTAACATAATTTGCTTATTATTTTTGTGAGTGTTATAGAAATACTTTTTATCTCGAAACTTAAATTTGAAAACTGTTATAGCAAGTCATATTAGATATTCTTTCTTTTAATGTGAGATATACTACTATTGTTTGATTATACTATTACTCGAAATTTGTATTAAAACTGGCCAAGTGCGTAACGCGCAGTATTCCGTAGGGACCATTCACTATATTAGTTACTAACTAATTACCGACTTAGAATTACTATTATCACAGAGTAAAGAAATACTACGGAATTTAGTATAGTAATTGATTTAAAATTTTCTTTTAATTTCTGCAAGTACATTTTACAATTTGGCCTTTAACTTGTAAAGCCTATTTGACTGTGATAGTATTCTTTTAACTTCATTATATATTATATCCAAAATATGATTTAAATATTTTCTACCAGACTCATTTTTATTGCATTTGTGTTTGTCTATCATCCACTGCAAATTTATGACGCAAACTTCTCGCGAAAGCTACCGGCGAGTTTCCAATTTTTGCATTGAGTTCTGAACCGAGGTCAGATAAAAATCGGTGAAAATGTTTCGAATTTCAAAAAATACGTTCATGTGCGGGTACTCATATACCCACATGTTTTGGCACAAGGGAAATTAGACTGTTAGAAGTAGCTACGTAGTGTAGGAAATCCGCAAATGACTTGTGGTTCTAATTAGAACCAATTACAACAAAAAGCTACATTGATGACGCCAACCAAATATGTTCTAGTTGAAACTGGATTGTCATTAATCTTTGAATTAAACGAATCTTCGCTTACTTAAATCTTGATGAGGTTCCACGGCTAAAGGCTCTACGTTCCATGTGTCAAATCTATAGCAGACAAAGAGACATCTGTACGAAGTTTGTTTTGTAACTAGACAGAGTAGTACTTTGGGAATGATTTTTATTAAATTGCACTTAGTAAGCTTTGAAACGTATACAAAGGTACAACAATCGTAGAAAGGTATAATAAATACGAAAAGCTATAAAATAAATAACCAATGGAGAGAAATCAGAAGGAAAACATAGTTATTTTTTTTATAAACTGAGGGAATTTATTTGCTACAAATTCACTGACTCTTTATTTCAGAATTTTAACCTTTTTTGTATTTATCATCTTAATTTAACTAAGACTGCAATATGAATGTTTAATCGGCATATATTTTATTTACATGTAAAATGTATTTATTACGCTACTTAATTTTAAGGTTCAATACTTTTCGATAATAATAATATTTGTGATGCCCTTGCATTACGTTTGGAAGAAATAAATAATTTTTAGATCCATATTATTTTCAATATAACAAAAACCATTAGCAAACTGGACGATATCCATTTAATAGATATTGATAAGAATACTGAATTGAAACAAACTTTGATTAATTTGTTTTTAAGACGTTGAAGTATAGCACCCAACAAACAAAAGAAGTTCGCTATTGGACGGAGAACCAAAAACCCTTGAAGTATAGCGTCCAACTAACAAAAGAAGTCCGCCATTGGACGGAGCACCAAAAGCCCTTCGCATCACAATTCGCCAAACGTATTCTGTGGTCTACTGGAAGTATATAGTGATTAACTCCAGTATCATTAGCCGTCTTTTCCGACTTCCTTAAGAGTGAAGGGTTGGTGTTATTCAACTCTGTCGGACACCACACGCCTAATGGGCTTAAGAGCTATTGATTGCGTTCGTTCTTATCATCATCATATCTGTAGAGCCTTTCCTATTTATTGAATTAATTAAGAACGATATCTTCTCACTAGGGTTTACTTTTATTGTTAAATATATATTTTACGCTTCGAGTAATTAAATTAATTGTCATAGTACTTCTTATCGGTATCGATTTTATAAAATGATAAATTAAAAGTAATAAAAAAAGTATATGATACACAGAAATGTGTTCATTTTGTAAATCGATTCTTACGCAGCGATTCATTTTAAATCTTTCAAAAACTTTAATAACTTTACTATTGTTATACATACGTATTTATAATATATTTTTGATACATACGTAAAATATCAGTTTTTTACGCTCGTATTTTTGTTTTGTGACAACATTGCTGTACGGTACTACTGTCAGAAATAATTTGTTACGAAAGTATCCGTTCCTGCAAGAGCTTCGGGATAAAAGGGTAAATGAGTTTTATTTAAAAATAAAATTAGATATTAATGTGATAAAAGTGCATTGTTGGTTAATTTCAAGTCTATCCATTGAAATAAACATACAAAAACTGATTTTATACATATAAAGAATGTGTATACTGCAAAATTTACGTGTCAGTAGTGACAGTGGACAAACTGGATTTAAGGAAACATTTACCAGAATATGAAACCACTTACCGAAATAGTTGTAATCTTATCGACAGCTATACAGCTAGTCATGTTTGATGGATTTCTCGATACAACGTATAAAATGCCAAGTAATAATCGGTTTCTTTGTGAGTAAATCGTAAATTTGATGGCCACTTAAACTTCCCCTCCTAATTGTTTGTGATAGAACCAATAGTTATGACACAATTGTAAATGATACAGATACGTGTTTGTTTTATAGGTACACCGATTGGTATGAGAATTTTGGAAAATAATAATATCAAAACGGCCTTATAAAAACACAAAAAAACAAACTAAGTTAATTATTAGAATAAAAAGCTTTTTTACGGATTTTTGCGCATGTTTTATTTTATATTTAATCCTGACGTAGTTAGCTCTTTTTGCAAATAATAACAGTAAGATGGAGGTCGGTCCCCCTGCCCGAGTTTCTTTCGCCAGTTCTTTTCGGAAGGGCCTCCCAATTTCCTAACTGGTAGTAGACTCAGTAGTATACAATGTAATCGTGGTGAAAATTTAATAACTAAATAAAATGTAAAAATCAAAATAAAACAATTTGATTTATATAAAATAATTCTAATAATTAGGAACGTGCCCGATAAAAATATTGTGAAGGTAGTAGAAAATACATGACAACCATCATCTTAGTCATCCTTTGATCACGGCTCCTGTAAAGGAGTCGAAACGTCAGGATTAAATATAAAATAAAACATGCGCAAAAATACGTAAAAAGGTGTTTTATTCTAATGTGTAATGTGCGCGGAAGTGTAAGAACTAAATAAGTTAATTATAATAAATTGTCATTATCTCGGGAGTTGCTGTGTGTCCTACGACATAAGCCAATGTGGCCAATAAAGTAGAATATGACAAAATAATGTCTTCTGTGGGTTCACATTCCAGGAATCTACGAGTAACATATTCACTGAGTTGTGTAATAGAATTTTCTACCTTTATTGGTACTAGTTATTCTATGACCGACCGCGTATATTTTATTCTTATTCCTTTAATTCTCAACATTTTTTCTTTGTAATATAAAAATATTTTTTTTACATATACACCAATTAGCCTAGTACAAATATAATTTATATAATCATATACAAAATTCAAAAAATATAGCAATATTTATAGTATTCACACAAACATCTGCCCCTTCCGGGAATCGAAGTCAGAACCGTCGGTACGAAGCACCAAATGAACCAATACATGGTTCTTTTTTAACATTTATGGTGAACTGAATTTTTACTCCTGGTTGGAAAAAATAATAAAGTTTTTAAATATATTATTTATTCGTTTTCGACTTTGAGGATAATACCCTGTGATCACAAACCCAGAAAACGGACCCCGGAAAGGTCAGGAAGTAATTAAAACTAAGTTATATGAAAGAGAAAAATCGATCCGGCTTTTCATAATAGAAAAAATACAGTAAGTATAATATCTGAGTAAAATGAGACGGTTGGAGAAACAAAAAGCACTTTAAACATGTTTATTTGTTATATTAATTAACGTTATGTAAAATCTATAATGATTTTATTGGCAATATTCTCAGATATATGAATCTGTGTATTCAAATTATTTGACAACATTTGAAGTGTATCAAAAGGGCAACAATCATAAAGCAAAGTGTATTAGAAGAGTAACCACAGTATAGTGTATCAGATAAACAACCGCAATAAAGCTAAGAGTATCAGTAAAACAACAGCAAATGAGCTAAGCGAAGCTAAGCTTAGCTAAGAAAAGCGATCGCAGCAGAGCTCTGTATAAGAGAATGACAGTAAAAACAGTAGTTCTGATACACTTGGACTTACTGATGTCATCCTTGTGAAACACTTATACTTTGTCCAATGTAGGATGATACTTTTGACAGGTGTCACTTCCTTATTGCTACGTACTAAGGTTGCGTTTGTTTCCTTATGTTTGGCTTGACATTGCAATAGCAACTTTATTCCCTCTATATAGGTGTCAACTGTCAAAAGTATCATCCTACATTGGACAAAGTATAGCTGTATTGCGTTTGCTTTTATGAGCACCTATATCAGAAGAGTAATAACATTACAGCTGACCTCAGAAGAGTAAGTAAATAAGAGCTGTAGCTAAGTGTATCAGAAGGGTAACCTTAACATAGACGTAAATTTATCAGAGGAGCAACGATAAAAGAGCTAAGTATTTCAGAAGAGTAACCGCATCAGAGCTAAGTTTATCAAAAAGCAACAGCAATAAAACTCAGTGTATCGACAGAGCAATCACAATAGAGTAGTGGTATTAGAAGAACAATCATAAAGGAGCAAAGTGTATCGGAAGAGTCACCGCAATACGTCTAAGCGTATCGGAAGAGCAAGAGCTCAGTAAATGAGTTCGTTGTTTACAAGTTATTGGAGGCCAATAATAATTTGAGTATTGGACAACATACTAAACAAATAAAATAATGTTGCCATATACTGTATCTAGTATGTTTGGGAGAATTTCTCATATAAAATATGATTGGAGCTCCCATGGATCTGCTTCAATGGCGCAATGTCTGTTACGCCATAACTTCCAGAGTTCTTAACCGATTTTAATATGTTTTGTGTGGAATCGAATAAATACATTTAGGACCAGATTGTGACGGAGCCCGAATTATAAAATTAACAACAATAAAAAAGTTATGACCATAAAACATTGGCTCTATGAGATTTCCCATTGAAAAAAAAGTTTTTGGAAGTTTCAATATTATGGAATTTCAAAAGTCACTAAATATTATAGATTTCTTTTTCTTAATTTTTTCCGATCCGCTCCAATATATGGTCCTAGTGAAGCTTTATGCTAAGCGACTGCGTCGCCTAGTATTTAAAATGTTGTAATAGATAATATTTTATATTAAACACATTTACTTTAAAGTAAGCAAGCATAATATTCATAATTATATTAAACAGCTACTTGCTCCATTATTTCACAAGTACGTTGGAAGATTTTGAACTAAGGTAAAACTGTTTATTTTCACTGACTATAAATCAGCTCGACGAACCTTGATCCCTATGACAGTTCATGTTAGTGACGGGTCGTGTCGATATATCGTTTATAGGCAAGGGCGTGACTTGCATTCAGCCACATCAATAAACATGTTTTTAAAAATATAATCTACATTTCTAATGCTTATTATATATACGAATATCCGTGTATTTGTATGCGGGGTTGCCAAAATTCCGATGCAGAGTTAACATGGTCGAACTCTATAATTTTAGTTTTGAAAATCCATGTAAATTAAATTTTTAGTATAGTAACACTATCTGATCTGTCACTAGGTACGCCGTGATCGCTTATTCGCTACACCAGTACGAGTGCTAACGCCTTGTATGCGCCACGTGTTTTTTTGTGTCATCGGAGTCCTTTGTTTGTTACTACTGTTGTTTTCTGTTTTTGTTATTGTTGTTTTCTGTTTTTGTTATTGTTGGTGTTTCATAATGCCGAAAAGACTGAGAAAAACTGTACTCAACAGTGAAACGCGGGAGTTTGTTGTACGCTTGCGTGATTATTTTGCTCGCGAACAACAAAATGGCGGACCTTTGTTGCCACTTGACAACGTACGCGACCGTGTTGCTGATGCTCTGGGAATTGGCAAAGCTACCGTTTCCCGAATTACAAAGGAGAAGTTCGGTGAATCGTCGATGGAGGAGAACAAGCTATCAACTCCAAAGAAGAAAAAACATAATAGGGCACATTCCGTAACTAACCCCGATGATTTCGACATGGCAGCAATACGAAACCACATTTACGGCTACTATTTTCGAGGTGAACTGCCAACTTGCAAAAAATTATTGGCGTCGCTGAAATCGGCTGATTTATTTAAAGGTGGGCTCACTTCTCTCAGAGTGGTTATAAAAAAATGTGGATTTCGTTATGGGAAGTGTGACAAAAGAAAAGTAATAATGGAGCGGAAGGACATTGGATTGATGAGGTGTGATTTTCTAAGACAAATAAAAAACATCGAGAACTGGGACAAGGTGGTTTATCTGGACGAAACGTGGCTCAACGCCAATCACTCAATGTCCAAAACATGGACAGACGACACAGAGAAATCCTGTACCAAAGCTCCAGAAGGCAAGGGCCAGCGTTTGATTATCTGCCACGCTGGCACAGCCAAAGGTTTTGTACCTAACTGCTTGTGGGCCTTCAAATCCGTGAAAACATCAGATTATCACGAAGAGATGAATTTTGAGAATTTCGAGAAATGGTTCACAAAACTATTGGACAATTTAAATGAGCCCCACTATATTTTAATGGACAACGCCCCATACCACTCTGTGCAAGTTAATAAAGCACCTACCGCGAATAATAATAAAGGCGAAATCATAGAGTGGCTGCAACACAATGGTGTGGCAGCTAATAGTCAAATGCTGAAAAAGGAATTAGTCAGACTGATGAACCTGCATAAACTGCAAACAAAGAAGAAGTATGTTTTGGATGAGATGGCAAAATCAAAAGGGCACACCGTGATTCGGCTACCGCCCTACCACTGCCAATATAATGCAATCGAGATGATATGGGCGCAGATCAAAGGTGGGTTGATTTGTATTTATTTTAACATGTTTTTATTTAGGTGACTGGTGACTAGAGAGCTAGCACTATTTAAAGCTATTTTATTTTACTAAATAGCTATAGCATTTTAATTTTTAACCATGTACGTAATTTCTGATATAAATTACACACTTTTAACATACCTAATTATGTACTTATAATGTACTTACTCCGATCTCGCTCTTTGACTTTGCATCATATTCAATCTAAGCCATTATTGTTTCAGGTTGTGCAGCCAGGCTGAACACCACTCCGCCATTCACAGCTAATAAAATGCTGACGTTACTAGAAGAGGCATGTAGTCTAGTGACTCCGGACAATTGGAGGAAAGTGGTTGAGAAGACCAAAAAACTGTGCTTAGATGATTGGGATCGAGACGTGCGATACGACAACGTAGTAGACCAGCCGTTTTTAATAAACGTAGGAGAAAGCAGCTGCAGTTCAGATTCCGAGTCTGAGACGCAAGCCGTGATGTCAGATTCCGATTAATATATATTAAAAATCATTGCTGAACCGCTTTTGTTTTATTTGGTTTTGTCATATAGTAGGTATATATAATAAATTAATTAAATCTCCTTTATTTTATTATCGCAGACAACTTAAATGATTATAAATCTGACACTAAGAGCGTAGGTACTATGTTAATGTATTTTGTACACTCGTTTCCATTTTCGATATTTGTTTATCGATACTTTCCGCGCTAGTCGATATCTTCCAAACGAAGTAACTTTTGCAGGACGTCAACGTAAAGTCTGATTGAGATAATTTCTTGTAAATGTTAATAATTATTATTATTCCGACGGAATATTATTTTAATGGCATATATCTGCCTAAAATTAATAAATATCATTTTTAGACTCCGCCAATTCGATTATAATGTAACGGTGACGCTACTACAAGGTTGTGTCGAGGGAATAACTGTCAGTGTCATAGGGATCAAGGTTCGTCGAGCTGATTTATAATTATATTTATTTATAAGGGTTCTACGCGCTACAGCGCCATCTAGTAGTTATAAAAATGAATTGGGAACATTATTTGTTTTTATGAAGAAAAACTTTATTTACTGTTAGGTATTTACAGAGATTAAATGGACTATTTTATATTTACGTTAATCAATAGGTAAGGGGAAACAATTTATAGTAATAATAACTTTTTCGATTAAGATATTATTGCTGCTGTTATGCTTTGATTATAGGAAAAACTAATTAAGTTACAGTTTGACATACTTCAAAGTAACTGTTATGACACTTATCTGCATCTGAGGGTTTCAAATTAAAGTGTAAGACATGAAATTCAATAAGCAGAAAATATTTCTAATAAATCCAAGATATAAAATTATTCCTTTCACTAGAACCAACAAACATGTTGTTTTTCAACAAAAGAGTTTATTTTTGTAATATTAATTTTTATGATTTATTTTTGCGAGTTTTGGGATAATTATTTCAATCGAAACTCATTTACTGAATCCTTAAAAACTCAATGACCATCATTCTAAAAATGCTGCTGCCAATTTAGAGCATTTGCTGTCAATTTAGAACGATTTTTAAACGCTCCGTTTACGCACACTTGCATCGATACAAAGATAACTCACAAGATACTCACGCGAATCAAAAACAGCTTGAATTCAAATTCATAATTTACGTAAGTGTTCAAAATATGCATAAGTACAGTGTCGTGTTTGAATCGGTATCTGAATCGATATTGCATCGATAAAAACATATTAGACATGGAAAAATTGACAGCAGCAGCGCGCGTTATTAACGCAGTGTACAAAGGCTCTTTGGCATTACCGCCATTAGCTTTAGTAGCGGTACCATAAGGCACATTGGAATTATATAAACAAACAAGTCATTACATTAAACATGTATAATAAATGGATGTCAAAGGGATCGCAATTTTTTGCCATTTACATCTTTTTTTTTAAATTTCATTAATTTTTAATATGAATTTGAGTACTATATGTAATGGAAGTAAACAAAATATATATTTATTTATTTTTCTTTAAATCAGAAAGCCTTCTTTACGGACGCCATTTTGTAGTAACAAGTTAATACGAAAGAAAGTGCTCCGAGGCTGGTACTTCTCGAGTGCTATTCAGCTTGCAATCTCACACGTGACGCGAATTGTATGTTTGATTCGATTTCAGTTCGCCGAACCCGCGACCTGGCTGTAATAACTGGTATTGTTATTTTTTGTATGGCAGGTACCTGATGAAATGAGCGATGCAAATGTTTCCAATGCCATCCATCGGAGTTTTTTTTTTACTCTGTCACAACAGTCTGCATACGAATCATTGTTTCTCGTGACAGTCAGTCAGTCACATAAAGTTACAGTAGTGTAGCTGAAAATATAAATGTTATACATTTTATTGCTCACGTTTTTTGGGTGTTGTTTTTTTATTGATTCTGAATAAAATAAATTATTTTTCTATTAAAATAATTTATCTTCAATAATAATCTCAAAAAAAAATATTCTTAATATTCATTGAATATATACATATTATTGAAAAGATGCAAAAAATATATAAAATTAGGTTAGTTTTATGTGTACTTTTTTATTATGATGGGACGTAAAGTTGTTTTTGGGGAACTAAATTTCATGTCTTAGTCGTTTAGCCAGGAAGCTTGAGGTCAATATTTTCTCTTGTCTGATCTTGAACAGTAGTAAGATCCTAAAGTCTATATTACAATTACTATTTATATTACTACTAATACAAAAAATAATAGAAACTTTGATGTATCATCAATTTACACAATTTGTTTTGTTCCATTTGTATAATAATTTGAAGGTGAAAATGCAACCAAAAAAGTTAGCAGTCATCCGACATTGATGGAAAAATGTAAAATCATTCTACTTAAAACGAGTCTCAACGTAAGCTTTTCATAATCGCTTCTCAGTATTTCCATTTATATAGCTTGTCAATTAGAACGCAATCTCATATTGTTACGTTACGGTTTTCCACAATATACGACTCTCCCGGTGTTATTGAGTGTTTGTAATAAAATTTTCCTCCGCCACGCGAGTTTATATTCTTCAGAATGCACATGCAGTTAAAATGCGCTGGTAAACCCCGCCCCCCTCCCACCTCGGTTCCCAACCTGCGGCTTGGCAGTTGGCACTGTCTCGGCAGCAATGCTCAATTTAACATCAAACGTTCGTTGTCCGAATGGGCCATTCAGCGTGCCGGTCACACCGCCATCGAATCGATCGGTGTATTTTGTTGCTCGTTTCATTCAATGCGTTCGTCGCATTCGGTCTCTGATTTATACTTGATCTTCTAAGCTACACGAATTAGTATTGTAAGATTTATTTATTAATTATTTTGTAAGACTTCTTATTTTTGGCTACTGTAAATTTACTTAAACTTAATTTAATTATTACGTCTACAAAATACGGCTTATACATAACTGATTTAGAAACAGCTTCGGCTGAATTACAATCTAGTGACCTATAGACTATTGCTTTGGAGGTCAGCGGCAAACATTGCTGATATTTTTATATTCCTAAAAAGGAACAGTGTGAGCTAATTGTAACTTATGGAATGGAGTATAGGAGGAAATACATAAATAAAGATTTTGTTTTTTGCAATCTATATGAAATTTTATTCAGTCAACATTTTCGGTTAGATGTTTGACATTTTATAAGAAAGTGCTACAAAATTTCTATGAAATTAATTTAAAAGCAAATACTTACGATTAATTAAAAGCGAAAAGCGCTTGGTAAAAAATTATAATTGATAAAAATCTTGTAATATTTAATTTACTTAGCGGCGTAAAAGTTTCTTCAAATTGGAAATAAAAAACAACTCTAGATATCTGTTGTAGAGATTCTTTAATAATGTCTCCCGACACAGGACTTATGCCATACTTAAGCCATTGTGTAGTTGTTGATATTCAATCCACACATTGTTAATGCACATATTTACGCCATACTTACAAGAGAACAAAGCCGATCTTAAGTCTCATCAGTTTAAGAATTTGAGGTAACAGTTAATGAACTACTTGATCTCATACTTTGAGTCGGTAATCATTTATAATAATAGTTATTGATTTATAAAAAACAACGTAGTGTGCATGGGGCTGGAATTCGTATTTTTTTGTCTTTTAATTATTCTGCTTCCATTTTATTATAATCCTTTGAGTTTATAGAAACACATTTTACATGTTGTATTCATTTCTGTAGATTAGAAACGTCTGAAAGAGAGCGATAAAAGATAGCGTGCTAGCGAAGGCACCGTTTCGTCGATGCGACCGGTGCGCGTTAACACAAATGCTATCGTTCTCTTCCAAGGAAATAAAGTTTCTGAGCGATAGATGAGGATGAAGCTTGAACAAATACAACTCTGTGTAGTCAAGTGTGGTTCCACCCTTATATAAAAAGAGAAGTTACACAATTTACTAAACATTATATCGATACAAAGCGTGTATGTCAAATGTGTTTGACATGTAAAATAGAGGATCAGTGACGTAAAGCCTGTTATAATGGTGGTACATTTTTAGCGACTGTATCGCTACTTTATCGCTTTAGGAGCGATGCAAAAGGCAGTGCGTAAAGGGCCCAATATCTATGTTTATTAATAAAATAAATACGTGTAATCACAAGTGGTCTTCACGCACGAATGTTACTGGTGAATGTATTGGTTAATAACTACTGGCTGAGTCCCTAGAGACGATTGGATGACTTGCTAAGATGGTTTATATTGTGGATAAAAAAAATATTAATTCGTGTTGAGCGTGAGTTAGTTACGACAAGGTAGATTATTTTTTATTCATTACCATGGTGTTTTTTCAGCAAGCCAGCGAACCGGACCGCTCGCTATTTTGATAATAGAATAGTTTTGGCCGACAGGAGCACGTGCTCAATAGTTTGTTATTAAGAAACAATTGTACCCTCTTATGCGAAATAGATCCAACCAACATCTGGTCTCTATTAGGAAAATACGATATTATTCTTCTGCTGATGATTTTTCCGTTTACCGTTTTATATTTTTGGCATAATAGTATTTTCTGGTAGTTAAGGAAAAACACAATTAAAAACTTTTTAGTGTCTTGAAGCTAATTTACATTTTATAGCGTTGGTATCATCAAATTGTAAAAAAAAAATACTAATGTGATACCTTTTCGATAATGTCGTTTGTATTGAAAGGGTATGTTGACATCTTGTAAAGCAAAATTATTCATCTGTAATAGGTAAGAAAAGATTTTTTTAGATTAATGAATTAAAATTCTTAATGACAATGTGTAAGACGCCAAGCCTAAGAAATTAGACAGTAGAGTATATTGGCGTAAAGACAATAGAAAACAAATCGATAGAATTCTTATTTCACTTGTGTTGCTTATTGTGTTTAAATACTTAGTTTACACGTCACTGCACTTATTATTTTAAACTATGTAAATGCGAAAAATTTTTTTTTGCAAAAAAGTAAATTTGCGCTACCGAAGAAAGGATGTGCCCTTTGGTAATTCAAACGATCCTGTAGATAGTCAAAGCAACACTAGGGTGTCTCCACTACGTACGGGAACCGTGGGAAATTCAATTCAGACACGCCGGCTCCGCGAATGTAGCGGAGTGGAACGAGGCCTTGACACGGAGGAGCCCGACCCTCCGCGGACCTTGGCGCGAATAATACGCCCCCGCGCGCCTAAATACGGCTTCTGTAATACGCAGATAAAGGTGAAGCCTTCTTCAAAATATTTCAATAGAGAATCATGTTTTTTTAGCCATATTTCACATTTTTTTATTAATTTATTTTCTTCTCACAATGTATAGTACAAACAACAAGTCTAAAAACAATATCAAAAACAAAACAATAACACATTGTGGAAAGCTGGCATCCATGTTAGGTAAGATCTGTATTACAGTCCACAGTCGTCCACCCGTTTGAGATGGCACATAACGAAAACTGATTATTTCACGTTGTCATAATTTAATTACCATTTATATTACTATTTATATTTAACATACAATATTTATGTATGTAATTCTGCTGTAGGTCTGTATGTCAATGAACTGCTACTAAACGCCTGGACGGAGTGATGTCTTTTTTGCGTGTGTTTGGTTCCCGGATGGTTTAGATTCACAATTCGATGCGGTGGATAGCGCTTCTTTCGAGTGGGACAATTTATGCAGGGTCCTCTAGTATCAATATAAAAATATACCAAAAAAATATAAAACTGCTTCATTTTTCCTGCTAAATAAATTGCCAAGTCATTTTTCATTCGAGATTGAGAAACGATCTCAAAGACGCAAATTTTAGAATAAAAAATGACACTACGGTCTTAAATCTTGAGGACGTAACCACAATCTGCAGAAGTAGTGTAACAGGCCACGACGAAATAGAGAAATAAAAACAAGCGTGGTGATGCTCTAATAATAGCTGCTACTTTGGCCGCGAAGCGATTACACGAAGGTCAGTATTGGCCGAAACTACAGATTCAATCACACTTAGGCTTAGAATAAACTAGTTGACGGCGTTCCCTGAACGCTAGCGCTTGAGCATCTTCAAGGTTAAGAAATTTACTGAAAGTTCCCCAGCATAAAGAGAAATGCCACATCACGCATGAAATTAGAACAGACAATCATCCAGAGCGGAGATTGTATTACGTCTTACTGGAAGGTCTGTAATGCAAATATTAATTAAAGTAGGGAGTATTTTGATATCCCTGTTCATTTTCTTAAGATTATCTGCTGTATAGCTTGCCTGTTATTTGAAACTAAAAGTTACGAAAGAATTAAAATAATCACTAGGCCTTTCTCTCCTGAATATTTTATATTTTTATTTATTAAATAATTATAATTGGCAAAAAAAATGCTATCACAATTGAATATTTGCAATGTAAATATCTAACAAGTTGTTCAAACGGTAGCGATCCTAGTTTTCGCAGACGGGACTGGCTTTGAGTCCTGCAAGTAGCAGATGTTTGTGATGTGATGAAACGAGCATTTGTATCTGAGTCATGGGTATTTATTTATATATATATTTATATGAATATTGCATATCTATCTAATCATATAAGTATGCCTGTCCATTAGCCTAGTATCCATAGCGCCTAACCTTACAGTAGGTATTTAAAAAATATGATTGTTATTATAACTGAAGAGTTTAAGAATTTTTTTTTTTAGCATATTTAACTGACTGATTATGATGGATGTTTTTTTGATGTGTACCATCTTTCCTCTCGTTTGTCTGCAATCTGAGGGTGTAATTTCGTTAAAAGGGACGGAAGTGCGTAACAGGGCGCTGAGGAAGCACAAGCTGTTTGACTTCACCAATGAGCGAGGCGGTAGAGTTGGCCGTCAGATGCTACTAACACATTTTCCGAGTTGTTTCTGTGTGTGCGTGTGTGTGTCGAGAAAGAAACTTGTAACCGAAGTGAGATATCAGATGCTGATTTTTGTCTTAAAGTTTCGGAGTAGTTAGTAAACAAGTCTTTGTGTGTACGTGCAATGATTCTCAGAGACAAAGAAAAAAAAAAGATTCTGCAATTAAAATTATTAATCAAGTGAACATCTAACAAAAATAAATGGGTTAATTTCTTATAAGCCTTTTAATGAATTCGTAAAACCGGGAGGATGAAATAGGATAATTTTGTCAATTGTTTTTACGTAATGTTGTATATGCATCGACAATTACTAAGGCCATAATGTAATATCTCTCATACTATATGATGAACTTTTGAAAAATGTTTAGAAGAATAAAATAAATAATATAAACTTGCAGTCACACAGATAAGCTGGCCAGAAAATAGGGCTTCAGATTCTGATAGCAGAAAAATGCAAAGAGAAATATTTCATTTAGTAATTTACTAAGCAATAGAACAAATGCCGGTAGTTACTCTCTCTGACCTTCCACAATATTAGCTGTGGATCCCTTTTCTTTTCGTATTCGTAGCTAGTTTTGTTCCTCCGTTTCGTTGTCATTTTTGCTCTTATTAAAGTATTAGATGGGACAATTTATGATAGGACGAATATTTTTTCTGTGAACTGTTTTTCTGCTATCGTCAAATTACTTATTTATACTGTGTGTATTCCTATAAAACTGCCCAATAATTTATTTTGAAAGTGGTAGGTGCCTACTATGGTATAATTAATGTATCATATTAAAATAAACTAACCATGATTTGCTGAATCGTTTTTTAATTGAAATAAAACTTTTTTATATCAGTTTTTATCGAATACCAGAACACTTAATTGACGCTTGACTCTCGGCCAAAGAGTCCAAATATCATGGTTATTAATATGGCTTTATGTATAATGTAAACAAAGTGCAACCAATCACAACCTATCTAAACGTTACTGATTATACCCATATTGAAGCAACATGGTTTAATTAAATCAATTGTGGAACAATGATGAGCTATTAGTAGAAGCTGAGTAAAGCGTTCTGTGATCACACGATTTGATAGATGGGTTTATGTATATTACTTTTACTCGTCATATAACAAGGTCAGGTTAATTCTACGATAGGATTTTTTTTCAATGGCACTTTATCGGTATTTCGGAAAAGTTTTAATGGACCATGATAAAAAAGTGTGTGTGCTCCAAACATTACTGGAGTTTAGTCCTTAAAGACGAATGTCTTTGAACAGGCATAAAAATACTAAAACAAAATTTCAAAATAAAATTGAAAGCTGTCATTCGATCACTTAACTTTACTCTTCATATTTTTTTCATGACTTATTGGAAAATTAATTCTTAAAAAGTAACTCTTATAATCTCCAAATATTCGACTCTCCATTCGAGAGAAATACTGTTTGATGGTGCCTCCTGACAATGTGCTTCATACTCCTACCAATTAGCCTCTCCTTGCTCGTGCTTGCCTGGTTTATTAATCAACAAGGTCTTTGTTGTTCGCACTGTCAAAAAAGTCTTATTGTAAATTGTATTTCTAAAATATTAACTATAAACTGTAAACTTTATAAATATAACTGAACTTAAATCCTAATTTGTTCTGTTTCAATTTTATTAAGAAAAGTGCATTCACGATTTCCCGAACATATAGGTGTTCCGGGCAAATTTCGTTTATTTTTTACTGTTATACCATTAATACGCATTTGTTATATATATATCAAGGTGTCTTGTAAATGAGATATTAATTAATGAATAGCGTTTAATGTCTGTTTAAGTAAATATAGAGATATTAAGTTTCTTACAGAATAGCAATATGGAACCTGCTCAAAATTTCCTGCCACTATTCTATCTCAATTATCCATTTGTATTGTGATGGTCGTAATGACTACATTGGTTTATGAGTTAATGAGGAAGTATCGCCGAGGATTACGGTTATCAGATACATTGTCACAGTGACATCTGGTTTCAGTTAGCTGATAGAGTCAGAATAAGTAGGCATTTTGTAATTCACGGGATATTTAGTAAGCCAATAAGTGCTTATTTTTTGTTTATGAAACCAATGCAGGACAGTATAGTTATCTATTTAAAACTACTTATAGCAAAATAAACATTTTACTATATAATTCATACTTTATTGCACACAAAACTGTACAAATGGCGGACTTTATGCCCTCAAGTTTTTTATACCAGGTAACAGGAGAGGTTAGTACCTACAGAAACAAAAATGGCAATGCCTAATTATTTAAAATAAATTTTCGTGAGTAACCGAATGCAAATCAATACAAAAAACAGACATATATATTTTTATAAAAAAGTCAAACTAAAAATTTGAAATAATACATACATAAAATAATTAATATATAATGAACTATGAACCAAATGAAAAAATGTCAGCCATTAGGTTAGGATACAGAGGTAAAGTCAAAAAAGAAGCTCTATTTTTTCATAAATAAAGTTAATTTTTAAAAGTATATCTTTCTAAGTATTTATAAACATATAGAATAATTAGAATTTTAAGGAATATAATGGTACTCTTTGCATACATAAATTGAAAATTATAAAATCCATATTATTATCAAGATACTTTTACATGCACAAAATGCCTACTGTTATTTTTGTTTTATCATAATCAATTGTAAATATGTATGAGATATATAATATTTCAGACCTCATGGCAATGTAATGCAAACAAGGCGGTTTTATTATCATTTAGAACACAATGGTGGCAGGCCGACACCAATTATTGTGCCTTAATGAGAACTAATCGGGATACACGTCATAAACACATGTATTCTACACTCTGAACTAATGAACTGCTTTAAAAATATTTAGATTCTTTATCTAAACATTTCGATCATTACTACATAGTATACAACAAAGTCGCTTTGTCTATCCCTATATCCCTATGTATGCCTTAAATCTTTAAAACTACGCAACGGATTTTGATGCAGTTATTTTTAATAGATAGAGTAATTCAAGAGGAAGGTTTATATGTATAATACATGCATAATATAATTTGAGCATTGCATCCAAGCGAAGCCGGGGCGGGTCGCTAGTTATCAAATAAGTTGGTTCGTTCTAACGTCAAACTAATAAAATCAGGAATCTGAAGAGATTTTTTAATTTCCGTGGTTTCTATATTTTTTAAAGACGCGGATTGATTATAAACTTTTTCATATGGTCTCGCGTTTGGGTGGGTATTTGATTTTGACATTGGCGCTGCGGCTACTCATACTGGTATTCAATTAAAAATCTGTGTTAATTACAGGTAAGAGGTACTTATTTAAATTAATTGAAAATTTCGGAAATACATGATTTTTGTTTGAATTTAAAACGGACAAACGAGCCGACTTGAATGTTAAAATTGACATAAAGATTATAGTGATAGTAAAAAAGTAGTTAGGTGCCCTGTATTTATAATATTAGCTCAGTCAATCCCATCTGTAGAACAAAATGAAGTGAACTCGGGTGAAATGCTAGTTCATTGGTCTATAGAAAAAAATTAGAAAAAACTAGACTCATTTTGATCAATATCATCGTGTTCTAAAGAACAAATGGCGTGCACTAGGGCAAATAGAAATTCAGAAACTCACAGGTGAAGAATAATAAAATGCAAGTCGATATAAATTTTAATTCTTTGACAAAGAAAGAAAAAAAATGTAGTACAGAATTATTAAGATCTCTCTCGAGCCACAACATTTTTTGCCGTTTTTGACTTCCCTTTTGGATTTGACGTAGGACGTAGGATGGCAAGGTTTTTTTATCAGTTGTAAAAGTCTTTTCTGTTTTTTATTATTAAGAAATATATACATAATAAGGAAAAGAAATGAAAAATAAAAATGCTTGGAGGATTATTGTAGCGTTCTTCTTCCTTCACGCATGAATCTGATGCCATAGTAATTGGCATATTTTAAGAGATATGGTACAAGTGAATGAAAAAAATAAAATTAAAACCCATAGTCATTAGTTATATAATTTAGATATAATGTAAACTATAAAAGATGTTAGTACGGTTCAAGTGAAAGGCGTTTTACTACTAAGATTAACTATTATCTTAAAAGATACGAGCAAGAACCTCGCTTTGTGCTAAAATTTGCGTTAGGTCGTCTCGAAACACTCGGCCGCTTGTCATACGTCATTTCGTCGTACGTTGTATTTGTTACTGATGTGTGTATGAGCAAGGCCACACTCGACTCTTTATTTCTATTAGGCTCTGCGCAAACGCACGCACTCGACACCGTGAGCAGATCAAGATCGCGCTATCAAATATCAAAAAATAAATTGTAACCAGAAAAAGTTTAACTTGTCTCATATATATAGCAGGACACGAAACCGCACCCCCTCGCAATCGTCCTTTGTTTTTTTTATACCTTAGGACCTTAAGAGTTGTATTTTTGAGAAACAAATGAAACAAGCGCCCTCTAAACCATTCTGGAGTACTATCGGGATTTAACGTATAGGATAAGTATATGTATACATGTTCTTGGGACTCGAGGGGTGAGGTCAGCACCATTTCAACTACAACTACCTACAACATTGAATGTAATACTTTTACAAATATCAAACAATCTATTGAGAAAAATCCGCCATGTAATTATTATTTTTTTTTTATTATTCAAGCATTTACTTTTTAATTTTGTTATATCTATGGAGATTTTTTCTATCAACAATTGCTATAAAAATAAAAAATTACTAAGGAATCTTACAAGATATTTTTGGCTAATTATCTATACAAGTGAAAAAAAAAAACTAAAGTAGTTTAACAAGCACCAGCGATCAACCATGTTATTTCTAAATATTTATGACCTTGAAATCTAAAATATTAATAATACGTGCTCATTTCGTATAAACGATTTTTATTATTGAAGTTGTTTCGGTGATGATTTGTTTCCGAGTTGACAGGATAGGAACGTCCTTAGTTATGACAGGATGGCCAATGTCTTGTGTCGGAATTATACGTGTGCGCAGCGCCTTAGAGTAGTCGTCCCTATTATGTTTGACCCAATGATACACTAGCACACTGTTAACTACATTACTATGGTTGGAAGTAAACAACTGGTATGCTTATAACTTTATTTATAAAGTTTGTTATAGAATGGCGACGTATAATAAAAATTACATAATGGCATTATGCCAATTCAAGTTTGTTTTATTGACTTTTTTGTATAATATCAACATTTTGTGTTGTGGTAATTTTTTTGATATCAAGTTTTGCTTGTTAATGCATGTTACGTTTGTGTGTGGATGACTATTTCTAGACAAATGTTTTGGAAAAAATAACGCTTTATAAAATCACAAGCCATATTTATTACAGCCATTATAATAATACAAGTGGACAATTGAGATGGAATGACGATAAGAAGTTTAATGCTGCGCGAAATGAGTTCCATGTTTCGATTTGGGTTCTACAGAGGTGGGAGAAAAAAGTTTCTTGTAAAACGATTATAAATCGTTATTTAGAATCATTCTCGTAAAATCGTCATTTCGTATGTGTGTGTGTGTACAATTAACATAACATCAACATACGTAAAACCAGTAAATTTCCACTACAACGTGAAAATAAAAACTGGCCAAATTATTGTTTTTTAATATACATATATTATATTTCTGTGATGGATGACTATTTCTAACAAATGATTTGAAAAAGAACGCCTCCGCCGTTTTTGACAAGCGAATCTAAATGCTATAACCATAGTAGCACACGATTAAAACATAAGAAAAACACTAATAAAATAACAAAAAGATTAGACAGTTTTAAAATTAAATACTTAACAAATACGATTCTAACTTAGGGTTTATTATAGGCAAACAAGTACAGAAAAAAATACAAATTGTATCAAAAGTCAGGCGGGACTCATACTTTTACAAGAATAACATTCTATGTACTAGTATGAAGATATGGCGCTGGTATTCGGGGTAAAAAACACTTGAAAAATTAACCTTAAAGAAAACATCGATATTAAATAAAAATATGGCAAAAGTCGCGTAAAACTATTTTATTTTAACAGGGAAGGCAAAGTATAAGAACTTAATATTTGTAAACACTCTTGATTAAACTCGCCAGGGCGGATAAGTGGCCGAGCGATTACGGCATTTGGCACGCTATAGCGTGCTCGAATATAAAGTAACATCAAGTTTGGACCGGCGCGGCGCGGCGGCGTCCTATACAACGTTCCCTTTTTGCTGAATATGCAAAAACAGTAGTTTCAGTAACTCCTCATAATATCAGCTATGTGTCCAGTCAAAAGAGGCCTTGCTGTATTAAAAAAACAGACAGGCAGGCAAAAATTTAAAAATTGTAATTAATTTTACTTATAGGCAGATAATTGGAATTATGATTTTTTATTTACTTGTTCAGTTCCTTTTTCGAGTGACTTCCAGAAAGGCGGAACACTCAACAAGTCCTCTAGTTCTCATAGGAAATAATAATAATAAATCAGCAACTTCCGACAGAGCCTGTCCTCGGATGGGTTGCATTTATTTCGTGGGCATAATTTTCACGTCACAATGTTGTTGTCTGCCCCTACATACATATACTCGTATATGCATAATGGCCTATTTTATGTTTAATTTTCAGTTAAAACTTAAAACGATACTACTGTGTATGGTATATAGTTGAGTAGTTCGTTAAGAAATCATAAAATATATATATATCACTTCAAAAGAGTATTATATCTTCAGATCACTTAGTAAGTTAGTTTAGTAATAGCCCATCGGTTGAGATATTAGCATTAAGTCGAGTCTATCGAGTTCTATCCTCACCGATATACTACGGACGTGTCTCCACAAAGGTTAGAGGCAATATTAATAATATATATATCGTTAATATATTTTTTAAATATATGTCAGAACGATTATCTGAATAAAACAGAAGACAATCGAAACGAAGATAGAGTTTCTACGACGAAATAGAGAGAGAGAAAGAGAGCTAGGTCACGTAAAGTGTAACTAGTGCAATAAAGCTAGAGATAAATATAACGTTTTCAATGTAATAGTTCGCAACTCTTTTAGCTCTCTCTGATATAATACGGATAGTTGTTAATTTTAGTGCTAAGCTAGTGAACTGAAGATATAGAAAAAAAGATATATATCTTATCTTTTATATTTTCAATATATATTCATTAGATTTATTATAGCTCTCTTTTCAGTTACGATAACAATATTTTAAAGTTTTTTAACCGATGTGGGTGTGACCCAAGAATAAGAATTACTCATTTATTAAATTAAATTAAAACCTTCATCGCTTGGTTTATGATTTCATTAAAGCGTTGACGAAAAATGTCTCGCTCTAATCGTTGCTATCTCGCCAGTAATCCTAATTATATTATGACAATACTTTGTGTGTGTATGTGTTTGTTGCCATATTGTCAGTAAAAGCCTAAGAATAACATTCATAACACTGAGTTATAGTTCCAAATTCAAAATAATAATAAAAAAAAGAATAGGTTTTCTGTAACAGTATTTAGGGCTACACTAGTATATTTTTATATATAAAATGAGAGATATTTTTTCAAACGATAGAGAAAGGACAAGATAACATTCCGCACTATGTGGTATAACAGTAATATTTCGTAATTTTTTGCAAGCGTAGAGCTTTTATATTCTATTTTGTATTGAAAGATCATTAAGGAAACACATCTTTATGAAATGAATCTGAATTATTATGAAAACTAGTGAAACTAATAACATTATTTTTTTTATGCAAAGGAGTGGAACTCTCTCCCTGCGTCTGTATTTCCGAGAACTTATAACCCGTCCATTTTCAAAGCCAGGGTGAATGGGCACCTTCTGGGTTAATTCGTTCCATCGTAGACTCCGTCTTGGTCCCCGGACTTGATTGGGATAAGAACTAACCCATCCTAAATAATTTAACACACATATCATAAACACAAATAATAATTCAGTAGTATCCATAAAACAAGCCTTACAGTGCTTACTTTGGGCTAGGCAAATTGGTATGAATGTAAAAAATATTTATTTATAAGGGCGCCTTCGTGTTTTAATCATACGCTAATCTGTCTCATAACACGACTTTGTATTTTGAATTTTTGTTATAAACGAATTAGTAAATACTGTATGATCTTTGCAAGAGCTTGTTACATCATTGACCAGTTCTTGCGTAAATCCCCGCGGCACATATGCCGCATACATCCATAGGTGTAGGTGTAGTTTTTCCTTAACTCAAAGGATTTATTTTCAATGTCACAGATTTCCTTTTTTACCCATCTGATTATATGTATATCCTTGTTACTCAAATTCGTTCACTTAATTTACTTATATCTTCTACTATAACACTGCCAGGAATTGTTCATGAAGCAAAGTGTAGCTTTTACCATTGCATCAAGTGGCGGTCCGTATTCAAGCCGGGGACTCCCTTGTCATTAGTTTAATCTGCTTTCGAGTTCCTTTCTGGCGGTTTAAATCAAAACTATTCTCTAAAGGGGCTTTTTCAAAGCGATTGTAACATAATATACATATAGAAACATGGTATAAGATTATAATGTCAAGCTTGGACAATAACTAGTATTCAAATATTTATGAAATTCTCGCCTCTAACATAATATTGCACGGTAATAGAAAAAAGCTATTTATATATTTCATAAATATAAATGCTTAATTATAAAAAAATATAATGTCATTATGTAAAATCAAGCAACAGTTAATAAATTCATTTACATTATAACATCACATTACATGATTTCGTTTCGAACACTTCGAAAGGTAATTCTCTCTTGAATTGAAAAAAAGAATTTGGCCTATAGTAATAAGATAATCAAACAAACCAGCTTCTGCAAGAGTCATTGGTTGCAAATCGCTGATTTTTGGACATTGAGCACGTGGTGGCGCGTGGAGAGGGGATTGCAAGTGTGAGGGAGGGGGTCGGGGGGCGGAGAGTTGGTTTGGCGTCAAGCCACGTGTGTTGAAAGAAGCGCGCACGCATTGTTACGCACACACTGCTCTTGAACAAATCGCTACGTCTGCGTCTTATGGCCGTGTGGTATCTGTACAAACTGAAAATATACCTAGTGCAGAAACATCCTAAAATATTAAGTATACGTGGAACCAAGTAAGATTATCAAAAATCAATGGAAAATAACTTTTATTTTTATGGGATAAAAACAGTATTTTGCATGGCACATTATGAAAGCACATGTTGATTACTAATTTGAATATTTATATCTTGGGACATACAGTAATTATATTATAAATTGATCTCATGACGAAAGCGCAAAAAAATGTCGATATTATCTTGAACAAACAAAAAATAGTATAATTATGTTAAGAATATGTAGTTCTTTTGTTTTAGATGAATGCGATCTTAAAGTCTGTACGAATTAAGTAAGTTTAAAAATTTGGAGCACACATTTTTACGCTAAGATTCAACACCTGTAATAATAATATTCTTACATTCACATGAAGTAGGCATTGTGAGGCTTACGTTATGAATGCTAGGGTAACGGCTAGATATCAATTAAATTCAAGTACCCTCGATTCAGGTATTACTGATTGTACTCATCACTGAAAAAAAACAAAATGATGAAAAAAGTAAACCTTTTTTACAAATATAAATTTAAAGGAAATCTTTTGTACTTATTATTGTACATTAAAAATATTTCAAGCATCTCTCACTTCTTTGTGACACTTGAAATTTCAATCCTCTATTGAGTGCCTTTGATCTTCTTTTTCTGCTTAGTTGTTAACACTGTAATTTAAAAAGCACAATTCAGAAGTTTGTAATTTGAAGTGTATTGAAATTATTGGCTTTAATTTTATTCGTGATGAAGTGAAAAAGGTTATTTTCATTAAAAAAACATGAAAGGATCTTTAAAAATATAGAGACATGAGGAAAATTCTTTATACTTATATAAATATAGTGGTATAGACCATATAATGGTAAAATCGCATTAAATGTACTATAACTTATGATGGGTTAAAACATAAAAAGGGTGAATTTAACTAATGACAAAGAATTCAGAAGTAAATTAATTAAAACTTTGTCGCCAACGAAAATCAGGGCGGTACAGCATTTTTCTCATTTTATACGGAATTAATAAAGACAAGAACGATCTTGTAACGTTGTAGAGAACAGATTAAGTGACAAATTCGATTCTTTATCTTACTTTGTTCCATCCACTTTTTATTGGTCGATGTTGATTATTCGCAGACAGTCAAGGCTTTTCTTTCGTACGCCGATTGATTTCGGTTTAACTCAGTCATTAGTATAATTTACAAATACAATGTGATTGATATAACGCAATACCTGTAATTGATTGGTTCCTAATCAAGAGTCATTGCGTATTTCCAACTTTAAGCCTCGTTGAGAAGTTTCTAGTAGTGTTTAACATCTTAATATATATAAATTACGTGTCACGTTGTTTGTCCGCGATGGACTCCTAAATTACTTAACCGGTTTTGATCAAACTTCGTAACTATCCATTATTTGATCTAACTTAAAAGATAGGATAGATTTGATTTTAATTTATAACACAGCAACGCGTGGCCGGGGCAGCTAGTAATTTTATAAAATAAAATAGAAAATAATTTTTTTCGTAAACTGTGTAAGACACGCGTGAACAAATTGGAAAGAGATATACACGCACAATTGAAGTGAAAATTTCTTTAGCATCGTTGTGATTTGAAAGTCGATGAAACGAAAAAGCGACAGTAAAAAGACACATAAATTCAGAATATTTAACGTAGGAGAAAATGAGATAGGTAGCATTATGCACGTGTGTTAATACGTGTTTGTGTGCGCATGCGTAGTACACAGCTTGAGAGAAGGCATCACAACACCGTGATATTTTGTATACGTGTACGTGTTATTTTTGAAGGTTTCACTTCTACCATGTTTGATCTGCACACATACTTTTATTTAGTAATTATTGGATGATAATGAGTTACTTATAATGACTTCAATCACAAAAAACAGATCATATGTGCATTTTGTTTAAAAATGATAAAAAAGTCTAGATTTGTACACGGGAGTGATACTGTAAAATTTAGTCAAGATTTCATTAAAAATATGCGTTTCGTTATTAGCAAAAAAGGTTTTTCAAAAGACTAATAATTGCAATAATACCTTATGAAAAACAGTAACCAGATTTCAAAACCATTTTATTCGGAACAACATAATCACAGTTTGACTTGATAAACTTTAATTATCAACATAAATAGCATTCAAAGCCAAAGTGTTAAGATTTTATCTATATTTGGTTGACAGCCACGTGGCTTTCTCATCAGTCGACCATTCCAGAAGACGTGGCGGCAAAAATCGCTCGTTCTCGAGTTATTATTGTGATCCCACAAATAGAAAGAGCGCAGCCATCGAGACGCGCTCCGCTCGTGTTACATCGCTTCGAACGCTGTCGGCGCAGTTGGACAGTCATACATTTGTATCGTTAACGATGAAGTTTCTATATCTATTCGGAGTGTCTACCTGTAAACGTTAGTTTCTTGTGTGAATCATATGTAGTTTTTAAGTTTTTATCATATTAATCATATGTAGTTTTTAAGTAAACGCTAGCGAACGTTAAGCCATTTAATTAATTATTATATTTTTTGTTATTTTAGCATTTAACTGTATTTTTTTTAATAATATTTATGCTGAGATCTAAGAAGGATATGTGGATTCCAGATCAATCAGATTTTTTTCTAGTAATATTTTCTTTATATAAAAAATTTAGGATTTAAATTAAATAAAAAAATGTGTACATGTTCTTATGTACGCGCGTAAGAAGTTATACTTCTTTTACATCATTAAATTAAATAAATAATTTATATTATAAACAGATAAAAAGAAAACATACCGACAGTTAATCTCAAATCAATAAACGCACTTAAAAAGTTTATAAAATAAAAAATATTTTTAATAAAATTGTTATACTTAATGTTATTATATAATATAAAATTGTTATTATAATATTATATACATTATTGTTAACCACCATATATAATTCAAAATCACACACACATACACACAGATTCATAAATATTTGTTTAACTACCTTGAGCCAACTAGCCGCCAACTTCATCCTGCTGGTTTAATCCTTGTCGCTTTTGCGGGCAACTTCAACCTGTTACTTTTGTGTTTCAGTGATGCGTGCGCATCTTAAAATTTCACTCATATCATTTTTTCATAACTCTCCTAAAGAAGTATAACTTCAAAAAACATAAAAAACTACATATCTGCTCTTTGTTTATCGACTGTCTGATACTTGTAAAAGTGTCACATTCGATGTTGTGGGTAGTGGTACCTTAAACATGAAAACACGGCGCTGAAATCAGCTTAAGAAATATTTGCAAAAAATTGACGCGACTGTCATGGTCTTGTTAGCTTGCCCGGTAAGCGAAGGACTTCAAGTCCCGCCTGACACATTTCAGACGGGACTCGGGACAAACTAAATATTTTCTAGTAAGAAATTCATAAAATATATTTTACAATACGATATCACTCTAATGTCATTTTTCGTTGGTCGAGGGACAAGACAATGACTAAAACAGATGCCAGTACAGTATTTTTTTTATGTGTTGCGCTGAGTTCACACCGATCGAGGCGAGAAGTCGAAGTTCATTAAAAATACTGTGACTAATATCAATGGGATTGTTATGAAAACAGAAACAAATTTTATTAAAAAATCAATTGAGAAAATACGAATATATTAATATTGTATACGCGTCCAATTGTCAATAAAAAAACATGCAAATGTAATGTAAACTAAATAATGTTCTTATTCAATATAGCCAGTAAGTCGACGGTGTTATTATACCTATGTAAGCATTATTCCCATTGACCTAAAAGTCTTTATGTTTCTGGCCCTCATTGTTAGCATACGTACATGCACTTTTGTCACTGTAGTTTGCATATTCAACGTTACTGCCACAACGTTATTTCAAATAGAAACTCATTAAAATCTGTGTCAGCCATTTTGTAGAGTTCAACCGCCCGATGACTTTTAACGTGTAAAACACGAACCTAAGCTCTGCTTATGTCTATGCTGACGTAGTGTGTCATATTATGTCTCTTCGACGGTTTAACCTTATGTAAAAAGAGTTGTTTAAACTATTTGGCGAAGCGTATTTTCCCGTAATGATTGTGTGAAATAGGGGATTGTTAACTATTAAAGCGTTCGTGAACATGCATAAGGTACGCGTTCTCTCAAGTACCATTACTTACCATACCTTTACTGTAACCTGGGGAAGGGGATTGTTTCACTTTTCATTCATCATCTATTATTTTAAATCGGATCTCATTAACAAATTTAGAAAAACCAAGTTGGAACCTGTTAACAAATGGAATTGAAATCTGATAAAAATATAAATTGGTATAATGTTTGAGATTTTTTGTATTTTTATTTAGAATTTTTATGATGGCAACTCCTTTTCTCGTAGGCACAAGCTTGGCTAGATTAGATGTTAGACTTAAGCGGCTGTCTGTTTGAATTAATATCTAGTGTCCTAACATATTTTATACAAAACGATTCTATGTCAAAGTTAGCATGAAATAAGTGATGTAACCTTGTCTTCCAGTAACTAGTTGTTTAAAACAGTATGTGCTGAATTGTGAGCGGAGACTTTACGCCCGCTTTTCATAACCAGACGGTACAGAGTTCACACTGCCCTGTGAACATATATTCCTCTGTGCTTTAGCTAGTATACCTACATCGTTTACAGCAATGGGTACAAGGCATTTCCGCTGCCGTGGGGTCCAGGATGACAGTATCTTTAACTTTAATACTGTGTCTGTACGGACCTCCATCAACTCGCCCACGCGTTTTTCGCCGTTACATTACGCGATACAGATATACGAGTATGACCTATGATAGGATATTTCATGGTCACTAACATAAGTATTGTGTAAATTGAGGTTTTTACATTTTTACTTTACTGGTTTTTTTAACCATTTAAAGACGTAATAAATTAAAAATATTTTGACTAATGCTAGTACCTGATGTAAATGTGATACTAAAAATGTACCACGAATTATGTTTACCTTGGCAGTCAAGCCACATGACTTTACTCATGTGGTCAAGCTTCTGTTGGCTCCCGATGAGTGCTTAAGTGACATCAACATACCTTTTTGCGACGAATATACAACTGAATAACTTGAAGGTAAAGCGGACATGTGATAACTGTAATATATCAACAACTTCTTTTACAGTTCTTTTATTAGTGTTTTTGCTTAATTTTTTATTATGAAATTAACAAATCCAAGCCTACTTCTCTGTACTAAATTTGATTACTAGTCTTGTGCGAGTAGTTTTGTAATTCAATTGTATAAAAACCAACTTGTATTACGGTAAAACTTAAACAATTCCTTGCAATTTAACATTGTAAGTATACATAAAAAATAAGTAATTTAAACTCAAGTTTTAATAGGAGTGTGTTTTGTTCGTTACGTTCAAAAATGATTTCTGATAAGCTAAGTATGGTAGTATTAAATTAAAACATTTTTTTATTTAGAGTGAACTCTGTTTTTGTCCTTAGAACAAATTATTAAGGCAGCAGTAGCCCAGTGCTTGAAATGTCAGCTTTGACACAAGCGGGTCGAATTCAATCCTTGCTGATGTCAACATGTATTTATCTTACCACCACGGGTTCACGGTGATATTAATAATGTGTTCCTCACATTGGTAATATTCTGTAATTGTTAATCTTAATATACATAAATTACGTGTCACGTTGTTTGTCTGCGATGGATTCCTAAACTCCTTAACTGATTTTGATCAAACTTCGTAACTATCTGTTATTTGATCTAACTTAAAAGATAAGATAGATTTTATTTGAATTTATAACACAGCAACGCGTGGCTGAGTCAGCTAGTATTATATAAAAAATATACATACTTATTACAATATATGTGCACTTCGTCAGCTTTACCATAAAGTCGTAGTCTGGTCCTTATACAATAGACACAAACTTCATAATATTTAAAACCATCTGTTTGTTTGTTTTGGTACACTGTTTTTATAAACACATAATCTATAATCTAAGAATACACATTTGTTGTTTGTCTGTCCGCTCTATTTCCATTGCATCAATTAACGTTACCATAGCAACGCGTTAGCCGCAAGTAGTTCGTCTACCGGACGCTAGATGGCGCTAACGGAAAAATATTTAATAATAGAAAAAAATTAAGAATTGTGTCCACCAGTGCGAAGCCGGGACGGGCCGCTAGTCGATCACAAATATAGTAGAATCTTTTGCACCATTACTGGTGCAGTAGAAACATAAGAGTATCATCTGCACCATTGATAATGCTAGTCAGTAGAGCATACGATATCAAAGGCGACCGACATTGTTCTTGTCAAGCTCAAAAGTTCAGTAAAAAAAGGTAACTTTTAATAAACTTTAACTGTTACTAAAATATTAGTTTATGTATTAGTTAGCTTAATGGGACAGAAATCAGAACATTTATTTGCACAATATTATGAAATGTATATTAATTCTGAACGATAGTGTTTCCAAAGTTGGTTTCATATATTCTTGCCTTATATCTGTAGGCATACAAATGTGACTCTTAATTACAAACTGTAGTACATAAATTATGGGTTTAATATTATATGAAAAGTTACAAAAACACTTGAGCACTATCAAAATTGACTCTTTGATATTTTTTTTCTTATACCAAGAATAACAAAACGTTTTTCTCGGAACTGCATTTACTTGTAACGTCTTATCGTACATCGCCCATCGCTTAGGGACCAAACAATTGTTATTATCGATGCAACTGCTTACACAAACTATTTTATCTGTTACTTAACTTACCCAGTTTGCCTATAGACTCACAAATGATTAAATACCTATATTATCCACATATAAAAGGTAACCTTCAACAACTCCTTTACTAATTACAGAATCTGTTTTGTATGTAATAAACTCTTGTGGAAAGCTTATATCTAAGAATGTTTAATAAATCGATAGCCGTTTTTGTAGAGAATTTGATATATGGAATTTTGCTGACTCAATAATGCTTATAGCCGCTCATATCAGGAGAAACTTCAGAGTTAATTAATACGCGCAATAGTTTAAAATTTCTAAGTGGTTAGCAATAAGGCAAACTTACATCATGCATTATATTATGACAATACTTTGTGTTTTTGTTACCATACCAGCAACGCGTGGCCGGGTTATACCAGCAACGCGTGGCCGGGTTAGCTAGTTAGTAATATAATAGTGTAAATATATGTATCAAGATGTAACTGAACTTGTTAATCCATATAATAAACCACCGTTTGTGATTGAGATAAATTGCGCCATGTACTCGTAATTAAAGTGTTTGTTGCTTATTTTTACCCGATTGCGCCAGAAGAAGGGTTATGTTTTTCAAGAGTAAGTATGTATGTATAATTGTTTGGCACGCTCTGCGGCCTGAACGGCTCGATGGATTTAAGCTTGAGAGGTTTCGTTTGATTCGTATTTACTGTGAGAGTGACACTGGGTGTATCATATTAAAAAAAAAAACAAAATGGCGGATGTTTGGCACACTCTGTAGACTGAACGGCTCTCCGCATTCAATAATAAAACTAAAAAAAAAGGTAGGTAATTTAAAAACTAAAAAACTGACTACGTTTCTGTGGAATTTGGACATGAAAAAACCTTAAAACAAGAAGAAAACTTAAGAAAACCGTTTTTTTATTTACTATAAAGTTTGTGTCAGCATTTATTCGAATATATAGCTTATTAAATTTTTTGCTTTTAAACAATTAGATTGCTAGATTAATAAATCTAAAAAAATATAATAGCGAAACAAGCAACTAGTCCAAGCTGCCAGAAGGGAATCAGTGTTGTGCTTACAAATAAACTGCCGAGATCTCGACAGCCCCGTCGAATTTCCCCAAGTTTTTCTTTAACGCCAGTCCTGTCTCTTCATGTCTAGGTATAACTATCCACAACATCGAATGTAGTAGGTAATACTTGATTAGCTAGCAACATTCCTAATTTTTTGAGTCCCGCCTAGCACCTGAGAAAAGTAGATTTTCTTTTGTTTTATTTTCTTTAGAATAGATAGTTAGTAAATTGTCTAGTTTAGCACAGCAGCATGATTTCTTCTTGAGGCAACTTTCTTGGTACTCTATATTAAAAAAGAAAATTTAATCAAATTAATGCAAGCGAACAATCCCAGCGTGATGTAAACCTCAAGGTCACCAATATTGTAAGGAAAAGTCTATTCGTTGAAAAATCTCACTTTTCCTCATAATGGGGCCAGTAAATTTGATAATGGACAGTAGGCAGATCACTTGAGGTAAGAATTAATTGTATTACTAACTGTCTGCCGCTGTCCGTCTCCTTATAAGATGGAAAGTAAGTAATTATTAAATTATTAGTTTTTTTATTAGCAGATTTACAAACTCTTTATACAAGTATATGAATATTAAATTCAGTTTATTATATTTATATATACTAGCTGACCCGGTAACGCATTGCTATGGTAACGTTATTGATACAATGGCAAAAGAGCGGGAAAAAGAGCGGACAGACAAACACACAAACAACAAATTTGTGTTCTTTGATTAAAGATTTATTGGTTAAAAATCCAGGCCAGGAACAACAAAAAAAGAAAAATAATATAGCGATCCAGCCAAAGCCATTATTTAATGTAGCAAAAAAATATTTCAGTTATCATTCAACTTTTACGTTCGTTCGTCATTTCGGGGCAATGTTTGTTTTACAACAGGTCAAGGACATCGGAGCTGTTTTTTCCAGCATATGTATTCTATAACAAAGTTACTTCTAGGTATATTTTTGAAACTTTTTTATTTTATTTTTGTCGTCTGTATGTCATTGAAATGTTCGAGTAAAATTGTTTAAAAACAGATAACTGTTGGCTTTGTTGAAATCAATGATATAATGGATTTATCATATTATTGTGAATATTGACTTATATTGCTAGTGTGTTGTTTTAGTAGTACCGTACATCGTTACCACTGCTTCCGACGACTAGTATCTTTCGCTTGTTCTTCTATTCAGTAAAAAACGTCCTGTATGATTAATTAGTACAAAAATTAAAGACGATTCGAAACACTTGTGTAAAATATATTTAAATGTAACTAGCGGCCCGTCCCGGCTTCGCACGGGTGGACAAAATTCTTTAATTTTTTTCTATTATTAAATATTTTCCAATAGCGCCATCTAGCGTCTGGTAGACGAACTACTTGCGGTTAACGCGTTGCTATGGTAACGTTATTGATACAATGGAAAAAGAGCGGGAAAAAGAGCGGACAGACAAACACACAAACTACTGATCTTAAATTATAGATAAAGCAGGGACTTATATAGAAATAATTGCATGAAAACATAAATCTTGTTTGTGCTGCCATTATTCCTAATACACAATATGTATAAATGTGTTTTTCTTTATTAATATTTTTGCATTCATAATGCAATATTTGTATAAGGTATAAATGTGTTTATATTTTATTGTTTTAAACATAATTGAGCATCAATATGATTTTTATATTAACACTAGCTAACCCGGCCACGCGTTGCTGGTATAACTCGGCCACGCGTTGTAGGCATAATCCGGCCACGCGTTGTAGGCATAATCCGGCCACGCGTTGCTGGTATGGTAACAAACATACACACACACACACAAAGTACTGTCATTATATAGGGTAGACTAGCTGATCGGCCATGCATTGCTGTGTTTTGAATTAAAATGATATCTATCCTATGTTGTAAGTCGGAAAAAATCCAGCAATATGAAAAAGGAATCTTCAAAATCGGTTCAGTAGTTCCGGATTTCATTGCGGTCAAACACTGTGACAGGGATTTTATATATTTCTCAATTATATATTTATTTCTCAATTATACCACTAACAAAATTGACATCGTATTTCTTAAAACTTTCATGGCCATAGTATTAATCAAAACTGGATTGTGATTATATTTTTTTTTTTTGAAACGCAGTTGCATGCGCTACTCTCACAGAAAAACAAGATTTATATCAGTGATAATCTTAAAGGTAAATAGAAAACCTACAGAGATTACAAAAAATATATATGTATAATATATATATAATAAATGTCGATAGACTTAGACAGTGAATGGAAAATAACTGTGATATAATAATATTTGTTACGATCAGATCAATAAGCTTAGCCTATAAAGTGAGCACAGTAAGGTTTGTGTTATCGATACTAGGGTAACGGATAGTCACACACACACACACACACATATATAGATATACAATACATAGATATGTAATATTTATAGAAATATAAATTACTGAGGAATAAATACTCGTGTTCTTCACACAAACATCTTCCCCTTTCGGGATTCAAAAAGGATCATCGTCGGTGTGAAAGGCACGAAACGGTCGTCTTCCTTTAATAGACCGATTATTTAATTAAGGAAGAAAATAAGTAGATTGTTTGATTAAGAGTTTCTTAGTTATTTAAAGGCAGTCCAAGAATCCATTTACAAGTTTCTGCATAAAGCTCAGGTTTCTGCACAAACTTATGTGTTGCTCTAAGTCCCTCCAAAGAGTTTAGTTTCAAGGGGTGGAATGTATCCTAGAATCGAGATAGCGTCTTAGTCAGGTTGGTATTCTTAGACCTATTTACAATCAAAAAAGTGCCAAAAACACTATTTGGGACACATTCTAATTTCTCGACAAAAATATCATATTGTGGATTCTGTTCCACAGTATTCTAAGCCGCTGCGTATCAGAACTTTATACAAGATTATCTTGGTTGGTAGTTTCCTACAATCTATACAGTTATATGATTATTTAAGTTATATGATACCGTGAGATTTTAAGCCTCTGTTAACTTTAACTTCAACGAATGTGTCAAAGGGCAGATTAGAGTTCAACGTAAGCACCAAATCATGCACACATTCCAGTTCCAAAAAATTTATAAATCCGTTTGTTCCCTGTCAAATGTTTTCTTCGTGTTTGAGAATTTATTTGATCGTATTAAAAGTGATATCTGTCGCAAAATCATTTAACCAAACAGTCTCAATTATTATTTTGTCTACTATTCTAGGAGTTTTGCCATCTATTTCGAATATAAGCTTTTAAAATATTATACTTGTAAAAATCATTAGCAAATATTTCAAACAAAATGGGTCCACTGTCCTTCCTTCCTCAAACTCATAAATATTCCTTCCGGGATATTATGAGTTTGAGGAGTATTCATTTATTACTAAAGGTGTAGATTTATGACCACTGAGAGAAGAGTACTTGTAATATCTAGATATCCTAGAGTTATAGTATTAATATATCACAATTTAATTATTAAATCATGCTGATTGACTTTACTTGCTGAAGTATATAACCCCAACAGACCTTGTATCATCTTGGAATTCTAATAAACTTGTTCTAAGTAACCAGACTGGTAAAAGGCGGCCTGGCCTTCATGAAAGCCTTAATATAATATTTGTCAGTAATTTTACTTTTATAACTCTGGTTAACCTAATGGTTATCTGGTAGAGAACGTCTTATAGCAATCTCTTATTTAACATTGGTCAGCAATTTAACTTTGAAAGTTAATCAGACTGATTCTTTACAGATGCTAAAAGAAGCATTTTTGTTTGCCCTCAGACTATAATGCGATGAAACGCAGTTTCTAAAAGATTTGAAATATGAAGTAAGCATAAGAAATTTTAAGGAAAAAGTTTCTGAGATTGATTTGCTAAGAGTTTTAGGTCTCAGAATGATTCTTGTCCCGTGCAATAAATTAGGTAGGTAGCCTGATATAACCTTCAGAATACTCGTGCTTGTGATATCTCAAAAAAAAGACGATAGCGATCATATGATCGCTGCTATATTTTTATATATTTTAAATGTGTAACTTAACATGCGCGTCATACTTTATCTACTTAAAAGACTTATCAACGGAATTGAATACCTACTATATCGAAAAATTCCGAGTGGGGGTCAAGGCCGCCAACTGTTATGACAACTAAACCCGTTATTTGAATCAATTGTAACGTAATGGAGGAAGTTACAAATTAGACTCGAACTTTAATGACAACATTATTAATTGTTGATGAGTACGATGAGTTTGATGATATGTGTTGTTTTTTTCATGCAAAACTGAAAAGAAAATTAAATGCCTTACATTGATTTGAATGCATTACATATGAAATTGTCTTATGATATCAATAATCACGTGCTTTTCACGATGTGATATGAATTTTTTGGTCACAAAATTCACGTATAATTTGATGTATTGGCAGCAGAGGAAATTGCTCCGTTATAAAATTGGCAAAATTAAAACGACATTTCTATTTGAAGGTTTTTCCTTTTCCATCACGAACCTCCGTGAAATAATATTTTTATTACGATAATATACCTAAGAGGAAAAAAGCCGTAATTGTGACTGGCTGACTTATTGGGCTTATTCATTCAATTCTTTGCCTGAGTCTGTGTTTCCTGACAAATACAATTTGGGGGTCTTCAAGTCACGAGTAAATAGGTATCTTCTAGGCAGGCGCATCACATCCTAGATCGCATCGACGCTTACCATCAGGCGAGATAGTGGTCAAGCGCATGCCTATTTTCTATAAAAAAAAAAAAAAAAAAAAAAAATTAGAGATAGCCCAACGGCTAGCTGTGACTTCGTTCTATATAATAAAAATCATAGTAGACAAAACAATTTGTTCTACCCAAACCATGCTATTTGTACTACCTACGGATAGGTTACTAAGTAACATAAATAAGTGTTATCATTAACAACAATGACTCAGCATTGCGTTGCGTTCAACACATAATATTAACATTCCTTTTAAGCTAAATGCTTGTGTTACAACTCAATATCCATCGGTAAGGATCTAATACGTTCCGCTTATATTGAAGCTGATATCACAACCGATCCGCTACTCAATAACACCTCTCGTCTTCGATTCAGCCGAACGAGCCGAGGCGTCTACTGCTAGATAGACGTCTTCCCGGCAATAAAGGGGATTTTATTCCACACTTAGCAGACAAGTTACAGGTGTATGGTCATCAGATACCAATTGAGGCACAGTTATAACGTACTATGACATTGTCGTTAGTTGCTGATCGCATGCTGCGAATCACTTCTGAATATGAAACGTAATTTGTTCTATGGAAGTGAAATACTATTGCTAGCAAGATTAGTCCTGCCGCAATAAATTATATCTAATCGAAGCTCAGTTTTAATTTACTTACATAAATGACTCTTTTTTATTAGTCGAAAGACTTGCACTGTTAAAAAGGAAAGCGTCACCCAAAAATGGGGGGTTATTCCATGCTCGGCAGTTGGGTTGGAGATAGGCCAAAAGGCCACAAAACTGCTGCCCGTTTTGTTGTCTTTTCTTTTGTAGTATTGTGATTGCCTTCATGTAAGTTGTCTTGTAGATACCCTTAAGTGTGGGTTTGGTGCTGCCGGACTCTCTACACAGCTTCCTGTCTTGCGGGAGTGGAACCAGTGGCGGTGCGGTGATAGTATTGTACGCAGAAAGTTTTCTTATAATAAGAGAATAATACTAAGGAATTGGCAATATAATATAGTTACATTTAGCAGGCTAAACTCGTAAAAACTAAAGTGTTTTTACTGCGACTAACAACGTTACTGTTTTAAATTATCGAATAACAAAATATACGAGAGATTTTTGTTTTTATTCGTGAAGAAATTCATTTTGTAACCTTGAGGTGTATTTTTACGTTTACACATGACATACTTTTTTATATCAGCCAGATACATATTTCGGTACTATTATTTGTAGTAAACGCACAACACTATTATCATAAAATTCAATAGATTCTATAACGTTTTTGGTGACTTTTCGATGAAATGGAAAGTTTGTTTATGGTCACTTGTATTGTCTTGTTGGAAAGCGTAATAACATTGAAATTAATTCCGTTTATATATTAATTGACGCCTATATTGGCGCGATTTTCGTCCCGGCATTGGTTCTACTTTTATTCAGAAGGCGCTTTGACAGAATGATAAAATATTTAATTTCAATTAATAAACCAGTCCGCATCTTGAACTATTATTTACAAAAATATAGAAATAAATATAATTTATTAAATCGTCTATCTATTCGATTAATTTTATTTCAGGTACAACTGACTATGTAACTAATCTGGCCATAAATACTGTTACATAAAACCGTTTCTTTTTTTAACTTATTAATTATTTTGTGTTTATTATCGATTTATAATAAAGAATGGGCGTTAAAGAAAATAATATTGCGGTGATGGCCTTGCACAAAGTGGGTATGGAGCCGTCGGTCATATTCCAGACAATTTAAAGACTGGTATCAGCTGTATGTTCGTATATCGTACTATCAACAGATACAACAACGCTTCCTCTGTCGAAGACTATAAAAGGTCGGGGCGGCCACGTGCTGTTAGAACTACAAAGGCTGTTAATAATGCTAAACCCAGAATTCGTCGACACCCCATTAGGAAGCAAAAAATCTTATCGCGATAAATGAAGATTCTCGCTAGGACTCTGTCGTGTATTATAAAACAAGACCTGAAGCTCGGTGCTTATGTTCGATATAAACGACATGTCCTAAATCAATTAAAGAGAGTGGATCGATCAAAATGCCTTCTGTCACGATACGCAGATGAAAGGCACAGAAATATCTTCTTTACCGATAAAAATATTTTCAAGATTGTAGAGCACTACAATAAGCAAAATGATAAAGTGTGCGCTCATAGTTTTAAAAAAGTTTCGGAAAATGGAAAAGTGCAACGTGGTCATCATCCTGCGTCATCATCATCCTGATGTGGGGCGGGGCGTGTCTTATCAAGACGTCACAAAACTATTTTTTTTTTGAAAAAGGAGTGAAAACTTCAGCCAAAGTTTAATTAGAGATAGTCTTAGATCGTGTTGTGAAACCTCTCAGCTATACAATTTATATTAAAATAATGGTTACAAGGCACAAACTTAACCCTTTAGACTACAAATTATGGTCAGTTTTAGAGGACATGGCCTGTTCTAAACGACACGGCGACATCGAGTCTCTTAAAGAATCTCTGGGGCAAGCAGTGTCGAAATTTCCCACGGAAACAGTGCGTCAATCGATAAATTTGTGGCCAGACAGATTAAAGGCCTGTATAAAAGCAAAAGGTGGCCATATCGAATGGAATATTTTTTTTTATTTTTTGTTGAGACTTTAATAAATATCTACATATAAGTTTTAGTAATATTACATTAGTTCATAAAAAAATGTATTTTCATTTGTAACAGAACTTATGGCCAGACTAGGTATATATAATGAGCTATTTTATAGGAATTATCGTTAAAAGGGATTATTTAGAAAAGCATTCGCCCGGATAGTTGTGATTTAGACTAACGGCTTTATATATCTAGAATCTAACAGTTAAATTCTGATCTAACAGCAAACTTTTTTTTCATACAGGTGACCCCAAAAATATGGTAACGAGTAAGTCCAGAAGTAGGGCATCACCACCCCACCCGAATATGTTCTGTGGTTTTTCATAGCCTTTGAATTTACATTTTTTAGGTACCTACGACATTTATCATTTTCTTATTGTATTATAGTATCCAACGTTATTTTTATTGTTTTGGTTTATGCACGCTATGTAATTCACGTAATTTAGAAATATAAATAAAGTACTTATTTTAATAATTGAAGTGTCTGTCAAAAACTTAACTCGAAAACTATAAGAAATGGCAAAACAAACATGGCGATGATTCAGGTAGACCTAGTGATTATTTACTCAACGATGCACCGGTGGTACACTGAGAAAACTTATGAGCGCCCAGTTTTACAACCTATAAAATCTGTCCCTTTTTTATTTAGAATGGGTTCGCTGTTAATTCCAATCAAGCCCGGGGGCCAAGACAGGATTCACGATGGAACGAGCTAACCCAGAATGTGCCTATTCACCCTGGCTTTGAAAATGGACGGGTTATAAGTTCTCGGACATACAGACGCAGGGAGGGAGTTCCACAAAGACAACATACGAGTATACTTAGTTCATACATTACATTACGATTTTTTTTTACGGAAGAAACCGCGTAAAAGTTGTTTTATTCAGAAAAAATATATATAAAGTTTATTCGATTCGAGTCACGGAAGAGTCAAGCAATTGTTCCTTACATGCCGATACCGTGTCGTTTACCGCCCGTAGTGTATCACCTACATAGTTTTGTAGTACCCTGTTAAAAAATATGTGTCAGTCGTTTATGGAGCTTTTTTCAAAGTGAAATTACAAAAGGCTTTTTCAGCGAGTTGATTTAAGGTTCGGTTATTTTTCTTGGAAAATGCTGGTATTACAATAGAAAGTTGTGTTGCAACGAAGTTTTTCACTGTTTTTCCCGTAAAACAAAATGATTTTAAGCTAAAAAAATTTCCATGGTTTTGTTATTTTTACGTACCAAGCAGAACTCGCAAGAAAAACGTTTTGAATTGATTTTGTAAACTTCTATTTAAAAAACTGTTACATTTACTTATCCTTACTTCCGCTCACCACTGAATTGAGTGATTCCGGTTCGAGAGGCAAGGTGTTGTGCAATTTACAGGTACCAGGACTCAATTGCGTTATTATTAACACCGAGGAAGACTGTATTATATGCTATGCTATTTTTAAATTTAAATTACGGGCATTATGTCAGCGCATAAATCTAAGGTTCGCTTATTATTGTTAGAAAAGGCTGGTATTACAAGAAATATAATGGTTTTTAGCCTATAACTGTTCCATGGCTTTGTTTTCTTATGTAACGAGTAGATTATGCAAGAAAAACGTTTTGAATGGTCATTGATTGAGTAATCTTCTTTAAACAGGAGTATATTAAAATCGTATCATCCTTTCCGAACGAAAATACGTCGTCCTTTACCACAAGGGCACTTTCAATTTACCCCTTTAAAGAAACACGTGTTAAAGAAGAATAAAATGGTGTCTTATAATATTTGATTAATTCGGAGGTTTTATTGTCATACACAAGTACTATTATTTATGTTTAGATTTTAAAGATGTTGCCTTTCAAAAGTTGGTCGTAACTGTGGTTCCAATTTTCTTTGTTTATGAATATTGAGCTTTATGGTGTAGGCCAGGTCATAAGTACTATGTATCAACGAGCTTGTATGAAAGGTATGATGAAAGTGGAAGAAGCAAGATATTCCTCTCGTCAGAAACGTGGAAAGTGGAAATCCGTGACCTTTGTCTTCCCTGCGGGAAACAGGCGTATGTATGGTATTGGCGAACAACGCGAGTATAAGATACTTTAAGTTCCTCTATCATACGCGGCTTATCCATATAGACTGGACTATACATAGCCGTAAAGGAAAAACTCTAGAGGTGTGATATCACACGATCTAAGCAACCGAATTGCGAAATTTACTGTTCAACGATTTGTAAAAAAAAAAATTCTATACTTCAAGGATGTTGGTTCATTTAGTCAGGTATTATGTAAAAAATTAAAATTAGTTTCCAAACTTTTCGAAGGTACAGCTTTAAGTTTGGTAGGAAAATTATGAAAAGTAATGAAATAATATTTATTGGCCAACAAGTTACAAGAAGGAAAATAAAATAAATGTAAAATTGGCTTACACAAGTGCCCTGCTCCAACTGCTACGATTACGTAGCTGGTATTCTGGCACGGCAACGAGACAACTTTTACAAAAAAAAGAAATGATAAAATATAAGAAAGAACATTACGTGAACCACTAGTTTCTCTGAGTTACATACCTGATTTTTGTATTAAAGCTAATTTATATGTAGATGAACTGCCTTTCCATGATGAAATATCAAATAATAATAAAAATATCATGAGACATTAACAAAATGTACGCGTCATATGTCAAAAAATCAACAAACGAAACCTTTTAGCGAATCACCCATTACAATGCAAGACATCATTCCTTCAGTTGCTGAATACCGGTGACTACCTCTTTTTATATTACTAGCTGATCCGGTAACGCGTTGCTATGGTAACGTTATTGCTACAACGGAAAAAGAGCGGACAGACAAACACACAAACATCAAATTTGTGTTCTTAGATTATAGACTAGTTGACCCGGTAACACGTTGCTATGGTAAACCTTAATTGATACAATGGAAAAAGAGCGGACAGACAAACACTCAAACAACAAATTTGTGTTTTTAGAGTATATAATAGCGGCCCGACCCGGCTTCACACGGGTGGACAAAATTATTTAAATTTTTTCTATTCAAATATTTTTCCGTTAGCGCCATCTAGCATCCGGTCGACAAACTACTTGCGGTTAACGCGTTGCTATGGTAACGTTATTGATATAATGGAAAAAGAGCGGACAGAAGAACACACACACCACTGTGATCTTAGATTATAGATTTATTTTGAAATAGGCATTTGTTTTATTATCAGTTATCGATTTTTATCTTTCAGTAGACCTAAAAGGGACTTGCGTTTATTGGTTGATTAGAAACTGGTAAATTACTGTTCTCCATTAAAAAAGAAAATAACTTCTCCAACATTTGTTTAGCTGGAATCTTTTTCACCATTGTAGCACTAAAAGTCAAAAGTCAAGTCTAGTCAAAAAGTATGAACAACAAGTATCGTACTTACATCAAACTTGAAAACTGTCGGGTTGTATTGTGTTAGTAACTCGAGTAGGAAACTTCTACCACCACCGGGTTTTTCTTCAAACTATCGACGCAAACAAAACGGGGCTTCCTCTTCCACAGGTTTACTTCTGATAATTACATTATCAAAGAAAGTTTCTGTATTCTACCTCTGATGAATGTAGGTTGTCATTTGTAAAAATAAAGGTCTTGTGTCAAAAAGTTCAATTCATAGTCATAATGTTGCAGCCTCGATGGTTGTAGCATAAACATCTGATAAGTTACTAGGCGATGCAGTCGCTTAGCATAAAGCTACGCTAGCTCCATATATTGGAGCGGAGTGTAATACCTAAAAAATGATTTTTTTTTTGTTTCTATGGGAATTTTTGCGAATATCATAATTCGGGCTCCGTCACAATCTGGTCCTAAACCTGTTGACTCGATTTTACACAAAAAATATTAAAATCGGTTAAGAACTCGGGAAGTTATGGCGTAACAGACATTGCGCCATTAAAGCTGATCCAAGGGAGCTTCGCTCGCTCCGCTCAAATAAAAATTTAAGTACAAAAAAAGTTACAAATTCTTCACATTAATATAGACATAATGGCGAAATCGTCAAACGGTTTTCATATTTAAAATCAACAGATAAAGTTAATTTTCATAAAGAGTTGGAAAGATGTTGTCTTGTACAAGCAACTTTGTCTGAAACCAATAAAAAAATATAAGGGCAAGACATAAATATTAAACGAAAATATTCGGGGTAACAATAGAATTTACGGGAAGTGAGTATCCATGTTTTTTTATTGAAAATATTGGATGGGATTTATCCTCGTTACGTGTCAAATAAAGTGATACATATATCGGTTATTCTCTGGAAGTTAATAATAGACATTGTATTTGCTCTAAATGGTACAGGCATAAGGTGAATTCTGGCATGAACAACATCAAAGTCACAAATAACTGTCAACAGAATATTTGAAGCTTTTTGATGGCTTTTCCTCCTGGAAAGCCGTCCGTTATGTCCTTGTTAGTAAAAACCCCAATAATAATAAACTGCCAAGAGATGTTATAAGAGAATGCAACCACAAGAGCGGTTCTACATTGATACTTTTTTATCGATACTAACACCCATTTTAATTATATTTCTATATACCAACACTGGTCACCCGTAAGGTAAATGATAATCATCTCTAAGACAGCATTATTAAGGTAGGCATTAAGTAGGCTAATTATCAGTTATCACAAAATGAGAAGAAGGTAAATCTACTCTATTTTTTCGCACTAATATCATTGTCTTTGAAGTAGTCAATAAAACTTTGAAATACTTAAATAGTTTCGATCCACTGACAGATAGTTTTCTTCAAATAATAACCTTTATTCCATGTAAAACGCGTCTTGAGATCACAGACATAAAACTGCCAGACGAAATCCAACCGTTTGCGATAACAATAAGAGTTTATATAGCATCGAATGTAGCTCTGCTGATATTTTCAAAGGTACCGTCAGCGTGAGTCATGGTCAAGATGTACAAGTAATTGGTACGATAGCACATATCAATCATAAATCGGAACTAGAAGGTATCTAGTTCTGAAGCATAGTGACATACTTACGAAATCAAAAATTTGAATACGTTAGTAGTATCCTGCTGTATGAAGTTCTGCAGAGTAGAATAACACCAACTTTTTAATCTTAGGCAAGTATGTCTTAAAATACGCAACTAATGGTACTGAACACTATCGCTTCACCTTACCGTACCTTCCTAATTTTGCTCTTATTCTGCCTACAGATGGCAACCGCCTTTTTCTTTACTTAGGGGAAATCTTTATGGATCTCCACGGCTGGGATATGTGAGGACTCCTCCACGCGCATGGTACCATACTTAAACCACTGGGACTTACCATTTTAATTGCCGCGAATTATTTACCAACACCTATTTACACACACACACTTACACACGCACACACTTACGCACGCACACACAGACGAACGCACACACACACACACTTAAAAGGAGACTCCCAACCCCTGTAATTTACTTTATAAGCTAATAAAGAATTTTTGAATTTTGAATTTTGAATTGGGGCCGTATGCAGGTTATGGCAAAATCCTAAAATTTTTGGGGGAGATTTGCGTCAAGCAGTGGACTTTTTAGGCTGAAGTGATGATAATGATGCTGATCAATGTATGAAAGTCATGATCGTAATGTAATATTGAACGCTGTATTTGCATATACGTTTGTGCAACTCTGCAAAAAGTTGCAATGTGTAACCGTTTTAAAGCAAAATGTCCCAAAAATATGTCGACCAAATCAAAGTCGCCCAAAATAAAGATAACTTTCTACGGTTTCAATCTAACCTTTTATCAATTTGGCAACCAAAATAATAAAGAAATATGTTAATTTATGAGCTTCAATTAATGTGAAACCTATGCTAAAATTTTATCTACCTTTTGGGCGAAAATGACTCAAAAGCTCTAAAAATCATCGTCACAAAAATAATGGGAACTATTTTTTTATAGCTTCCGATTTTTATGTAGTAACTTTTTTTTTATTTTTATTTATTTCTTTAGGACAACCAACAACTGATCAAAGAGATTACATACAAACAATAACATCACTAGATTCTTTTAGTAGTTGACCAGTCAACAACGTTATCCACAAACATTTACATGAAGTTAACCTTTAATATACAATTTTAAAAACATTGAGTTTTCAGTACATTCCTATTTAATTCTTTAATCATTAAGAATACGCAAGATATATCTTTTAAAAACATTTGAGGACGTATCATACATGATATCTAGATCGTAAGATAGTCCGTTATATGCGTGCATAAGACGCCTCAAAGGAGCTCGCATGCCTGCATTAGTTTTAGAAGTTCGCGGGGAGAAGAAATGGTATGTTTTGGTGTTAGCCCTACGGGGAAGTCTATTGGGTACTTTAAAGTATATCTGACTAAGTAGATCAATACAATCGTATTTATTATGGCAAATATTGTATAAGATTGTCAGGTCAGCAAGTAATCTTCTTTTTTCAAGAGATAAAAGTGAATATTTGTGTAAAGAATGTTCATAAGATCGTTTTGCGCGAAAAGATCTGTAATTGACTAATCGGAGAAATTTTCGTTGCACCCGTTCAATGCGATCACCGTATTTAGCATAAAAGGGATTCCAAATCACAGAACTGTATTCCAGGTGTGATCTAATAAGAGACTTAAAAAGCAATAAATAACTTTCAAATCTCTGAAATGGTTTGCAAGTTCGTGCCACAAAACCGTACATTTGAAATGCCTTATTAGTAATTTCTTCTATGTGTTTTAATACCTCAAAAGTAATAAAGGGCATCAATTGTTACTTTTAACACAAATTGTTAATAAATAGCAGAGAATTATTAGTAATTTATTGTGTTATTTTATTTTTTACGACGCTTTACCACATACATCACTACAGTTTACATAGTTGAGCCATGATATATAATTAAATTCATATAATGTGGATTTTTTAACGAAATTAGGAACTTTTATACTTTTAGCTTATGTGTAATAAATCTTTTTACGTTGGACTCATAACAAAGCAGTAAAACCGTGGGTCTGTACATTAAAAACAGAAAAATAGAATACCGGACAGAATTTTTTGTCTGTCTGTGAGTATTCACTAATCTCCAAAATCACTGAACAGATTTTCTGGCGGTCTTCCCAGATAGATTAAGATCAGCTTGACGCAACATTAAGGCATTGTTTTATTGAAATCGTATAGCAGTGAAAAAGGGGGTCATCATTTAAAGATAATTTGGCATCCCGGTTAAAAGGGGTTCCCTACGTATTTTCGATGGCAGCAGTTGTTGCGAATTATTTTTCCACTGCCCAATACTTTGAGAGATTGACTCCGGTTAATGTCGGATATACATACATAAATATAATAAATAAAAATACGTCATTGTTAACTTTGTTGTATTTAACGATTATTCGGTCTGAATCTTAGTTGTTGTTCGTAACGCAGGCAATGTTTTGCCTAAAGGTGAGTTCCCATATCTAATATTTGTAATTGACTAAGTTACCGAAATAAAATATTTGAATTTGAATCTACTATGTAATGTAATCGTACGAACAAATCATAACTAAGGTAGTAAGTACTAACCGATTGAAGATTTTCGTGGTACTCACTTTTTTAACAATTACCTACGCAATAACAAATGCGACCGATATGTAAAGCTAAGGCTCAAATGAATTCATTAGTGCCAATTATTTTAGTTGGTGTCTGGGGAAGATTACCCAAAACCTTGTCTTAGGTTTGGTTTGGTGACCAATCTACTTCAGATATAAAAAGTTAATCATGATCTATTCAAAATATTTATTTTTGAAATTTTATACATTAAAACAATCGAATTTTATGTATACAAGCGATTTTCCTGCACACAAATTCACGCTCAAACTACACGTTCCGACAATGCTGCTTATAAGCCTTACTCCGCCTCAATTGTGTAATGGGCCTGACTCCAATTAAACTTTACAAAGGAACGCCTTAGAAGTCGAGATTCTCACTGGATGTGTTTAAGGTGAAACTGTGTTAATACCGCAAATGGTACTGATCTCCAACAATTTCTATTAGACGCTGGTTAGCGATGACCGTGAAGAGGAACACCTTTGAAGCTACTAGAGTCGATCTAAGATTTTTTCCAAGGACAATTGTAATCTTGCGGGTCAGTAATGTTGATAATATATTTATATTTAACTCCAGAAGGTAAACCCGTTCTTCTAAATCAATAGTTATTAAAACTATCTCTTCTTCAGTATCGAAATGTAAACTGTAAATAGACACTAGGCTCACTTAATTCCTTGATTTGCTAAAAACAAGTTATAAAATAGAGTTTTACATGAATTTGGGAAATTTAATATTATTAATACTAGCTGATCCGGCCACGCGTTGCTATGGTAACGTTAATTTATTACAAAAACTGTTATTCTTAGGCTTATGGTAACTATATATGGTAACAAAACCACACACACACACAAGCACACAAAGTATTGTCATAATATATGACAATACTTTTTCCGGGGTCCAATACAGAATCCACAATGGAACGAGCTAACCCAGAAGGTGCACATTCGACCTGGCTTTAAATGATTGACATGGTTGTTTTAGTATCTTCAGTACACTTTACTTAAATTGTGGTAGCGGTTTTCTGGTAGAGGCATCCTCACAGAAAAATCCTGATAAAGGCATCCAAGTAGCAGCATCCCGGTAGAGACTTGCTGGTAAGGTATGGGCATTTTAGTAGAGACATTCCGATAGGGGCCACTACCAAGTACGGGCATATTATGTTAGTGTGTGTGATAAAACTCATATACACAATTTGCACCTACCAAGATTTATACACAAATAATAGACATAATATACCTCTACCAGTTTCGAATGGTAATCGTCTTGCGTACTTCACCGTTGGTTAAGTGTAGTTACAAAGTTAGTGTAGTACGAGTTTATCGGAATATGTCTAATTTCACCTTGCGAACATAGTTTAGTTAGTGAAGCGCATTCATACCTTTTCATTAGAACATTTTTGCCGTCTATACGTTTTGAATACTTGCCGAGAATGAGATAATAGTCCTACATAGTTTGACTGTATCGACCAACTTTCGAGATGTGTTATTTATTGACCTGATTGCAGTTTCGGGCGAAATAATAATGTTATATTATCTCCTTCCCTCTGATTAAATCAAACATATATGTTTCTCAATTGTAGAGTTTAGTTGCAGTATATTTAATTATAATTATGTATTTTATACATTACGTTTTAAGGAAAATTAGGAAACAATATGTGCACAGGAAGAATAGAGTTTCAATTAAAAATTTGAAGCTTATTTCTATTGGAATAAGTTTCAAATTTATTTTTAAGCTAAAGGCAATAATGAGTGTACTATTAAGACTCGGAGCACTTGTTGTTGATTTGAGCTCAACGCAATACAAACTGTACAGCTTAAAATAATACGGCAGCTGTCTATTCCAGCACGTAGTACTTATTTACTAATAGCTCAGAGCAATTTATCTCTTCTCTTACAATTCCAATAAAACAAAATATTATGTAATGAAATCATCGAGAGAACCGATTTTATCTTCGGTATTATGTCGGTCGTATTTGCTCTCGCTAATGTAGATTATATTTAGATGAATATATACTATTGATTGGACCTATCCAAAGCCATCAAGATTTTTAAAAACATTTAATAAGTTTTCTTCCAATAACTTTGTAAGGTTCAAGTTATACCGGAAACTGAAACGTGATTTACACTAATTTAACCAGTAAAGTAGCTTATCTATGAAAGATCTCTTGTAGCCAACCATGGGTATGCGTGTGAGCTCTCAATTAAAGTCAGCGCTGAACTTAAGATGCAGCTCAATGATTAGAAGCAATATTCAAAAGTTATATTATTACTATAAGCAATATACGAACTTCAATGTAATATGAACTTCATAGAAGTAAAATATATTTACATACATAAAATGAACAGTTGTGAATGCAATATTTTCTAAGATAACATCGTTTTAAATTGAGAAAATTTCATTTAACTGTTGTATTATTGTTACATTCAATCGAGTTTTAGTATTATTGTCTTTGTTTCTGAGTAAGTTAAGAAATAGATGAGGCTGCCCCCTAGTGGGCCTTATTCTAAGTCATTGAGTTCATAAAAAATCCGCTCTCTTTTTAAATGCAAATTTCACGTTCTCTTCGTTTGAACAAAACTTGCCACCGGAGTCGGGTCACAGCTTTTGGTGCTAAATGGATTTTTTTATTTACGTGACTTTGAAAAGGAAAAAGGAAATGAAAATAAAAGCAAACGTTATTCAAATACACTTAAAATATTATGTTTTTTTGACATTCAAATACAACAAAATGTTTGAACCAGTTTATAAAACGCGTGTTACAAACTCGTTGCATTTAACAGAATTAACAATATTTAGGAAATTATATGATTTTCATTAATCTATAATCTAAGGACACAAATTTGTTGTTTGTGTGTTTGTCTGTCCGCTGTTTTCCCCACTATTTTTGTATTATATACGCATTACCATAGCAACGAGTTACCATAGCAAAGCGTTACCGGGTCAGCTAGTAAATATAAAGATAATAATGTTGATTCGTATTTTATTTAAGCATTTCAAATAATTGCAATTTGCAATTGGTGTATTATGCAAAGGGTACATAAACACAAGTGGTAGAAGTGAAACCTTCAAAAATAATACGTACACGTATGCAAAATACCAAGGTTGTTATGATGTCTTCTTTGTACTACGCATGCGCACACAAACACGTATTAACACACGTACAACGCTGAGGCCCAAGCAAACTCCCACTATGCCTTGGTAAACACGAGTGGATGGGGTACGAAGCAGAGCACAAAGAGAACCACGAACATGAGAGACACTGTATGATGTTTCCTATCTCATTTTCTCCTACGTTAATCTTATGAATTTATGCGTCTGTCTCTGTTACTGTCGCTTTTTCGTTTCATCTACTTTCAAAACACAACGATTTTAAAGAAATTTTCACTTCAAAAACCTAATAAAATGAACGTAAAGGTAAATGCAAAATAATGAAATAAAAAAACATTAATTTGGAAGACATATTTCCATAGATAGCAGCAATTCACGAGCATGGCGCATATATTTGCTAGCGAAATATGTTTTTAGAAAAATGACATATTCTAGCTGAGTAAGAAACCAGTTTTAATGAATCTAATATATCTAATATATAAATATAATATATATCTAAATATCTAATATATAAGTAGGCGATGCAGTCGCTAAGCATAAAGCTATGCTAGCACCATATAGAGCGGAGCGTAATACCTAAAAAAAGAAAAAAAAAATTAGATGGGAATTTTTGCGAATTTCAAAATTCGGGCTCCGTCACAATCTGGTCCTAAACCTGTTGATTCGATTCCACACAAATAATATTAAAATCGGTTAAGAACTCGGGAAGTTATGGCGTAACAGACATTGCGCCATTAAAGCTGATCCATGGGAGCTTCGCTCACTTCGTTCGCTCCGCTCCAATCATTGTATAAAAACCGTAGGAAAATTTTACTCATATTTTCAAACGGATTCGAAATTTACGCAAAGACAAATCGAACTGCTTTTGGAACTTTATTAATAGAAGCGTCTCTTTCGCCAAGAACGATTCGCCTGTTTTGGAATTCTAAAAGTAGTAAGTACGTTGTCTCTATGGACATTAAAGCGCTCTTAACGGCCAGTATTTGTTACATATCATGCTATAGTGCCAAATTCTAACATTTTGTCAATAGGTTTTTTCCGTGTTTAACAACTAATTGTTCATTTAACAATGTTTTTACAAATAATACATTCTGATTCTGATGTCGCAAAATTCCGGGGCATTTTTTATCGGAAGTATAAGTTGCACTTTTACACTTTTTCCAGTTTTAAGTAATTAAATAATCCTAATGTTGTTGCTGTTATTTGTAAGTAGGTAAAATTATTAATATATTATTCATTTACTTGCGACCTGTAATAATAATAATAATAATAATAAATAAATATTATTTTTTTTTTACATTCACACCAATTAGCCTAGCCCAAAGTAAGCACTGTAAGGCTTGAGTTATGGACGCTAGGGTAACGGATAAACATACATATATAATACATAGATATGTAATATTCATATAAATATATATAAATATCCATGACTCAGGTACAAATGCTCGTATTCATCATACAAACATCTGCCCCTACCGGGATTCGAACCCGGACCGTCGGTGCGAAAGGCAGGATCGCTACCGTTGCACCAAACGGTCGTCAATTTAATACAATTTTTTATATGAAAAACCTATCATAGTCTCCAGTATCCCACATTAATAGTTATCATACTGTTATGTATCTATAGTTTTAAACAAAAACAATGTTAATTTATTTTAATTCTTATGCCTTTGATTTGTTTAAAAAAAGGCAAAAAATAAGTTGTGTTTTTCTTGACAAAGGCGTGCTAAAAATATATACTGTTTTCATAATTTTAATGGAATTAATCCAAACAGGCTCATTAACGCCAATAAAATCTATGGAAATATATACAAGGACGTGTTGTTTACATTTGGTTATATTTCAGTAAATGAAGTTACGGCTATTTGACGGCTGAGCGGCCGTACCGTAAACATGAATGATTAATTTTATGTGCGAATAGTTTTCTGTAGGTAATTCTTGCGGTATGTATTATCATCGTGTTTTGGAATGCACTTTGAACATTAATAAATTAGAGGGTCGGACATTAAAGGAGCACTCTACTCTTGTTATGTACCTTATAATAAAGTGTGCATAATATAGTATTATTAAGAACGACCCAATCCGAAATAAAAGACAGACGCACGTAATTTTCCGTCCCATATGATAGGTGTGCTGTATATAATGCAGACGATAGCGTGAAGTATAAAAGCATTTGGGCCTAAGTTATGGTTTTGATATCTACATATTATGAAAATTACTAGTCTATGGATTATATAAGTTTGTCTTTCCGCTATCCTAGTATCCACAACACAAGACTTACGTTACTAACTTTGGCCTAGGTTAATTGGTGTAAAAGTGGAATTATCATAGAAGAAGGAAAGTTATTGGCAGTGTTGCCAACTTAAGCACGAGGTATAAAATGATTATAACTTGATCTTCATACTAATCTTCTAGACTGCCAGTCCCCAGCAGCGGCGACAATACATATAAACGGTTAAATATTGAAATTTATAAATCAAATAGAACAAATTGCCACCGGTTGATGTTGACTATACCTATCTCGTTGCTTGACTCCTGACATGAAATAAAATTATATGTACAAAATTGCCAATTCACTTGTCAATTATTCGTGCAAGTAAAACGTTATTCGAATCTGTAGGAAAAGGGCGGTGGAACACCCACCCCAAGAAAATTATGAATGAGGAAAATGGGCGAGTACATTTCGAGTGATGTTTTTTTGGATTTTAAAAATCAAAGCATCAAACCGTATATTTGCACTCCCGAAGACCGGTACGAAATAAGTTTTAATTCTTTACTTAGAGCTATGACTTAGATGACCAAAATTATTATTAATTAATAATTGTATCAAGGTTAGAGAAGTTTAAAAAATATTAGCACGCTAATGAAATTTCAAGAAATTGTTCACATAATATTGTATATGATATTATATCAGACAACAAACATGCAAACGCGTAACGTTTCGACCGTATTGACTCAATTGAATAGGTCAAAGTGTACGTTAATTGCATTCCAGTTGCATTAATTCCACATAATCTAAACTACTGAATGTTTAATTAGCTGTCAGATAGCTATCTAACTGTACAGCTGTACATACTTAACGAAGTGAAACTATACAGAATTATTATAATAAATCAATTACCGAAAATAATTTATTTCAGAGAAAATACAACATTATTATATAAATTGTAAATAAATAAATAAAAAACAAGTATCCATAACACAAGCCTTAAAGTGCTTACTTTGGACTAGGTTAATTGGTGTGAATGTAGGAAATATTTATTTATTTTATTTTATTTGTTTACGACAATAAAACTGAAAAAGTCTCAGGTTACAATGTAGTAGGGGAAAAATACAAATGGTATTTGTGAGAACGAATCATCAAAGTAGAGGAATTAAACAACGCACAAGAACCTTAGATAGAGCGTGTAAAAAAATATAATAGTACTTACTTAAAAAATTCCACGATTTCGCAAGTATTTAAAGGAATCCTAAAAGGTACTTGTGTTATCATTATTTTATTTAGTACCTAACTTATATAAATTTTAAGTATTAGTAGCCCTACCGTTATATAGATTAATTAATGTATTTGGTTTTTATTAAATAAAAAAACACCTTTCGCACATGTATACTTTTGATCAAGTAAATATAAAACTAGCTTTTGAAACTAGGCTGATGTATTATTTAAGTTCTAAGGTTTCAAATGTGTCATAACATGTTGTTTGTTTCTTTTAATAAATAAAATAAAGAATAAAAACTAAGTTAGAACGTAAGGGAAAGGATATGATGCTAACATATTAAACATAAAAAACATATACCACTTAGTCAATGGCGTCAACCTTATCATGAGTCCATATCTCTATTCAAATTTCTCTTGAAATTTCTTTAATGTCAACTGGCTTTGATAATGGAAACACATGCCTAAGAGAAATAATGTATAGCGTCAAAATTATCCCATATTGTTCTTTATTGTAACTCATTGAGTAAATATTGTAATCATTGCATTGTTATCGAAGAGGTGTGTTACCGTGTCGTTACACTTTATGATAAAGTATGTAAGTGTATTGGAAGGCGTTTTGAGTATACAATATGGAGGTATGACTCTTTTACTAAGCGTACAGCGACGCAAAGTTTTATAATTGCGAAATCGGTGAAATAAGTTTTTTACTTTTCTGTTGAGAACGGCCATGGCTACAACAATTTTAAAGCACAAAATAAATTAGTAAGATTTCATGTACAGTACAAATAAGTTAACCACGGTCGGTCTTCGTTACAATTCGATAAAAGTTCATGTAGTTGTGAAAAATTTTAAACAGCCTTCTGTAGAACTATTTCGTAACTGTTTTGAAGGTTTCTCTCAGTCAAATTTAAAAAAATAATTTAATTGCCAGTAACCTTTGTTTTTTCAAAATAGACTAATTTATATGACGAATATCTGAAGAAAAATTTGAATGACAAAAAAAAGACTGCCTTTAATTATTTTTTATGTAATGTGAGTATTTTAAAAGCATTTTATTTCGATTTTTATTATTATCTTAGTGACATTCTCTTGAGTTTTGTTATAAAATTGCAGTAGATTAGATACCAGTTTACAGGAAAATGGTAATTGCTATATGTAGGGTGAAGTGAGTGAAGTAAACATGTTCTGTGGTTCCGTGATGCAGTTACATATCCATTATTGACGGGGATTAGCAGAATAGTCTAGCAGATCTATCTGCTTATTATAGTGAGCCGAGGTCAGTTTTGACGTCACAAAAATCCTTTTTTTTGTTGTAGTGGTTTGCTTTTTTTGTGTTTTTTTTTGTTTATGTGTTGCCGAATATATGTCATGTATATGTATGTTATTTTATAATTTTAAACAGTAACAATCTTAATTCTAACTGTCTTAGAGTCGCTATTCTACCTTCCAGCTTGCTTGAGAATCGATGAGTTATTTAAACACGCGTTATTGCCAAACACTTAAAAGTATTCTAATAGACTTTTTATAGACAACTTAACTCAAACCTTGTGTTTGGCAGAAAAAAACGCTTGTGAGCGCTTACCAGCGCTGAAAAAAAAACTATATAGTTTTCGGCCAGGACACGTTTGCTTACTTCAGTTGCGGTGACACAATCCGCCATTTTGCTTATTATCGCTCAGCGATCGCCATTTTTCTTACAAGCGCTCGCAAGCGCTTTTTTCTGCCAAACACAAGGAAAGTAAGAGTGCCAGAACCATATCGCTCATCCGGTAAAAAAACAACATATTTGCAGTTTTTTCAAAGGTATAATATTAACATCACTTTAGAATTATTATGATATTAACAAGTAAATTTTGGGAAAACCTGCAATAGTGACGGATATACCGGGTACGCGATATTTTTCCCGGATGCAATATAAATAAAAACATGATCTCTTAAAAGATTTAGTACCTTACGAAACTTTTAGTTTATTTTTACTTCAAATGGAAGGGTACACTCGCAATAAAGGCTCGTTATAAGGAGTGGTGAGTCAAAGGTAAAGGGTGATAGACACCGAGGCGATGACGTCATTCGGAAATTGGTGGTCTCACCTTAGTTGCGATAAGCATCAACTAATTCGCGAAGTGCCCTCCTGCATTCACTTCGTTTTTGTATTAGTTAAATTAATTCTCTTCAGTTATATAATTTAAACATTGATAGCGGTACAAAGAATAAAATAATACATTGATTATCTGTAGTGCCCGATTGATCGATACAGCTATATAAGTTCAGAAATGCAAGGAACAGCGAAAAGTACAATCAAAGTTAACATGGTGCGTAGATGGGACACGAGGAATGACTCAAAGGCGATACAAAGGAAAGTTGACCACGCATGCAAAGTTTTTAACATGGATCTTATGGAGTGAGGAGTGGCATTACAAACATGGCTATATTGTTCGATTAAAATTCCAAAAAAAATACAATTAAATTCAGCAAATTGCATCGTGGCTCGTTTATAAAATCGTTATTACTTTTGTTCAAACAAGTATTTGTTATCCGATTTAAGAAGATGATTTAAAATCCGATCTTAAACAGCCAATCACAGAGGTCTCGATAATTGAAAAAAAAAACTGTTGATATTCCATAGACATTGAAAAACGCGCTGTCGTTTTGAGTGTTAAGTGATTGGATTTCAACAAAATATAAATTAAAGCTATGCAATGACGTAAATTAAATTAATAGGATGCCATTAAAAGACAGTTTTGAGAACGTTTTTTCCCTGCCTGGAAATTCATCTACGATAGACACCGAGATCACTCGCCGGTTTTTTTCGATTAATCAACGGATTGGAAATTTTAACTTAAATTGTTGTATAAGTTCCATGTCGATCAGATAATATGAAAATAACTATTTCTAAAGCCTATTATTGCCATTTAACGAGTATCATGCCTTAACAATATCTCCGGGACTAACAACTGTTGTGTCATCTGGATATCATATGATCTGAGGTCTGATTTCTTTGCCTAATTCCACTTTTAGGCAAATTCTATTTCAATTGATTTGTATTTGTAATTGTTTAATTACCTACATTACCCACTTTTGCTTTAAATGAAAAAGAAAAGTGAAATTCGAGTGTTAGTGTTCTATTACTACGGAATATTTTGTCAATTACGTACTCAATAAACATACTAACTGACCCGGTAAGGCGTTGCTATGGTATCGCGTTGCTATAGTAACCCGTTGCTATGGTAACGCGTAAACAATGAAAAAGTGCAGACAGACAAACACACAAACAACAAATTTGTGTTGTTAGATTATAGGTTTATTTCAGAGTAAGGCCCATTATAAGGAAAAATAGAAAATTCGGTCCTAACTAACAATGATTATTTTATGTAAGGATATTCCATTTTTACCACACCTTTATTGGTTTTAGTAAAAAAGTAGGGAAGTAAACATATTCAGTGTTTTTATTTGAAACGAGATATTTATATAAATTCACTTTATTTCGGTTTTAGGAAAAACGGAAGATATACGTCGTCGTCGAGATACAGTAGTCGTCATGTAACATTACATCCCTACTAATATTATAAATGTGATTGTAAGTTTGTTTGTTCTGCTTTCATGCAAAAACTACTAAACCGATCATCATGAAACTTCGTACATATATTCTTGGAGGTATCAGAAGTAACATAGGATACTTTTTATTGAAAAAAAAAGTAAAAGCTAGTATCTTATAATGGTGAGAATTATAAGTTTGATTATAATATATCATAGCATTAGTATTGCTGTCTATTCTTTCTGGATTTCTAAATGTTTTGAGAAAATTATAATGTTTTATAATTTTCATTAAACCTAGGTAATAAAACTACCGAGTAGGAATACGTGGACCACTTTTTTTTTCAACCGTTTCTGTTACGCAAAGATCGAGAATAGGAAATGTAGAATAAAAAAAGTAAGTAGCAAAACAAAGTATCGATTCAGAAACTAATTAACGAAGAGCAGAAATTAATCAGGTCAAGAGCAAAGTATAATATTAATTCATAAGTAAATCTTTTATACCAAACACACTTATGATAAGTATGCTGTTTAATAATAGTCGATTTCAATATGAAATATATGTCACATAAAATTGTAGGTTCAGAAATATCATAACAATTTCGTCCGCAATTATAATTTTTATCTTTAAAATTAGCTCTCTTTCGTAAAGTGCTAACAAGATTACCTACGAAGTGACGGTGTCAATTCCAGGTCACGCGATAACAAACATTAATAAAACAGCATGAAAATACATAATAATAACGCAATTGCGTAGTATGTAATTATAATTGAAACTATTTGAGCTTGCTTCAACTCTATTGCAATAGAGACTAGCTTCGCTAAACAAATGATAGTGTTCAAGTGTTGCTGATTGTACCATAATACTAATTAATCCGTTGCTATATATATTGCGACACCATAATGGCAACTACAAATAAATATTATATTGAATGCACGGTTATCTGTATATCCGATCTCATATTTATCTATGTAATTGAGTAATTGGTTTGTTATAAGCGTATCCTGTCAACACATTAATATTTAAATCCTTAAAAAATTGAATGCCATATAAGCCCGGATTAAAAAAAAAACGTACGAACATTACAGTAGCCGCAAATGATGTGTAACATTTGACATCTCACCTTTAGTAATAAGCAATTTTAAAATTATATTCTGAAAAAATGGATCATGAATATAAAGTCTTTATTCTAAATAAAAATGCAGAAATATTTCCTTATTTGTAAATAATACTCATGTGACATTGGCGAAATTGTGGATTCACAAAACAAGCCACTAATCAAAAGAAGAAACAGATACTTAATTTAATTTCTCTCTTTACGTAGTTAGGCAAAAAATCAAACATCACAGTAAGAAAATAATGTCAACGGTTTACGGGACTATGGTAACCTGTGGTAATAAAAATATACTATAATCCATCTATTACAATAAAAAGTGATGTGCAGCAATAGAGTTGCGGAACTGGTCGGTAATGATCTGAACGCGTCCTGCTGCTAACGACCCACAGGAAACTCGCTGCACGAGCCGGATCTGATGAATAGTGCACGAATAGATCCTTCGCGTGTATTTAAACTACATACATTTTTATTTCGATTAAAAATCGTTGTTATGAAACCATTTATTTCACCAACGTGAGTCGTGGACTAGTTATAGAATTAAATCATAATCCTAATTTCTATTTTAAATGGATTCGTTCTTGATAGAGGACAAGATTTGTATAAACGATGGAGCGAGCTAACACAGAAGGTGCCTTGGCTTTGAAAACGGATGGGTTCTAAGTACCGGGAAATACAGACGCAGAAAGGGAGTTCTCTTTGTTGTGCGCATTATAAAAGATATTCAAAAGCGCTTGGTTAGTTTGAAGAAAGACATAGTTAATTAAATACAAATCACACTATTTATTCCTAAGCATGGTCCTAAATCTAATCCCAAAGATGCTCAGAATACCATGAGAGTATTCAGAATACGAAAAATTAGGGATAAGATAGATTGTTCTTAAATAATTGTTTATAACATTTATATGTGCATACTGCATTTACAAGTTGATTGGTACAAATAATAGATTGGCAGGTCTACAGTATTTGTCTTTATATTGTAGGCATCCAAGTATTTATGTCAAGAAAGAAATCAACGCTTTTCGCCCTTTTTATAAAGATGTCAATTATAGGCACTGAAATTAATGAACCAATATAATGTTACTCAGCGTGAATGTAGCTTTTCAATGGTGAAAGAATTTTTGAAATCGGCTTAGTAGCTTTTGAGTTTATTCATTGCAAACATACAAAAATACAAATCTTTCCTCTTTATAATAATAGTGTAGATAGAAAAATAGGTACCTAAGCATAACAGTATCATTTAAATGTCAATTTTCAAATGGTAAAAAACCTACCTAAAAGTACTATATATCTTAACAAGGAGTATCGATACTATGATCAAAGACAAGGAGATCGTTAAACATCAAAGCGTTTTGATTAAAAAAAAATTCACGAATATTTCCTCACAAAGCAAAGGAATTATAAAAGTTACATTAGCATAGACACGCTTCTAACGATAAACAGTCTACTCTTATCTACTTTTTTGTTTTGTGAAATCAAACTTCTTATTTGTGTGCATACAATACAATGCTTTAGTTCTTCATGAAACTAATGAATATTAATAAACTAACCTAACCTTACCTAACCCATTTGGGTTAGCAAGATTATACAATAAAATTGCCTTTATGTCAAAACCGAGATTTGACAGATGTGTTTGAGAAAATATACTCATACTATTTAAAAACATCGGTACCTAAGCATAACAGTATCATTATTCAAGTTAAATGTGAATTGACGGCTTCCGTGGTCTCGGCTCATTCCAGTTGGTAACGCTTCTTTGAGGTCCCGCGTACGATCCCTGTCCCGGTCAATGTAGAAAACAAAGTTTTCTATTACCTTCGTAGTTTCTGAATTTCATAATACTAGTGCTTTAGCGACTTATCTTGGATTCAAAATAAAGTATGTGATGTAAGAAAAAAAATCAGTGTTTATCAGCTTTAGGTTACCGAAGCACATAGGTTCCCTTAGAAAACAACTGTGGATTAATTATGTGATAAATATCTGTACAATAGAGAATTCAATGTACTCTGACTAGCCACACATAGCGCTAATGTATTACTTTTGGCATTTGGCATTCGCATTGGCAAGGGAAATAATAACTTAATTACTCTTACATTTATTACTAGCTTTTACCCGCGGCATCGCCCGCATTTTTGACGTGATAACGTCTTATAAATTGGTTGCGGCTGGGAGTCACTTATGAAAAAGTGTAACGCTCGGTAACGTTACGATGAGTCACCGAACGAGAGAGAGGCCCGCCGAATGCCTTGCGTCTCTCTCCCACTCAACTATGATCGGTCTGCCGCGCGCATTGTGCAATTTAATTATATTCATATCAATAAATATTCTACCGAGAAAAAGACGTTGTCACGTAAAATCTTCGCCCGTAAAACCGACTTTACAGGCAAAAAAAAAAAAAAAAAAAAACCGACTTTTTTTTTTAATAAAAAGTATCCTATGTTACTTCTAATACCTCCAAGAATATATGCACGAACTTTCATGATGATCGGTTCAGTAGTTTTTGCGTGAAAGCATAAACAAACTTACATTAACATTTATAATATTAGTAGGGATATTACGTATGTTTTGTTGTACTTTAAGTTGCGTCTCAAATTAATGTATCAATGCTTTCGAATGTAAACGTTGCGTAAAATACTGGCGTTGCACATCATATAAGGTTTTATATCAAGAAAGAGATTTTGACAAATGGCATCTAAAGCAATTTTATTGACGAATGTTTGGTGCTACGGTAGCAGTCCTGCCTTTCACCAAGACGACGAAAAGGGCAGATATTTGTGTGATTTGTACCCGAGTCATATATATTTGTGTAGGTATATATTTCTATGAATATTACATATTATCTATATGTCACATATGTATGCCTATCCGTTACATAAAATTAAAAGTGCTTACGTTGGTTTAGGCTATATATTGCGAATGTAAGATATATTTTGGCTATTCAAAGAGGGAACGCTCTTTCGCTCTTTCGCTTCGCGGGAATCTTTGGAACCTTGTCTAAAGGGACTGCTTTTAGTAATATATTTTAGATATTTTATCTTTTAAGGTTTTTAGTTTTTAGGTTTAGACTTAATAAATTTTACTTAATTATTTCTTTATTATAGTTATTAACATAATGTTTCATATGAATATTAATATAGATATATTTTTAATTAATAGCAAAAAATATACACTGCCCGATAGCAAAAGTTAAGTTTTTAATCAAAACTATAAGTTAAGTTCATAAATAGTAATAAAAAAATGTGGAACCATATTTGAAGTAGAGATTTTGCGTAATAACTTTTTTTACCTCTTATATCTACTATACTATATATACTTATGTTTACTAATTGATTTACACAGAAAGAAATACTGTAAATCGTATATTTGTTTGTCAACTAGTCAGTTAACGTAGTATACATAGTTTCGCAGCGGAATTCTGAATGCGTTCAACCAATTACATTTTCATCACACGACCCAGTGAGTTGGGATTCGTTTCCAGTGAAGTCAGGTATTATCAAACAATCAGATCTAACTCGGTGATATATATATATATATATATATGTTGCCAAGGGTGTGGTCTTTACAGGGTCACCAGTCAGTACATCATAAATATTATATATGATTAGCGGCCCGTCCCGCGGTGGACGGGTGGACAAAATTCTTTAATTTTTTTCTATTATTAAATATTTTTCCGTTTGCGCCATCTAGCGTCCGGTAGACGAACTACTGGCGGTTAATTCGTTGCTGTGGTAACCTTATTGATTCGATGGAAAAAGAGCGGGAATAAGAGCGGACAGACAAACACACAAACAACTGTGATCTTAGATTATAGATTAGAACAAAAAAGTACTCATAACGCGATGAAATAAAACAAATATTATGATTTCCAAAATTAATTAACAAAAGACGGTAATATAGTTAGTTTATATGCTGTAGAAGTGGAGCGAGAGGTATACCAGTAAAATCTCTCTATAACCTGCTGAAAGCCCTTGGCTTGTCCAGAACTGCAGTAAGTTTTATTCTAGAACGAGTATCTAAAGCTGCATTAGCAGGTTCATACCAGATTTGGTGGGGTTAGGTTAGGTTAGGTTAGGTTAGGAAATAAACACGAGTAGTAAAGGTGAGTACGTCAGAAAGGAGCCTTAAACCTACCTTATCACAAGTCTCGGGATGTTGTCTTTCTGCCACACGATGAACCCGGCACCAGCACGGTGATTCATGGAATACAAAGAAGTTTGTCTCTATCTCCGAGTGTCCGGATGAATAGAATTACACCAGCCCTTTATATTTTTGGGTGTCGTAAAAGACGTCTAGTGACATTGGAGGTAATTATTACACCTCCCCTACGGGTGGTCTACCCACATAATGGGCAGCAGGGTTTTGCGAACTAAGTTCTTTTAGGAGGCTGTCTACCAGCAGCGGATGTCCTTTGGCTCAAGATTTTCAATTCAATTCGATCCAATTTCAAGATTTTGCTAAAATTATGACATGTTTAATACTTTTATTCAAACGCCACTTCCTCGTGAGACGTAAAAATATTCATAAATATAATCTGCGTATTTCGTCTGGTATTGCTGATAAGATGCGGCTGCGCGCGGATAACGGCGATAGCAACTGCGCAGGGGCAAATACTCAATTTTGATAGGCAACAATCAATTTATTATCTTTATTTAATTATTTGAGCACAACTACTGAGGATATAGGGATATTAAAGTGATGCCTTAATTGAAGCTTGCCTTGGTGTTATCATCAGTTATATCAAAATTATCACGAAATTTCACACCCATGTTTTGTTTTCGCACTTATCATTCCGACTGCATTTAGATTTACGATGATGAATTAAACCTGTAAGCTGATTGTGTAAAATTGATCGATTCATATACCATTGTAGAATAAATTCAAACGGCAATAAATTTTTTATTTAAGTTTTAAGAGAAAATTTTTTTAGTTGTGCGTTGTGCACTTTTTAGGGTGGTAAAAAATGTTAAACTCGTGTCAGGACACGTGGCCTGATCAAAAATTCGTAAGACGGAGGGAGAGTAGACCGCCGGCGTGTCTTAGAAGAGGAAGTTATATCCCCCTCTCTTTCTACCGCGGCGAAAATATATGCCTGCTCCTGCTGTTTCGGTTAAGCGGAGCAGGCCGCTTACGCGAGTGTGCGTGTGTTTGTTGTCATGTTTGTGTACGATAGCGCAATAAATGAATATTGTATTTTACCACATAAAATATAGTACTTTTATTCGCTGTGTGCGCGATGACAGCGCCTCTAGTGACCACAATTATTGTGGACTTGAGTTCTGTCAAATAATGGCAACTGGATTGTTTGATAACGATTTCCGGATTGTTTTTCAGCGAAATTAAATAAAAATATCTAAAAAAGTTGGTGCATATTAATAACCGATTTTCCTACCTTAACAAAAAAATGGTATGTTATAATACGTACGGGATTTGAATCGCTAGAACATGATATATATTTCCAACCTCAAACTATGCAAAAAGGAAAAAATAGTATTAGAACAGCATGTGAGAAACGTTGAAGAGCTTAGAACCAACGGACAAAGCTACTTAATATAAGCTCTGATAGACAAACGTCTTTACTGTTACACATAATCCCTTCGAAACATCATTTAAAGTGAGTTCATATCTACTTATTGAAATTGTATTTTTGACATTTCAATAAAACACTTTTTTCCGGATTTTGCGCATATTTTATTTTATTTTATATTTAATCCTTAAAATAATTATTAAATTCTCACTATGATTACATTGTATACTACTCGGAAATTGGGGCCCTTCCGAGAAGAACTGGCGAAAGAAACTCGGGCAGGGGGACCAACCTCCATCTTACTGTTATTATTTGCAAAAAGAGCTAACTTCATCATCAGGTCTTGCAATGTGTGTAATTTACACACATTGTTACTCAGTTACATACAATATAATCGTAGTGAGAATTTAATAACTAAATAAAATGTAAAAATAAAACAATTTGATATGCATAAAACAATTTTAACAATTAGGAACGTGCTCGATTAAAATATTGTGAACATGACAACCATTATAAAAAATATGTGCAAAATCCGTAAAAAGTGTTTTATGCAAATGCGTAATGTGCGCGGAAGTGTACGAACTAAGTATTGTATTTTTGAGTTAGTGCACCTCAACTTATATTAATTAATTTAATGTTAATTTTAATTCCAGATAAATGATGAACGTGTCGTTACGAATGTTAAGTGCGAGAGTGTTTATATTCAAAGTGGCAAGTGCAAACATATTGCTGCTTTGATACATTATATCAACACAGAAGAAAGTTTATCAAAAACAAGTAGCGAACAACAATGGGAAAAACTTTTCCCGCCTGTTTCTACACTTTATAACACTGTGACCCATATCGCGAATTTTAACGTTTTTTCTCAAAAATTCTTAATAGCGTTAGTATGAAATTGTATGAAAATATTGCAATTTGATACATGACAGTCCAGAGTTATTTCACATTTCTGTCACATCGCGCGCTGCGATCGATTTGACGGTCCCCACCACCCACTTTGCACATAGCGAATACTGATAATTAAAGCAACTCGTGCGAAATTATTCCCCAACCATTCCAAAATATTAAAAATGCACAACGTTAATGTTCATATTTTCACTTCTGTCGGCACTCTCGGAGTGCTAACCGTTGTCTTTTTTTTCTTATAAGCTCCTAGATATTGATATATAACCTTTATATTATATACCAGACTATTCAGTGCCTAAAGTTTTGCTATAATTAACATTCGATAACCATATTGATACAATCGTTACAAATGGCACCGACAGTCCCTGGTTTAATAATGCAGATGTCGCACAACTTATCATATCAAAAATTAAATATTTAGATTCGATTTTTTTGTATTTGTCTACTTATTTGGGTTTCTTTTATACTGTTTTGTTCATTTAATTCTATAACGACACACACTAAGGTTCTGTCAGAATATCGGCACTGCAGCGACGGATTTTTGCCGCAGGCGGCTTAAGTTGAGACGGTGTCCATTTATGAATAATTTTATCTGAATTGTGTTTTTAATATCTTTCTTTTCTTTTATACTTTATTTATATGCCTATTGTAATATGCTTATTAATTTGGAATCCCTGTTGAAAAAATACTTCTCATATTCACACCAATGAGCCTAGCCCTAAGTAAGCACTGTAAGGCGTGTGCTATGGATACTTAGGTAATGGACGGGCATACGTATAGTAATTGTTCCTTTTATTCCTTCGGTGAGTTGAACCCATGACCGTCGATGTGAAAGGCAGGATAGTTACCGTTGAACAATAATAACAGATCAATAATAGTAATATTTATTATTTCTATGACCGAAAGTTTCCCGAAGTGGTTTTTGCGCTACTTGCGGTGCCGAAAGTTTCCCTTGCTGTTGCTATTTATCAAGATAGCATTTGCAAATACCCGGACTTTGTAGGCAGTACTGGTTTTCGAGTATTAGTAGTGATAATATCTATAAAAACACTTATAATTTATTCAATATTCCCTCGGTCAATATAAATTATAAGCTCAAATTATTATCTGATATCCGATCTTTGTTTAACTAAACATAATAGCTTCTTTAACACTCCTTCCATGTCACATTAATCGATTACTTTAGTCATAAGATTTTCCTAAATAATGAGCTTAATAATTATTGTCTTGTTTGATTTGAGTATTATTATCATCGAATTGTGTCATCATTATAAGCTTGAATAATTTGTACGGAAAATCTTAAAAGTCTTCTGTACACATTCGTGTCATTGCCAAATGTATATAAGCTTAAGTTGCACTGCACTTGCCAGCGCGATAGCTTTGCATATATGAATATAAAGTTATTTTCGATGAAATCGTAATGTTTTTCAAGATATCATTATGTGCATAACTTGTGTAAAGCCTGGAATTAATTCCTGAAATTAATTGAAAATTCAGACAATATTTTTAATGTATCTACAAAATTTATCTAGTTATTTAAAATTTATTTATATTGAATATTACATTTATGTTTCATTTTATATTTCACAGAACTGATGCTTTAGTACTTTATTTTATAATATATAGTTTATATTATTTCCTTTTGCTTCACTTTCCCAGATAATGACCAAATAACACACCGAAATATCGTTTTGTTGCTGAGAGAAATTAAAAAATGTTAGCAAAACTTTTCAGAGTATATCCATACAAGTCGTTGTAATTATATAAGTTTTCTATGATTACATAAAATCTTTTCAAAGCTCGTTATGAGAACTTGTAATATTTCATAATGTATTTGAGTATTTGTGTGTGTGTTTGGATTTTCCCATGTCTACCGGCTCTCTGTTTGATAGAAAGCATACAAAGTTGGATGTTGGTCGAAAAGAACATACTGGCTCCTCATACCAAATAACAAAATCGGAAACAGAAAAATCAGCCTTCCTTCTTCTACTAAAGATTCAATCAGAGGCATGGGTAAATATAATTTGAATCCGACTAATTGGAGTATAGATCAGATAGGGAAAAACCTGCATTAATTAATGATTGGTTCAGGCCTTATATATATAAGAATTTTTCTCGGGTTTGTAAATTTTACTCGGGTATATTACATTACTTATTACTTTAATTTTTCACTGAAATCGTTGCTACCCGGAACTACACCAATATTTGCAGTGTCGTCGTATATACTCGTATGTTTGCTCATAGCAATCTCAGCCGTCAGTCATGGCTTATCTGGAATATTTTTATTTGATACGCCTATCTTTACCGCCATACGCATTGGTCTAAAAAACTCTTATAATTTCTTCTATTTTTTAGATAGAAAAATTAATAAAGTGAAAAAAACTCCGAGAACAAAGAGAATTTGCAGTGTATTAAATATTTTCAATTACCTTTAACATTAGATATAATCAGTTAAAAAACGGAATATAAGATGAGTAATTCTACGATGGTGTCAATTTTTTTAGTTGCCCCTAGAATTAATACTTAGTATGAACTAATATTTTCAACAAATATCATTGATACCAATTAATTGAAAAGGGAGTTCATTCCCCAAAAGCGTAATTTGCTTATGACCATATCATCATCATAATACTAATAGCTAAAATAATTTAACATACCACAACTTTTTTATTTTTGACCATGTTGTTTTCATAATAAACTTTTTTATGCCGTGCTTCACAAATATATACGGACAAAAATTAAGCTTAGGCTAATTGTGAGAGGAAATGAAATAAGTAAATAAAATTAAATTTAAATGATAAGTGCCAATACTAGACAGGGAGTTGTATGTATTCATTCAGTTGTCGGAGCAAATCATGAAATTATTGACATTTCAGTTTTATAATATGTCAAAGACTCTAACTGCAGAATATTGCTGTCCTTTTCAGTGGGATATACTCTATCTTCGTTGATTTCTGTTTCAACGGTGGACACTACCGAAGCAATTTTACTTATGCACCAAATGTTGGAATATAGGACATTCGCAGGGTTAAAAAGTTTGTACGGTGGGGATAAAAGACTCAAGGAAATTGAATGACGTAGGAAGACAGAGAAGGTCATGTTTGCCGTGCTAGCTATCCAGTTGAGTCAGGAGTGAGGAAGCAGCAAATCATTGTGGCCATTGAAACAGACAGTTTGCACTCGGACATACTCAACGCTCTCGGATGATGACAATCTCTGATAAACATAAATCATGTAGTCTTAGCTATTTGACTTATAGATTCTTTGCATTAAGTTTTCTGGTGTTCCCATTAATAATATCTACGAACTTTCATTGTTAAGAAAAACTATTAATGCGAAATCCAAATTCAGAATAAGAGGGAAGATTCTTTCTTAACCATTAGACAATTTTCGGGTTCGATATAATTATACATATTCATTTAATTCCTTCCTTCATGGACAATAACAATTTATTATTTTATATTAAAATAAAATATTTATGATCAACGATATACTAGTGATAGTTTGTTGCGCTTAAATATATTTAATTTAATTTTAAGTCAATGTTGTTCACATGGGTTAAAGCAATATTAATACCGTAAAAAAGATATAGTTCCTTCGTCGTAATAACGATTTAAACTGACTTAAATTTAAAATCTACACTTATATTGTAAAGAGGAAAGATTTGTATTTTTTTATGTTTGCAATGAATAAACTCAAAAACTACTAAGCCGATTTCAAAAATTCTTTCACCTTTGGAAAAATACATTCACGCTGAGTAACATAGGCTCTATTTAATGCTAGAAAAAATTTAAAGAATTTTGTCCACCCGTGCGAAGCCGGGACGGGAGTTACATTATTTTATAATTCTATATTAAAATGATAATTTGATTATTTAATTTCATTTACGACATCGTTATATATAGTCTACATTTTATTTATTGATTATATATGTGTTTAAAAGACATGGAATTACTTGAATTGATGTCAAAGGTAAGGACTATATATATATATATATATATATGGTACATATTATATATATATATATATATATAATTGAAAAGGAGATGGGTGTGTGACAACAATTGTTGTAGTTACAGCGGGTTTGTATAATAATGAAGAAGAAGATTATTTTTAGCAATCCAATATACTATGGGCGATTTTAACTGAGATTAAATCCACCGTATCTTATCTTGATAACGAAACAAAAGCATCGATGAAAGATTACGTCAAATGCAAGAAACAAGTTGGAGATGAGTTGATGGAAATATCGCAAGCTATAATTACAGCTTTTACGTGCGTAATAATTTCCCGTTTCGTAAATATCCGGGATCATTATTTATTCCCCGGATTTGCGGCTCGATACCCGGAAAGCATTGGTTAAGTCTTCTTGATTGATATTTGTCGAACGGGGGTGGCAACCCCGCTTTCAGTACCAGTGAGGTGTACTAATCCTTCTACTGATGAGTACTGCTATTTAGTTCTTCAAAGCTTTTTATTATAAAACAAAACAATATCACTTATGTTTTTCTGAAGCCAAGTGAAGCACTTGTGTATTGGAATTCAGAAATAATGAAGGTATCAATTCACATTGACCCGAGCCACTAAAGAAGAGATCGTGCCTTATATGTCAACCCACTGGACCACCAGGTTGTGACGACATTTACAAAACCGTGTCAAAATTATTAAAACTTATAATATTAATTCATTCATATATTCACCAATGCAGACTGAATATTTGAATAGGTATGCATTCTTTCATCGGCTACTTGGAAAATATTTTCAAATCATATATTTGCATTACATGAGGGTAAACTAATTATATGAAAAATCATTTTCCAACAGAACATTAGTGAGCCGGGGAGCCGAGCGAATACTGAGCGAGCACTGTGTGTGTACACATTTCAAAATAAGCTTTATCTAATTGACATAGAGGTAAAATTGCCATAATTGTGAGCCGATTCGGAGGCGGCACAGCGATAACATAACACTCAGTTTTGTTAACGTTCTCTTATCACGTTGGCGTCTTACCATTTTCACTTGTATTATTATTATTAAATATAAATAACATTTATGAAACTTCAGCAGTTACTGTATTCGCGTAAAATTAGGCTATAACGTGCTTACTTAAAGGAGATGATTCATTTTGGATCTGTTTTGTAGAAGTTATAAAAGTGAAAAATATTACGATTTCAGAAAGCAAAAATATTTTTTTATTAGTATTATTCATAAAATAGCAAATATTATATCAAGTTTCAGTAAAAGCCAAAATAAGAGCATAAACTACACAGAGTAAGGTCAAGTTTGTGGCGCTATGTTCATACCTAATCTGTGACTGTTACCACTCTCTCTTCTTATTCTCTCACATCAAAGTATTTGTATTTTCACTTTGTACTAAAATATTTAGTGCAGAAATGAATCAATTGACATGAATTGTTTTTTTTCGTTTGACGTGTTTTGTTTTAATGTCACATGTTGATACCCGGGTCTTGTACTGTTGCATCTTTGCGAGAAAACGTTCGATTATTCCCGTGGATAAAGTAACATATTTCCTTCCGCACGGGACATGTAATCTCCATATCAACTTTCATTCAAATTCGTTCAGCTGTTTCCCCGTAAAAAGGTAACGAATATAGAGATAGACCGAGTTACTTTTATTTATTTAGAAAAGCTAACAGATGTAAACATCTAAAACGCTCGAAAGATTAACGATATAATAAATTAAAAATATAACAAACCACGGCAATGCCCATTGATTGAGATTAAGAAACATAAAATTTTTAAAAGTGTTTACAATAATTATTGAACTAGGCGATGCAGTCACTAAGCATAAAGCTACGCTAGCACCATATATTAGAGCGGAGCGTAATACTCAAAAAGAAAAAAAAAATTTGTTTCAATTGGAATTTGCGAATTTCAAAATTCGGGCTCCGTCATAATCTGGTCCTAAACCTATTGATTCGATTACACACAAGAAATATTAAAATCGGTTAAGAACTCGGGAAGTTAGACATTGCGCCATTGAAGCTGATCCATGGGAGCTTCGCTCACTTCGTTCGCTCCGCTCCAATAATAGCGACTTACGTGGCCACTCTGAATTCCTGGGTTCGATCCCCGACTGGGTCTATATAGAAAACGAACTTTTCCATATTGTCGCGGTTCTGGGTGTTATAGTACCATCGTTGTTTTTAAGTGTTTTAGCTTCTTAACCTGGTTTTAGAACAATGTATGTGATAATATCTAATAATTATTTATTTATTGTAACTAGCTGACCCGGCCACGCGTTACTGTTTCTCAGTTATTATAATAGATGTCGCTGTACCGAGATGAATCGCGCTAACATGTTAGTCTTAGGCCTTTACTGACAATATGGTTACAAACACACACACACACACACAAACTATTGTCATAATATAATTAGGATAATAAATACAATGCATTTTTCATTTGTGATATAAGTATTTATATAACAGTAAAATGAACTCTACAGTTTGTATAAGCCAAGACTGTTGTATAGTTTGCTCGTGTGGCTATCGATTTTAGTCCATTACAACGTGAATCAAATATGCAAATTACCTTCTAATGCAACGTGGATGCTAACACGATAGTCCTAATATTACGAATAACGAGTCAATTTTGCTTGGCACACGAAAAGGTATTTTAGCCACCGATCCAAAAGTTCTTAAAATTACTATGGTTTTTTCACCTGGTTACGAGTCAAAAGCACTATGATCTTGTATTAGATTAGAAACATACCTACATTTTATTAGAATTTTCAACTTTTTTCTTATATTCTAATGTATTGTGGATGATCTAGGAATAAGTGGCAATTTCACTGATCAGTCAAAATTCGTATGTAACACTGTCATGCTTATAGTAGAGATCTTAGAAAGTTTAATTTTTGAAGTGAAAACTTTTTTAGCGGTGTTGTGCACTTTTTGACACGTGACCTGATCGAAAATTCGTAAGATGGAGGGAGAGTAAACCGCCGGCGTGGCATAGGAGAGGAAGTAATATTCCCCTCTCTTTCTACCGCGCAGGGCGCTTGAGCGAGTGTTCGTGTGTTTGTTGTCATGTTTATGTAGCGCATAGCGCAATAAATGAATATTGTATTTTACCACATTAATAATAGTATTTTTATACTGATAATTAAAGCAATTCGTGCGAAGTTATTCCCTAACCATTCCAAAATATTAAAAATGCACAACGTTAATGTTCATGTTTTCACTTCTGCCGGCACTCCCGGAGTGCAACTCCTTGGTTTTTTTATTTCCGATTCGTTGTCTGAAAACTATGTCGTCTTATTTAAACGTGTAAAGTGCGCGGAAGGGTTAGAACTAAAAATGTCTTATTTAATGTTAAATACAATTTATATTACTTTTTTTATCATTCAATGTTTTGACTTCAAAAGCAATATCACCACATATACAACTATATAACATGGTATTTATATGTGGTAGTTGGTATATATATATATATATATATGTATATATATATATATGTTATATATATTGCTCAAAGTTAAGAATCTATAATATATACTATCTTTATATACAAAAGCTAAATAACACTTACTGAATTATCACGAAACTTCAGAAAGTTCGAATAATTTGAATTACCTTGTGGCAAATAGGTTCGTCATGGGGAGCAGGTATCCACTATGAGAGAGTTTTTAAGCGTTGTGGTGGGAACTGCAAGAAGTAATTTTGAATATGTTCAACCCAATACTTTGGAAAATGCACTGAAGGTGATAAATTGGAGATTATGTTTATAAATAGCTCGTCGTTCGAAACACCAAAACAGATTTGGAATCCCTCGATAACATCTCAAATAAAATCTCATCCATAGTTTTGAAACATTCTTCCTCTGCTGGTAGTAAACATTATAATTTTTTTCTGCATGGTCCGTCAGATAGGTAGGTATGTTATTGTAAACCTACCTATTTATATCTAAATCCTATTTATAAAAATCAATTACCGGTCTTTAGTCTCTAAAAATATCTAAAAGAAGTCGACACATCGGTAAGAGTTGTATGCACGCCAAAGAAGATTTATTTATATAGTCAGCAAAAGACACATCTAGTATCTAATAAAATAAAAACTATTTATGAAATTTCATTTAACTAAGTTCACAGAAATAAACAAGAAGACACAGTTTATACTGATAGTTATCAAGGAGAAACGGTTTAGTTTTGCGAATACCATTGATATCTTGAAATGACGATATCGGAAATTGTATTACACAATTTTATAATTAATGAAGCGCAAGGTCATACATTAATAATAGCATGTGTTGATCTTAATAACGATTGTTTTTCTTATGTAGCGTATTCCAGGGTTATCTGAATGCTTAGTTACGCTCCGACCTACACAGAAGTTTTCAATTAAACAAAAAATGATTTAGTATTCATTATGTTATAGAAATAACGAACGTTACGATATTATATATTTTTAAAACTGTTTATAACGTAGTTTGTAACAATTTATTTGCACAAAAGCAAAGCCACACTAATATCCAGTTTAGGTGATACTTCAAAAATGAAATATGTTTGATTATTATTTAGGTTTTGAATGACATGAACTTCCCAGTCTTTCCATTATTGTTATAATTACGAATAGACCTGTTAAATCACCGAAAAAACGAAATTGTTCCCCTGCCAAATGCAACAGAAGTCACAGAAACTGGCATTAATAAGACACGGAACTCCGCCATTGACAACCAGCTTAAATATGTCATACAACGGGACATAAATAAATGTATGACAAATAGTCAGTTCCACATAGTAACTGTGCCAAGAGGGCGGGCGATGAGAGACAATCGAACGCAAGAAGCGGAGACCTGCGACAGTTTAAATAAGTTTTTTCTACAAAATGACACGACAAACAAGTCATGACTGTATCAAACTTTCTGGGGTTTTTAGAAAATCAATTTTTGAAGAAAGTTGTTTTTGTTTTTGGGCAAATTAATTTACTGTGGTCTTAACAACGTTAACAAGGTTACGTTATCGCCAGCCGTTGCCACTCTCGGGAACAGTGAAGTATACTTATACTCAGACAATGGTAGTGCAATAATTGTTAACATAATTTTACCGGAGGATGTCGTTATAAGCTGAACTCTTAGGATCATATTGATGAACGGGCAACAATGTAATCTTATATTATTTAATAAGTGTTTTGTGTCAAATTGAGAAATTCCAATTGTTTTATGAGTAAAGTACGTGCGGAACTCAAAATAAATAATACTGAGTTTTTTTTATAAGAAGAGAACTTGAAAATAGACATCGTTATTTTTTATATTTACATATTAACCAGCCTTTTAATAAATTGAATAGATTTCGTTTTTGATTTATTTTGGGTATCATCATTTTGGCCAAAAGAAATCGACTGCTGGACTAAAATCTCGCATAAAAGATTACAGTATCATAAATCGGAAAGCGTTGCTGGCCATATTATTGCATAGGGGAGGTGTCTGGTAATTACCTGCAACATGATTAGCTGCCTTTTCTGACACCCTAAGGGTGGTATGCTTCTTTTTCGATCGTCACACGGCGAATGTGTAGACATCGTACTACGTAAAATGCTCGCTTTTATGGAAGAGTGGAGTCTCCTGACAGACCTACGAGCTTAAAAGGGGATTCCAATTCATAGCATTCTTGTAACTTGTTTTTTGGAAATACAATATATTTGTATTGTACTAATTATTCTGTAGACTGTGAAGTGTTGAATCAATGGTTAGTGTTGTGTTGTAGTATGAAGTTGTTATGCCCGCTAATTATTGTAATGTATTTCAGATTTTCAGATAAGTCTTAATATGTATCACGTGGCTGTTCGTAATAAATAAATTAGTAGAAATCTAAAGTAACTTAATTAATTTTTTCATGGGTTCGTTTCTCTCTTTCGGAAAATTTTTAAAACTCTGCCCAAAGCATATTTTGTCCTGTGAAGAAGATATGGTAACTGACGGATTTCCGAAAACTTAGTTTAATACCATATGGCCTTTGTGAGCATTTCAGGGTTCTCAAACATTTTAAGCGCAATCGTAGATCTAATTTAAGCGTTTTGAATATGCAAAGACGTATTTTCCGCGACATAATACTCGTAGAAAAGTAGAATAATGCTAAAGGATTGAAACAACATTGATTCTGTAAGCTTAAAGATCTAAGCTTCTTAAACATTCGCGTCTCTTTATTTAAAACGTACTGGATGGCTTACGCTATTTACATGATCTTATGTTTTTTAAAATGTTGTCAAGAGCTGTCTTTATATGTTGATTCTTCTCCCTGGGTTTCATTTTTAGCTATTAATTACAACGATCTACTATAATTATGATTTTTTCATGGCACACAATCTCTAATTAGGCATGTAGTAATATCTTAATATATAATCTTAATAACTAATTCCTATTGTAAGGATACAGCACGGGCATAGGCCTTGTTGTTGACCAAAACATGGTCACCAATTTGACGACTGATCATTCTGAGGATCCTTCTGAGTGTTATTTATCTTTCGTCACAGCCAAAACTGTTTTGTTTACAGAACAGAATTATCATCTTAGAATTATAGCAGATGTTAAATTCAATTATTGCAATATATCGTACTGTGTTCAAGAAAAGGATGCATAGTTTTAGAGCTTAAAACGAAATGACGTACTCGACTGTACGGAGCTAATTAGTACGTCACTGTGATACTGTCAAGTCCGAGACGTTAATTATCTTGCAAATTATTTGTGAGTTGCGATGCGTCCAGTGGTTAACAATCTTTTAAATTTGAATAAGAAATCAATAATACAGGTAATGTGTTTACATCGCCAATATTATTTTCAGAAACCGCATATATTCTGTAATATGTTAAGCTCGGTGTATGCGTCGTTATCGAAGTAATGAGATATAATCGAAGGATTTAAGCGCGTTTTTTATATTATGTACTTGTGGATTACAATATTACATAAACTATGCTTAGAGAAAAACAACTGCATATTATTAGTACTCTACCTTTCTTTTGAGGTAATAGAATCTTATGTAATTGAAATGAGCAACATTAATAAAATTACTGATTTTTAATCAATTTGTAATAATTGTAAATATGTTAACTGGATTAAGAAGGATTTCAACGGGATTGCAATTTTGTTTGTTATTCTAGAAAACAAAATGTAATTAGTTTAATTAACTTGAAAGCGCTCATACTTCACTTTGATGATTGCATTTGTGAGTTTAAAGTCAATACGTTAGTCCGAGGAATTTCTTCAATTACAATGAATTAAAATGGAAATTTCGAAATGAAATATATTCAATCTCTGCGCTTTTAAACTTCATGTTTATTATTATAAGAGTAGAGTATAATTTTATCTATTTCTTCTTTAATCAGGACCAGATATAGGCTATTTTATTAGAAGTCGTCTTACCAACCTTTCGTTTGTTCCAGCGTCACGTGAAACTTATGTATTGATTTAGCGAAGGTTTTCCATTTTACGGCGAACTACACACGGTAGCCGGTACACAAGATAGGGTTGTCACATGTTATCCTAATTAATAATATGGATAAAGTTGATAAATATTTTCCGTTGATCTTTATACAAATTCTATGTATATGTGCGTATAGGTGTGTGTGTGTGTCCTTTGTGTAATCGATTGGTGAAAGTTATATGGAAAAATTGTATGGACTCTGCGAGAGCCTAGGTTTACCCTATGTTTAAATATACTGTAGAGAAAACTTTAACTCACCATGCGGGACCAATCAGGACACGCGTACGCTTATAATTGCAGATCCAGCGGGGTCTTATGACTGGATTTGCCCCCTCTAACGCATAGTAGTTCAAAAAACAAATCGGTCATTCATACAAAGACCAGCCCTTGCCAAAGGTGCTTAACCTTCGCAATAACATCATCCTTCCTTACAGTTTTATAGATGTTGGGCTAAAAATAAAGTTATAATATTAAAAAACTTGGCAACCCTAAGTAACCGTCTGGCGTGTTTGCCAAATAACATCCAAACGTGGAAGGGCAATTCATTGGCCTACTTTCGGTAAATACATAAACTATCAGAGCAATCTACTGACAAATACGGTCGATCAGTTTAGGCGACTTTTCCATAATCCGTTATTCAGATTAGTGACAGATAATTCGCCAACTCTATGATTAATAATAAATAATTACAAAATGGTTGACAAAACACTTGTTGAGTTACTGGTAATCAAGCGGAATCTCCAGCAAACGCACTTTCATTTTGTCTTATCTGTTTTTTTTAATTCTTTTTCCCCTTACGAGTTGTGACCCCAATGATCTAAAACGGTATAAATAAAAAATCATTAATTTTCGTTTGAATTTTAGGCGATACAGTCATTAAGCATAAAGCTATGCTAGCACCATATATTGGAGCGGTGCGTAATACCTAAAAAAAGAAAAAAATTGTTTCGAGGGGAATTTTTGCGAATTTCAAAATTCAAACACCGTCACCATCTGGTCTTTAACCTGTTGATTCGATTCCACACAAAAAATATTAAAATCGGTTAAGAACTCGGGAAGTTATGGCGTAACAGACATTGCACCATTGAAGCTGACCCATGGGAGCTTCGCCTCGCTCCGCTCCAATAATACGTAAACTACAGATATAAATAGTTGCATAAGTTAATCATAAGTAGCTTTACATATTATACAAAACTACAAACAATACCACTATAACATTTAAAATATTTTACCTCATTTCGAGATAATGGAATAATCTATGAATTTCAATATAAATAATTTATTAGCCCCTGAATTATATTTAATGGATTCGGAGATTCATACAATTTTTAAATCAACAATATAATTGAGTGTGGCATAAGATGCAAATTATGTTAGCTGAACGATTATTTATCTAAGTTGTTCTAAATTTGTTATTTATAAATTTCTTTTTGAGTAGCTTAATAATGCATAAAACTCTTGACAAGGTCATGTCGTTACCAAAGAATTCGGGTCTAGGGACTGAAGCAAGTCGTCAAAGGGTAATCCACAGATAATCCTCGTACCGAACGGTTCCAAAAGTGGATGTCAACGGAACACTGACACTTTTCCCTTGGGTTCCGCAGAGTTCGTAAGATAATTATACCTACATAATAAAGTTCAAGTTAAATTAGTTAAAAAGTTAAATAATATAACTATAAATAAAAAATAAAATAAATAAATATTTCCTACATTCATACCAATTAGCCTAGCCCAAAGTAAGCACAGTAAGGCTTGTGTTATGGATACTAGGGTAACGGATAGACATACATATATGATACATAGATATGTAATATTTATAGAAATATATATAAACACCCATGACTCAGGTACAAATACTCGTAGTCATCATACAAATATCTGTCCCTACCGGGATTCGAACCCAGGACCATCGGTGCGAAAGGCAGGATCGCTACCGTTGCACCAAACGGTCGTCTATGTTGTATTCCATCTTCAATCTAGACTATTCAAAGTTTAATTAATTTTATTGTTTTTGTCCACAGGTAAGCTTCAAGTGTTTCCAGGAGAAGTAAAGTCAGGGCTTTGTAAGGAGCAAGAATAAATATTTAGGAGTATTCGTAGCTTGTATAGAAAATTCTATTGATATTCGCACAAAGATGCACTCTATTGCATTAGTGTTTTTTATTATACAATCATACTAAATACAGTAGTTTATTTTTTCAAAAATGAATAATTTAACTTATTTTTTTAAATTATTTAAAATTTATTTGTTAATTATCCGATTTTAAATTTTAACAAAAGTTACTGGATTAACTTTAAAAGTCCTTTAGAATATACAACGTTTAATAAAGATGCAAACTATTATGCTTTTCATTTTATAAATGCTATTTTAATAAAAGCACAGATTCATCAAAAAAAGGCATCAATATCTTACTATTTACAAAATGTGCTGTAAGTACATTATATGCAAGGTATTTTGTCCGGAGAATAACACGTCAATGTACTTCATACTGTTAACTTTTCTTCGAGATTAATCTCTAGGTTAAAGACTTGACGCTAAAAATATAATGGAGACTTGGAGTGAAGGAAAATTTGACAGTTTCATATAATTGGCGTGCTGTTGGCTATACAGCAACAAATATCTATGAGTGATATTATTAAGCTTTATTACATTACGAAGCATGCGCTGCGAATGGTTCGCCACGTCAGCCCCAGCCACATTTTCCGTACGAACTCGGAATAATTGGCTATACGCTCATTGCGAGTGGATTCAGTTTTTCTATGAAAGCTTGACGAATGCATTATTTGTACTAACGCATCGCATAATAACATAGGAGCATACGTAGCGAACCGTTCCGACACGGCACGCACGAAAAAATATGTATGGATGTTATTATATACTTTGAAACGTAACCATAGAGATTATATTATGAGTTCTAATTTATCATATCCGTTCACGATCACCTTCTACAATTCTATTATTTCTTAAAATATTTCCGTTTTTAATCTTTATGAGTACAAAGTTTTTACCAATTCATGATACCATGTTGTTACAAAATATTAAATGTTAACAAATTTCCTTAGTTTGCGTAATCAATGTCGGTGTAAAGTAGGAAGTGTAGAGTTAAGATTTTAAATTTAGACCCTTAATTTATAGTAATAAGGTCTATCGTACAGATATTAACGCACAACGCGATAGTAATGTTTACACATTTTAGAACATACCCATGCGTCTGGTCGATAGCTGCCTGGGTAATGGAAAGCCATTATCCATATCCATTAATGTTGCTTACTTCACCTCCCGTATACAGAAAAATAAAACAATTTTTCTCATTGTGATATGTACATTGAAATTTCCTTCTTTTATTATAATCACGAAAATATTAATATAAATAGTGCATCTGAACGAAACCAAACTAATTGCCTACCCAGCTAACTATTTTTGTACTAGAAAAAAACCATTAATGCTGGTCTCAACAATACCGGCCAATAATAGTATGAACGGGAAATGTTCAAGGCTGACGCATTTCTCTAAAACCGCGTGACTGACTACGGCGCGAGAGCTTTGGTCGCGATCACCGTCGGAATTCCATGTTATTTATGTGAGAAATTAAAATGAAAATATAACGGTGTGACGTCTATTCCAACTTTATTAAAAGAAAACCAAGATAAATGGAAAATAACAGACATAGATCTCTAAAATAAATCAACTCTAATCTCCTTCTATGGTTATTAAAACAGATACTAATCACACCACTCCAGAACGATACTCGATAGTGCCGATATCCACCCTAAAAAATCATCCGCATTATAGTTCAGATTGGACAAGTACAATTTGACAGATGTATCGTAGATAAATAAAAAAAGAAAATAACTTTTAAATCCCTCCTTGAACTAGACATAAATCATAAGAGGCTAAATCATAAGAGAGAGAGAGAGAGCCATTTACCAAGAAATTGAAACTAACTTTATTTAAACGCACTTAAAATGAGTTTTCTTGAGCCGTCCAAGATTTTTCCTTACCACCCATTTTTACTGACAAAAAGATCCGGCTCAAGAAACGCGTCAAATTTAAAAGAAGTAACGACATTTACAATATTATGCACCGTCACCATACATAATCAACAAATAATAATATTATTCTATTATCACAACAACAGTAGTGATATGATTACATTACATCGTTGATAACAACAAAGTCAACAAATATCTATTTCAAATAAGTATACTCAAACATAGCAGTGACACACAGAGTATGAAAGCCAAATTAAAACATAAAGGCTTATATTGTATACTTAAGTCTGTCGGATTAAAGTCGTTAGGGAGTTAAAATTTGTAAAGCATTGGTAGTGAAAATTGAAATTAGATAAAACTAGCTGACCCGGTAACGCGTTGCTATGGTAACGCGTATACAATGGAAAAAGAGCGGTCGGACAAACACATAAACAACAAATTTTATGTTCTTAGATTGTAAACTAGTTGACCCGGTAGCGCGATACAATGGAAAAAGAGCGGGGAAAAGAGCGGACAGACAAACACACAAACAACAAATTTGTGTTATTAGAGTATATATTAAAAACAACTCACAACTACACATACGTATGGATCAAATAAACGCATCTAAGAATGACGAGCGTCAGTTCCGCAGTACACGAACCTCCCTATTTTGCGTACAGCCACACAGCCTCGTACCATTGCTAAGGTCAATGCGTTATGAACAGAGAGAAATAGGTTGATGAGTAATAACTGGTGGTTTTGAAGTGTATTAATAGACCGTGTACGCTTGGTGTGGCGGTCGCCATTCATGCAGACCGATCTGGGACCAAGCTCTCATTGATACCCACAATATTGGATAGACTTTAATTACGATTACACGATGACGGGGGATCACGGACGGGCCGTCAAACCTGGACTCATGCCAGCTGTCCTATCTGATTGATTCTGCGGAGTTATCACCTATGTAATTAGTAATTGCTACACCAGGTTATTTATTGCGCGGATGTCGACTTTACCGATTTTCCTACTGTCATTGGATTTAAATGATCATTGTAACCGTAGAAGCTCATCAGTTAAAAGGGTTTTTAAGTTTCATGTTTGTGCTTGCAATATATTGTGTTTTTTGTTCATGTTTCGATGAAGATGGTGCGGGTATCACTCCGTGAAAGTTTTATTATAGTTTTCAATATTTGCTGATCATTTGACAACAATCTAAAATTGAGATAAAAAGAGTAGTGACGACATATAATGTTGATTTTATTAGAAAATTTCTGGTGGTAGGCCTAGTGATTTTAATTCTAAAAATAGAGCTAATCGGGCACATTTAATAAATTTATTGTTTTTTCTTTTGCCAACGTACAATTGGTGAATGTTAATACATGAGGCCGGCCTCTTCCTACTTGAACTCTGCTATTTGCGATCAGTTAAATATAATTAAATAGCAACTATTTTATTACGCGTAAAATTAAAATGCCGACTGATTTATAGCTTTCGAGCCTCGGTTTGATTTCTTTTTACAAAGAAGCCATGTGAAGTAAACGGGGTGATTAAACAACTCACTCAATTTCTGTGAACAATTATGTTTTATTTGTTTTTATTCAAAATATTCATAATACTTATCTTCTATTCAGGTCTTCATCTTCATCTTAATGAAGGTCAAGAAGCGCAAAAATGTTTGTGTCATAGTCTTTTAATTTCGACGAAAATTATTATCAGAAGATTGCTTTGCTGGGTTAGCATGTATTTCATTACAAAGCTTCTAGTAAAATAACAGCAGAATTCCTTTACTCTATGACAACAGCGTATCTATAAGTGTCTCTTTTTCCGCAGGTCGTTTGAAAACGCCTAAAAAATATTGCTTGTGCCAAATAATAATGGATGACAGATAGTGACAATTGTCACCGCGTACCTCATACTTTGACCGCTTCACCTTAATGGAGGTGACTGAAATACTTTTCATTATTACGTCTCAGATGTGTCATCGTGTTGTAATATTAACAAAACGGTAAAAAAAAACAACTAATTAGCTGCTAGGGTTTTCAGAAATTTCGCAAAGAAAGCGATCGGTTCTTGCAGGGTGCGAAGAAAATGGTCCTTTTCTATCCGTGAAAATGGGACATGTTGCTAAAATATTTTGATTAAAATGAAAAGAAGGCCAACACGCTTATTAATTCATAACGATTTATTAGCCAAAGATATCTGAAATGTCGTATAATAATCTCATATGGCTCGAAAGGTTAGCCAGTTTGTGAAGCAAGGCACCATCAAGTTGATGTTCCTATATACATCTGGACAGCTCAATTCCGCGCCCTTTTAATTATTTTATATTTCCAAAAACTAATAATATTTGGCGAAGTCAACAATTTCCATACCGAGATGAAACAGTAAATATTTACAGTACTGGTATTTTTGACAATATAGGTATATCACCTTCGGACTCGAATAATTGTTTTGAGCGAATGAAGAAATGCAGTGATTCTAACGGAAAATATATTCAAAAAACACCTAAACATAATTCTTTCCAGTCTCTTAATTTCCTTTTCTCTATAATTTTTGTTTTCTTATGATCTATAATAGAGGTCTATGTATACAAGAAGAATAGTCAAGAAACAAAGGGCTTTTGTGCTTCTTAAAATGTTTATGCTGAAATCACCGTCAGCAAGTTTTAAGTCATTTATTATAACTAGCGGCTCGTTCCGGCTTAGCACGGGTGGTCAAAATTCTTAATTTTTTATCTATTATTAAATATTTTTCCGTTAGCGCTATCTAGCGTCCGGTACGCGAACTACTTGCGGTTCACGCGTTGCTATGGTAACGCGTATACAATGGAAAAAGAGCGGGGGGAAAAGCGGACAGACAATCAACAAATTTCTGATCTTAGATTATAGATTACTAGCTGACCCGGTAACACGTTGCTATGGTAACGCGTGTACAATGGAAACAGAGCGGACAGACAAACACACAAACAACAAATTCGTGTTTTTAGGTTATAGATTTAGAATAAAAAAAATACTGTAAGTCCTCTAATTGTTTCATGACGTGACAAGGATGATATATATGGAAAAATATTCTGTTTAGCTCCTCCAGATTTCTTTTCACACTAAAATGTACCAGCCTTATATTTTAAGCCTGTACCTACAATTTTCTTCATAGTTATTTGTTAGAAAGAAAATTATTATTTTGGCACAAGTGCTAAGCTTTCAAGAATATGCATTAACAAACGGGAAGTGAATAGACTGCTTCTGAGATGGCTAGCGATGTCGTCGACCTCTTCTTAACACTAAGCTTCAGAGTATTGACTTCTTAGTCAATCTATATAACTAAAAATCAATGTTTGTTTCATATTTGTTCCTAAACCATGGATCGAATTGTAATGAAACTTTGTTATGTTGTTATGCATGCTATGGAAATTTATACGAGGGTGGGTCAAAAAGTGCGCGGAATGGAGGATAAAAAGTAAGAAATAAAACACAAATTTATTTTTTTCTTCTCAATGTATTCCCCCTTAACTCTAATACATTTATTAGACCTCTCAATTAATTTGTTAATACCTTAGAAAAAAAATGATTTCTCTTTGTCGTCAAAATAGGCAGAAATTGCGCTCTTCACTTCTTCATCGCTGGAAAATTTCTTCCCTCGAAGCTCTTTTTTCATTTTTGGGGACTATTTTGTCTGCAGACTATTATGGAACACATCTCTTCCAAAATGTTCTGGGGAGGTTTTCCTTCTTTGGTAAGGAACTTGATGACTGCGCGAAACTCAATTTTCTCCATGTTGCAAATTTTCTTCCGGATTGACTTGTTGATTGATGTGTAGCTCAGGTAATTATGACCTTTTTTTTTTTTGAAACTCAGTATTTATACTCTTAATGAGAGTCACAACTAGTGCAGGTAGTAAAAAGTCACCTTTCCCCCCTCCATGCCCCTCATTCCGCGAACTTTTGACCCGCCCTCGTATATATAGTAAACAAAGAAATACCATTGCATAGCATGCCGGGTGCTACTGTAAAGAAAGTACTGATGAGACATCATAGTGTAGCCTACATTTAATCAAAACATATCCCAATATCTCGCACTCACCGCGTGCACGATTCGTGCGACACTTACATCAATTAGATAATACTAGGTCGAGTTCAATAGTGTTTAGTAAATTTTAAAATTCTGTTTTCTATTTCTTTTTGTTTCAATGAGAAATCCCATAGAACCAATGTTTTTTCGTCATAATTTTTTATTTTTGTAAATTTCAAAATTCGTACTCCATCACAATCTGGTCCTAAATGTTGATTCGATTCCACACAAAAAATATTAAAATCGGTTAAGAACTCGGGAACTTATGGCGTAACAGACATTTCGCTATTAAAGTTGATCCATGGGAGCTCCAATGAATTTGAATCGCGATGTACCTATGTTGCCACTCATAATTTTTTTACAGTAATAATTTTTACTTGCTGTCCCCAAACCATAAATAGTATTAGTTTATATTGTAAATTTTTATTTTATAATATGTTTTATGTAGCTAAGTGTGTTAACTTGTAGATTGAAAAATGTGCACATTCCTAAATAAAGTACTGTTTCGTATGTACCTGTCTAAATACGTTTTTAACAACTGGAAACATTTCATTTTTATAGCTTAAGGTTATATAGATTGATTTAAATATAAAGTAAGCAATAATTGTTTAATTATCTTTTCATTTAAATGTTTACTTTTCTTTTGTATCAGTAAGAAAAACGTCGGTTCGACATGACAATTATAATTCTATCTACCTCTTTATTCTAACAGAGATCAAGAGAAAAAAACTGAGCTTAAAAATTAAAAATTGAAAAATAAATACAAACAATAAAAAAATACGGATTACTTTATAATTAATATATTTCTAGACGAAATGTTGTCGATTGACTATCGTCCAGGTATCCGCCCTCATAATTGATGACGATCGTTCAGGAACAAAAAAAATATATGGTTTGTGTCTTAACGAGTTCTGACCAGCTTCATGTCAATTATACATTTGGTGAAACCTTAAGAACAAAAAAGTTGATTTGATTTGTTTTTTAAGTGCTAAGAATATGCCAGTTGTATTTTTTATTTGCTATATTACAAATATCAAGGATCACTAGAGATCAATATTCACGAGAGATCAAATGCCGAGGGTCCAATAAGATTACAATCTGTTACGTCAACAGTAAAGTCAAATGAAAGTCGGCAATGATCGGGGAGGTGACGATAGTGAGATATGTTAAAAATTTACTGACTAAACTTTGACCGTTAAATTATGTAATAAAGATTACAATAAAAGCTAAGACGTAATTCAGAAAATGATATTAAAACAAAATTGTTGTTCTTATAAATGAAGGTCGCATGCGATATATTCTGCGTGTGCACATAATATCAGGATGACACAGTTAACGTTTTATTCAATACAAAGATCAATTCTTAACTATCGGAGCGCCTTGTTTTTTAAATGAAAAATATGTAGATTACTTCCGCAAAAAATAAGCAAATGTCCTGACATTACCGCAGTCAAAGACACAACTTGAACTTTCATCGATTATTTTACAAAAAAAATGTAATAATTTTTGTGACAGAAAAATTAAAATTAAAATATCATAAACAAATGAAATTGCTGAAGATACGGACGTGATTCATATAGCCATGATATATGCAAATATTTCGAGACAGGACACCATCCTGTATATAATTATTATTAAATTACGGTATTGCAGGCGGGACTAATAATAATCATTGAATAATAACAGATTCTTTATAGGACAGATTCTCGTTGGCAAAAATTTTGAAAAAGAAATAAATAGTACAAGAGCTCTTTATTTTTATATACCTAACGAAAAGTTTTGTTGAAGGGGTTTTAGATCCTATGCACCTAATATCGTCCTTTTTGACATTACACATCAATCTATACTAATATTATAAAGAGAAAAGATTTGTATTTTTGTATGTTTGCACTGAATAAACACAAAAACTACTAAGGCGATTTCAAAAATTCTTTCACCATTGGAAAGCTACATTCACGCTGAGTAACATAGGCTATATTTAATGCTAGAAAAACTTCAAATAATTTTATTCTTTCGTTTGGTGCCGTTTGGACTTTTATGGTAATTAGTAGTCACAGTAGCGGTGGTGGTTTGACGTTACAAAATTATTTTGATGGATATGGGTAGATGGATAACACGAAACGTTGTTTTAAAAAGGCTTTAAATTTAATTTACAACAGGATTTTTTATTATGTTAGCGTGCTAGAAGAAATTGTGGGCAACATAATGAATCTAAAATCTAAGATCTCAGTGGTTTGTGTGTTTGTCTGTCCGCTCTTTTTTCCGCTCTTTTTCCATTGTATTAATAACGTTACCATAGCAACGCGTTAACCGCAAGTAGTTCGTCTACCGGACGCTAGATGGCGCTAACGGAAAAATATTTAACAATAGAAAAAAATTAAAGAATTTTGTCCACTCGAGGGAAGCCGGGACGGGCCGCTAGTATATATAATGATTTTAATATTTATTTGATATTTAAACATTTAATATCTAGAGTCTTATATCTAAAGAAATTATTACAAGAGACATATCAACTTGTCTCAGGCGGGACTCAAACCCATCATCTCTCGCTATCAGGGCAAGTGATCTTCCGTATAAGCTAACGACACCTCAACAGACTTTCTTAAGGTCATCGTCGTATCTTCATGTTGAAGGTGTAACATTTTTTTTTCTTTTTCTACTTACGTGTACTTTTCATTTAAGAATACGTACTTAAGAGGTTCAGGAAACAACAGCATATTACATAAAACATAAATACTTAATTAATAAAAAAGAGTTTGCACATTAACCTAACAGTTGCCACCTCTAGTTGGTACTAACTAGAGTTTGGTACTAACTACTAAACTATAAACTATTTAGTGAAAACTAATACATTAGATAAGAAAATAAAAACAAAAAATATAGGTATACATATATATAATATATAATATAAACAAAATCAACAAAAAGCAATCAAATGACACTATTCAATGTCCCACAGAAGGCTTCGAAAACGTGTAAGTTTTTCGTGAAATATGTCGATGTGATTAAATGTTTCATTAAACTCGTTTGCGGCTCTTATTATAAAACTATTTTTCCTATAATTTGACCTTAAAAATAAAAAAAAACTATTTTTATTGAAAAAATCAAAGCTTAAAAAAAATAAGAAAATCTCTTTATTGATAAACAAAGGAGAAACAGGTAAGTACTTTTGTATTTACCCTCCTTAGATTATATTTATCGTGCTATATTTACTGATGGCCCTTAATGGATTGAGTAGCCATACTATAACCGATCTATTTTCACAATAGGATGTTATATAAAAAATGGTTGATGACAATATCACCGCGTGATACGAGCATAAAGAGACGGTAGTAGCGGTGCACAGTGGGTAGGCCCTATACAAGGTCCCAGCTAAATATAATCTTTTCTTTTTTTTAATCATATATCAGGGTTTTGGTTGAAATAGTTTGTAGTACACCGCACATTAAGCTTAATACTCTAAAATTTAAATAATCTTTATAACTACGACATATTATGGTAGTTTAAAACGTCACAGCGTACAACTATTTGGAATTTTAGTTGATGAAATTTTCTAAAGCCTGAAAAGCTAGTATTGTGACCTATTCTAAAATATGCAACAACACAGCCTTTATGACGTTCGAGTCTTATTAAAAAGAGATTTAACACAATTAAGATCATTCGTGCTTTGAACAATTGTTTGATTTGAGTTGCTTTTAACTGACCTTTTGTCTGAGATCGATCCACAGTGCGGCGGTGCGACAAACAGGCGCATCGCCTCCCACCCACCTCCACTGACCTTGACTCCCGCACCTTTAATCTGATGATCGCAGAATTTGACACAACAATCAATACTGAAGATGCGATTAAGTATTTACATACTAGCTATTATATGTCCTGAATATTGTTATGCAAACTGCAATTTGACTAACCGCCTTTAAGTTTATTAACTTTGAATTCTTTTATACTTTTTTATTATATATTGATTATTGTACAATCAATACAACATCCTTTGCTATTTTGTGATGGTTTAATTGTCTTTGTTTTATTTTGAGGTAGAGGACAAAACTGTTTGCGACTACTTTTAGTAATATAGCAATTTCTAGAAATCGTTAATATATAATTAAACTATAATTAAATTAGAAAAACGCAAAACACTGTAATGTAATTGAAAAACTTCTTTTTTTTGATTTCGTGTATATTTTAATGGCGTCTGAGTGATATCGAATTACTTTCAAAAGAGATATGGAAACAAGGTGAATAAAAACAAAGCAACCAAAAAATTAAAACCATTAACATTCCCAGAACAAGACTCGCTAGACTTCTAATAATACATATAAACTGTTCGTGGTAAACTATATTCCAAGTGAACAATTTATTCTTATTTATAACTCTAGTACAATAAAAGTACATATATGTTATGTATATATAAAGTACACAAATTAATGGAATTAGTTTCAAGATTGCTGAGAAAATATCCTACTAATTCTGCCGACACTATCTCGGAGCAATTCGTCATCCGTTCGGGTCAGTCTATAAAACGGACAAGGGTAGTAGACACAAAGAAATAAACTAGAAATATTTTCACTGCTACCGTAGCTTTAAGTTTATAAAAAACACTGACACGTGATAAATGGAATAACCTTCACTATATTTTTTACATATAAAAGTGTAAAAATAATGGATATGTCTTAATATCAGATAGCGTAACGTTGCGTCTTGTAAAACATATTCACATGAATTTATACAATAACAGGTAACAGTGTTCTTTATAAAATGTTGTCGTTCATTTAGTTCATCATGCAGATCATCCAGCAGTTACATCAAAATTTCACGTTAATAAGACTTTATTGCCCAATTGGCAACTTTGAATTTTTTTTCATAATTTAAGGAAACCTTAGCGGCGGAACTTTTTCAATTCGTTAATAGCTGTTTTATATAAAATTCAGAATTTTCCCTATTATGACGCGATATTAAAACTATTGCTGTAGAAAAACTGCGAAAAGATATAAAACTTTAACAGCAAAATATTAAAATAATATATATTCAGTAATTACTCATCTAGAAGGCAACACATCTTTTACTGCGATCTCAACTAAGTAAAATTTGTGCTATGGAAGTCGGAAACAGAGATAGTACCACAAACACTTACATGGCAATATAACAAAAGTTTGTTTTCTGCGGTGATTCTCAGAAGAGTCATACGTAAAGTTCTCAGAGATGACCACACCAAGAAACTGACAGCTAGGCCCTTCCACCGCGGTGACCTACACAATACATATATTTTGTGTTAACACTTCTTCTATCACAATTTAAATAAAACACCGTTAGTAGATTAGTGAAGCATTTTATTTTTTGTTTTTACAAGTTTTTTTTACTTTTATATGTAATGAAATCTTGCAAGTTAATTTTGACCCACTTCCCGGTTTCGGATTGAGCTGATATTTTGCATGGATATGTATATCGCGTGACAGTGTAATATTACGATAAGATAGAGCTGATCTAATGTTGGAACTGGAAGATGGCCTTAGGAACTCAGCAATAAAACGGCACAACCCCATCGAGTTTTAAACTCGGAGTTTGAGCTCGTTTAATTTGTATTGACGAATACTTTGATTCTCTATGGACTAGGATTCATTTATTAACAAGTAATAATAAAATATTGTGTTTAAAAAAGTTTTTTAGAATTTATAATTGTTCCGGACGTTTCGACTTCTCTAAAAAAGCTCCCGAAACATCACTAACTCTGAAAATTGGTTTTATTTAAACAAAACATATAGTTTAGAAAAGTTAAATCAGTGATTCATTTTAGTATGAGTTGCAAAGAAAATAAAGACAACAATAAAATGATCCTAAAATGTATGTAGAGTTCCCCTTTCTGCGAACATTCCTAACTACGAAGAGAAATTTATCAGTACTTAATATCTATATTAAAGTCTCATTTAAAGCCAAAAGAGTTTCCATTGCGGCCACAATTCGGCCGAGGCCGTGCTGATAAAGCACTCGCCTCGCTCGTGTAAGCCGTACACGCATCTCATTCCACAAAAACAATTATACTCCATTGATAATATTTTAAGTAAGTAGTCACTTTCTTGTGTGCTATACTAGGAAATATATTAAATCAAATTCATCCTTATAATAATATACATCAATTCTTAGTCCCATAAAAATATAATTTAATACAGAATTTAAATAATGATTAAATGCTTTATTCGGCTATTCTTGATAACGCTAATATAGTGATATAGTTTTTAGGTTTAACCCTTACAATAGCGATACAAGCAAACGACATTTGTCAGATATTTAAATTAATAATATTTTTTGCTACCTTTTTTTCATGGGAGAGTCAATAGTTTTGTTTTGTCAATAATAATTCATTTATATTATCTGTTGTAATGGTAGATTTTATGTAATTTAAAAGATTATGAATTTGCAAGAGTATTGGAATGTAAAATCAAATATCAGAAGTGTCTTAAACTGTTCTTTCGTAAAGTAAACCACTGCAGGTTTATGTGTAAAAGAGTTTTATTATATTTATGTGTAAAAGATTAAATATGATGTGAGGTAAGACACACAATGTGACACACTTAGCTACTGATTGCGTGTGTGTCGTAGAGTAGCCATATGTGATTGTTAATTGTGTTAAATAAAATGAAAATAACTTTATTAAAATGCACTTAAATGAGTTGTTTTGAACCGTCCAACATGTTTATCTATCACCCATTCAGGACTCCTTTTAAGTGAAAAGAAGAATAGGCGCTAGAAATTCGTCATCTTTAACAGAAGTCACAACATCTTCAACATCATACGTCGTCGCCATATATAATAAGGTAGTTTATAAAATAGTGGAATAATGTATTTATATTAGTACTAGCAGTCCGTCCCGGCTTCGCACGGGTGGACAAAATTCTTTAATTTTTTTCTATTATTAAATATTTTTCCGTTAGCGCCATCTAGCGTCCGGTAGACGAACTACTTGCGGTTAACGCGTTGCTATGGTAACGCATATACAATGGAAAAAGAGTGGGAAAAAGAGCGGACAGACAAACACACAAACCACCGTGACCTTAGATTATAGATTAAGTAAAACGTTATTATTACAACTTTTTTATTATTGAGTCTCCGATATTTCGGCGCATGTATCTATGCTAAAGTCAATGAAGAACTGTAGTAGGCCGCCAAGTAATGCAAAAGGGTCTTACTAAAGGCGAGATTTGACCACATCAGCCTCAGAATACGGACGAAACTGTTTCCCTATCGGAATGGAAGTAAACAGTTATGGTCTCTCTCGAAGTCAGTCGAAGCGAATTTCTGCCGTCCTATGCTACCGCCACTTCCTAAATCTGATGGGTCACTGGCTCATTCTGCAGCTGAGAAAGCAAGTTTATTTGCTTCTCTTTTTGCGAGCAAGTCCCGTCTAGAAACCGGCTCTCAAAAACCACCAAAATACCGTGTAAATATTCTGTCTTGGCCCCCCGGGCTTGATAGGGATCAAGAGCGAAGCCATCCTGAGTTAAAGTGGTGAAAGTTACAGGTTGACGTAGATACATCCATCCGCAATAACTTCAGTACTTTTGTGGCGATGTCGCTTGCAAATGCCTTGAAATATAGGAGCCTTAAAAATGAAAAAAAAAAACAAATATAATCACGTTTCAATTAACATTAATGTAGGTGACCAAGAAATTATAAAACAATTTAAAGCTTTATTCGTTCAAGTAACTATAATTTCACTTATTCTATGTTTGTAGCTGTATAAAAAATTCATTCAGCCATACATATAAGAATAATAAAAATATGAGCATTATAAGGCCACGGCTTAGATCAATGAGTCATCATGATTATGTGCAGTCTAACTCAATTTTACGTAAAAGAAGTTAAAGGATACGGGCTTAAATGAGTTCAAAGTACTCAAATGACTGATAACTAAACTTTATGAAGGCTAAAAGCCTTTGCACACCATGTTTAAAGCGCCTTTGTCGCGCGCTTGTATCGATATAAACGCGATACTCACGCAAGTCTAACGCAGCTTTACTATGAATTTATGGATTGTTCAACAAAGTTCTACTTTTGAGTACCTGTATAAATTCAGTTTCGCACTTCAATCGGTGTCTGTATCGATACAAACGAATTACACGTGCAAAAATTGTTCTGTCGAATACAAAGAAACACGTTGCAGACGCGCGGCTGACGCGCGATTGTGAAACGTTTAAAAAAACGTAGTGTCCAAAGGCTATTATAGTCGCTAGTTATGAAAAAAAAATCGAACCTTAAAGTTAGGATTAAAAGACTCAAGTCTTCTATAGCACTACTCGAACCTGCACGGTTTCGAGTCGAGTTGGCTTGGGAAATAGGGTCACTTCCGTTCAGAAAAACAAGTCGTCATAGCCACTTTGAAATCACGAGATCACACAATACTATAGATATAATGGTAGAACACAAATGTAAAACGCCGATGACTCAGAAATAGAAAATGTGAATAACTGACACAGTTTCAACTCGTTGGCATTTGTTTTATGGTATTACTGTATGCCGTCAGGGAGATGCCTGTGTAGACTGCCAAAATTGCATGTGTTTTATTTTTCAAAATACTTTTTTTACGACTTTACATTTTGATGGTCAGCCATGATTGCGAAAAGTGTCTGCAAAGTTCTATCCCGCATCAGTTTCATAATAACGGAAATTTTTCCTAGGATTAAATTTTTTCAAACATACCTATTATATCAACATTAGCCCTATACTTTGTCCAATGTAGGGTGATACTTTTGACAGTTGACACCTATATAGAAAGTATAAAGTTGCTATTGCAATGTCAAGCCAAACAAAAGAAAACAATCGCAACCTTAGTACGTAGCAATAAGGAAGTGACACCTGTCAAAAGTGTCATCCTAAATTGGACAAAGTATAATTAGATTGGACACGGCACTCTATATATTGTCCATACAGGACCGAATTGACTTCGATATTAGTCACCTTTATCATTCTGTGTCTGGAATTAAGCAGTCCGTTTTTGTAAAAACAACACTACACAAAAAGTGCAATTTCGCGATTTGATATTGTATCATCGAGTGAATAGTGAGTTTACGGACAGTGGTACTGGTATTAGTGTAATAAAAGAATAAGACAGAGGGTAGGCCGTTACGACTACTCGCTAACTACCCATAACATGTTCTCGCAAAAAATTGCAACTGCGCCGAAATATAGGGATCACAAAAAAAAAAACAGTTTCAATTAATAATTATGTAAGTGACCGTGAAAATAATGTGGAGCTAATAGAGTTTTGTTGTCTTAATATTTTTGAGTTTGTGAATGAAAAAATAAAATCTCGTAACGAAGCACAGTAGGCTCATCTTTCATTGGATATAGATTATTGGGAAAGGCAGTTGGAATGACACACGTCCACGGCCGAGCTCCACACGAAACTATTTTTATTTACTGTTTCTCCACAGTAATCTAAACGATATTTGCTAGTTTTGTTTTGTGTTAAATATAACGCCAACCGCCCTCAACTGCGGCCGCGTCGTTTAGTGACGTCGACTATTTCAGTACAGCAATCGATTTCAGACTACTAAAACAGAGCTTTTTCAGTTATCGATTACTTTTTCATTAAACTTCCTATATTTATTATTTCCAAGGAATGTAAGAATTAAAATAGTGAAGTGTTAGTGACTTCAAAAGATTTACAATAATTTATTTTTTCCTGTTTTTTCACCCATAGGTAAAAATATAAATCGTTATTTTTATTTGCAAATACCTTCTGTAAAAATGCTATAAATAAATCGTTGATAATTTTCGACTAATTTCTATAGTCCTACATAAAACACAATATGACATGAGTATGAAGAGTGTTTCACATCCACTCTATATGAAAGTGAAATAATAAAAGTACAATTCGGTTAAATAAGAAAAAAAAAATATTTAAACTTGTAAAGTGATTGTTTTGTTTGTAAAATAAAACATTTTCAGAGCAAAATGTTTGTAAAATGAATTACTTCTTGTATGAACCGTTGTATGTTTGTAGCAACTTTGACAATAGTGTTGTGGCAGGTAAACCAATTTTGAGATAGTCTCGGCTAGAATGGTCTTGGAAAACTCAATTTTTTTTACATCATATGCTGTTCAAGTGGGTGTTTGTTACTCGTGACCTGACTAAAATGTGAATCATGTGATTTGGCACCAACGTTGGCTCAAACAGTACGTCAATGTTGGCCGGTTATTTCTGACGTGCATTGTATGGCAACAATGTAAACACTCAGTTTGTTTTGTACGCGTCTGATGGAAGTAGCCACTTAGCTCGCTGATGGGGTAGGCCCAACGGCTTGCTGTGGCGTAATCATCCAGTCATAACCATCTCATAAGGCGATTGGTTTGCATAAGCCACTTTCAAATGAAAAAGTAGAAAACACCAATTTTCGTGGTTCAGTATTTTTGCCACTTTACAAAATGAGAACTGATTTTCAGCTGTTATAATTCCTAGCTATTATAATTAATTTTGCTGTTGGTCTTCCGAATGTTAAACTTAGAATCCAATGTTTAACCTCAAAACTAATATAAAAGTTAATGGGGCGACAAATTAAGGTCAGGCACCATTTCTTTGTATAATAGTAGTACGAAATTCCGGAAACCGATTATTTTGTTTCAAATTAAGAGCTGGTACAATGGGTATTCTCCGAAGTCGAGGTAATTGTTTATGACATATTGCAGAGAAGTATTCTGCAATTGGAATTTATTGTGACAGTCAAAGCAGAATAATAAATATGTACAATCGATCGAATCGAACTCACACAGACGCGTGTGTGGCATCGAAACGAGTTGTTATTTTGAATGCTGTATATTTAAATGAGGATTTTTTTACACTATAAAATTTATTAATGAAGCTTTCCGAAAGTGTCTTAGCAGACGAATATATTATTCATTGACAATTTTTTTATAACGAAGAATAAATATTTAAATTGTTTTTTTATTAATCGATCAGAAGATATTTATAAACTAGTTGATTCATTTGATTTTTTGATAATTACAAAACCCAAGTAAATGTTTCTATGACTATTTTTAATAATAAGTTGGTACTTATTGGAGGTGGTGCTCTGTCGCTGTAATGGAACTTAGCTGGTTATCTAGCTTAAAAATTAGACTATGTTTCGGTATTGTTTTAGCTAATTTTACTGTGCTATAGTCCCCCAATGAAAATGATTTCTCGAATAAGTGTTTAAAGTATGTGGTTTGGAATCTGCATCCGGAATGCGTTCTCTATAAATCAATGATGCGCTTTTAAATAATTAATGTGCAATAAAATAGATTAATAATTATGATTAGGGTAAATAACATGACGGTATACGATTAATGCATTGCATAAGTAATTGTTAATAATATAACAGAATAATAAAGTAGACTACATTGATGCGAAGAATGATCTGCAAGAAATTACTAATTTCAAAGGAAACATGTCTCTCTACAAATTATACATGATCAATTGGCTGTACTTTGTTTCCTTGGGAGCTTTGGGAAGCTTGGAAAATTATAAATGCACATTGAGTGTAAAAACGTAACGTAACGCACGTGTAAAAATTTAAAGTGATTTTTCTTATTTTTTGAGAAACCTTTACTTTTAAAGGATATTGGTCACAGAGCATTAATTAATACACGTTGTCAAATGGATCCTTCCAGTGATATTTGGGACGTCAATCCGACATCAAACTTACCATCACTATTTTTTAAACTAAATAATTTTATTTCCTGCCTTAAGCTATTTAAAACTGATTTCTAATTGAATCGTTGTTTATATACGATATAACGGTAAGTGTGATCTCTGATCCTATTTTGTCATCTGTTTGTTCTGTCAAGTAAGCTGTCACGGACGAAAAATTATTGTACAAGATGTGTTCGCAACTCAGTTTAGTTGCGATTTATTGTTGAGCTACGCGTTTCAGACATTTACTATTTGACAGTGAAAAAGCTGATAAGCTATTTTGTTTAGTTTCTATGTCTTTTTATAAATCTCGTTAATAAGCAGCTTTAATATAATAAGTAAAAATCAGCAAAGTGATTGTCGGGCCACACGCGGTTTCAAAATAACCAATGTGCGTACTTAGAAAACAATTTGACGTCGTTTTTATGCAACTAATTACTATCTGCCATAGATAGTTAATATGATTCGTTAATTTCCGTGATAGATCTATACATTTTTTTCGATTATTATTTCTTAATCTGTAAATTCTACTTAGCTATGAGAGTGTTTGTTTCGTTATATATACTACTGCTGTAAATTTTTTCTTGGTTTTAAAACGACAAATTTAGCTGGTAGCGTGGGGGGAAGGGCATTTAATTCTAACAAAAATTACACTTTCCAGCTTGATATCTGGCAAATGAATTACTAAATTGACGAAAGGTTTCACATACTCATTTAATAGATGTACTACTAACTCATTTTGAACGACCAATCCTACCGCAACCCACACCATGAGAAGACGAGAATGAAAATATCATCTTCACTTAATCATGACAGAACGCCGGACATGGCGAAACAAGGAACCCATATAGCTTCTTGTTTACATCGGAACTCTAATAAGTATTCTTTTTTGGCTATATGATCTAGAACTTGTATAAGATGAATCACTTTATGTTTTTTTTTGTATTCACAATGCATTATTTGTATAAAATATAAAGTACGCGTGTTCAAAAAAACAACAACTACGGGGGTTGGAATCCCATCTGAGGACTCGGAGGTTTAGTCGTTTTTTAAACGCGTATTTTATATGTTACTGGCTGACCCAACCACGCGTTGCTGTGTTATAAATTAAAATAAAACCTATCCTATCTTTTAAGTTAGATCAAAGAACAGATAGTTACGAAGTTTAATTAAAATCGGTTGAGTAGTTTAGGAGTCCATCGCGGACAAACAACGTGACACGTAATTTATATATATTAAGATAAATCACTTTGTTTTATGTTATCATTAATTACAATAATAATTATTATTAGTGATCTATGTGTGTCGCTAAGTTGGAGATAATATTTTTTACGATGTTTTCTTAACCTTCCCAACTTCAAAGTCACCTATTTAACACACTCTTCAACCGCATGTCAATGATTAAGGAAGTCAATTTTGTATTACTACTTGGTGGGTGGTTTTCAAGTGTCTTGAAATTTTCTGTTCTTTTAGTCAGCGTGAATATTATCGTTGTCAATAGGTCCTTGGTTTTAAAAACTCTCGATCGCACAGTTGAGGGAACAATGGAGCTATCTAAGAGTATTTTGGGAAAAGCGAACACTAGTATTTTTAGTATCATAGTGAAGTGCAAGTATAGTACTATATATCGTGCCCTCAATGTAAAAAATCATAATCCGGAAATGGTAATTTTGCAGTACGGCGTAAAAACTGTATTTATGGCAATGTAAATATTGTCTATTTTATTTGCTAAAGTAGAAGAATAACATCAAACATCTCAAAAAGGGGATTAATACATTTCAAGTTCTTTTTAAACTATAATAGATATAGGTTCTCTTGCCAGTTTTGTGACTGTGGTAGTTTCTATTAGAAGAGTGTCGTCATGATGCATAATGAATGCAGGCTCCTTATCAGGTTCTTTAGATGCTTTACTTTCAAGAACTGGAGAGGTTTCGTTAGGGCATCTTATTGATTTAAGTTTTATGGTTTTATAAAGGCACACAGACTCTACTAATCCTGCGGCTATATTATTTTCAAAGTCAGAAAGTGTTTTACAATACCCTTTTTAATACCGTGATATAGATAAGTGTTGACGATCACTGACCATTCGGCAAAGAGTAATTCCCTCTATATAATTTTCTACTAATACTTCTACGAAATACAAAAACGGCTGTAAGTGACGCTATAAAAATGAAATATTACGAGTGGTAGGAGTTGTGGTAGATTAACCGGTTCGTTGCTACATACAATTACAGAAACGAAGACTACGAGCTTAATTTACGTGAAAAATTAATATAGTTTTATTCTGGGTTGATTTCACTAAAACTTGAATTGAAGGAGTTATCACCGATTTAAAAATGACACGGTTTCAGTGGCTAACGCCACACGCATAAAAAGTGATGGGACGGCAGGCGTGCCATCAGCAACGAAACGGTTATAGTGTAATATAACATCCCCCGTATAAAGTCAAAATATAATTATTCACTAGTGAAGATGGTAAAGTATTGGTTAATTCCCTTATTATACATATTAATTTCACATCGGAAAACGGTGGTGAAAATGGCACCGAAAACATACTTATTCTGAAGTTTACTGTAGATTTACTAGACTAGTAAAGATTGATTTTTATAATAAAATAAATCTTTGGATTTGTAATAATTAAAGAAAGACGCCCAATAAATTCAAAAGTATTCGATTGAAGTATTCGATAAAAATTCTTTTCGCCCTAATGTAGTGCGTCTGGATACTCATTATTAAGTAGCTTTACGTTGAAATATTAAAAAAAATCATTCAGTTGTTGTGTGTGTGTTCCCAAATATGTAAACAGAAATAGCGTACTCGCATCTACACACACGCACACGGCGACCGAAATTATTGTATGTTAATTGTATATAAATTAATTGAAATCTTTTGGTGTTCTTCATTCACTCTGCTGTAGCAAACTTAATTCATACCTTCGAGGTAAACTTGACCTAGAAACAAATACTGACTTTCAAACGCGTAGACGCGTTTTACCCTATCTTACGTTTCTATCGTCAACTCTCGCGTCGTATTATTCAGTTTTACGTCTCGGTGCAAATAAATGTGGAGAGGAGTAATCATTCTTGTCATAATTTATTATAAACTCATAAGAACGTAAACTGTCTTGCCAATGTTTAATTATTCTTTTTAGTTAAGTATCTACATTTATTATATAACGTTACCTTGTATATACAACAAATAAAAACATAATCGTGTTTACAAGGTGTATACGGTGTATAAAATAGAACGGGTGATGATCATAATATTTGTTAATGTTAATTTTCTACATGAAATCTTATCGAAAAACGTAATATAACGTAATACGCCTTAATGACACATTTTAAATTTTTCCCTGCGAAAAATGTTTGTGTAGTCTAAATTCAAAAAACTATATTTCTTTCGTTATTTCGTTATTTTTAACAAAAAATATCTGAAAAAAATCAGCATTTAACTTACTTTTCAATTATTATAAAATCGATATTTCGAAGTAAAATTACTTATACTTTTTTTTCTCTGAAGGTACGATATACACTTGCGAGCAAAAGTATGGAATCACTTACTTGGAATTGATTCCGCGCGATCTGGAGTACTTAATAACTAGTAAAGAATAAAAAAATGGTACCATTTTAAAGGTTACACTGTTAACTTTAAATTGATATCAAATTAATTTAAATCACACCAGTATTAAAGGAGCTATCCCGGTTTGAGTGAAGGAGTTAGGAAAACATAAGGATAATGGAAAAATAATAAATGAAGAAAACAACAAAAATTAATTAATAAAAAAATATTTGGCCTTAAAATTAAGTTTCAATATTTTGTGTATTTAAGTTATTATGGATGTCAAATTTCTTTGAATGCCTGTAAGAATACAAAAACGGGAGACTGTTTAATTTGCTTACTTCTATAAAGAAACTGATCACCGAAAAATTCGTAATCGCATTTTTATTCACTCAACAAAATATATATTGATTATAGTATCTTTGTTTGTTGCTTAGCTTGCACTGAGAAGTTTTTAATTATTTATATGTCTGTAAATTAAATGAATTTTGGTAATCAAAAGAAAAACAAACAATGTCATCATTGAATAAATCACAGACACGACAAGATGGAGAAATAAATATATGTTATGATATTTAAGCATTTACCTGCTAAGTTAAAAGAAGATCTGCTTGTCTTAGGAGTCAGGTGAACAGTACCACCTGACTCCTGGTTCCAGGGAACCCACACGTTCTCGCTATCCGGGCGAGTGACTTATTTTCAGCTACCGATACCTTGACAGATGCAGTAAATATTTCCCAGTAGTTCTTAAGCTGGCAACCAGCGCCATCTCTACATGTTAAAAGTAACTAGTACCTACTACATCGTACGTTATCGTTACAAGTATCGAATTACCAGCTTTGTTATTATTATATGGTATTAAAAAGTTTAACTAATATTTTTTTTATATCTTATTTCATTGTTACTGAAAAATAAAAAAAATTGATATATAGGTTGTTCAAGGTGAATCCTGTTATTTTATTTTTAGAGAATCCAATACGTTTTCTTTTCAGATACATTTACTCTACTGTTAATGTTGTTTTCAATAGTCAATAAACTAAATTATAATTTCTGCAATGCCCGGCTCATAACTAATGGCCTTTCACAGCTCATTTCATATGAGGTACTTCTGAGTGACTTTAATGTAACATTTGAAGATGCATAAATATATGTCAAGCGGGTCTTGTCCAAGATACACAAAATAAATAGTACCGCCATACTTTTCGCTTTTGCCGATATCGACTATTTACAGTTTAAGTTTTCATTCTGTTTTTATTTATAAAGCTTCTCATTTTACGATAACATTATCGACTGACGATCTAAAATAGGCTTGAACTTTAGTGTGTGGAATGAATCGAGAGTATTTAAAAAAAGAATTGTAACCAGGCAATGGCTACGAAACGCACCACTATATCAAATATCAACTAACTAATTACTAACGTCATTAGTAGATATTAATCTTCAGACATTTGTTTGTATCTAAGTTATATCATATACCGATAAAAGCATACAACGTTCAGAAGGAATGCTAATCTAAAAAGGTTTACTATTGCTTTGGAATTTTCAGTGTTTTCATCCCTCCCATTTAGAACACGTTAAGTAATTCGGGAAACAGAGATTTATATGCACAAATACAAAATGGAATATTAACTAACATCATAGCACATACTATGTAAATCCCTTCCATTATCTAGATTGAAATGTGCAGAATCGATAGTCACCCGCAGTGAGGCTGCCATAGGCACGAAATAGATCAACATCAGTATCACAGGGATAAACTAATTGGGTGCCTACTGCTCAGCGTCGTACTATTGACCGATATCGATAAAATATTGATAGTTTACTCTTCGATTACAAATTATCAACTAAGGCACATTATCGAAGCTAACATGTAGCACGACTGTCACCTTTATTAAGGTAAACAACTAAAATAGATTGATATAGAAATCGGAAAGAAGGACTGTATCGCAGTCACTCTGGACGATAAACACGTTTTCGATTTTCACATTGACCCGACGTCGGCGATCGAACGTCGGTCAAACATCGGAACCGGTATGAGGTCTTTTTATTGAGGAGAGCGAGAATTTTCAGTGAATTTAATCTTTACTATCTTGATCAAGTATTAAGATACCTCTCTTACTACTAGTACCAAAGGAACTTTAAACATCGATCCAGATTTTTAAGGGATAAGAGAACGATTACTTTTTCATTTACTACCGATTTCACGAATTTAATTTTAATTTTGACTAAGATTTGTTAATAAAAGAACCCGATTTTGTTATTGATTTGTTATCAAAGTTTATTGTAAACTGACAGATGACCCACTACAGTTCGTCACCATCATTATATTAATATCTTCATTACTAAAATACGGGCCTTCACAATTTTCTAACACGGTAAATAGAAGAGGCCATAACTTTCCATGTCGATTTAATGCTGTTTGGTGTTTTTTTTTTTATTTGTGTGATGGATCAAAAAAGATACCGAGTTTTGGGACGGCGAGATCCTTAGATTCAAGCTGAGAGTAGAGACCCGAAAGTAGTTTTCTAGATAGATGGCATATCCCACGAGATAGTCTCTGAACCACCACAGATTCACTACGGCGCTCTAGTGTCATAAGGAGCCTCTACAGGCTTGGCTATGGTACGCCGTGTGTGGTGGGCGCTCGCTACCAAAGACTTCGCGTGCCTTCTGTAGCATAAATGTGCTAGGCATAGAAGTTTTTTGATTACCCATGCTATGACCTGCATAACCCCCGTAATCAACTGAGCTAACAACTGCGTCATCGAACTCCACATTCACATATCGCATTGTATTATCGATACTTTCAATATCAATCGTATCGATAGTGAGACGTCTCTGTTTGCATGAGGGATAATTTGAGCTCTGCTCATATTTACGTACCGCGCGTACGATGTTTTTATTATTTTTGATGTTAAGTTGACTGTGTTTAATTAGTTTACTTGAATTGTCATAACTGTTTGACATAAGATGGTTATTGTATGCTTATTAATATATCACTGAGAAAAGAGTGCAAAGAATCAATTTCTACAAAAAGGACCAGAGATGCAGCTTCATTTGTATAAATAAAGTGCAAGGACGGATTGTTCACAAGACTAGTAATATATGTACCTACTAGCATATTTACCAAGTATATACTTTTTGAAATGCCGGTTTCGATTCAATTACCGCTTCGATATGTATCTATGGCCTTTATTATGGAAAAAGGAGATATTTTTTGTCTTCATTACATTGTGAAAGAGAGCAAAACGTGAAAGGTTTTTAGTGTTTCACTCAACGAATGTCCGCCTTGGGATTTTCACCCTCTAATATTGTAATGAATATCACGCAACTACCTAGATCCAATTGCCACCATTGGATTGCAGAACTTCTTTTGCTATGTTTAAAGTTGGGAACATTCACATTGTGACATTCGAAAAATTGTAATATTATTTTTTTAAAAACACCAAGGATTCTTCTGCAATTTTGAGCTTATGATAAATCTGACTTATACAACATATACACTTTATTAATGATATATTTAATTAAATTAACTGTTGCATAATTGTAAAAGTGCAAGATCAAATTCTTAAATCTTTTCTGATAACTAAAGAAAATTATTTTGCATATTTGGTTTTCATAATTAAACAGGAAATAACGAAAGAGTTTTTAGAAACTGATATTCCATTATGAGAAGGAACTTAATAAAATTAAATGGCTTACAGGCACTATGACTAATACGCGTAAACGATGGTATGGTGTTTTGGCATGTAGCTGGTTTTTTATAGTGTATCAATAAATAAAGTAAAACTGCACCGTAGTAGTAAAAAAAAACATTTTACCATTTTCATTGTCCGATAGTTTGATCTTGAATTATCTATGATAGGACAAATATAGTCAATACGGGGTGTTAGGGGGTGAAGTGGGAGTGATTGATGCGATTGCACCCTACGAACGACGAATCCTACTGGTCTGAAATCGATAAGCACCAACTTTTTGTCTGTGACAACTGAAAGTGTACCAACTAATACATAGTTATCTCTTTAAAAACGTCTAACGAAAGACGTATGACTATTTTTGTCACCAAAGAGAAAAGCATTTTTGGTTTTATCCGAACATTCATTCCGTGTTATTCATAAAAACATCAACCGCTTATTAAACACATTTTAATTAATGCACTGTTTTAACCCTTTCCGTCAAGTTGGAATTAAGCTTTATAGAGAAGGATAAAACTTTTTAATACCTCAATTTCTGAATCCAATTTTACAGTCATATAAAAATTTAATATTTATATTATAGTAGTAGACAAAGATATCAAACCTCACACTAGAAAAACTTTATTCAAAACAACAGCGATAAAGACAGCTATAATAAAAAAGGAAATAAAAAATTATACTTGAAGTGGTTATACGTTTTGCAAATATATATTATCATATCTTATTAAACTTGCGACTTAACAAAATATGAGTTTTGTCTTTTTTCATTACAAAAATTTTCATTGAGGTCCTGCTCTTTCGAAACCTATTTAAAACATAATTGCTGACTAAAATTCTAATAACAAATTATTTATGATTCGGAGTCATTATTATTTTTATCCATATCTAAAGATAAGATAAAAATTAAATACTTTTTATGGAATACTATACCATGGCTTCATATGTCTTGCGTCATGAGGCTTTATACCGAGAAGAAGCCGTAAGATATTCGCCGAGGGCTATTTTTGCTCCCTTTGATTATGTGCTACAGAGTTTCTTTATATAAAGATTTTTTTATGCGCTGAAATATGCATAAAAATAAAGAGTATGCATTATATTTAATAATTTTCATACATCCGCACTACTCTAATATGGCCTTGCTCCGAAAAACCTATTGGCATCCGCAGAGGTTTAAGGTGTATCACGGTTCGCAATGAAAGGGCTTGAATAATAGTATCGAAGACATGGAGGTGGTTTCCAAAGTGAACCTATCATAGATAATTCAAGATCAAACTATCGGACAATAATACCTCCTTCCAAAGAAATACAATCGTGGTAATGTGAACAGACTCAAAATCTTTACATAATAGAAAATTGTTCGTGAAAATTTAATTGAATTAAATTGAAGAACAACATTTAAAGATTTAGCATCGTTGAAATAACAAGTTTAGAGAAGAGTACGCTAGGATTGTTATTTACATTGTGCAGAGGTAAGACAAAGCGTTTCACTGTACTGAACGAAAATCGCTTAAGAGTAAGGAGGCACTTCAACATAATATCAGTGGCTTTTTTTAAAATAGTTTATATCGCAAATTATTATAACTTAACGTACGTAAGACTTTTGATAGAGTACTGTTCATATAGTTGAATAATAATAAGATAAGAAAGCTCTCTACTAGCCAGGAAGAGAATAAGCCCGATATTGATCCTTGAGACACGCCCATAGTTATAAGGAAAAGAAGACGAAAAAACTAAAGATATCATAGAATTACAAATTGCTTTCATAGTTCCGCTTGGACGACGGATTGACGGCAGACAGACTATGACAGACTCAATTATGTAGTTACTTTCACCATCCTTATAAACCTGAGAGTTTGAATATTTAAAAATAACTCAATACATATCGAACGCGTAATGTTTTTTGATATATTTCATTAGTTCTCTAATATATTCAAAGAGATGGTTATTAAAGTTCAATTTTTAAAATAAAACTATTTCAATACTTATCATATATTTTCTTAAATCATCTTTTTTCGATTGGTATTTCATAAACTAAATTTCAAAGAATAATTAGCTTCAATTAAGAAACACATTCTGTCTCCACATTGTTCCGAGTAAATTTCGATTGAAATTTATCTTTATAGCTTTTGATACAATTTTACTGAGCTCATTGTGTTGCCAACGTTCAATTGTGAAGATACTCTAAATTGATCTACTATAGATTGCATTCTACTCTTTCTGCATCTCTGGTGCCTTACTATGCAATATTTAAATACATTTAAATTAATTAAGGAATGGATTTTTTTTGTCATCAATTTCGATAGTAGTAATGATACTAATTAAAATAAATTCTCTCAGCCACGTGATAATAGTTTTCGATTCCATTTTATAATTGTCCCAATTAATTGACTATCTATTTGTCCGAGTTGTACCGGGATTACGGCCAAAGCTAACAAAGGAATTAATTCCGAATGAATCAGATTGATGGCGTGCTCATCACCAATGTAAACCAACTTGCGTGGACAGGTTACAAATGCAACATGAGTATTTACAAAGCATTTATTGTGACGTAGTAGTTACTAATTCTACTCGCAAGCAAATAGTTTACGCACTCTCTCGTTCAATTATACCGAATTGTATATATATATATATATATATATATATATTTAAATTTCATTTCTAGTCAAATAAATTATAATAGGACAAAAAGTTATGGGCCAATAATTATTTCCTTTATATTGCACTGAATCCATAAAAAATAAAGTTAGGTAAAAGGAATGTTTTAAATTAATTACAAAATGGTAGTATAAAAAACAAAGACAAAGGGAGTACCTACCTTAGAAGTTACCAGGGAACGTCATTGTTCTGAACTCTGTGAGTCCGCCGGCTTTGAGAGGGCTGAACTCGCAAAACGTCAATTGGTGCCAACGCTGGGGTTACCACATTAAACTTCTCATTTCATGGGACAACATAAAAAGCACGGGATATGATTTTTTAAACTCTAACTAGACATACAGACGTTGTCCTATTCAAATTTAAATAGAAAGGTACTACTAATTTTGAAGGTAACTTTTAAAGTTTTCTTTCCTAATAAAAATATGTTCTTCCCTTGCTCGAATTGTGATAAATAAAAATATGTTAACTTAGTCTAACCGTATTTATGATAATTTATTAATTAATATCGTAAATCTATACTGAACATATATCTTCGAACTTATCTTTGTGTTCGATTTCGCAATTGTTTCGCATTTGTGAGTAAAGTTTAAATTGATGTCTAGTAATAGCCACGCAAGGTTTGTTGCGATTAAAATTTAGAAACTCGGTTCTTTAAAATCAATCAGTATGGAGCTGCTTACATCCGCAATATATTATTCCAGGTCAATGATTCGGCGCTAAATACTCTCTTAATTGAAAACATAATTTAAATACGCAACGTCCCATTTAATTCAGGATACCTGGACAGCCGATCAAGCGCCTACTTATGGAACCCCCCTCAGTCCTAATCGATATGGAGAAGGCACGGTTTGCCTTTAGACACAGTTCTGTCGCACCGCACACCGATCCGCGTCGCCACCCGGATGTATTCATCTCAGAATGTGTTGGTTTTGTGAACTTTTTAAACGCACACTCTTTACAAAAGATGAAGGCAAGTTTGAAATTGCCTAATCTGATTATAAATTAATTTGAAGTCTTTATGAAGCTATGACGCCAGAAGGTTCGAAGTGCTATTCTGTGACTCTTTGCTACAGCTAGTCACTGTGTCGGCTTTTTAAATTTCATACTCGAACGGTGGATGCCATCCGATCATTCAATAAATAGACGAAACAAGAAAACAAAACAAAGACGTTTAAAAGGAAATATATAAAGATATATAGTAATAATAGACATATATGTATATTCAGAGTATGAAGTAGATAACAGATTTTATCATTCCAAATATGAGACAATGGTAATAAACTACGAAGAAGGGAATATCAATGGGAATATCCACCCCCCTTTCCCCGCGCGGTCTGTCGCCGTCGCGCCGCCCGACGCGAAGTCTGCTACTGTTGTGATAGGGTTGCCATAATAAGACTTGCGGCCATTTTAGTTTTGTCTGAAGTGTAAAAGTAGATGAATTCGATTGTTAAATTAGAAATTTATTATTTTAATGCTTATTTATAGTTTATTACTTTATACTTTGGCGTATGGCGACCGTTCGGTGCAACGATTCTAGCCCCGGTAGGAGCATATATTAGTGTGATGAATTCGCATTAATTTCATTTCATATTAATATACATAAATATTTATGCATAATGTATGTTAGTATATTCGTTACTCTTGTATCCGTAACAAAAGCATTACACACCCTACTTCGGACTAGGCTATTTGTTATGAATGTAATAAATATTCTTCTATAAGTATACTTCGTTAATAAAAGTAGACGTATTACGTGCGAATAGTTTTAACCAGCAAAATGCTACTTAAGGCAGTGACAAGCTTTTGATCTCGCTACTAGTATCGATATAATGATTTTTCAATATCTCATTAACATTTTGTAGATCATACAGGGTCATCAGATTCAGATAAATCGTAATACTATTTATTTAGTCCAACAGTAAGCAGAGTATTTACTGCGGATAGAGATGAACAGATATAGTTAAAAAATAAGTAATAATCATGAAGATTTGAGATCAATTGCTTGTTGCATTCGAGGACCGAGGATTACCCACATCCAAAATACTGAATTGAATCACTTTTATTTATCACAGATTTTTTTCAAAGCGATATATTCCGCACCCCAGGATAAATAAAAAGAGAAAAATAAAAGTATTGAAATCTAAAAGTAAATATCCCAACTGTTTTATGTCAGCCTACATTTATTCTGAGCTGGCACCGACTTCAAAAAAATTTTCGGCGGTTAGATTTTTTCAAACATAGAACTATATTTTTTAAAAAAAAGTTTTTATTTTTTGCATTCACAATGGCATATTTCCATACGATGTAAAATACTAATAATAAATTGGGGCTCTACCTGAGGGCTCGGAGGCATGGTCGTTTTGTACATGCCTATTTTATATTAAAAAAAATGAGTTATTAATGAAACAGTCGGTTTTCACGAAGAAATTTTGCAAAAATTCTTCTGTTTTTGAGATATGTGGGGATAAACATACATTCATGTACTTATGGATACATACATACTGGTATATACTAATATATAAAAAACTGTGCAATCTTTTTTTAATAAAAATCTCCTCTCCTTCTTTTTAAGGATTTTTGTTTAAGACAATTAAGTGACAACCCTATTTGCGGAGATAACGTCTCTGTTTTAGCTGCGGCTCACAAACTTCCCTATCGCGCTGTTCACTAAAGTAGGGCTATTAAGGATTGAGCTGGTTAGTAAGTAATTAACTTAGAACTAAATCTATATACAAAAATGGGTCCTCTTCGGTTATTGCTGATTATTTCAAACTAAATAATATGTACATTTTTAAATATTGATTTAAGTGGGAGTAATTTAAATGGAATCCAAAGTAGATATTTAAGATTATATATTTCTGCAAACTAATTTGACTTCATTTTGGTTTCGTGTTGGGAATTTTGTATTTCTTTTAATACTAACGAATTTGTTTTATATCGATTTGCTAAACGCGCTTATAAAAATGGAACTTACAAAATTTCTATACGATGGTGTCTTTACGAGGTAATAGGATCTATTTAAAGTATCTGTGCCCAGCTGTGCTTTGCAGTGGTCTTCTTATACTGACCCTTCAGTAAAAATAACCTAAGTTACTCTTATAATAACAGCTGTCTGTTGCTGAAAGTCCCTTCGAAATAGGTACAGCCAGATTTCAGAGGTTAGGTGGAAAAGACAAGAAATAAAAAAATGTTTATTTCTTAAAGTATCGTGTATATACATACATGTCGACCAGTTGTAAGGCTTTTAATGTTAAAAATAAAATTATACTTTTATTATTGTTAGAGACTATAATTATGTAAAAAATATTTTAGTAATCCTCTTCTATCCAGCTCATCATATTTTGTTCAAAAAATACTCAATAACTCCCAGGCGTGGTAACTCGGCCTTCAAACATTAAACAACCACTTGACCAATAAAAAAGCTTAAAGTGTTCATTCGATAGAATCTTCAATCCCAAGTTGCACCGTTCTCATTCAAAAACTTGAGCATTTTGCTGGTGGCGAAAATTTACAGACATAATCTTATCTTAATATATATAAATTACGTGTCACGTTGTTTGTCCGCGATGGACTCCTAAACTACTTAACCGATTTAGATCAAACTTCGTAACTATCTGTTATTTGATCTAACTTAAAAGATAGGATAGGTTTTATTTTAATTTATAACACAGCAACGCGTGGCTGGATCAGCTAGTATTTATATATAAAAGAATTGAGTAACTGACTATCAGACAAAGAACAGTCTAAACCGTTCAATCTTAACTGTTGAAATTTAAATTTAGATTTTAGGGTGAAAAAGGGTTTTTGAAAATTCAATCTTAATGAGGGCGAAATAGGGTATAAACTAATGTGCAGAAATCTATCATTTTCAAAGTAAGAATAATAAAATGTATAAGATACATATCATTATTTCTGGAAATAGAACCTCTAAGTGTATGTTATAACCTAGTGCAACCTTCTTCTAGTCCGTTAAAATACTCCTAAATTATTGGAAGTGATAAAAATAACTTATTTATAGTGCATTTGAATAAAATTATCTTTTCATTTCCTCAAACAATACTAGGAAATTCGTTATCATCAGTCACTTTTGCTTCATTAGAAGTCGTTTTGTCAAATTGATACATACAAAGACACGGTTCAATGATAAGCAATGGTAATTTGTCGCGCGACAAAGGACTTATTATTTTTTTTTCTACCCACAGTTGTCTATTCTAAAGGGAAGAAAAACTGATTGGCATGAAATCGAGTGATAAGGGTTCCAATAAAAAATAAATATATTCGTGTTTCCTTGTTTCTTAAATAAAATAGGTGGATAAAATAGGAAAATATTTTTTTGTATATCCTGACAGTAAGAGACATGAAATCTATCAATTAAGATTAGCTGGGATCCATCCAAGCGGTAAAAGTGGTATCAGTGTTAACTGACTAAAACTCCAGAGATGCCGGAAAACCGTGAAGATTGTATGACAAATCGAACAGCAAGCTGGTGAAACCGCCTTCGGAAGCTAATAAAAGATATACTCAGCTTGTAAATATCAATGATTTCTAGCACAATTGTGCGATTGACTGAACCTCAAACACAATTATACAATGTGTCCCGTCACCAGAGTCGGAGCCTTTAATGGCGTGATATATGGCATTTTTTATCGACCAATTGCCCCTCAAATTTAGTTTTTCTCTTACGGCCGCCATTTTGTTTCTTTGGTAATCAAGACCTGAGGCCCTACCACCACATCTTATAGCGATTGAAGTTTAGCTGTTAAAAAGAGACGCCACTATAGACCGCGTATAGCGGTGTCTCACTTTGACAATCGAACTTAAATCGCGCTAAAAGATGACGGTAGGCCCTCTGGGCACTCAAACTAATTCGACCACCACTACTCATGTAAATGTGCTATCAACATTAAAAAGGTGTCATTTGATAGCTAAACATGTAGACAACAGTTACACAGCCGTCATGTTTCAATTGTCATGGAATAAAAAATAGAAAAATATAATTAAAGAAAAACAAATAGATTCTTTTTTGTGTATTTTTTGATTATTGGCTTTTTGAGAAAAACCAAATTTGAGGGGCAATTTGTCGATAAAAAATGCCATATTTCATTCAATTGGTGACGGTACACATTGTATATTGAGTTTTCACTCATTATATAAATTCAGTCTTCCCATTGGGTTTCTTTTAAATGACTCAACTCAAGGCATTGCCAAAAAAGTTTAGATTTTAAGACGAATTCAAAATAGAATAATTTCGAAGACTAGTCGGACGTGCTATTGTAAAAAAACTTCTATGAATAAAGAAAAAAACTTGTATATCAATGAAATAAGGTTTGTAGTTATGGCTTAGGAAATCGCAGCTATGAACTAAAATCATAATAGATCTCAATTTTTAAAAAAGTGCTTGAGTTGTTATGTGATCGAATAAATGTATCAGCTAAAGTCTTTGGTTTTATTATAGCCTTTTTTTATAATTCACACGAGTATTATCATAAGATGTTATATTAAGATATATATGTATATTATAAAGTCATGACCTCTTTTTTTCCAGTAGAAGTCACAAAAGGCTGTCTAGTCTTTATAAAAGGGACAAGAAAGTCTAGAATTTGTTCCGATACTATATCCAATCGCTTGTTTAGGCACGATCCACTGGGTACCGGCTTCTACTCCTCATCATTTGAATTTTTATTGCAACGTGTTCATTTTGAATTCCCATAGCTCCGCAGTCAATACGTGACTATCTACATTTAAATTAAATAGGAAATGAAAAACTTCTGAATAATATTTTTAAAGTTTCATACAAAAAAGGGACAAAATATTATTATTCATGTAAAACGTCACCTTTAGTTTTAAATGAACTGTAAGTATGATCTGTGTTACGTGGTATTATCCGCGAGTATATTTTTGGGATACCGGGATAGAAAGTAATACAGGTCTATTCTTAATGTTAATTCTATGTGTTAATTGAAAGAAAAGAACAAATTAAATATATGTAATATTACTCCTTTGTGATACTAGTGTAAAATTGAAATAATTAATAAACCTATAATCTAAGATCAAAAATTTGTAGTTTGTCGGTCCGCTCTTTTTCCATTGTATATGCGTTACCATAGCAACGCGTTAACCGCAAATAGTTCGTCTACCAAACGCTAGATGGCGCTAACGGGAAAATATTTAATAATAGAAAATTTTTGTGTACCCGTGCGAAGCCGGGACGGGCCGCTAGTAAATAAAAATGATAATAAATTAATATTAGACAGAAAAAAAGCATGGCAAAAAGCAATGGAGTACAAACAAGTGAGGTTATGAACAACTTAAGCTGAAACAGCTTATTTTTACATTCCTTTTCCACATGCATATTAATGTTTCACAATGTTAAACACAAGTATATCTGGTCGGTCAAGGGTATGGGTTCCCCATTATACACCGAGGGTGAGGGGAGACGTAGCAACCCCCGCGTCTACCAGCCATTAAATTGATGCACCAGAACTGCTCACTCACCGAGGAAAGTGGTATACAATGGCGATTAGCTAACGTTATAAAGGCAGGCATTCATTAATGCGTTAGGGTGTAAGGCGAACGTCAATCGAGCGAATTTTCGCATCGGAAATGTTATACTTACAATCCTATTACGTAGTCATGTTAGTTCATGAACCAACATGACTATGAAAATGGTATGTCATTTTCTGGCAAATTTCAAACCAAGACTCAATCACCTAGTGATAACCAGTGTCTGGCCCGATTTCCAAAAGAGAGTTCGATACATAATTCTATCTGTGTTTTAAATTATGATGTGATTACATGCGAGTCAAGCGAGCAAGCTGACATGGTCTGCACTGATCTGATATTTTTAATTGCGAGTATTTATAATAACAGACTCGTACTAAAAGGTAAAAATAGGACAAGAAATTCCTCGGTAGGCGTACAGCATTTCATATATTTTGCACCATTAAGACGTTACTATAAATGGAAATTGTGAGCAAGAAATATGCAAGTTCTTAATCTTTCAGAAACTGGAACTGAAACGCCGCACTATGCAACACATCAAAAGTATACTTCACAGAAGTGTGTGTTCACCTGAGGAGAACGCAATAAAGTATAGTGCTCCATATGTGGCCGGTCTGAATTTTGAATGAACAGATATACTGAAACGTAATTTTCGCTGGGAGAACACCCAGTCGACAATAATAAATCAGTAGAAATTTGTTTTTGCAATTTTGGTAAAGCTATCTACGGCTAAAAAAACATTTGCCCGTAGCAATCTTTGCCAAAATTGAAATTTAGTTTCGCTACAGATCTTTGAGGGGTGGACTTAACAAGATAAGTTGAGCTATCGTGCTTTATTTTCGCGTAACTATTTAAGACACCCGCAATTTTGCTCATCGGTTAGGCTTTGTTTTTCACGGGAATCCCAAATTGCTAATAGCAGGAGCCACTCGAATATCTCTCTAATTGTCCTTAAAACTGAGGCCCTAGAGCCATAGTAAGACAGGCAAAACGGTAACAAAGCGCTCGGTGGTAATATAGCAAAAGTTTGGTCGATGCTCGATCAAACTATGCACGCAAGTAGTTTGATGAACCTGATAGCTAACTACTACTGTCTTGTGTATCTCAGGAAGTTATCACCGGTTGCGCTTCTCTTTAATTAAATTGCCAGAGCTCAGAGTTAGCGCAAACATTGACACTGCGTATACAAACTTATTTCAAACAGAATAGTTAGAAGAGTTTTACCGACGAAAGCGGATTATAAGTATTTAAATATACAAGTTACTATCGCGTTGTGGAATAAAATATTTAAATTCAGAACCTATTTTCATAGATCCAACGTCCATCATACAACTATTAACTCAAGTAGTAACGTTGGCACATTTAAAGACTGTCTTACTTACAGCCAGGCCTCTGTAGTTGATACGACCCATGTAATCTTCGATGAGTAGTGATATGGCAACGTATGTATAATGTGCTGAAAACCCCACGCGAGCTGGTGTCGGCGTATCTACTATACTAATACTATTTTATATATTGTTTACCAACATTTGTTTAAATTTGTTAAAAAATTGACTATTACTTATACTATTATACTATAGTATGTGGATAAGTGCAATAGACCATACCATTTAACGCAGTTCATTCCTACTAGCTGCATAATATAATTAATAGATATTAATAATCTTAGCTAAGAAATAGATTCATTACTCATTTGCGATGAAAGCAATTTTTAAAGTAACTGCGTACCATCGAAGTTGTATATCCATTTTGAAATTATGTTTATGTATGTTACCTACTTTAGAACGTATGATCAGTATGTGAAAACTATAAAGATATATATAAAAACTTGCTCTGGTGATCCATTGAATTAAATACAAAAAAAATAAAGATATAAACATAATCAGGCACTGTAAATAATTATTTTTATATTAGACTTAAACAGTTTTATTAAATTGTGGCGCAATGCGGTAAATTATGAAAAAGATGGAATCGATGGGATATCGTCGTATCTGTTCGGGGTATTAACTCGTTGAAGGTAAACCCGACGCTTATCCTAACAAGCCTATTTATCCACAAGAAGCTATTCTTAGATTGATGGGTTTTAAAATTTTACACCGTTTTCTATTGCATAGAACAAATTCAGAAAGTAAGATTAAAAGTAAAAGATAAGTAACTACGCGGCTATACTTTGTCCAATGTAGGATGATACTTTTGACAGTTGACACCTATATAGAGGGTATCAAGTTGCTATTGCAATGTCAAGCCAAACATATGGAAACAAACGCAACCTTAGTACGTAGCAATAAGGAAGTGACACCTGTCAAAAGTATCATCCTACATTGGACAAAGTATAACGATACGATTCGATGCGATGGGTCGGCAGAGGACAGGCTTCCGACTAAAACCAAGAATGACTAAAAACTGTTCTGGCGTGAAGCCGACTTTACAGGCAACATCTATTAAGCTTGAAAATACGAATAAGATTTTAGTTCAGAGTTCAGCGATATTAGAGACATGGAATATTAAAAAATCTACTGGAATATAAATTGAAGTAAAAGCCATTTGACATTTTATAGAAATATTAAGTACAAAATGCAAAAATGTTTTCTGATTCGAGCCAAGCCACGCGATTGCGGCTCAAGCCAGAAGATGTACTCTCGAGCCATGTGAAAAAGGCATATAGTCGTTAGGGTTAACATTTTTTAAATTGACATAACAAAAAGTGGCGCGTAGCAGTAAATAAAAACAACTGATTCCTGCCATCAATACAAAGAGATTTTTGTATGAGCCCATATTAAGAAAATTGATAATTATGAAGACAATGAATAAAATTACGTCCATTTTTATGTATATAATTTACTAAACATATCAATTAATAAACGCACACACATTACAATACAATACACAGCCAATTTGTTGCTATGTGCGTTATACTCATGTTGGCGTGTGGTATGTAATATTGTATTTTATATATAAAATAGGCCTTGATTTTGACAAAATGGCGGCAGCTTATGAGGGTTGACAACCCTACTCGAGCCGTGCGGAATGTAGGTCGCTGATAAATGGCACCCTTTCCTAAGGTATTCCGGACGCGTCGCCGCGAGCGCCTCGAGCATCTCGAGCGAGCGAACGCTCGCCGCTCACGGCGAAGCGAAATAAAATATCAATCAGAAGCCGTAAGAATATCAAGAAGCCCAATGTCGCAGTGGTTAGTTCGTTCAATCAATGATTGCTGATCAAGGTTAAGCATTAATTCTCGAAAACCCGCCATTCTAGATAACCATTGCTATCTTAAATTCGTCCGAGTTACAGACGTTAACACTTACCAAACACGGAACGTTAGAAGTTAAAAACTATTTTCCCCCAAAGGTGTTATCACCCATAGGTAAAACTCACCTATGAGATGAGTAAAAGAGTACAACACCATATGAATAAGTCGTTCGACTGAATTATATATAAATATGTTTACCGGATAAAACACGTAAGTATTTCTTGTTTGTGATTTTTAATCTTGACGTTTCGACTAGAATAAACGCGTCCTGTATTCTATAGTTAAATATTTTTCTAGTTTTTAAATGGCATCTTTTTGGAAAACCACTATCTTTACATCTAGACTTTCTATATTACCAAAACATATTTAAGATGCTTATGAACCAACGCAAAATTCTGACGTTACCAATATATCTCAAATGAAATTGTATATCTGGATATGTATTTCTGGATATAGTAGACGGGATTTTCATGTCAATTATTTTACATTACCGCTTTTATGGCAAGATCCATTTTATTATGTGTGTGGCAGGATTGCTTGAAATATCTAGCAAATAATTCTTTTAATGCAAAAATGCTATAACGTGCTTATTATGATCGCACCAGTTAAATGACATAAGTGAACAAATGTTGCCTGCAACAAATAGCCTCATATAAGTTTGGACAGAACTTATGTTAAGACTATGTATTTCGTACAATAAAGTGGTTAAGTATAGTCCAATCACTATCACGGAAATACCAATAATAAATTTACGTATATACCAAATACAATAAGCTAAAATAAAATATACTAAAACAAAGGACCATTACCATACCATTTTTGAATATATGGATCATCTCTCTGTCATTGTGTTTACTAGAAGTGCTTCAGTAGAGCGTTTTCATTAAAATGCAAAACTTCGAACGATATATTTGTATAACATACGGAACCAAACGTGAAAGATACATATTTGTTCGTTTATTGGAGTTTATTTACTTACAGATACTGTTTTGAACAGCTGTATAGATTTTGCAATAGATCCTATTGTTGAACTACCGTTCGTTAGCTTAAACGTCGCTAAGCCACAATTTTTTTTAATAGGTGTGAAAAAGACTGTATGTTTATGTATGTTTTTGGTAGAACTATTTCAAAAACTACACGTAACAGAAATATGATTTCTAGACAGAGCATTAGCGATTATTCTTTCTACATTTGTTGGTATTTAAATAACAAAATGGATCCTCAGAGGCTCAGTGACCTTTTAGCCAATGGACGGGAGATATGTTAAATATACGTTTCGATTATTGACCATAACTGGAACGCTTACTTATAAGTCCATTAAAATCAGTCAGGAAAAAAACCATTTTATGGTAAGTATATCATTATGGAAATATAAATTAACACAAATTACGCCACAATATATGATAGTATGGTCATTTTCTAATTTAAGTACTCTGGCTCTTTTGTTAAACTAGCTGACCCGGGAACGCGTTGCTATGGTAACGTTAATTGATACAATGGAAAAAGAGCGGGAAAAGGAGCGGACAGACAAACACACAAACAACAAATTTGTGTTCTTAGATTATAGACTAGCGGCCCGTCCCGGCTTCACACGGGTGGACAAAATTCTTTAATTTTTTTCTATTATCAAATAACACACAAAACACTGTGAGCTTAGATTATAGATTTGTGAGAACTAATATTAACCCTGTGGGTGGTTGAAGACATAATTATTTAATAGGATTGATTGTATGAGACTTTAGGATTAGATTAGTTGTCTGGCAGATTTAAAATCAGAAATTATGCTATCGCATTGCTTAAATTAACAGAACTGTAGCCCAGGTCTTATGTGTCATGGTTCAACGGGAAAGTCATTAGAGTCCGCTTTCGTATTCCGTCAATCTAGTTGGAGAATGCACCGCACATTATTTCAATAAGCACAACCTACAAAAGGTTGACCTACCGATTAGTGTTGGGTGGGATTCGACTCCTAATCTATAAAGTGGACTCATTTTAACAGAGACAGCAAAGCGTTAATTTAAATCAGTCCTGACTTTGACTTTATGTAAATGCAAAACTCGACTAGTAGAACAGAATTTTCATTACAGTATCCAAATTCTTAAAGGGAGTTTGGGTTTTCTATAAACTTCAGTCAGTAATTTAAACAAAACATAAAATATAGCTAAAAGATCGAGTTCGAGTTTAGTACCAATCAAAGTACTGCTGTTTAAGGTATGGGTTATTTAGATTAGTTTGTTTTGAAAGAATATGTGCACTGGTATGAAACGGTGTTATATTTCTTCACAAAAAAGCAAGTGTGCAATTCACACGTGGTAGAAGTGAAACCTTAAAAAATGATACGTACACATATACAAAATTACACGGTTGCTGTGTTGCCTTCTCTCAAGCTACAAAATTAGCTATGCTTCCTATCTCATTCTCTCCTACGTTAAATCTTATGAATTTATGGGACTGTCTCTTGTTACTGTCACTTTTTCGTTTCATCGACATTTCAAATCACAACGATGCTAAAGAAGTTTTTACTTCAAAAAGAACTGTTTTAAATTAATAATCAATATTTAGTATAATTTCCAGAGCACGTCTTTAAATATGTTATCCTATCTCTTACATATTGTTCTCATAAATACATAACTTTATTTTTATATATATGACTTTCTAATTCATATTTCTAATACACTATTTCTGAAGTTATATTGCTTGGACTTGAAAGTCTTGTTTATTCTTATTCTTTATTTGTGGCTTGCACGATTTGTGCATTTAGCCAGTGTCAAGTTAGCATAATTGCCAGTTCTTGAGTAATTTCCTATGTCGCAGTAAAGATGTGGGGTTTTACTGAAACCTCCTGGTGGCCTTCTTGAGGGAGCGCGAAAAGACACATTCCTGTCTGTTTCGCTTGCCAACACTCATGCATATTCAGAAACACTCAGTTGTTAATAACCCACCATTATTACACACTAATATGAACTACAACACAAAATTTAACTATAAAACCAATACCACTAAAGTTAGTCTTGTAAACATTGAAAGTTGAGCACTTATGAAAGTATCTAATTATATATAGGTAGTATATAGTGTATGATATAATATAAGGACTCCGTAGATTTGGGTTCATCTCAACATTACTGTCAATGCTTTATTAAACTGTCTCGCATAATAAGGTTCTTCATCATAAATGACTCTTATTTCCGTAACAAGAATTGTCGTAGGGCGAAAATTCTGTTCTTGATCTGCCATAGAGAGAAGCTTCCATTGAATGCATTTTATGAGGTCATTTGTCATGGTGAAATTGAAACTCTTTTCAATTAAATTGCTTGTTTATGTAACGGAATTTTCTGAAATGACTAGGTCACTGATTTTGTACAATGTCGAAGTTTTCGTTAAGTCGATGCCAAAAGATAATGTTCGGTGTCCTACGGTATAATTGTTACATATCGGGTGTTGTGAGGTGATCCCAAGTTAATTGTCACTTGTGAAACGCGAGAAGTGACGTCGCATGTGGTCGGCGATGCATCTGCATAATGGAAAAAAAATTCAGACAATATTCAACCATACATATACTTATACGAAAAAATTGAATGGCACACAATATTAGTCCGAAAGGAAACTTCTACTAAAAATTCATTTATCTAATTTTAATATAAAATCAATCCACACAACTGATTGGTGAAGGGAATTGGACTATAATCAAACTAAGCTAAGTTACTATCACGCTAATACATTCACACACACACACACACACACACACACTCGCTTGCACTTACACCCCATGTTAATTTAATAAATTAAGTTTAGTCTAAATATGTTGTATTTATTATAACAAACACAACAATATCAAACTAAAAACTTATCATTAAAAATTAACCCTAAAATATTTATATACATATTCACCCAGAACACTGGCAGCATTACCTCGCTGAACAGCTAAACTGATTCTCTGCGCGAAATAGCTGCCAGCCCTCTGATCAACCACACATAGTTTTTATCTTTTTCCTTTCTCATTAAATAAATATTAAACACGTCATTAATATTTCTATTAATCTACCTCAGTATATTAAGTGTGTGTGTGTTTTACAAGTGGGTCCACGCCGCAGTAAGTAAAAATAACAAGCTTATACAAGTAATTCCTTTTTTAAAAGCTTTTATTAGTATTTAGTTTGAAGGCCCTATTTTTAGATATTTTTAAATAATTTGTGTAAATCAAAAGAAAATAGCTATTTCCATATGATTTTCTGAAAAATTATCGTACTTATCAACATAACTTCTGAAGTTAATGTAATGTTTTAAAATTAGCTGGTAGGCATTTAAAACAAATTAAAATGTTTTCTTTGTCATTGTCCGATAGACAAAGTATTATAAATTACATTAAGTACCTTTTTCTTTATTGGCAATTTTACAATAAACTTAGTACGCTTTGCCCAACTACATTAACTAATTTGACGTTTTCAAATAATTTTTTCGAATTACGAAAATATGACTGTTTTTTCGAAGTGTATCAGGTTTATTAGGTAAGAGTACTAGGATTGGAAATGAATAGTTTCAAAATTAAAGAAAAAATAAAGAGTTGTTGTACCATAACGATAAATGTAAATTTATCGTTATGGTACAAAAACTCTTTGTTTCCTAAATATTAAAACCACCACCACTATTACAAAAGTGATTAATCCTCTTTGATAATTCTGTTTTTTTTGTTATTATAAAACTCCGTTCAACTTTTCTAACCAACTGTTTCATAGAATCTATCAATAATACAATGTAAAATAATAGACCTGTAATTTTTTATCAGTTTTTAAAATTAATTTAATTGTTTTATGTTCGGTTATATTGTACATCTTAAGTATTATGTTGGTATTCGATAATAGAAGATCCTGCAATACCACAAATTCTGGAATTGACAGATTCAGTTGACACTGACGTGCTGTCGATGTCAACAGAATCTGTCAGTAGACGTTGCATTGGTTACTTTTTTAGTATGCTGAGATACATGGCATTATGTATTTAGTAGGTACTGGACATTTTAATGATTCTAATAAAAAAAAAACGAACAGCCAATCAGATTTTATTTTATATGTTCTACGATTCCGCACATTTATAAAATGTAACGTAATGCCTCTGCTTACACGCGCTCATTATAATTTCAATAAATCAGTCCAATTTTCGTAAGCACTCGACACCGGTTGTATCATTTCAGCTCCCTTACATAATTTTAACATCCTTCTTATCATTCGGTGATAATTATCATCTAAAGTATGTAGGGCTAACCCTTACATATTTTTTGTCTCGAAATAGATTTCAATTCATATAAACGTATGTATACAAAAAGAAAATGAAAAGAGAGAATTTATTTATTAAGTTTAGTTTAGTTTAGTTTATTTATGTTTACTGGAGGGAGACTCTGTACCAGGGTCGTCTGCTTAGGTACCTCCGTCTTACCTATTTCTGCCGCAAGCAGCAGTGCTTGCATTGCTGTGTTCCGGTTTGAAGGGTAAGATATGGCAGTGAAATTACTGGGTACAGTGAATTTACATCTTGTGTCACAAGTTGGCAACGTACACTGTGGTTCTTGTGGGGGTTGCAGTTTTGCTGCGAATCTCACAAGAGCCACATGTATTATAGGTGACTGTTACCACTTACCATCAGGTGGGCAGTTTGCTTGTTTGCCAATTTCTGCAATAAAAAAAAAATGTATATATTATTTGAATATCCATAATATGAATACGTGACTGATCACCCATCCGGTAACTGACCTCTTCGTAATTAACTGTATCAAAGTTGCCTCCCGCAACAATTATCTACGTTCACACAGTCACCTACTTTCCCTATCTAGCGTAATGGGAATTTAACTTACTTTTGGTTGATTACAAAAAATATCAGAGATAGTGCCTCTTTTGAATGATTGTAAGCACATGATAAGATAACTTCTCGACCAGTCAAGTGCGCATTCTAGCATAAGATTTGTTATTACTACACTTTTAAGACAAAAAATAGACCGTCTTGTTTATATTTGATTCGTATTCTCTTGTGTCTCGTTTTTTTTGTCTACAATATTAATTATAATTTATGGATCCTAGCTCAGATTATAAAACAAAAGGCAGATAGACCGCACGGAACAATAATGTGAAGCCACGCTTGTAGACATGTGTGCGTGACAGCACTATAGAAACACGTAGCCTCGGTGTGCGTTACGGTTGCCAGGATAATAACAAAATTACTTAGTTACAGTTACAGAGTTGGTTTTGATTTTTTTTTAACTAACCGACGACCGTTTTCGGTGAAGTAAACATTTTCTTCTTTGAAATGCGTTGAACAGACAACACAAAATTTTGATGGTAGCCAACCGGTATGGGTATGAATAGAAATATTTTGTGGATTTATAGCAGCCATTAGTAAAGTCGTGATGAGTCTTTATTGTTTTTGGCTATATATATATATATATATATTTACTTTATGTTGGCGAATCGACGGATGTACATACCTAATTATTATAAGAGACAAAACATTCAGTAGTTTTAGTAATGAAGTCACATAGAAACGGACACACATACATACAAACACACCAACCAACAAGCGAGACAAACAAAACACTATTATCGAAATAAATATTTGTATAAATCGATAATCCTGTTTCCAATACATATTTCCCAACTTAAGGGCAAATGTTTAAAAATAAACTAGCAACACCGGCAGATTTTTGTTAAGGTTTTGTGTTCCAAGAGTTCACTAAAAATAATCACGTAAAATAATATCTAAATAGACAAATAAATCAATATTTACATATGAAAAGATACTCCATCTTCTTTCTTTTGTTTTTGGGATCAATTTTTGCAATGTTTGAAAACACAAGACGGCATTATTCTCAAAAATATGAATATTATCTGTGACGTACTAACGATGCGACGCTTCGTGACGTACTGACTCGAGATTGTATTCGCTTTTGAATTTGTATTTGCTTTGTTGGCTTCACTTTCGGTGTTCCGCACGGTCTATCTGCCTTTTGTTTTATAATCTGAGGATCCTAGGCTCAAAATGCTATAAATGGTTTTTAAAACTTGGCAACCCCATAGGTAGGCTTATTAAGACGCAACAAGAATAATTTGGCAGCGGTTCAATGATGCGCACGCGCACGGCCGCTTACACTTTACGCGCTGGTGACGATATTTTCGTTGGTAAATTCTGTGTTCCTAACGTGTGGAACCTATACCATTAACCGTAGAACAGTCTCTACTTATGCGATTTGAGAGAAGCATATGTTTCAATCTTGTATCCTATTAACAAAGAAAATCAAACGAAAAGTCGCTTTGTTCAGCCACTGTATATCCGAGAGTAAATATAGAATTGCCACTCCGCACCGATTGTCCATCGCCGTCTGACTTTATGATTTGCGGATTAATTGCTCACTAATAATTAATTCGCTACTTTCAGAAGATCTAGGACAAACTTTTGCAAGCTATTTTCGGTATTCAAAATTTTCGCCCGATCACTTTTACTCACGTTGACTAAGGCCACCTTCTAAAAGCATACCTACGCTTACAGAACAAAGCGTTTATACGATACATTGCATAGGATCGTTAAAGTGGATATTAAGACAAGTTTTCTCGATAGTCTGAACCAATTTTAGGACCATTTCAAAAAGCTCAGCTTTAGATATTACTATTACTTTACGAGCATTTATAATTAACCTAACGGATTGATGAATGCGCCGAATGGCTCAGAACTACACATTCCTTCGTTTTTGTTATTAGTCGATGTCATAAACTTTATCGCTATATTGGTTGGTCTTGAGCGAGTGTATAATACAGCTCACAATATGAAGGGTGTTGCGATTCCTAAGAACTGTATATTTTTTAACAAATTAACATAAACATGCCATAATCATTCATACTTCCCACGATATTCCTTGAAGGATAGATTGATCTACTATTTCTTCATGTAAAGTTATATCAGTATAAGTGCTCTCTTATTTATTAACGACGAAAGTAACTTTTACTAGCGTCGCTAAAACTCATTAGTGGCTGTGAGTGCTGTTACTGAAGTATTGACTACCCCGCTAAGTTGCTGTTTTATTAATCATTGTAGTTTGATCATGCCCCTATTTCCTTTTATTGATGCTGTTATTTCCTGTCGCTGCTGCATGTTGTCTGTTTTGTATTTTGATAAAAAAACAAACTTTTTTGATTTTTTTGTGTTGAGTATGGAAATATTCTGAGATCCGATATCCACCATTTAAAGTATTCCATATAAATAACATAGAAAGTTCAGAAATATACTGGAATGTATATTTGATTTTCAATTAACAATTATTTTTTTAATAGCCGTCTTGATACTTTTTCCCAAATTAGCACTTTGACTTGTAAGATCTATTCCTGCTTCGTTTCACAGGTAAAAATTCTTTTTTATAATACTGGTTACTTAATTTTTTTCATTCATCTACAATTGTATTATTTTCGGTATATTCTTTCTCATTCCTTATTTCTTATTAAAGATGCGTATTCTCACTTTCCAAATCGATTATAAGCTTTTAAAGAAAATATGTAGACTGGTAATTTTGAGAATTAAAGATAGCAATAATTTTAAGTTCTTGGTCAGGGTTTTTTGTTTCTGCGCACTTTTCGTTATCTTTATCACCAATAGAATGGATTTATAATGTATCTTCTTGTGGTATGGTGTCGTCTCAAGAAATATCCTCGTTCATGGTATTCGAAGCTGGCATTTTAGGTCGTTTTATCATGTGACTATCTTTCATTAATTGATTGCCTTCCGCATTCAGCCTGTGGTCGGACTGGAGTATTTGTGTTATCTTGTTTTGTTTCATTTGATTTACATAGTAAGCATATCCAAGGTATTTTGTTCTCTTTAGTCATTGTATTATAAAATCGTATTTGAAAACCATTAACACGGTCCAAACTACAGTTTTTAGAGTATATAAAAGAGTTTGTTGAACTCATATCTTTTATAATAAAAGTATTTTATATCATATTTGTATTTTATATCATCAGTTGCTCATTTGTTTACCTTATTTTAGAAATTCAATCACATTATAAAAAAAATATAAACCGCCATGATTAATACTTTTGATAACATTTTCACTATTCCTTTTTATTTATTTAAAAAGGTTTAAATTAACTATAAAAATATTAATCAGCAGTAAAAATATTCAAGAAAATAGTAATTAAAAAAGCTAAATTACAATCTAAGTTAAATTTGAAGTACAGCCTCAGCATGACACTAATCTACATTTGAAACCAGTGTTAAATGCACGCTTAGTTATGATGACCGGCGAAAATTATAATTACTATTTGCGTTGTACTAGGAATCGTTTGTTGCGCATGACAGTGTTAATTGAAAAGTACATGTCGATGGCACTGTTTCGAGTAGACAACTATTGCTATTACTTATAATAGATGGCAGCACTGTAGACAGTTTTCGTCAAACTAACATTCACTCCAACAACTAAGAGAAGATGTTGTTGTTTCACTGATATGTGTTTATTGTTTTCTCGATTTTCTAAGTCCTTTAATAGTGAAACACACCGGTTAATACACGGAATTTATAATGCCGTTTTAAGTTTTAGGCTATAAATATTTTTATTAGAACAATAAATTACATTGTACACTAACGATTTTTCAAAATCTTCACTCGATGTATTTTTGTCTAATTGCACAAACACAGACTCACCTTCAGCAAAGATAACATTTGAATCTCTAACTCCAGAAAGGCAACATGACCACTTTTCCATTTTTTACAGGAGAGACAAAAAATTCAATAAAACCAAAATTTAAGTTCCCCGTCTGCAGTAAACGGCTATTTCAAGACGTTGCCATGCCAATGCTATTTAGTGGGACATGATTCCTTTCCACGGTATACGATGCGTCCCGCAGATATCAGCTGTTTTAGTGAAAAGTAACAATTTTTGAAGAAGTTGGACATGTTTCCTTTCTGCAGTTAGCGATTCATTTGTACTTTTGTATTTGTGTAACTTAATTATTAGTGTTTTTGGTCAATAAAATTGTTCGTTCTTTACTTAATATTTTGTCATAATTGTCACTTTCACTATACTCTACCATAGAGCTCTTATACACGGGCGGCACGTTGCCAACGACAGTGCCAACTGCAGCCGTCGACACTCGTTGGCGACAAGCGTCGACGCGTCGGCGGCAGCCGTCGACACGCATCGGCGATAGCCGTCGACACGCGTCGGCGACAGCCGCTGACGCTATAGACTGGGGAGCTAGGCCAGTTTTAAAATGGATTCGGAAGAAGAAACACTGTTATTACTATTACTCCATCGTTGCCGACAAAAACAAAAAAAAAGAACGCGTTCGTTGTGGGTTAAAGAAATATTAACGTATAGAGAAACGGATGGACATTCTTTTTACACTCTATTATGCTTTTACGAAAGAACGAGCAAAAATTTTTCAAAGCAGTAAAAGTAATAACAGTGTTTCTTCTTCCGAATCCATTTTAAAACTGGCCTAGCTCCCTGTCTATAGCGTCAGCGGCAACCGCCAATGCGTGTCGTCGGCTGCCGCCGACGCGTCGACGCTTGTCGCCAACGAGTGTCGACGGCTGCAGTTGGCACTGTCGTTGGCAACGTGCCGCCCGTGTATAAGAGCTCTTAGTCGGCAACCGCTTTAAAAAAATGCATCTTGTTCGGAGAAAACATTGTCCAGTTCATCAAGCTAATATACTAGACAACATCTCAGACTAGTAATGCATTAGACTGGCTTACGGCTTCGGTAAAATTCAACATATCTGTTATAGTTTTACAAAACTAATAAGGAAAAGCAGTGTTAGTGCAGCAGGTCCAACAGGGGACCGAGGGAAACAACCAAGGGAATAAAGGACGAAGAGATATGGACGACTTTGGAAGTCAAGTAACTGACATATAACAGACTTTATTATGTATCTCAATGTTTGAAAATATTATTTCTTAATATGAAGGAATTGTGTCGATATGATATTACAGGTTCAGTTCAGTACATCCGTCAACTTCGCCATGATGACGTCGGATCATGTTTTGAATGATGTATGGGCGGTATCTAATCTTTGTAGACTGAATGATGGCCCGTCCAGTTAATTGCAGTGTATCGCTATACAAGGTTTTTTCTTTATAAAATAATAATATTTAGCGTGTAATTTACTGCGTTAGGTTATGAGAAATCTTGGCATCACTTATCTAGCATACCATGTGCACGAAGTGTGGAATTTTGCATTTTCAGGTGTAAAGAATTAAATACAAGTAGAATCGCTGTAATCGATTTGTGTTAGTTAAGAATTAATCGGATGTATTGTGGCTTCTAAAGTTCCTTGTAACAATAAGCGCCCAATATAGGAATTTAAAAAATCTTACCCTAAGGGGGTGCTATAGGAGATAAAAGTTTGTTATTTTTGAACGTGTTTCTCGCATGTAACCTAAGGCTTTTGAATAAAACTAAATAAAAACATGTATTAGGACTTCGAACAATTCCACCCTGAAAAGGGTCAAATGGAAAATAAACATTTGTTTGGGAATACTGTAATTTTATAATTATCTTATTGGAGTAAAAAGCCTCTGCGGATTTGATAAAACAACGACAAGTACCTACGATTTTTTTTAAATTTTCACCTGAAGAAGAAGGCATACACCTTCTTGCTTTGTAAATAAGTATTAAATTAAAATATATTGTTTTAAGCTTTCATGGTCAATAACATGAGCTGGATATTTAACTATGCAAATTATTTTTTTAGAACTGTTCTTCCGTGACGATGGCGCTAGTAGTACGCCGAAATATCTAAGCCTCATAAAGAATATGGTAAAAATACCATTCTAATTATTACCAAATCAAAATAATTTTATTATTATTGTACTCACCGTATGAAATCATTGAAACTATTATTATGATTTGTAGTATAAACATAGAATATAATCTCTGAAGAAGCATAATAAGTTACCTTTTGTCGCAAAAATAAAACTAGAAGGGATGAAATTGTTGATAAAAGATTTTATCATCCATAACTTCACAAGTTAATGATGTGATATATTGTATTATTACGAAGCTTAAGATAATAAAATATCTCTTTTTATAATAATTAAAAAAACTTTTTTTTAACCTGACGTTAAGACTCCTTTTAGGAGCGGTGATCACAGGATGACAGGATGATGATCAACATGTAATCACTGCTTAAAACGGGTGTTTAAATAAATGACAGTAATGAAAAAATGATAACCAAAATACAATAATACATCTCATCTGTACTTTGTGCTTGCTATCGATAACTACCTACTGGCGCATGCGACGTACGTACTCGTTGACCTTGGAAAATAACAAATAGATATTTGTATGTATAACATACTTTTAAGTGAAATATGAAAATAATTATATTATCCCAGTTTGTAGTGAGTACTATGCTACTATTTTTTACAATAAAATCTGTTCACAAATTATAAAAATCGAACATATTAAAATTTTAAAGTGATAACACTTTCTAAAGCTTTATATTTTATGCATTTTCAATGCGATCTTCTAAGATAAATTATTATAATAGAAAAATACTAGATAAAGTCGACTCGGTTCACAAGTGAATTCTCAGGCGGGAATCGAACCCGCAACCTTTGGAAATCCGGTCCAATGCTCTCCCAATTGACTTCACTTGGGACCCGAGTCGACTTTTTCTAGTATTTTTCTATTATAAAGCTGTTTAAGCTAGTTCGTTATTACTTTTTAGCAATTAATACTAACAAAGGAACATATTGAATATAATGGATAAAACAAATAAATCTGAATAAATATTAATGACCGTTTGGGGCAGCGATAGCACCGATGGTCCTGGGTTCGAGCTCCGGGAAAAATTGGAGGTATTTAGTTATTTATGTATCATATATGTATGTTTATCCTTTATCCATATTACAAGCCTTCAGTGCTTATTTTGGGCTAGGCTAATTGGTGTGAATGTTTGAGATATAAAAAAATACAAGTCCATACTGTTACTATCACTGATACGAACATTGCCTACGCATGTAACTATACTTTGTCCAATGTAGGATGATACTTTTGACAGTTGACACCTATATAGAGGGTATAAAGTTGCTATTGCAATGTCAAGCCAAACATGAGGAAACAAACGCAACCTTAGTACGTAGCAATAAGGAAGTGCCACCTGTCAAAAGTATCATCCTACATTGGGCAAAGTATAAAGCCCGATTAGTTGAACCTGTTATTTTCAAATTACCCTGTATCTCGTAATTGAACGTGAGACGGTAACATTTGTATAGTTATCGTTTAACATACCCTCCATTTTTATACAATAATGTCTGCATTGCGCATGATAGTATCATATCAAGATAACCTAGTGTAAAATATTTATCTTACGCTAATTCATCAGATATCATATCATATTGTTTTATTTTAAAATCGTAATGTTGAGGCGCTTGACAGCAAGTTTTTGTCATCGATTGTGTGCGTAAAAATATTGGTTTTTGGAGTCAATAATATCTATGGCACTTCATTTATACAAATAATTGTTTTATTGGAGCGGAGCGAGCGAAGCTCCCATGGATCAGCTTCAATGACGCAATGTCTGTTACGCCGTAACTTCCCGAGTTGTTAACCGATTTAATTTTTTTTGCGTCTAATCGAATCAACACATTTAGGGCCAGATTGTGACGGAGTTTTAAAATTCGCAAAAATAAAAAAGTTATGAGCAAAAAACATTAGCTCTATGGGATTTGCCATTGAAACAAAAAGCGCGCGCTTTTTAAAAGTGTTCCATATTATGGAATTTTAAATTTTTAATATATTTTAATATTTTTTTTGTGTTACGCTCCGCTTCAATATATTGTACTAGCTAGCGACTGCATTGCCTAGTATAATATTTAACATTCACACCTATTACCTATCCCAAAATAAGCATTGTAGGGCGTCTGTGTATACATACTGGGGTAGCGGAGAGTGATTCGAATACAAATGCTTGTAAAAATATAAACATCTGCCCTTCGCGGGACTCCAAATCAGGACCGTCCGTCGGTGCGAAATTAAGCATTGCTACCATTGCACCAAATTTTAATATGACGAGCAGAATACAGCACATTATTCTAAAAAAGAAAACAATTTTTCATATTCTTTTATCACTTTAACCTCGTATGCACAGAGTTTAGTATCAATTTGGAAAATATTCGTGTTTTGTTTGATTACTGTACTGATCAGACAAACGATCATATAATGTTCAAGGATTAAATTTTAAGTTGATAATCGAAGTCAAAAATTTACAGTTGATGTTATGATTGATGTGACGTCGTCTGTACCTCATATACATAGTTACATTGAAATTATAATATTGATTAATACTTAAGCCATGGCATTTTGTTCCCATGATTGTGCAGATTTTATTCCGAGATTAGATTTGGCAGATGGTTATGGAGCTTATGAAGAAGAAATTGATTATTTTTTATGTTTTTTATGTCATTTATAAGGAAGGTTCTTACCATTCCAATTAGTATGAGCAGATAGGTACTTTACGATACACACGGTTGTGGCTACGGGAGTTACATTGTGTCATTCATAACATAACATAATAATACTCATTCCTTATACTGGAAAATTAATCCTTTTCCATAATTTATTTTTGTTTTTGAATCTTTTTTATACTAGGTACATAAATTTTGTGACTTCAATAAGACTCTACACTCAGTTTTAAATGAGGGTACTTTAAGTTTGGTATAAATACATACCTATCTAAACCATTGCAATAACAAGAAAATAAAAAAATACTAAGTGTCTATTATTATTTTTTTTTTCAAGTTGTACGTTAGTAACTGTCTTTTAAAGTTTCCGCCGGGAGGCGCGAGTTTGATCCCGTACGAAGTTAATTTAAATTCCGCTTATACAATTTTAACTACTTTATGAATGTAAAGAATAACAAATAAATTAATGACGACGACGCTATAAGAATTCATAGCGATGCGATCAGCGCAGAGTACTCAAGGTCAATATTTCACTCTGTGCATTATAGTAAACGCGTTCCGCTTATTATACGACCTGTTTACTCACTGCGATCTGGCTAACCTAGCCGGCACGCGGCCCAGACATTATCAAAGAAAATATTACTTGGCCATTACGTATAATTATGTCACACGGCAAGTAAACAGCCCAGTGGCGCCGCCACGCGGTGATCGCGCGCTTGTCACGTGCTCTAGACTGCTGCACCGACGCGCCTCTCCGCGCACCAACCAATCACGCGCGCCGTCATTCCGCTCGTGGTATCCACATGTGACCGGCCGCTAAATTCATACTTTTAATTTCGAAAATATTGCAACTTAATTTTTTGACTCAATTAAAACTGCATATAACTTATAAATTAAGAGTTGAGATATTGTAGTAGTTGTGATTTTGTAACATTCTCGTAATAAAAGTGATGATGAGCCGAAACGGTGAGTTTGAAGCTCTAATAAGTTTCCATGCAAGTGACAACTAGCGCTGTTTACGGCAGCTCAAGTAAACAAGGTCGGCATGCGACAGCAGCACAATTTTATTTCTTCGCGAAAATCACAGAGGGCGCTAGTGTAAAAGGCTGGCTGTAAATATGGTTTGGTTCAATGTTAGGAAAACTTAAGCAAATAGACTCGTAGAAAGGTACTGTATATGAAACCAGATGGCGTTAGAAAGAAAAGTTTAAGGAAAAGCAAACACAATTATAATTGAGATAAAGACACGCGACACATTTCATTTCAATGCTGTTTGTTTTCCTCCTTTTCATTCACATACTAGGCAGGTACTAAATTGTTGGTGAATAAATAGCTGCTATTAGTTTCAAAACATAGATGTCGTTGAGGTCGCAGTTTTTGAATGTTATTAGAGTAGAGTAAGGAAATATTAAGTTAAATATTTTCGATTTCTTTTTGCAAATTATAACAGATTTAATTTATCATGGAAACTGAAATAAATGTCACAGGTAAATTATTCTTAATTTGACGAGAAATATTTCTCTTTTGTATTTTTAGATATTTTATTGTGAGCATGGACCATGGACTTATCTGAATTGTCGTCATCGACACAATTGCCATTAAAAAATTAGAATGGAGAGCAATGAATCAGATAAGAGATATAAGATTTTTCAGTTTGGCAGTTAGTATTAACTGCTAGAAAAAATTATCACAAATTATCTCGGACATTGAATGCTTATTTAACTTTGATATTGCAAAATCACTTTATTTTTATTTTATTTTATGTTTTATTATTCATTCCATTTAGTTCAGTTGTTTTATTTTCAGATTTCCTGAACCACGGGGCTAGTTTCCACAAAAAATACGGTTTGTACATTTACTTATTTTTATTTAGCGAATACGGACATATGTGACTTTGACAAATAATTATATTATATTCCACCCACTTTGGCATTCACTGAAAAGAGGTTTTCTTCCCGTGTTGCCAGCGAATTTTGCTACGGGATATACGGGATATTTAAGAAAGCTACGATATTGAGCAGGGTAATTAAAAAAAATACTATATGTGTAGTTTACGCAGTCCTATATTACCTATGTCTAGAATCTAAAACGAACAAGCGGTATTGTTAGTTTATTTTTATCATAATTAAGTTAGTAATTTGAAAAATGTAACACTTGTCCAACCTAACCATAGAGTTCTAAGTTTAAGGTTGGAGAAGTGTCAAGAAACTTACGTTTTTTATCTTACTTAGTAATTCTCACTATTATATTACTTATTCTTATGCGAATTAAGTTAATTAAGTGAAAAGAAACATTAGAAAATAATAATAAGATTAATTTGACAAACATACCTTTATCATTCAGTCAACACGCCTCCGGAAAAAAATGGAAACTTCAAATAATAATCTATCAAATATAAACGTAAAATAAATAAACTCTTTGGTAATCCGACAGAAAACGATTTATTATTTAAGAACAAATTTATTCAATTAATTAAAAAGAGATAATTTTATTTACAAGTATTTAATCAACTCATATGCTTTACTAATGTCGTTCTATGTAGGCAACAGAGATAATAAGTTAACATCATAGAATTACTTAAAAAGGGCAGTCGGTACTATTACTATTGGGGAAGAACTAAAGCCGTGGCTTTAAAATGAGAATCAGCTCTATCCATGATCGTTTTACCATTAGTTTCTTTCGACTTATTTAATAGTAGTATACTTCTAAGTATTATTTGAAAGGGTCGATCTGTTAGAAATGAAAAAAAAATCATACTGTTCTTCTATACCAAAACGATAACTATTTTAAGTTACTACGTTAATTGGAAAAAGTAGACCCTGTGGCTTATACTATTTTAATTATAATAAATAAATTATGTATTGTTTTTAAATCAAAATGAAATGAGAAAATGACACATTTTAAAAAACGCGTGCCTATTTTCAATACTCGAGATCTCTAATGAAAACTCAATTGTTTTAATCTAGTCTTTCTACTTTAGGGTTTGGCAAAAGTAATCGAAACTCGTAAAGGAAACAATACCTCATTAAGTCTCGAGGTCAAAATGAATAAGACTTATAGGATCGTGTCTTTTCCAGCACTAGAGTAGTGGACATAGGGTTACATATGAACTGTTTTTTTTAATAATCAGCTGGCTTAAAAAGAGGGAATTAAAACATGAATACTCTGTCAATATATTGAGGTCTTATCTCGCATGGAAGATTATTTGAGCGGAAAAAATCATATGAAAAGTCAATTTTAAGTTATAAAATGGCAGAGCACATATCATCATACATACCACATTGGCTCACTGTGTGTAGGCGATGCGGAAATATATAAACTTTTTTGAAATGATCAGCAACGGATGCTACTTACTGGCAACTATCGGAAACATAAATAAAAATAATTTGGAAATTACCAAAAAGTCGTGGAGTAACTAATGTAAACAAACCAATTCTCTACCATACTACGGTTGGCACTGACGGGAGATAGTTGAAAATGTTCTCATTTAAGACACCGACTCGGGCTGTGCGTAATCCTAATTATTTTGTATATACTCTTTTGTATAAACAATGTTTCAAAAAGTAATCCATCGCATAGAATGTGCCATTATTGATTTGCCAATGAGATTTGCTCTAATTTTGATATATTTGGTTGTTCGTTTATTCGATTCAAAAGATCACTTCTAGAATTATTATAGAAACATAAAACGCCATGTTTAGATAATTTAAACTTAACTGTAAATTTAGTACAATAACTAGTAAAATTTATAAGTTTTATAAAATTGTGATGCACAATTATAATGGGGAAACAGATATACACTTTTTAACGCATTTATTTATATATATATTCTATCTTATGCCCTTTTATTGTGCCATTGGAAATAAAAAAAAAAAAAAGTACTTTTAATTTTTTGTGTTGTGGAAACAGACGTGCATAAGTACGTCTGTTTCTTATACTGTGGTATAAACCACAGTATTCGAAAGTAAACTTTGTGTGCTTGATTTAGAAGTTTCAGTTTAACATGGTTGTGAAAATTTATCTTTAAAGTGAATGGACCACTGTAAAAAAGAAAAGAAAATTTTCTTGTTTTTGAAGAAATGTTATAAAACGTTGCCTTCAATATAACTAGTTTTTTTTCTATACTCTTTATCTTGACATGATTTTTATCTTTAAACTAGCGGCCCGCCCGGCTTCGCACGGATGGACAAAATTCTTTAATTTTTTTCTATTATTAAATATTTTTCCGTTAGCGCCATCTAGCGTCTGGTAGATGAACTACTTGCGTTTAACGCGTTGCTATAGTAACGTTATTAATACAATGGAAAAAGAGCGGACAGACAAACACAAACCACTGTGATCATACATTATAGATTTTGTCATACATTACAAATTTTAATAGAAAATATACTAGAATACATCGACTCTGGTCACATCTCAACCCATTCTCAACTTGTGAGCTGATCATAAAGTATATTTTTATCTTTTTACATTGATAAAGCCTAAACTTTACTTTTAGCACATAAACTGTATGCCTTCACTTATTTATAGAAAAATGAGTAAAAACAAAGTTTGTTTACCATTATGTAAAGTGTTAGAGTAACAGTTTCGAAATAATAAAATATTTTACCACTCTTGTTAGATGAATTATAGTTTTCTTTTTGAGGCTTCTTTTTCGTACAAGGTCTTACGACTTTGGACTTAGGAAATTATAACGTAGGTGTGGGCTTTTTCCACCTGTAAAAAGGGATTTTTGCCTTCTCAGATGTGCTAACCACAATGTAACCAGAATCTGAACACTATACAGCAAATTAGAGGCAAATTAGCAAGCAAAATCAGACAATCGAGTTTATTTGTGTCGTCTGAGTTTGGTTCCAAATTAACGATAGAATAATTATATAGGTCCTTGCAGGTAGGATTAATTCATTCTTTATTTGTTCACAACCACTGACGTTATATACACTGTATTAGAAAAATCGGTGTTTAACACATTCCATAAAGCTTAAAGAACCATCAAATAACGTACTCATCTTTTTTTATAAATTAAAGTGTGATGCAGTTTGTTGGTAAGCACATTACTTGAGAACTGGACCTATTATTTATTGTTTCAAAACGTATTAGGATTTTATCTAATGAATTTGACAAGTTTTTTTAGAAAATATTCCAATTAAGATAAAACTTAATGTTTTTTATTTCATGGAAGTTTCGATTCGAAGACACGATTCAATAGACCGTTTTGTTTATGATCCATAAAAGTAAAAAAAAAACACAAACGTGAGCATACAAACATGAATTATTAAGTATAAGCTGCCTATCTGTAGGTTTTTTACAGAATGTACCTTGAAGTGTGTACTCAGGAACTGCATGTGCTCATACCGCCATCTCACTTTTTCAATCGGACATCTAGACGCACTGCGGGCTCCCACCCTTTCTTGGTTGCTATTCCTACCTATCGCGCCAAGCGCTTCTCAACATCTTTTATAATGTTCACAGCAAAGGAATGGAGCTCCCTCCCTGCGTTTGTATTTCCGAGTAATTATAACCCGTTTTCAAAGCTAGGGTAAATAGGCACCTTCTGGGTTTGCTCGTTCCATAGTGGACCCTGTCTTGGCCCCCGGGCTTGAACCAATTCAAAATAAAAATAATAATAAGTTATCATTGATATTCAATTATTGTTGGACATTAATTGTTTACGTTGTGTTACATTATTTGTTGTTTTGAAGTGAAAACTTCTTTAGCAACGTTGTGATTTGAAAGAAAGAAAACTTGTGATAATGCATCACAACAACCGTGGTATTTTGCATACGTGTACGTATTATTTTTGACTGTTTCACTTCTACTACGTGTGAATTGCACACATGCTTTTTTACCTTTAGGTTTTTCTTCAATCTTTATTTGTTAGTTAGTCGTAATAAGATTCTCAGTTTTTAGTTTCATGAAATGATTTAACCCTTATTTGATACTTACAATTGTTACTCAGAAATATGTTCTTTTTGGAGCGGAACGCGCGAAGCATCCCATGGATCAGCTTCAATGGCGCAATGTCTGTTACGCTATAACTTCCCGAGTTCTTACGGATTTTAATATTTTTTGTGTGGAATCGAATCAACACATCATTTTATCAAAACCAGATTGTGACTGGGCCCGAATTTTTTGAAATTTTTGCCAAGAAATTGACGAATATTGTTCTATACTAGCTGACCCGGTAACGCGTTGCTATGGTAACGTTAATTGATACAATGGAAAAAGAGCGGACAGACAAACACACAAACAACAAATTTGTGTTCTGAGATTATAGATTTAAAAATGTAAATAATTCAGGACATCTTTTGACTGACAACAAGAATGGGCGCAAGAAACTCGTCAGCTTTAACAGAACTAACGACATTTACATTATAAAATGTCGTCACATACACAATCCACAAAAAAAACAATAAATAATAGTAGTGTTATGATATCATTATTTCGTTGATTACAGCATTGAATTTCTCGTAAAAGTGTATATTTATTATTTTGGCCCTTAAACCTACTTAATTATCTGTGGTGGTTTTTTACACTAACATCACGAAGAGTGTTTTTATAAATATATTTAACAAATTCACGATTCAGAACTAGAGAAAAGCGCAAATCTTTTGAATTCTTAAACTGTATTTTTTTAAATTTTATTTATCAACAGAGTTAATAAATGACTTATCATGGACACTTAAAGTTCAAATACCACTACATAAATCCAAATATTAAAAATAACTGTTTTCTACTAACTTTTTAGACTTTTTAATATATAAAAATTTAATAAGAATCAGTATTTTTCAGGATTTTTACTCAAAAGTTTATATGAACTGCGTAGTGCGTTAACGCTCTTAACGTTATTCTTGCCTCCTTATTTTAAGGTAAATCTATAATCTAAGATCACAAATTTGTTGTTTGTCACTCCGCTCTTTTTCCCGCTGTTTTCCATTGTATATGCGTTACCACAGCAACGCGTATTACAAATACGTTGTTTCATATTTTTATTTACTTCTGAAGTTTCGAACCCATTTCAAATTGACAGGATCCCCGAAGTAGTAGATTATTTTTTATTATAATGGAACTAGATCGTTTTACATCTGTCCAGTGCAAATACTACCTCCCTGTTGTTACTTACATTATAATTATACATCATAGATAGGATCTCACTTATCGAAATATTTTCTCTTTTTATATTTATAACAAAAACTTTTTTTTCAATTTTTTTATTTAATATTACGTAGCTATTTATGTTTTAGGGACATTATTTAGCGAATCTAAAATAATAACAAAGTAAGGTGCTAATGTATTAGTGTTGCTTACGAATTACAAAGAACCGTTTGTCATCGAACAAGGAATGATTATTTTTCATTCCCAACAAGCATCGTCTGCGTCATCTAATTACCAAATCCAGATGACGCAGTCGATGCTTATAGAACAGTAATTCACCTCTGAATTCATGAAGTTAACGATAAACAAGAAAAGATTACTTATGTCGCTTACTGGCAGTATTTGTTTTCCTACGATTAGTTCGTTGTGACCCTAGTACGTCAATACTACAGCTGGATACAGTTCACCCGCTTGAAACCACGAATTGATTCTTCACTATGCACACAATATTTGTATGCTACTCACAGCATGAACATATAAAAAATCCCTTATTACACTTAATTAAAGAAATCACCAAATACCTAAAGACACTTGATACTGAGAAAAGTATTTTTTTTTTAATAATTTCTAAAGATGTAAAATTCTAGCACTTAAATGCTTAATTAGCAATAAAACATAATGACGAAACCTTTTGCGTCATTTTTAAACAAAAGCCTAAACTTTTGACGATCGGTTGGTGCAACGGTAGCGATATTACCTTTCGCGCCGACGGTCCTAGTGTCGAAACCCGGAAGGAGCAGATGTTTGTATGATGAATACGAGTAATTGTGGCGAAGTCATGGATATTTATTTCTATGAATATTACATATCTTTGTATCGTATAAGTATGTCTATCCGTTACCCTAGTATCCATAATACAAGACTTAAGGTGCTTAATTTGGACTAGTCTAATTAGTGTGATTGTGGAAAATATTATTAAAAATAAACTTAGTTTCATACTTAAAAATAAAAAAAAATATAAAGTTGTCATACAGTTTTTGAGCCCTTAAAGGGCAGAACTATCTGAAACGCTGATGTACATTTATTACTTTACCAGGAGATTCTATAATCTAAGATCACAGTGGTTTGTGTGTTTGTCTGTCCGCTCTTTTCCCCGCTCTTTTTCCATTGTATCAAAAACGTTACCATAGCAACGCGTTAACCGCAAGTAGTTCGTCTATCGGAAGCAAGATGGCGCTAACGGAAAAATATTTAATAATAGAAAAAAACAAAGAACATTGTTCACCCGTGCGAAGCCGGGACTGGCCGCTAGTCTATAATCTAAGAACACAAATTTGTTGTTTGTGTGTTTGTCTGTCCGCTCTTTTTCCATTGTATACGCGTTACCATGGCAACGCGTTACCGGGTCAGCTAGTATGTATTGAATTTCATTAATCTTTATTTTGAAAATAACAAATTTGCATTCAACAGTTTATCCCATACCTCTTTCCCTGTTTCACCTCTGTGAGGATACAATTTTATGAAACTATTCAGCACGTGTCCACTTGTTTCCTAGCAGGAACTTGTGTATAAAATTTCATTCTTAAGTCTTCCATTCCACCCACTTAGGAGTAGTTTTCCAAGTAAAGACGAAATACACGTTATTTTTATTCAAAGCCAATATTTAGTTGTTAATTTCTTAATTTAGAAATAATGGTGTTTCGTTACAAAGCTGCAACCCTTTTTCACCCCCTTTAGGGTGTACTTATCCCAGACATGTACATTTTTTGTTACATCTTAATAAAACAGATTTCCATTAAAAAAAAATCTCTCATATTTTTCATCCCTTGTTTTATCTTTTTAAGGGTTTACTTAAAAATATACATTGGTTATTTACCAGGAGCATGCGTTTTCAATTTCATGCCTTTTATTTTGGAAATTACAGATTGCCATAAAAAAACTATACTTATCCCCTTACTAATACTTATCCCATATTTCACCCCTTAATATGTAAAAAGTATTTTTAAGCTTTTGTCAAAAGTCTCTCGGTTAAGCGCCTTAGGCCCTTTTTTTTTTTTTTTTTTTTTTTTTTTTTTTTTTTTTTTTTTTTTTTTTTTTTTTTTTTTTTTTTTTTTTGTTTTCGCAGAAAATGGCATTACGCATTCCATCGTGTCGGGAGAACACGATGGATATGTGGGACTCTCCTCCATGCCTCTACCCGGCCGAGTGCCCGGTAAAGGCTTGGAGGCCTACCCACTAAAAACTGCGGCGTCCCAATACACAGTGGTGCGGGTCGCGGGGTCCCTTGTCGGACTCAGCCGCGGCCCGGACCAGTGTGGGTCCGCGCTCGTGGGCGGACCTCGCCTATGCTCCGTGAGGGACGGAGCAACGGGGTGAACCGTGACGCCCTGAACACCCCGCACGCCTGAGGGCCAAGTGCAATGCGACTGCCGGTCTCCCGCTCCGACAGCCGCTGGCCCCCTTTCGGTGAGGGAAGGAATAAACCACACCCCCCGACCGACCCCGACCCACACAGGACGAGACTCCCGCGCCCGCGATGATCACCCAAGAACAAGTTCCCGGGCGCCATCGCAGGCGGCGCGGTTGCCCCGCCCAGTGCAGGCCGGAGGCGGCCGAGGTGTGCTAACGGCCTTCCCCCCCCATCTCATCGGAATGTGCGTCCGCGGAAGTCCCCCGGAAACAAAAGTTCCCGGAGGGCTTCCGCGGTCGCCATCCCATCGGACCCCCTCTCGGCCACGCCGGGCGATAACGGAGAAAACTCCGGTATCACCCGTAGTTTCCGAGTGAGGCTCCTACCCTCGGGGAAGCCGTTCCCGAGGGTCCTCCTCAAGCGCATTCCGCTCGCGAGGCATTCATCCCGCGAGCCTGCGCTACTGGCCTCTTGACCCAAAGCCCTTCCCAGCGGGGAAGGGTGGGAAGAGACCCTCTCCCCCTTCGTGCGTTTTCACGTGGGGGGTGGACACCCAGGCAGAATGGGTGCCCCTTCCGCCATTTGGGGCGTCTCTAGAGGAGAAGCGGAGCACCATCCTCTAGATGGGGATGCGGGTGGCATAACGCCGCCACCTTCTCCCCCGACGCCTGCGCCTTATGAGGGAGGAGTCTAAGTCCTCCTCCCTCCGCCTTTCGGCGGCCTCCTTCTGCGAGAGGACGTCCTCGCAGAAGGTGGCCACCCCCTCCCAGGACCCGTCGCTCGTCACCATAGCTCGCGCCACGGCGGCGAGCGAGAGGTCACTCCCAATCGTCGCGACAAGATTGCCGCGCTGAGGAGACCACGCCGGACACACCTCAAGGGTGTGCTGGGCAGTGTCCTCCACAGCGCCGCAATGATGGCACGACGGGGTCGGCTCCCTTCTAATCCGGTGCAGGTATTTACCGAAGCACCCGTGCCCGGTAAAGACCTGCGCCAGCCTGAAGGTCACCGACCCTTGGCGCCGAGCGCACCACTCCCGAAGCACTGGTCTCAGTGCCTCGAGGGTGCGCTTCCCAAATGGCGGGTCGATGAGAGACTCCTCCCACTCCCTCATCAGCCGTTCTTCGGCATCCCTCCTAGCTCGCCGGGCCTCCTCGGGTGCGGGCCTATCTCCACGCACCCGGGCCTCCACCTTGCGCAGATACACCTCCCGTAGGACACGTGCCTCCAGTTCCCACGGTGGTGTACCCGCGAGCGCGCAAGCCGCCGATCGCGACACCGTCCTGTATCCTCGTACAAGGCGGGTCGCAATCACCCTTTGGGACCGCCGGAGATCTGCCTTCCCTTTGGTCCCTACGGCTTCTGCCCACACCGGGGCCCCATAGAGGGCCATACTCCGGATCACCCCTGCGTACAGTCGGCGGCACGTGGTACCTGGGCCGCCGACGTTCGGCAGGAGCTTTCCTAAGGCCTGGGAGGCCTTCACCAACCTGGGGGCTAGCTGCTTGAAGTGCTCGCTGAAATCCCAGCGAGCGTCCAGCAGCAGCCCCAGGTACTTGATGTGGCGAAGCACTGGAAGCCTCACCCCATCAAGTACGACCTCCCTGGCCCTCACCGGTGGGGCTCTCCTCGGGCCATGGAAGAAGATGCACTCGGTTTTATCTACCGAGACATCCAGTCCCATGGCCCGGATGCGCGCTATGGCCACCTCCGCCACCTCCTTGGCCCGGCGGCGCGCCTCGAGGTAAGTCGTCCCCCTCGCGGCGACAAGTGTGTCGTCAGCGTAACACACTATCGCCGCGCGGGGGAGGATCGTCCCCCTGAGGAGCCAGTCGTACCCCATGTTCCACAGGAGCGGACCCAGAACCGCTCCCTGTGGAACACCGCACGACATGCTCCTCTCCACCAGCTCCCCATTCGAGTCGGCGTACAGCACCACCCTGTCCTGCAGGTAGTGCTCCACGACGACCCGGAGATAGGGGGGAAGCTGGTGGAACCTCAAGGCGTCCCTGATCACCTCGTATGGCAGGGAGTTGAATGCGTTGCGGATGTCCAATGACACCGCAAACACTCCCTGCCCCAGCCGTTCTGCTGTGTCGATGACATCCCTCAGGGCTAGGATGGCATCGACCGTGGACCGCCCGCGCCTGAACCCGAACTGTCGCTCCGATAAGTTCGGGCCCAGGCCCTCCTCAAGGTGCTGCACGATGCGCTCGGCAATGATGCGCTCCAAACCCTTGCCGAGCACGTCGAGCAGCACCACCGGCCTGTAGGCGGAAGGCAAATCTGCCGGACGCCCCTCCTTCCTCAACAGGCAGAGTCTGCCCCTCTTCCACTGCCTAGGGAATTCCCCCCTCTGGAGACAGAGACTGTACGTCTCGCGGAGGAACTCCCCTAGGTGCTCCTGGGCAATGGGGATTACTCTGCCCGGCACTCCGTCTGGCCCTGGCGCCTTCCGCTGGCCTTTGAGGCGGTCCATGACCATCTCCACCTCCTCCGTGGTCACCGGCTGGTATCCTGGCGGCTGCTCGCGAGGGATGGGTGGGAGGACCATCCTGGGCGGGAGGATCGGCGACGTCTCGGTGAAAAGGCCCGACACCACCCTGGCCAGAAGCTCTGGCTCCAGCATTTCCGTCGCCGGAGCCTGGCTCTTCAGCTTCTTCCTGACCGTCCGGTAGGGGCGGCCCCACGGGTCCCTGTCGAGAGTCGACAGGAACTCGTTCCAGGCCGCGTCCTTCGCCTGTCGGATGGCCAGGTTGAGCCGCTTCTTGGCCTCCCTATAGGTGGTGGTTAGGGCTTCCTCCTCGCCCTCCACCCTCCTCCGTCGCCGACGGCACCTCTGCAACGCCCTCCGTGCCCGAACGCAGGCTGTCCTGAGCGACGCGATTTGGTCAGACCACCAGTATACGGCGGTCTTATCGGGTCGCCCAGTCACCTTCGGCATGGAGGCGTTGCAGATTGCCGTGAAGGCCTCCTTTAGCCTCCCCACCCGCTCCTCGACCGTCCATCCCTCGCTATCTTCGTCTTGCAGCCGCCAAGCCTCCACCACCGCCGTCTCCTCCGCCAGGTCCCTGTATAACCTGGCGAGGGCCCATCTGGGGAAACTTGACTGTGTTCCCCCCCCTGGGCGCCCGCCAGATCCACCCCTCAGGTCGGCTTCAAACCTGATGTAGGGGTGGTCGGACAGGGACTCCTCCTCCGACAGGACGCGCCATCCGGAGATCTTGGGTGACAGCGATGGGGTCGCCAGGGTGACATCCACGCGGGAGCCCCCGCTGCCCCTGACGCAAGTGAAAGCGGTGCCCCTATTTAGCACCGCTAACCCCATCGCTATCACCCAGTTCGACACCACCACCCCCTTTGGATCGTTCGAGGGGTGGCCCCACGCCTGGTGTTTCGCGTTGAGGTCGCCCCCGAATAGGATCTTTCGGGGGGCCAGTCTCCGGATGACGCGTCCCATCCCATCGACCCACCGTTGGAGCTCGGTGAGGGCGCGATTGGGCGAAAAGTACGCCCCCACCACGGTGATGTCCCCCCAACTGACGGCCACATACCCCGACCCCCTCTCAATGAGTGAGAGGGGAGGGGAGCCGGCCGCAGTTGTGGGGACGACTATCGCCACCATCTCATCTGTTGAGGAAGCCCAATTGTCCCTCGGAGGGGAGCAATAGGGCTCCGAGATGATGGCGAGGTCGATGGACCACTCCGCCAGGTGCTGCATGAGGAGGTCCTGCGCACCTGTGGAGTGGTTGATATTCGCCTGCAGTAACTTGAGTGGCCGTCGAGACATTATTGGGCCGACTCAGTTGTCTCCATGGCCACCTGGGCCTGTTCCCGCCGCATCCCAAAGGATTTGGGGAGCGCCTTTCCTTTGACAGCCGGAGCCTTACACGCCTTGCCCCCCATGGTATGGTTGTGGGGGCGCTTCAGTGACCGGCAAAGGTGGCAATTTGGCTCCGCCTCACAGTCCCGGGCCCTGTGTCCCGCAATTCCGCACCTGTAGCACAGGGCGCTGCGGTCTGTCGTCGCCGGGCAAAGTGCCCCTGTGTGTCCCGGCTGCAGGCACCTAAAACATCTTAGGGTGCGGGACTCCAACACCCTTACGGAGACCACAGTCCATCCCACCCGAATTCTGCCCTCCTGGGCGAGCATCTTTGCCGACTCGACCGGGCATTTGACAAGGACTGTGCCCAGGCCGCCTGGGCCCTCTCTTATGTCGCCCACTTGTATCTGGTCAGGCGGGCATCCGACTTTGGCGGCGAGTGCGGCCTGTAGTTCCGCTTGCCCCGTAGAGTCATCAAGGCCCGTAACCCGCAGGTCTGCCGTTTTAGTAGGCCTTGACACCGTCGCCATGTCCCCGAGGACTTCTCTTAACTTTGCTGCGAGGCCATCGGCTTTGACCCCGCTGCCTTCCCCTCCCACCTCGATAAGGCGCTTTCCAGACTGGGTGATCTTGATTTTTACATCAGTGATCCCTAGTTCACCCAGTCTGACCTCCCTCTTGGCCTTGTCTATGGCCCCCGCATATGACGCCCCCTTTTTTGCGGCCTCCTCCGTGATGGTGAGGACCACGGCCGCTGTTTTGGGGGCCACTAATTTCGGCGCCGCCGGCTTGTGTTGGGGCGGTTTCGGCTTCTGTTTTGCTGCCGCCTTCGCTTGTTTGGCGGGGGCCTTTGTTTTAGCCACCGTCGCCCAGGACGCTTTTCCTCCGGAGGATTGCTCCGCCTCTGCCGGGATCTCTGTTGCCCCCGCTACTGATGGGCGCTCTGCAGCCTCCCTCGCCTCCCTGCCTGCCATTGTGCGGGGCGCTTTATTTTTTCTGTCCGCGGCCAGCGGTGGACGATGACTTTTCTCCTGGAGGAGGCGCCCGTCCCTTTCAAGGCCCTCCACCCTCGCATCAACGACCGACCTTACCGCAGCTAGCGTGTCGCGCCGGAAGTCCTCCAGGAACTCAGCTAGGTTCGCCATCGTTAGGCCTTGGCCTGCCTCCCGCTTTTCCATTGCCGCCGTTGCCTTCTTCATCGCCACCGCTTTCTTAGAGGCCTCCTCGAACTGTTTTTTGAGCGCCTTATTTTCCTCCTTCAAGCCGTTCATTTCTGTTCGAAGACGGTCGAGGGCCTCCTTGTATTTTCTGGCCTCCGTTCCAGAATCCGAGGACTTCTTCCCCCCTTTGGGGCCAGGGGCCTTTCCCCCGGTTTTGGCCTTTTGTTTGCCCTCCAGCTTGTTGGCAACCCCTCCGAGTTTCTTGACGGCCACTTCTATGCATCTTCGGTCCACCGGGTCCATTTTTCCGGCCAAACCCATGAGGACCGTCCGAACTACCTCTTGTTGCACTCGCAACTCCTCCACTATTTCCCCCTCCCCCTCGGACGCCGATGTCGAGGACTCATCCTTATAATTAATGTTTCTCGGGCGTCTCAGTAACTTGGCGGATCTCGGGGTTCCAGTGTCCGTCACTTCCACATCTAACTCCTCCTCGTAGGACGCATCCGAGTCCCCCGCGATCTTCATTTTATAATTCGTGCTGGTGCCGCTTGAAACCGGTTTGCCAGCTCTCGGGGCCTTACCTCCCTTCGCGCTCCTTCTCTTGGCACCTTTGGTTGCCCCCTCGTTGCCCGAACCTGAGCTAGAGGGCCCCCTCTCTTCTGAACTCGGCCGTTTTCGGCCCACACTACTGTTTCTAGAACCGGTGGGGGTCTTACCCCCTAGCGTTTGGTCTTCTAGGAGACCAAATCGGTTCTTCAACGAAGCCAAGGTGACGTTTGCTACGTCCGACTGCTCATTTACGCCTGAGCTAGGCTCTCCACCCGTAAGGGCACGCTCTCTTCCGCCCGAGCAGGGCCCGTCTTTAACGTCTTTAGATTTTTTGGTTTTGTTATTAAGCGCTCTCATTTTGGTTCCCACGAGTGTGGTTGCAACTAAAAGGTCCACCCGGACAGAGGCACCATACCCGGGCAAGCATAGGGTTCTCGAAACAGAGGGGCTGCCGGTCCTCTGTTCCGTTGTCGTGTAACGACTGGACCCCCTCCAGCCATTCACCCCCTCGCCATCCGCGACAACAGACTTGGGGTTGGGGTTTTTTATTGAGGTTTTCTCCTCGCAGGGTCACCCAGTTAAGGGCATACCCCCCCCGGCCCCTCTCAACGAGGGGTAACGGGTTGGCCGATGGTTGGTGAGATTTCACCTGTCCGCTGCTCATGACCACCATAAGCAAACGGACCCATCGCCCCCACTCGCACCGCCGCTACCCGGACTATCCGGGACGCCAGTCGAGCCCGAACCGCGCCGCCGCTACCCAGAATACGTCTGGGACGCCGACCCGGAGCCTTCGACATTCGCGAAGCGAATCGGACCAGTAGGTCCACGACCAAATACGAGGAAAATCCTCGTCCCTCTTGTGACCCAAACTGCCGCTACCCAGAAAACGTCTGGGACGCCAGATGGGTCCGTCTTTTGCTGGTTTTGGTCCGCGCCGGCTAAGCCGGTGGCCCCCATATCTGGAGGCCCCCCAATCCGCCACCCGGGGGACGCGCCCGATGGCAGTTCCACCAACTGCACACGGGAAGCGCCTTAGGCCCTGCGTTGTCTATCAGTCATTCAATAATTTAGAGCAAATCCATATATGTATATGCAAAGATTAATAAAAAATAAATCAACTTGTTCCTCATTACAAATAAAGTCAATAAGAGTTAAATTCATGAGCGTTTACGCTGTTTGACAAATGGCATTTACAAAGTTTAAATGCCCTATGTTGTTGATAGCAACCGTTTTTAGAATGATTTGTTTTTTTTAATCTTTTCTTGTTTATAGTTTGTTTTGCTTTGAAGTAGGTTGTCAATTGCGTTTTTTAGAGTTAGTATGAATGTTTGGTTTTCTTTGATTTGATATAAAATTAATCTTATACCATAAACGGAATGTGTTTTCCTCATAAACCAGCCCCCATTTGCTCTCACTTGCCTACACCTTACGTTTGACACGATACGATATGAAACCATGTTTCAAATTCTAGTAAGTACATAGTGAAAACCAAGTTTGAAGCAGCAGTTTTTCTGCTTTATTTCAACATACGAAGAGTTCGTTTTTCTATAACGTCAATGCTGGGGTTCAATACCAGGATTTCGGAGTTGCATTACCATGCAAACCGGTAGAATAAAACACGACCACTGAGTTGTCAAGCATATGTTAAAAAAAATATTTAAGAATCAACAATTGACTAATGTTAACATATTGTAGAATACAAAGAATCATTTAAAAATATTGCCGAAGAAACTATATTTCAGTTTTATAAAAGAAAAAAATATCAAAATAAATATGAAAAGGTACATTCCAGCAGGCATTATAGTAAGCACATTGTGATCGTTTGATATGCTATTGATTGTACTGTATTTATTCGGCCATTGAATGTCACCCCCTAGCACCCCTTCTGCCAACCCCCTGTTTACTTGACTTTTTCACGTTCTTATGCGCGTGACAAGAGAACACTTCAAAAAATTATAAACGGAGAAAAGCTAAAATTGGATTGCGTTTCGCAATTTAGGCAAAAACAACGGATACAAATAACGGATAGGTGATAATTTTTTTTTATATAACTTTACAAACGTCGACCCTCAAAAAAATCCGCCGTTTTGATCAGCTAGTGTTTCTAATAAGTTTTTATTTTTCCATAAGGGAAGACAAAGGATACAAAGCCAAACAGCATTGTTTTCAGTAATTTCGTTTCTTAGTTTTATCATGAGTTGTTTACCGGTCAAGCGTTTAAGAATGAAATATGAATTAACCCCTTGCCTTAGATTTCAGTAAAGATGATTTATAAGATACAAACACATATGGTTTACATTTCAATATTATTATACCTTCCTTCCTCTTAAAAGCTCAGCCTCTTCTCCTCCCCGACCACAGATCGCCCGTAAATTATTTTTTCTATCATTTTTGTTATATTCTCTACCTATTCGAATGGGTTTCATCCTAATTTTTTTTTTCACTTTTTACAATTTTCGAAGCCATCGACACTGGTTAAATTGTTCAATTTAAGCAAATAAAAATACAATTTTACGGTTTTTTTCTTTTTGATTTTTGTCAATTATTTAATGTAACTACTTTAATATAGTGATAGGTTTTATGGATTTAGTAATAATTATTAGTATGCATCAGAACAATCTGAATTTTCTAAGTGCTAAATAATATTTATACTAATAATAGATAGATAGATAATAATATTTATACTGTTGAGAAAACCAACTTCTATTATTTTATTTATATACTAACACCACCCAAATCTTTCACAAATGGAGAGGATGCTAACATTGTAATAATACAGTTGCTTTCTTTAAACGAAATTGGTGACAACTTCAAACTTTTTGATGATAATTATGCTCAATGTACACTTATACACACATAAAAAACTAAAACTATGTTAATCGTTGGTCTCAACCACGGTGATATGGTCTCAACTCCACGGACCCGTAATTGCGGATTTATATTTAATAAATTCGTAAATAACTCTTTCTATAAAAAGATTTAGAAATATTGCTAATTATAAAATCTACGTCATAAAAATTCCAAAATTAGGTGACCAGAAAGTTAAAGTTTTGAGTAAAGTTCCAAACAATTGGAGTAAGATTTGTTTTCTTTCTTTTTCTTTGATTTCTTTTTTAATTTCAGTACCTGGACGGCGAGCTTGGCACGTTTATTGCTAAAAACCGGAAATAACAAGATTTAACTAGCAACTGAACCAAATTAGAATTATAACAAAGAGTAAATTTCAAAAGTTATGTGTAAAATTGCGTTATAACAGGAGACATAATGTCAAATCTTAGGGAGTTCGTTAGAGCCGTTATCGAGATATGCGAAATAACTTGTACACTATAATTGCTTGTTTAATATATATTTTTAAAATATTTTATTTGCGGAGCTACTTAGAGTACAAAGTTTTGAAAGGTTATATTATTTTTGAGCTAAAAAAATATTTTTTTATGTAAGTCATATATGATTATTCTGCTTCTTTTGGAAGGGGGTTTGGGGGTGGTTCCGTTTGGGGTGGAATCGATTTGTTAGTCCATATAGTAGATAAAAAGTTGTTTTTTGGAATTTTTAGGTAAAAAATGAAAGCACCCGCCTTATTGACCCTCCTCCTTTAAAAAGCAAAACCTTATCTAAACATAAAATCGATCCAAATCCCCCGAGCCATTTTTATTAGAATTGTTAAATTAGATGAAAAGAATACATTTTACAAATAAGTAAGAATATTAAATCGTAAGTATTCCATAATTTTGGGGATTACACGTTAATAATAAGTTCTTAGTTTTTTTTGTTACTTCTCTTTCTGTTTTTAATAGATTTTGATGAAATTAAATGTGTTGTTATTATGTTTTGAGTGTTGTTGTTGTTTTAACACAACTTTGCCACGTGGACATCCACGTGACTGTATAAACTAGTTTCCTCACCCCACACCCACCCCTCCCAATGATTGTCTTCGCGGTGCGTTTGTGATTGGTCTAGAACAGTTTTGCGGTGTTTCTTTACTCTTAAGAGCAGGGAATTGTCTTGTTCTGAAGAAAAAGCATGAAATGGAATAAAGAAAAATAAAAAACAAGATCACTAGATTATTACTTGAAAGATATTATTTTGGTCCATTTTGACCTGAATATATTGCGGGCATATAAAAAGCCAAATTACTTGTATAGCTTAATTTTTTAAAAATTAAGGATTTTTTTATGTATGTTCAGTTATAATCTTGAAAGAGATATGGATCCTCTCTCGGCGTATTCTTCTACCACGTTGTGATCGTTAAAACCTATTGATTCTTTTTTGAGATGTATCTCTGTAGTGTAACATGTCCATCATACATTTCCAGGTTGATCCAGTTCTGAGATATGATAAGAGGAACCAATAATTCAATTCGAGTATTTTCCACATTATCAGCCCCCGCTGCAAGGGCAGTTGATTTAAATCAACTGCCCTTAATTCTACGTTGAGTATTAATATTATTTTTATCGTGTTTAATTGTACTTCTAATATTTTGCTATTATAATATACTGAGAACAAACATTCAAATTTTGTTTATTGCACGTCACAAATGGTAAATTGCACACAAGAATGGGGTGTAAAGGGCACAGCCACATCATATTATATAAAACAATATTAATAATTTTAACTTAGTTCATATTTTTCTCAATCCAGAGGTATTGAAGTATAATTTTATTTATATTTTAAAAAATCTCTTACTCTATAAAAACAGTTATTTCATTTAATTTCTTTGTTAAAAGCAAATGAATCCCTAAAATTGCAAACCCAGTATGTTTTGTAGGTGCTAAGATTTTCAGATGTAGCTAAGACTATCCGCTTTTTAAAACGAATGACTAACTTAATAAACATGGATTATTCTGAGATTATATCAAAAAGTATTGTACCAAATTGTGTTTATTTTTGAGTTTATTATTTTGTTTTAAACGTTTTAAACCAGACAATATATATTATAATATCATAAAAAACTTTCCAAAAAGTAGTTCAGTGAGGCGAGTACACAGCTCACAAGAAAGATTTACTTTTAAACCGATTTAATAGATTTCAAAATCAGAGTTGTCTTTGGAGATTCGACTATACAAAGCAGTATTCGAAGATTCGAAGTATACAAAGCTTCTTAATAATTCTTAATAATATAATAAATTCTTAATAAAGTTCCTAATAATTCAATAATTCTTAATAATAATAAATTCTTTATAAACCATCAAATAAAAGGTCTTTTCTACTCAATCAGAGTAAAGCTATATTTGACAGCTCATTTTTTTTTTGTTAATGAAGAATGTAGGACAAAAAACATGGCAAGTACAGTCGTGAACATGGATCTCAGAGCAACTTGATGAAGTAGTCCATTGTCTTCTGGGTTTTCTATTTAATTAAATGTCACAAGTTTGCGCTACCTCAAAATCGTATCAAATTACAGTATGGTTTCGTTATTCGAACTCTATAAACGTTAAAAAAATGTTTTACGACGAAGGACGTATATTTATTTGTTTGCATACTTCACTGAAAAAGTAATTAACGGGCTGCTGTAAATGATTTGTTTATATAAGCCGTAAAAGTGTAAGGGCGTTAGTACGGGTAATGTAAGTACGGGAACGCGATATATACTAGCGTATATAGAATAGTATTGATTTGGACAGCGAAATAAGCGATTTTAAAGTATTCTTTGGAGTGATTAAGATTCTGCCGAGTTTAATCGACAATCGTGACTGTGTTGTGCGTATGATTTTGTACCGCATTACCTTCATAACTCACCCTTAATTGCCCTTAATGCTGGACAGGGATGAAAATATCGTAAATAATACCGGACCATATTCCTTAATAATCAGGAGAAAAAAATTAACCCTTGCCGAACGACTGCTTCTCCGTTTAAGGTTTCCTGGCGTAGAACTTACGAAGCCATATTGTAGCTGTTGACTTCCAATAAACGCAATGTAAATACTCATAATAAATAATCAGCATTTTATATTTTTAATGGCTAGTTCATATGATTACTGAGTTACTATGTACACTTATTAGGAAACTGTATATTAAAAGATTTGTGACTGTGTTAAAAAAGAATCTTGTGCAAAGTATCGAAAATTAGAATTGTCTGTGATATAAAACACAATACGAGCCCGAGAACCTCGTAAAAATTAATAATTTTATGCGTTCTACATTATTTTAAGTTGGTGGGAACTCGGTTCCATTTTCACGTACAAATAGAGCTTATACTCGTACGCCTGTTTTGATGCGCGGCTTAAAACCGACTAGTGTGGTGGAGTCGCGCAGGGTGTCAAGATCAAGTACGTAAATTTTGCCCAGATCAGAATTACTTTTTCCCTAAAAAGATACTTTTATGTTACAATTTTCAATACACTAATGTACTCGTTTTATAAGGTCAAAATACAACTTTAATAAAATACTTTATTTCGCAATAAGGAGCTTGAATGTAATAAAATTTGGTAGTAATTTCTCCGATTGCATTTACTCCAATATCTGTTCCAACGGATCATTAATTCATATTCAATAATATTTTTTATACCTACATTTTTGAAAGTTCCTTTTTAAATATTGTTTGTACTTTTTTCAATACCTATGTTATGCAATATTTTTCTACCTTTATTCCATTTAGTTGTATGTAGTTATTTAGATACTATTAACAGCACACGAATTTAAACAAAACCTATAAAAACTATAAGAATGTAATATCAATTGGGAAAATGTGAAACTTAGTGGTAGTTGACGTGCTGTTGTCAGTTAATACGAACAGATATTTATTGTAACGCAGTTTTGCTGTTTATGTTACTTTGCAGTCTTATAAAAGTATAAATTCTCTTTGTTAGAACTCCCCAAATTTTTTAAATGATTTTTCCCCAAAATTTTCCCTACGTTTTTCATCTCCCAACAGATCCCTATATTTTTTGGTACTTCCCCAAAACGGGGGAAAACTCCCAATCTCGCAAAAATGCCCGCGCGACAGGCTCTGTGAGACGCGTGCTCCAAATGTATATGCGTTGTTGTGGGTTTGACTGCACGTTCCAGAGTACGCGTAACAGACTACGCGTACACCGGAACACGCAATCCTTACGCAGCTTTATGTTTATGGAATGAAAACACATTCAGTGGGCGAAAATATGTAACAATAGAGACGTATATTACGTCATGCAAGAAATGAAAAAGACAACAATAGCAACTTCTTTGTGAAAATTTTATATTTCTTTCCCTGTCTGAATGTAGTATATAACAGCGGTAATTTTCATGGTGTGACAAGGTTGTTCCGTCCATACAATACTTCTATGAATGACAAGTCTCATTTTTATTAGCGTTCATTTTGTTCAATAATAACGAATGACTACGAGTTATATGAAAAACTAAATACAAATACATGTTCTGATAGTTTTAGGGTTCCGTACTCAAGGAGTAAAACGGAACCCTATTACTAAGACACCACTCTCCTTCCGTCCGTCCGGCTGTATCTCATGAACCGTGATAGATAGACAGTTGAAATTTTCACAGATGATGTATTTCTGTTGCCGCTATAACAACAAATACTAAAAACAGAATAAAATAAATATCAAAAGAGGCTCATATATAACAACCTGATTTTTTACTCGTTTTTGCTCGATATTAATAACAGCAATAGGTAGGCGCTTGAGGCGCAAGAAAATTTCCAACTTAAATTTATTTAAATGTAAACTTTGTTAAACTTAAAACGTTAAATTATTGTTTTTAAAATGTTTGGTAGGTACCTTCTTTTTGTAATCGACAAATAATTAGAATTGTTGTATTTGCCTGTAAAGACATGCTTTTTACATGTGTCACCCAAAATAAGCTTTTCATTGTAATGTGTTATTGTGTGTCGCTTGTGAATCTGTTACAGTAAATAAAAAAATATTCACAGAATATTTATTTATATATTCATTTTAAAATAAATAATTAAATTAAAATAAAACAAATATTTAAAGGGGGCTCTCATACAACAAATGTCATTTTCTTACTCGTTTTTGCTCGATATTGATAATGACAACAGATCAATGCTTGATATATTGTCGCACGAAAAAGCATGACTCATTTTCACGTTCCGCCTGACCCGAGCGTGCAAGCGAGAGCGCGTAACAAGCGATAGAGAGGCAGGATCGGCCTGAGCGTGTAACGAGGCGCCATAGCTATATTGGCGACTCGTTGCTTTCATTGCGCTCTTCTCTGGCCATTTTTCATATTTTCTTTTCTCTTGGTTTCCTATTTTAAATTTACTGTCTGTCTCTTTTTATTTGTTTTGTCCTCGAAGTTCATTCTTACCAGAGTCAGCGCGTAGAGCGGTTGACTCACCGATAACAATCATTTAAATATATTTATAGTGCTGAGCAGTTAATAATAAGCTCACAAGTATAATAGCTCATAAGCATAACTCACAAGATTTCCTGTATCTGTATTCTGTACCACCAGTTCCTGTTATATAAAAGTCTATAAGATTCTTTAAGGCACTATTGTAAGTAGCCCTACCTTTTATAATATATTTTAGTGATAAATGTGAAATTGTTTTTGTATTCAGAGTAATTTACCTTTTTTCATATAATTGTTTCAGTTGTGCCTTAATTCCATAAATACAAAAAACATAAGTGACCTTGAGTGCTTTTATTTCTCCCGACTACACCCGTCACAAGCGTTTGGCTTGTGACGCATCTATCTCTCTTCTACTCCTTCGGCCAATGCGTCTGAGTAGAATAGAGGCAGTACACATTCTACACGTGAACTGTTGTGTCAGCTGTTTATAAAGTGAAGTGAAAAGTTAACGTCGTTTCCATTGTTTATTGCAACAAAAATTGCGGCAACAATTTTTGTCGTAAAAACGGTAATTAATTCCTGCATTTTAAGAATTTGACAAGCGATATAAACTTATATATTTGTACTTTGATTTTTAAAAAAGAGTAACACCGGTCGCCGAGTGCAGTTATAAAAGGTTATGTTACAATTTTGACTAAAAAAATATTATGACTCATATAAACAATTCAACTGCTTTTATTTAGTATTTCAATTAACTCCTTCTTTGTATTATACAAAATAATGATAATTCAGTAGTAACAATTAAATCCAATTCATAAAAATGTGAAACTTTTCATCAATGTTTTCTTACGACGTTATCTCGTAAAATTATCGTCCATAACCATTTTTTTCCCGCGATGAACGAACTATACATATACTTAACTAAAACTTGTCCAGTTTTTTTAACTTATGTATCGCAGAGAATTAAGACAAAGGACAAACGCTAGTGACGTATTTACTACAAGACTAAAGTCGAAATTCGACCTTAATTAATTTAATTTCCAGTGGGGAAAAATGTCTAAACAATAAATTTTGTAAACACAGAATGAAAAGATACTAGAACTATTTAGTCAAGCTTTTTATTGAATTTTTATTAGTTTTACTAATATTTGATGATTCTGGTCACTGTTATTATAATATTTTGACCATTTAATATACAGTCACCATATCAATCTATACTATATAAAGATGTCAAATTTCTTTACAAAAATTTGAGCCTAAAATTCAACAAATAGAGTTTAATATTCATTGACGTAAATTGACAGTTGCGGTAGGTTTTCATGATGATGTATGCATGTCGAGATATAGTCTATATTATCTTAGTTTGTAATAAATTAGTATTTCAACTTATTTGGCATTGTACTGGACATTTTAGATTAAAGTAATTCAATAAATGACACCGATTAGGTATTATTGGCTCCCATGGATCAGCTTCAATGACGCAACTGTTACGCTATAACTTCCCGAGTGCTTAACCAATTTTAATAAATAATATGTGGAATCGAATCAACACATTTAGGACCAGATTGTGACGGAGCCCGAATATTGAAATTCACAAAAATAAAAAAGTTATGAACAAAAAATCAGTGGCTCTATGGGATTTCCCATTGAAACAAAAAGCGCGCTCTTTTTGAAAGTTATCATTGTTATGGAATTGTAAAATTTACTAAATATTATTGATTTTTTTTCTTAGATTTTTACGATGCGCTCCAATTTATGGTGCTAGCGAAGCTTTATGCTTTAGCGACTGCATCGCCTAGTTTACATTAGATTTTTCACATTTCTTTTTATTTTTGTCGTCGATAGGCCAAAGACACAGTCTTCCGAAAGCACAGACTCTACCTGCAAATTGTAAAACATTCATTTGTAAAAACAAAAAATATATAAACATTTCTGCTGCATACTATTTTTTTTAAATTGCTGCTCATTTAAAATTATTCAGCTGATCAGCACAATAGTATTAAGAAATAAATAATGTTTCACTATTTTAAAAAAGTACCATTTGCGAACTTGTTTATGATAACATTAAAGCTCACTACTACTAAAAACTAAACAAAAAAACTTCAATATCTACGTAAAACATTTTGTCATTAGCTAATTATGTGTAGTTTCTAAAGTTAAAAATGTTCTTTAATAATACTCATAGGAAAATGTATTTGTATTACTAACTAAGACAGTGCTCAGGGCAATTATTCAAATTCCAACTGACAATATTACTTTTTTACCGAAGTATCAGATTTTATTGATAAGATAAAAAAATTAAGGCAACGTGCATCATTGATCAGTTTTTATATTTTTAAACTATATAAATAAAAGTTTGATTCCAAACATTTTCAAGCACCTGCAACTTAATATTACTAACGGTAATATGAAGTTTGATATTGACGGCACACAAGCACAGATTGTATTGTATTTATGTTTTTTTTAATTGGCAACATTCCATTACGCCTTGCCGTATAGCATTTCAATATTTTCTGATAAGTTTATATATAACAAGTTATAGTTATGATTTAAACTTATAGAAGTTAGAGCAATTAGGTAGTATTCAGTTCAAGGAAGGACTCAGCTTATGATCTTTGATGCATAACAAGACGAAATTCTCAAAATGTTTCAATGTTGATTGGGTGAGGACAACGTTTTATGTAAACAAAAGTATTTATTATCTATTTGAAAAATACGACCTCATTTAAAAATGTAGTATTGTCAATTAATAGTAAGGGCTTATTTTTTTAGCACATCGATAAGAAATAACAACCCAATTTAGTAGAATAAGGCTGACTTTACATTGTCAACACATCGTGAATATTATTTAAAAAAATACTTAAATAACCCAAGTACTCTGTAAATTCTGAAATACGTGAAATTCTAGCACCGATTCTGTGTCTCGCGTTTAAACTTACTTTACTATCTATGGGAAAGAAATTATAAATTTGAGATATGTAAATTGTATGCAAGTATCATGACAGAGAAATAAAAAGCATTTGTTATTTGTATGATTACTTGGTATGTGGTAAATTGGTACTAGAAGACATTTAAACTTTAGTATTTATATACTTTTTCGGCCCTTATCAATTATCAGATAGTTAAAAATTCAGTTCTCATCTATTTATTGTTTAATCACTACAACGAAAAATATTTGGCACTCTCACTGTATATTCAACACTAAAGTGTGTCTGAAAAGTTGTTGACATTCTTGTATTTATTTATTAGAAAATATAAAACTTGGCAACATTTTATATCATTTCATTGCTCGAAGGAGATTTATTATTGATATAAATCATTGATTCCAGTACCAATTTACCACATAATAAGTAATCATACAAATAACAAGGATTCTTTAAGCGATTTCAATGTTCAAACTGTCATTGCACTCATTATTGTTCCGGTGACGTAACGTCGGTTGTTCTTGACCGTAGGTAGTGCTCAAGTCCAAGGCACCACTTATCCGTGTGCCGAGTAAGATTTATGGTTATCGAAAGTATATCGGATAGTATTACTATTGTGTTTGGCTGATGACGAGGATTTGCGTTAGTTGTAGCTATGATAGTATCAATTACTGTGGGAAAATATACTTCATACGTTTTAGATCAGCTTTTTTTAATAACTTTGTAGCGCTTTGTATTTTACATTATACACATCAAATTACTGCGTTCAGTCAAAGATGATAAGGCGTGCGACTTCCGTTTTTTAATTTGTTTTCTTGTTATTTATTTACAATATTTCTTAGTACCTTTAGTTTTAGTTGACTTTGTAATATGTTGATTCAATAATATTAACAATCAAACAAACGGTAGCGAACCTTACGCTCTTAGGTTGAAATTCCGGTAGCAGAATATATTTGGATGCCGAGCATAAGCACTACTTTCCAAGTCATGGTTGTCTAAATATTTATGCGTTCTATCCATTATTTATTACCCATAGTCCAAACTCTGCTTAGTATGGAACAAAGTTACTAAAGTGATTTTTCCGAAAATAATTAATTATTTTTAATAAAAAAAAAATTATTAAGTATTGGCGAACGTCAAACTTTGAAATAAATACTATTTTTAATTTGTTGCATTTAATTTCTTGTATTTTATTTCGATTCGATGACCACTTGACTTGGTATGTGGATCCTTAGCGACTCATTTGGTTTTCCGATAAAGAAGCCTCATATATCTAGTGACGTAGGAAAGTTTGATGGGGTGCTTCTAGTTAAGGGGGAGGGGTTAGTGGGGGCGCGGCACGTGTGCGACGGGCGCGCAACGGGTGCGTCAAAGTTCACAGAAGTTTTAAAGCCCGATTAATAGAAATCTAAAATGTTATTTCATACAATTAAACATCATAATAAACACCGTTCATAATTGGTTTCTGTTGGTTATGATCGTTCATTCGAATAGGTATAAATAAATGCCTCTAGGCGCTAGCTAATAGTAGGTACATGAAATTTTCCTCCGTTTAATTTCTGTACCATAACTGTCTTTCTACTGTTAATTTAAATATGACATACTTTTATTCCTACACCGTAAAAGAAACATACAAAAATATTTTATTTAAAAATTGAACACTCTGAGACACATTATCTAATTTTTAAAAAACATATTCGCTTCATAATTTTTTTAACGTTCTTTGAGTCACTTATAATAAAAATAAAGATTTCTATTTGGTAGGTACTTCGACGTAGGAAATACAACAAAAGAAGGAACAGAAAAAAAATTAACAAACAAAACACAAAAGCAAAAAATAAAATAAAATCTCGTTAGGTTAGATTTGGTTATAACCACCATCACCATCACGAATGACCGATTTTTTAAAGTATTATTATTTAACGATTTTTTCTTATGCTTTACTAGCGGCCCGTCCCGGTTTCGCATGGGTGGACGAAATTCTTTTAATTTTTTCTTACATTAAATATAACTTATGTCACTCAAGTGAATGTAGCTTTCCAATGGTGAAAGAATTTTTGAAATCGGCTCAGTCGTTTTTCCGTTTATTCATTGCAAACATGCAAAAATACAAATCTTTTCTCTTTATAATATTAGTGTAGATAATATTCCATTATTATAATCACTTTTTATTCAGTAAATGGTATATATGTATCAAGTTTAATAATAATGAATGACATTGTAATAAGAAAATAGTGACTTATTAGTCACATTTCTCTAAACACTACCTGTTATATACACATACACGGTAGGTAATAAAATAAACTTCTGAAGTAAACAAATTCGGACAATTGACTTTTATGAACACAAAAAGGTGGTATGAAAATATCGAATAAAGAATTTTCCGGCAGTGAATATGGACCCGCGTGCAGTTCACGCCGAGCCGTGCACGTTGCCTGCGAGCGTGCCGAGAGCACGTGGCGGAAAGCGTGCGAGACGTACGGATCGGTAGTCCTCTTCAATCCTGCCGCGGTTCTCACTGGGAATACACGTCTCCGTGGTTAATAGCGAAGCGAAAATTGAGTGCGTAAGGGTGGAGAGAAGCAGCGTATGCACGCGATGGTGGCCTGTTCGCCGCCTAGATCGGCACGGGTACATCGATATGGGGACCCATGCAGGAGCACCGCCTGACCCCTGGCAGAGCCCTGGCCCCGCGCCCCCAGGGTTTGAAAGGCCTTGCTACTTCCCGCCGTCACCACCACGCCATCACCGCCAACACTCCCCGCACCGCATCTCAGGTACGCTCGATGCACTCGAAACAAGGAAAATCGTGCTCAAAGTAATTATCGATGGTAACGAGATGTAAATTACACTCGCACCGGTGTGTTTTTGCAAGTAAATGGTCGGTTTGTATAGGTTTCTAGTGTCAACGTCGATAGTTCAATTTTGTTTAGTCAGTTAGTTTAATCTCTGACCTTACTTGTGGAATGGTAAGCGTTTCGCGGTGATGAGTCTACAGCACAATCGCTAATGTTGTGTACTTTTAATCAATTGGCTACAAGGAACCGCAGAAAAGGTTAGAAAACAAAACTGATATTAAGGTATGAAATATCTTAACGATCGTAACTGAGCTAATAATTTTTGAAATTGAGCAGTTCCACGATAACGTTGGGGTAACAAGTGCAGTTGGAAGTCGTAAATTTTAAGTGTTTGCAATGGCAGTGGCCTACCTACATGCGGATGAGTATTATGAATACTAATAAAACTGAATTCCTCTTAGGTATAGAACTACTGTTTAGACAAAATCCTATCCTTTAATTAATTGCGTTATAGTACACCTTTATCATATATTTGGTCTTCTCATAATGTTGCTGTCATTGAAATATTATGCAAAGAAATTCATTTTGTCATCTCAAAACAAACAAAACTATGTTGAATCTACAGTTATTCCATTCCATGAAATATTTACTTTATTTTTCATTATTATTATTTGGTCGTATGTCTGATCTTATAGAATATCATTACTTTTGTAATATTATTCCAGCGACAAGGGTTTGGTTGCCTATGGGAACCTGAGCCAGAATGTCCATTCTGTATGATTATTAACTCCAATTGTCGTAGTGAGTTAAATAACAAAACCGCTAACAACAAAAACGGAATCGAATATATAGAAAGAAAATCGATAAACACACTTATACTTTTTAAATCAAAAAAAAACCCCGCATTCCGTTTAAAAATAAATTACAATATCTATCTTAACATTATTAAGCGAACATATATTAAGCAAGCCTTTATGAAGCAATTTTTCAGCAGTAAAAATTCAGCAGATATGTATGAATTGAGGTTTTCTTCTTTAATGCAAAATATACATATTGCGATAATTACATCAATTCCTTTTCATTTTTTATATAATTAAAGACGTGAATGAGTTTTTAAAACTATTTTGAGATCATTGGTTAAAAAGAAACTCATTATATGTGCATTATTTTAAGAGTACAATATAAAGACAGGATGCTTGGCATTTTATCCCAGTAAGGCCGGTCTCCAAAAGGGTCTCAAGTCATATCTCACCAGAATATATCAATAGCAATTATCCGATTAAATAAGATCTCCGTTCCCTATCCACTGATAACGTCAAATCGTATTATTGAGTTTATATATCTAAAATGGTCCATGAATTCTTCTTGTTGGATTTTGTTATAAACCACATTTAAAAATTTTATGTGTATGAAAGACTTATCTTACGAGAGAAAGGCGTTTTCCTTAATTCTTTGGTCCTGTTTAAGCTTTTGGCAAATACCAAAAAGGTGCTGGCAGTGTCCTACGTTCCAATGTAGGCTGACTCTTTTATACCGGGCTTGATGTTCAAGAAACAAAAGCAAAAAGTTCTAAAATTTCTTTTCAAGATGATCTTATGTAAATTTTTCGACTTTCAGTTCCCTCTGTCTAATGAAAAAATAAATATTTCACTTTTTTAACAAAAAAAAATCATTACAAATTTTATATAAAGTCGTTATTTTTATATTTTTTACGTACTTATTATCGGTACTATGAGCATTCTTAAAGTACAATTTTATTTCGTAATTTTATCTTACAAAGAGCATTGTGTGCTTTAAATAGTAACTTAGATAAACCTCTTTGCAAGTTTGTAAATATTTTAAATATTCCACCGCTGTTAGCGTAGATATTATAATATATAATGATAAACTATTCCGCTAATAATCAGGCATAGATATATTTTGAATAGGTAAACTAAAAAAAAAAAAAACAATTTCTAGGCAATACGAATTACGAACAGTCCTTTTACACCCCGGCACCGTCGTTTACAGAAAGATGAAAATGACTCTAATGAAATTCTAAGAATTCATGTCAGTGCAGTTTATTTAAGAAAACAAATCAACGAGACTTGCCTCCGGCCAAGTTCTTGCTCCCATCATTTTCTTTCCATTTACTGAACTAATAATGGAAGTAATACCTTTATTTCCTATTTTTTGTCTAGTGCCGAGTAAAATAATTCTTTAAAATACATCTACGGCCATAGTTTATCACTATCACTACATAGTATAAAACAAAGTCGCTTTCTCTGTCCCTATATCCCTATGTATGATTAAATCTTTAAAACTACGCAACGGATTTTGATGCGGATTGCGGTCTATTAAAATAGAGAGAGTAATTCAAGAGGAAGGTTTATATGTATAATACATGCATAATATAGTAGAGCATTGCATCCGTGCGAAGCCGGGGCAGGTCGCTAGTAATTATTAAACAAGTAACAAATTAGAGATACGATATCGCGAAACCATATATTATGATATTTTTTATTGCACATTCTACTATTGGTGTTTCATATATGTTACAACCAAAGTAATTAATCTGTATATTATTTACACTTACTAGCAATTATGTATATTATCTATCCAATTAAGACGGTGATTTATGAAGAAGATTCATCAAGTAATGCAGCTTAGTATTGAGTTATAATATGAAAATTTTATAAGATTTAAACTATGTGATTAATACAAATTAATTTTCTGACATTATTAAGTGATAAATCAAGCAATATTTCTTTTAAAGACGTTTAACCATTAAAGTAACATTTTAATAGGTGTTCAAAGTTTTTATAAAAATTTTAACAATAAATTATTTTTATTATTTTTGATGAGATTCTAATATTGGTCAGAGCAATGTTTGATTTAATTATTTCAGCTTAAAATATAAAAAAAAATATTTTATAAAGAAAAACAGAAAGAACAAACTTTATGACCTTAATTTTTATCAAATTAATTATTTAATAAATTAAAAAAGATCTTCTTTATTTAGTCAAAATACATAATATTTAGCCGTTATATATATATATATATATATATATATATATATATATATATGTGTATACTATTGATTGTATAGTATAAATTATTTTAGCAGACAATGGTGTGTAGTGTGTTACACGTAATGGAAAACTTATACTTTTATACGAGTTTGAAGTAACTCAAAAGTTAGGTAAGATTTTCAATAGCTTATTAATATAATGTTGAAAATTGTCCAACAATCCGTTTTTCACACAACTGCGAAATCATTGTTGAAAAACTGTCGCATTATTTCGTAATCCAGATTTTTTAAATTATCTGCTTTTTGCCTCTGCGTGTAGGTCTCTGTAGCTCGCGTTAGTTTTTAAATAAAAGTTTTTTTATAAGATTTATCGAAACATCACTTTTACTGCCATTATTAGAAAATATTATACATTAGTTTCACAAATACTTGCAAGTTTTAGTTCTTAGAGAAAGTTAAGCTTAAGTATTTACCTATATTATCTTTGATTTTCAATAAACTTACTGTAACAATTGATTTTTTTATTTAATTTTTGTTACAATAATAATCTACAGTCTTATCTAGAAAGAACGAAATTTTGTAAATCTGTTGAACATTTACCCAGTTTAATTCTTCATTTTTGTTAAATAACTATCTTTTTATGCGAACTAATTCTAGTGTATTACGATCGCGATATTGTCAGTGTACCGATCTACTAATTGACAAAAAGATATTTGCTTGTATGTGATTAGTCTAAATAATATATGTAATACGTTTATAATGTTATAAGTAAAAACATGGCTTTCACAGCTTCCTTAAAGATAAGATAAAGATAAAATTGCTTTTTATTCAATATGAGTATTTATATTGCATTTATTGAAAGTCAACCCTTCGTAAGTCCTGCGACGGAAGACTATAGACAATTCTACTTCAACGACCCCGCACATGACCCATAAATCGGACTGACTTTTCATTGATAAATACCGATCGATTTTGTGATCGATTCATCGCACCAGTTCAAATTTTTATCGGAAGCTCTCGAGGTAAATGAATTAACAAATTATGATGTACAGTGAGACGTGTAAAAAAATTGTTTTCATTATCTGTCGTTTGCGGGAATGCTTACGCCTGTCAATCCCATGTAGTTCACTTATTCAGAGCAATCTTATTGAATCGTTTATTTAAAAGTTAGAAAATATTTAACTTTGAAGGGCGTTAAAGCGAATATAATGTAGGCCTTTGTCTCGGAGTCTCAATTAACTTCTTCATCTTGATCCTCTCCAATTAATGAAGGTTGGCCACCAGCATTGAAAACCTCATTTCATCCCAGGCGAGGTGAAACAGTTCCGTGGTGCTCTTGACACCGGTCCACTCGCGGATGATGACACAAAACTCTAATAGTTATCGAAGTTAATTACCAATAATAAGATATACCTATATTTCGCATTTTGTATTCCCAATCTCAGGATAATACATTTTAGGAAAGTGTGATTAAACTATTTCCGTTGGTTTGATGTTTTAATCGTTCACGTTGTTATGATTTCTATCTCCTCTTTGTGATACACCTTGCCGACTAGATAAACTGTAAACAACAACATGTTTGCCATTAATTAGAGTCCCCATAGGCAGGATTACCAAGTTTTCAACCCGATGAGCTTGTATGAGATTGGCAGGGGAGAGTCCTATACTTCTACCCGCGATATACATATGTAAAGCATTTTGTTTGTATTTAAATGAAGTCTAGTTAGTTTGGGAATAGCTAATCATAATAATATTTCTCACTTTTTTGTGCTTGCTTTATATCACGTAAAGATTTTGCATGTTACAATTTACAGGAAATGTATCATCGTCTTTATTAATAATGCGGACCCAAAGCAGATCGAAATTGTAAATTTTATAAAGAAAAAAAAGACTGAATATATTGAATTTAGTGCTCATTACACATTTCAATAAAACATTATATATATAAATAAATATTCCCTTCATTCACACCAATTAACCTAGTCAAAAGTAAGCACTTTTAAGGCTTGTGTCATGGATACTAAGGTAACGGATAGACATACATATATCATAAATAAACAAGTAATATTCATATAAATATATACAAACTCCCATGATTCAGGTACAAATGCTCGTATTCATCATTCGTATTCATCTTCCGGGATTCGAACCCAGGCCCGTCGGTGCGAAAGGCAGGATCGCTACCGTTGCACCAACCGGTTTTTATACAGTATGAAAATTTATTAATTGAAAATATACAATGCAAGTAATGCTATGGCTTCGTAAATTCCTACGACGACGGGATACCTTGTACCGCGAAGAAGCCGCAAACAACTCTCGACAAGGGCTGTTTTATCGCCTTTCAATGTTTTTCAGAATTATTCGAATTAATTAAACTTTTCTAGCGCTAGTGGTTATTAAAGGCCATTAACCCCACGAATTTTGTTCTTTTAATAATCATAAATTCTGTACTAGCTTTTAATCTTTAACACCTCCATTTAAATTTCTTTAAAAGTAATCCCGTCTCATAGTGTGACATCTTAATAGAAAACGCAACACATTTACCTTAAAGTGAGCCTTTCGTTTTTTGCACCCATCCGATGACTGCTGCCTTTGGGCAGTTGCTCTTAAGATCCACAGTCATGGATCGAGCGCATAACGAGCTCTACAAGGAATGTTTACCAATTGAATATAGCGTGCCGTCAATTCGTTGATAAAATAATGCTATCGGACGCGTATAGTTCAAGTAGCATAACTGTTTATTGAAGGCCAAGGTTAAGTTTGATTTTCTGATTCCGCATCGATTAACTTTAGTATTATTTAATAATCTTTAGGAAAAAAATAATTATTATTCTGAGGTGTGGGTATTATGATTAGTATTTATTGAGATTTAACGACTATATGTACTGACTATATGCCATTTTAATATGCAACTGTACAGTTACAATGTGCACGCGAAGGCCTGAAAGCATGTTTTAGTTAAACGCATGCTGTCGTTGTCAATGGTTGCTACGTACTGCTCTTTCACTCTCATAGATGGCGCTAACTGTCATCACGTGTAAAAGACTCACCACAATCCTCGGCTTTAAATATAGATAGTTAACTTTCTGAAAGACTATATTTTAAATTATAAAAAATATACTTTGCGATTTATGAGATATACCTGTGTTATATTTTTCAATGAAAACCTTACAAGATATTAATATTTATTTTTCTAATAATCTTTTATCTGTAAAATGTTACTGTTGTTGATCCGCAGGATTAGTTGATTGGTTAAATATCACTAAGAAAAAAATATTTCCTCAAATAAAAGCACAATTACATACTTCAACTAGGGCACAAGTCCGATAACAAAACAGGAGGATCCAGTTCACACCCTCCGTAGAATAAAGATGTAGAACTTCCCCCAATAAGCCAGGTAGGCTTAAATTAAAAGGTTTGATTGGTAAACTACTATTAGTTAACATCCTTAAAAATAAAGTAATTTCAGTGTTTTTATTTCACGCATTCCTTTTGATATTCTTTAAATGTAATATCAAATGACCGTGGAATTAGTTAACGTTTTGAAATGCAATCCATCTTTACTGGAAATAGATAGCCCCCGCACGAAGTTCACATGAAATATTCGACCAAAAGTACCTAAATGTAACTTGTGAGGAATGAGCAATTTTCATAGGAATCGTATGGTAAGCCATATAAATACCATAATATAATTTTATTCCGCCGCGTTAATTAAAAGTCAACAACTATAACATGTCGCCGTAACGTCAAGTCCAACGTGGCGACGTTTGTTCTGTCTAATTTTTAAAGAAGCCTTTTTATTATTCAACTATTTACTGGTATTAAGATTTCTTTAATGATCAACTACGGAACCCTAATACCGCGCCAAGCCCAAGAGCAACTTGGCGGTGATATCTGAGAATAAGCCAAAACTGTTTAAATGTTTCAATTTACATACATTAATAAGCTTTTCAATAACATCGAAAATGTTCGCCCATATGGGCGAAACATATGTTTCACTATCGCACCACTCAGTACAGGGTCAAGGGTTTCTCAGATGATTTATCTTTAATTGGTATCTCGGATAATATTGCGATAATTAAACCCGGTAATACCAATCCCACAACAGATATCTATTCATGTAGTATAGCGACATAAAATAAAGCTGTTGAACTGCCTATTAGATCTGAACGTAAAAGGTTGTAATTCAATTCATTTCAATTATTTATTGTTTCATAAACCTGGGTATTATAAGCTTTTAGATATAGTGCATAGTAAAGTACAGCCATGATCCACCTTACATGAGCATGCATTATCTTATCATACCTACTGCATTTATTATGGGTAATATAGGTTTTATAATTATATTACCTTCAATTACCTTCAATTATATTATTTTCAATTTTAAATTGGTGTGAATGTAATCTGTTCTGAATCTGTTTTTATTCAATATGAGCATATAAAACGAAAAAAAACTGTATTTTTTCTATTAATGATGTTTACAAAATGCTACCTTTTCTGGCGCTACCTACATCAGAATTGTAATTAACAGTGCAGTAAGAAGTAACAAACACTGTTTCTGCATTATTTTATATCAACATCAATTCGGTAATAGCATTTGCTCTTTAAACACGTACGTACTTACGTAATTACGTACTTACTATACAAACATCATAAAAAGTGTTTATCAATGCTCAATATTGTTGAAATGGGCCAGATAATCCTTTATTTCTACTTGTAATTTCACAACGAAGAGCAACATTCGAATAATAAAAGATATATATTTTACTTACGACTGTATAAGGTTGACACTTGAGTTAATAACCACTTCGTAATGGTGTCAGCTTTACAGCTCAGCAGGCATAAAAAAAGTAAAATTTATACTATTGTAGTTACAACCATTGCGACTTATCGCTTTCTTATGATGTCTTGCTAATTTTGACATGTTTATAATATTTTATTTGTAACATAGTACCTGTTATTCCGTAGATGGATTTTAATCTGGTACAGGCAAAGGTAAAAATATGTTCATAACCAAAATCCCAAAAAGGTGTATCACGTTTACGAAATTTAATATTTTGTTGGAAGGACACTGTTTTGCATCCATATATAGTACGTTTCATATCAACAACAAAGGAAAATTACTTTGCGATGTACAAATTACAAGTAAATACCATAACAGAAGTAATTGACGGACACCTTGTAAAAAACTTTCATTTGAATAAACAGTAACTTTATATTACTTAACAAGTAAATTAATCTCTTTTTTTGTTTTCTTAACTGCGCCCCTCTCTCAACAGTCCTAATGCTGCGCAAATTGTGACAAAAAATGTCGGACTCTTAGATAAAAATGCCATTTTCTCTCTAAATAATGAAGCTTGGATCAAATAAAAAATACCACCGTAAAGCTGATTAAATAAAGGATCCAACATAGAATGTTTGGATCGCAGTAACTCAAAAATTAATCATAATTTAAAAAAAAAACATCAGGCCACGTGGAAATTTGAATATGGTAGCAATTGCTACCAGGGACTTACGAAGGGATGTTGGCTGTTGGTAGCAATTGCTACCGTGGACTGACACGTGGCAAAGCAGGTATGTTTTGAGTTAATCTTCTGTTATTAGTCTCTCGATACTAGGACAACAGCTATTCTAGTCCTGCAGATCATCATCATATCTACGACATCAGTCGTAGGATAGTTTCACTTGAAGCAATCTTTTCGTTTTTCGCCACTTCTTTTTAGTTGTCTGATGTATATAGATTATTTTAATTTAAATATAGTAAAAGAAATCATTTCTTATGAATATTCTTAATTCTTGTTTAATAAATGAATGCAAACGGTGATTGAAATCGATTAGATCAATTAGTTTCCCAAAGGTGGCAACGTCCTTCATTGAAAATGTTTCTCGACTATATAATATTCTTAATAGAACACGGGTTGGTACAGATATTTGCATCTAGTATAATATAAATTACTAGCGGCTCGTCCCGGCTTCGCACGGGTGGACAAAATTCTTTACTTTTTTTCTAGAATTCAATATAGCCTATGACACTCAGCAATAATGTGCCTTTCTATTGGTGAAAGAATTTTTAAAATCGGTTCAGTAGATCCCGAGATTACCCCTTACAATTTAACAAATATACAAACACACAAACTTCTTTATAATATTAGTATAGATTATCTATGTCAATTAGTTGTCAGTTCTGCGGTGATTTTCGTCAGTTCCTTTTAAGATACACTTTTCATTATTTTCAGTCATCTATGAAAATGTGTTTAATGGCTATTGTCATAAGGTTTAGTTAGCTTTGAGGTGTATATATTTTTATCCTTGACTGTACGTCAGTAACTCTAGTGACATGTTTTTGGATGAACTCGGTTGTTATCAGTCTTGTAGTCCGTAGATTTAAATATATAAATAAGTAAGTATTTCGGGTGGGGACCACCGATTGTTCGATAGTCAATTTTCTCTACACTTAATAGTCATTAGATGCGTATATGGTGTCATTTACTATATTTACGACTCTCAAACGCAAAGTCAGCCTGTCGAAAGGATATTACATACAAAAGTTATTTTTCTTTATATATGTTTGGTAATCTTACTTTGAGAAGGGGAAGTGTAGGAATTAAATAATCTTACCAGTATTCATGTTTAAGCTGCGGCTTGTAAAATCCCTACGCAGGCAGGACTTACTGAGCCATGGCGTAGCTTTGAAGTTTAATACACTCGTTGTAAAAGCTCGTATTGATTTTTTTTTTCATTCATCCTATCTTTGTACACTTGTGGAACAAAACTTTTATTTAAATCTAGCTGACCCAGCCACGCGTTGCTGTGGCACAGTAATTTTTAAGAATTTTTCTAAACTAAAAGTAGCCTAAGTTACTCATTATTACATCAGCTACCTGCCAATAAAAGTCCCGTCAAAATCGGTCCAGCCATTTCAGAGATTAGCCGGAACAAACAGACAGACAGACAGACAATTGTAAAAAAATGTTATTTTGGTGTATGTACTGTAAATATATTCATATGCATGTAGTAAAAAATGGTTATTTCAATATTACAAACAGACACCCCAATTTTATTTATATGTATAGATAACTATACTTAAGTATTTTAAGTAAAACAAAAACGATATAGCGAAAGAGTAAAATTGACTTACTAAACTAGCTTTTGAGGAAAATTATCGACAATTTCATTGATAAACATCACAACTGACGAAAAAAAGCAAATGAAGCTTACAATAGTAATAATGAACTACATTATTATTAATTTGATTCAATCGTCGAACGAAAGCCTTTGGGGTTTTCAATCAGAAGCATCATGCAGCGGCTGGAGAAAGTCAGCGGTATCTAGTAAAAGATCTCGTATTTAGGAGATACGGCGCCAAGGTCGGCAGTTCTCACTTTCAAAAATCCCCCCTCAAGAACAGCCACCGCCAAACTGACCCACTTTGTTTCTTTGTTATCTTCATATAATGATTACCAACACGAACTCTGATAGATACAATTGAATTATGTATAATACAAACAGTATTTTTTAACTTCCAAAATGTTATTCGATGTAGAGTAAAAATCTCGTAAATCAAGTTTCTTTATTGAATGATTTTAAACCTTCATTAGTGGAATACAAAGTTTAAAACTTTTTGGTCAAAATGTTTGATTTACTAGTTTTCACTGGACTGGCGTCATGATGGGATTATCAGAAATACGTCCGAGTGAGAATGCATTTCTCCGAACTCTGAGGCAATCATTCATAATGACTGTGCTATTTTTATTTAACTTATGCACAATAGATGACGAATAGAATTAATTATAGTTTAATTAATTTTGTATATTATGTGAGTATATTTGTGATTATAACATATTAATTGTATTGTAAAACAAGTGTTAGCACAATTCACTTCGGATTGAATTAGAATCCTTTTTACCAAAACGGGTCATATTAAAAAATATATCAAATTTATCCACTTTCTTTATGTTGTTAAAATCCATATGGGATACTAATATTATAAATGTCAATGTAAGTTTGTTTGTTAACCGATCATCATGAAACTGCGTACATATATTCTTGGAGGTATTAGAAGTAACATAGAATACTTTTTATTGAAAAAAAATGCGGGCGAAGCCGCGGGTAAAAGCTAATATATATATAAAAATTCCCTGTCACAGTGTTTGACCGCGATGAACTCCGAAGCGACTCAACCGATTTTGATATTTTTTTTCATTTTGCTTGATTTGTTCTGACTAAGGACATAGGATAAGTATCATTTTAATCACTACATAGTATAAAACAAAGTAGCTTTTTCTGTCCTTATATCCCTATGTATGCTTAAATCTTTAAAACTACGCAACGGATTTTTTTTGATGCGTTTTTTTTTAATAGATAGAGTAATTCAAGAGGAAGGTTTATATGTATAATACATGCATAATATAGTAGAGCATTGCATCCGTGCGAAGCTGGGGTGGGTCGCTAGTTTATAATAAAAGATATTGCAAATTATAATAACTGAGAATAATATTATTAATCATTCATTGTTGTAAAAGACTTAATTTATGTAGTTTTAATGTTGCGGCTTGTATCTTTTTTATCAGAACTCGTGACTATTAGTGTTATGTTATGAGTTGTGAGTCTTTTCAGTTATTTTGAACTCTTTGAGTCCGTTGACCAAAATTGAGTACCCGGTCCTAACTTTAAGATTAGAGTCCACTGTTCTTTTTGTCCTTTGACACAAAATGAGCCCTTAATTCTGATTCGAGACTCATTACTCAGTTCTTTAAGTTTATTAAGCATCAAAGAAGTCTGCAGTCTAATTGCAGGTTCTCACACAATAGGTTTTTGACGTAGCTTGCCTAAAACCGATAAACAGGCGCCCAATTTTATTTTTATTTAACGATAAACGATTATGACATTAACTAATGATTGCATTTTCATTCAGACGATTTTAATCTCTGTTCAGTTTGAACACAAATTATAGAGAGTTCAATCATAATCAAATATTACATAGATGTGTGTGTGTCATACACGCGGTAGTGTGCGTGATATTTACATTGATTGATAAATGTTTTTCCAATGAATATTTTTATAAAAAATATTAGCTTTTGCACTCTTCCATAAATTTTATTTTTATGTACCTAGGCAATATTTTGTCGAAGCGTGTGTTTTAGCGATGACCAATGGGATATAACCGACTATCCAATGGGGCATGGGCCTTATACGGATTATTGGCTATACATCCGTTTCTATAAAGCAGGAGTCAACGATTCAGTGTACTTTTCACAGCAATTCCCGTTCCGAAGCAAGATAATATATTTTTGGTCCAGTATTTCGAGCTTTAACCTGCTTCGTAATCCGATGAGCAGACTGGGAGTATTAAAGCTCTGCAACTATAGATAAATAGCCTACCTTAGCTAAAATGAAGATAAAAATACGAACCTCATGACTGAATTGCAATGTCACAAAGTTAAAAACTTTAATATCGGTAGTCGTTATTAACACAACTTATGACTGAAATTAAATATCAAATTTAGAACATATGCAAACAAAATATACCCATATACCTATTAATATGTCATAATAAATACAATTACCATTATAATAAATATATTGACCAACGAAATTAGATATAGGACACCAATAAGAAATCACACGCGATCAACGCGTACTCATGATTTGTTTTATAGTGCACTATGTCGAACTAATGCTGGGCTTCGTTGTCCTATTAATAGAATGACTAAATCTCATAATAGGCTTTCCAAACAATTAGATTAATTTGCCTCTAATGCCCGTATTTTTAAAAAAAATGTTAATGGAGATTTTGAGGGCTCTGTGATCTATAAATAACCACTGTTTTTATAGATCACAGATCCTTTAGTCATATAACATAGTTAGCAAATTTAATGTATCTGCTATATGCTCAATGATGAGGTCCCTAACATATATAACATTAATAATTTGTGACCAGCGATGTTGGGTTTGCAGTAGACAATTAATATTTGTTACAACTTATTTAGATTTTATTGTTTATAGTCCATATTAATAAATAAAAAAAATATAAAACTGACTTGAACAACAAATGATTTCCAACTAAACCCATTTTTCCTTTTTTATAATATTAATCTAATTGGTTATACGGCCTTTTTAGATATTCATATTAAGAATCAGTTCATTGCAATAATTTATTAAAAACTAGCTGACCCTTACCCACTACTCTGAGCGTTAAACATTTATAATCTCAATCAAATATATTCTTTGTCACTCAAAAAAATGTAGCTTTCTACTAGTGGAAGAATTTTCAAAATCGATACGTAGTTTCAGAGATAATTTCCTACAAACATACTCATGAATTTACAAACTTTTCCTCTTTATAATTATTAGAGAAATTAAGCGCAAAATAACGAATTTAAATCCATTTAATTTCAAGTCCATACCATTGTAATATCTTTGTTTTATCATAATAAAAAATCGAAAAATTCATCCGTATTATTTCATAATCCAAGGTAAGCTCCTGGCAATATTTATCTGTAGCATTTTTAACCTGTACGCCAACAAAGGTGTTCTATAACGTTTCTTATCATACAATGTTACCGGTTGTTATTGCGGGTCATGTTCACGAAACCAGAATCATGCTGATATGCAATTTACCTTTCTCATTGAACTAAACAAGTTGACGTGTTACTTGACAACGAATATTTCTTTGACTTTACAACTTTTACTTGAGAAGTTTCACTCTTTATATCAGCCAATGCACTTATTACAAAGTTGTATGGTTGAACGTATTTTAGAATGTTTTGAACAAAAAATTTAAAAAAAACTATTGAGTTTTGATGTGTATTCATTAAATTGGTATAGTATTTGCGCAATTTTATTCTCCTCAGCAATGTTCGAAATAGGTTTTAAAGAACTCCACTGAAAATTAAAAAAGATAGCTATTCAACTCAACTCAAAAGAATGCAACTTTATAGGGACTTTTTATTTAGATCTCTGATTGATTTGGTCAAGTGAGAGCAACATGAAAATTTAGAAAACGAAATGTTTTAATATAGAACACGCTTAAGTCTGTCGCGGTATTTGCACCCATGACCGTACCGTACGTTTTAACTTAGTTTCGGGAATTTTCTAACAGTCCCCGTCTTCAAAAAACTATCTACCTAAATTTTTTTAATTACCAAAACAAAAATTATTTTTTTATAAAATACGAAGTGTCTTTTATTAATTCGGAGGAGGGGGTTTAGAGAATCAGAGTAGTTCCAGGGTTTCACTGACCAAAAATAGAAGTTGAGGAAAATCCAATTGATTTTCCTCAATTATAATTTAATAATATTAAACAAAATATATTTATAATACATTTTTTCTTAAATAAGAGTTTTTGTCTTATTAATCTTAAAATAAACAAATATTTATATAAGACTAATTATTAAAGATAAATAGAAAATAATTTCACTAGCAGTGCTCAGCGTGGTTAGTACTTTTTTTTGCTTACTATACATAAACCTTCCATGACATGCGTAGAATAACGTATCAAAGTTTCATTTCATCGTTTTGAGTTTCTGCTAGATTAGCAAACAAAAATTAGTTCAGCGGAATTCATAAGGGAACGCGAAAAAATATTTTGTTTTGGGTGTTAATACTCTTGCATGTTCACGAATACTTAATTTTGTTATTAATCGACGAACATTTTAACATAGTGATTTTGTGATGCTTCACGTTCCCGCCGAACAGTCCGGGCTTGGTATTAAATAAATACATTGCTATTTGATAAGCAAATCAGTTTTATTACTACTTTTATTGTTCACAAAAACGAGAGTGAAACCAAAGTAACGCGTCAATATTTTAATTCGCTTATAGCTGGGGTTCGAGTGTGCTTTTTCTCGCGAGTTTCGGCTAAGGAGAAAGTGTTCGTGTTTTTGAGAAAGGAAAAGTAGTTTTTTTTCGTGGTAACAATCTGAGCGCGGGCTTCCCCCCCTCCCTTCCTCTTTCCCCCCAAAGAAAGTGAAACCTGCTTCGGTGTTGCTCTTTCGGCATGCCGGGCACTGCCCATTGCAGTCAAATTATCATTGTTCTAGGGGCACAATATTTAAATGCCTCATGGTTGTTTTCTTGATCTGAGCAATTAATTAAGATAAATATGCGGAACAGCGGAATTTAAGCAAGTAGTAACATATATTTCATAAGAGGTTTAAACTAAGGCGTATTGTAAATAAACAAGGCTTCTTACATACATACGGCCTTTAACGTATACAAATGAAATGTACAGACGAGTTTGGTCAAGCTTTAACTTTTTAAAGTTTACTTAAAATGCCTTTCATGCATCTTATTATTTAAAAAAGATTTATTAGGAGGTCTTAAACCGTTTGATTGTTACTTTCAGTTTCCACTGGAAGTTCACGTGAATTCAAATTTTATTTAGTTAAAAAAAACATCAATTAATATCGACCTGCAGGATAGAAAGTAAATATTATCTCCATCTTACGTTGGCTTTATCTTCTAAATTAATCGTTAGTTTTTCCGTTTTACAAGAAAGGAAGACATGTGTGTTGTCATTTATAAGTAAATACAATAGCAACTTAATTATATCTTCTTTACTTTTAAATTTAACTTTTGCATTACTTATTCAATATATATTATTACTACTCTTTATTATTTAAATTTAAATAACCATATCACTCTTGTTAAACTCTATGGCTGTAGAGGAAGTTGTTAACGTGTTAATATTTACTATTAAGTTTTATTAAAAAATAGTTTTTAGTAATAAAAGTGGTCAAAGAGGTGATTCGAACGTTAACATTTAGACGCTACGGCAATTTTATGAGTTCGAACTCAAATGAAAGTTCCTTTGGTACCATTAAAACACACATTCGATTAATCTATGAAAGCCAATTTGTAAATATTAATTACACTTTCTATCAAAGTGTTGCCATTAGTTTAAGGTGAATGGTTAATTTTTCAATTATATTTTTTTATTATTACTCTTATTCACCCTGGCTTTGAAAATAGACGGGTTTTAAGTTCTCGGAAATACAGACGCAGGGAGGGAGTTCCACTCCTTTACTGTACGCATTATGAAGGATTTTGAAAAGCGCTTGCTGCGACAGGTAGGAATAGCAACCAAGAAGAGGTGGTAGCCTGCAGTGCGTCTGGATGTCCGATGGAAAAAGGTAGATGGCGGTATGACCAAATACAGCTCTTGAGCGCACTCTCCAAAGTACAAAATAAAATTTAAAATAATATTTTCATTTTTACAGATATTATAAACTAGGGTTGTAATTTTCGTCTGCCGGAGTAATTTTCCAACGAGTTTAATTAAACTCTTATGTTTCGAACCTGGGACCATATTCATTGAAAGCAGATGTAGCTATGAAAGTATTTTAATATATAAACTAAGAACACAACACCTTTTCAAAATAAAGGAACGCACGCTACCCACAGGTTACTTTTTAAAGTCAACTACTAGCATTTATGTATTTTCGGGTATCACTAAAAATAATTAAGAAGTTGATTAATATCTACAGTATTATTTCAAAACCATTTTCAAAATTTAATGTTGTAAAAATTCGTCAAATTGAGCAGCACGTTGTTACTACGCTTTTAGATTTTTTGCCTATATATGTATATAAGAATACCTACAAATAAAGGTTAATGTATTTGTATATATTGGGCCTTAAAATATTTCAACCTTATTTTTACATTTTAATATTATTTTTATGATGTACGATTTTTATAATATGATAATCGTTAGTTTCGCGAAAACTTAAAAAAATGACTTTGGATTGTGACTAAACTTTGTCAACTTATTTAACACATACTACAATAGTTTTATCTATGGTCAGGTTAAAAAAAGGTTGGCAAAGTATGTCTGTCTTTCTACATTCACACCAATTAAGCACTATAAAGCTTGTGTTAGGGTAACATATAGACAAACATAATATAAAATACGTAATCTATAATCTAAGATCACAGTGGTGTGTTTGACTGTCCGCTCTTTTTCCCGCTTTTTTTCCATTGTATTAATAACGTTACCATAGCAATGCGTTAACCGCAAGTAGTTCGTCTACCGAACGCTAGATGGCGCTAACGGAAAAAATATTAAATAATAGAAAAAAACTTAAGAATTTTGTCCACCCATGCGAAGCCGGGACGGGTCGCTAGTATTTATAGAAATACATATAAATGCCTATAAAACAGGTACAAATGTTCGTATTCATCATACAAATATGTACCCCTTCCGGGATTCCAACACAGGACTGTCCGTGCGTAAGGCAGTCTTAAAATTAATCACATTATAGGTGTTTGCTTCCATTTATCCCTCTAAAAACTACTCTCTCAAATCAAGACATGAAATTAAACTTTTTTCATTGCGTTTAGTCGTGGCATGTTGCGAAATCGTATAAACAAATGTGCGACATACGAAGGGTTAGCCAGTGTGCAACTGGCTAGCTCATAAACGTACTATATAAATTTTAACCTACATGTAGTAATATTCATTGACAGTGATACCTAACATCGCTGTTAATAATAAATTTAGTATTAGAAAAATAGTAATAAAAAAATATTGACAATGGATAAGGAGGGATATAATTAGAAAAATAACCCAAAAGTGTATTAACGAAACAGGTTCATATTTTTTATTTTTTAATATAACACCCGTGATTGAATCTCGATGTGGTTTATCTCTTTCCAAATATTCACGATTTACATGTAAAACTTTGTAAAACGGGCCTTAGATGTTATTATGCTCCGTTTAACATAAGTAAATATTGATGATTTGGTGCTGTTTTTTATAATTTCAGTAGTTGTAAAGTATATTGGTGAAAAGATTTTGGGGCGCTTGCACGAGCGTTGTTAAGTCGCCTTGGCAACGTCACAAGACAATTCGTCAAACAAATCGCTTATCGAATTTACGAATTTACGTTTGACGAATTTTCTTTTATTCAGCCCGTACTAGTATTTTTCTGAATTATTGTCACTTTGGTATGCGTGATAAAGTTGAAGATATGGGCATTTGTCCAGCTGTGGGTTTTTCTGTTCAAGTTGTGTTATGTTTAAGCTGAGTCTTGAGTTTATACTTAATTCTTAAAGAATTTCGCAATTTATGTGGCAGATCTTTCTTTCTTTAATAAACATAAAACATGTGCTATTTTATTGACGTATCAATAGTGCAGTCATCTGCACAGCCCTCGGATAGCGGAAGGTATGGGTTCAGTTTGCGTTTAAGTTGAACTTTAAATAAGACAATCCTACACCGAGACCTTACACCAATAAGAAGTAGCAAGACCTGTTTCTTCTTCCTTTTAATTGTGTATAGGTGCAGATAATTGTCCTGGTTGGATTTGAAATATTATTTTCTATATAATTCTGATCGTTACGGAAGGGCAGAACACTTACTTTATCATATGAGTACCATAATATATAAGGGTGTACTGAAATTCTCCCAAATCCCTGCCCTAACGTCCACCGGATCCGAAGTCATATCAACATACAAAGAAAATTATGAAAATAAATAAGAAATAAAGGTTAAAATAATAAGTACCTAAGGTAATTTATACTTTTTCCAATGTAGGATGATACTTTTGACAGGTGTCACTTCCTTATTGCTATGTACTAAGGTTGCGTTTGTTTCCTAATGTTTGGCTTGACATTGGAATAGCAACTTTATACCCTCTGTATAGGTGTCAACTGTCAAAAGTATCATCCTACATTGGACAAAGTATAGTTTAAAAATAATTAAAACAAAAGATTTACTCCTGATCGCCTTTTATTTTACACTGTCTTTAAAGTCAAAGGTTTCTTAGTATGGCTATGGATAAATTTCTAGCAATTTGTTCTCATTTGAATAAAACACTTGACGTTTAAAAATAAAATAAATTATGCGCAAAATCTCTGAAATAGTGTTTTTTGTGCGCGGAAGTGTAAGAAGTAAATATCATTGTCCTTTGGTGAACCATACCTTTTAATAAACATATAGAACGGAATCATAAAATGGGAAACTGCTGTGAGATGAAAACCTTATTCAGAAGCCAAAAAATGTTTTAAATCTCTATTTGGTGCTTACAGATTAGATTCTTACTTTCACTGAACTCTCCATCAAACAAAAATGCACCTTCGTCAAAGAAAATTCCAAAGAATTTTTACAAAAAATTCTACGAAAGTTCCAGTAATAAACTAGTTTTGCTCAAATACACGCTCAGTTTGGCAATTCGTAATGTACGCTCAATTTTTTGTTGTTCCTGATTGTTATTGTCTATCTCATTGAAAACTGAGCAGTTATTCCACGAACATTTCAATGAAAATAATAAGATTTTGAGATTTTTTCAAAACATATAGTTTAGAAAGTGTTTTCATGTGACAAATATTTGCATGCTTAATATTAAGCAGATCTAGATGAACTGTTATCAATAAATCTAAAGCACAAGAACTCAAAATATCTGCAGATAAAGGTTACTCATAATTTTTTTTCAGTGTATTCACTGAATCTTTAGCTAGGTTTCGACCCAAATAGAATTCTTCGATTGCGACCGCTGAAGGCTAAAGCGCCGCCTCGTTCCATTGTTTTAATCGCCTACACCAGGTGCACAATGTCTTGCTCCTTTTTCAGCCATACAATAATACCGCGCTATCAGCTCTGCGGCACTTTCTATGATGTTTACTAAACGCAAACCCATAACCATTAACTTCAGAGTTAGTGAGCGATAATGGCCACAGATTAGGATATTATACCATGGTTGAATAAGTAACTAGAAATATCCGGAAAGATAGAAGCATGATTTTACATATATAACGTCACACACAAATAAACTATGTGGCAATAATTTTTGATAAAAATCTAATCAAATTATATATTATTTTGGCATCTAATCGTTTGATTTTAATATCTGGTATTATTTTAATTTTATTTAATAAATTAGCTCAGACGGGATAGACGCATCGTGTATCTGAGCGAAATTGAAATTTTTACTCAAATACAATAAACATTACTAATCATGTGATAAATAAGGAAATTTGTACACAGACCTACTATTTGTTTACGTGTTGTCGGATTTTTCGGCAGTCTTTAAATGATAAATTATTTATTATATGACAACCTATTGGTACAGTCAACGGCACATCAAGTTATATGAAATTGTCAACATTTTAGTTTGAGTTTTAGTTTAAAGACATACTTATAGAGTTCGATTTAAATGGAACAACAATTACGTTTGATGTCTGACATTGTCTAACGCGATCGTGTCTATAAATCAAAGGACTCCGTGTTGGAAACTTAAAGGCGTCTCCTATAAGCAATAGAATAAGTATTTAATCCCGATTATATGTACTTAAAATATAACTTGATGAAATAATGGTTGTTTCGTATCCGTTAATTAATATGTTGACATTAAAATACCTTATTTGAACAGGTGAGACAGATGTCGCAGTTTTGAATTCGGAGGTGAACATTCTTAGTATTTATTTTATATTGAAAATTTATTGCCATTTTATTCATAAAACCAGAATATTTGTAAAGGTTTTACTTGCTTTCGTTATTCTTTAGATATAAAAACCTAGCAATTTAATTGCTTAAATAATAAAACATATAAGTATTTAAATACAGCTATAACAAAGCTTATTCGCAGTATTTGCATTTTGACAATATACACGCGACTCTTTTCATTCGCATAAAGTTACCTATCATACGATTTATAATTTTTTAGTTATAATTTAGATCGCATAGTCATGATTTTTTTTATTTCTATGCTGTTTTTGTAGACGTATATATTAATACTACAGTGTAACAACAGGATTAGGTTTATTTCAGATACGAATAGATATAAATTCGAGCGAGTCTTTAAAATTGAAGGAGTTAATATATTTTAAGTAGATTTAATATTATGAGTAATTACTATTATGACATAACATTTTATGAGACTCAATAGGGAACCAATATATAATATTTCTCCTAATTATAAAATCAGCCATATATAGCTGTTTATGAAGTTTTTCACTCTTAATTGAAAGTGATAATTTTTGTATGAGAATATAAATGGGGAAAATATAATAATAGAGTCGCAACAGATCTCATTGACCACTTTTTAAGTTTTCAATGAAAGGGTCAATCATTTCATGTGTCGACGCAAATTATTATAAATTAATAAGCGTATATTGGTAACACAGTCTTTTGTTACGTTGAATAATTTTTGGTAATCTGAATTAATTTCGTGTCCACTATTTTTGTGTTGTAGCTTCTTCGTAGGTCTTGTTACACATTTAATGCATCTATCATCATTTTAATCGAAAGACATCTATTTTTGGCCTGAAGCCATCTGCAAACAAAAGATTTTACCATTATTCTACCATAATTTCTTCGCTTGGTGGGCGAATTGTAGATAGTAGTAAGCGACCGTAAGTCAGAAAATACAGCTGCCTATTTTGTGGTTAATGGAAGGATTTAGTGATTCCTTCCGGTATTTCAGTCACCGTTAACGACACCCTTAATTGTAAAAGCATGTTGGATTGTACTAGTCTCTACTATATAAAAGAAGGACTTTGTGGGTATGTTACCATAATTACCATAAACGTAAGAATAACAGTTTTTATAATCAATTAACGTTACCATAGCAACGAGTGGCCGGGTTAGCTAATAGTAATAAACGGATATATCCTACTAGTACAATATAATAAGGGCCTTTGTTGTTTAAACGCGCTGTATATCGACGCGACGTCAGACGCGCGTCGGTAGCGCGTTTCTTTTTATTCCACAGAGAATTTTTTTGCTTATCTAATACGTTTATATAGATTCAATCCATACTGAATATATGAAGGTATTCAAAAGTAGACATTGTATTACTTACATACATTTATAGCTCAAGACTAGCATGAGTATTGCGTGTGTTTGTAAAAGCACGGATCAAAGGCGTGTTTAAAAAACGTGGTAAAAGTTATAACATATACTAGGGGTACATTTTAGGAGCAATAGATGAACTAACCATTTTTACGTCCAGTATTATCAATTATCAATAATGGATATAGTGTCAAAGTAAACAAGAAACACGTGGATGTGACGTAAAGTTTGTTATGACTTATCTCTTAGATTAGTTTACATTTCTATTATATCATTACATCATGATTCAAGAGTATGGTTTTACTTAGAATTTACTTTCCATATAGAAAGATGTGATTGTATGTTTAAGAAAAAGCAATTATCACATCTTTAATGATAGGTTTAATTGCTTTTGGTACCTGTAATGAAAGTGACTTTGGTACCTAATTTTTTCATCCTGGGGGCCTACCATCATCTTTTATAGGGATTCAAGTTCGATTGTGAAAGTGAGACACCGCTTTACGCGACGTCTCTTTTTATCAGCTAAACTTGAATCGTTATAAGACGTGATGGTAGGGCCTCTGATTATTGATGTTCTTTGACGCTGAGAATAATAATGTTATTAAATTTATCGGATGTTGTAATTAAAATTCAACTTTATTTAAATGCACTTAATATAAACTCAATTGAATATTCCATTTCTTTTTTCGTTGTATTATCAATGTAGCAACTCCTGATAGTAAAACTGATACTGTACCAGACCAGAAAAGGTATATTTTTACTCAAATAATTTTCGTATAATTGATAACACTATTATCTGCAAGTTTTAAGAATAATGTAATAACAATGGACCTAATAAAAAAATATCTCAAGAGTTGGAGAATTAAGCCTATAGAATTAAAATTTAAGTTCAAACTAGTTACTTGTGCGGCGTAATGAGATTATTGAAGCTATTTTGAAAAAGATTTTTATGATCAGAACGGAAAAACTGAAGCGGTTAGCCACTGGTTCCTTACTTTTCCATCACTGAAATCTCAGTTTCAATTACCAGCCGGTCGGTGTAGAAAATTTTATTTCTATACTTCTCCTGGTCTGTTTTAGTTACTCAATAAATATTCAGATTAATATCATAAAGTAAACAAAGAATATATTATGTTACAATTGTGTCTTCTTTAAACCGTTTTAAAGTTTAATTTATAAATTTCATATATAATTATATATTTATTTGCAATTAATACATATCATAATATTATTATCATAGAATAATATTGTTTTTTGTGGATTGTATGTGGTGACGATATATAATATTGCAAATTAAATTTTTAACTTCTGTTAAAGTTGACGTGTTTCTTACGGCCGTTCTTCCCGACAGTTAAAAGACTTCCTGAACCTGTGATAGATATAACCGCTTTATCTACTCAAACTATTATTTATTTTAAGTGCATTTGAATAAATTTCATCACCATCAACGATTTAACAACAAAAAAATCAATGAAATATAATGCTTATTAATTTTGTAGTGATATTGGAATGCATTGGTTCCAGACTTTATCAATAGAATTGTATATTTTCTTGAGAATATTGTATTTAACCAGGTTTCTAAATGGCCATATCAATGTTCAATGTCTAAGATGAACGTTGCAAGGAATTCGCCAAAGATTATGTCAGCTAATTCACCTGTCGGCGGTGGCAACGTAACGTCTCTATATATCTGAGACACGGCCTTCAGCGTGCAATTCGCTCTTTATATCGTATGTGGAGTCTGTGACTCACGGCCCACCTGGCGAAGGAAAACACAATTGTTGCCGCTATCATTGCCCGTGCCGCACCTCACCGCCATCTGGCCGAGCTGCTATCGCAGTTGGATAACAATGTTGATCAACATCACACGGCAGCAGGAAATAGCAAACTTGAACTCAACCTGGATGAGTGCCGATTACAAAGTAATAACAACGTAAATTGAGGAAGCGGTTAGAATATTTTCATCTGGTAAAAATGAGACACGTCACAAATACCGATGACAGCACACAAACTTAATTTATGCATGTACCAAACTGGTTTCCTTTCAGCTTATTGCCACGATGCTACCGGTCTTCCGTTTGAAAACAAAAAAGGTTTTTCATCTATCTTTATTTGATATTGAAAAGTTCTAGAAAGTTGATTCTGAAAAATTCTTCAACACGATACACAGTAGTCAAACTCGATGGACTTTATTAAAGAGCGACCAAGGGCACCATCAGCTCAGATCACTTTGATGTGAATTGTCATCCTTTAACATAAGTATGCAATATTGAAAATCAATCGGAAAAACAGAATTGGGTCAAATTCAACTTCTAAGATTTCATTACAGATAGACAAACAACGGTATACAAAAACGGTATACATATGCAAGACAAAATACAAGCTCGAAATCAAATCATATTGGAGCTCAAAGATACTTTCTGTTTAACGCGTATCTGAACTAATCCATCCGTTTTCCAGTCAGGCCAGAAACATTGTGGGTGATAGCAACACGTAACAGTTTTCAATATATGCGGAATTATGCTGTTGCCTACATTAGTTGCTTGTATCAAAGGCATGACACCATTTACTTCCAGCCAAAGGTAGTGGGCAGCGGCTATGCTCAGCTCCCTAAGCGTGTGTTAAGATCTGCAACAATTTTTACAGTAACGGAAGTAACAAATATATTTGGCTTCATTGAGCAGTTCATTTAAGTCATCGTGGGAGGAGGCGTATGCCGAATTAGAAAAGAAATATTGAGAGAAAGTATATATTTATCATCAATTATAGTTTATAATGGATGGTTATTTTTATTTTTTATGTTACGTGTATGATCAATAGTATATACTATTGATCATTAATAGCATAAATTTGACATTGTATGTTGATTTTTATTTTTATACAAAATAATTACTTTTTTGACTCAAAGAAGAGTATTTATATCCTAAGAAAGATACCGTGTACAAAAGACTTCAACGCAGTACACCGGAAATGTTTCAAGAAGAAAAAGCATGATTTTTACGGTGAAAGTTGTAATGAGATACCGTTGCGAATAACTGAAGAAACAATCAAACTAATTATTTTCAAAGATTAAACCAATACATTTAACATCACCTTGATGACGCAGGGGTGTGAAATAAAAAAATATGGCATTTATGATATCCGTGTTTATGTCGAATATTAAGTAATATGCATGTAACAGTGGCAGCCACATGTGTTGTGGAGACGCTTTGTTTACATGCGGCGGGCGACACGTGCCACTCGTACGTGCACGTAACACGAGCGACCAGTAATCAGTTATTGGCGGCGAGAGTGATCGCGCATCGCGGCTATTATGTCACTGCAATTAAAAACTATGTCGAGCGTGCGAGGAAGGAAGCAGCGGAAAGCTAAAGAGAGGGGCGACGGTGGGAGGAGGGCGTGGAGAAGCGCGCGTGCCTCAGTCGCGCGCAGCTCGCCGCCGCGCACGCACGCCGCGGGCCCTCGCGAGCGCCATGAGTGAGCAGTGACTTCCATGGAGTACCAGCACCAACCCCTTCAGCCGCTCGGGCCGCCCGCCCCACCGCCGCAGCTGCTGCCGCCAGCGCCGCCACCGCCGCTGCCCTCGCTGCCGCAGCTCCAGCACGCGCACGCTCACGCTCACACACAGGAGGACGACCGCTGGAACCAGTACCACATATGGCGGCAACACGTGTTCGTGAACGGTCAGTGCCGCGCTAGCACCAGGAAGCGCCCGCGCACTTTCTCCATACTGGATGCTGTCCACGAGAGCCGTCGAAAAAAAGAGAAAGTGCGCGAGCGCCGCCCGATATCGAACGCGACTTTTCGGTTCATCGAGAGCTCTTTGTTTCGGTGATTTGGAACTTTCACCCGCTGTGGCCCGACGGCCGCCGGCGTCTTACCATACCGACATTGCAATCATCTTTTCGGCAAGTCTTAACAATGAAGTATTTCATATTTAATAGAACCTAGGCAACTATAGGTAATATATTTACGTATTCACGAGCACAGTTATAGTCGATTTTATTGTGTTCTGTAATCAAGATTTGACCTTAGGTCTTAGAATCGGCTACCCCTTAACCTACATCGCATGTGACCGCGGGTCGATGCAGAGTCGAAAACAGCTCAGTAGACTGGCTCCGCGTAGGTGTGTGTGACCAAAGACGTTGTTAAGCTGGATTAGTGTGGCACGTGTAATACACCGCATGAGGGCAAACCGGATTAGCTTGGAAAAAGGAAGCCTTACTAGCCTTCCGTCGTTCCGCGACATACAGGAAACACTTTACAAAACTCACAACAACTTTCTTTCTCTCCATATTTTTATTCATGCAATATCTTTGACGTTATTACATTGATGATTGATATCCTAATACCCGCATTTGTGCAGATGCAGATGCATCTTCTTGAATTCTTAGGTGAGGTTTCGTCCACTTCTTCTAATTTTATCGTTAAGCGTGTAATCAGGTGCAGCGCCACTTTTATAAGTCAGTGGTTTCTCTTACATAAGTATTTCCACCCTTAGTTTTCTGTAATAGTTTGTGAAAAATTAATGTACTCAGTTTCTAACAATTAAATGCTATGATTAGCATACTGGTGGCTCGTCCCTAGCAGATAATTCTAAAAACTACAATTTTCAAAACAATACTTTAAGCAACTGCTAGATAAGATATGAAACAATATTGTTCTGAAGTACATTAATATGACGGGTACTCGAAAGCTCTATGAAGTGGTAATCATCTCGTAGGTGGGAACCCGCTTAAGCTGTAATCCTCGACCACTGGAGAGCAGCTACCTTACCACTAATTGTTGGAACGAATCAATTTTGGCACATTTTTTTGGTGATAGGTTAAGGTGAGTTAATAAACTAAAAAAGTGGTTTAATACCGAATCACCTCTGCAATGTTTTATATAATCAACTCTATAACAAGTTAACTGCATGCACGGATCTCATTCGTTTTAAATTCAGAAGCGGCTAAGATCTACGTTTCCATAACGAAAAAGGCAACACTGCTTTTAAAATAATCTTTAAAAGATGTTTTGTTAAGTTATATTAGATAGTTCATGATACCATGCTAACTATGGGTTTCTGAATCGTTTTGTGGTGGAAGCATAACTTCCGTAAGCTCGGTGTGGTAACCGGTGCATAGCCCGGAAGTGCTTGCACGGTGCGCCAGCGCACGGTGCGCGATCAAACAGCGCGTTTTACTGCGGGACCGCCTTTCTAAAGCCGAGGAGCTAGATTGCCATCAGTTGCTTATCATCGTTTCTTTCATATCCTTCTAAAATTTGAATTAATTCAGTTTCTTCCTACGGTCACGGGATTTTATCTTGAACACAGCGATATCTATTCCCTTACAAATCGTTGACACGAAAACTACTTTGAAATCATTAAGTTTATAAACATTATTCAAAAACAAAAAAAAAATACCAGTAAATTGTTGAACTTTAAGTTAAAAATGTTAAGGGTATTCGTCAATATTATTGTATTGTTGACTATACCATGATCAAACGTAACAATGGTGTGATGTTTGTATGTAGATCGAATGTTACTTTCTTGCGTGGCTTTACCGGGTAGGTAGATATGAAGTTAATGTTGTACTCAATAAAATTCTTTTCACTTCAGAATTAAATTTCTGTGGTTATTGAAAAATCTTCGTTATCAAGCCCTAATTTAGCATTTTTGGTATAATATTTTTTACAATTGTAGAAGTGTATGACAAAACTATTATTCGTCTGAAATACATGTTTTGTATTACAGTTGAATAAATATCCGCCATAAGAAGTACTAATAAAGTAGTAATTGTACAATTGACATTATTTGAAAACCTTCTGGAGGTAACTAAATATAAAACTTTAAGGGGTGATAGACTGAATCTTAGCATATTTACAATTAAAAACTGCAACGAATGCAATCTGTGTGTCTTTTTATCAACAGATATACGGAAATAGTCATTCTGCTTTAAAATGTATAAATGAAATATAAATAAATATAACTCCTCTATTTTTTATATTTTGGAGTTCTCAACTATCAATACAATTATTTTTTATGTAATTGTTTACTATTATAGAAAAACTAAACGATAAGTTACAGTTTTTTGCCTGTATCATAATATCCCCCTATCATAATCTGTTTGTGACCTTGACATAAACATACCAGTTTTAAAATAATCTTCGCGATGATTACTGTTTATCACTATACTGGACACTTCTATAGGCTACAACGTGACCTTATCAGACATACTCTTCATCACAAGTGGCTATTGAATTGAGATGCCAGTCACTTCTATTTAATGGACTACGATTAGTTTTAACTATGCTATCAAATCTTGTATAATCTTTATCTACTATACTTCCTTTTTTATTTTACTCTCTATTATAATGATTTTAAAATTAATTGTACTTCAACATACAGTTTTTGTCCTTTAAAAACATTTTTCAAAAAGTCATATAATCTAATAATTTTATAAAAATTATTAGATTTTAATAGTGAATCTTAAAGTTTATTATCAAATTAGTAAAAACATTCAAATGCCGGTTTTGATTTCTGTATATCGGTATGTGCACTGATAAATGCATTATTTGAATTTTAGAACTAACTAGCCGACGTTTTCTACTTTCCTTCTGATTTATATCAAAGCATAGCGTTAATTTACATCACTGAATTCAATTAAATTTTTATATATTTTTATTGCATGATATACTATATATGAAATCTTTAAAATTCGCCGCAAATTTTATTTTTCTTAAATTTCTAGGAATTGAGTTATCCATACATACTTTGCAGAATAAATTTTGCAATGTCGACATATCACAACAATTATCTTAAGTTATTTTCCCCTGTTGGAATATCGGCCTTTTCTATGGATGAATTAATTGTAAAGTAACGGACTACGAGCAAAACGTGGGTTAGAGATTGCAGTTACACACCGGACTAAAGCAACTCACGAAAGCACGATGATTGTCTTTTTTGGTCGACCATTCGCTGGCAGGTTCTTGCAACTCAAAAAGAAATCTAATATTTTTGGGATTAAGTGAATTTGTAGCATTGGTTAAAGAATTAAACTTGTACTAGTATAAACAATAAACATCTGTTGTTCTGCATTTAATTCAAAGCTATGTATCTATGTATTACACTTCGGCCCATTGATTTTGTCATCCTGTAATCACGACTTCTGCAAAGGTGTCGAAACGAAAGGATTAAATACGAATACACGAATAAAAACGTCATAGATCCGGTAAAATTGGATTTATATAAAGTTAAAATTTAAAAAGTGGAATTATAGAAATACGTTCGAGCATAGGAGATATATACATATAAAAACCGTTATATTAATTGCCGTAATCTATTTTGACGTAATGATGCTATACAAATCATAGCTTTATTAATTCTTCCCACTTTTTTATTATCAGTTACAAAGTCAATCCGTATTATTTATTGTATCGTAATTTTATCATATTTGAAATTGATGCGTCGTTGACATTTAAAAGCAGTTAAAATAACAATTCATAGTCGTTCAGTGCTCACATGCTCACACCATGGATAAGTAAAACCATAATAATTGATTTGTCTAGAATTTAATTTGGTTAAGTAACTGCAGTTTAGTTTCCGCCGTGCACACTTTGATATTGCAAATAATTATGATTTGAATAAAGCTGAAACATAGCAAGTTTTTTTCTTGATACTATCGATCAAAAAGCTGAGTGTCGTATTTTATAACAGTTTTGCTCAGATGAGAACATAGTTTTCTAAGAGTGAAACACGTGATTTGTAGATTTTAAAAGGGTTCAATTGAAGTAATTTATGAGAAGTTACACCGTTTTTCATATATCCCATGCCAAAAAGAATCAACATATCTTATCCATAATATAGTATTTATAATATCGAATGGATCGTTCTATTCCGTTTATACAAGTGTGCATTCGATATGGGTCCGCAGCAGAGGTGCAATAAAGTGTATTCGTTTATACCTAATTATTAAATTTAAATACATCTAGAATCTACCAGAATATGACTGTCTCGGTTGATATTTATTTTTATATATTTCGTTTTTTATTTGTGAGATGCTCTATGAAAATGAATAGACTTTAACGAACATGTAATAGTTATGTAGTGAAGTTACACTTTAATAGCATGAGTTAATCACATCTTTTATATTCTCATCTCATTGAAAAGTTTTAAGTGTTCTTTAAAAAGATATTCCGCAAGTCAAGATGCAAGTCCGTGCTTCCATGTTGATCAATTCGAGCGTGCCCGCGCGCACTTTCACTTCGAATATTTGGAAAAAAATGGCGACCTTTTCGCGGCTTTCTCCCCTCCCCCCGCGCCCTGCGCCCGCGCTCTTCCGCCTCCACCGGCCACTTTTACTTTCATATATATCCACTGATGACTTGGCGGTTTCAACCGTCACAATCTTCTCAATTAAATCCCATTTTACTATTCGACATCTTTCATACCGCTCGGTAGTTCTGAAATTATTTTATAGTAACTAATATTCATTAGTAATTAATAATAATTAGGAGTGATTCTACTTGTACGTATTGATAATAATCGGTCTTTCAGCTGGTTTGTGAGTACAGAAGTACAAAGGCCACAGGTTGATAAACAATTTTTCATTTTATGACGTCATAACGTGTCAAATTTTGTCTTCCATAATGTCAGTTTCTGAATAAGGTTCCTTTTTAATCTTTGTATTGCGGATACAATGAAAAATGACATACTGACAACAATGTTGATTTCCTTATTTCTTAAATAATGCAGTTTGATATAGCTTCCCGCCCAACTAAACATTGTATTAGCTACGATATTCACTGCCTTGTTCGTTTACGATTTGTCGACTGCGCTAGTGAAAAAATCTTTAGTTGCAGTTTAGTAATTGTGTTACACCTTTAACTTTTAATTTTTATAGCATCTAAACTGACGTCAAATATTTTTATGGTACTATTAATATGAACGTACGTATATGCTACATAATATAATTACACAGTAAAATTTATTACTGAATTGTTGGTCAGATGGCTTAAATAAATAATTGTAGCGTTATAATTGTGACGGGAATCATCTCGCTATTCATTTGTTTTAATTGAAAAATACACAAATATTATTTCAAACAGTGAATATGAAAGAATGAAAAGAATGTTGGCAGGCATAACGCTCACCTCCGACATAGACGAGGGCGAGAGTAAAAGTGATATTCCGCGATTGCTTCCGCGTAGAACCAAACGCCCTCCCCTCCACGACACTTCCGACTTTTACTTTTCCACTGACGATTTGGATGTGTGGGCGCTCAGCTGATCGGCAAGCCTCGAGCAACTTGCGATGTATCGCATAGATTACTCCTTATCTTTACTTTTGTACCAACAGTTATAAATAGTTACTTTTAATATGTTTAGATACAAGTGCATTGATTAACATCGTAAATTTTTATGAAAAAATCTCAAATGGTATCTTTTACATAAAGTACAATGATTTCTAACTCAAATGATATCAATTTGTTTGACCCCGATAACTTCACGTCAGTGACGTCGTTGATTGAATAAACTACAAGCATTTGTTTTAATTAAACACTTATTAATTTCTGCGGATCTCGTTCAAGTGAACTACGTATGATACTTATTTAAACTTTCTTGTTCTCAAACTACCTCTGCCAACATTCACATAAATTGTTGATTCATTATTATAAAAAAAATCAACGAAAGAAAAAAAATAATAAAATGGTGTTCTTACCTGAATTATATGCAATTTTTCGAATAATATTATCAGTGGGATAAACCGGTATCAGTTGTTCCTCCGACGATACTGACCGGTGGTAGAAGAGATCCGGAGAGTTCTCGTATTTTTAATATTATCATAATTATAAAACATATTCCTTTAGCAGTAGTTATTAATCAACAGTGACATTATTATTATCTGGATTTTAGAAAAAAATGTGATCATTTGTTATACGTTAAAGTACATACGACTTTTCGAAATGACATTGTGTACTATTGTCACATCTAAGATGATATGATGATTATTATATATTTAAATCAGTGTCTAACGCCTTAAAGTATTTGGCATTAAAACAAACAAACATTACTTGGACATACTTGTACCGAGTACTTATCGAACTCAATTTTGGATATACCACGTAAGCAGTTGTACAGACGTTATTTTAATATCAGAAATATATTTAAGAAATATGTTTAGGAACTAATTAAATACATTAAAAAGATAATAATTATATTAGTTGTTGCGATAATGTTTAAGATAGTTTTTGTAACGAAATAAATTCAATGGCATCAGATGTGACACCGAAAGTGTCGCCTAATCTCTTTCTCGAATAAATAAAAAGGATCTTCGTGATTTTGTGTGTCTTTGTATTATTACTTAGTACAGAATAACACGCAATTACAAGGTGCGACTGCAGCGGAGTGCAACCGCGTCATGTGTCGTGCAAATTTCAATTAATTCTCATTATAAAACCTGTTGATTCTCGCCACAACGAGGCTCTGTCATTTACATACTTTATCGTCATACAATTGTTAGATTTTTACGACGGTAAACTACGCTAGAACCGTCATACCTGCCTATGCTAATGTGTATTCTAAAAAAAGATTGCCATTTCAATGGCATTTGAAACAGGTTATAGTTCACATTACGCCATAAGAAATTTCTTTACATTTTTATAATATGTAACAGATATACACAATTCATAAATAGGGGGTAGGCTAAAATTGAAGTGTCCCAAATTGGCAAGAAAGGCCCTAATATTTTTTAGTGCTAATAGCATATTTAAGCTGCTAAGTTTGTTTTTGATGGAGTTTTCATAGTTTATTTTAAGAGGCATACAAGTCAATAATGAAGGGAATGCCTTAGATATTAAATACTTGGTTTTCATGTCTATTTAAAGATTTAGGAAAAAACAATAAAGTATACAAACTTGTGTGAAATTTTCAAATTCTTTAATATATTTAGAAATAAAAGCCCCTTAATATATATTTTTACTTAAAATAAGTCATATAGACATGAGTAGTATAGAGATGAGATGGTCGTACGAAAAAGAAAAATATTGTTAGCATTGGAAAGTGTTCATTGTTAGTTAATTTTATTTCCAACTCACAAATTTTGTTTACTCGTGCACTTTCATAATTTATATATACAAAAATGTGTCAATATTGGGACATATTTATTTAAAAAGAAATAAATATGCAACGTACACTTTCGCTCAATTCACACGCTCACGAAAATGTTAGCCGCCGGAAAACACTTGCTTTCACCATTGCGCAAGAGTAGCAGCCACTTCCCGTACTCCCCCCTCCCCTACTTCGGCACTCCTTACCTATATTTCTCGAGTAGGAAGCGATTTGATTGCGCAATACCAGCTTTTCACTATCGCAGGCATTCCTACACATCGACAGACTTCTGTGACGTCGGCGAGTGTGCTTAAGTATGCTGAGCACGCTAACCACTTAACACTATCTGCAGAAGGTTACTATTAAACGCAATTATATTTTTAAAATTTTCTGTATATGTGTACTTAAAAGTACAAAGTACAAGTGCAAACTTCATTGCATAGGCTTTAACCAAAAAATATTATATGATTGTTTGCTTTCATGCATGCTATTTAAGACATAGCATAGGTGTTTTGCTTATGAAACAGTATTATTTACTGAATGCCCAATTTGATCGTCAGTTTGTCTTATCTTTGCTTTTGTTGGCAGTAGTTCCATCTAGTTTGTTGCTTACTAGAACCGATAGGCGTTATCCTTTTTAAATCGAATTATGGTGTTGATTTAAAAGTGAATGTTTCCGTAAAAAGAAACGGGCAAACTTTCCAGTTTTTTCCCCCAAAAACTTTAAGATAATTTAGAAAGTAATTGCCAAACCGGTGTTTGCTGTTTTCAAGTCTAGAATTTCTTAAATGTTTATCAATATAGGTATCCATATAAAATAAAATTTCCGTCATAATATATTGATAAGTGCAGAAACAGTGGAATCCTTCACTTTCTACCGCAATAGCCAGTGGGCAAAAAAGTGAGAGTGCTTAGTCACTTTATGATTTGGACACTTTCTCTAGACCAAAACGAAGAGGTCGGGGGCATTCTTGTATTCTTGTCATGCGAAATCTAACATAACAAAAGGCATCAGTTTAGCCGATAATATATATATTACATATCTATAATATTTCTTTGATACTTGCATTTAATTAATATAAATTCTCTTGACTATCGAAACAATAAAACTCCCCCTATTTAAAAGCAAAGGAATAGAAAAATAAAGCAAGAATAGATCACTGTTTTTAATATATTTAAAATATTTTTTTTTTTTTGCTAATCAGACACCTAACTAGTTTTCAGTTAATAAACAAAAAATCATTTAAGTAATATTCCAGTAAACCGCTCGCGGTAAGCCAAATGCTAGTTGCTAGCGGGTACAGTTCATAGCACTACAGCAAAGATAAATATGGTTCCCTTAGTTCGGAGTAAATTAACACGATGGACTTCGGCCGTTAGATTTAAAACGGTTTAAAGAAGCCATGCCAAGGGTGTAGTACCCATCTTGTAGGGGTAGTTTTGTTTGGTTATTATTGTGAACATTATACCCGAGTGATAAAATGAATTAATTGTTGTGTGCTGTCAAAAAAATACGTTGTTTCACCAGTAACCATGCGTAACTCATTGTAGTCGTGTCGTCATCATATAAACTTGGACCTGATTCTGTATGCGAGCTTCGGCATTTCTGGTAAAATAATAAAGAAATATTCAAATTTGGAACGTCAACTTAATGACTATTTGTATATCATGGCAATACAATAAGGTATTCTTGGTACTTTACAAAAACGATCAAAAGGCAAACTTATTATGCTTAAATTACCCGTTCCGAATTCCGTTTAGTTTTCGGAAAGTAAGAGAAAACACTTTCTCTACATCGGACGATATAAAAACCGCGGCTACTAAACTAACAATGGCCTCACAAAAGAAGTGTAAACCATTTCTTTGAGGTGATAAAATAATTTTGTAGCATTTTCACCATACTCTAGAATACCATTTACTAATGCTATATTTTCACATCTTCGGGGATTTGCACAAAAAATGCGCAAAGTTTGATATCCAGTTAACCCAGCGTGGTAAACTAAATGTTTGGTTCCGAGTGGTTCCACACTTAGTAACACATTGAACGTGGCCCTCTTGAGTCGATATTGGTTCCTGATTAAATAATTTTCTATGGCAAATTGTTAATAATTATAGTCTGTTCATCCTAACTTGTCCTATTTGGTAAAGAATCTTGGCACTCCTCTTTATTGAAAATGCAGCATTAAAAATCAACTAATAACTGAATTTAATAGGTTTCAGTCTATAATAACGATTTATCGTTATAGATTATTGACTTTTTTTATTATTTTATTTTTAAATGGGTGATTTTGTAAAAAAGTTGTGCCAAGATTGTTTACCAAATGGGACAAGTTAGAATGAACAGACTTTATGAGGACTTCCGTGGTCGAGTGATTCGCATACAAGTTTTCATAATATAACCGGGTTCAATCCCTTTATAATATATTAGTTCGGGTCCTTGTGTTGTGGCAACGTCGTTGTTTCTTAATTCCATAATAGAAGTGCTTTAGCTACTTAATTTGAATTCAGAACAATGTTTATGATGTTATCTTTTTTCTTTTTGTTTCTTTATTTGTGGCTTGCACGATTTGTGAATTTAGCCAGTGTCAAGTCAGTACAATTGCCAGTTCCTGAATAGGTTTTAGTAAAGAAGTGGGGTTTTACTGAAACCTCCTTGTGGCCTTCTTGAGAGAACGCGAAAGACTCCTTCTACTGTTTAGTTTCACTTTACATCACTCGTGTGGTTAATAACCCACTATTAACCACACTATAATATCAACCACATCACAAAATTTTACAAGAAAACCAAAACCATTAAAATGACGCATCGCGTTTCCGCCAAAAAGTCCCGATGTTATCTTATACTTATTTATTTATTATTATTTATAACTCTTAATTCTTAAACGATCATATTCTAGATTCGGTATAATAAGAAACGTGTTGTTTCCACCCGCTGGTAAATACATTTAATAAATGCATTTAACAAAAACATTGGAATATATTGCACATACGAGTTATTGTTTCAATCGTAAGCTAAGTAGTAAAAAAAACACTTCTGTAATACAAAGAAAACGGTACCACAAGTAGCATTTTGAGCCCATTCTTCTTGTCAGACGTCCTGAATGTGTGGTAGGTAAAAATATTAGACGATACAAAACAACTAATTTTAAGTGCATTCGATTAAGGTATTTTCATTTCATTTCAAAGGAAAGTTTGGTTTCTACTATCTTATACTTTTGGTTGTGACACTTACTATGTTAACACCTTTATATGACTTGCACATAAATAAATTAATAACATGTCAAATGGGCAATACGCCAATCACATATGCAGCGTAAATACCCAAACGGGTATCAACACTGATATACGAATGTATGCGACATATTAAGATACCAAGATCCATTTCAGATTCCGTTTAACCCGAAGACAATATTGGTGTTCAAATATATTGTTTACTCACTTTACTACCAAATAAACTGTCACATCACCGATTAATCATATTTGATGTTTTGAAAATCGCGTTGGTACAGTTGAATTTATGTACATAAATCTTATTTCAATTAAATAATTTTAATAACAAACACAAGTTCAATAATATTTATGTAAATAAAACATTCTAACAAGTGATGACTTTGATGTTGAAAGAATCCACGGAGTACAATTGTCAATATTCCTGCGCGCACCGAGCTGGTCCTGCCTATCTTATTCGAAAAGTAACTAATGGTATTTAGTTCACACAATATAACTTTAATCATACATAATTTGTCTATTCAACTCTTCTTTTGGAATACAGGTCTTTCCTAAAGATGAATATTTTTATCGGTACCAAAGTCTTAAATAAATTACTTTTTGATCTCGCAAACTTTCCAAGAAGGTGCTTAACCACCGAAACCTTACGCTCATACATTATATAACATAAACCTCGAGTTGAACTCTTGTATATTGATATTTAACTTTGTTTTGTATTTATTGGTGTATAGAATAACAACAACATATTTCAAATTCTCTTATTTTATAATTAAATTCCCTATAATAATCTAAAACTTTTTTAGTTCCGGTGATAGTGGCTCATTAACAATACTAGGGCGTACGAAGATCACGGAATATATTGTCGCTCGATCGATATCTTTTTCTTTTCAGAAAGACTGAGCTTTTCAGCGTATTTAATTATTACAATGAGACCTTTTTTTCATAATGTTAAGATCTATAATACATAGATTCACTCAAGTTATGACTTTGTTTTCATAGTGTTAAGGTTTACGCGTTAGTAACGTTTGCACATTTAAAAACTTGCAACCAGGTCAAATCTAGTCCGTCATCGTCCCTGTAACGTAAACTTCACATGTTCTCATACATGCACTTCTGATTCATCGTTTCAATGATAAACAATGTCAGTTGGAATAAGAGTTATAATAGAAGAAAAGCAAGACAAGGAACAATACTGAATTGACATACTAAAAACAATTATGTACGTATTACACACTTTGGACACTGCTCAGCTCAACCAGCAATGGTTAGTTATATATTTATCACTAGCTTTATGTTACCTGTTATCATACATCCTCTATGTGTATCGCAAGATTTTGTCAGAATTACGACTTCCTAAACCATATCGCTACATCATTGATATTTTTTTAAACGGTAAGGGATATTTTTCTCTTCGAAACTTTGTTTTTAATCATTCTCGTTAGTCCATAGAATCCAAATATAAAAGTTACATGACATATGCATATTATTACAACCCTACTATTTATACTTGAAAGCTATGTTTTAAATGTGTTTTGTTTTGTGTAAAGATTTTTTATAAATAAATGAATAAATATCGGACAACTCTTACCAATTATTCGGCCCCAAACTAAGAATAGTTCGTATTAAAGATATTAAATAAAGAAAAGAATACGTTATATAAGAACCATGACTCCGGAGCAATTGCTCATCTCCATCAGACAAATGCAATGAGTGCACCAACGTTACCGTTGCAGGTCGTCAATACGTAGGTATGTTATCCGATTTTAGTTCCGATCTTAAATATTAAGCTGGACCACATTCAAAATTCTCACTATTTCGAACTTTGCACTCCAACAAAATATATTGTTATCTGCTATACTATATATATCACTATGTCAGTGCCTCCACCGTATAGATAAAGGATACCAGAGTTCTAAATTCCACTGTCCTATGTCTGTGTAAGCAGTCAAACTAGGAAGTAGAGTTGCAATCGCGATCAGTTGCTGCTCGTATAATATTAAGTGCGATGCCGTCATTGGAGAGTCCGGACTTGACTTTCTCCGATGAAAGTGAGAGTGGTCTGCCCCGCGCCCGCGTCCGCTCCGCCGCAGACGCTGAGCTAACTATCGCCATCAAGGTTGCCAACTGCCAATAAAATACGCTAAGCCGTTTATTAAAACAAATGAATTATAGTGGAAGTGCTAATTTAACGCTGATAGAACACTTATTGATTGAAACTTAATATATCTGCAGATAACTGTTAAATGTGAAGTTTCATTCAATCATCTAGTTATAAATTGCTGTAGTAGTCGTCACTAAAAACACATAATAGGCATAACATTACTCTTGTGATCGAGGAACCCGAATTAATGTCGTCGCGACAAGACAATAAAAATATGATAATAAAAACGCTTCGGTATCCATAAAAAGTGGACGCGAAAGTGTAATATCTTATAACTCTATGGCAATTTTACCAAGTTAATGGCCACTGAAAACTTAAAGGTAAGAAACGTTTTATTATGAAAAAAACATTTGAATAAATAAAAACAGACAAAATATGAAATTATAATATAAAGTTATTACCATAGCCAGAAAGAAAGAGAAAGTCACTTTTTTACTCACGGACTTTACATTTAACCTCATGAATCTTACATATTGTATTCTAATAAACACAAATCTTATACATAAGTGGCATACAGAGCAACACACTTGGTCACACATGCGTTTTCAGTAAGCTTTGATACTCGAACAGACATAAAAAGCCCTTTGTCAGCTTGCTTAGTATTCATTTTTTTTAAGAACTTTTACTCAAAAAAAAACCGTTCTGTATCTTAATTAAAACTTTTTAAAATTTAAAATATGAAAAAAAAATCCAATGAAAAAACGTACAAAATGGTAGCATCCATAGTTGGAATATGCTAGTAATTTATTTTAGTTCAAAATCGACACTGTCAGTAATTACAGACGCTCAAAGACGTTTTATGTTTATGGTAGCGTTTTTGGACAGGATCGCTAGTATAAAATCTATCTTGTATTATCAATCATTCATAATTAATTATTTTGGATGTCATCTAGCCCTAGTAACAAGTCTAGAGCGTTTTATAATTGTAGATTCTTATCAAATCCTGAGAATTCCACTTAACTAATATTTATATATATTAATATCAATTATTACTGTTACCTTTTTCAATAGTATTTTTAAAAAGATTTCAAAAGTATTTCTAAAATATTAAAACTTTGGACATCAACTTTATCTTTTTATTAGACCAAGCATATAAAAAAGCGTTGTAACACTTTTATTCATATGATTTTGCAATGCCGCAGGTGGTTGTGGGCAGCCCTAAGGCTGGTTGTGCAACGTCGGGCTGACAGTGCGTGCGGAACGCAGTGCGCGGGCGCATGTAATGCAACAACTGGGTTATTTCCTATTTCCTCCACCCCACCCCTTGGTACTGAAGTTTTTCACGAGGAAACTGCACACGTTTCCCACGAGTTCCAACTATGTTTACTACACATTTGGCTTCGTTGTTTTTATTAAATACACAGTAATCTGCAGATATCTTCTTTTGACACATAACAGTATTATAGTAAAAAAATTTCGCTGTGAATATATTCTTATTAGCAATAATTATCAATATATAAAGTTAATTTTAAAAAACTTTTGTTTCTTCATATCCCGCACATTTTTAACCAGAATGTCGGTTAGCTTACGCCGTTTATTATTGAATTATTACACAATTAAACATACCTTTTATTTCTTTTTATAAGCAATATGCTAAGATAATCACCTATACCAAAATAAATCTTAGTATCTTTTATTAATTAAATTAAATTTATAATGTTAATAATTTTCATTCTGATTCTGTCTGACCTCCAAAAACAAAACATATTTCATTTTTGACAGTTACTCACACAGGAATATTATTTGTATGTATAAATCAATTGACGTTTATTTCAGCTTACCACCATTTTTAAGCTAATCCAAGCCATGTTTATAAAATTACGGTATCAAGAAGTAAGCAGATAAGTAAATACGCAACGGGAGATATTTCTATGGTATCAATGAATTTAATTTCAAATTAAATACGTTTTTCGCGGTAAAATTAGAAAATTTCGGCCTCAGTGTGAAATTACAACAAACTAATCAAAAACTATTTTTAAGTTCTTAAACAGTCAATTACATAGTTAAGATCTTTAATAACGTATAAATGGATCCGCCACAACGGTATATTTTATTTTATTCATTAATTAATTACAGCACACGATAGATTACTTGCAGATGCGTCACTTATTGAATAAAATCATAATGTATAACAAAATATAATTGTTTAATTATATATAAAACGGTTCTAGTGATATTGTTAACCTTGTAATCAGTCTTAAAAAAAAGATAACTATCAGAATAAAGTTTTGTTAGTTTTCTATTTTTGGTAACAATGATTACAGACGAACGTGTATGGATCCAAAACATTATCATTTTAAGTAGTAAATAAGCCAATTAAATACCGATAGTATTCAACGACGGAAACAATCCGAAATAAAGTGTTTATATGTATAAAAATATATAACACTTTTAATATCAAATTTGAAAAGTACACCTGTATGTGTATGGTGGACGCCAACAGAAAGTCGGGCTCCAGGGGGTGACAAGTCCTGTAGCAAAATTATTTGTTAGTGATTTAAGTACCGAAAAGTTTGCGATTTGCCTTTCGTTACTAGAATAATGCTATCTATTTATTTATTGATAAGCTTTGTTATTTGTATATATATAATAGTAAGCTCTAAAATTCCAGCAAATCGATGAAGCGGATTAAATTTGGTCATTTTTGAGCTAAATTTTTGGTGTCATACATGTAATTTATTTTTTGTTGCTGCATAATATCAAATAAATGTTTTATTACCATCACTGCGTAGCGATCGCGAATTACTTGTAATTTCTATGTGCTAAGCGAGTGCAGCTGTAACTGCATAAAAACCCTACTGCTATCATTTGTTTTGAAGCTCGCCCGAATCAGGGTAACACGCCGAGGGTTCGGCGTGTTGGCCTGGCGCGGGCGGTTAAATGACCGCCCCGCCTGTTGCAGGCAAGTCGGTGAACACTAAGGATGCTCTCGAGGACAAGAAGGACGATAGCGAGCTATGGGAGGCGCAGGCCGCCTTCCTCGGCCCCAACCTCTGGGACAAGACGCTACCATACGACCCTGATCTCAAGGTATAACTCATGATTTACTGATGTGATATTTTTATACATATGTTTTAAGTAAGGCTCTTGCGAATTGGCTTTGCGAATGTCCGCGCTACCCTTTAGCTGCGCGTGCGAAGCCTCGGGTGGCTGATTGTAGCGGTGTGTTGCAGTACGTGGATCTAGACGAGTTCCTGTCGGAGAATGGGATGCCGGGAGAGGCGCTTGGAGGCGCGCATCTGGGCGGTGCAGCGTTCAGCACAGGCGCCGGGCTAGCTCTCGGCCTGCAAGCGCCTGTCACCAAACGGGAGCGATCTCCATCTCCTTCGGACTGCATGAGCCCCGATACCATCAATCCTCCGCTCTCACCCGCCGACTCTAGTACGTATCAAATTTATTATTACCTATATGACCTTGCTCGAAATAAAACATATCTGATAACTGTAGAACGCACAAAGTATCCTTTAGTTAAACGGTTGCAGAAGTTTGTCAAATCTGTTTCCTACTTCGAGAAGCTTTGGAGCTACTATTCTAAGCGCTGTCCACATCATCAGCTTCTTATATACGCACTTGGGCACTTAAGGTGAGCAATATCGAGGGAATGTTAACGACTGCTGAAACAATCAGGACCAAAAGTCTTCGAAATATGAAGATCAGGGTTTTCTTCCATACAAATCTTAGAAAGTACAATTACGCTTTCGAACACTTTATCAGTGAAGAACTTCGGCAACATTCAAAACATTATACTTTCGAATTTCATTGATAACTCACACTTCGATGAGATTCAAATTTAGTTTCAAGTCATAGGGTATTTCTTTCGAAACGTTTGACCGTTGTTTTCATCTGACTTCAGCGTTTTCCATGGCGTCGTCGGGCCGCGATTTCGACCCTCGGACTCGCGCCTTCTCCGACGAGGAGCTTAAGCCACAGCCCATGATCAAGAAATCCCGGAAACAGGTAAATGAAGTTAGTGCGTTGATCATTCCTAGTGGCATGCGCCTACCGCTTGCGGGAGCGGCCACGCTGTTAATCCTCTTAGACGCACCCCTTACTTAGCTAACACCAAATAAAATTAGCATACCTGGTTTTAGTTTTACGAGTGCATATCGAACGAAACGAATCCTAAACAGAGTGTAGGATATAAAAAACCAAGTAATAGTGTTTCAAAATTAATAAAGAACATTTTAATAAAGAATATAATCAATTAATAAAAAAATAATACAAAACTTGGAACGAGAACTCAATGGAAAAGATATTGGAACAAAAACAAGCAAAGTTCGCTTCTTTAATAAGAAACCTTGATTTTTGAAAAATCTTTCGCAGCATTGTCACTTTTATACACGTTGTAAAAGCAAGTTTAAAATATAGAAACTACAAAACCACATAATTATGTATATTCAATATTTTCAAAAGATTTTAAAATTAAACGTCGCTGTGTTTATACGGTCATAAATACTTGTCTATAAACACAGACTTATATTTAAATAAATATTCCGTGTATTCCAATTCCATACTCGAATCTTTGATGTTTTTTTTAAATATACATTTTTAACGGGATCTTTAGAAAGCATTTTTCCATATATTTAACTTTTCATTTAACAAGTAAAGTAGAGAAGCTATAGCTCTAAAACAATTTAAATTCCGCGACAATTTGAGGTTGGACCACTTCAGTTTTTTTTTGCACTGAAATCGCCAGTAATAAAAAAAAACTTTGTGAAAGAAAGTAGTCATAGCAGCGAAAATCTCGTATTTTTACTATTGAGGTCAAATAATTTTATGCGATAGTTAAAATATTTAAGTGAATATGTTAAAAATAAATTAAAGTAATTTGTTTTTGTATATCGATTTCGCCAGTCACTTCGACACTCGCTTTTAACAATATTACCGAATAGATTTTTAGTTTTCGAATTCTCGAAACAGTTTAAAAACGAAATGCCTTACATATATTTAATCAAAGAAATAAAAATGTAATATTTCTACTTAGTCACATTTAATTGCTAGGTGAAAGCATTTAAAAACTTTTTACTAAAAACAAAGAAACCCAAAACAAGTCCTTATGTAAACATATTAAAGTCAAAACTGCTCTGTATCTGTTTGTTATGAAAACATAACTGTTTATTACACACAAGGCGACAATAACTTAAATTTAAATATAGATCTAGCTAGTTATGGTTAGTTACAATTTTGGTAGAATAAGGTTGATGTCCGTAGAATAGCTTAGAAAATAGAAGTAGAAAATTATCCCAATAGCTTGCAGTTGTTATTTTATTTACGTATCTCCATAAGCTAATAGCCTTTCTAAGCTGTAAGGTAACGTTAACTCGCTGTCGGCGACTGATTTCATTCTCATATTTACACTCTTTGATTTGATACAGCTTTTTAAGTGTAATAAACCTGAAAGTTTGGTCATACTGTAACACTAATTTTATCAGAGATATTTAATAAAAGATATACAAGAAATTTAGGTACTCCAAATATTTATATTGAGGAGCAACCAATTGATCTAAGTGAACAGATGAGTACATACAGTAATTAATCTCAAGTCGATATAAAAGAAAAATATATTAAATAAATTTGTAAAAAAAGTTATTGACAATGCTAATTTAAACATTCAGTGGTTTATGTGACGCTGTTCTGTCATTGTATGCAATATTTACACAAGGTTGTACTATATTTAATAATATTTTGGTATTTAAATAAATTTTCGTCTAATTACTTAATTTAACTTAAAAAGCGCGAAAAACGCGTAAAGAGTAAAATAAACATTTCCGCCCTTATCCTATATAAAAATATTTGTTCCTGAAATAATCTAACTGTCATTTTGTCCTCCTAACGCTAACAGCTTTTTAACGCTTCGTCATCAGAACTAACAGTTATAATTATTACTTTAGTATAACAAGCACCTTAGTACTTGAATGCATTGCATGCAACTACGGTAATTTATGATTATTTAGTTAGCATTAAAAATGGGGGTATTTTACTAAAAAAATTAATGTAAATATTATGTATATTTATGGTTATTTTTAATTCAAATATATATAATAAATTTACACAACTTAATTTCTTTCACTTGAAGCATAGTTTGGACTTAATCTAATGTCTGCTGCTAATATTCTCAAATATTGGTCTATATGCTTTCTTAGGGGAATAGAACACAGTTCGATAGCAATAAATTGATTCTTATTATATATTTATAAAATTTTTAATCTAAAAAACTTATCAAAAAATAGATTTGCTCATTTAATTACAAGAAATTTTTTTCAAACATTATTTTGAACTATTCGAAATGATTTGTTTCGCCTGGAAAAAAATACTTTTTTGTAAATAAGTAAAATAAGGCGACATTATTTATCAAACAATGACAGTTTTACAGAACTTTGCACTTTTTAATCTGTAATAAGTATAATAAATTCAACAATATATAGTTTTAAGCCCTTAGATGATGTGGGTATCAAATAAAACAACTTCCAGACAATCACAGGGCAGAACGAAAAGCAAACTTTTGGTCGTGTAGTTTAATGAGATTGGATTTTTTTTCAGCGTGGAACGTCCACGGGAGAGCTAGCCAAATGGCAAAACTATCTATTGGTATGAACGCTATTGTTAATTTCAAGGTATAAATTAAGCAATCGACGATTAATTCACATGTCGTAACCATCGATCAATCTCATACAATATACTAGGCGATGCAGTCGCTAAGCATAAAGCTACGCTGGCACCATATATTGGAGCGGAGCGTAATACCTAAAAAAAGAAAAAAAAACATTTTTTTGTATCTATGGGATTTTTTGCGAATTTCAAAATTCGAGCTCCGTCACAATCTGGTCATTAACCTGCTGATTCGATTTCACACAAAAATGTTAAAATCGGTTAAGAACTCGGGAAGTTATGGCGTAACAGACATAGCGCCATTGAAGCTGATCCATGGGAGCTTCGCTCGCTCCGCTCCAGTCAATAATAATAATGTTTGTGATTGATGTAAGTTTGTGGGACATGCGATTTAATCGATTATTTTGCTTATTTTTTAACTTTCAAGTTAGAATTGGAGTTCAAACGAATAAAAAGTTTACCACTGACCTAAAGGGGCAAGTGTTATGGTATTAAAAAAATAAATAAATAAATAAAATATTTTTTTCCAATAAACAAGAATCCTATGTAGTATTTTGTTGCCCATTTCTTGTATTGGGTACACTTTGAGCACTTAATACTTAGTTATACCTACTTAAAGTACGGTTTAATAGTCCGAACTAAGCTTCCAAGAGCAACGTGAGCAGCTATTTGCAACATCCCGGCTTTAAAGGTAGTTTCTATTAAGACTAATTACTCAGTACGACTCACTATTATATGATCAAATTAAGGCGTTAAGACGTACAAAAGATGCATTCACAGATTAATATAATAGGTGATTTGGAGGGGTTTTCTTATTCATTCGAGGGTATCGAATACGTACGGCATTACACTGAGTGCTTTGATAGCATGTTGTACTTTAAATGTGGGCTGTCAAAGTATTTGTGAATTTGAAGATAAATACCATCCGTGTTTGTTTTTGTTATGGGATTTCGAACATAAACGCCTGCTAATTATGCCCAATTTGTTTTTTTGCATGCTTTTGGATAGGTAATAGTGGGTCTTTCGAGAAATTGTGATCCTTGATGTACGAATCAGTGATCAATTGAATGGAATAGAACCTAGATTTGGCTTCATTCATTAAAATTAAGCTCAAATTATAAAATCTTATAAATATATCAATAATTTACTAACAATTGAGAGCGTATTAGATATTGTAAATTGTAAAATGCAGTATGTACGCACTCTTAAGTACTCTCCTAGCAAGTAGTACGCCAATACTTTTTGCCCTTTTTGCCTAAGATACCTTAAGTTAACAGAGATAATTTGTAAAGTATTTCTTTTGTTAACGTTGTTTGTTCTCTCATAAAACTATGGCTATTAACTTGAAAATGGACCCGTATAGACTTCGCCCGATTTCAAGACAACTTAAAGTAATTTTACACAATTAATTTACGTTATTTATTTTTTGACATTATTTGGTATATTTTAATTGTAATTGCCAGTTTATAAAGTCATTAAACCCGGTGTAACGTTTTTATAATTGAATATAAATAATAGGGCAATAGTAACTTGGATCGATAAAAACACCATTGCGTTTTCGGCTATTATAGGGCAAACGTCAGATTGGAATCTGACGTGATTCTGATGACGACGACGTGATCTGACGTGACGTGTATAGATTTTCTATCTCATTAAAGGAATTCGATTGGATTTCCCTGAGTTTTCATTAAAAAACGTAAGTTTAGATCCACCTCTCATAATTCTTTTTTTGAGAATTTAATTTTGTGCCTTTTACTTAATTATTCTTAGTCAACCGTACCTATTTCTCTTCGTTTTACTGATCAAGATTGCGTAAATACTGCGTTTGATTTATAATGTTTGTAAATCTTTTAATTTGTTTTAATATTAGGGGTTAAAGTATGAAATTGCCGATTTGTACTGAAAATCTATATTGTTTATTTTTTAAATTTTTAACAAATTTATTTAATCAAAATAGTTGCCATTATTATCTATACATTGCTGCCATCTAATGGGAAGGTCATTAATGCCTTTGCGATAGAATTCCGACGATCTAGACTGCACAAACTGTGTGAAAGCATTTTGTACTGCCTCCTGGGAAGAAAACTTCTTGTCACGTAGATAATTGTCCAAATCACGAAAAAAATGGTAGTCCGTTGGAGCAAGGTCTGGTGAATACGGAGGATGACGAATGGTTTCTAACTGCAGTTCCTGAAGGGTCAAAATGGTTTCTCGTGCTGTGTGAGGTCTCGCGTTGTCGTGGAGCAATAATGGTGAAGATCGATTCATGAGTCGGGGCTGTTTTACTGCTAGTTTTGTCAACATGGTTCGGAGTTCGGCACAATAGACATCTGCCGTTATTGCTTGACCAGATCGGAGAAAACTATAGTGAATAACACCATGCTGAGACCACCAAACAGTTACCATTACCTTTTTATTGGTAAGTTTTGCTTTAGGACACTGTTGTGGCATTTGACCTGGGGTCAGCCATTGCATTTTTCTTTTCCGGTTATCATAAAGAATCCACTTTTCATCACATGTTACAATTCGATCCAATATTCCTTCATTTCTGTACCGGTTCAACAAGGCAACACAAGTTTCAACACGCGTTTCTTTCTGCAGATCAGTCAAATCATGAGGCACCCATTTTTCGTATTTTTTTATTTTATTGATTTGACGCAAGTGAGTCAATATTGTGGGTAAGGTAACGTTAAACCATGCCGCTAATTCCTGGGTACTTTGACTAGGATCGGCTTCCACTATCTCTCTTAATTCATCGTTATTTACCTGTGTGGGCGGTCTTCCTCGTGGCTCGTTCTTTAAGTCGAAATTTCCATCACGAAAGCGTTTAAACCAAAATCGCACGGTGCGTTCATTAGTAGACCCCTCTCCAAACGCAGCATTGATATTGCGGGCTGTTTCTGCCGCGTTAGTTCCGCGTCGGAACTCGTATTCAAAAATAACTCGAATTTTCGCAGTATCCATCTTTCTTGTCTAAATTGAATAACAAAAACAATTGAAAGTCGATATTCAAATGTTTTACATTTTTTAAAAAAAGAACATCATAGAAACCATTTAAAAAAAGTTTCATTCGAAAACCTCAAACCATGAAGATTCTATGTCAATTCAAAGAACCTATTGCAATAAAACGGCAATTTCATACTTTAACCCCTATTATTTATAAGGTTTTTATAATTTGAACTTAATTGTGATGAGTGATGTTCTAAATTGTAATGTTGATTTAAGCGCGATATGATCGCATCCTACGATATGTAAACGTTGCATGCTACGTATTTCATCCAATATTATGACTATTACGAACATGGTGAGAACCAGCACATTTTCAACAAAAACGAATCAGTCGCATTTCACTGCTGGCATCGACCATTAATAAAATTGAGTATAATAAATAACTAGAACCTTTCTACGCCCGCAAACGCAACTGGAAAACTTAACGTATTTAAATGCTATTTTCGCATAACATACCTATCGACCTCATGCCTATTGTGCGTACCTAAAAAAAGCGCATTTAAATTAAGTAACATCATATTTTTCTTTTGAATACTTATTTTTAAATATCTTGGAAAGTCTTCAATGTTATTACCGTATTTAGTATCAACTTAAGGCATTAAAGTATTAGAATCTGAAAAAGCGACCAGATCCCAACCGAGGCTTCTCCCCACTCTGAGTTTTCAAATATAATTTTTCAGTAATATTGTTTTATTTGCACCAATCTTAGTTTCCCTAATATGTGTTTCAATAAATTAAAAATCATAAAACCCCTACATATTAAAAACAAATTCCTTATACTTGTTTAAAGTAAAGGTTATTTATGCAGCTTGTGTGTCATTATTGTTCAGTTTATATTTTTTCAGTTTCATTAAATTTTGTTTTTTTTGCATTCACAATGCTATATTTGTATAAGACATAATATACGCGTGTAAGAAACAACTACGCCTCCGAGCCCTCAGGTGGTATTCGAACTAACGACCTTTCGCTATCCGGGCGAGTGCTCTGACCGCTGAGCTACCGAGACGCTGACAAATGTGTCGAATTTTACAAAAGTATTTCAACTTCTACTATGAGCTAGTTTCGTTCCACTAATGTTGAACGCTAACTACCTTCAACATCGAAATTGATATTTTTACAAATATTAAACAATCGATTGAGATGGAATCAGCTATAATGATTTTTTTTGCATTCAGAATACAATATTTCTATAAGATATAAAATACGCATTTAAAAATTAACTTCGCCTCCGAGCCCTAATGAGAGTTTAGAATCCACGACCTTTCGCTATCCGGGCGAGTGCTCTGCAAGGTGACCCGGCTGAACAATTCTGTAAGCGAAGCCGAAGCTTAGTTATGTAATAATGAGTTTTCTCAAATAAACTTTCAACGAATAAAAAGAATATATGTCGGTTATTGACTTATGATGAATAACAATTAAATAACAGTCTAACCATAATATTCCATCGTCCAACTGTACAAATATTTCAGAATTGTTATTTTATTTACAGATGGTTTTAAAAAAAGAACACGTGCGCAAACTATGGTTGGTGCCAATAAAACCATAATGATAATAATCAATAACAGAATCAATATCGGTAACCTTTGCCCGTAATAACAATTTTTATTGACTTCCTCATTGTATAGAGGTTAATACTACGGAGATGTCTCATATAACTATACGACTATTTTTACAGTTATATTTGAAATATGCCTTTTTTATTTTGATGATTAGAACACTTGGATAATAATCGGCGTTTGCAATGGCTATAACTTTACTTTAATAATGCTGACATATTTCATGATGCCTTTTCATGAACACTCGTTCTAGAAAAAGGTAAATAATATACATATCAGTAAATCGTCACTAGGGAAAGGGATTATTTCATTATTTATTTGTCATACATTAATCACCCATCATTGACAAATCAGTTTTCATTATTATCTAATTTAAATTACTGAAGAAGATGGGCTTTGGAAAAACATAAAAAAGACTGATCACCCGCGAGATGACAGGATTCATCAGTTTCATTAAATTAGATTTGCAATTAATGAAGACATAGTATAACACGGTAGTCTCTCGACAACCGTTATGTAATAGTGAGTATTTTTTAAATTGACTTATGATGAATAATAATTAAATAACAGCCTAACCATAATATTCCATCGCCCAACTGTACAAATATTTCATAATTGTTCTTTTACTTGCAGATGGTTTTGAAAAAAAAAACATGCGAAAACTATGGTCGGTGCCAGTAAAACCATAACAATAATAAAATCAATAAACCTTTTTATTTATCTCTACTAGTAGGTATATTTTTGTAGGGATTTCCGTACCCCTATAATAATAAATATATGTGTCATTTATTGACATTTACGATATAAGAGATTCATAATTAGTAGGTTTTTAGTGAATTTTTGAGTATCCCGTGTGTCCAGAACAGTTGAGCAGTAGAGAAATATTTGGATACTTACAACACGATTCCCTATGACTAAACTTAACTGAGCAGTTCAGTAGCTGAGCAGGAAAGACGTGCTCGAATAAATAACATGATGAATGCTCAACTGAAATGAGCAATCCAAGTTGAGCAGCGGGAAAGGAGGGATAAAGTTTACTTCTTCTCAAGAGTCGAACGACATCACAAAAAAATATTTAATAAAATAAAAAATTATTTGTATTATCAATATAGCAGTTTAAAAGTAAAAAACTATGTCTTTTATTTAATTTTTTGCATTCACAATGCAATATTTCTATAAGATAAAAATACGTGTGTAAAAAACAACTATGCCTCCGAGCCCTCATAAATACACATAATTATAGCTGGTTCCATCTTAATCGATTGTTTAATATTTGTAAAAATATTACTTTCGATGTCGATTGGTGAAACGAAACAAGCTCATAGTAGAAGTTGAAATACGTTTGTAAAATTCGACACGTTTGCCAACATCTCGGTAGCTCAGCGGTCAGAACACTCGCCCGGATAGCGAAAAGTCGTGGGTTCGAATCCTACCTGAGGGCTCGGAGGCGTAGTTGTTTTTTAGACACGTATTTTATATCTTAAGTAAAAAACTGTAAACGTGAAATGTCAAAGTTATATGTGGCCAACAAAATGTTGTAGATCCACGTACTCGAGCTTTGAACTTCTTAAGGCTATAATCATAAATGCTGTTAAGTCAAAAGATCCAAAACATTAAATCTGCCCTGGACCTGGTATTATAACTACAGGTTGTATTTACCGTTCATTGATTGAAAATTGAAAATACCCAGTTTACCAGTTGCATTTTCTATATAATTTGATGAAGAAATAAGGTTTTCTTCTATTATGCTCAGTATTAAGCACGTTACTGCACGTTAGCAAAAATGAACTAAAGTCTCCTCTCTGCAGTTCGGTGCAAATATTGCAGTTGCACCCTAATTATAGGTATTATAGCATGGCATAGTAAAGAATTTAGAATTTACAAAAAAAATAACTTTTCAATTATCCGTGGAAATAAAAGGCAACACAAGCGAACACTTTCTCAGCATTGTAAATAGTTCGACTTGAAGCGGTCGCAAAGCTAAATAACAACTAAACGAATAATTTTATCCAGGTGGTTAATTCATAAAGATTTTTATATTTTTTTTTACGCGGCGCACCCAGGTATGTTAGGGGTGCAAGTTGTTATTCAGTCTTGGAACCGCGCATGACACGCCTGTTATGTTCCACTGGTGGGTGAAGGGTGGTTTGAGTGTGTGGCGCGGCGTGCTAACCCCATATCGACGTCGTCGGCAGTTCGTGCCCGACGACCTGAAAGACGACAAGTACTGGGCACGCAGACGGAAGAACAACATGGCAGCCAAGCGGTCACGCGACGCGCGCCGCATGAAGGAAAACCAGATCGCCCTGCGCGCCGGCTACCTCGAAAAAGAGGTGAGACAAGGCATAAATCAATCATTGATTGACATAAATTTTTATTATAAATCAATCCATCATTTGCATAAACATTTGGCAATATAATAAATGAGTTGTACAAATGCGTTCATAACATCAAGTTATCATAACATTTTTATTTATGCATACATTTTATAGTCAATAAAATATAATTACTACGTTAAATCTGAAGTTCAAAAATTGCATTTAATGCAACCGGGGCCTGACATACCTTCGAAAGGAAGAAGTGCGACAGTTGTTTAAGCTTTACAAGTAGCTGGTTGATAATATTATCCACTGCAACAGGGAGCTCTAATGGGTTCCTAATAGTATCTACACCATATTCTTGTCAATTATATAAATTATTCTTCGGGTCAGTACAAAATAACAACAAAAACAAACATCTGTTGAACCTTATAAGTTTTGCTAAATAAATATCTTAAAATGGGACCAATTTTGATTGTTTATGCAAAAAGCGTTTTACTATAAATATTATGTCGGGAACTATACTCATCTACCGTGTCTAAAACATATTGGATCGTTAACTACAGATATAAAACTTTTGTCGTTCACTATTTCGTAATGTCACCAATACAATTTGCCTGATAACTATTCAAGCAATAAAAAAATTGTGCTTCTTACTGAATAAGTACTGAATTATATATTCTTAAATATTTCAGAACATGGGTCTGCGACAAGAAGTCGAATTGCTGAAGAAAGAAAATCACATCCTGCGTGAGAAGCTGTCCAAGTACGCGGATGTATAGGCGGTCCACCCCACCCCATCCCCCCGCATAGCACAAACACGGCACACGTCATGTCGAGCGCGGCCGTCGGGCCCCGCGCGAGCGCCCGGGCCCTGCGCCCAGCGCCCCATCAGTCGCCGCACCGGCTCTGGACACACATCTCTCTCTGTTGCAACATTCGACTCACTCTAATTTCGCTTCAGTTTAACATAAGTTCTCTTATAATTCTTTAGTACTTCTAAACAGCTCTAACATCTTTACTTTGTTAAGTTTTGTGCATTTTGTATTGAGTTATAATTAATTTGACAGTTCTTGTAACTTCTAACTTTCCACCCGCTTCACCTTCTTTGTAAAAACTAGTCGATTCGAATGTGTTAACCTAATCATTAATTAAAGTGAAGGTATTTTATGAGCTTGAATGTAATTACCGTTCAAAGACTTCGAGTTAACGTAAACGAATCGTCGAGTTTGCGACACAAACCTGATATGTTTTGTTTACCGTAGGTTTATTTAATAATGCAGTTACCGTAAGTTTATTGACTTAGTTTAATAGATAAATCTTAACCAAAGTTCCGCTCGAGCTCAGATCTATCGTCGTTTCTTAATCCTTCATCGGACTCAGTTCGACACTCAACAGGGTTAGTCAACGACGTACGGACCAAAATTGTTTGCAAATATTTATTTTCGAAGAGGTTAGTAGTGTCCCGTACCATCCCCCGGCGGCGACGCCGTGCCGCGGCGTTGTTCGGCCGAGTGCGGTTTATTTTAATAAGTTAATGTTGTTGAATATTTATATTGAGCCGGCGCCGGGGAGTCGCCCCGCCGCCGCATCACGCAAGATTGCTCAAGTGGCTCGCGTACGCATGCGCAACTATGTAGTGGCTGCCTCTGTATATAGATAGGTTTAATAAGGCCTCGAGTCGGCCCGGGCCGCCCGGGCCCGTCCGTCCGCCCGGCGCCGGCGCCGCTCGATGCCCTCACTGTAGCTCGCTTCGTAGGACTGCTCCGTATGAGATTAGATCCTAACGGGAGAACTGGGTCGCCCGCGCACCCCGACTCCGTACGTACCCTCTGTCGTTTCTGTAGTGAGCGAACACTAGTTTCGTTTCAAATTTACTTAGTAAATAGTTTAAGTAGTTAGTAGATTCCGTAGTGTAGTCGTTATTAGTCTATTTTTGTTATGGCTGTAGTTGTTAACGTTTTTGAAAGTTTATATTATTTTTTTTAGTTGTAAAGAGACTCGCGTATTGTGTCGATATGGGCATATAGATATAAATTGGCGCTTCGCGCCGCTGAGCATCCATCCCTTCGCCTCCTCCCAGTATCCGCGGCGGGAGAGACCGGGGCCTGGGCCTTGGGTCTCGGGCCCCATACTCCCCTTGCCGCTCCCCTGCGTCCCTGGACGTCTCTCCTGCACTCTATTTGACTCGTGCTATTGTTATAATATATTTTTGTAGGTTTTTGTCGTTGATAAATGAGTCAATTGAATGTTTATTGAATTGAAAAAAATAATGTTTATAAACTAAGACTAAGAAGTTGTTGCATTTGAAAGTATTTTATGGATACAAAGCGAGAACAATAAAATGTTTTTTCTATAAAGGTTTACATGTGAGGGAATCTACAAAGGTGTGAAGGTTGACTTTGAAATGCACTGTTTCATATCAAATGATATTATATATATATATTAAAAACTTAATGTTTACAGCCGCGCATGGCGGCGTTTGATATTCCATCTTGTTTGTTAAACAATATACATACCTACATTGAATTACTCAATATTATATACTAATGATATAAATCGTTTCTCCGAAAGTTGTAACATGGGTATATTAATGTAATGAATATATTAAGTGATAGGAAGGAATCGTATGTAAGAACAAGTGGTTTTATGTATACCTACCTATGTTAAGTGTATGTGTGTTGGGCCGGGCGGGGCCCGCGGCGCTGCGAGGAAGGTGCTATAGCCGCGCCCCGCGCCCCGTGCTCGCGCCCCTGCCCGCTCCGGCCCTGCGCAACGCCCCTTCCCGCACCCTCCTCCTTCTTTCTTTATTTATTATTATTCTTACTTGGCATTGCAACAATACAAAAATTATTTCGATGTACGAGTAGTTATTTGTTTGAATATAACGGTTCTATGGATTGAAATAAACGTGAATTGTTGTAATTTTATTTAGTTTTTTTTGTTTATTGGGGCGGGGGGCCGGGGGGCCGGGGCGCCGCTAATTAGTTGCGGAGTACACTGTAGGTACTTAATGTTAACGCTGGCAGTCTAGCGAAATCACGGCTATAGAAAGCCGCTTTACAAGCCGCTGATACGTTTCTCGATCGGTGTTTTATGTAATAAATCATGGTAAAAGTACCTTGCACACAATACGCGTTTTAATTAACCTCCCCCCTCCCCCACCCAATGAATTTTTGATATAAAAACTCCTTATTGCACTAAAAGGAATACTGAAGTATTACATTACTGGTGAGATCCTCCAAAGGAGAGATCTCGATCGTGCAGAGTATTCGCGGTAAACATAAAGCTTTTGCGTTTGAACATAAAGTGCTGTTTTGTAGTTTCTTTCTATTCATTCTGGCATAAGCAGTCGTGTCAATACAATATATAATTAATCCTATCCTAATTATATTATGACAATACTTTGTGTATGTGTTTGTTACCATATTAACCGCAAGTAGTACGTCTACCGGACGCTAGATGGCGCTAACGGAAAAATATTTAATAATAGAAAAAAATAAAGAATTTTGTCCACCCGTGCGAAGCCGGGTCGGGCCGCTAGGAGGATTTAAAAGAGCACAAATAGTTTTCAAAACATACTACTTAATACGGTATATTCTGCTTTTATCCCATTTTGAGATTTCGTTATAGGTTAATATAGAAAAATCATAATTAGAAAAAAACTGCTTAATTTTTGTGGTATACGGGAGTTGTATGGTGATTTTAATAATTAAAATATTGATATACTAATTATTAGTATAATTAATCGCCTTCTGCGACATCTTGTATACGGAGATTTGGTATCATTCACTCTGCTCACACTGTAACAAGCTGCTTTCCGTAAGTTGAAAAAAAGGTGACAACGAAACATTGATCGATGCAGATTAAAACCAGTATCCAACGGTTATTATTTAATTGACAATTATACCAACGATACCAAAGATGGGATGATAAACTCGGTCGTTACCGAGAATAAGATAAACTTGACGTGATAAAGGGGTGGTTTTGTTGAAATATGAAAATTGTAAAATAATAACTATTTTATTATAATCATAATGATGATAATAAACTACAAACTAATATAAGATAATTTTAGACATAAAAAAAAATAAAATTAACAATTCTTATACTTTGTCCAATGTAGGATGATACTTTTGACAGGTGTCACTTCCTTATTGCTACGCAATAAGGTTGCGTTTGTTTCCTTATGTTTGGCTTGACATTGCAATAGCAACTTTATACCCTCTATATAGGTGTCAACTGTCAAAAGTATCATCCTACATTGGACAAAGTATAGTAAATGTGCATGTTTACATAACAATAGCTGCAGCTATACGGATGGACAATCTTAGATGGACGATGAAGATTGTACAAATCCGCTGAGGGCAAAAAAGGGTAAGTAAGAATCTAAAATCTGTAACGGAGGTAAGAAGAGGAATTTAATCTTTCAAAATTTCAAACAAAATGGCATCATAAGCACTCATGAGTTGAGTGAGTCATGACATGAGTCGGATGGCTAGACTATGTAGGTTCTACCTCGAAATAACAGACATCGAAGTTTTGACAGTAAACTAAATCATCACAATCATCGAAGTTTTGAAAGTAAAAGAAGTTCTGGAGGCTCTTAAGGGAATAAAGGCCAACGGCCGAGATCACGCAACGATACTTGGTGTCGTCTGCGTAAAATATTTCTATGGATTGTTGTATGAGTGCTCCTCGAGGTAACCATCAGGAACTACGAATCTTCATGTGTATAGTCCCCGGCATATAAGTTTAACCTGGTTTTGAAATCACGCGATATGTGCAGTAGCAAGTTTAGGTACATTATTCACTACTGTGAATGTCACGTGTAATATGGCGGAAACAATAAAGCGCCCGGTAACGAGTATCGAATGCGTGAGATCACACCTAAGTCTTCGATGCCGTTTTTAACTCAACGCGAGTTGTAAAACGGTTCAATCTCTGAAAGCTTTGCACGCGATCGTCATTCCTATATCGACTACGTTAACTAGAAACACCAAACTGTGTTTAGATAATTTATTTTAACCCAATTTACCTACCTTCTTAATCTTCATCAGTCCATTTTTCCTTCACTTATGGCGCTCAAGTTTTGTGTAGCGACATCATAGCTGAAACTCATCAATGTGGATTGGTGACTTTTAAAATCCTGTCATACTAATTTTATCAACAGCTTGGCAAGCTCAAAATAATAAATTTTTGGTCACATATCCAATTAGTCATTCCTACTTTATAATTTGACATCAAGTAGATTGAATCCGGCACAAGTTTTACATATAAACTGCAGGATAGCGATAACCCATACTCAAAAAAAAACCTATGTGATGTCGTGGTACACCCGATAGGAACAAAGTTTTTTATGCTGTTCAGTAAATATTTTATTCATAAATTTTAGTGAAGGCATTTTTCAAAATACTTTATTTTATTTGGGTTATAAATAGTTTTTATGTACAATTATTATCTTATAAGGTTCAATTAATCATATAAAAATGGTTGTTGACATCAAATAGTAATAATAGGAGAATTTGTATCTGAGTCATGGGTATAAATTTCAGTATTATAAAAGAAATTAAGACAGTCCCTAGAAGCAATAAAAACGAAAACAATTAATTGCATTCAAAGAACGCTTAGAAAACTTTAAAAAATTAATGTAGCCCGCATTGAGCACGATGGTCGGCATAGAAGTTTTTGAAAAATTTTTAACATTTTTTGTGCCGCAATGATATTCGATTTAACTGTAGATTATTTTTATTTATGCAAAGTAACATACCTTGCATAAATAAAAATAATTCAATAAATTATAAAAATAATATTAACCTAACTTCACAAAAACAAGTACTCATCTTTATTATTATAACCTCTGTGACCGATAATTTATTATTAATATTTGACAAAAAAATATGAAAAAAAGTAACTAGTAAACCACGAAAAACCGGAAAACCAGTGATTCGGACAGTCCTATTGAAAACCGACTTTAAAAAAATAAAATTAAACACACTTGCTTTTTACTTTTTTAATAAAATTATTATTTGTACAATTAATAGTAATAAAATAGTGTAGCAAAAATTTGGTTCGCAGGCGGGAGCAACTTCCTTGTGACTCACAATGACATTCTTGGCTTTCGGTCGATTCAGTCTGACGTGGATCTATATTTTAAACTATGTATATGTATATATAAATACTACAGTCTACATTAACTACATAACTATAAAGGTTTAACGTAAAGATCCATACAGTTACTACGCGGACAGCTTAAGCTCTCACTCTCACTCTTATGAAGTTCTCAAAAAGACAAGAGAGATAACATGCCTGTGGGTGAACCCACTGTCTCGTGGTGGATTTATGAACGATTACAAATGGCTTCCCCTAATAGAGAGAACTCTTTGCCTTGTATGAATAATATAGACAATCAGCGAATACCTAAAATATAAGATTTTAAGTAAGGCACCATTACTTGGTGTCCGATTTTACTTGTTGGGCAATTGTTTTTTTTTGTGTATAAATCGTTATCGAAAAACGAAAACCTCAGAGCACAGCCTATGCTATTGCCGCCGGAAGCTTGTATTTATTTTATATTGTGGTAAGATTTAAACTCAAATATAATGTTATAGCAACGCTTTGTTGAGAACCAACGCCATTTTAAAATCTCCACAGATAAATATTAGATATTTTTAGTAAATATAAGGTAAGAGTTAGAAAAATATGACATCCCCAAAAACAACAGTGGGATTTGTTGAAACTGACTGTATTTGGATTATAATATTATTAGCCCACCCATTTTGTTATGAAGTTGGTATTGTAGGTACACCATTGTAGGTACACTAAGGGATTAAGGGGGGAAAGCTTCTACCCTCCTATCCTCTTATCTAAGAGAAGCAAAAGGAGTTGCGGGGAGGAAATCTTCCCTCGGGAAGCCCTTGTGGACGAGGGCGGAGGTAGATAATGATGGGTTATTTATATATTCTTATATATATAAATACTGTTTTTAATCTCACAAGGGCAGGGCACGGTGTGGGAAATTCACTTCGGGATGAGACTCCGTGTGGTAGTAGTTTTCCATAAGAGTATGCAAACCCTAAAGGATTTTTTCAGAATGGCCAGTAGTTTCGAAGTTTTTTTTTAATTATTTTTGTTTCTTCACTAACAACATCTTGATTCACAAACATTTTTATTAAAAAGTCTTTACGCAATTTATGTTGAATTTGTTATAATTTCAAAACAGTAAGTCACAGGAAGCTACGAACTCTGTGAAGCGTTCAAATAAACTGCCACGTTGGCCTAGAGGTTATACTATAATAAAAAGGGTAACGACAATAAACGATAGTAACCGAAAACTGGTATCCCACTGCCTCCTCGATCTTGAGAGACATACACTATACCTACGTGTAATAGAAAAACATCTGCTTTCTAATATTGAGGGTGAGGCTTGAGCGAAACCGGTTTGATGAATACCCAAATAATATTTTATGTTATTCATATATAATTTATATTTGAAAATTTTGTTAAATAATTAATGATAGATGTAAATGTGGTTATTATTTATGACTACCATAATTATTAGCTGCTTCACCATTTAGAATGTATAATAGTTAATGTAAATTAATATTAATTTAAAACTTAACAACGTTTTTCTCGATTGAATTCATTTAATTATTAAAATAGTTAATTAAAAAAAAAAAAAAAATTAAAAAAAAACTTCGAAACTACTGGCCATTCTGAAATAATCCTTTTGGGGTTTACATACCCTTATGGGAAACTACTACCACACGGAGTCTCGTCCCGAAGTGAATTTTCCACACCGTGCCCTCCCTTTGTCGAGTGCGGTTCTTGCTTTAATATCCGACACGCTAAACAAAACCTTTGGAAGGAATATGTACTCTAAACTAAATACGATAAAAGTCAACGTATTGCCTTAAAAGTAATGGAGTTATTTCTTTGTGTTCAATTTAGCTAATAACCGATCTTTATTAGGGAAATACAATTTCAGTAGTACTCAGTTGTAATCGATCTCATACCTTTATACCTAAGTAGGTATGCAAAGGGACCACAAAAGGAACAACTGCTCTTGAAACTTGCACTTTGAAAGTTGAACTTTTTCAAAGTTGCATTTGTGTTGATATATTGGTCCCATGTGGAACTGATTCCCTTTTTCTAGCCCCAAGTAAATTGTTTCTTCACTTATAGTATCGACATTGTTTAATCCCTTTCACTGATTGTCGGTTCTGTCGCTAGTTTGTATTTCATAGTTTTTTTGGTTTTTAACTACTGACGTGAAACTTTGTTATAAATATTTTTTTCCATTACAAATTTGAATTTATTAAGCCTACAGTTAAGCATACAAACTTGGGAAAAAAGTATACAGAAATTGGCATACTTCTAACGATCTTAGTACTAAACCATGGGTTAGTGATGTAAAATCATTCTGTATGAATAGTCAGAGTTAGTATCGAAGTAACTTAAAATTCCAAAATATGGACTCGTTTCTTATTAATGCCTCCATATATCAATAACATACCTAAGATAGTTATAATCAAAATTGCTGTTCTTACAGAATGCTTACTTATGTGTATTGGTTTGGGACCTGACTAAAATTTACTTAACTCTTCAAGGAGTAATAACACTGATACATGCAATAATGGTAAAACTACGATTTTTTTCAAATATTAAGGAAGGCATCAGTTATATTATTATTAATTTAGGTTGCATTTAATTAAGTCACTTAACCTATTTTAGTTCACTAGTCTCCTGCGGTGAGTTTGACTGTGTATTATTTAAATTAGCATAACTGCAGATTCACATGGTGTGCTTGAACTTGGATTCAATATGTTGAATAAGTACTTACAATTTCCCAAACAATCCTAATGACAGAAACTTCTTAAATCAACTTCACGAGGCTATTCATTGTTATATTTTGTACTAATATAATTGGTCTTTTATCCTACTTCAATTCACGGTTGCCTGGTACAATGGTAGTAGCGATTTTATATAGTTTTCTCACTCACTCACTTCTACAATTCAGAGTTCGTGATCTTAGATATTCCTTTTTTTTTTAAACAATAGGTACATAATTCTAATGAGCTAATAATATTGTGCCTAACTTAATGTGAACATTAAAACTTATCTATTATAATAACGTTGAAACAATAGAAGGTATTTTTTTATATTTAGTAATTTTTTACAACAGCTATATATAAGGCCTCTATTTGATTAGATTAAATTCACAAAGGATCTCATGAAAACCTGCAGCCGAGCTGTTGCGGAATCTGACTGAGTATACCAAAGACGTGGAGTTGAGTCCCGCATGATGTTAACATTCTCCTTCATATATTATCTCGTAAGAATCACTCAAGTTATTCTGGAAATATAAACTCAGTATAAAAAGTAGGTTGTTTTAGCCATAGTTTAAAAGAATTGTTTAGTTGTTAGGTTACTGTTATGTACGACACGTTCGTTAATCGATATTTTGCCCTTTGTAGCACACGAATCTTGTATCGTATCGAACTTCTATGCACAAAATCGAATGTTAATGTTTTAGAATTTTCTAAGCTCTCAGAAAAAGACTTGAATTGTTTTTCAACAGTTTTGATAAATTGTAACACAAAATTTCATGTTCGCAAGTCAAATAGTACCACGACCTCCAGTCAAACATGAATAATTTGTCGGTATCGTTACAACATTACAAAAATAATAAAGGATCTTGTGATTTGTCGATAGAGCTAAGTCACCTTTAAAAATATTTCTCGTTGAATTTTTTAATAGTTTACACAACCATCAAGTTCCTAGTTTCGTTATAAATTGTCGCGACAGACCACCCCGCGCTCGTGCGAACCATAACGTGGCGTCATAGCTGACTATGACCACATGAATAAATAAACGAAACAGAATGAACTTTCTAAAAGATTCCAAATTCTTTTATATTTTCATATGACTCTTTCTGTCTCTCTCGGTTGTAGAAAATGAAATATTATAGCATTGAAAAACAAAATCGGTAAATAAACCATAGAGTAAATAAAAACTACGAATTATTTAGGATGTTGTAAGTTTATTTTACTGTGAAATAAAAGGCACACCTGTACTTAGATATATATGTGCTGATCTCTTTTTTATTGCGTTTATTAAAACACGAAAGTAAAATATGTGCAAATTCAACATAGTGTAAAATAGTTGTATATACAAACATATGTTTATGTGTATAACTATCTATTTCTGTACATGTCGCTGGAACCAAATAACTTGCTTTTATGAAATAAAATTGTAATTTTTCATAATAGATAAATTAAACGGATGGACCGACAGACAAAAAAATCTTAAGTTTTCCTACTTTGTTTTGCTTTAGAAGTAGGTCAAACGTAATTTTGTCAAGTCGGTATACAAACTTTAACCTACTTACTAAAACAAAAATACGACATCAGTAGTATGTATGGGCAGTTAATATTAATCATTTTATACTAACTACCATCACTTGTACTAAGTTAGTACAACGGATAGATATTTTTAAAAATAATCGTAACCCAAACTGGACCAAATTCGTCATCATCGTTTCGCAACTGAACTGGTTCAAATCAATTTGCTCCCGAGTTTCAACACGTGGTATTAATATTATGCGGGATTTACACGGGTCGATTTTCGACGTGCGGCTATTCGCTTCACAAATCGCCTCACCGAGCCGCATCGCTAGCCCATTTACACAGGTGACTAAAATCGCACGCGGCTCGGTCATTTCCTTCGAAAATGTTGAGAAGGTTTTTGTGCCGGAATGGAAATAATTGAATTTGCCGGCCGATCGCTTGCAACTGATCGCTTTACACGGTCGATTTTAGTCACCGGCCGCAAGCGGTCGCCGTGCGGCCAAAGTCGGATGCCTCTCAACTTTGGGGCTTACGGCTTTAGTCACTTGCGACCTAGTCGAATTGCCATTTAGACGGACGATTTTTGCCGTGCAGTGGAAATCGTCCGGCTTTAGTCACCCGTGTAAACCTCGCTTTAGGCTTTATAATAATATTTAAAAAAACTCGGACCACTCACAAATTAGCAGAGCTATAAATAAATATACGACAGTCGTGACTGCGTAACTAAATGCTCATCACGCTACCATGAACCAAAGTTCACCGATGACGCAGTTGGCAGCATCGCTGTTGTTGCAGCATCCGGTACAAAATGTTTCAAAGTTTCATTCTGTTTCTGTTTATTTATTCATGAGCTTCGACTATTAGTATAAAAATAGCACTGATGCTGGGGGAATTAGCGAATTAGCGCACAAGAGAGTGCAGCTTCTTAAACTACGCTTACAGGATACCTATTGCAGAGTAACATCACCTGTTTCAAAGTATATTTTGCAAAAGGCGAGCACTATAACGAATGCAACCTACTATTACGATATTATTTTAATTATTTATAGTTATGCCCATTATTAAAGTCACGTTGTGAGTCGAGTTTTTGACCGGGTTTCCAAAAGTGTTGTTATGTGAGAAATCAGTTACATCTTAACGCACGATTATCTTCAGCTTAAGTAGCAGTTCTCATGCAGTTGCAAAACTCAATATTCATTACATTCAAACTTGATCGTAGCACCAAATGAATTGAGCAGTTCAGTATAATTTTTTAACATAGACCTACCACATGCTGTCAAAATCTCTCAAATCACATGTAACTTTATTACGTTTCAGTTGAATCTATTGCGGAGACGGTGAAGCTAATCTCCCGTGAACTGTACAAAAGTATTTAATTGTCTAAAATTTATAGCGAAACATACTCTTTGAGTTAAACAGTGCCGTTTTCTATGAAAACAGTGGACTTTATCTATTCCATCAACATCGATGCGGTTTTAAAGTTTGTCTATACGTCTAAAGTGTTATCTGTAGTAACTTGTGAGAACTTATGATGTAATCATCTAAAGTAGGTCTTAATTCTGTAAAGCTCCGTTCTTAGCTATGAAATCTACCGATATTTTAATGAGAAAAAAGAAAATGAATCAAAATTCGGTAAAGCCAGAAGTATCTCACTATCAAAATCAATTGCCAGTTCAAAAACAAAAGCGAAACTCACTTATATTTTTAGTTTTTGGTTACGTCGTGAATGTTTTTTTGGGCGGCCAATCCATAAGAAATGTTTTCATTGGTAATTCACAGTTTTGCATTTTGTTACTTAATAGCACTTTAACTTTTGTACTTTGTTACCCGAACGAGCGTACAATGGCGAGCAGCGCCGTGTAGGTTCCAGCTACCAACCCTATCAGGCCTACAACCATCAGAAGAGCGTCTTTGATAAGCAGCAGTCGAGCTCGCTCCTTTCGGCCGTATGCTAAGCAAGCTTCCATCAGAGCTGGAAAGCAGACCCCCAAAGCTGATAAGCAGAGAGCTCCGAACAATGAGATGAAAAGCCCGAGACGGGGTACAGCTACTGCAAGGATAACTGCAAGAAAAGAGAAAATATATTTTAGTATATCAGTCAATTCGATATTGTTGCACCGTAAGTTTCATATAAGTTAGCTAGTCGTTTTCTTGGATAGTTTGTATAGTTAAAAGTGTCTGTTATCTGATTTCTATGCTGCGAAACCACGACAGCTGCATCAGTGAGCTTCGCATCATTATCATCATCGCAGGGCTGTGCAGCCACCATGGGTCACTTCAAATCACTTGTTTACTATGTTTTGTCACTCTGCACTTGTAAATCAGTAAGTTTAGAATAGCTCTTTTGAATTCTACGTTAACTTGCTAACCATATTTGAACATGTCGCGATAGTCTTAAATTAAGGCGCTACTTTAAAATCCATTACCATCAGTCAATAATTAACTTTTCCGCACACGATCGACTTTGATCAAGTTTTCGCCGACTTTTATCATAAGTTTTGTAACCGAGTTAACGCACATGACCATTTGTCCATTATCCAATGTAAATTTATGACATGAACTTCCCTCGAGAGCTACCGAGGAAGTAAAGGAAACAAATCAGTCATAATGACGGATATGCATGGGAACGATTGTCGTAATTTTATTGAGAAAATACTACATTTTGTGAAAACACGAAAAACTGAACATCAACTGTCGAAATCATCAGCATATGTAGCACCAATTTGAAAACTGTAAGTGCCATTAAAATTGATTGGGTGAACTAGACTAATAAAAATACCGAGCACTTCAAATGCAACAATACATATGTCAAAGTGACAAAAAGTAAGTTGCTGAAATGTATAATTTAAATATACAGGGTTATTATATAAACACCATCCAAATTTTTTCTAGGCATAAGATATCATTCAAACACTTCATTTATGAAAAAAAATTGGGAGGTAAAATTTCCGCAAAAAAAAAATGTTGTCCGAGCGAATTATTACAACAGCTGGTTACTGGCAAAATAGGTACTTACAGTTGAACGACCGACCGCCCGAAGCGCCCCACCGAGCTGCGCGCGCAAGTTGTAACGACATCGGCGCAATGAAATCAGTCACCCGCGGACTTTCCGCGATGTACAATGTTGCGTTCACGCATTTACGTCGCATAATTATCTACCTAACGAAATGTTTTCACACTTGCAATTGAAATCGAGGGCGAAATTGAACGACGGGTTTATGTGAAGAAGGCCCAAAGCCTCAAAAACTTAAATATGAATATAATCCCTGCATTTAACGAAGTGACAAAGTGAAAAAACAAGTAATACAATTAAAGACAATGTTCATAAACGTGCAAGACTGTTTAGAGAGAAATTACCTACACTTTAAGGTAAAGTGATTGTTTTCAAACTTCATGTAAGTGTATTTTGTTTGGATTTTTAATTAATTATTTTGTTGGAGTAAAGCAAAATGTGTTCAGGGCGGCTTAGACTTGTGAAATTTTTTACAAAAATATTTTTAGAACTATTAATTATACATTTCTTTATCCTATCGTGAAAAATAGACAAAAATAACTTAGGTAGGTAGGTACTAAGGTTTTGGCACTGCATTTTTTTTGCGTTTTTCGAATTGCCTTTGCGATCCCTGTGTTTTTTTAGATTCTGTGGTTAAGAAACAACCTTTGCTTTACTCCAACCAATTATTGTACATAAGTTGATTAAATTTTAAAAAATGCGACGTAAGTGCATAAGGTGTGGCTTACTTTTATGTTCATTTTTTATTTATTAAAAGTGTTATCGACAGTGGCGGATTTACAAATTTTCAAGGTATAGGCTGTGAAGCTTTTGCCGCCCTTGCCTCCACAATTGTCAAATTGTCATGTCCTAGATTATTTTTACTATTCAACAACTTCGTTGGAATTGCACGTAAAATATTTTTTAGGTATATTTTTGAGCTAATTAAAGCTCAATCATGTAAGATTTGGAAGGCGGGGTAATGCATGCTACTTACTCAATTGGTAGAAACCGTCATTCAGAAATCTTTTTGATTTCTGGTAGAAAAAAAAAAAAATCGGTAACCAAATTTGCCGCCCCAAAAATCTGCCGCCCTAGGCTCAAGCCTACTCAGCCTGCTGGTAAATCCGCCACTGGTTATCGATTAATATTGTTATAATCAAAGAACAAAAAAACTTATCTCTTCTTCAATTTGACGTTCCTATTTTTTTTCGTTTAAAGGCCATAGGACGATAAGAATACCGAATCGGCCCCAGAGAGGTATCTGGCTCATAATTTTAGGAAATGTTGGTACTCATAAGATACGTCGATGCTGAAAGTTTCAGCTTTTTATCTATTACCGTTTCTGAATAAATCTAAAAATACTGAATTTCAGTAAAAAAAATCATTCTCAGCACCATGTGAATCGATTGATCTAAATACAGGATATGTTTTGGGGCATGGTGGTAGCTTCTAAGAAAAAAAATATAAGCAATATCTGTTCATAAGAACCTATAAAAAAACGAGGTTATTTTCTTGATTTTAATTTTTAATCATGTTACGGGAACGCTAAAAATATGAATCTATTTTTTTTTAATTCCTCATTCAATTTTCGATGAAATTGTGATCTTGGGATTTTTTTTAAAACGTTACGCCATATTGAAAAAAAATAAAAACCGATTAGCTGCTCAAAAATTGATTTCTTATTATGATTTAACTCTTGCAATGATAAAATACAGAACATTTGCAATTATTGTACTAGTGAAAACAACAGAATAAATTATGAACACTCATATAAAAATATTTTTTCTCTTTTCAATAACTTTAATATTAATATTTAATTATAAACTATTCAAATGTATCAATTATATTAATGTGTTAATAATAAAATCTTCTTATGAATTTGTGACTAGTCCTCGTCGCTATCTTCATCAATCACAGTGGGGATATTGTCTTAATTGAATAAAGTATTAAGTATTGCTGCTGGTTTGGGGATTTTAGCCAAATATCGTCCATGCGCCAGGTAAAAAATTATTGCAGCTTAGTGTGAACAACAACCAATTGTCCTTAATCCACAACAGTATTTGTGAGTTGCAACAGTTCTTTTAATTTGAACTTCAATACATTCTTCTGTATCATAATCACATACAACCTCTAAATTAAATGATGAATAATCAGTACTTGATTGAGATTCAACAATTCACTTGTATCTGAAGGTAATTCATTCTCCAACGATGTATCCTGATCCTCGTCGTCAAGTTTCGTTTTCTTATATTTTTTGATCGACAATTATTCCACAAAACATCACCAACTACAATTGGATGATCAAAGATCGTTGAAAAGTCTTCAGCATCTTCATCAGATTATATATATTTTGGAGTACCTCGCGTTTGTTTAATGAATTTTGAACAAATACAGCACTTTGGATTATATGTTTTAGATGACGACATATTTTCACTTATATAATTATATAATTAGATAAAATTAATTATTAAAAACAGAAAAAGTACGACCAATACTTGTATAGAATATCAACAAATAATTTTAAGGTTATCTACAAATCTGGCGGGTTTTCATGAAAATAGAAAACAGTGTCACCAGTTTTGAATTACAGTGCCATCTTATGGGTGCTGAATTAACTAATAATTGAGCGGGAAAGTTTAAATTCCCTAAAACGTAGTTGAATTATATAAACAATATTGTTTTGTACTGATTTAATAATTATAGTGATAAATAAAGTTTATAATAATGATTAGAGTTCATTATATGAAGAACGATCTGAACGACCTGGTGGTGGATGCTGTCCGTACGGGAGGGTCAAAATACTTCAAAACCCACCGTCCCAAATTGAAGAAACTCTCCGCACATACACTCGAACTCATGGATAAGAGACATGAAATGAGATTGCAAGACTCAGCGGATGCCCTACGTTATAGACAGCTTAATAGACAGATCTCGAAGTCGCTGACGAGCGACCTTCGCCAATTTAATACCGAGCGTATTAAAGAGGCCATAGAGCGGAACAAAGGCTCCAAAGTGTTCGCTAGCGATCTGTCTATTGGGCAAAGTCAACTGACGAGGCTGAAAACTGAGAACGGCAGTATCATATCATCGACTCCTGAAATCCTGAGAGAGATTGAGGTTTCTATAGGCAGCTGTATTCCAGTATTACACCAGGCCAAAGCAAAGCTCGAGATCCTAGAGCCAAGCTTACCCGACACTATACCGAAGATATCCCGGACGTCAGCCTGTACGATATTAGAATGGCCCTCAAACAGCTAAAGAACAACGAGGCGGCGGGAGATGACGGAATTACAACAGAGCTTCTGAGAGCGGGCGGCACGCGGTACTTAAAGTCCTCCAGAAGCTCTTCAATTCTGTTATAGTCCAGGGCAAAACGCAGAAGGCAAGGAGCAGAAGCGAGGTGATTTTGTTCTTCAAAAAGGGCGATAATACCCTACTGAAGAACTACAGACCCATATCGCTTCTGAGCCATGTCTACAAGCTATTTTCGAGGGTCATTACGAATCGTCTTGCTCGCAGGTTTGACGACTTCCAACCTCCCGAACAAGCCGGTTTCCGAAAAGGCTTTAGCACCATAGACCACATTCATACGCTGCGGCAGGTTATACCGAAGACTGAAGAGTATAATCGGCCACTCTGCTTGGCGTTTGTGGACTATGCCTTTGATTCGATCGAGACATGGGCGGTGCTGCAGTCTCTCCAGAGGTGCCAAGTGGACTGCAGGTTTATCGAAGTGTTAAGGTGCCTATACCAAAACGCCACTATGTCGGTCCGAGTACAGAGCCAGAGCTCTAATCCTATCCAACTACAGCAAGGAGTGAGACAGGGAGACGTTTTCTCTCCGAAACTGTTCACTGCTGCGTTGGAGGATATTTTTAAGCTTCTGGACTGGAATGGACTTGGCATCAACATCAACGGCGAGTACCTGACACATCTTCGGTTTGCCGATGATGTGGTCCTAATGGCTGAGACCTTGGAAGACCTGAGCACCATGCTCGAAGATCTCAGTAACGCATCCCAACGAGTGGGTCTTAAGATGAAGATGGACAAGACGAAAATTATGTTCAACGCCCATGTTACACCCGCTCCAGTAAATGTTGGGAACGTTACACTCGAAGTTGTTGACCACTATGTTTACCTAGGACATACAATACAGTAAGGTAAGTCCAACTTCGAGAAAGAGATCTCTAGTCGAATCCAACTCGGGTGGGCAGCGTTCGGGAAGCTGCGATACATTTTCGCGTCCAAAATACCTCAGTGCCTTAAGACGAAAGTCTTTAACCAGTGTGTGTTGCCAGTGATGACTTATGGCAGTGAAACGTGGTCGTTCACTATGGGTCTTGTAAGAAGGCTCAAGGTCGCCCAGCGGGCAATGGAGAGAGCTATGCTTGGTGTTTCCCTACGCGATCGAATCAGAAATGAGGAGATCCGTAGGAGAACAAAAACAGCCGACATAGCTCAAAGAATTGCGAAGCTGAAATGGCAATGGGCAGGACACATAGGAAGGAGAACTGATGCCGGTTGGGGCGGAAAGGTTCTCGAATGGCGACCGCGTGCCGGACGACGCTCAGTGGGTAGGCCCGCTACGAGGTAGACCGACGATCTGGTTAAGGTCGCGGGAAAACGCTGGATGCGGGCAGCACAGGAGCGATCGTTGTGGAGATCCTTGGGGGAGGCCTATGTCCAGCAGTGGGCGTCGTACGGCTGATATGATGATATGAAGAACAATTATTTTTATATGAGTGTTCATAATTTATTCTGTTGTTTTCACTAGTACAATAATTGCAAACGTTCTGTATTTTATCATTGCAAGAGTTAAATCATAATAAGAAATCAATTTTTGAGCAGCTAATCGGTTTTTATTTTTTTTCAATATGGCGTAACGTTTTAAAAAAAATCCCAGGATCACAATTTCATCGAAAATTGAATGAGGAATTCAAAAAAAATAGATTCATATTTTTAGCGTTCCCGTAACATGATTAAAAATTAAAATCAAGAAAATAACCTCGTTTTTTTATAGGTTCTTATGAACAGATATTGCTTATATTTTTTTTCTTAGAAGCTACCACCATGCCCCAAAACATATCCTGTATTTAGATCAATCGATTCACATGGTGCTGAGAATGATTTTTTTTACTGAAATTCAGTATTTTTAGATTTATTCAGAAACGGTAATAGATAAAAAGCTGAAACTTTCAGCATCGACGTATCTTATGAGTACCAACATTTCCTAAAATTATGAGCCAGATACCTCTCTGGGGCCGATTCGGTATTCTTATCGTCCTATGGCCTTTGCAACTTATGAAAATCATTGTAATGTATCAATGAAATACGGGAGGGCGGGGCGGGGGTCGTGTTATCATCTGCTACAACACCGTGCGTAGCGTGACTGTGACAGCAATCGGTAGTTTTCCTCGGATAACTTTGTGTAGGCTTAACTAAATATTTTAGTACTGAGTGATATTAAAAGAAAAAAATCTTGTTTCGTTACTTTCTTCAAAGAATATAATATATAAATTTGGATGGTGTTTATAAAATGGCCCTGTATAATTGAAAATAATTCAAACAAAAATATAAAATATAGTATTAAAAAAGTTTTCAAAGCTTTAAAAACAGTTGGTTTTGTTAAAGATGTAACAAGCTATTTTCTTTTTCAAATGGAGTGTTTAAGCGTTGTTTTACTTAACTTAAACGAACTTTTTCTGTATATTTTATTTAAGCCAAAATAGTAAAGGACACAATTTACCGCAAAAGAAGTAATATCTTGTTTTTTGTAACAGACAGACGTATAAATTAACTTAAAACATACTAAGCATTTGAAAAATATTATTTAATGCATAACCACTTTTGGTTCACTAAAATAGTCTATGCTAAGGGCATTGGTTTCGGTTTACAAAAACTGAAAACATATTTTTGAAAACGAGTCAATGCAACCATTGCAATAAAAAAAATTGAAGATCTACTGAGACTAAGCTTTTAAGAAACGAAAGATCTTCTATGTTTGTTTCCGAATACAAATGTGTCATTTGCATGGTACTGTAATTGAGTTATCAACTATTAAAATCTTTATCTTCTATTAAAATTAACTAGAATAAATTTAAGAAAGAAAATAATGCTGTCATCGTCGTGTGAAGAATGTTACTTACAGGTAAGCAGGCAAAGCGCGATCCTGAGTGCATACTCCCATAGTGTAATTCTTTGAGAGCCGCTGGCCTCCAATCTGGGTAAAAGGTACCCCTTCCATACTACCTCCACCGGCACGTAGCAGTGCAGCCCGTAGCTGATGAATATCGCCACCGCGAACATAATTATCACCGAGGAGGCCAACCTGCAAGGAGATACATACCTAATCTATTCTGTAAAAACAAAATTATCCACTATACTAAATCAGACCACGTTTAGCTTTAGCTTAAGATCGAAGGCGCAGTCGTTTACGTGTTAGTCTTATGATTGCGAAGATTAAGCAAATTTTGCAAGGGTCAGTACTCTAACAGGTGACCATTAATTTACTATCACGAGCTGCTCCGCGCTTAGGAAGGCACGTTTAGCCGTTGAACCAGGCTGCTCCTGCCGTTGTTAGCACTCACCAATTAATAATAGACGGTGGGTTATGGTCCATTCTTCATGGGCCCCAGACGTGGGGTAAGGAATAGATAGGTAGATAGGAACAATAACAATAAAGTACTCTTTGGAACTTTAGGATAAAAATAATATATATATATATATATATATATATATATATATATATATATATATATAAATTCCCTGACACAGTGTTTGATTGCAATGAACTCCGAAACTTATCAACCGATTTTGATGATTTTATTTTCATTTTGCTGGATTTCTTTTAACTTAGGACATATGATGAGGTTTCATTTATAACACAGCAACGCGTTTCTGGGTCAGCTAGTATGATATATAAATGGAACATAGTGGTACAATTTCGAGATAAACCCATCGACTACTTTCATAGAATTTTCAAGATGCAATTACGGATACTATACTTTCACATTGATACTTTCACAAATAATAATTTAATTATTTTCGAAGAGATCCGCAGAATAAGGATTTATATTATTTGAATCACTAGCATCAATGCCAATAAGTCGAGTGCCAGTTAAAGAAAGCGCCTTCATCGTAGGATATTTAAAACAGAATGGCTCTGCCATAATTAACTCGTCTGCTCTATACGAATCCACAGCTTAGTAAGTAGTTGCAATCGAAATCTTCTTCGTTCTAGTATATAGCCGAAGGAGAAATCGCAGGTGTATATTTTTGCTAAAATCTCGTACGGTGATAATGGTAGCGGTTCTGTTGATTATTATACATTTTTTTTTGTTTGGTAAAAAACGACTGACTATAATCACACTTCAACTATTGCGAATTTGTTTTTCATCAGCATGTAGAATCATCATGGTTATAATAGACTTAAGAAATTACAACATAAGAGGTTTTCCTTGTTCTAGTCTTTATCAATTTCCATTCAATTAATACAGGTGTCTTGAATGAAAATTGTATAAGGTTACACTTACGGTCCCGGTGGCAGGTCGAGCGTAATGGAGTCACTGCACTTGGACACGCAGAAAACGTAGCCGAGCGCCCCAACCAAAACGTACAGGAGGACTATGATGCTCATACCCACGTTCAAGACTCCAAATGGACCTCCGAAAGACTTCGGAGTCTTCATATTGTTCTCTAGTGCGACTACCTGCATAAAACAAAATCAGGTAATGGGCATCGGCTCTTCATACGAAATGAATAACACAGAACATGTAGAAAAAACCGGTTATCATATACTTATGACATCAAGATTTGAAGTAAAAAAAAAGGATGATTATAAGAAATGATGAGATACATGCATATTTAAATTACAACATATGTTATTTGTTTCAGCAAAAGTTTTAAAACCAAGGCAAATAGTAATTCACACCTCGTGTTTTGCAATAGCAAACATTATTATTCCTTAAGCAAGTATTTCAAGGCTCTTTATGAAATACTCGGGTTTAAAAAGTGCAATTTAAAAATGAGAAAATTATGTCCGTTTTCAGTAAAGAATGTTGTGAAATTCAGACAGTACGATAAAATAGATAACAGAGAACAAAAATATATTTGCAATGATTCCAGATTTAGAAAAATTAACATCAAAGCCATTTTAAACCAGTTAATTAATTTAACAAACGTAAAACTCGCACAGCAATAATTTAATTGTACAATGACATTCGCACACAGTATCACAAAAGTTAAACATTTAAAATAATTCGCTCAGTCACACATTTAAGCTTTTGTCTAAAAGTAATAGAAAGAAGAAATTAAAAAAGAGTAAAACATTTGTATGTAACTTGATGACACTAACCACTCCAACGGCTGTGAGAGCGAAGAGGACTGTGCCGAAGAAGAGTGGAAATGTAGCAGCAGATCCCCATAAGTCTAGCGGTTCTTCGCTTCTCTCTCCCGAGAGCAAGTAGTAGATCACGATGCCCAACCCAGCCAAGGTCAGAACATTTGCTAATGCCGAAAATGGAGCCAACAGTTTCAGACTAGGTATCAAGTTGAAGATTATCAGCGGCACGAGGATGATGACCATATGCACTTCTATGCTCATCACGTAGTGGGGATCTACCACCTGCAACCGAATCACTAAATGAAAAAAGATTATGTAGTTTTGTTCACTGGTGGATTTGAGTAAATAATTATATACTAATGGTAAACAGTACATATTAATTAGCATTTTTTAGCTACATATAAAACCGGGAATCGAGCAGCTAACCACGCGATCTTGATATTAATTTCTAAACACAGTTTATTTGAGAACACACAGAGTTGCCAAAACGTGTGTAAGATGTCCCTAAATATTCTTAGCTGCAGGTTTACAAAACAATAAAATTCTGCACAATCGCTGGCGACGGAAATGGTCGTCTTCCAAACGAGCCATTAAATATAGTACAGAAATAACTCCACAAAATATTCGGCTATTATTGGAAAAACTTTGGACCGAAGTTTCAAGACGAGTACTGTTTCAGTTGTATTTTTGGACGTTCTTATAAAGTTATATCACTAAATTTCTTTGTCTTTGATTATATTGATATTATATTCAATATGCGACAAAATGTATATTATATTGCCTACTTAAGGATAAGATTTTATTACAGATGTGATCTGAATTCAAATGATCAGATACTTATTCTCTTCTCAGTGTACATAATATGTGAGCTCATTGTCCAAATTACGTCGCCGTGCATCTATTATGATACGTATTCCCCTCTGTTGAGGGGGCGAGAGTGTTGCGTCACACGGTCGCTGATTGATACCGAGGGTCCGCCGCCACTTGTGGCAATTGCTGAGTTCGAACTGGAAAGTATGCCACATGTGATCAATCCTTATTAATTCCGAACCTGCCTGACAATCTAAAGTTCATTAGAATAATCTTTTTTAATATTCAGGCTTCAGAAAATATTGATTGAACCCGAGGACGATAGCTGTCTAAGTACCTATTTTATTGATGACATTGTATTTAGCAGGAAATTTGTAACATGGTCGACTAGTCGATAAATATTGCTTTTATTAGTAAACAGCTAATCTAAAAAGACCAAAACTTTTTGACCAACTCAGCCTTTTTTTATTATTTACCTAGTCTTAGTAAAAAGTCGGGTTTCGAGTGTGTCCCGAATTCCGAAGAATAAAAAGCTTAAAACCATAGTTTGCAATTGTAATGTAACTATTTTCTCCACGACACACTTTCTGTCTCAATTAGAGATGATTCTGTAGCTCAAAGCACCTAGACTCTCCTCTTCCTAAATTGGCAGAGTTAATCGAACACTGCTAATATATGTTAATCGAATACTGCATTTTACAAAATTGAAACAAAGAGAAAATTCTCTATCACAAAGAAAAAATCTAGCAGGCATGCCTGGTTGCAGGTTGCAATATAAATGTGGACCAATAGATAAAGTAATACACCCATATAAAGATAAGGAAGTAAACTCGGCGTCAAAAAAATCGCACCTTATAAAAATCTTATTCAAAAATTCCTAAACCTTATATAGAGGATAGTGTTAGGTATCATTAGAAAGGTAACAAAAAGGAGCATCAAACAACAATTAAGTGCAATCTTTTTTTTAATTAAAATTATACAAAAAGCATAAAAATTTGAAAAATAATAAAAAATCTTAATTAAGTCCTAATTAATAATCGATAATTTACAAAAAAAATGTACAAAAAGTGTCTTAAAATTAACTCAAAATCTAGTGTTACCCCCCCTTGCCCTGATGACGGCTTCCATACGGTCCCTCATAGACCTCACCAACTTCAGGAGCTCTTCTTGAGGGATAAGACCCCATTCTTCAATCACCGCGGTTTGGAGTTCCTCTAGAGTCGAAGGAGCCGGATCCCGAGATCGAACCTTACGTTTAAGATGGTCCCAGAGGTGCTCTATCGGATTCAGATCAGGACTTCTCGCTGGCCACTGCATCACAGGAATTTGGGACCTCCGCAGGAAGTCGTTCACGATGGCTGCAGTGTGTGCGCGAGCGTTGTCGTGCATTAATGTGAACCCCTCGCCAAAAGATTCGGCAAAAGGGACCACATGCACATCCAGGATCTCTGTGATATAGCGGCGCGCAGTCAGCGACCCTTGTCCGCGAGCACCTCCGGTCCGGGAGACGCAGACCAGGTCGGTTTTGCCGGCAGCCGACATACCGCCCCAGAACATGCAGGATCCGCCTCCATATTCCACCGTCTCCTGGATGCAGGCTTGAGCGAAACGTTCACCCTGCCTCCGGTATACTCTTCTTCGTCGGTCGTTGCAGAAAAGACACACTCGTGTCTCGTCTGAGAAGAGAACAGCTCCCCACTGCTCAATGGTCCAATCGACGTGGTCGCGAGCAAACTGCAAGCGGGCTCGTCGGTGCGCTGCAGTCAATTTTGGACCTGTAGCAGCTCTGCGGGCTGCTATGTTCTTCTCCTTCAGTCTTCTTCTAACCGTGGATACACTCACGGTGCGTCTGCGAACTGCCTGGAGCTCCTGTTGCAGCTGAACAGCGTTTGAGAAGCGATTTCTCAAAGAGTACGACACAACGAACCGGTCGTCTCTTTCCGAAGTGCAGCGACGTCTACCGGACCCATGTCGCCGGATATAGCCACCGGTCTCTAAAAAGCGCTGGTAGACTCTACGAACCGAAAAACGGCTCAGATTCAGTTGCCGGGCGACATCACACTGCCGCACCCCTGCTTGCAGTAGTGCAACCACTTGAGCGGCCTCATCAGCTGTAGTGTCCATTTTCCAGATGTTCTTTCTTCAGTAAAATCAGTGCGTGTGTCCCCTTCAACGGTTTAATAGCGAATGACCCACATTGAACCCGTGTTGACCTCTTTATACCCACAAAGTTAGCGCAACTCGCGACTCTCCCGAGCAGCAAAATTTCCTTAGAATTTTTGTGACCCTTTATTTGTTGCTTTAGGTTTTATTTGATAATGAAAAATAATGTTTTTTTATTAAGTTAATTAAGTAACCTTTTAAATAAAATTATAATTAATACGACTGCATGTGCATATCCAGAGTTAATGCCATTTGAACGTGATTTTCTTAGAGGTGCGATTTTTTTGACGCCGAGTGTATATACTTGTAACTAATTATAATCCAAATAAAGAAAATAATCGCTAAAAGACCTCAAAGTCTGAGCCTTTTTAATAACTTCTGATAGTGAAGCAGCACAGTCAGAAAAAAATTGAAGAAGAATAATATTAATAATAAAATTATAAAAAGTATAACCAACCTTTTTGATGTTATCCGCGATGAACACGATGTAAACGCAACAGATGCCCAATTGGTAGACGACCAGGAAGACGTCGACAGCGATGGCCGCAGGGCGAGCCAAGCGTCCAAGAGACCCAGGGCCCGACGCTAACGCCACCTTCATGGCTTCAGGGTAAGAGAGGAGCGGCGTTTTTACACGCCGACAAGCGTTATATTGTGCACCCACCTAGAGAAGATCACTGAGCTATCACTATTAAGAAACTGAAGAAATACACAATATAAGTTTTTATTTTTAAAGGTAAATATAAGGACCTAGGTTGGAACTTACTTAACTGGAACACATATATTTACAGAATCTTTTTAGAAATATTTTGAAGAGGCCAATCAATAAGGTCTTAAATGAAATAAATTAACTTAATTTGCATAATTAACAACATGAATTATATAATTAATCGGATTATTAATAGTTCATTCGTAACAACAACGACGTATGGAACTGATCGGAGAGATAGAAACATTCTTATTTTATCCTCTTCTGTGACAGAAAGGAAAAGTCTCAAAAAAGTTGTACTAGGTAATCCTGACACACAGTGTAAATAAATCATGAATTTTCTTACAATTTTTATAAGTTAAGTATTCTTCATGCAAAAAACAATCATACTAACCAGCATATGAAGGCAGTGCGTGACTATTGCGCCAACTATCACAGTAGCTAGTATGCCGACAACCAGGCCAGCGCGTGCGAATGCCTGTGGCATGGCCAGGATTCCAGTGCCCAGGCTGCATTTCAGCAGGTGGACGAGAGTCTCTATGTTACTGGAACGCAATTAATTACATCAACTCAGCCAAAAAGTCCTATGCTAGATGGAACCCTCCAAATACGGAGGATTTTGGCAAATTTCCCACGCTTAGAAAAATGCTGCAGCTTATTTATAGTTTATGGTGATTACGATCAGTATCAGGAATTGCCTTTGACGACATCCTTCGGTTTAAGATGCTGGTATTATTCTACTGCGCCAGTCACTACGCGGGTCAATAATAAATTGCATGGCTACTAAGAAAAACTTGACATCCATTTCACATAATTCTGATTCATAGATTTGACGACCGTTTGGTGCAACGGTAGCGATCCTGCCTTTCGCACCGACGGTCCTGGGTTCTTATCCCGGAAGGGGCAGATGTTTGTGTGATGAATACGAGCATTTGTATAGTTGTTTTGTGTTACAGAAAAGACTGTTCCATAGAAAATCATGTTTACTGACTGATTGTAAAGTTCACCTTGATTCAGGTCAAATTTGTTTTGACTACTTATGTTGTTTAAAGGTTAACGCTTTGATAAACTAAATATCATTGTTGGATTGAACTGCTATTAATGTATGTATATACAATATTAAACCGCAGTGTCACCTTATAATGTAGAATTCCTTTACTTCAGTAGTGAAAGCGCAAAAAACGACTTTTTCGTATAACGTTTTTGTTCTAAACTGATATCGCTTATTTTTTATCGGCATAATCATCAAATAAACCAATTAAATAGTCAAATAGTTCAATATCAAGGACTTAATAATATTATAATAATAATATTTCTTGCATTTACACCAATTAGCTTAGCCCAAAGAAAGCACTTTTAGATTTGTGTTATGGATACTAGGGTAACGGAAAAACATACATATAAGATACAAAGATATGTAATATTCCTAGAAATATATATAAATACCTATGACTCAGGTACAAAGGCTCGTATTTTTTATACAAACATCAGCCCCTTCCGGGAATCGAACTCAGAACCGTCGGTGCGAAATGCAGGATCGCTACCGTTGCACAAAACGGTCGTCATACTTGACACGATCCTGGTTACTCTATTATGACTAAACCATTGTCTTTACTAGCAAAGACTTAATGAATACTGAGTACTAATATTATTATTTTTAATATTATATTATTTTCACCAGCAGAATTATATATATAAAGGCTTCATATACTGTTAGTGTACATTATTTTGTGTATTTTATTTTTATTTTTCTGGCATGATTTATAAGATGTAAACAGCAGTCAAATGTAATATTTGTTAGGCTCACTTCAAGTTAGTGGGCTATATTTTTTTGCTTAAATAAAATGAAACCATTAAATGTTCTAATGTAGTCATCACCGTTCACAAAATAGAATTTTTCCATTCGATTTTGAGCTTAAATTATTACATATAAAGTTCAATATCAATTGAGAAAATAACAGTCGCTGAGATTTTATAGTCATATGAAAAATATACAAGTACAAGTCAGTTAGTGCCGAAATAAAACAAAATCTAAAATATACATACTTTGTTGGCTTTGGTAATTGTCGATGGAGATGTGGATCATAATCTTCGCTCTCACTGAAAAAATAATACAACACTTTTTAGACATGCAACTGCTTACATTACAATCAGTAGATCTATGAGGTGAGTTCTTAAGAAATCTTATTTTTCTCATTTCAACAAATTTCAAACGGAATTCTTTTTTTTTATTAATTTATTTCATCAAAGTTATTCTATCTCAATAACGCCTATAGCCTTCGTCGGTAATGTACCTGTATAGTATGCATCAACCGGTTTTTTAACATCTCAAGGAAAAGTTGGATTTACTTTTAACAGCGTAAACAAACTAACAATTATCGCCAGATAAATGCGGAAGGTAAGAAAAGTTAGTGACAAAGACTCAACTATCATATTAATCCATCAAGATAAGATATAAATATGGGAGGCTTATTAGGTAATTGCTGTTACTATTATTAAAACCTACATTTCTATATTTAAACATCATAATTTAAACATTATTTTGGTTTGTGTTAGATTGTTAGGTAATCATGGTTTTTCTTTTCTGCCTATTCACTAAAGTTATTTAAAATAAGGAGTGATAACCTCCAATGTATTCTTTTGTTTAGAATTTAGTCATGTTGTGAAACTCTGCAGTAAGCTTATGTGTTACTGGAATAAGTTTATATTCTTTACTGGTCAACGTAATTACGTCGCTGAGTTTCGGAAAAAAAAACAAGTGTCAAAAGTGGTGATGTGTACCTACTGCTTTTATAAACTATGTTATTTATAATCCAATGAAAACACTAATTGAGCAAAGAAATACTTGTACAGCCTTAACAAATCTGAGGTGAAGTTTACTGCCGTGACATTTGTTATATGCGTGAACATGAAATTAGTGACAGCGCCCCTAGCGGATACTGCATTAAGCTACCCCAAATTATACAAATATTAGAAGCTTTCACTGATAAGAAAACTAGTACCTTTAATAATATAAATATGCAATAATTATATTTTATGCAAAATTATATTTTATATAATATAAATGTGCAAACTAAACTTTGGTACTGCTATATAAAAGCAAAGCTTAGTACAGCTGTCAAATTACCCGTTGACCGGCGGTGAATTCTGCGCCCCCTGTAGTCGCACCATTTCAGACTTGCTCTCTGGCTCCATCGTCCGTCGCTTGCGCCTACCAAAACAACACAATCAATACACTTTCCTTTATCCCTTGCACGTGCTAACAAACAAATTAACACTGTTATTACTGTCACTTCAGCGATGTAGGGTTAGTAATTGTGTCTCAACTGGTTACGACATCGATTACCCGCTATGCGCGGGGCATTCAGTTTAAGAAGGTTGCTGCGCACAGTTTGTTATTGATCGCCTTGCATATAAAGCTAGAAATTTCTTTTGTAACTCAAAACAGAACATATTTTTATATCTGTTTGCTTTTTTCTGTAATTCCGAAATAAGAAGGATAATTTCAATTTGGATATAAGAACAATTCGTCTCTACATGTAGTGTGGCCTTAAAATGAATTCCATTTGACTGACATGAACAGTAAGTGAAGAAATTTGTTGTTCCACTACTGTAATTACAAAAATGGTGCCACTGTGCCTTAAAATAAAATTATTTGTAAGTTAGGTAATAAATAGACAATGGCTGCAGTAAAATGTTACTTATGCAGTTACAAAAGCAGATCAAACTGATGAAATTGTTTCTTTTTCTTTTGTATTTATTCTTTTTGTTATTTCTACCATTTATTAAACTAACGGTTGTATAGAGATATATATTTAAGGGTTTGCTTTTATATGAATTTAACTAACGACAACAAATCCTAGTGCGCTTGCTATAGACTAATTTAAGTGAATCAACTATAAGAAAAGAAAGAAATTATAAAAAAATAAATAAGCAATAAGCTTAGCAAAATGAAAAAATGAAAAACTAAAAAAATATTGGGTGAAATTTTTGTACTGACAACTAATTTAGTTTTAAAACTTAAGTTAATAAAACTTTATACAAAATTAACAAAAAACCACGTAAATATTTTCATAAATTTCTGAGACGTATATGCAGCATAATTTATGCTACACTTTCAACAAAATGGCAATTAGAGGCACCAGTGATATTCTAGTTTTTTCTGTTATTGTTATTATAATGTTATTGTATTACTATTTTATATTAATTTATTGAGTTGAAAAAAGATTCTATAATTCCTGTTATACACGTAGTAATGCTTTTTTCGGGCTAAAGTTTTTGTAAAAATGACTCATGAAGTTATTGAATTACGGAAGATAAGTATAGGAAGGTAGAAGGCGTATCGTATATGAGGATGCGAGAATCAGGAAGCAACTCGTCAGGGAAGTAGGACTCCGCTCACGACATTACAATTGTGAGACTGCTATTGTTAATAAATGAGATGGAATCCAAATAATCCAGAGCCAGTAACTACAGTACAAACCGTTAAGACGATTTCCGAGGGACCCAACCAAATGGCGTTTTTAACGATAAAACGAAATAAGCGGGATATGTAGTTATTGAATTGTACATTTTGTTTGCTAAAGAAATCACTTATTTGGTTTGACAAAACGATTTTGATGCGTTATCACATGATTTTCAACGTAATTTAACTTTTGCAGTGCGTCTTCGCTTTGGCTCAAAGAAGCTTCATAGCGTCTTAAATCGGCAACTGCTGATAATTTCTCGGGGTTTGACAAAACCGAAGTTGACTCATCTTAGTGTTCATCATTGTCACTTAGAACCACTTTTTGAGTGCTATTCACATTATCAGTCGTCGCTGGACGCTGCTGGTTTACCTACTCGGGTGTTGGCGTATAATAAGAGATGGCGAGCGTATTGATCGTAAAGAAATGTATAAAAAACATGTCTTAAGTTGCAGGGACTGACGTAAAAAAAATATGCGAGAAATCGTAGTAAGCGGGTTCTACTGTATTATCAAAAGTTATCAAGTGAAGCTATGTGGTGTACCAACCCTTCACAAAGAAGGGAAATAAAGTTACTGGAGGTAATCATCATATACTTGGCGTAGATCATAAAATAGACGTTTTTCCAATTATTGTTTGTCCTGCGATCTCCAGCCCATATACCAAACGTGGACAATGCCTCTTAAGACGATTACTCATACTTAACAGAAGTAGCCTCAAATACAGACGACAACTTCTTAATCCGATCAGAAGCTGTTAAATTATTTACGCGTGATTGCTAGTAGCTTCTTTCTAGAATCAGTTTTGACTGTCTACGATGATAAGCCCGTTCTAACAGACATTCCTTATTCACAATTTTTTAGAAGAAGATTACGTTATTTTTTTAAAGAAAACTTGTGTCAACAAAATAATTATTTAGTTATATAATAACTACTAGCTTAAATTCGGAACAAATTTAACAAAATGAAAAACAAATCATCAAAAACTGTTGAGTAATTTCGGAGTTCATCGCGGTCAAACACTGTGACAGAGAATATACACACACACACACACACACACACACACATATAAATATATGTGTGTGTGTATTAATAACTTAAAATCAGACGGCAATATAAGATAAGAATTATAAACAGCAAGAGTTAATTTAAAATTACTTATAAATTATTAAAAAAGGATTGTTCGGTAGCCATCAACCGGATTTTTTCACGTCAGTCACTTGTTGTTGTTGTTTTAAGAGATTTGTCTCAATCTAGTTCAGTATCGTTTCCGAATACACAAAAAACTTAATAAAAAAGTAACCTTGCTGCAATTAACCGTTTCAAACATTGTTGTTTTTAGGGTTCTGTATCTGAAAAAGAAAATTAAATCTTATATTCATGGAATCATTTCAGTGTCATTTCTGAAATAAGTGTGTGACAGTATTAAATAATATAAAAATACTAGTTGACCCGGCCACGCGTTGCTGTGCCGACTGCAGCGTCATCTGCCGGACTGATTTGTGAATCTAAACCATTCTCAGATCCCCTTGAACACACACAAAAAAAATCATTCAAATCGGTCCAGCCGTTTAGGAGGAGTTCAGTGACATACACACTCACAGAAGAATTATATATATAAAGATTTAAGGGTATGGTACCTTGATATTTATATTAAACTAATCCTAGAGCAGGTAAGTAAATACAATGTAAAAAGAGTAGATTTACGATTTTAAATATTTATATTTTTGTTAATCCGCACTTAAATTTCGATCATTAAAAATCACAATTATTATTTAAACGAATGCTCTGCCAATTATAATAGGTACAAACTAAATAAAGTGTTCAGCCTTTTAAACATGAACATTTAGCATTTTAATTATCAATATTCCGAAAATGATAAGAAAAATCAGTAAACAGTAAACAATGGGAGCCTTTCGCAACTTATAATTTCTATTAGCATTAAGTCACTCGGCATACTAATCTGAAGGCAAAAATTGATAAACATTGCAGATAAGGTTAGGTTAGATATTTTTACCAGCCAGCAAGCTATATCAAATTATGCCAGATTATACTTTGTCCAATGTAGGATGATACTTTTGACAGTTGACACCTATGTAGAGGGTATAAAGTTGCTATTGCAATGTCAAGCCAAACATAAGGAAACAAAAGCAACCTTAGTACGTAGCAATAAGAAAGTGACACCTGTCAAAAGTATCATCCTACAATGGACAAAGTATAGTAAGAATTTTATAATTATGCTTTTTAAATGATGTAACAAATTTTTTTTTAAACGTATTAAATGTCAAAGCCACACCATTTCTTCGTAAGTCCTACGTCGGGAGACCTTATACTCCTTTTATCGTGTTAAATTACATAGTTTTACATTATTTAAGAAAAACTTATCTTGTGCTAACAACGTATATGAAAAATTAACTATTACAATGAACGTATTTTATAAAGCATCTCACATAACAAAAAGAAATAGAAACTAAGCTATTTACTCCACGCATTCTTGTATTTTAATGGTATGGTAATAGCCTTTGTTCAGGAGTGCAATCAAGTATGAGCCCGTAAATAATTACCGATTTAGATACTAATATTGTATAGATATGATCCGTAAACTGATTTGGAGATTGGGGAAAATCTTCGTGACTTGATCCTATTTATGGATGAACTATATTTACATTCAAGTTGTAGGGAACCCTCAGTGTGTGAGTTAGACTCGCACTTGTTCAGTTCATCCTGCCTGTTGGTAAGCGATCACTTCCGACGTCAGGGTTATCACTACTCCGCTGTCAAACCTAACCAAATTCAATTAATTTTAACAAATTATAAAAATTAAACTACTTTTTATATTTGTATATTTACGTAGTGCTTATTCATTTTATAACATGACCATAATATTATTTATCTACTCTGATACTATAATACAAAGATTCTAAAACTGAAAACAAAATGCTTATGACACACATTACGTACAAGCCAAAAATAATAAAAAAAAAGTTTAATTACGATACAGGTCTTGTATGGACACCTGTAACATAATATAACTTTTTAATCATAACGATACACCTATACAACCTCCAGCTGGACCAAGGAGGTTGAACCTCTACTTTAAAAAGGGTTTCAATGAACGAGTCCGCGACGACGCAACACGCATGCGCAATCGATGTTTGCACCTTGGCGCCAACATTTGACATGTAAAAAATCTTTTCAATATTTAAACAAAGTTTGGTTTTGTTTGCAACATTGTTTTACGTATTATAGTATGAGAGTAGATAAAATAGTGTATGACACTGTACATAACTTGGTCTTATAACACTCGTGTGATACTATAAAAAAACTCGCCTACGGCTCGTTTTTTTAAAACACACTCATGTTATAAGAACCCTTATTATGCAACAGTATCATAATCTACTATTATAGTTTATTATATTGTTATTAATTTAAAATTAATTATACAGCTGTGAATAATATTTTCCAATAAAGTTGTAATTATTCAAGAATTGTTTAAAAAAAGGTAATCTTTTAATCTATGTCGAGTATATCAAAAACGGCTCTAACGATTTGGATGAAGTTTTGTATTTAGATGGGGTTTTGTAACTTTACCTACATACCTTACCTAAATAATTGTATTTCCTGTCAAAAAGCAAATCCACAAAAGACATATATACATTTTCTTTGACAATTGATTAGAGTAAAAAATAGATTTACTTCGGTTCAGGTGTCAGTCAATCTTTGTTATTCCCTATAATGATAGGAAAACATAAATATTCATGTCAAATATAAGTATATAACAAATATATATTCAAGAAAAAAAACGAAACTCGGTCACCCAAGTTCTTATTTTTTATTGTAATTTTATTAAATAAGGTAGTAATAAATAAATGGTGTATACATTTCCACGGTGTGCTTGTGCTCCATCCACAGATATTTGCAAATTATGGGACCAGGAAGCTAAAAGGAATGACCCAGTAATCAAGGTTACTAACCGCTGGAAAATCCGAAACCCAAAAAAGTTACTAAAACGTCACCGTTTGCATTTTCGACGATAAAATCAATCTTAAAAATCATAACTCGATGTAACCACATTACATTTAAAATATTCGTCTATTTATTATGATGCATGTATTATTTATAAATACATATATTTTCATAAGTATTTCCAGGCTTCGTACTTCGAAAGGTGGGAATGAAGTTTGCCAAATTTAAATAGGAATGAAGGTATATAACGTAGGGCCGAACATTACCTCACGGAATGAAATAACTAAAGCCAGTAGAGTTCTATTGTTTTCTCCAGTATATCAATGTCATAACGTATTCATATAAAAAGGTACAGTTGAAGTATTCCAGGAACTTTTTCATTACTCGCATGGATCAGCTTCAATGGCGCAATGTCTGTTACGCCATAACTTCCCGAGTTCTTAACCGATTTTAATATTTTTTGTGTGGAATCGAATCAACAAGTATAGGACCAGATGTGACGGAGCCCGAATTTTGAAATTCGCAAAAATTCCCATCTAAAGAAAAAAAAAAGATTTTTTTAGGTATTACACTCCGCTCTAATATATGGTGCTAGCGTAGCTTTACGCTTGCGACTACATCGCCTAGTAATTCGAATTTTCCAGTTTACATCCGTAACAATTTTCATATAAACTAATACAAAATTAAAATATTTTTTGATTTACTGTAACGTAGTCTTATCTGTATAACTATATCTGCCGTCAACGTGACACGGAATTGTGATACTTGAAATGAATGAATGGAGATGAAATAACGATATGTCATCCTCTTTCGTTGGAATGGTTTTGCACCATTCCAGTGTGTAAAAAAACATTATCCATCTAACATAAACCTATAATCGTAGAGTTAAGAAATGAAAATTAAAAGAGAGTTAAAGAGTCTTGTAATAAATTAACCTCAAACGTGGTTTTGACAATTATGAGGTTATACTTCCCCTTAATTATACAAAAAAAAATTATACTGCTTTTAATATACTTCTTTTATATTTATTTTTTTTCTACAAAAAAAAAAACAAAATACGTCTTACTTGTGTTTTAAAATACTGTAGTTGATTTTGTTAACTGGTGAACATGCCTCGAGTACAAATTTTTCACACCAATTAAAAACATCAATTAAATTGTGCATGCTGCAGTCAACGAAGTGCTAAAGTTTCAGTAAACTCTATACGAAATATGAAACTTTATAAAGGGAATAAAAGTCACTTTCACTTTTTATATTTCTTTGGGTGATTCGGCCTCTTGTGAATTTACTGCCAAAAGCTCAATGAACTGCATTAATTGAACCAAATGACTTTGTATTCTAAATGTTTGATTGTGTGAAGCAGATTAAAACTGAGGTTGATTAAAAAACCATGCTTTATGATACAAAGATGTATCCCAATACATTAATACTGACAACAACAAGAATTTAAAAATATCATGCCACTTACGTATTTTGTCCTAGAGTTCAATTTCGTTATTGTGTGTTTTTCAAATTCATAACAAACTCCAATGGTAACTATAAACTGAAATCAAAAATCTCCAGTTGTTTATAACTGTTTTAAAATAATCCAATGGCTTTTTTGTCGAAAATAGCGCGATAGTGGGTGAGCCGTAGGGAATGCGCGCGCTTACTGATTTGTCCGACTCGGGTCTACTATAGCATAGATTTCGCCCCGCACTTCGCCCCTTTGCGCCTACGCTCCCTACAGATATTTGAACTGATGTAATATGCGCAATTAATATCACTGAATGCATTACATGTAGTGAATCTACAACAATTCAGAGACTCATATACACCATAGTCTAAAACACAATGGTCGCAACGCCGGGCTTCTGATCCAATAGAGATTTTGCCGCTTTAAATTCGGGATGTAAAATTCTTCTGATTGCTGAAAAATTTCAATTACCCATACGGCTATTTGGCGTAGACTCGCGTTACTCGTATATTGCTTTGATTGTGGATGATAAATTCATCAACTTATAAAGTTTGCCAAGCTTATTTTATAAGATCATTCGTGCTTTGTGGTTTACACGTTTAGCAGTTCAGGAGACGGTGCTAATGGCACTTTTCTTCGAATTCTATAAAACTAAGTACCTATAAAGCAATTCTAATGCATTTGTGTATTAAAATAGTTGAAAACTTACTATTTGATCTTCAGCTTAAATTCCAATACAGAGTTCAATATCAGATCAGATAATTTGACAGTTTGTGGTATGTTGACATGCTGTTGTTCGTACATAAAATACAAAATACTGCAACTCCACTCATTAGCTAGCAATCATAGCTTAGAAGGGATGAAAATTTATATATTTGTTTTTTTTTTCACAAGTGTAATAATGAGTGATAAAATTAAGTGTTCATTTCTGCCTATGCACAAACTGCCAGAATCATTGCAAACATACTTGTCGTGGCTAAAATTAACGTCCCACCATAGCCTGCTTAATTGCCAGTCATGAATCCCACAAAAACGTATGGAAATTGCTTCAAAAAGAACTCTGCTAAATGTGGATACCGTACACACACCAGAAAATCTTTTTCACGTGTTACAACGGACGTGGACTGCCTAATCCACAAAATGAATTGGATGAAATGGAAAGATTGTGTTAACGACGAATATACAGACTAACTATTGTTAATTTACGTATTAAAAACCGTTGCAATTTTTTTTATTGTCCCAAAATAATGACAGGATTACTAAGGTGAAAGATCGAGCATAATGAAAATGGAAAGAGAGTTCTACACATAGAAAACTATTTCAACAATCTAAATAGATATTTCAATAGGGCTATTTTCAAAATTCAAAAGTGTAGTCCGTCTATGCCAAGCGTTGTCTACACAGAAATAAAATAATTTAAGCTTTAAAAAGGCAAGGTAATTTTTTTGTCTTACAATTTTGAGCAGTTTGGGACGTGGAAAAGCTATCATGGAGTAAGTAAAAAAAAAAATAGTTTCGAGCAGTGATTCTGGGAAATCTGCGTACCAAATCGCCATCGTCACAAGGCAAAAAAAAAAATAAACTCCAGAGATTCGTGTTTGACGAGATCCGTGCACCAGTATATTACAAGTAAGGCTGAAAATCGCATCTCATATAAGATTATATAGATAATTCGTTGTGTCTTTGTGGGAAATTTTACCGTAAAATAGCGTGACATTATTTGGAAAGATGTCTCGGTCAATCCTTTCAAAAAAGTTCTGAAGAGAAAGCATTGCCGCTTTTACATGGCTAATGAGAAACCTTTACCCACGTTGCTTCAGAAAATTAAAGAATGAAATTTGCTCCCGATTACTTAGTTAATGGCGTACTGGGTTGTTAACCAGTACCAATTTTGAGGTAGCTGTCGTAGTTATCCGAAATAAAGATGAAGAATTTTATAAAAACTTTCAATAGAAAAAAAGGAGATTCCTGAGTTAGAAATTATATAGGGCTGCATATCAGCATAAGGCGTAGATCGCCTACATTTTGTAAAAGATACTGTTAATGTCAAAGTCTAATGTCATCCGTTTTGATTTTGACCTTGCTAACTGGTGCGCCTAATGTGGATAAGCACTATGTCGCGTCATGACTAAACTTCATATCAAACTTGTTTTATTTATTTATATGAATAACTGTAAATTTATCCATTGTTATAACTAAACATTCTATTATAAATCTCTATAAGGCAGTAAATTGTGTCATGGGGATTAAACATAATAACTAGGGAGTAGGTGGCAGTAATTTTTATATAATATCATTGTCTGACAGAGGTTGATAACATTAGAGTACTAAGCAAAAAACATTTTAAACGATTTCTGCCATTCATTAATTGCTGCAATATCAAATAGCAGCTTGTAAAAAATGTTCATAAAAATAAGTATCTTAAACGATATTATCGCTTCTGTCGATAGTCTTCATAAAAAAGAAGAGATGGTGTTTGTTACTAGCTTTTAACCGCGGCTTCGCCCGCATTTTTGACGTGACAACGTCTTATAAATTGGTTTGCCGGGTGACACTTCAAGAAACTGCGTTACGCTCCGCTCACGTTATGCGCTTACAATGAGAGCGAGTGAGAGGCACGCGTCCCTTCCACTCGGGCATGGTTAGCCCGCCTAAGAGCGAGAGAGACAGACATAAAAAGTGGAAGGGACGCGTGCCTATAAATTGATGTTTTAAATATAATTCTTTGTATAAATAAATGTTTTAAATTGTTACTATTATTTCATCCTTCTTCCTACTATACGAATGAATATTCACATTAAAATTATTTTACCACTCAAAGTCGTTGTCACGTAAAACTTTCGCCCGTATACCGACTTTACAGGCAACCAACCAGTTTTTTTTTCAATAAAAAGTATCCTATGTTACTTCTAATACCTCCAAGAATATATGTACGAAGTTTCATGATGATCGGTTTAGTTGTTTTTGCGTGAAAGCATAACAAACAAACTTACATTCACGTTTATAATATTAGTAGGGATAATAAAAATATTAATGCTTGTAGCAGAAGCTTTTCCTGCTGTGTTTTACTTTATAATTTTTTTTTCTATTTATTATGATATATAAAAAATAAATTTCTTCATTGGCAGGCAGATTAGAATAATACCGAAATTGTCATAAGAGATAAAAAAAATGTTGCATTCATAAATCTGTATTGTTGAAAAAATGTAAAAAAAAAACAAAAAATTATAACATCGTTTCTGCCTTTAAGTTTAATATTTCTGTTAGTTATGAGAAGCATAAAAATGAAAAAGGCAAAAAAAAATCGATACTGTCTTTTTTAAGGCAGATGAATATTACTATAATAAAATACTTCAGCTGTTCTCAGGTATACTTGAGTACAAATACACACAAGCAAGGGAGTGCAAATACTCACTTACTGATATTATTTGTGTATACTATATTTATTCGCATAGAAAAGAAAGAAAGAATAGTTGAAGGTCACATAAATATAAAAACAAAACGAACATGTACAAAAACGAAGATCATTAACTTGAAATAAATCTGAGTATGCATCACACATCTTACACACCGCGATGACTTGGAATACCCTGTATAAGGCACAGCGCACGCACATATAAATGTCATTTTTGTTTTTTATACTACCTACATCTAAAATCAGAGTTGTAGATGCCTGCCACTTTTTTTCTTATATTTACAAATACTTTACAAAATATAAAAATAATATTTGAAAAGACTATGGTATGATATAGCACTCTTTTTTATAGTTCAATAATTATTTTTATAAACACTCCCACCATCTTGACTTCTGCCAGATTTAATTTCACTATCTATAAAATGTATTTAATGGATATAATTGATTGACTTTTTTTCAATTTTGAAATTATTTATAAAAAAAAATCAGAGCTACCTGAGCTCGCCACATATTTTTTTGAGTTTACATAGGTCCAGACTACATTACGTGTTGGTATCAACGACTATGGAATCAAAAAGCTGAATTGCCACCAGCTCCCAAGCTACAATATATTATTATTTGAAGTCTTCAGACTAGGTCACATTAAGTGATTTTTTTTTTGTTTTTGCTGTTGATCTCGACTAATTTTAGACATCTTTTATTTTAACTGTTTATATATATATATATATATTCCATAAATAAACTTTTAATTTGATTGTTGTTTAAATTTTATAAATACTTAATTTAGGTTTTATTCCACTGTTTAGTTGACAAATATAGATCAATGTTGTCCACAATTGTTAAAGGTTTCAAACTAACCTCTATTTTGGTTTGAGTTTAATTGTATGTATTTTTTCAAAGCTTGTAAATACATAGTTATTATTTCTTAATAAATATATACATTAAAAAAACAGAATAGTTGTGTCACGGAGACAACGTTTTCAAAGTATGTATATGTAATTTTACATCAGTATCTCTATGTTGGATTTGACCGATTTCTATCTGCTCTGTCTTATTTCTTGTGTTATATATTCAAGACATGATTTTAGCGATTGCCTTTATAACAAACTAAATTAGAGCAGTATCAAATATACGCAATACAACAATTAGATCACCTGAAAATTTATTTTGGAATATTTAAGCCCATCCTACGTCATCCATCGTGACTATTTGGCTCAATCAAATGATCATATGATATATGATCTCAATCATACGCAATAATGTATGATTGATTTTGTAAAATATTTAATATAAATTCAAAGATATTTTTTTTTTACTTAACGTAAAAATTCCCGAATTCCTTTTGACATAAAAATGTTTTTAGTGGGGAAGACAAAATTACTAAATAAAACCACTGTATGGACATCAATCAATTTACTGCTGCAAACATTGGATGTAGTCTCGAGAAAGTTTAGTTTTTAAAAAGAATGGTAGAAATTAAAAATATACGATAAAAAAAGCTTAACTTATTCGATACAGTACAATTCAACGTAAGTACTACTCGAATACTTGGAATTAGTCTGAGGCTACCTTTTCCCGCAAGCAAGGCAGTTTTCCAATAATAGTCTAATTAAACACTTTCATATTTTACATAATCTCAGTACACAGAACTCGATTGGCAATGGCGTAATAAAGTTCTAATTAAAATGGAACTATTTAATAAAAAAAATATTATTCCGACTACACTGCTACTGGTCCTATCTTGAATGTTTAAGTAAGGCGATAGGTATATAAAAAGACAGTATATGTGTGTCAGGCTGAAAGTTTTTCAAGAAGTTGTTAGAGAGCCTCTCTGAATTGATGTTACCAACGTCCACTTTCTATCACCCTACACAACGGATGCATCAGCTTAACCTTGAAAGCTTCCGGTGGGAAGTCGACATTGGTAATCTATGAAATAACGCATCGTGGATGATGCTTTAGATTAGCTTAACAAGGATAGTAGGTATTCCTTGTAATTTCTTAGCCTATCCTTTGAATGACTTTACAATGGCAACTATCGCGGTGTAGGTGCCAGCAACAAGACCTATCATGCCGATTATTATAAGGAATGCATCCTTGACTATTACGGGGTATAACTGGTGCCGCTGCGAGTGCGCCAAGCAGGCTTCCATGAGGGCAGGGAAACAAATGCCAAGAGCAGATAGGCAGAATGCTCCAAACAGCGATATGAACAGCCCTAATCGTGGTATCGCCAACGAAATGATAACTGTGGACAAAAAATAGAAATTACAATACTCTTTAATATCTCTTGCTGAATTAAGACGTGACTTAACATTTAGCTTTGGACTAGATCAACTGTTATAATGTAGGCTTAACTTCATTTATTCAATTACACTTAGGTGCAAATAAATCGGGTCACCTCCGATTTCTACCTTTCGTCGTTCTTATTTTTGGTATTAAATTATTACGACGATATGTCGGATTTTAGTAGTCGGATACGAATAGCCGTATTCAGAATTACGACGGGGACATTGGGTACTGTGGTGACCTCCTTGCGTCTATGACACCGCATACCACCTCATTGCGTAGATATGCTTAACGACAAGGAATGTCACCCTTTTAAATATAGAATATTCTAGAATTCTAGACGAATAAAAGACGATTACCAGGAGTATCTGACATTGTAACCTGAGACATGGTAAAGAGAGTTGAGTAATAGAACAGAATGAGATATACCTAAATGGTTAAAATTAACGTCCCAAGTTCCAACGATCCCGGAGCGCGCGTAGGGCGCTACAGTGCCTAGAGACCGATACTTTTGTACGGCTATTTGAAATCGGTAGATTACGCCCAACAACAGAATGTGACAACCAGTATAATACAACCACTGTTTCAATTTTACCTAATTACTTAGCAAAATTATTGTTTTTTTTTCAATGAAAAGGATTAACATTCAATTTAAATTCAGATTGTAGGCGTTTCAAATATATATTCATGAAATGTGAAAAAGGAGGGTGGCTCGATTTATTTGCTGCCAAAATGTATAAAAGTCTGCACTTACAGGTTTATAACGCAGAGCGTAATGCGTAGTAGGTACTCCCAAAACCTAAGATGCAACGTCCAATCACTTTCCTGCAGCCAGGGGAATAGGTACCCCTGCCATAAGACCTTGACCGGCACGTAGCAGTGCAGCACGTAGCTGATGAAGACAGCAAGCACCATGATCACTATCACCGTTATAGCACCCCTAAAACATATTTTTTAATTTTGTTTCATTTAATTTATCCCATATTTATGATATATATCGATCAATCTAATTCTTGTTAATATTTTGTTAATTTTAATTAAGTAAGTCTTAAATTTAGGCAATAAGTCTAATTTGGTATGGAATTCAAATGGAAAAAATATAATTTAATGTCAGAGATAATTTAGTGGAGAGGAAAGAAACAAGATTTTTTGTGTGAATATGTAAACATAATAGATATAATATCATGGTCAACGTATATACCAAATTTGGGATCCGAAACACAACCACTTATTTATATAAATCTGAAAGAGTAGGTTTCGTGATCCGGGACGATAAAAGAAAAGTATTTACAAAAAAAGATATTTGTTCATTTAAGATAAAAGTTCTTACACTTCCAGTGTCTATCGCACATTAATTCACTACATAGTATAAAACGTAAAAGTGGCTTCCTGCTGCCTGTCCCTATGTACCTATGCTTAGATCTTTAAAACTACGCAATGGATTTTGATGCGGTTTTTTTAATAGATAACAGTGATTCAAGAAGAAGATTTATATGTATAATACATGCATAATATAGTAGAGAAACACTGATAATTTTCGGAGAGGTTTCTAATGTGATGTCGTAAACAAACACATTATTTTGCGCTTACATTGCAAACGCTAGCTGAACCTTACGAGATATATCAAAATAATGTACTCCAGTATTGAACACCTTAAAAAGGTTAATAATTTTTATATTTTATGCATTTTCAATGCGATCTTATAAGATAAATTATTATAATAGAAAAATACTAGAAAAAATCGACTCGGGTCACAAGTGAATTCTCAGGCGGGAATCGAACCCGCAAGAATGAGAATTCACTTGAGTAGGGTAATATTGGGCATTCTAAAACACTTTTCACTCCAATGATCTCACTTTCGTTCGATCACTGTCGTAAAAGTGTTTTAGAAAGCCCAATAATCGAAAGTGAATTAGAATGCCCAATCGGTTTTCCGTCAACCACAAACCTCATTTTCGATCGATCACTGCCGTAAAAGTGTTTTAGAAAACCCAATAATCGAAAGTGAATTAGCATGCCCAATCGGTTTTCCGTTAACCACAAACCTCATTTCCGTTCGATCACTATTGCAAAAGTGTTTTAGAAAACCCAATAATTGAAAGTGAATTAGCATGCCCAATCGGTTTTCCGTTAACCACAAACCTCATTTTCGTTCGATCACTATTGCAAAAGTGTTTCTGAGATAGCTCAATAATCGAAAAGTGAATTAGAATTCCCAATCGGTTTGACGTTAACCATAAACCTCACTTTCGTTCGATCACCGTTGCAAGTGTTTTAAACATTCAGGCGCTAGGTTTTGGTTATAAGCGTATCGTCCGTTCTCTGTTCAAAACCGTGTTTGTTTTACAAATTGATTCTATTCGATATGGAAATGAAAAAAAAATTGCAAAATAGGTGTGTTTTAGAGCGCATCGTGCCGTTCCCTGTTCGTTCAATATAATTTCATTTATGGTGGTACTGAGCACGAGCGCTCGTAAACAACAAAAGTCGAGGTCGTCACCTGCAACTTTTATTTTTATATTCCAAATTCGCACGAGAACCGTCGTGGTGTCGGGTGAGCCAAGGAGATACCTAGTATCAGTCGCAGCTGGAATCGCAACTTTAAGACACATCCCGCTGTTTTCATGTTGGGGTCAGCCTGAGTTCCAGCGCACATTTTGTGCCTCAAACTTCGCCCGCCACTACTTACAGCTATCTCGATATTCTATGTTCGTGAAACTGTATATATACTCAGAGCACATAAAAACTTTGTAAGCGCGATGTAGTTACATATATTAATTTATTAAATATTATAAAAGAAAAAATAATTTAACATTTAAACTGTATTAAAGTTAATATCCTTTTCCTTGCAAATGATTATAAAACATTAAAAATTAATAATTTAAATAATATCAAAAGATAAACTGGTATATCTATAATGAGAGCCTATTGTAAAATCAATCATGCTTTTGATAGCAGGTAAGTGTTTTACTCGAATGATAGCAAGTAAAATTGCAGCATTCGATGCCTAATTAGATTATAGTTCAATAGGTGGCGGTATAACTACCTATGATGAAAATATTATATTTGCAGTAAATTATGATTTTGGTTACATGCATGCATGGAAAATCGATGATAATAAAAAAAATATAATGTCTTTTACGACTTATTACCCTGAATCCATTCAGATAAATAAATATTAAATTTATGGCAAACTAGTATGCCTACCGCAAAAAAGATGAAATATTTATACATAAAACTAAAGCCTTTGATAAAAATTCATTAATTAAAAAATATATTTTATACAAAATAATGTAAAAGAAAAAGTTAGTGTTATATTTTTTGTCTTAAATAGCGACATCTATACGTATATTGTGAAATTCAACACTCCCGCCAACAAATTATGATGTAGGTAATTTACCTGCTTGCTATCATTCAAATTAAATAATCATTGGATTCATAGGTGAGTTAATTATAATTCAATAGGTGGCGTTTCAATACTGTTTCCATAATGAGACTTTATTTAGTACTGAATTAGTTATTTAAAAAACAACAAAATATATAATAATTATTTTCTTTTTTATTTATTTAATGAAAGCCGAGTATTATAATTGCAGAGGATAAACATTTTATTTAAAGGTTTACTTTGCTACCTGCTTAACCTTTCTTATCTTATATAGTTGTTTACCATCAAGTGATTGATACAATAATTATCGCGTAACAAAAATGATTTTAAATGATGTAATGACTTCAAACCTTTAGATTTTAAACGAGACCCCTCTTTAAATAAAAACTTTTAGAGTTACACTGTCTAATTGATAAGGATAACAGCGAAATCTATAATCTTACGTTTTACCTTGATTTATAATTATTATTATTTTGTCAGTGGTGGTATAATTGACTTATTATGATTGTTATTAAATAACGATTTAACTATTCTTCATTGTAGGTAAATAAATAATCACACTGTAGTTTTATGTTTATGTAATGAACTTATTTGTATATAAAGCAAATATATAATTAAATCTAAAATGTTATAACAGGGTATACAAAAACAAATATTTTGTGTCGCTAATAGGACTCGAACCCTAGGTTAGTTGGTGTTTTATTATTAAACGAAGTTATTATTTAAATCGACGCTTTAAATGACCCACAATTTTTTTTAGAAAAAACTTAATTAGTTTCTGTTTTAGAATATTTATTTAATGCTAACAATTGCACCATGCGTGATACCTCAGGTTACAAGTTTAGAATGAATTAGCAATAATTATATCGGTATATTAAGTTACTTGACATTGTTCTAATTTGAAACTAATTAATTCAATCACATCTGTATTGGAAATTTCTTAAAGCCATATGTTCGATTTTCATTACTCCATTATGAAACCTTTTTATAAGGAAAGATAAAACTTTGTTATACGGATACCGATAGTTTCCTTTATTCAATTGAAAGAAAGATTTTATAAAGACTTAAAGTCACATTTTCTGCATTATTTTGATACTAGTAATTATGCTTTAAGTAACGAATACAGTATTCCTAACCGAAATAAAAAGCAGGCTTCTTTAAAGATGAGTTAGCTGGCAAATTGATTACGGAATTTGTAGGTTTAAGGTCAAAGTTGTACTCTATAAAAACAGCGCAAGATGAATTTAAGAAAGCAAAAGGCATCCAAAAGCTAGTTTTGAAAGATGTACATTTTAAAGATTATTACAAGGTGTTAAATGAAAATATGTTTTTACGCAAAAAAATATCATATTAAAATCTCTTAAATATAAAATATTTAACCAAGAGCAGAATAGGATAGCTTTGTCAAGCAATGATGACAAACGCATCATATTGAATAACAAAATTTTCTACTTTATTATGGGGTCACTGTGATAGTATAGTGTAAAGTTTATTTTTGTGTAATATAAATAATAATATTTTATTGTTAACGTTGCGGTTGTGGTAAACTATATTTTTAAAATAATTAAAATTTAAAAATGATTTCACTGTGTATAAATTTAAGTTATAATTTATTTGTTTCTTCCATATTCATTGTTTTTCCTACAAAATTATTATTATTATGTCTTATGTATAGGAACTTTCACTAAGACTTTGAGTATCTATTTTCTTATAGTATTTTGTACCTACAAAAATTATTGTAAAAATATATGAACAAATAAAAATAATTAATTGAACAATGTGTATTATTTAACAATATTTCTAATACCATGCAGAGTACGATAAATTAATAAAATTTATAGGTTTGTGATAGACAAATACTATGAGTGCATGAGCTCGGCATTATTCTAGGTGTCTTTATTTACACGTGTTGTCAACGCTGCAACATTTCAGTACATATTCACCTAATTATTATGCTAAATTGCACATCGTTCCGTTGAGAATCACGTGTTGCTGTATAAGCTTTACGTAGGTAATCAATAGTATAAATAGTCATAAAATTATGATACTCCTAAATTATCTACTAATTTCTGTCAATCAAGTGAAGGCTGCGCTTGTCCAGAGTTATCAATATGGTAAGCTGATTTATTTATTTAATATTTATATATATTTTTGTGCACAACATAAAATTTGTAGAGTAATTTTGTCAACGAATAATCATTTTTATATTTTTTGCATTTTTTAATTCTATCTTATATTATAGATTATTTTAATAGAAAAATACTTGAAAAATTTATTCGACTCACAAGCAAGTTGCGGGTTCGCTTCCCGCCTGAAAATCTTCCTGCCAGCCGATTCGATTTTTTATTTTAATTTGACAAATTATCATTAATTTAGTAGTAATGTAAACAATATTATTTCAGAATACACAACAAGAGAAATTTCAGATGGCATCACACGATGTTAATGAGGAGCTGACAGAACGGTTTCCGCGCAACTCACCATCACCACCACCTTGTTTTGACCGAAATGCGCAGGACATACTCGACGGTTTTACGGAGGAGTTCCCAAACTGGAATATTGAGGAACCACAGAGCGATTCCCCGTTGTATAATAAGGTGGTGAAAGCTTAAAAAAGAAGAGAGTGCACAAAAAAAGAAGCTTTTTACAACAGAAATCTTTTATAATAAAAAGTGCGCCCACTAATGCTCGTCGATTAATAAAAATAGAAATATTAGATTTAGATTCGACGAGTACTGATCCATTATTAAGTGCGCAATATGTGGTGACTGAGCATATTGATCCTATAATGGATCAGACAGAGAGTATTATAAATAATATTTCGAAAAAGTTGTGTGGTTATAGCTATAGCTTTTAAAGCTTCTAATCATCAATATTTCGTTCAATTAAACTTCTCAAGTAGGTATTATCCGAAGTATTTCTATGCTACGTATACACCTTCAGAGATACATTTAATTTAACTAAGATTTGTCAAATATTTTTATTTTTTAATAAATGAATTTGTATATTTGCATATAATTTTGTTTTATTTTTCTTTTAATACTGTGAAGGAATTAAAAAAAAATAAAGATGTAATATATTAGACCAGTTATTTATTAATAGTTAATACAATGATATATTATTTTTTATAATCCATTTTCTAATACATATAACATTTCTTAATGCACAATATTTCTTATGGTTAAAACAATTGTATGTTGATATGTCTTTACAATAGAGTTTACTTAAAGTTTCTAAATTAGGTATACCTTTATCACTTATATCAAAAACGTTTTCATGTCCACATAATTCTCGCACCCAATCAACTTTTTCTCTACCTTTCACTATGATGTTCCGCTTATCACAGTAGGGCTTAATAAGTCTTCTAAATTCTCTGTAATCAATATGCCCCTCACTCCATCGGTATCCTCTATTTCTTTCTATCCACTTGGCACGTTTTTTTTCTTCCAGAGTCAGAGTAGAGAATGGGTATGGTGGTTTTATTAGAAATATTTGATTGTGCTCTTGTGTGCCTATAACTAATTATTTCAATATGAATTCATTTTTTCCACTCTTAAAGCCTTGCACATCCACTATGATAGTATTGTTAGTCATGATAGTTTTTTAACAATGTTACTCAGTGGCTTATATTCAAATATGCAATCGTTCAAAATAAGGCAATAAGCTGCGGTCTGATCAGGTATCTCTTGATCTGTTTCAATTTCAACACGTACGTCGATTGAACCTTTTAAGGTTTCATATTGACGGGAGCAATCAATAACGAATAATGGTGCTATATCTTTAAATTCTTTCAAACCCATCAACGGCTCTGGTCGACGACCATAATAAGACTGTTGAAATTTTGCATATTGTTCGTATATTAATGAAAACTTGCTGTCGGCGAAATTGATATTTAATCCTTCATAAGGGTAATACGTTGAATTTAAAAATACTCTTACATCACGTACATTGCAATGATCGAACTCTGCCATAGACATAGTGGCATTATGTTTACGGTTAGTTTGAAAAGCTATTATCACGAAACGTGGTTTCTCAATCTGTGATGAAGTTTTAATAGACCAAGTGTGTTTACGTGTTTTAGGTAGTAATGGGTATTCATACAAATCCCAACTACGGAATGGCACCGTGATTGGACGATCCTTCTCTAGATGATTTAATAGATTAATTCGTTCGCGATCTGATACTTTAATATGAGGAACTCGCCAAACAATCTTACTTATTATTATATCCTCCACAATTTCATCAGTGTTTAATCTCAAAGCGTTAAGGTTTGTGTTGCTTCTCAAGAGTACTAACTCGTGTTTACAATTTATTATGATTTTTTCATAATCTTCTGCAAAACCTAATATTTTATTTAAAGGTATAGATGCAGAAAAAACGCCATTGTTTACAGTGTTAGAACCTGTAGGCGACCAACCCCAAACTTTAGCACATTTAGATTCATTATCATTTAACGAAAGGTAGGATTTTATAGTTGTGGTAATCCCTGCATTCTTTACTTTATCTACTTCTACACCGTTCAGTTCATATCGAATATCTTGAAAAAGAAATAATGCAGGGTTATTTACAAAATGTACGCTCATCGCTCTTTCTTTTTGTTTAGTGGTAGTGTTTTGCTTATATACAATGACTCTGCCTTCGATATATAAGCTGCTGAGTGCGGGCAGTATGTACAAGTCCTGTTGATTAATCGGTATTCGAATTTCATCATTCTTGTTGAAACTTGTTACGTATGGTTTATATGAATGATATTCGAAACTTTCGACGCGGTTGTCATACAATGCTGGTTGAGAAATATTCAAAATATTCATTTTAACAAGCCTAGTAATTTCAAAAACTCCTTATTACTCTTGGTTAGTCTCTTCTTTACCCGATGTGGTGTTTCTGTATGAGGGGACCTCTTAGAACTGACCTTAATAATAGGTGTTAATGGAGTTTTATAGAAATTTAACATTTTTTTCTAAAATGTAAATACAGCTGTACTTCTTCACCACGTAAATTGATTTGCTTATTTTCCGCGTCTAACAACCTTATATTAATAGCACTTATTGAGCTTTGGTTGACGGGAAAATAAATTAAATTTTTAGGTATTTCAATTATTCTGTAACCAGGTGGTACGTTAGGTGCAAATTCATAAATTATATGACTTGCTTTTCCATTCACGAATGATCCGCTGATAACATCACATTCGATGCGTACTACAGTTGTCGATAAAATGTTTACAGGATATTGGGACTCTGTATTTATATTAGCTTTTACGGTTTCACTTCCAAAACCCAAAATTTTACCAAGTGAATGTTTCTTGTCAAAATGGACCTCTTCTGAGCAGTAAATACTTGTTTTCAATGTATTATTGTTGCTAGTCAATTTGAGCGTGGCATTCATAATGTTGTTCTTTAAAAAATCACAAATATCTTGAAGTTCGTACGATCCTTCAGGTATTTCGATAACTCTGTCTTTGCCATAGTAAAATTTATTATTTCTTTTGTCTATATTAGGGATAGAATTGAAAGTCGAAAAATGTAAAAGACCGCACTCATATTCTCCATGTAATTGTAAAGTAGGTGTGTAGTATGTTATTAAAGACTCTCCGTTGCCAGTAATTGACACAGTGAAAGACATTTTTATACTGATAAGATTTTATTTCATTCTTAATATAAATGGGTTTTCCAATAGTTTCTCAAAAATTTCAAACATAGGTGACCACAGTTTGTAGTGCCAAACTTTTGATGTTGAATATAGTTATAGTATACAGATATAGATCCTAAATATTTTAACAATTCTAAAGGAGGCTTTAAATTGCCAAAACTATCAAAATATTCACAATAGTAATTTTGTTTGACGTAGGCTACCCAATGGGTTCCAGGATTATCGGATTTATCCAAATTGATTACAGCACACTCTATTTTTCTAGGCTTTGACGGTAGTGTATCTCTCATGAATACTCCTCTAAAGTATGGAATATCAGCAGCATGTTCCAATATATCAACGTTAGTAAGAGGACGTCTGGGTAGCCTTTTAGTTAGTTTTTTGAAGGATTTAGATATAAACCAGTTCCTTTCTTATAGGGTCTGATAGAAAGTCCTTTGCCGAGAGCGACAGCTTCCATCGCCTTGTTGTGTCGTTCAGATTCTTGAAGGTTTTTCTGCGCAACTTTATAATCGTTAACAGCTTTTGCTATACCGGCTGCTCCTCCAGCAAGTGAACCAAGAGCTGATAAACCAGCAAAAATTGGGATAAGAGGTAAGAAGCCTCCAGTTTTCGGAAGAGGTATGCAGCGTGGCAAGCGTATCCCTTTTTTATTAATAAATAACTTCTTTGCAGCGGCATATGCATATTTTATTGCTGTGCCAGGATCTTTAGATTTAATTTTTTTTATTTGGGACCGTATTTTCTTTATAACCGACATAAAAGGTCGTACTCCCACACCAGCTTTGAGTTTTGCTTTCATCGCATTTTTTACAATCCATGATGCAACTTTTTCGCCCTTCTTAGCATCCCTAGATTTTAATCTTTTTTTAGCCATATCTAAAAGTTCTAAATCAGCTTTATGTCGAGCGTTAAAAGTTTTATTATTATAGGCAATATCGTGATACATACAAGCTTCATCCAATTTATTTATACCTCGATCTCCTCTCTGTAACCGTTTTTCAAGTTTTGTTCCGGGTCCGCAAAATTGATAACCGGGGATATGCATCTCAAACGGTAAGTTGTTTATTATATTGTTAATAATCCCACTTCCTTCTTTCATCGGTATTCTTAAACTGAATTATATTGAATAATAATTCTTAATTTATATCACAAAACTATTTCATCTTTATCTACCCAGCTGTTTTCTGCATCACCGAGTCCCAACCATTTTACGAAAAGTTTGTTACCTCTTCTTTTAATAACCTTTTCAATGAGGTACAGGTCAGGAAATTTAGTTTTTTGCATTTCATACTCGTAGAAAGAGCCTAAAATTCTCTGTTTGTGTTTATCTTCTAAAAGATATGTCGGTGGATTTGTGTGATTTACCATAACTACAATAAATATTTCTGTTGACCAATTAGGGGTATATCCTTTGTAAAAATCACTTTTAAATTTACTAATTCGCACATGGTCACCAACTTGAAATTTTGGTCTTCGTTCGGTCTTATGCAGCTGTGTTTTAATAATATTACCCTTGATAACCATTTGGTTTGCTTTGTTAACATCAACTGGTTTAAATCCTGTTATACGATGGGTAGTATTGTTATAATTGTCTACTACAGAGCTCAAATTTTGGCCTACCCAGTAGTAACTTCCATGCAAGCTGAAAAGTTTATAAAGATGATATTTTAACGTACGGATAACTCTTTCCACTATAGAAGCTTTTTTGACTGAGTGGGTAGAATAATGATTTATATTATATTCTTTTAATAACTTTTTAAATGTCTCATTGTAAAACTCTTTACCTAAATCAGTTTGTAAATGTTTAGGTTTTCGCGACGATTTAGATAAAATTTCATGCATTGCATTTGTAACACATGTTTTCTGTTTTGATTTTAAAGGCTTTGCCCAGACGTACTTTGACAGAGCATCTATAACTATTAAAATGTATTTAAATCCTTTGTTAATAAGAGAATACTTCTGAAAATCTATAAGATCAGCTTGCCATAAATCATCTATACCCTTTGTGATCGTACATCGACGAGGAAAATTTCTCCTTGCTGCTTTGTGGATTTCGTTAATTAACTCTTTTTTACTCATTATTTTTTATTTATTTAACTTAGATTCGATTAAACTATCTATTTCTGTTCTTGTGTAGTATAGAGTATTTAAACGATCGGAAGTAGCTTTTTCCAAGTTATTTAGGTAAATTTTTACGTCTTTAAAAATTTTTTTTATATCATTTCTTAGTTCTTGAGCTGTTTTATCCATATATGCTTTATTCACTGCCTCGTCGTCTTCATTAGGATCTATCAAGCCTTTCAATTTTGTTGATTTTAAATCGTAATGCCCTGTATCTGACTTTACTAATGTATCGTTGATGGCATCAAAATATTCGGTTAATCGTAAACGCTTATGAATGTGGTGACCAAACTTGTCTACATTCATCGCCGCTCTGATGGGTTCTTCACACTAACAAGTTTTCCAGTTGCACTTTCTTTATATTTTATATTTTTGATTATACCTTCTTCCCACAGTTCTTCAATGATTGCATTGATTTCATTGTCCAAGCCAGTGTTGCCTGCATCACGTGATGCTAGTAATATTTTTAATCGATTCACTAATTCATTTGGATCATCCCAGTAAACCAAATCCGTATTTTTTGTTACTTTTTTCAATAAATTAATACCTTCGCCACTCGAAAGACTTTCCACGCTTGAAGTTACTTTTTTCGTAGATGTAAACAACGGTTTTATAATGTTCATATACTTAAATCCTTTATTGCTGTTTATTGGTTTAGACGAATCACAATTACGCCTGTGCGCATTGGTTTCTAATAATAATAGCTTATAGTTTTGTAAGTCTTCCTCTGTGATTATGTCTAGATTCGGTTTCTTTTTATAGAGTAGTTCTTTTATTCCCTTTGTTTTTTTTATAGTCTGCGTTCCTATTTTCAGGATGCTACCATCGTCATAAACACATGTTTTGCCAAGCATCAATTTCCCACGTTCGTTTCGAATTCCAAAAGGTATATCATCGAACATTGCATCAGATGATGTTGACCACGAAAGTGTATTATTTTTAACACTTGGTGATGACTGGAAAGACTTGAAGGAACCCTCACTGATATTATGGTCTTCAGAAGGTGGTGCTATAAGGGTTTTGTTTATGTGCAACTCACTGTCTGAGAGTTGTTCTTTTTCACTGTAATCATCGTCGAAATCTTCAGTAGAAGAATAAAAAGATTCTCTATGATTCTTTTTTATTTTTTTCGGGGAAGGTATATATTGCTTTTCTTCCTTTTTACTTGTTAACAAGTGAAGCGGTTCCACTATTGGCTTAAATATTGTTTCCAGAGCCATATTGTGAGAATTTTTTGCTTCTTTCAAAAGTTCAACTTTTCTTTTTACAGATGCAGCAGATTTCACAATTTCTTGTTTGAGTTTTTTTTCCATCTTGCGCAGAATACTTCTTGGCTCCGAATCACGAGTGATAGTGATTCATTCATAATATATCATCCTAATATGTAGTTAATCCAATATTATATATGTATCAAATGATGATCTGTAGCATCCATTATTTTTTTCACAGTCCTTATTTATTACAAGATAGCTGAAAGGTTTGTTCCAAACAGCTGAACACATTTCCCGAAATTGGTACCAGGACATATCGGAACATACATGCTCATCATAAACATGTTTCAAATTAATATCGTCTTGCTTGAACAATATAATCAAGTTTGAATTGTCTCTTACGAGCTGTTTTGGTATTTTGGTGTAAGTTTGATTAATATAAAAGCAATCAATGTTTTTATGACGCCCCATAGCAAAATAATCCCGTATGTTGTTTTGATTTTCGCAAGCAACGTCGTCGAAAATGATAATAGAATCTCGTAAAGCTTCATGTGGGTTCAATATTTCATTGTTATGGTTAAATTTATGATACGATATATCGGGGACCATATTTAAAACTTTTTCAAGATACAAGTATTTTGTTTGATACAAAGATTTTGAATACACATAAAGATTTCTAAAACATAGACCATCTTTATGCAACAATAAACTTATTACTAAATTAGTTTTCCCGCAGTTTGATGGCCCACAAACAAGACAGCGTATTGTATTTGGTAACAAACTACCATGACGTTTTGACTCGTTCGGTAACGGAGTACAAAAGCAATCTAATTTCAACGATTGTTTTTGTTTAACGAATTTCATATTATTTATTTATACAGGCCTGTAGAGTTGAGCTGATTTTAAATAAATGCGTTGAAATAGATTCTGAAGGGATATATAAACACTGATTACTTACGAGTCTACACATACAGATTAAACATAAAACTGTACGATGCGTTCTAAATACAAACACGGTTTTGAACAAAGAACGGAACGAACCTTGCATTGAAAATTTACTTCAGCGTAAAACCGATTGAGCATTCTAATTCACTTTTCGATTATTGAGCTATCAGAAACACTTTTGCAATAGTGATCCAACGAAAATGAGGTTTGCGGTTGATGGAAAACCGATTGGGCATTCTAATTCACTTTCGATTATTGGGCTTTCTAAAACACTTTTACGACAGTGATCGAACGAAAGTGAGGTTTATGGTTAACGTCAAACCGATTGGGAATTCTAATTCACTTTTCGATTATTGGGCTATCTCAGAAACACTTTTGCAATAGTGATCGAACGAAAATGAGGTTTGTGGTTAACGGAAAACCAATTGGGCATGCTAATTCACTTTCAATTATTGGGTTTTCTAAAACACTTTTACGGCAGTGATCGATCGAAAATGAGGTTTGTGGTTGACGGAAAACCGATTGGGCATTCTAATTCACTTTCGATTATTGGGCTGTCTAAAACACTTTTACGACAGTGATCGAACAAGAGTGAGATCTGAAGGGATATATAAACACTGATTACTTACGAGTCTACACATACAGAATAAACATAAAACGGTACGATGCGTTCTAAATACAAACGCGGTTTTGAACAAAGAACGGAACGAACCTTGCATTAAAAATTTACTTCAGCGTAAAACCGATTGAGCATTCTAATTCACTTTTCGATTATTGAGCTATCAGAAACACTTTTGCAATAGTGATCGAACGAAAATGAGGTTTGCGGTTGATGGAAAACCGATTGGGCATTCTAATTCACTTTCGATTATTGGGCTTTCTAAAATACTTTTACGACAGTGATCGAACGAAAGTGAGGTTTATGGTTAACGTCAAACCGATTGGGAATTCTAATTCACTTTTCGATTATTGAGCTATCTCAGAAACACTTTTGCAATAGTGATCGAACGAAAATGAGGTTTGTGGTTAACGGAAAACCGATTGGGCATGCTAATTCACTTTCAATTATTGGGTTTTCTAAAACACTTTTGCAATAGTGATCGAACGGAAATGAGGTTTGTGGTTAACGGAAAACCGATTGGGCATGCTAATTCACTTTCGATTATTGGGTTTTCTAAAACACTTTTACGGCAGTGATCGATCGAAAATGAGGTTTGTGGTTGACGGAAAACCGATTGGGCATTCTAATTCACTTTCGATTATTGGGCTTTCTAAAACACTTTTACGACAGTGATCGAACGAAAGTGAGATCATTGGAGTGAAAAGTGTTTTAGAATGCCCAATATTACCCTACTCACTTGTGACCCGAGTCGATTTTTTCTAGTATTTTTCTATTGTAATAATTTACCTTAAAAAGGTATACAAAAAAGTCCGCGATGGTATATGTCTATCTCTAAGGGATAACCCACATTAAGCATTTTTTATCCTTTACTTTTTACGAGAAATAATGGCTTATTTACGAAGTGATTTTAAGCAATACATCATCCTTAGTACACTAGGATAAGACTTAGACAATAAGTACCTTAAATACACTCGAGAGCAATGAATCCGGGTCACTTAAAGAATCCTAAAAATCTCGGAAACTAAAAATGCTAGGTTAATGCAATAAATTGTATTTAATAGACAATGTAATACTCCTTAAATGAAGGTATTAAAACTTCTTAGTTATTGTAAAGTTATATCATAAAAAAATCAAATTTGAAAAAGGGCCACTTTCGAAGATGGAACTACGAAATTACAGCATTTGGTTTTGCTTTTGTTTGTAATCTGTCATTTATGTGGGTACATAAACCATGTTGATAGTGCTCTATATTCATTATTCAAGCTGAAATTATGTCGCTTACGCCTGAAGAATGCACCAGAATACTTACAATGCTGGAAACCGGCCGGAGTCAGCGCGATACAGCCAGGACTGTCGGTGTGTCGCTGTCAACAGTACAAAGAGTTCTCCGACGTTACGAAGAAACTGGTTCTAACCTACGCAGACCAGGAACGGGCAGAACCAGGTGTACCACAGCACGAGAAGACCGATACTTGGTGAACACCATGCTTCGAAATCGCTTTCTCACAGGAACTGAACTCACCAATCAGTTTCGACGCCTCGGAGGAAGTAACCCAAGTGCATGGACAGTAAGACGTCGGCTTGCTGAATCTAACTTAAAACCCCTTAGACCTGCAAACGGCCCTAAACTGGAGCGTGGGCATCGTATTTCAAGACTAAGATATGCCCAGAGCCACGTAAATTGGAGTATTGAAGATTGGTCAAAAGTTATGTTCTCCGACGAATCAAAATTTATGCTCTACAAGCACGATGGAAGACACAGAGTGTATCGAAGACCAGGGGAAAGATTCAAGCAAGCATGCATCGAAGAAAAAGTAGCCTACGGTGGTGGGTCTGTACTTGTGTGGGCCGGAATTTCTTCTGAAAGTCGCACAGAGCTGGTGATCATAGAAAACGGCTCTTTAACTAGCGTAAGATATGTGGAAGAAATCCTCAATGATCACGTTGGTCCATTTATGGTCATTTTAGGTGAGGATGCTATATTTATGCATGACAATGCCCGACCTCATACAGGTAGGATTGTGAATGACTACCTTCAAGAGATGAACATTACTCGTATGGAGTGGCCAGCGCGCAGCCCGGATATCAACCCGATCGAGCATGCTTGGGACGAGCTAGGCAGATGCGTAAAACAACGAAACCCTCCCCCAATCACGCTTCGTGAGCTCAAAATTGCTCTCACAGAGGAATGGGAGAATATTCCCCAAAATCGTATAAGGAACTTGGTGTACAGCATGCCAAACCGCGTAAACGCAGTAATGGAAGCACGAGGAGGCAATACGAAGTATTAAAATTCAAGAAAATCGTAATAAAGTTCAAACATTTCATGTTTCCTATTTTTGTTTTAAGGAGAGATCAGCAGTTTTTTTCTTTATGTAATTTTGTGTTAATAAAATGTATGGTGACTCATATTTTTTTTACTTTCATTTAAGGAGTATTACATTGTCTATTAAATACAATTTATTGCATTAACCTATCATTTTTAGTTTCCGAGGTTTTTAACATTCTTTAAGTGACCCGGATTCATTACTCTCGAGTGTATATTGTGCATTTAATATAGATCAATGTGGAGTGCCGCATTGATCAGTATAAAAGAGGCTTTGTTCTGAGTGACTGCATAATAATCTGATTGACTAGCAAACAATGCACAAAACCCCTGAACCTAGTAGTGTGAAATTTGGAAGGTGTGTTTAAAAAATGCTCCCTCAGAAAGGATTTTGTAAAATTCAACCCTAAGAGCGTGGAAAAGGGATTAAACTCCTCTATAGAATTCTGTCATTTAAAATGTCATCATTTCATTCTCGTGGTAAATACAAATCCTATACGTAAGCAACAGCGTTTTTGAAAAATTTCTATCTTTAAAGGCGTGAAAAAGAAAAAATATTTGGCGTTTGGGGAAAATTTGTTGGCATTTTATGGGTAAGAAACGTAAAACTAAGTATTGGAATTTTAATAAAATAAGTATGATAAACGCAGGTGCATGCATTTCGTCGTTTCTGGACATGTAACCCTAAGTATACAAAATAGGCGAAGAATTTTTTTCGTCAATTTAAAATAACAAGCTTGAAATTCTAGACATAAACCCCTGCTAAGCAAACTTGTAATTCCAAAGGATGATCGTTATAGACAATACGAGAACCGCTTTTGAAGAGTAAACCGTTAAAAACTTTCCAGGGTGCCGGAAAGTGCTCGCTTCACTTGCATTGTAAAGTCTTTATGCCTGTTGCGTTGTGTTGTAATTTCTTGGTATCTGTTGCGTTGCAAATTAAATTGTAATTGCCGTAGTCATCTTCTCGTGGTGATTACCGGACGTTTGTTAATATCAGTTGTTTCTATTCACTCGTTCAGCGTATTAGTTAGTGCGTATGATTAGTTTAGTGTTTTGTAAAGACGATAAATAATGGTGTTGAGCAAAAATTTAGAGGTGAAAGTCAATTTCTTAACCAATCTATCATACGTATGTTAATAAACAAATTAATAGTTTTTTCTTATATATAGTTAGTATTTGTATTTATTGCAGGCTATCATTATGTGTAAAGTCAAAACTCCAGCACCAGTAGTATGTCAAATGCTCATACAGACTCAAAAAAATTGAGCATTTTAATAATATTTTTTTATATGAGCGATTTTAATCTTTGAACGAAATTGGGCCAGTTAGGATTTGTACAAACCTGGCAAGAGCAGCAAGCGCGTTTTAAAACTTACTTTAAAAAATCCGATCTGTCCGTTCGTGTACGTGTTCGTGTGCTCACTTTATATTTAAATCTAAGTGGATCCCGCAACTGTGGGAAACAATGTTTCAATAAAGTATGAAAAGTTTCCTTAGTCCATTCCAAAGCAAAAAGCCGATAGGAACAAACAAAACGAGTGAATAAGTCTGAAAGTGGATTATATGCTGAAAACACCAGCGCAGCACATAGTTATCGCCTGTACGACACAAGAGAATCACTCGAAAAAGCACAAACAGGTAGTAGAGCTTAATCCACGCCTTTAATCATTAATATTGCTTCAACAAAGCATTCGATAGATTTGTCTGTACACACCCTAAGAGATGTACGGGCGAAGTCCGAACCGCGGCCGTGAGCCCTACTTGCCGTTGCTTCAATTTATTAACCCACAGAACGTGACTACATGTATTCATTGCTTTGAGAATAAATACAGACTGCAATGATGGAGCATTCAATAAGTTTTTAAATATTTATTTTTACACGTTTACTCTTACTATATCAGACTTGACTATCTGTGTTATTTAATAAGAACACTGTGATAGTTCATTGCCTTTATAAAATAATTAGTAGGAGAATATTGTTTGAAGTGTACTTTCCTTTTAATAGAATGAGTCGCCCATTCGTTACTTTAGCGACGTTTTTTACTAGTGATTACCCGCGACTGCGTTCACGTGAAATTGGATTTTATCGCGCTTACATAACTTTGCAAAGTAAGGTACAAATCTACTCGCAGTTGAATTAGTTATATCCTGCCTGACGGTTCAAGAAATCATTATATCGTAGTTTCAGCAAGCTTTATAAATCCGTTGAAAAGTAAATCTGAGTTAAATTATCCACCACTTCTAGTAGCGTAGAAGAGCAAAAATATGTCCCCACGGTACTGCCGGTAGTTTTGTTTACGAGGGTCGTTGATCAGGAGGGAACATTTCAATTCAATTGGTAATTCATTGAATGAAATAAAATTACTATGTGAAACCACGTATTTGTTTGCCACAAAATTAACCACTGTTAGTCATAAAAAAGTATGCTTTAATTTAAACCACATTATCACTTTATCTGTGTGCTAAATTTCATCCCAATCCGTTGAGACGTTTTTATATGATTGAGTAACAAACATACAAAATCACATTTATGATATTTTTCATTATTTCTCCTAGTTTTGTTTTACACAATGACATTATTTGAAAAGTGAAATTTCTGGATTTTCATGTAGAAACGGAAAAAACATATTAACGAAAAGTTTATTATTTTATTAACTTAGTAGTCTTAAATAAAATAGGTTTACTTTAGTCATCTTATTATAACGGGTCTTTTAACTCCTGTCAAAACGTCGAAATTAATTACGTAAAAAAACAAGTTATCGAATCGCCGCAACCGCTATATCCCTGCGTTATAAATCTGTAATATCTTCGAAAATATTTATTTAAATTACATTCTGTAACCCTTCACAGCATTTAATTTATATAAATATTTTAATTTCTTCGTTTCTTTTATCCGTCCATTTCTATTGTTCAGTAAATAATAACCGAAACGGAAGCACGTCAACTATATGAAAATTCAGAAATTCTCTTTTCAAATAATGTTACTGTTTAAAACAAAAATTTAGAGTTAAATTTAAAACAAAACTAAGAGAAAGAATGAAGACTATCATAGATGTGATGTTTATATTTTTGAGCGTGAGATGTGAGCAGCTGTAAAGATGATATTGCCACAGTTTTCTTGCTCTTATAAGAAACCCCTATATGATTCGAATGCCTGCAAATTAACTTACCCCGAGAGTTCTATATATTATTAAATACCGAGGATGTTTTGTATAACAACGCGGTCAGTTCGGGTCCGACAAGCAGGACCACAAAGGCATGCAGACGATTTTGAGTTCCTATCGCTCGCTTCAGACGGAATAAAAAATTCGAGATTTAGAAAGTCGAGCAATGAAGACTTAAAAACAGCTGCAGTTGCCAACGTTACGCCATGCAGCATTGAACTCACCCTCCCTCTGGTAGATCCAGCGTGATTGAGTCACTGCACTTTGACAGACAGCAGGCGTAGCCGAGACCTCCGATTACCACATACAGGAACACTATAAGCATCATGCTAATGTTGAGTGGGTAAGCCAAACCATCCGTTGAACACTTTCGGAGTCTGCATGTTATTTTCAATTGCAACTACCTGGAAGAAAAGCATGTTTTAGACTTAGTTGCAAAGAGTCTTCGAATTGGATGCTTTCCTGCTAAAGTCGGAACTACGTTCATCAGGACTGATTTTGATATAGCTGTTTAAAAATGGCTATTTTCTATGAAGACTCAGATGAGCGCATTATTCGCACTTGACATTTGTCTTTTAAATGCAAATTAGACGAGGGTTATTTATTATAATATATATGTATATATATATATATATATATATATATATATATATATATATATATATATATATATATATATATATATATATATATCTCACAAAGTAAATAATCTAATGATTATAATTATATTTAATTTTTGATGGATTTCTAGTGAATCCTGAGTTCGTTTTAGCCTTAACACTGTTAATTTAAAAATATCTAGCTTACTTCCGCTTGTATTTTGCGGATATGATAAATTTGTATGTAATAAATGGATATGGACTTCATCTCTTGCCGACTACTTGCCGAATAGTAAGACTGGGAATTCGACATCATTTAATAGGAAAATAACATAATATAATAATATTCGTGTGATTTGGGCTTAGACGATATTCATTTACTTATTTATTTACTTCATGCGAGAACATGCCATGTTCAAAGTTTTGCAATTGTCTGGAGATTAAAGGATACACTGACCACACCAGGAGAAGCTAACGCGAACATAATCGTGCCAAAGAACAACGGTAAGGATTGCGGTGAGCCCCAGAGATCCAGTACCGAGTCACTTTTTATGCCCACCAGCAAGTAATGCACAATGATTATTAGGCCCAGGATTGTGAAAACGTTCGTAGCCGCCGAGAACGGTGCCAGCACTTTCAAGTCTGGTATTAGATTGATCCAGCCTTCCATTGTTATTATTATTATTATTTATTAATCAAAAACAATGCAAGTTGACAGATCTATCCAACACACATGCAAGTCACAAAAAAAAATAATCAAAGGAATGACTTAATTAATATTAATATAAACAGTAACAATATGGTCAATTAATGGGTTGAAAAGCATTAGTCACAAAAAAATTATTAAATGTGAACTAGAAATAAACAATTAACAAATAACAAATAAAAAAAAACTAAAGAACATCAAATTCATGTCAAAACATAATAAATTGAAATTTAAAAGGCTTAAATGTTACAATAAACCAGCAAGAAACTGGTAGGCCTTAGTACAAATAAGTGGTAACGTATCAGCGAACAGGTCAATTTCATCGCATCGAGTGAGCATGTCGCCGATCAGAGTCAGGGCGCGCACTGTGGGCGCATTAGCGGCGTATCGCGTGCGCGTGACAGGTCCCCTCAGCAAGCGAGGGCGACGACGTGGTTCCACCATCATTCCCCGGCTATCTCGAGGCACGCGTGTCGGAACCAGAAGGCCGAACCCACCAACTATTGCCGAACTGTCAACCTTTCCGTGCAACACCCGAATATAGTGCATTATTAGGAGCTTTATCCTCCTGAAATGCAATGTCTCAAAACCTACCATTCCATAAACGAATAGAGAGGGGTATAGGAAAGGATAAAAGCCATAAATCGTTTTGTACAAGCACCGAGAAAATTTACGCTGTACTCTTTCTAACATTAAAACATATGTATCTTCATAAGGTGCCCAAATCTCAGCTGCATATTCAAGCTTACTACGTACATAAGCGTTAAATAATACAACGGCTACATTCATATTACTGAATTGTGAGGCTGTCCTTATAATAAAACCTAAAGTTCTACTTACAGATTTACACAGTTCTGTCATATGCTCATGAAAGTCAAATTTTTTTTCTAAAGTCAGTCCTAGGTCACGTATATTATTAACTCTTTCCATATGTGCGTCATTAAGTTTATACTTCGTGTCTATTGAGTCCCGTTTCCGTGTAAAAGTTATAGTTTTGCACTTTGAAGTATTAAACGAGAGACGATTGTCTTGGCTCCACTGTGCAACGGCGTCTATATCAGTTTGAAGAGCTAGGGTGTCATTTTCGTGAGATATTCCCAAATATAATTTAAGGTCGTCGGCGAATAAAAGGCACTGAGCAGTTTTAACCGCCTCAGGCAAGTCATTTATCATAAATAAAAACAATGTTGGGCCGAGAGTACTACCTTGACTCACTCCAGACCTAGTATAGTACATGCTCGACTCGTATCCATCCACCTTCACAAATTGATGACGATCCCTAAGGTAGCTTGCAAAAAAATTAAGCAGTTTGGGAGTGAAACCAACAATTGCTAACTTTTCCAAAAGGATGTCATTATCCACAAGGTCAAAGGCCTTCTTAAAATCAAAATAGGCGGCATCAACTTGCCTTCCCGCATCTAACTCAGCATAGACGTAATCTGCAAGGGTAACTAGATTGGTGGACAATGGGTTCGGGCCGGTGCATCCTGGGCGCCGTCGTATATAATTCCTTAGGGGATTGCATACGACGGCGGCTAATAATCCGACAACAGGGGGGGAGCTCGGCTGGCGTCCTGGGTATCCCGGGTAGCGGTAGCCGAGTATGGGGAGTTTTAGGCGACGCCAGTTCTGGTGTCGCCGAAGGAGCTCGTAACCCTGTACGTAGTGCAGGGCCGAGGGCCGCTACCTTCAGGTGGGGGCCGCGGGGAAGACAACCCCTCTAAAAAATCACCCGCGGGGGGGCCTTCGGGCCAACAAGGGGGAGCTCGGCTGGCGTCCTGGGCATCCCGGGTAGCGGTAGCCGAGCATGGGGAGTCTGAGGCGATGCCAGTTCTGCCTGGTGTCGTCGAAGGAACTCGTAACCCTGTACATAGTGCAGGGCCGAGGGCCGCCACCTTTGGGTGGGGGCCGCGGGGAAGACAACCCCTCTAAAAAATCACCCGAGGGGGCCTACGGGCCCAGCTCGCGTCAGCGGGCAAGTCGGGGCGTGTTCCGATCCGAGGATCGGTTCCGGCCCAACCGTAACCTCGTACGTGGTGCGGGAGCGGGGGCCGCCACTTAGGTGGGGGCCGCGTGGAGAAAACCACTATAAAAAATCGTCAAAGTCCCGGCACTGGGATACGTGGTGTCGGGGCGCCTATCGGAGGTGGCCGGCGGAGCGCAGTCGGCCCATTAGCGGTCGCCCTGGGGTACCTCCCGACCCTCCAGGCGTAAGTAGGGTTACCCGGGTACAGGGATCTCTGCCCGGGTGGACGTCGTTTCTCCCATACTCGTGGGTATCAAAATGAATGTTTGTAAATAAAAAAACAAAAATCAAAAGCGGGGTTCAAAACCAGGTTCTGGTGGAGAACGGAAGATGGACAGCGCACAGGGTCCGGGGCAAAACAGTGCACAAAAGAAGATCTCATCCCCAAAGGAGGGTTCAGCGGTGAGGGAGCGCTCCCCTGTTTTAACCGCAGCCAAAGACGGAAAGAAAAAGGTGACACTGAGGTTTCCCCCCACCCGGAGGGAACAGTCTCCTCAGGAACCCATGTCCGAAGAGTCTGAGGAGTTGGAAGAAAGTTGCTCGGACGAAGAATCGGAGGTAGAGAACGAGGCAGCGGAGGAGAGGTTCTTAGGCCTCAAATCCGTTGATAAAGAGGAGCGGAAGTCATGGAAGTGGCTCCGGGACGACGCGGAATGGAATGCTCGAAGCATGGGAGAGCAGCTCCAAGAAGAGGGAAATGAGCTGGATCCCCACACCAGGGACGTCCTAACGACGCGACTGAGCGGGATGACTAGGGCAATGCAGGGCATGGCTGACCTTTGCAGGCAGGTGCTCACCCGCGAAGGAAAGAGGATGGCGGACCTGCTCAGCTTAAACCGCAATCTCGTCGCTACGGTGAAGCTGCTGAGCCGTGACGTTGAAAAGATGAAGGCAGAGGCGGCGAAGAACCCGAAGCCCGTTCAAGAGGCGCCCTCGAGTAAAGATGGGATACTACAGGCAGTATCCAAGGCCGTAGACGAGCGGCTGGCAGCCAACGACGGCAAGCTTCTCCAAGCTGTGAAGCAAGCGGTGGAGGAACGACTGACGGCGTGGGAGAAGCGAACCGCCCACCCTCCGAAAGGAAGGAGCGTGCAACCAGCGACGGAGGCCAGAGCAGCAGGCCCAGTAAAAAGGGAGATAGTGGTAGAACTCCCACCGCCCAAGCGGATAGAGACTTGGACGGAGGCGGTTAGCCGTAAGCGTCGTAGGAAGGAGCAGATGCGCGTAGTAGCGGCGGAGGCCAGCCAGAGTGTGGAGCAAAGAGTGACGGCACCACAAAAGCGGAGATCCAAGCAGAGGGTGGACTTAAACCCACCGAAGACGGCGGCGGTCACACTGACCTTGAAGCCAGAAGCAATCGAGTGTGGTGAGACCTACTCCCACATGCTGAGGCGGGCCAGGGCAGCAGTCTCCCTCCCTGACATAGGCATCACTGCTGAAGTCAGGACAAGGGAGACGCAAGCGGGGGCAAGAATAATTGAGGTGCCGGATGAAAGTGGAGTGCTGGCGAATCGGCTCGCAGAGAAGCTGCGTCAGGTGGTCGGAGATGTAGCCGTGGTATCCAGACCGGAGAGGACCGCAAATCTGCGGATCTCCGGCCTGGATGACTCAGTCGAAGAGGCAGATGTTACTGGAACCATAATGTCGAAGGCAGGATGCCCAAGGTCAGCAATTAAGACAAAGGGGATGAGACCTGGATCCGATGGTCTCGGGTGGTTGATAGTGAACCTGCCCATAGCAGCCGCAAAAACAGTTAGTGCAGACGGAAGACTCCGCGTCGGCTGGAGCACAGCAGAGGTTAGGGTGTTAACCGCCCTTCCCCTGCGATGCTTCAAGTACCTTTCCCTCGGGCATACGAAACCCAAATGCCCCGAGACGACGGACAGGAGTGGCCTGTGCTTCAGGTGCGGGGCGCCTGGTCACATGGCCGCCTCCTGTAAGAGGGAGCCAGCATGCTCGGTGTGCGCCGCCTTCGGGCGGCCGGCCGACCATGTGATGGGCAGTCGCAGGTGCGACCCACCGGTGGTGAAGGGGAGGTCCCCTCCACCACCGGTGGACCCCATGGAGGTAGGGGCACCCAGCCCGTCGGGTGCCCAACCCCCCCCGTAAAAACGCTCGGGGGGGACAGAGCCTCTTCCACCCTTCCCTCGCGGGAGGGGCGTGAAGACGCCGGAAGCGCGGGCGCGTGCGGGGGTCGCACGCGGAGCGCTTGAGGAGGACCCTCGGGAACAACATCCCCCGAGGGTAGGACCCTCACTCGGAGACTACGGGTGATAACGGAGTTTTCTCCCTTATCGCCCGGCGTGGCCGAGAGGGGGCCCGATGGGATGGCGACCGCGGAAGCCCTCCGGGAACTTTTGTTTCCGGGGGGCTTCCGCGGACGCACATCCCGGTGAGGTGGGGGGGAAGGCCGTTAGCACACCTCGGCCGCCTCCGGCCTGCGTGGGGCGGGGCGACCGCGCCGCCTGCGGTGGCGCCTGGGAACTTGTTCTTGGGTGATCATCGCGGGCGCGGGAGTCTCGTCCCTTGTGGGTCGGCGGTCGGTCGGGGGGTGTGGTTTATTCCTTCCCTCACCGAAAGGGGGCCAGCGGCTGTCGGGGCGGGAGACCGGCAGTCGCATTGCACTTGGCCCTCAGGCGTGCGGGGTGTTCAGGGCGTCACGGTTCACCCCGTTGCTCCGTCCCTCACGGAGCATAGGCGAGGTCAGCCCACGAGCGCGGACCCACACTGGAGCGGGTTGCGGTCGATTCCGGCCAAGGGCCCCGCGACCCGCTCCAATGTGTATTGGGACGCCGTAGTTTTTAGTGGGTAGGCCTCCAAGCCTTTACCGGGCACTCGGCCGGGTAGAGGCATGGAGGAGAGTCCCACATATCCACCGTGTTCTCCCGACACGGTGGAATGCCTAATGCATTTTCTACGAAAACAAAAAAAAAAAAAAAAAAAAAAAAAAAAAAAGGGTAACTAGATTGGTGGTTGTCGATCTTGCTTTACGGAAACCGTGTTGACTATCGTGCAGTAAGGTGTTAGTCTGACTACTAATAATACGACTTAATATCGCTTCAAATAATTTAGCGAATACAGAAAGCACTGCGATTGGTCTGTGAGACGAAACATGGTTTCCAGGTTTAGGAATTGGCGTTACTCTGGACACTTTCCAAGAATCCGGATATATTGAGTTGCCAATACTAAGATTGTACAAATAAAGCAGCGGAGCCTCAAGAACACGAATACAATCTCTACCTATAAACACAGGAACATGGTCAGGTCCAACTGATGAACGAGGTTTAAGGCGCCTAGCGGCTATCTTTAGATCCACTCGATCAATTGTCCCGATTGTAACTGATTTCGCGTCGCCAAGAGAATGAGCCGCACGCGAAGCCTCTGCAGGATCTAGTTTAGGTACATTGTTTAGAAAAACAGAGCTAAAATATTGGGCGAATGCATCTGCAGCAGCCTGACCTGAAACTTCGACACTTTCATGTTTATAGAGACCCGCTGGTCGTCTGTCCCTTTTTTTATCTCTTATTTATTCCCAGAACTTTGCTGGTTCATCAATAATATTTTTTTGAGTCAAATGTATGTGCTGCTGATATGCATTATTAATTAATCTCTTAACATGCCACCTGTAGTATTTAAAAAGTTCTCTATTATATTCTCTTCCCTCAGATCAATACTTTTTCAGATGATAATACTTCTGTTTAATATTGTACACAATCTCTGCTGTATACCATTTAGGATAATTGTATCTAGTGTTACGAGAAGAATTACTTTTGACTGGCACAAAAAGATCAAAGCACTCATATAATTTTGAATAAAAAACCTCTACCGCAAAATTAACATCTGTCGTGGCAAATAAATCAGACCAATCAACGTTACTCAAAGCGTCATATAGTAAAGCACAGTCGGCCTTTCTCCAGTTCCAGCCTAAACATGTATCTGGACGGTGAAGGGTAGTGGGAGGAGAAGAGGAGCACGGCAAGCCCACAGCCACCGCAAGAGCGGGGTGGTACCTGTCTATCGGCACTAACGGATCCGCAATGTCTAAGGTCATCTGCTCAGCGTCAAGGTCACTCAGTACGAGATCCAGCATACCACCATGGTCATTTAAAATAGTATTATAGTTACAAAGCATACTAAATTTACAGAATAATTCAAATTGAAGCTTAGCATTATTACTACATGAGTTCAAATTAAAGTCACCTAAAACTAAGACATTTAAATCAGGGTATAGGCAGATAGCATTTCCAATGCACGTTAGGACACTTATATATTGCTCATCTTTATAGTTGGGTGGAAAGTAAGCTACACAACATAAAAACTTAACATTTTTCCACGTTATTACAGCAAATATTATAGCTTCATTTTAATCGCTTATATGTACCAACCATTCGACTAATCACCATGCGGTACTTGCGTGGCATTTTACCACGTTTTTCTTATCTCACTTTTTTGACGTGGCAATTGAGCCCTTTTTAGTCATGTCAAAATGACATCACAGATTAGGTATCGGTTGCTACGTAGAGTAACGGCAAATGAATCGGGCCATGCTGCCGCTTGGCCGCTTTTACTTTTTAATTCTTTAATGATGTATGTGAACATTTATTATTAATATTTTAAATTTGTGTGTGTGTATATATTATATATGATTGCTAGTTTTATTAGTTTTGATATTATTTTATAAGGCGCTTTTTTATTTTTTTGTCACTGGTTTTTAACCCTGTCAGAATAACAGCGCCTCTGTGTCTATTCTGCCCATCTGTGAAGGACACAGAGGCAAAAATGCTGAGGCAGGGTATTTTGTTGACCCCGCACATTAGTTTTAATCTTTTTTTATTTTTTTTATTTCATTTTTACTTTTGTATTTTTTTTTTCCATTGTTTTTTCCTTTATTTTGTTTTTCTCTGTTTCTTTAAGTGCGCGTGTGTCAATAAATGTTTTTTCTTTCTTTTCTTTCTTTCAAATAACAACTCTTTTTCCGGCGTAAGGCCATCGATATCATTAACCACACGAACAGAATAACATTCACGAACAGCAAGTAATACTCCTCCCCAACCCTTATTATCGACGCGATCTTTGCGAATTACAACATACCCGGTGGGGAAGAGTTCACAAGAGAGCTCCTGCACCCACTTGTCAGAACTGCACAATTGGGAACGCAGCAGCGGGACTCGGGCAAGCGCCTAGTGTGGAAGAGGCCCTGGAAGACCTAAAGCGCTCATTGATGATCTCGATCGGGGAGATGGAAAATACCCGGTTAGAGTCAATGGGGAAGAGGCTACCCGCCTCACAGCCTATACGGCCGCCCTTGGCGGCTGACCGTCGGAGGGCAGCGCAGGCGGCACAAGCTGCTCAAGCTGCCCCACCCACTCTGAAGTCCCTAACTGCGGTCCGCCGTACAAGGGCCACGGCAAGCCCACCGCAGCTACAACCGGAGAGCACCAGCGTAACTCCAGCCACGGAGGAAGGTTGGATAGAGGCGAAAAGTAGGAAGAAGAGGCGGGCCAAACCAACATCTGCTCAAAATCCTACGCCGGAGCAGCAAACCAGGCCGGATACAGCTTCTAAAGCGAGGCAAAAGCAGAAGAGGAAGACAATTAGGCTGAAAGCTCCACGATCGGCAGCCGTTGTAGTGACACTCACTCCGGAGGCCGTCAAACAGGGAATGACTTACGCCAGCGTAATCCAGAGGGCAGAAGCGTCCTTCAACATCGCTGATTTAGGAATTGAAGGACTACGCGTCAGAGAAACGGCTACTGGCGCTAGAAAATTGGAGATACTAGGTGTCTCGAGTGGGCCGCTGGCCGACAACTCGGCTATAAAAATCAAGGAAATGGTGTCTTATGTAGCTCGAGTCTCACGACCGGTGTGAAGTGCAGAGCAACGTTATTAATGATACAGAAATAAGTTATTAACGATAAACCGTGTGTTTATAAGTTCGAAAATGGATTTCAGAGAAAAACGTTAATTACTAAGAAACCAGTCGCATTATTTTGATGACAATGACATAAAAGAGACTTAAAATCTAACAGGAAATGAAATTTATATGAATTTTTATTTAATTTTGGGAGTCAAAATTTTTGCGATAGAGTTGACCTAAGGTTCGGTTCGGTTCGGTTCGGTTCGGTTCGGTTCGGTTCGGTTCGGTTCGGTTAGGTTAGGTTAGGTTAGGTTAGGTTAGGTAAGGTTGGGGTGGGGTGCAAGGTCGGATAGAACCTCCACGTGTGCCCGGCCTATTGTAGGTCCAACATCACACGTGCGGTGGGAACGACAATGGGTTTGGGCCGGTGCATCCTGGGCGCCTTCGTATATAATCACTTCGGGGATTGCATACGAAGGTGGCTAATAATCCGACACAGGGGGGGCTCGGCTGGCTGACCCGGGTAGCCTGGGTAACGGCAGCTGAGCAGGGGTATACCGTAACCCCGTACATGGTGCGGGGCCGGGGGCTGTCATCCTTTTGGTGGGGGCCACGTGGAGAAAACCACTCTAAAAAACCTCAAAGTCCCGGCGCTGAGAAACGTGGTGTCGGGGCGCCCGTGCGCGGGTGGCTGGCAGAGTGTGTCAGCCCATTAGCGTCACCCACGGATACCGCCCGTCCTCCGTGGTGTACTTAGGGTTACCCGGGTACAGGGGGCACTGCCCGGGTGGACTGTTTTATTCCCCCACACTCGTGGGAACAAGATGGAAACGTTAAATTTTAAAAAACTATTTGAAAGTGGTGGTAGGGACGAGAAGTCCGGTGAGAAGAAGAAGGAGGAAGTAGCGAAAGACGACAGCGAAAAGGCTGCGTTCGTTGAACCTGCAGCGATCCGTCAGCCGATTGTGCGTCTATCGCGTTTGGAATTGCCGACAACATCCGCGGCACAGGAGAGAAGTAGGAGTAGCTCTCGAGAATCGAGAAGCACGCCAATGGACATGACGACTGATTCAATTGGCAGAAAGAGAACCAGAGAACCCAAACAACCGGGCGGTAACGGCTCAGAGGAAGAGACTGCACCAGTTGCAAAAATCAGTGCAGCTACTGAAAATCGAGGAAGAGGCAGGCCTTCAACATCTGGCCATTACGAAGGAATAGCTCAAGCAAATAAAGAGCTCAGGCAAAGTCAGCTGGAGTCTGAAGTTCAGGACGAGGTAGCAAGGTTGGCCACTAAGCTTTGCCCCCCATCCAAACCAAAACCAAAAGGGGTGGCTCAATCACAGGAAGGAAAGCCCGAGGACTTAGCAAACTGCGAACTACTCAAGCGCGGCATGGATGGCGCTGATGCTATACTAGAAGTCGCTGCGAAGTCCGGTCACTTAAAGGGCACCAGTATTAAGGCGCTCAAAGACGCAGCATCTCTGATACAGAAGATGCTCAAGGAGTTATACGGCCGCAACACTAGTTGTGACACCAAGCGGCTAGAGGAACGATTCCTCAAAACCCAGGAGGAACTCTCACGCACCAACGCGGAGAATGCACGCATAGCAGCCGAAAATCAACGGCTCAAAGAAGATATGGCGGCTCTCCGGCGAGAACTTGAGCTGGTACGGGAGGAGCTGGGCAGACAGCGGGGTGAACCAACCTTGGTCTCCAACACCGATCGAAGACAACGTCGCCCACAAAACACCGTGGGCGATATGACTGTAGATGAACTACGACGGCTTATTGTCGACCAAACGGGCCCTATGTTGAACGCCCGTATAGAGGGTCTGGCAAGAAGGCTGCCGCCGGAAGAACACATCCGGCCACCGTTGGCAGCCGATAAAAGGAAGACTGTGGCAGAAGCCACGCCATCCGGGGGAGACTCAGCGGGGCGCTCTCGAGTAACTCCCGCTTCATCTAAGGGAGCGAAGAAGCGCAAGGCTAAAAGGACCAGCTTGGCTGCTGCTGCAGCAGCTGCAGCTAGATTGCAAGCCACACCTACTCAAGAGGAGGCACCTCCCCCACCTCAACCATCTAGTGGTGGCTGGGAGACGGTCGGCAAACAGGGAGCTCCTTCGAAGCCGACGAAGGGGACCTCACGGCCGCCCAAGAAGAAGAAGAAACAAAAGAAGAAATTAACGTTACGTCCGCCTCAGACGGCTGTGGTTGTGCTCAAACTGCAGCCCGAAGCCATTAATAAAGGGGTGACGTACGCCGATATCCTGGCTCAGGCGAAGGATAAAGTTGATCGCACCATCATTGGCTCGGGTCTCAAAATACGGGTTGCCGCGACAGGAGCCCGCAAAATTGAGATCGCTGGTGACGACAACAGCGCGAGAGCTGATCGGCTGGCTGAAAAGCTGGCCCAAATTGCAGGCCCGGAGGTGGAAGTTTCGAGGCCAACCAAGACGGCTGCTTTTCGAGTGTCTGGCCTCGACGATGCATTCACGGCCGAGGAAGTAAAGGTGGCCGTAGCCACAACAGGAGGGTGCCCAGAGACAGCCGTAACAGTCGGAACCATACGCCGAAGTCGCCTCGGTCTCGGTACCGTTCTGGTGCGGTGCCCGGTGGCCGCCGCCAAGCAAATATCTGTAGGCGGCAATAAACTACTAGTAGGCTGGGTCTCGGCGGCAATTCATCACCTACCGTCGAGACCTATGAGGTGTTATAAATGCCTCGAGGTGGGCCATGCCCAGGAAATGTGCTGGGCTACGGTGGACAGGAGTGGCCTCTGCTATAGGTGTGGTCAGCCTGACCACCAGGCTAAAGATTGTACGGCCAAGCCGCATTGCGTGCTGTGTGCGGCGGCAAAATTAAGCGCAGGCCATACACTGGGGGGAAAGTCCTGCAAAGCCCCCCGGTCGCAACCCGAGATGCAAAAGCAGGCGTCCACGGCCCCTCCGCCCAGAGCTGAAACCAGCCTACCAGCGGAGGCCATGGAGACGGCTGCCACAGTAGAGGCGGCTATGTGTAGCGGGGTAGCCTAGGCAAACCCCGCTGAGAGGGCCGGACGGCGGAAACGGGGAATTTCCGTCGTCCACACTAGGGCTCTCGTGGTGGCAGGGCGCGTTTGTGTTTCGGCGCGCCCGCACCGTTGGAGGAGCTTCTGAAGCTCTAATATGATGGGGTCTTCCACAGGACCGCCGGCGACGAACCGCGGTAGAATATTCCGATCCCGTGGTTCGCCGCACTTGCGGCAGACGGAACACCCTTAGGTTTTTAGTGGACACACCACATAACCACTCAGTCTCCCCGTGGCTGGGTGGTATGCGAAGGCATTTTCCTAAGGTTAAAAAAAAAAAAAAAGGTAAGGTTGGGGTGGGGTGCAAGGTCGGATAGAACCTCCACGTGTGCCCGGCTCATTGTAGGTCCCACTTCACACGTGCGGTGGGAACGACAATGGGTTTGGGCCGGTGCATCCTGGGCGCGTTCGTATATAATCCCTTCGGGGATTGCATACGAAGGTGGCTAATAATCCGACAACTGGGGGGGGGGGGCTCGGCTGGCTGACCTGGGTAGCCTGGGTAACGGCAGTCGAGCAGGGGGGATGAAAGACGACGCTAGTGTCTGGTGTCGTCTAGCTCGTTGCCTTGCACTTGTGCAGGGTCGAGGGCTACCACAAGGTGGCTGCGAGGAAGACAACCTCAATAAAAAATTACCCAGGCGGTGGGGCAACTTGCTCCTAACAAACTCGTAACCTTGCACATGGTGCAAGGCCGAGGGCCGCCACTTTTTGTGGGGGCTGCGGGGAAGACAACCCCTTTAAAAAATCACCCAGACTGGGGCGGTGTCTGGTTTTAGGACCAGCTCCGGCCGAACCGTAACCCTGCACATGGTGCAGGACCGGTGGCCGCCTTCGTGGGGGCCGCGGGGAGTTAACCCCTATAAAAATCGTCAAAGACTGGGCGTTGAGAAACGTGGCGTCTGGTCGCCCGTGCGCGGGTGGTAAGCAGACTGTGCTAACCCACGAGCGTCGCCCTGGGATACCGCCCGACCTCCCAGTGGTAATTAGGGTTACCCGGGTGCAGGGGGCACCGCCCGGGTGGACCACCCTTTCCCCCATACTCGTGGGAACAAGTATGGAGCATGAACAAATAAATAAAATTCAAACAAGAAGTAGGTCCGCGAAGGACGGCGACAAAGAGAGACGAGGAGCTGTTTCCAAACAGCCAGCGACAATAACACCTGTTGCTCAGCCAGTAGTACGGTTGACGCCCCTTCCATTTTCTGTGGCGTCGACAAGTATGGCAGACGAAGAAACAACATTCCGAAGCAGAAGCGCATCGGAATCGTCAGTTGACTCTAATGGGTCGGTAAGAGTTAGTGAAAGGAAGCGTCCACGAACAACAGAGCACTGTCACTCGGGAGGCAGTAGCTCTGAGGAAGAAGAGGAAAGTGATATTCTCACTGCACGGCTGCAAAAAAAAGGGCGCGGCCAGCTTTCAACAACGAGCCACCAAGTGGAACTTACGAGGGCCCAAGCAGCGCTAAAAACGGCTTACAATCTAGATGAGGAAATAGACGAGAACATCGCTAAGAAGGCAAAAATGTTTCTGCCCCCACCAGATTGGGAGGGGCAAAAACTAAATCTAAGAAGTCTGCCAACCAGTGTTATATGCGAAAAAGCTTGTATAATGACCAGTGTCATCACTGACGTGGCCACAAAATCTGGTCATCTCAAAGGGACTTACATACGCATTCTGAAAGAAGCTGCTACCAGAATAACAGAATGCTTTGAACATCTCGGAAAACGGAGCAGTTCGGCAGAATGTGCGATACTGGACGCTGAATATCAAAAAGTTGTGCAGGAACACCGCTCCTTGAAGGCGGCCTGCAGGACCATCGAAGAAGAAAACTGTCGCCTACGGGCTCAGATGGAGGAAATGAAGATCGAGCTAGAGGTCATAAAAAGGACGTCCCACGAGTGTGGGGGAATAAAACAGTCCACCCGGGCAGTGCCCCCTGTACCCGGGTAACCCTAAGTACACCACGGAGGACGGGCGGTATCCGTGGGTGACGCTAATGGGCTGACACACTCTGCCAGCCACCCGCGCACGGGCGCCCCGACACCACGTTTCTCAGCGCCGGGACTTTGAGGTTTTTTAGAGTGGTTTTCTCCACGTGGCCCCCACCAAAAGGATGACAGCCCCCGGCCCCGCACCATGTACGGGGTTACGGTATACCCCTGCTCAGCTGCCGTTACCCAGGCTACCCGGGTCAGCCAGCCGAGCCCCCCCTGTGTCGGATTATTAGCCACCTTCGTATGCAATCCCCGAAGTGATTATATACGAAGGCGCCCAGGATGCACCGGCCCAAACCCATTGTCGTTCCCACCGCACGTGTGATGTGGGACCTACAATAGGCCGGGCACACGTGGAGGTTCTATCCGACCTTGCACCCCACCCCAACCTTACCTAACCTTTTTTTTTTTTTTTTTTTTTTTTTTTTTTTTTTTTTGTCCAGGGGGAAATGCCTTCGCATACCCCCCTGCCACGGGGAGACAGGGGGGTTATGTGGGGCTTGAACCCACTAAAACCCCCTGGGTGTTTCCTCTGCCGCTATGCGACGGGTCCCGGGAAAACAAGACACTACCGCGACCCGCCGCCGGCGGTCCAAAGAGGACCCCTCTTGTGGGAACTTCAAAGTCCCTAACCTCGATGCGGCGCGCCGAAACACGAAACGCGCCCATCCGCCACGAGAGCCCTGTAGTGAACGACAGAAATGCCCCGTTTCTGCCGCCCGACTCTCACCAACGATGGGGTCTAGGCCTTATGGCCCTATCCCGTCATGGCGTTACTCTGCCGCCACTGACGCGGCTACGTCCATTGCCTCGGTCCGACCAGCAGCCGTAGCGCTAGGAGCCGATGGCGCGGCCGTCCTCTTTTTGGGCCTGTTTGCCGCCCTCCTTCCTAACTGGACAGCCTGACAGCCTCGGCCGCCCAGTGGGTGGTCACACGCTATTTCGGCCGCTGCGCATATCACACAGCGCGGCGTGGCCGAACATTCCGCCACTTTGTGGCCGGTCTTCCCGCAGCGATAACAGACGTCAGACCGGTCCACCACCGACTCGCACACCGCGCGAACGTGTCCCACCTCAAGGCACCTGAAGCACCGCATAGGTCTCTGCGGCAAAACACTAATTACCGTAGAGACCCAGCCCACCAATAACCTCCTACCGCCCTCCAAGAGCCGTTTGACGGCCAACACCGGGCATCTTACAAGGCAGGCACCCATCCCGAATCGGCTGGAGCGAATATCACCAACGCTCACAGCCGACTCTGGGCACCCACCCGTTGTTGCCACAGCCGCCCTGACGTCCTCGACCGTAACTGTGTCGTCCAGGCCCGACACGCGGAACTCCGCGCATTTCGTGGGCCTGGAGATCTCGACCAGATTTGGGTCGAGAAGCCCTCTCAGTTTTTCGGCGAGTTTGTCGGCATTGTCGCCGTTCTCGCCGACTGGCAACTCTATTTTTCGGGCCCCCGTTTGTGTTGGCCTTATAGAGAAGCCGCCCTGACAGCCATAGTCCTGGGGGTTGACTTGGCGCTTCGCCCCCAAGAGTGTCTGAGCGTACGTCGCCCCCTGTTCAATGGCTTCCGGCCTGATTTTAATTATTACCGCCGACGTTTGTGGTGGGCGGAGCTTCACCTTTGACACCTTTTTCTTTTTCTCCCTCGCTGTCACTGGACGCTGCTTCTGTTTAGCGCCCCGCTTTTCCACCACTTGCCAGGGCTCCTCGGTTGTGGGAACGGGAGCGGGAACATCCAGGAGTGGGCCCTCTGACGAAGGTGCTGTAGCACCAGCCTTCTTAAGCTTCTTCGCTTTCTTCTTGGCCTTCTTCCTGGCTGCTCGCCCGGGTGGAGCATTGGCAGCCTTGGGTGGGCCAGGTTTTACAGCTTGCGCTGTCGGCGCAGGCGTTGGCGTCGTCCTCTTGTCTGCTGCCAGTGGCGGCCGCCGACGTTCTTCTGGTAGCAGCCGGCTCTGCAGTCCTTCAATGCGGGCATTGAGCATCGTGCCGGCCTGCTCCGCTATCAAGCGTCGGAGTTCGTCGACCGACATTGTGCCGACAGTCTCTGCCCTGCGCCCCGCTGGTATCCGCAGATCAGGCCCGCCCTGTGTACGCTCCAGTTGTTCCCGCAGCAATTGCACCTCGCGACGCAGACCCGCCACCTCGTCACGTAGGGTGGCATTGTCTCGTTGCATGCGGGAATTTTCGGCCGTAGTCCGCGACAGCTCCTCCGTCGTTTTTTGCAGCCGATCCTCCAGTCTTTTTGTATCGGCCGCTGTGTTGCGGCTGACAATGCCATCCATGGCTCTCGCGATCAGGTCTGCTGCATCGCGGAGAGCCTTAACGCTGGTGCCCTTGAGGTTCGCGGATGTCTTAGCCACGTTGAGCACCGCCTTAACGCCATCCATTGCTACTCTCTGAAGTTCGCATGTAGCCATTTCTTCAAAGTCGGCAGCCTGCATGCGAATCTCTGCACTAGGTTTTGGTGGGCGGATTCGGGTCTCCGCCGCTAGGGCCTCCTCCGCTGACTGGGCTAGTTGGTCCGCTTCGGCAGCGGCTAAGTCGGCCTTCGCCTTGCCCAAACCTATAAATCGCCCCGTGATAGCACAGCGGCCACGACCGCGTCGTTCTGCAGTCGCCAACTTCGCCGGGGTGGTTTCTTCGTCGTCTTCGCTGTTGCCGCGCAATCCTCTCGCACGAGATCGCGAGCGTTTGCGTCCAGGCACCGCCTCAGTCAGGTTGTCGTCTGATTCGTCCATTAAAGACGAGCATGAAGTGCTCCGACTCAATGGAGCAGAAACCGTATTCCTCGGCTTCTCAGCCCTCTCAGATTTATCGGCTGGTCGTTTGAATACGGCCGCCGATGACTTCCCCTTCTCCGCTGTTTCCGCGGACTGCTTAGATGCAGTCTTTCGCGGCTCCTCCTCCTTCTTCTTAGGCTTCTCGCCTGCTCCTCCTCCGAACATATTTTTGAAATTTAAGCTTTCCATTTACGTCCCACGAGTATGGTGACAATTAATCAGTCCACCCGGGCAGAGGTCCCTTACCCGGGCAAGTGTAGGGTTGTGAAGGTAGGGGGTCCACCGGTCCCCTCCTCCAGAGGCTACCTTACTACTGTTCACCCAACAGCCACTCATCCCCTCGCCGCGCAGCTTGCTTGGGATTAGGGTTTTTTATAGAGGTATGCTCCTCGTAGGGTCACCCAATGAAGGGCAGTCCCCCCCGGCCCCGCTCAACGTGGGGTTACGGGTTGGCCAACGGTTGGCATCAAATACCTGTCCACTGGTCGCGTTAACGATCCAGCAGACCCGCCGCCCACGCTCGCACCGCCGCTACCCGGAATGTCCAGGACGCCGGTCGAGCCCGAATCGCGTCGCCGCTACCCAGAAACGTCTGGGACGCCGACCCGAAGCCGCAACCTGAAAAGGTCGCCCGTCTCCGAAGCCACAACTGGCTCCTCTGACCCAAACTACCGCTACCCGGAAAGATGGGTCCCGCGGCTACTCCGCCGCCTCCCATGCCTGCTACGTTACAACCCTCTGCAATCAGAGGGCGACGTGCAGAACGGACCGTGAGGTCCCCCCTCTCGTAATTTTTTAAAGAGGTTTTCTTCCTCGCGGCCCCCATCCCGAAGGATGACAGCCCCCGGCCCCGCACCATGTACGGGGTTACGGTATACCCCTGCTCGGCTGCCGTTACCCAGGCTACCCGGGTCAGCCAGCCGAGTTCCCCCCTGTGTCGGATTATTAGCCACCTTCGTATGCAATCCCCGAAGGGATTACATACGAAGACGCCCAGAGTGCACCGACCCAAACCCATTGTCGTTCCCACCGCACGTGTGAAGCGGGACCTACAATGGGCCGGGCACACGTGGAGGTTTTATCCGACCTTGCACCCCAACCTTACCTAACCTAACCTAACCTAACCTAACCGAACCGAACCGAACCGAACCGAACCGAACCGAACCGAACCGAACCGAACCTTAGGTCAACTCTATCGCAAAAATTTTGACTCCCAAAATTAAATAAAAATTCATATAAATTTCATTTCCTGTTAGATTTTAAGTCTCTTTTATGTCATTGTCATCAAAATAATGCGACTGGTTTCTTAGTAATTAACGTTTTTCTCTGAAATCCATTTTCGAACTTATAAACACACGGTTTATCGTTAATAACTTATTTCTGTATCATTAATAACGTTGCTCTGCACTCCACACCGGTCGTGAGACTCGAGCTACATAAGACACCATTTCCTTGATTTTTATAGCCGAGTTGTCGGCCAGCGGCCCACTCGAGACACCTAGTATCTCCAATTTTCTAGCGCCAGTAGCCGTTTCTCTGACGCGTAGTCCTTCAATTCCTAAATCAGCGATGTTGAAGGACGCTTCTGCCCTCTGGATTACGCTGGCGTAAGTCATTCCCTGTTTGACGGCCTCCGGAGTGAGTGTCACTACAACGGCTGCCGATCGTGGAGCTTTCAGCCTAATTGTCTTCCTCTTCTGCTTTTGCCTCGCTTTAGAAGCTGTATCCGGCCTGGTTTGCTGCTCCGGCGTAGGATTTTGAGCAGATGTTGGTTTGGCCCGCCTCTTCTTCCTACTTTTCGCCTCTATCCAACCTTCCTCCGTGGCTGGAGTTACGCTGGTGCTCTCCGGTTGTAGCTGCGGTGGGCTTGCCGTGGCCCTTGTACGGCGGACCGCAGTTAGGGACTTCAGAGTGGGTGGGGCAGCTTGAGCAGCTTGTGCCGCCTGCGCTGCCCTCCGACGGTCAGCCGCCAAGGGCGGCCGTATAGGCTGTGAGGCGGGTAGCCTCTTCCCCATTGACTCTAACCGGGTATTTTCCATCTCCCCGATCGAGATCATCAATGAGCGCTTTAGGTCTTCCAGGGCCTCTTCCACACTAGGCGCTTGCCCGAGTCCCGCTGCTGCGTTCCCAATTGTGCAGTTCTGACAAGTGGGTGCAGGAGCTCTCTTGAGAACTTCTAGTTCTATCTTTAACTCCTCCATTTGTTTTCGCAGGCGTTGGTTATCCTCGATCTAGCTAGCCTGTGATACCTCGCGCTCGATGGTATCACAGGCTAGCTTTAAGGAACGGTATTGCTCCGTGACCTTACTGTACCTGGCATCTAGCACAGCACATAGGAATGTGAACTTCGGAGGACCGAGGTGCTCCGAGTACCCACATGCTCGAGGCATTCTGTAATACGGGAGGCCGCTTTCTTCAGAACACGCACGTATGTTCCTTTTAGGTGACCTGACTTGGTGGCCACGTCAGTGACAATGCTAGTCACCATACTGGCCTTCTGACAAATAAGGCTGGTTGGAAGGTCACGAAGGATAAGTTTATGCCTTACGTTACCTGGCGGTGGTAGATAATTTCTTGCCTTTTCAGCGATGCTCCCCTCCATTTCGTCATCAAAGTCCATCCAGTCAGCCGCCCTTATCTGGGCTTGGGCCTTGGCAATTCCCATAGCTACGGGGGCTTCTTCCTCTCCTGACTCGCTGTCTCCCGAATGACAGGGCTCTTCCTGGGCCTGCATATTTCTTCATTATTAAATTCATGAGCACATCCAGCACATACAGTCATCTTGATAATTTTTATTTTATATATAAATTTTGTAATATAATATTTTTCAACAATCAACCACACTAGGAATAGTATATTAATTAAAAAAAAATACAAAAAAAGAACTCATCAATTTTCGAGGTTTCAAACTCTAACGATCGGCAGTTATGTTCGGACAAAAGATTCGCTACACCACTTTCGCTTAGATAAGGATGTCCAATTTAAATATCACTTGCGACGTAAGAGCATATTTACAGCATAGAAAGATTGATTTGGGTCCAAAGTCCAAGTTATTGAACAGTTGACAAACACTATCGACCGTTTGTAATTGCACTTGTTTTTATGATTTACACTAAATTTATGATTGTAATCACTTTGTTCAGCTATTATTATTTCCACAAAATGACTTTCCTCGGTGCGTTCTTAGATTTTCTAGCTGATTTCACATTTTTCACTAAACTTAGTTTATTGCCTTGTTTTACGAACTTTTCTATTTTAGTCCGATTTAACAAAACAACAATATCACTTTATGACTCTAATGTACTTAACAACACAACTATTTCAATTTTAGTTTAAAATAAGCACTTAATAAATTTTAAAAGATTTTTAACACAGAGACGATGTTAACCGTGTAGGGTGGGTAGGTGGGTATGACATAGTGCGGATCCGTTACCTGGAACGAACAACCACCGAGTAGGTATATTTATATTTCCATAATCAGGAACAGAAAACCACGCAAATGAAATCATGGGGCATATGTTGTCATTGATCACGGGCAATGTTAAGAGCCAAGTTTTTAAACCCCAGCTAAAACATATATTTTGTCAGTCATTTCGGTATTCTGTTAGGTTAGGTTAGGTTAGGTTAGGTTAGGTTAGGTTAGGTTAGGTTAGGTTAGGTTAGGTTAGGTTAGGTTAGGTTAGGTTAGGTTAGGTTAGGTTAGGTTAGGTTAGGTTAGGTTTTTTTTTTTTTTTTTTTTTTTTTTTTTTTTTTTTTTTTTTTTTTTTTTTTTTTTTTTTTTTTTTTTTTTTTTTTTTTTTTTTTTTTTTTTTTTTTTCCAATTCTTTCTTCTGACATTGGTCAGAAACTTTTTATATATTGTGTTTTAATTTAGATTAAGGTTTATTTAGTTATCATGTCTTATTTTTGTTTTGCGTTGACATACGATAACAAGACCTGAGTGATTTCAGTATTCAAGTCTTGTTTCGTTCGATCGCATCTTTTACTATACCGACAATGAATACTAAGAATGGACCTCTTATGGTTTTGTCGGCTATTATATCGTTTAATCTATTTGTTATAATTTTTGTTTTTATTTCCGTTTCTAGGTCCATTCTTTTCAGTCTGTATTTTGGGCATTCTGTAATAAGGTGGAGTGCTGTTTCTTCGACGCCAGGCTCGCAAAAGCAGTCTGGCGTATCTTTTATTTTAAAACGGTGTAAATAATGTGAGAATGCCCCGTGTCCTGTGAGTGCCTGACAGAGGAGGTGACTCGGTTCTATTTCCCGTATTGTCCTGTACGCTGTGCGTATATCCGGGAAATAGACCTTAGTCACCGCGGCAGTTTCTGCTTCTTCATACCTACTCTGCCATGCACTCAACGACTTTTCTCGAAGAGAGTATTTGACATAAGAGATAGGACACCTATCATAGTCTGGTGCAGTCTTTTTAAAAGCGGCCTCTTTTGCTAAAATATCAGCCCTTTCGTTGCCAACTGTGCCGATGTGTGCTCTGATCCAGAGCATTCTCACATTTTTACCGCTTTGCTTGATTTGGTTTATGTTGGTTTTTATTTTTATTATCAGTGGGTGAAGGGACTTTGGGTTTTTCAAGGTTTCGAGTGCCGATTTCGAGTCGCTTAAAATTGTAATATCTGTTTCGTTTCTTCGTTTGATTAGTTCTGTAGCCCTAAAAATTGCGTATAGTTCCGCTTGGTAAACGGAGCAGTAGTCAGATAATTTAAATTTGCCGGTCTTAATTTCGTGGCTATCTTTCCATACTGTAAACGCAGCACCGACCTTGCCCTCTATTTTGCTACCGTCAGTATAATATTGGGTGTTTGATATTTTATTTAGTGTTTCAGGATCGGTTGCTTCTAGGGGTTCAAAGTCGATGCTGGTGTTTATGGATGGATGTGGGTGTTGCGTGTGGGACTCACGAATTTCAATTTCTCGTCCTGGCAGATCTTTAAACGTTTGGGTGCGTTTTGCTCTGTATAGAGCTGCTGTTTCTTGAATTCGTAAATCCAACGGCAGTAGTCCGGCTAATACAAGAACCGAGTTAAGTGATGTTGTTCGGTATGTCTTGCAGATTTTCCTGCCAAAGCCTCTTTGTATAGTGTTGAGTTGCTTTTGTGTCATAATCTTGTCCGCTGCTGGTGCCCACACACTTGATGCGTACAAGATTATGGGCTCTATTACGGCTGTATAAATTGTTCTAACGACATCAGGATTTAGACCCCAAGTTGTTTTGGCCATTTTCGCAAGTTGGGCATAGATGGTGGTAGCTTTTTTGCAAACATTAGCTATGTGGGTGTTGAAAGTTAATTTGTTATCAAAAGTTACTCCTAGTATTTTAATTTCTTTAGCTGGTTTAATTGTGATCCCCCCCATTTGTAATACAGGATTATTGTATTTCAGTTTGTTTGTAAATGTGATTGCTTGTGTTTTTAATGGTCCAAATGTTAGCTTGTTTTTATGTCCCCATTCATGTATCCGGTTTAGTGTGCGATTAGCATGTTCTTCTATTTCTGTTGCGTTTTTTCCTGTGAATATCAGTACTATATCGTCTGCGAAAGCTTGCACTTTTATGCCCTTTTTGTCCAGGTCCTCAAGAAGTGGGTCAAGTAAGAGGTTCCAAAAGGTGGGACCTCCTATTGACCCTTGAACACAGCCTTTTGTGGTTGGTATCTCAATTTTTTGGTTAACATAATTAAGGCTTACTTTTCTGTTACTTAGGTAATCGTCAACTACTCTTCTTAGGTTTGGTGGGCAATTTTTCTTAACTAATTGAATTTTTATGAGAGGCCACCAAGCGGAGTCGAAGGCTCCCTCTATGTCAAGCGAGATTAAGGTCACCATTTGTTTCTTGGATATTCCTTGGTTTATTTGCTGCATGATGTCATAGAGGGAGTCTTCTGTACTGCGCTGTGGTGTAAAGCCATATTGTTTTCTGCTCATTTGTGGTAATATGTGATGTTTTATTCTATTCATTACTAATTTTTCATAGATTTTCCCTAATATGGGTAGCAGTCCTATGGGTCTAAATGATTTGGGATTGGTGTATATGGATCTTCCGGGTTTTCTAAATATAATTATTTCTGCTTTTTTCCACTCATCTGGAAAGCAGCCTAATTCCAGACATTTGTTAAGGATTTCTAGGTATAGCATTATGTTGTTTTTGATAGCTCTTACGCAAATATCAAACGTTAGTCCATCTTTTCCGGGAGCTTTGGTAGGGTTAAAGGTGGTAAGTATCTGTTTTAGTTCTTCCAGTGTAAATAGTGGATCTGAGTTTATATTTTCATTATTTATTCTTTCTGCTTTTTCTCTTATTCTTTTTTGTTCACTTGTATCTTCTTCCACTTTATCTTCTGGGAAGAAGACTTTCGCCATCCATTCCACAGATTCTTTTGGGCTGAGCACCTGTCCATCCTTAACTAGAAGTTCCTCTTCATATTGCTTTGACGCTGATTTGATCACGCGGTATATTCCCTCCCACATAGTTTCTCTTTCTTGTTTGTTGCAGAAGTCTTTCCAACTGCTAGTTTGGGCTTTTGCAGCTTCTATTTCATACAGTTGCTTCGCGTCTAGGTATTCCTTTATGACTATTTCTCTTCTGTTTTCAGCGGCACACCTAATTCTCCTTTTCTTAGTATTCATATCTCTTTTGAGTTTGTCCAGTTCTATAGTCCACCATGGGTATTGGCCCGGTTTCCTAGTTTTAATTTTCGGTATCGTGTTTTCACATGCAAAGTCTATGCACTGTGTATAGTCCGCGATGGTGTTTTCAAGATCTTCCTTTTTATTAGTGCTTTTTATTCTGTCTTCCGTGATATTGTGTGCTTCTAAAAGTCTGTGAAACTCCTTATCGAATTTTTCCCAGTTTGCTAATTTGGTTTTGTATATTCTAGTGGTCTTTCTATCGATAATGCCTTCTGTTTTTCCTAGAGTTAGAGTGAAAGTAACGGCGTTGTGATCGGAGTTTGTAATATCTTTATCCACTCTCCAATTGGATACTTTTGAGATCAGATTTACAGTGCACGCCGTTATGTCCACTCTGCTCGTATATAGTCTTCCATTCCTTACAACTTGAAACGTAGGTTCATCGCCTTCATTTAAAATATGAATTTCTTTTGCTTCCAGGTACGCTGCCAGTGCTGCGCCCCGGTGATCTTCTGTTTGGCTACCCCACCAAGTACTCCAAGCATTGAAGTCTCCACCAATCAACACATCGCAGTTGTCCAGTTTACTGAGGATGTTGGTAAGTTCGCTAAGGTAAGTGTCCATGTCTTGATCTGGTTCAAAATATACTGAAATAAGTGCTATGTTTTTGTTTAAATTGTCTATTATTACTGTTGTTATGTTCTCTGTTTGTAATTGTGGATTAATTGTAATTTTAAGGCTATTGTCTAGTATTATTATTGCTGATTTGTTGGGTTTTGTACTGCTTTGCATATTTTGGATTAATCTTGTCCCTACATGTTTTTTCAGTATTCCTTGGGCACCTACATATGGCTCTTGTACTAAGGCTATACTTGCTTGCCTTCGAACTGCTTCCATGATAAGGTCTTGTGTTGCTATTTTGCTTCGCTGTAAATTTGCTTGTATTATCCAGTGTCGCCTGGATACTTGGTGGTTTGTTGCAGAGTTATTTAACGCCGTGACAACTTTAGCAATAACATATGCTCAGCCGCGCTATGCCATCCCATTTGCAGCGGACTGGGCATATATTGTCGAAGGCGTTGTGGCTACTGTTGTCGAACTTGGCATCCATGCAGTTTTTGCAGCTTGGTTCCTCACCTTGCATGCGTTTGGGACAGTCAGCCCTCAGGTGGGCCTCTCCGCAGTGGGAGCAGAGGTCGTCTGTCTCTTTGCACATTTTGCGCCCGTGGCCAAAGCCCAGGCATTTTGTGCATTGCACCACGGGTGACTGGTCTTGAACGACTCTTTTTTGGATGTCTATATAGACTTTCCCCTCAGTAGTCATGTTTCGCCAAACTTTTGGCGATACCTGCAAAACCACATGATTCTCATGTGGATTGCGTGCCTTACGGCGATACCTGACTACCGCGCGGAAGTCCTCCTCTGGAATGCCATCTGTGATGTGTGCATTTTGTTTCTTTATGGCATTTACAATATCCTCGTCAGTATTATATGAGAGCACGTCTTTAATTATGACCAGAGGATCCTTGTTTTTGGCGGCTTCCACTTTTAATTCCTTGCAGCCGCTTCGGATCTTATTGGTGATTTTTTCCACATCCGTTTTATTTCCGCAGCTAATCACAATCTTTTGATTTTTAACTTTTCTTATGCTGTCAACATGAAGCCCACTATTTTTTGCGTCGACTGCTACGCGCACTTTGTTGAGAACTGCTTCGCTTGTGTCTTTTATGTTCTCCGAGGAGATGATCACGCTATGTTGTGGTGTACTATTTCGCTCTATAGGTACTGGCTTGGGTGCCTGGTATTTTGGAGCTTTTGTGGCTGCCACTATCTCTGCGTACGATTTTCTGTCCTCTAGGAGAATCTTTTTTATCTCTTGAACCTCTTGAAGGATGATTATGTCGGTTTTTCCGTCATTATTTTTATTTTCTACTGGTTTGGATGCGGATTTGATTATTTCACCTATTTCCAGTTTTTTGATCATCTCCAGCATTCCCTCCAGGCTGGTGACTATTTGATTTTTATAGTTCCTTTTGAGGTTGCCCGATGCGTTTATACAAGACATTGCCTCATCAAACAGGTTTTGCGCCGATTCTGAAAACTGTCTTTTCGTAGGCTCTGATCCCAACATGGCTTCCGTGAGATCCCTACGTGCTTTCGGCGTTTCTGTGGTGGCGCTGCCACTATGGGGTATTTCAGGCGGCGTAGAGCGTTTACTTACTGGAGATCGAGTGGTCATTTTTACTATATTATTTGTTTCTGCTTTGTTAGTGTTTGTTTTCAAACAATATTTTAATTTTAAATGTGATGTTTTAATTTTATTTTTGTTTTTATACAAGTTTAGTATATTATTTTATAGTGTTAATATGATTGTAAATTGTTATATTATATGAAATAATTATTTAAGATGTAATTACTTAGAATATTTTTCCTTTTAGTGAAAAGTTTTATAAATTAAAATAGATAAAGTTTGAACGCTAATAGTATAAAATTCTTACGATAACCTAACCAATTTTATATTTTAATTTTAAAAGTAATATTTTAATCTATATTTAAATCCAAGAAGAAATAACAAATGATTAAAAATAAGTTTTTTATAAATTTTTCAAAATTGAAAATTTTTCAAAATTTAAGATTGAGTAAAATTTTAAGTATTAAACTTAAGAAAATAAAACGAAAAGAAACAAATGTACTTTGCTAATATCTACTTGTAAACTAAATTTTATAACTATAAAACAAAACAGAGTGGTTTTGTTCAAGTTTTAATTTTTTGCAATTAAAAGATGAAAATTAGTTATTTTAAAACAAGTCCAAAAAATTAAGTATGACTTATTTTTAAAAATTTTTAATACAAAAGATGTACCTTAAAAGCTAAATAATATTTATAACCAAAAAATAACTTAATATCTACAGCAGTTCAAAAGTTATGAAGTGTTCTGTGATTGACAGAAATGATGATTATTTGACGATTTTCAGGAATTTTTTCCTCTTAAACTATAAAAGATACAGAAAAAATTAATAGAATAAAAAAGTTGTGTCTTAAATAGATCTACCTAAAAACACTTAAAACTAAGAAATTGGTTAAAATCGAAAAAAGTTATACCTAAAAAACTGTGATTTTTAAGACGATTTTTAAGAATTTTTTGAAGAATTAACTATAACTATAAAAATAAATTAAAAATTAAAACTTAAAATTATGAATAAGATGCCTCAAAAGATTGTCTAACTAATGAAACAAAAATGAAGAAAATCGGACAAGTACTTTTTTAATTATGAATTTTTCAAAATTTTTGGGGTTAGCCGGTTAGGTTAGGTTAGGTTAGGTTAGGTTAGGTTAGGTTAGGTTAGGTTAGGTTAGGTTAGGTTAGGTTAGGTTAGGTTAGGTTAGGTTAGGTTAGGTTAGGTTAGGTTAGGTTAGGTTAGGTTAGGTTAGGTTAGGTTAGGTTAGGTTAGGTTAGGTTAGGTTAGGTTAGGTTAGGTTAGGTTAGGTTAGGTTAGGTTAGGTTGACGTTTTTCGGTGGGTCAGATTTTGACGATCAAGTTGGTTTTTGAAAGTTAGTTGGAGTTTTCAAAGGCGCAACTTTTGGTGGTGGAAAAATTGAAATCGCTTCGGAGCTTGGGAAGATATCGAAATTTTTCGATATTTTCTCACTCTTAACTTTTTCTTTTTTTTCTCCATACATTTGAGGGTAATTTGCCGGTGAGTTGTTAGAAGATCGTCTAGGTAGCAAAGTGTCGGGCACCCCTATCTCGGTTTTCGAGATAGCTGTGCGCGCCTTTCTGCCGGATCGGTCTCCGCCCTTTTCAGGGCGAGCAATTCCCTAGCAGGAACCAGTTGGGAGAGGTCGGGGGAGTCCTCCACCTTGTCGTTGTTCGACGAATTGGCGGTTTTCGCCAAATTGCCGAACAGCGTCCAGGGACAAACCCGATTCTCTCGGTGTTGGAGTGGGGGAGTTGGTCCCCGGTTTGAGTAGGGGGCTTCAGTGGGGAAGTTCTTGTGCCGCGAAGTCTCGCTGGCGCCACCTCTGAAGCGGTTCGGCAGTAGGAACCTAACCTAAGTTGAACTTAGGTTTTGGTTTTCTTCGTTGTTGTTGTTGTTATTTTGTTGTTGTTTGGGGAAGTTTGGGGGGTTGTTAGGTTCGTCGGGGGGAGTGCTCTCCCCTTTTCGACTTTTGTTGGATTTTCGGTGGAGTAGGGGCGTTCCAGTCGGGAAGACTATTTCACCAATCCTAGTGGTGTTTTTTCTGGGGAATCGCTCTCCTTAGGCGCTAGTGGTGCCGGGGACGAGCGAAATGTCGAAGAAAGGCGGTTTGTTTGGGAAACTGGAGGCATTGGGCTCGGACATGGATGCCGGTTCCGAGACTCCAGTGGGAAGTAGAAGCCAGAGCGCGGCACGCAAGAGACCGAGCTCTGGAGGGCGGCTGAGCTCCAGCTCTGGGAGCGACGCAATTAAGACGGCCGCGAGGAAAAAGAAAGCAAAAGGCAGAAGTGCAAGAGCGGGAAGGCCGTTGTCAGGCGGAAATAGTACAAACTTCTCACTTAACCTGAGAAGTGGGTCTGACACCAGTCTTGAGGAGCAGCTGGTGCTGCAGATGGAGGCAGAAGGAGGTACCCCGTCCTCAGCGAGAGTACTGAGGAGCTTCACGAAGAAGGCGGGCTCCAAAAGGGACTGCTCGGTCTCATCGGTGGAAGGGGATCTAACGGATTGCTCCGAGGTGGCCTCAGGGGAAGTGGTAGAGGAGGTCAAAGAGCAGAGGGAGGTGCTGAAGACCGTCTTCTCAAACACCTCCGTAACATTGGGCGAAGCGGACAAGAGGTGCATCCAGCAGGTGGTCCGAAAATTGGGCGGTGCGGCCAAAACCCTTAAGGCCAATTCAAAGAAGGGGAAGGAAGTCCCCGAAATGGACTCGGAGACTCGGAAGTACAGGGAGGCCCTTGAGCAGCTGCGGGCAGAGGTAGCGACGCTCAAGGAAGAAAATAAAAACCTGAGGAGGCAGTACGACGAGGTCGCTAAGCGCGCAGCTGAAGCAAGGAGGTCCCCGGCACCAGCACCGGCAGTAAGGGCGGAACCAGGCCAACCTCTCACCATGGAGGCCATGGCGGAACTGTTTGAGTCGTTCCGCCGCGACACCATGGCCGCGGTGAGAACAATGGTGGACGCCCGCGTAGAGGGACTGGAGAAGGACGGACGCCTTCTCCAGGAGAAGAGCCACCGGCCACCACTGGCAGCCGGGAAGAAGCAGCCCACCCCTCGCACTATGGCAGGAAGGGAGGCGCGTGGCGGACAAGAGCGCCCGCAATCTGCGACGCCGGCGGTGGCTCTAGAGCCACAAATCGCGAACGAGGAACAGGGGGGGAGCGGCTCATGGGCGACGGTGGCGGCCAAAACCAAGAAACCGGCGGGGACTGCCCAAAAAACAACGGCGGCAAAGCCCAAACCAAAGCCGGCGCAGATCAAGCAAGCGGGGCCGAAGCTGGTGGCCCCGAAGACGTCGGCGGTGGTGCTGTCCATCCCCGATGAGGCGGCGAAGAAGGGGGTATCCTACGCCGCGGCCATCATAAAGGCCCAAAAGGAGGTCGGACTGGGCGAGCTTGGCATATCCGACGTCAAGATAAGAGTCACCCAGTCCGGGGCGCGCCTAATTGAGGTGGGCGGCGAAAACAGCGGGGCCAAAGCCGACGGCCTCGCCAAGAAACTGACAGAGGTGCTAGAGGGGATGGCCTCAATTTCCAGGCCCACCAAAATGGCGGATATAAGGGTCAGCGGCCTCGACGACTCTACGGGGCCCAGCGAGTTGCGAGCCGCGATCGCTGAAAAAGGAGGTTGCCCACCTGAACAGGTAAAGGTGGGCGAAATAAGAGTGGGCCCCGGTGGCCTCGGTACCGCAGTCGCGCAATGCCCGGTGGAGGCGGCAAAAAAGCTCGCTATAGAGGGCAAAATACGGGTAGGGTGGACGGTGGCCTCCATCAGGGTGCTAGAGCCTCGCACCCTGAGGTGCTACCGATGCCTGCAGCCGGGGCACACCGGGGCGCTCTGCCCCGCCAGCGTTGACAGGAGCGCCCTTTGCTACAGGTGCGGCAGAGAGGGGCACAAGGCGGCGTCGTGCAATGCGGATCCGTGCTGCGCCCTTTGCAAGACGCTGAAGCGCCCACACGGGCACATCATGGGGGGCAAATCCTGCAAGCCCCCCACGGTTAAGGGAAAGCCCCTCCCAAGGGCTTTTGGAGCGCAGCGCGCGCAGGCCCCGGCGGCCATGGAGGTTGTTGATACGGTCCAATAATGCCTTTAAGACCGTACAACATCCTCCAGGCGAATGTAAACCACTCCACAGGTTCGCAAGACCTGCTAATGCAGAACCTGGCGGAGTGGTCGGTGGACCTCGCCATCGTGTCGGAGCCCTACTGTGCCCCTCCGCGGGACAACTGGGCTTCGGCATCAGACGACACGGTGGCGATCGTGGTCCCCACGACGGCAGTCGGCGCCCCCCCTCTCACACTCATCGAGAGGGGAGAAGGGTATGTGGCCGTCGGTTGGGCAGGGATCGCGGTGGTGGGCGGGTACTTCTCGCCCAATCGACCCCTCCGGGAGTTTACGGAGTGGGTCGATAGGATGGGGCGCGCCGTCGGGAGGCTGGCCCCCAGAAAAGTCCTCCTGGGGGGGGACTTAAACGCCAAGCACCAGGCGTGGGGGTCCCTCTCGGACGACCCGAAGGGGGTCGTCCTGGCGAACTGGGTAGCAGCGATGGGGCTGGCGGTGCTTAACACCGGCACCGCCTTCACCTGCGTCAGGGGAAGCGGCGGCTCGAGGGTCGACGTCACCCTGGCGGCCCCATCCCTGGCACCCAAAATCTTGGCGTGGCGCGTGCTCTCAGAGGAGGAGTCCCTGTCGGACCACCCCTACATTAGGTTTGAGGCCGACCTGAGGGGTGGATCTGGTGGGCGCCCGGGTGGGGGAACGCAGTCCTGTTTCCCCAGGTGGGCCCTCACCAGGCTCAACAGGGACCTGGCGGAGGAGGCGGCTGTGGTGGAGCGGTGGAAGATCCGGGACGAAAACTGGGGGCAGCACCGGTCGGCGGAGGAAAGGGCGGCGCGGATCAAGACGGCCCTCACGGCTGTCTGCAGCGCCTCCATGCCCAGGGTAACTGGTCGACCCGGTAGGACCGCCGTTTACTGGTGGTCCGACGAGATCGGGTCGATCAGAGCCGCTTGCATTCGGGCGAGGAGGGCGCTGCAGAGGTGCCGCCGGCGGCGCACGAGAGTGGACGGCGAGGAGGGGACTCTTGAGGCCGCCTACAAGGAGGCGAAAAGGCGGCTCAACCTGGCCATCCGGCAGGCGAAGGATGCGGCCTGGGGCGAGTTCTTGTCCAGCCTGGACAGGGACCCGTGGGGCCGCCCTTACCGAACGGTCAGGGGGAAAATGAGAGGCCAAGCTCCGGCCACCGACCTGATGGAGCCGGAGCTGCTGGACAGGGTGGTCTCCGGACTCTTCCCCGCCGTGCCGCCGGCCCTCCCGCCCAGGATGGTGCTCCCCCCAGTCCCCCCCGACCAGGCGACGGGGTACGAGCCGGTCACCACCGCCGAGATGGCCACCGTAGTCGACCGCCTCAAGGGCCACAAAAAGGCGCCGGGCCCCGACGGAGTCCCCGGCAAAGTCGTCCCCATCGCCGCAGAACACCTGGGGGAATTCCTCCAGGACACTTACAGTCTGTGCCTGGAGAGAGGCGAGTTCCCCAAACTATGGAAGAGGGGACGACTATGCCTTTTAAAGAAGGAGGGACGCCCGGCGGACTCCCCGTCCGCTTATCGGCCGGTGGTGCTGCTCGACGAGGCCGGCAAGGGACTGGAGAGGGTCATTGCCGGTCGGGTGACGCAGCACCTGGAGGAGGTGGGCCCGAACCTGTCTGATAGGCAGTTCGGGTTCAGGAGGGGCCGCTCGACGGTGGATGCGGTCCTCGCCCTACGGGAGGAAATCGAGAGGGCGGAGAGGCTGGGGCAGGGGGTTTTCGCGGTGTCCCTGGACATCCGGAATGCCTTTAACTCCCTGCCCTACGCCGTAATACGGGAGGCCCTCCGGTTTCACCAACTCCCCCCGTACCTCCGGCTCATTATAGAGCACTACCTAAAGGACAGGGTAGTGCTCTACGCCGATTCGCGGGGAGCCATGGTGGAGCGGGAAATGGTCTGCGGTGTTCCACAGGGGGCGGTTCTGGGTCCGCTCCTGTGGATTATGGCCTACGACTGGCTCCTCAGAGGGCGGCTACTCCCCCGTGCAACGATAGTGTGTTATGCCGACGACACACTCATCGTTGCCAGGGGGAAAACATACGAGGAGGCCAGACGCCGGGCCAGGGACACCGCAGAGGCCACCATCGGGCGTATCCGGGCCATGGGTCTAGATGTCTCGGTCGACAAGACCGAGGTCATATATTTTCATGGCCCGAGGAGGGCACCCCCAGTGCGGGCGAGGGAGGTGGTACTGGACGGGGTGAGGCTGCCGGTGCAGCCCCACATTAAGTACCTGGGGCTGGTGCTGGATGCTCGCTGGAAGTTCAGCGAGCACTTCCGCCAGCTAGCCCCCCGCCTATTGAAAGCCTCCCAGGCACTTGGGAGACTCCTGCCAAATGTCGGCGGCCCAGGGTCCAACTGCCGCCGACTATATGCAGGAGTTATCAAAAGCATGGCCCTCTACGGCGCGCCCGTGTGGGCGGACGCCGCCGCGGAGGAGGGACTGGCCAAGCTAAGGCGGTCCCAGAGGACGGTCGCGACCCGGATCGGGAGGTGCTACCGGACGGTGTCGCGAGCGGCGGCGTGTGCCATTGCAGGTACACCTCCATGGGACCTGGAGGCTCGTGTCCTACGGGAGGTGTACTTGCAAAGGAGGGAGGCGGGGGTGCGAGGAGATAGGCTCGCACCCGAGGAGGTCCGGCGGTTCCGGCTGGATGCCGAGGAGGAAATGATGGGGGAATGGGAGGTGTCCCTCATCAGCCCACCATATGGTGTACGCACTCTCGAGGCATTGGGTCCAATGCTTCGAGAGTGGCGAGCCAGGCGCCATGGGTCGGTGACCTTCAGGCTGGCGCAGGTGCTTACCGGGCATGGTTGCTTCGGTAAGTACCTGTACCGGATTCGGAGGGAGCCGACCCCGTCGTGCCACCACTGCGGCGCTGCGGAGGACACCGCCCAGCACACTCTCGAGGTGTGCGCGGCGTGGTCTCCTCAGCGCGGCAGTCTTGTCGCGGCGATAGGGAGCGACCTCTCGCTCGCCGCTGTAGCGCGAGCCATGGCGACGAGCGAGGGGTCCTGGGAGGCGGTGGCCTCCTTCTGCGAGGACGTAATCTTGCAGAAGGAGGCCGCCGAGAGGCGGAGGGAGGAGGACCTAAACTCCTCCCTAATAAGGCGCAGGCGTCGGGGGGGCAGGTGGCGGCGTTACGCCACCCGCATCCCTATCTAGGGTGGGACCGTTCCCCCCTCCCTAGTCGACGCCAAGGTGGAAGGGGCACCCAAGGAGGGTGTCCACCCCCCACGCGAAAACGCGCGAATGGGGGGAGAGGGTCTCTTCCCACCCTTCCCCGCTGGGAAGGGTTGGGTCAAGAGGCCAGTAGCGCGGGCGCTCGCGGGGGTCGCGAGCGGAGCGCTTGAGGAGGACCCTCGGGAACAGCATCTCCCGAGGGTAGGACCCTCACCCGGAAACTACGGGTGATAACGGAGTTTTCTCCTTTATCGCCCGGCGTGGCCGAGGGGGGGTCCGATGGGACGGCGACCGCGGAAGCCTTCCGGGAACTTTTGTTTCCGGGGGACTTCCGCGGACGCACATCCCGGTGAGGTGGGGGGGGGAAGGGGCCGTTAGCACACCTCGGCCGCCTCCGGCCTGCGCTGGGCGGGGCAACCGCGCCGCCTGCGATGGCGCCCGGGAACTTGTTCCTGGGTGATCATCGCGGGCGCGGGAGTCTCGTCCCGTGTGGGTCGGGGTCGGTCGGGGGGTGTGGTTCATTCCTTCCCTCACCGAAAGGGGGCCAGCGACTGTCAGGACGGGAGACCGGCAGTCGCATTGCACTTGGCCCTCAGGCGTGCGGGGTGTTCAGGGCGTCACGGTTCACCCCGTTGCTCCGTCCCTCACGGAGCATAGGAGAGGTCCGCCCACGAGCGCGGACCCACACTGGAGCGGGTTGCGGTCGATTCCGGCCAAGGGCCCCGCGACCCGCTCCAATGTGTATTGGGACGCCGCAGTTTTTAGTGGGTAGGCCTCCAAGCCTTTACCGGGCACTAGGCCGGGTAGAGGCATGGAGGAGAGCCCCACATATCCACCGTGTTCTCCCGACACGGTGTGAATGCGTAAGGCATTTTCTGCGAAAACAAAAAAAAAAAAAAAAAAAAAAAAAAAAAAAAAAAAAAAAAAAAAAAAGGTTAGGTTAGGTTAGGTTAGGTTAGGTTAGGTTAGGTTAGGTTAGGTTAGGTTAGGTTAGGTTAGGTTAGGTTAGGTTAGGTTAGGTTAGGTTCCCGTGTGCAGTTTCTGGTCTGCCATCGGGCGCGTCCCCCGGGTGGTGGATAGGGGAATGGCCCCCAGATATGGGGGCTACCGGATTTTCGGCGTGAACCAAAACCAGTGGCGGGCGGTGTTTTGCCGCAGAAGCTCGTAACCCTGCACATAGTGCGGGGCCGAGGGCCGTCATCTAATGATGAGGGCTGCGAGGAAGAAAACCTCTCTAAAAAATCACTGGCGAGGGCCTTTATGGTCCGGTCCGCTTTGCGGATGACGTAGGCTCCGGGTCGGCGTCCCAGACGTTTCTGGGTAGCGGCGACGCGGTTCGGGCTCGACTGGCGTCCCGGACAGTCCGGGTAGCGGCAGTGCGAGCGAGGGCGACAGGTCCGTTCGTCTATGGTGGGCACAGGCGGCGGATGGGCAAACATTGTCAACTGTTGGTCAACCCGTAACCCCACGTTGAGCGGGGCCGGGGGGGCTGCCCTTAATTGGGTGGCTTCGCGAGGAGAGAACCTCAGTAAAAAACCCCAATCCCAAGCAAGCTACGCGGCGAGGGGATGAATGGCTGTTGGGAGAACAGTTACAAGGTAGCCTCTGGAGCAGGGGACCGGCGGACCCCCTGCTTCACAACCCTACGCTTGCCCGGGTATGGTGCCTCTGCCCGGGTGGACCGTTTATTTGCAGCCATGCTCGTGGGAACAGTATGAGTAATCCTAAATCTTTAAAACTAAAAATCCCTATTAACGTTGGTGGGCCTAGCTCGGGCGGAAGCGAGCGGAGAAATTTGCCTAGCTCAGGCGCGGTAAATGAGCAGACGCCATTGGCGTCCGATGCATACGCGTCGGCTGAAGAGGAGGAGACCAGGCTGTCAATTTCTGGCAGCCGATCCAGTCTCACTGGCGTTTTGAGGAAGCGCCCATCTAAGGCTCCTAGAGCCTCTGACACAGACGATTCGGCTGACGATGTTATTACTGCGGCTGAACCCAAAATCTCATCAGCAAAAAGAGGCCGAGGTCGGCCAAAAACTAGAAGTACTTACATTGGCGTGCCGGAAGCCAAGGAGGAGTTAAACCGTCTGGCTGCTGAAGACATGGCCGCTGAAGACATGGCTGCTGAGGAAACGGCGGCTGAGAACACGGCGGCAGAAGACGAACTCGTATGCCGCCCTATTTCAGTAATGGCCGCCGAGGCCGACAGATTCTACAGGGAATCACAGGACTGGACGTTCGATGGGGTAGGCCCGTCAAGACCAGAAACACCCCCTGGGTGCGAGAGCGAAAACCAGCTCATAACCCTCTCATCAGTCAGACTACGAGAGTTAGCGTGCGAGAAGCTGCGGGCCATCAGCGAAGTCGCCCAAAAGTCGGGAAAGCTTAAAGGCACCTCGCAAAAGACGCTGAAGGAATCGACAAGGTCCCTTGGAGATATACTGGAGACCCTAGTAGAAAAAACGGCGAGCGACGAAACACGTCGCCTTAATAAAGAGATAGCTGAGCTTAAGGCTCAAGTGAAAGCTTTGGAACGGCAAGTGCGCGCTTCGGAGAGCCGCTATGCTACAAGAGAGGCGCCTCCTCCAGCAGCAAATCTGAGTTCTGTGCTGCAATCAGATGTCATAGAGGAGCTAAAGCGCTCGCTCACTGTCTCGATTGGCGAGATGGTGAACGTAAGGCTCGCCAGCTTGGCGCAAAGACTGCCCCCAGCCCCAATTATTAGACCACCGCTGGCGGCCGATAGGAGAAAAGAGCCAGCTCTGGCTACGACTGCGGCGCCAGCATCAAAATCAGTGAACAAACGCGCTCCCGCCCCAGCTCCGGGCCCGTCTACCTCACGCAGCCAACCGAGTGGCTCGCGGGCACCAGTGACGCCTGCCCCTGCTGCTCCCCGTGAGGAGGGATGGACTGAGCAAATAGGCAGGAAAAAGCGACGGAAATTAGCAGCTGCTGCAGCGACTCCACAAGCGGCGCCCATGCCAGCAACCACGGCGGTGCCTAACAAAAAGGCAAAAAAGAAGAGGAGCAAAAAGAAGGCAATACTCTCCTCTCCACGTTCGGCAGCCATTGTTTTGACCCTGCAGCCGGAGGCAGTGGAGAAGGGGATCACCTACGCTCATATCTTGGGCAAGGCAAGGACGGAGATGCAGCTAAAGGACTTTGGCCTTGAGGGAGTACGCTGCAAACAGGCAGCCACTGGGGCCAGAATACTCTCCATACCTGGTGCTGCTAATGGTGACAAGGCGGATGCACTGGCTGTAAAGCTGAAGGAAGTGCTAGCGGGAGTGGCCAAAGTCGTCAGGCCCACGAAGTCAGTAGATCTGCGGATCACAGGGCTTGATGATTCAATCGAAAAGGCAGACCTGTTAGCTGCTATTGTTGAAAAGGGTGGTTGCGCTCCTGACCAAGTGAAAGTCGGGGAAATACGGTTTGGAAGAGGCGGCGCGGGGACTGCACTTGCAAAATGCCCTGTAGCTGCGGCTAAATTAATAGCAGAGGCTGGACGGCTCCTCGTAGGCTGGAGTTCCGCTCATGTGCGCATCCTTGAGCCCATGCCCATGCGCTGTTTCCGGTGCATGGGACTTGGTCACACCAGTCAGCGGTGTCCTACGGAAAACGACCGCAGTAAAATCTGCTATCGATGCAGTAAGGCGGGGCATGTTGCAGCTAACTGCGAAGCGGAGTTCCACTGTGCCGTTTGTGCCGACGCGAAACGACCAGCTGGACATAGAATGGGAGGGAGGAAATGTAACCCCCCTCACGTAAAGCCCAAGGAGGGCTTAGGGAAGCGTACCGCTCCTTCAGTAGGGGAGCAAAGTGCGCCGGTGGAGGTTGATATGTCGGAACTTGATGGATAGGTTGCGACATATCAACTTCTTTCAGTGCAATATAAACCACTCCACCAGGGCGCAAGACCTATTAGCCCAATCCCTGGTGGAATGGGAAATCGACGTCGCAGTTGTAGCGGAGCCATACTACGTCCCACCCCGACCTCACTGGGCCGGAGACCTCAATGACTCCGTAGCAATCACTACATCTGCAACTTCACGCTATCCTCTTGTAGTTAAAGAAAGAGGGCTCGGCTATATTGTGGCCACTTGGGGGAATATCGCAGTGGTTGGGGTCTACTTCTCCCCAAATACAACGATCCCGGAATTTGAAGCCTACATGAATCTTCTAGGGTTGGTTGTGAGAAGGCTTGCACCAATGCAGGTGGTTATTATGGGGGACCTTAATGCGAAGTCTGCAGCCTGGGGCTCTCCCATCTCGGATGACCGTGGGAACATAGCGGCGCGCTGGGTAGCATCACTGGGGCTTTGCGTAGCAAACCGCGGTACAGCTTGGACATGCGTTAGGAGAGAAGGGGGGTCCATAGTGGACATAACATTCGCCACCCCCGCCTTAGCATCGCGTATTTCGGGCTGGTGCGTGTTGGAGGAGGTGGAAACACTTTCTGACCATCTCTACATAAGTTTCGGGGTCTCCACCGCCAGAACAGCAGATAGACCAACATCCGGGACACCAAGAGGGGCGCGCTTCCCAAGATGGGCGCTTACGCACCTGGATAGAGAGCTCGCAGAGGAGGCGGCCATAGTTGCTAGTTGGGCCTCTCCTAATACAGACCGAAGCACAGATGAGGAAGCCATCAAATTCCGAGAAGATTTGGTAGCCATATGCGACGCCTCTATGCCTCGCGCTCAAGGCCATCACCCTAACAAAAAGGCAGTTTACTGGTGGTCTGCGGAGATTGCTGCTCTCCGCGTGACCAGCAATAGAGCACGCCGTGCCCACAAAAGGTGCCGTCGCCGGAGACATTCAGAAGAAGAGGAACAACTCCTGCACGACGCCTACAAGGAGGCCAAAAGACACCTTCAAAAGGCCATTACGGAGGCGAAGTCTAGGGCTCGAGAGGAGTTCCTCCAAGATCTTGACCGCGATCCCTGGGGCCGACCATATCTTACTGTCCGCAGCAAAATGAAAAGCCGAGCGCCCCAGACAGAGCATTTCGAGCCGCAGCTGCTGCAAGAGGTTGTCTTGGGACTTTTCCCCAGAGTAGCCGCCTTCACACCACCTACGATGGCGCCTCTGACGGAAGATCCAGAGGTAACGGAGGCCGCGCCTCCTGTTACGGAGGAGGAGTTCGACGCGGCGGTGGATCGTCTCCGCGCTAAGAAGAAGGCTCCTGGCCCTGATGGAGTGCCCGGCTGCATTCTGGTTGCAGCATGCCGACACCTCGGAGGCAGACTCCGAGATCTGTTCTCGCGATGTATGGAGACCGGAAGCTTTCCGGCCATTTGGAAAGAGGGTAGGCTGGTTTTGCTCCAGAAGGAAGGGCGACCTCCGGATTCCCCGTCAGCTTTCAGACCAGTAGTACTACTGGACGAGACGGGCAAGCTTTTTGAGCGGGTGCTCGCTGCCCGAATCGTCCAGCACCTAGCAAACGCGGGCCCCGACCTCTCAGACCGCCAGTATGGTTTCCGCGGAGGGCGCTCTACCATCGACGCCATCTGTGAACTGAGGCGCATTTGCGACAGGGCATTGAGAAGAGGGGAAAAGGTGTTGGCGGTGTCTCTCGATATCGCCAATGCTTTCAATACAATTCCCTTTGAGAGCATTATGGAAGGCCTAAAATTCCACGAGGTCCCATTATACCTGCAGAGGATCGTGAAAGACTATCTCGAAGGCCGGAGGGTGAAATACATTGGACCCCAAGGAGAAATGTGCTACCGGGAAATGACTTGCGGCGTTCCACAGGGGTCAGTGTTAGGGCCGCTCCTGTGGAACATAGGCTACAATTGGGTATTGCGAGGTATCCTGCTGCCCCGAATGAGCGTCATATGCTATGCAGACGACACGCTCGTCACCGCTCGGGGTAGCAATTATGCGGAAGCCGCTCGCCTGGCTACCGTCGGAGCAATGCTGGTAGTGAATAGAATCCGACTCCTAGGATTGAAAGTGGCCCTCAATAAAACCGAGGCCATTCTCTTCCACGGGCCAAGAGGCGGACCGCCTGCCGGCGCCCACATCTCAGTAGACGGAGTTCGAGTCCCGGTACAACCCACTATGTGCTATCTAGGAATCACCCTCGATAGCCGTTGGAGCTTCCTGCCACACTTTAAGCAGTTAATTCCACGTCTTATCGATGCAGCATTAGCGCTTGGTCGCCTTCTGCCGAATATTGGCGGCCCCAGTGTAAGCTGCCGGCGTCTTTACACCCTGGTAATAAGAAGCATGGCGATGTATGGTGCTCCGATCTGGTTCAGCGCCCTCAATGCTCGGATCCGGACTCTGTTAAGGAAACCTCAGCGAACCATGGCTATAAGAGCTATACGGGGGTACCGCACGGTGGCCGGAGCAACCGCATGCGTACTTGCTGGCACACCGCCTTGGGAGCTAGAGGCAGAGGTGCTGGCCGAGACATACGAATATAAGGTGCAGGCCAGGGCGAGGGATGAACGCCCAACGGTTGAAGAAGTGGAAAGGGTGAGGCGCGAAGCACAGGATGCCGTGATAGAGCGCTGGATTGAAGTCCTGGAAGTCCCGGAGTATGGTGTTCGCACTATCGACGCCGTGCGACCGGTTCTGCGTGAGTGGGTAGCGCGACAGCATGGCTCGCTGACCTACCGTTTGGTGCAGGTATTAACCGGACACGGCTGTTTCGGCGATTACCTGCACCGAATCGGAAGGGAAGCGACTCCAATGTGCCATGACTGCGGCGCGGCTGAAGACTCGGCGCAGCACACCCTGGAGGTGTGCGCGGCCTGGAGTCGCCAGCGCCGCACTCTAATGGCGGAGGTTGGGAGGGACCTCTCGCTACCCAGCGTGGTAAAGGCCATGCTGGATAGCGACAGGGCATGGGGGGCCATGGCCTCCTTCTGCGAGGACGTCATGTCGCAGAAGGAGGCCGCGGAGCGGGACCGTGAAGACGATATCTTCGCGGATCTGCTCAGGCGCAGACGGCCGGGAGGGCGACGGCGGCGGTTTGACCGCCATCTTCCTCCCTAACGAGGTGAGCGGGTGAGGACAGGGTAGTCCGTCACCCGTTCTGCACAGCCTCGTCTGTCTGAGGAGATGCCCAAGTGTGCACGGGCATCTCCTGCATCGCGAGAATGGGGTCCGGGTAGTTGGACCGGCCGCGGCGGAGTGCAGTTGATTCCCAATAAGGAGCCCACACCGTCGCAACCGGCAAGAGAGGGCACACCGAGTGGTTTTTTTTTTTTTTTTTTTTAGTGGGTAGGCTTTCGTGCCCCCACTCGGTGTTGACCTGGGTGGGTGCACGAAAGAGAGCCCCACATAACCCTGTCGTACGCCCAACGACAGGGTATGCATAAGGCGCATTTTCCACTCGTACAAAAAAAAAAAAAAAAAAAAAAAAAAAAAAAAAAGGTTAGGTTAGGTTAGGTTAGGTTAGGTTAGGTTAGGTTAGGTTAGGTTAGGTTAGGTTAGGTTAGGTTAGGTTAGGTTAGGTTAGGTTAGGTTAGGTTAGGTTAGGTTAGGTTGGGGTGCAAGGTCGGATAGAACCTCCTCGTGCGTCCGGCCCATTGTAGGTCCCACTTCACACGTGCGGTGGGAACGACAATGGGTTCGGGCCGGTGCATCCTGGGCGCCGTCGTATATAATTCCTTTGGGGATTGCATACGACGGCGGCTAATAATCCGACAACAGGGGGGGAGCTCGGCTGGCTGACCCGGGTAGCCTGGGTAACGGCAGCCGAGCAGGGGTATACCGTAACCCCGTACATGGTACGAGGCCGGGGGCTGTCATCCTTCGGGATGGGGGCTGCGAGGAAGAAAACCTCTATAAAAAATTACGAGAGGGGGGCCTACGAGCCCAGCTCGCTACGCGAGCATGTTGGGGGCGTGTTCCGGTCCGAGGACTGGTTCCGGCCCACCCGAACCCTGTACGTGGTGCAGGGAGTGGGGGCCGCCACTTCGGTGGAGGCCGCGGGGAGAAAACCCCTATAAAAAATCGTCAAAGTCCTGGCGCTGGGATTCATGGCGTCGGGGCGCCTGCGAAGGTGGCTGGGGATCGCATCAGCCCACTAGTGGTCAACCTGGGATACCGCCCGACCTCCCAGTGTATGTAGGGTTACCCGGGTGCAGGGGGCACCGCCCGGGTGGACAGTCTTTTCCCCCATACTCGTGGGACTAACATGGAAAATTGTATAAATAAAAAACAAAAACCTTTGAAGAAAGGGTCCGAGAAGGACGGAGTTAAAAAAACGCAGCAGGCTGTTTCTAAACAGCCGGTGACGAGGGCATCTGTCGCAAGATATAAGAACGTGCCAATGGAATCAACCAGCGGGTTGATGGAGGAAATTGCGCTCCGAAGCCGGAGCTCATCTTGTTCGGATTTGTCACTGGAATCCGAATCACCAGCGAGGGAGAGCAAGCGCCCTAGGACGGAGGAGTTATGTCCTTCGGGTGACAGCGGTCCAGAGCAAGAAGAAGCAACAGAAAGTCGGGCAACAACATCTGCGGCTAATCCAAGAGGGCGAGGTCGGCCACCTACCACCGGACAGTTTGTGGGAATGGCCAAGGCTAAAGCAGACGAGAAAGCCGCTCGAAAGCTCAGTATAGAAGAGCAGACGGAGTGGCATATTATGGAACACGCGAGAGTAGTCTTGCCGCCAAGAGGACACGAAGAAGTCGCTCTCAATCTGAGAGAATTCTCAACCAGCGACATCTGTAGGAAGGGGAAGAGGATAACAGGTGTTATCACAGACTTGGCCACTAGATCTGGCAATCTAAAGGGGACGTATGTGCGCATACTAAAGGAGTCTGCTGCCCGTTTAGCAGAGTGCCTAGACTTCATTGGCACACGAAGTAGTTCGGAGGAATGCGCACTTCTCGAGGAGAAATACAAAAAAGCCATGACGGACTGCCTATTTCTGAAGAACACGTGTCAGAAAATGGAAGAGGACAATGAATCCCTCCGAGCTCAAGTAGATGCAATGCGGATTGAGCTGGAGGTACTGAAGAGAGCTCCTGCACCCACTTGTCGTAGCTGTACAATCGGGAACGCAGCAGCAGGAATTGAGCAATCGCCAAATATGGTAGAGGCTCTGGAAAATCTGAAGCACTCGCTGATGATTTCGATCGGGGAGATGGTGAACACTCGTCTAAAGTCACTAGAGAAGAGGCTACCTGCTTCAGAGCCTTTGCGGCCGCCCCTGGCGGCTGACCGGCGGAGGGCGGCGCAAGCGGCACCAGCTGCTCCGACCGCCCCAGTCACCCGGAAAAGCCTTACTGCGGTACGCCGTACCAGGGCCACGTCAAGGCCACCGGAGCCACAACCGGAAGCGAGTACCAGCGCAACTCCAGCCATGGAGGAAGGTTGGATAGAGGCCAAAAGTAGGAAGAAGAGGCGGGGCAAACAAAATCCTGCCCCAAGGCCTACTCCAGAGCAGCGAACCAAGCCGAACAAATCTTCTACGGCGAAACAGAAGAGGAAGAAAATCCGGTTGAACGCTCCTCGATCGGCAGCCGTTGTAGTGACACTCACTCCGGAGGCCGTCGAGCAAGGAACGACCTACGCCAGCGTAATCCAGAGGGCAAAGGCGTCTTTTAACATCGCCGATTTAGGCATTGAAGGACTGCGCGTTAGAGAGACCGCTACTGGCGCTAGAAAAATAGAAATACCAGGCGCCTCGAGTGGACCGCTGGCCGACACCTTGGCTAGCAAAATCAAAGAGGTGGTGTCTGACGTAGCTCGAGTCTCACGACCGATAAGAAGAGCAGAGCTACGTATATCAGGACTGGACGACTCAGTCCAAATGACGGACGTGGCCTCAGCCATTAGTACGAAGGGAGAGTGCCCCGAAGACCAAATCAAGGTCGGGGATATACGCTTGGGTCCGGATGGTGCACGTACTGTCATAGTTAGTTGCCCAGTAATAACGGCAAAGATCTTGGTCCGGGCTGGCACAATACAAGTGGGATGGAGTACTGCAGATGTACGCGTCCTGCCTCGCCAGCCAATGAGGTGCTACCGCTGCCTGGGTACAGGCCATGCCCGGCAGTGGTGCCCTTCTGAGGTAGATCGCAGCAGCCACTGCTTCCGCTGCAGCAAAGAAGGCCATAGAGCAGCGGACTGTAGAGCGAAGTTCTGGTGTGCGGTGTGCGCCGAAGCGCAAAGGCCAGCAGGCCATCGAATGGGAGGCAGGAGTTGCGGCCCTCCTGTAACAAGGGGGAAACCCCCCGAAACCATGACCGCCCTGAGGACGCCTGAAGAAAACCAGGCGGAAAACATGGAGGAACAGGCGCTTCATATGGAAGTGACTGTCGAGGCCAGCAGGCGGGGATCGGGTAGTCTCTTGCCTGCATAGCACTGGTCTCGAAAGATTGAAAAGGGAGATGCCCAAGTGTGCTCGGGCATCTCTCTGGAGTACGCGGAGGCCCAAAGGGGCCAGTCAGGTCAGCCTGGTTGATTACCAACAAGGAGCCCAGGCTGTCGGTTTCTGACCGTGAGGGCACACAGACAGGTTTTAGTGGGTATGCCTTCGAGCACCCATCGGACCTCCCTGTCGTCGTCGGGTGGGTGCTCGAAGGAGAGCCCCACATAACTCCGTCGCCTGCCCAGCGACGGAGTATGCATAAGGTCGCATTTCCTGTCTATAAAAAAAAAAAAAAAAAAAAAAAAAAAATAAAAAAAAAAAAAAAAAAAAGGTTAGGTTAGGTTAGGTTAGGTTAGGTTAGGTTAGGTTAGGTTAGGTTAGGTTAGGTTAGGTTAGGTTAGGTTAGGTTAGGTTAGGTTAGGTTAGGTTAGGTTAGGTTAGGTTAGGTTAGGTTAGGTTGGGGTGCAAGGTCGGATAGAACCTCCACGTGTGCCCGGCCCATTGTAGGTCCCACTTCACACGTGCGGTGGGAACGACAATGGGTTTTGGGACGGTGCATCCTGGGCGCCTTCGTATATAATCCCTTCGGGGATTGCATACGAAGGTGGCTAATAATCCGACACAGGGGGGGAGCTCGGCTGGCTGACCCGGGTAGCCTGGGTAACGGCAGCCGAGCAGGGGTATACCGTAACCCCGTACATGGTACGGGGCCGGGGGCTGTCATCCTTCGGGATGGGGGCCGCGAGGAAGAAAACCTCTTTAAAAATTACGAGAGGGGGGCCTAAGTGCCCAGCTCGCTATGCGAGCATGTTGGGGGCGTGTTCCGGTCTGAGGACTGGTTCCGGCCCACCCGCAACCCTGTACGTGGTGCAGGGAGTGGGGGCCGCCACTTCGGTGGGGGCCGCGTGGAGACAACCACTCTAAAAAATCCTCAAAGTCCTGGCACTGGGATACATGGTGTCGGGGCGCCTGGAAAGGTGGCTGGGGAGTGCATCAGCCAACTAGTGGTCGCCCTGGGGTACCTCCCGACCCCCCAGGTGTAAGTAGGGTTACCCGGGTACAGGGGTCTCTGCCCGGGTGGACCGTTCTTTCCCCCATACTCGTGGGACTAATATGGGAGATAAAGATAAATCAAAACAAAAATCAACGAAGAGTGGGTCCGTGAAGGACGGAGTTAAAAACACGCCGCAAGCTGTTCCTAGACAGCCAATTACGAGGGCATCTGCCGCGAGGCTGAACAACGTGCCAGTGGCATCCACCAGCGGGATGATCGAGGAGATAGTACTCCGAAGTCGGAGTTCGTCGTGTGCTTCTGAAGTATCTATGTGCGCGGAATCGTTAGCGAAAGAATGTAAACGTCCTAGGACGGAAGTGCTGAGTGTTTCGGGTGACAGCAGCGCTGAGGAAGAAGAAGCCGCAGAAAGTCCAGCAACTGCGGTCAACCCTAGAGGGCGAGGCCGGCCTCCTACCACAGGACAATTCGTAGGATTGGCCAAAGCTAAGGCGGAGGAGAAAGCCGCTCGAAGGCTCGATCTAGAAGAGCAAAAAGAGTGGGAAATCATGGAGCACGCGAGGAGAATCTTGCCGCCACAAGGACATACAGAGAACACTCTCAATCTAAGAGGGTACACAACAAGCGACATCTGCTACAGGGCGAAAAGAATAACAGAGGTTATCACTGATCTGGCCAATAAATCTGGCAACCTTAAGGGGACGTATGTGCGCATTCTGAAGGAGTCTGCAGCGCGAATAGCCGAGTGCCTCGACTTTGTAGGCAAGCGAAGTAGCTCGGAAGAATGTGCACTACTCGACGCGAAATATAAAAAGGTTGTGGCGGACTGCACCACACTGAAGGACGCCTGTCAAAGTCTCGAGAGGGATAACGAAAGCCTTCGAGCACAAGTAGATGAAATGCGTATTGAGCTGGAGGTTTTAAAGAGGACTCCTGCGCCCGCTTGTCAGCATGGCACAAATGGGAACGCAGTACCTGAAATAGGGCAAGCGCCAAACATGGAGAAGGCCTTAGATAAACTAAAGCACTCTCTGATGACGTCGATCGGGGAAATGGTTAACACCCGCCTAGAAGCTATCGAGAAGAGGCTACCTGCCTCACAGCCCATGCGGCCGCCTCTAGCGGCTGATCGGAGAACCATAACGCAAGCGGCACAAGGGGCCCCAATTAGGCGGACAAAGGAACCCATGGCCCGGCGTACAAAACCTGCCGTCGACGTAGCGAGGCCGCTACAACCAACACCAGGGACGAGTACTAACTCCTTGCCGGCCACGGAGGAAGGCTGGGAAGAAGCGAAGAGCAGGAAGAAAAAACGTTCTCAACGGATCTCTGCTCAGAAAGCAGCGCAGGAAGCGGCAGCTAAACCTACCTCGGCTGCTAAGGCGAAGAAGACAAAGAAGAAAAAAGTCAGACTGAACGCCCCACGCTCGGCAGCTGTCGTCGTGACTCTTACGCCGGAAGCGATCAAACAAGGAGCGACGTACGCTAGCGTCATCCAGAAGGCTAAGGAGTCCATTAGCATTTCGGAACTCGGAATAGATGGGCTCCGCGTTCGTGAAACGGCTACTGGCGCCAGGAAGCTGGAAGTACCAGGAGTCTCAAGTGGGCCGTTGGCTGATACTTTGGCCAACAAAATCAAGGAGGTGGTGGCTGACGTAGCTGTAGTCTCACGACCAGTGAAGAGTGCAGAGCTACGCATATCGGGACTGGACGACTCAATACAAGCGGCGGACGTGGCCTCGGCCATAGCCACGAAGGGAGAGTGCCCAGAAGGGCAAGTAAGAGTTGGAGATATACGCGTGGGCCCGGGTGGAGCAGGAACAACAATTGTTAGCTGCCCCGTAACAGCCGCAAAGATTTTGGCAAGGGATGGCACAGTACAGGTGGGATGGAGTACCGCTGATGTACGAGCCCTACCCCGTCGTCCAATAAGGTGCTACCGCTGCCTGGGCACAGGACATGCCAGGCATGGGTGCCCGTCAGAGGTCGATCGCAGTAACCACTGCTTCCGCTGCAGCCAAGAAGGCCATAGGGCAGCGGACTGCACTAAGAAGTTCTGGTGTGCGGTATGCGCCGAGGCGCAAAGGCCAGCAGGCCACCGGATGGGAGGCAGGAGTTGCGGCCCTCCTGTAACAAGGGGTAAACCCCCAGAAAAAGCGACCGCCCCGAGGGCGCCCGAAGAAGACCAGGCAGAAGACGCGAATGGAGAGGCGATTGAGATGGAAGAGGTGTACCTCCAATCGTCTATTGAGGCCAGCAGGCGGGGAGTGGGTAGCCCCATGCCTGCATAGCACTGGCTTCGAGGGACTGAGGAGGAAGGTGCCCAAGTGTGCTAGGGCATCTTTCTAGTATACGCGGGGGCTCAACAGGGGCCAGTCAGGACAGCCTGGTTGATTACCAACAAGGAGCCCAGGCTGTCGGTTCTGACCGTGACGGCACACAGACAGGTTTTAGTGGGTATGCCTTCGAGCACCCATCGGACCTCCCTGTCGTCGTCGGGTGGGTGCTCGAAGGAGAGCCCCACATAACTCCGTCGCCTGCCCAGCGACGGAGTATGCATAAGGCCGCATTTCCTGTCTTAAAAAAAAAAAAAAAAAAAAAAGGTTAGGTTAGGTTAGGTTAGGTTAGGTTAGGTTAGGTTAGGTTAGGTTAGGTTAGGTTAGGTTAGGTTAGGTTAGGTTAGGTTAGGTTAGGTTAGGTTAGGTTAGGTTAGGTTAGGTTAGGTTAGGTTAGGTTAGGTTAGGTTAGGTTAGGTTAGGTTAGGTTAGGTTAGGTTAGGTTAGGTTAGGTTAGGTTAGGTTAGGTTAGGTTAGGTTAGGTTAGGTTAGGTTAGGTTAGGTTAGGTTAGGTTAGGTTAGGTTAGGTTAGGTTAGGTTAGGTTAGGTTAGGTTAGGTTAGGTTAGGTTAGGTTAGGTTAGGTTAGGTTAGGTTAGGTTAGGTTAGGTTAGGTTAGGTTAGGTTAGGTTAGGTTAGGTTAGGTTAGGTTAGGTTAGGTTAGGTTAGGTTAGGTTAGGTTAGGTTAGGTTAGGTTAGGTTAGGTTAGGTTAGGTTAGGTTAGGTTAGGTTAGGTTAGGTTAGGTTAGGTTAGGTTAGGTTAGGTTAGGTTAGGTTAGGTTAGGTTAGGTTAGGTTAGGTTAGGTTAGGTTAGGTTAGGTTAGGTTAGGTTAGGTTAGGTTAGGTTAGGTTAGGTTAGGTTAGGTTAGGTTAGGTTAGGTTAGGTTAGGTTAGGTTAGGTTAGGTTAGGTTAGGTTAGGTTAGGTTAGGTTAGGTTAGGTTAGGTTAGGTTAGGTTAGGTTAGGTTAGGTTAGGTTAGGTTAGGTTAGGTTAGGTTAGGTTAGGTTAGGTTAGGTTAGGTTAGGTTAGGTTAGGTTAGGTTAGGTTAGGTTAGGTTAGGTTAGGTTAGGTTAGGTTAGGTTAGGTTAGGTTAGGTTAGGTTAGGTTAGGTTAGGTTAGGTTAGGTTAGGTTAGGTTAGGTTAGGTTAGGTTAGGTTAGGTTAGGTTAGGTTAGGTTAGGTTAGGTTAGGTTAGGTTAGGTTAGGTTAGGTTAGGTTAGGTTAGGTTAGGTCAGGTTAGGTTAGGTTAGGTTAGGTTAGGTTAGGTTAGGTTAGGTTAGGTTAGGTTAGGTTAGGTTAGGTTAGGTTAGGTTAGGTTAGGTTAGGTTAGGTTAGGTTAGGTTAGGTTAGGTTAGGTTAGGTTAGGTTAGGTTAGGTTAGGTTAGGTTAGGTTAGGTTAGGTTAGGTTAGGTTAGGTTAGGTTAGGTTAGGTTAGGTTAGGTTAGGTTAGGTTAGGTTAGGTTAGGTTAGGTTAGGTTAGGTTAGGTTAGGTTAGGTTAGGTTAGGTTAGGTTAGGTTAGGTTAGGTTAGGTTAGGTTAGGTTAGGTTAGGTTAGGTTAGGTTAGGTTAGGTTAGGTTAGGTTAGGTTAGGTTAGGTTAGGTTAGGTTAGGTTAGGTTAGGTTAGGTTAGGTTAGGTTAGGTTAGGTTAGGTTAGGTTAGGTTAGGTTAGGTTAGGTTAGGTTAGGTTAGGTTAGGTTAGGTTAGGTTAGGTTAGGTTAGGTTAGGTTAGGTTAGGTTAGGTTAGGTTAGGTTAGGTTAGGTTAGGTTAGGTTAGGTTAGGTTAGGTTAGGTTAGGTTAGGTTAGGTTAGGTTAGGTTAGGTTAGGTTAGGTTAGGTTAGGTTAGGTTAGGTTAGGTTAGGTTAGGTTAGGTTAGGTTAGGTTAGGTTAGGTTAGGTTGGGGTGCAAGGTCGGATAGAACCTCCACGTGTGCCCGGCCCATTGTAGGTCCCACTTCACACGTGCGGTGGGAACGACAATGGGTTCGGGCCGGTGCATCCTGGGCGCCTTCGTATGTAATCCCTTCGGGGTTTGCATACGAAGGTGGCTAATAATCCGACAAAGGGAGGGAGCTCGGCTGGCTGACCCGGGTAGCCTGGGTAACGGCAGCCGAGCAGGGGTATACCGTAACCCCGTACATGGTGCGGGGCCGGGGGCTGTCATCCTTCGGGATGGGGGCCGCGAGGAAGAAAACCTCTTTAAAAAATTACGAGAGGGGGGACCTCACGGTCCGTTCTGCACGTCGCCCTCTGATTGCAGAGGGTTGTAACGTGGCAGGCATGAGAGGCGGCGAAGTAGCCGCGGGACCCATCTTTCCGGGTAGCGGTAGTTTGGGTCGGAGGAGCCAGGTCTGGCTTCAGAGACGGGCGACCTTTCCAGGTTGCGGCTTCGGGTCGGCGTCCCAGACGTTTCTGGGTAGCGACGACGCGATTCGGGCTCGACCGGCGTCCTGGACATTCCGGGTAGCGGCGGTGCGAGCGGGGGCGGCGGGTCTGTTGGATCGCTTACGCGACCAATGGACAGGCAACCGATGCCAACCGTCGGCCAACCCGTTACCCCACGTTGAGTGGGGCCGGGGGGGTTATGCCCTTAATTGGGTGACCCTGCGAGGAGAAAACCTCAGTAAAAAACCCCAACCCCAAGCTTTTAGTCGCGCATTGGCGAGGGGGTGAATGGCTGGTGGGAGACCAGTCGCTACACGACTACGGAACAGAGGACTGGCAGCCCCTCTGTTTCGTCAACCCTATGCTTGCCCGGGTATGGTGCCTCTGCCCGGGTGGACTATGTACTTGCAACCACTCTCGTGGGAACAAAATGGGAATTGTCAAAAATAAAACTTTTAAAACAAAAAACGAAGAAGGCGAGCCTAGCTCAGGCGGAAGCGAGCGTACCCTGACGGGTGAGGTGCCGAGCTCAGGCGAAAATGAGCAGTCTGTTACCGCCGAATTTTTGTCGGCTGAAGAGGGAAGATCGAACTCTAAATTAGGAAGAGTTGAAACTAGGAACCGAAGCGTGGTTCGACTAGAGTTTGGAACCAAATATGGGAATGCGTCTGCGGCAAACGCTGCGGAAGAAGATGTCATGTCCACTGAAGATGAAGAAAGGGGACTATCTTCAGCCCCCTCCCTTATGAGTGTAAACACTGCGGAAGGCGGTAAAAGAAAAAGGTCCCTGGGACCTAAGGACCCCTCGTCTGGATCAGACTCTGATACATTACGGGCTGCTGCCAAGCCCAAAATTGCAAAATCCCGCCGCAATCGTGGCGGGCGGTCCGCCACCACTGGACATCATGTAGGTCTGGCAAAAGCCAAAGAGACATTGAAGGAGTTGGAAGCGTGCGACTACATGGAGGAAGTCGACCGGACAATTTCTCAATCAGACTGCGAAACAACGTTGCGCAGGTCGACACGCTTGTCCCAGCGCACGCCCTCCTTTCACAAGGACGAAGACCTGACTGAACACAACGAATCTGACCCCACCTGTACCAAGGCGTTCAGCACGATTGACACAATAGTTAAAGTGGCCAAGACGAGCAAGAACCTTAAAGGGACTTATCAACGCGCCTTGTACGATGCGGCTGATACCTTAAGGAAAACAGTTGAGACTCTCGCAGCCCGAACAACATCTGAGGAAATTCGCCGCCTCCAGGCTAATAACGAGCGTCTCAGCCATCAGGTCGAGCTTATGCGCAAGGAAATGGCGGCCCTTCGCAAGTCTAACTGTGAAAGGTGCTCATGTTCGAGAACAGACCACACAGGATTTACACTCGACAATGACGGGGTCGAGGAGCTAAAGCGCTCCATAATGGTGTCAGTGGGCACTATGATAAATGCCCGCATGGAGGGCATACAACCTAGACTTTTACCTGCCAAGACGATCAGGCCCCCATTAGCGGCCGACAAAAGAAGTGAGGAGGCGCCAACCTTTGCCAATGTTGCAGCCACTTCGATGGCATCAAAGCCACCGCCCGTGCATAAAGGCAAGGACAAAGCCGCCACATCGACAACGCAGGCAAACTCTACTCAGCCAGCCGGGTTGCCCGAGGATGAAGGCTGGATCGAGCAGATTAATAAGAAGAAGAAGCGGGCGGCCAACAGAAAGAAAAATAAGGTCGCAACTGCAACCACGTCGGAATTGGTTACGCCTACACAAAGAACACCGCGGCCTCCTGTGTCGAAGGCGAAACCAACAGTTTTAAAGAAAACACCAGCGACGAATGCTAAAATCAGTATGACCCAAGCGCAAAAGAAGGCGTCGACAAAGGTCAAGCTCACTCCCCCAAAATCGGCAGTGGTTGTCGTAACCATCCAACCAGAGGCCGCTGAGAAAGGAGCCAGCTACGCTGAGGTGATGGGGAAAGCCCGGCAAAGCGTTGACCTACAATCGCTTGGAATAGAGGGCCTACGCATAAAACAAGCTGCAACGGGGGCCAGAATCATGGAGATCCCTGGCGCTGACAGCAGCACCAAGGCCGACATGCTAGCGGATAAATTAAGAACTGTCCTATCGGAAGTTGCGACGGTAGCCCGACCGACTAAATGCGCAGACTTGCGCATTACAGGGCTCGATGACTCTGTGCAAGGGTCAGAGATAGCGACGGCAATAGCTGCCAAAGGGAAATGTGCGGTAGAAAATGTCAAGGTCGGAGTAATACGTGCAGGTGCCGGTGGCATAGGATCGGTATTGGTGCGCTGCCCAGTGGCGGCGGCTAAAGTGCTTAAAGAAGCAGGTCGGATCCTTGTCGGTTGGAGCTCCGCTCAAGTCAAGGCCCTTCAACCCATGCCCATGAGGTGCTTCCGTTGCATGGGCACGGGGCACACGCGTCCCAGATGCCCGGCTACAACGGATAGAAGCACAATATGCTTCCGCTGCGGAGACGAGGGCCACAAAGCCGCGGAATGTTCGGCAGGAAAGCCTAAATGTGCAGTATGCACCGCGGCTGGGCGTCCTGCAGGACATATGATGTGTGGCAGAAACTGCATACCACCAGCGACGAAAGGAAAAGGGGCCAACTTGACCCGGGTCCCACCTTCAAGAGAGGCTCCTATTGCGGAAGTTGAAATGCTCGATGGATAGGTCGCCCACCAACTACCTACAAGCAAATCTTAACCATTGTGCTGCAGCTCAAGATCTTTTCATGCAGCACATGGCAGAGTGGAATATCCAAGTCGGTGTAGCCTCGGAACCCTACCGGGTCCCTAATGGGAATTCGTGGGCAGGAGACGCTGCAGGGTTAGTCGCCATCTATGTGCGCCGGAATGCGAATTCCCCACCTCTCATTCCAAGGGAAAAAGGACGCGGCTACGTAGCGGCAACATTTCAAGGCATCGGAATTGTCGGCGTATATTACTCTCCGAATGGTAACAGAGCCGGTATGGAGGCGTTGCTAGACAACCTAAGCGGCGTTGTTGGAAGGATGGCCCCTGCGCAAGTAATCGTACTGGGGGATTTTAACGCAAAACACTTTGCGTGGAATTCCCCAGTTACAGACGTCATGGGCAATGTGGTAGCCGATTGGTTTGCGACAACAGGACTCTGCGTTGCCAATAGGGGCAATGAATTCACCTGCGTCAGGCGGCAGGGGGGGTCAATAGTAGACTTAACGTTTACTACCCCTGCCCTAGCTTCACGAACCCAAAATTGGAGAGTCCTTACGGATGAGGTGTCTCTCTCGGACCACAGGTATATTAGGTTCGAAGTTTCTCTAGGCACTCAGACTAATGGTCCAACCAACCTAAGCAGATGTTTGAATGGCTTCCCTAGGTGGGCTGTTAAAAAGTTAGACGTCTGCATGGTGGAAGAAGCTGCCATAGTTGCAGATTGGTGCTGTCCTGCACAAATCCAGGAGCGAAGCATTGACGAGCAAGCCGAACATCTCCGCTCAGCATTAACCGCGATCTGTAACTCGTCAATGCCACGGGCCAAACAGCAACCGGACAAGAGGCAAGTCTACTGGTGGTCGCAGGAAATAGCTGATCTTCGTGCTGCCAGTATTCGAGCAAGAAGGGAATACGCACGCTGTCGGCGGCGTCGCAGGCATTCACCGGAAGAGGAAGACTTGCTGTATCAAGCATACAGGGAAGCCACTACAACCTTTAGAGTCGCCATCCATAGAGCCAAGACTGAGGCGTGGGACGGTTTTGTTGCTGAGCTGGATAATGATCCGTGGGGACGCCCATACAGAACGGTGCGCAACAAAATGCGACAGCAGGCACCTTCAACACAGTCCTTCGAACCTAACCTTCTAGCAACGGTAATTACTGGTCTGTTCCCAGATAGGAATGAAGATGGTCCACCTATTATGGCCATACAAACGGAGGATCCTCCTTTAAACACAGATTTTCCGCGCGTCTCCGATGAGGAATTAAGGGAGGCGTTAGAGCGCATTGGGTCGGCTAAGAAAGCGCCAGGACCAGATGGAATACCGGGCAAGGTACTTCTTCTTGCCATGAAACACCTAGGGAACCATTTCATCGACCTCCTTAACGCATGTCTTGTCTCAGGACGCTTTCCCAATGTGTGGAAATATGGGAGACTCTGTCTGCTGCAAAAGGAAGGGCGACCGCCGGATTCTCCCTCTTCTTTCCGCCCCATCGTCCTCTTGGATGAAGCGGGAAAGATATTTGAGCGAATCTTGGCAGCCAGAATTATCGCACATCTCGAAACAGAAGGCCCCAACCTGTCAGAGAATCAATATGGCTTTCGACATGGACGTTCCACCATCGATGCTGTAGCGGAGCTCAAAAGGTGGTCTGAGGAAGCGACACAAAAAGGGGAGACGGTGATAGCAGTGTCAATCGACATTGCCAACGCTTTTAACACCATCCCCCTTAAGCGCATAGTAGAGGCACTGCGGTACCACAACCTACCCCTCTACATTCGCAAAGTAGTCGAAGACTACCTGGAGGGCCGCAAAATCCTCTACATTAACAGTGACGGGCAGATGATCTCAAGGCAGATGCAATGCGGGGTCCCACAGGGGTCAGTTCTTGGACCACTTCTGTGGAACCTCGCATATGACTGGATACTACGAGGAGAATTACTACCACGCATGAAAGTCGTTTGTTATGCTGACGACACCCTAATCGTGACTAAGGGCCAAGACTTTGACGATGCAAGACGCCGTGCCACTGTAGGAGTCGCCCTCGTTGTTGGTCGGGTCGAACTGCTTGGGCTAAAAGTAGCCGTCTCAAAGACTGAAGCCATCGTTTTTCATGGTTCTCGTGGCAGACCACCTGCTAATATGTACCTTAACATAGAAGGACAAAGAGTGCTCATTGGAGCTCATATGAAATACTTGGGCTTGGTACTAGACAGCCGATGGCGGTTCAATGAGCACTTCAAACAACTGTCGTCCAAGCTCGTAAGTACCGCGACTGCGTTAAGTAGGCTCCTTCCGAACCTAGGGGGGCCTAATGCAAGCTGCCGAAGACTCTACGCCGGGGTGGTAAAAAGCATGGCCCTATATGGCGCCCCAATCTGGAGCAGCTGCTTAGATGCGGAGGGGAAGGCCCTACTACGAAGACCACAGAGAATTGTGGCCACACGTGCTGTTCGGGCCTACAGGACGGTCTCTGGTGCTGTAGCTGGTGCGCTAGCTGGAATGGCTCCGTGGGAGCTTGAAGCCACGGTTCTCGCGGAGACATACCGATGCCGATCACAAGCAAGAAGACGCAACGAACGCCCTGCCATTGAGGAACTGGTGCATGCAAGACGGCAAGCCGAAGAAGTATTGATGGAGCGATGGGTCGAGCTACTTGAGACCTCTTCGGCCGGAAGAAGGACGCTAGACGCGCTGACTCCAGTCTTGAGAGAATGGGTGAGCCGCAAGCGTGGCAGCCTAAATTTCCATCTGGTACAGATACTCACCGGACACGGCTGCTTCGGCCGGTATCTGCACCGGATTGCCCAGAAGGAGCCGACGTCGGCTTGTCATGACTGTGGCGCTGTCGAAGATACAGCACAGCACACGCTGGAAACGTGTCCAGCTTGGAGTCTGCAGCGCAATCGCCTTACAGCAGTGGTGGGGCAAAACCTCTTGCTCCCGAGCATAGTCAGCTCCATGCTTGAGAGCAACACAAAGTGGGAAGCTGTAAGTGAGTTTTGTGACGAGGTGATGTCGCACAAGGAGGCAGCGGAACGGATGCGCGAAAACGATCCTCTGGCGGATCCGTGCCGCCGTAACAGGACCGGAAGAAGGAGACGTCAGTATGACAGACTTCTCCCACCAGACAGTATGGGAAGGGGAGGGGTCGGTTACCCCTCTTCATCCTGCGATGGCCAGCGGGGGTTGGGCTTGGGAGGCTCAACTCTCGCATTGCACAGGCCGTCGCCGACGCAGAGTGTCCCACGCATCCCGGGACACTCCGTCATTCTGCGCTTTCCGCCAGAATATAGACGGGTCTGCCTAGGGCGGACATCCACCGGTGGGGCCGCGGTAGTGTCCGCAAGGGTTCCCATGACCCCACCAGGTGTCACTGCATCGTCGAACGACTCATCGTCCGAGAATGAGGAGTGGTTCGACGAGTCACTGGCACCAAGGTGATTGAAGGGATGTAGTGGAGTTTTTAGTGGGTAGGCCCCTGCAGACCAATCTGACGAGCTTTTATCGTCAGATAGGTCTGCAGGGGAGAGTCCCACATAACTTCCGCTGCACTCCCAGGGGCGGAAGTATGCGAAAAGCATTTTCTCCACTTAAAAAAAAAAAAAAAAAAAAAAAAAGGTTAGGTTAGGTTAGGTTAGGTTAGGTTAGGTTAGGTTAGGTTAGGTTAGGTTAGGTTAGGTTAGGTTAGGTTAGGTTAGGTTAGGTTAGGTTAGGTTAGGTTAGGTTAGGTTAGGTTAGGTTAGGTTAGGTTAGGTTAGGTTAGGTTAGGTTAGGTTAGGTTAGGTTAGGTTAGGTTAGGTTAGGTTAGGTTAGGTTAGGTTAGGTTAGGTTAGGTTAGGTTAGGTTAGGTTAGGTTAGGTTAGGTTAGGTTAGGTTAGGTTAGGTTAGGTTAGGTTAGGTTAGGTTAGGTTAGGTTAGGTTAGGTTAGGTTAGGTTAGGTTAGGTTAGGTTAGGTTAGGTTAGGTTAGGTTAGGTTAGGTTAGGTTAGGTTAGGTTAGGTTAGGTTAGGTTAGGTTAGGTTAGGTTAGGTTAGGTTAGGTTGACGTTTTTCGGTGGGTCAATTATTGGCGATAAGTTCGATTTTCGGAACTTAAGTTGAGCTTTCGGAGACGCAACTTTCGGCGAAATAAAAATTGAGATCGGTTCGGAGTGTGTGGAGAAATTTAAGTTTTAGTGAATTTTTAGTTTGTTCACTTTTTCTTTTTTTTCTCCATACATTTGAGGGTTTTTTGCCGGTGAATTGTTAGAAGATCGTCGAGGTAGCAAAGTGTCGGGCACCCCTATCTCGGTTTTCGAGATAGCTGTGCGCGCCTTTCTGCCGGATTGGTCTCCGCCCTTTTCAGGGCGAGCAATTCCCTAGCAGGAACCAGTTGGGAGAGGTCGGGGGAGTCCTCCACCTTGTCGTTGTTCGACGAATTGGCGGTTTTCGCCAAATTGCCGAACAGCGTCCAGGGACAAACCCGATTTTCTCGGTGTAGGAGTGGGGGAGTTGGTCCCCGGTTCGAGTAGGGGGCTTCAGTGGGGGAGTTCTTGTGCCGCGAAATCTCGCTGGCGCCACCACTGAAGCGATTCGGTAGTTAGGACAAAACCTAAGTTCAACTTAGGTTTTGGTTTTTCTCCGAAAAATCGGAATTTCTTGGGGAAGTTTGTTGGTAGTTGGGGTCGTCGAGGGGAGTGCTCTCCCCTTTTCGACTTTTGTTGGTTTTCGGTGGAGTAGGGGCGTTCCAGTCGGGAAGACTATTCCATCGACTTTAGTGGTATTTTTACTGGGGAATCGCTCTCCCTAGGCGCTAGTGGTGCCGGGGATGAGCGAAATGTCGAATAAGGGCGGCTTATTCAAGAATTTGGAGGCGATGGGCTCCGATATGGATGCCTGCTCGGAAACTCCAGGGGGAAGTAGGAGCCAGAGCGCGGCCCGTAAAAGGCCGAGCTCTGGAGGGCGACTGAGCTCCAGTTCGGGGAGCGACGTAACAAAGGTGGCCTTAAGGAAAAAAAAGGCTAAAGGAAGAAGCTCTAGAGCGGGAAGACCCGTATCAGGTGGGAACAGCGCAAACTTCTCGCTGAATTTGAAGGGGGGTTCCGACACCAGCCTCGAAGAGCAGCTGGTGATGCAGATTGAGGCGGAAGGAGACAGACCGGCCTCGGCAATGGTACTGAGGAGCTTCAACAAGAAGGCGAACGGCAGGAGGGCCTCCTCAGCCTCATCGGAGGAGGAACTCTCGGAGTGCTCTGAAGTGGGCTCGGGAGAAGTGGCAGAGGAGGTTAGAGAGCAGAGAGAGGTGGTCAAGACTGTGTTCCTGAACACCTCTGCGGCTTTGGGTGAGGCAGACAGAAGAAGCGTACAGAAAGTGATACGCAAGCTAGGCGGCGCGGCCAATACATTGGGAAAGGCCAATTCGAAGAAGGGGAGGAAAGTCCCTGAACCGGATCCTGAGGTCCGTAAATACAGGGAGGCCCTTGAGCAGCTACGCGTGGAAGTAGCAACGCTCAAGGAAGAAAACAAGAACCTCAGGAGACAATACGACGAGGTCGCTAAGCGCGCAGCGGAGGCAAGGAGGTCCCCGGCACCAGCACCGGCAGTAAGGGTGGAACCAGGGCAGCCTCTCACCATGGAGGCCATGGCGGAACTGTTTGAGTCGTTCCGCCGCGACACCATGGCCGCGGTGAGAACAATGGTGGACGCCCGCGTAGAGGGACTGGAGAAGGACGGACGCCTTCTCCAGGAGAAGAGCCACCGGCCACCACTGGCAGCCGGGAAGAAGCAGCCCGCCCCTCGCACTATGGCAGGTAGGGAGGCGCGTGGCGGGCAAGAGCGCCCGCAATCCACGACACCGGCGACGGCTCTGGAGCCACAAAACGCGGAGGAGCAGGGGAACGGCTCATGGGCGACGGTGGCGGCCAAAACCAAGAAACCGGCGGGGACTGCCCAAAAAACAACGGCGGCAAAGCCCAAACCAAAGCCGGCGCAGATCAAGCAAGCGGGGCCGAAGCTGGTGGCCCCGAAGACGTCGGCGGTGGTGCTGTCCATCCCCGATGAGGCGGCCAAGAAGGGGGTATCCTATGCCGCGGCCATCATAAAGGCCCAAAAGGAGGTCGGACTGGGTGAGCTCGGCATATCCGACCTCAAGATCAGGGTCACCCAGTCCGGGGCGCGCCTTATGGAGGTGGGCGGCGAAAATAGCGGGGCCAAAGCCGATGGCCTCGCTAAAAAGCTCACGGAGGTGCTGGAGGGGATGGCGTCGATTTCGAGGCCCACCAAGATGGCGGATATTAGAGTTAGCGGCCTCGACGACTCCACGGGGCCCAGCGAGCTGCGAGCCGCGATCGCCAACAAAGGGGGCTGCCCACCCGAACAGGTAAAGGTGGGCGAAATACGGGTGGGCCCCGGTGGCCTCGGAACCGCAGTCGCGCAATGCCCGGTGGAGGCGGCAAAAAAGCTCGCCATAGAGGGCAAAATACGTGTAGGGTGGACGGTGGCCTCCATCAGGGTGCTGGAGCCCCGCACCCTGAGGTGCTACCGATGCCTGCAGCCGGGGCACACCGGGGCGCTCTGCCCCGCCAGTGTCGACAGAAGCGCCCTCTGCTACAGATGCGGTAGAGAGGGGCATAAGGCGGCGTCTTGCAATGCGGATCCGAGCTGCGCCCTTTGCAAGACGCTGAAGCGCCCACACGGGCACATCATGGGGGGCAAATCCTGTAAGCCCCCCGCGGTTAAGGGAAAGCCCCTCCCAAGGGCTTTTGGAGCGCAGCGCGCGCAGGCCCCGGCGGCCATGGAGGTTGTTGATACGGTCCAATAATGCCTCTAAGACCGTACAACATCCTCCAGGCGAATGTAAACCACTCCACAGGTTCGCAAGACCTGCTAATGCAGAACCTGGCGGAGTGGTCGGTGGACCTCGCCATCGTGTCGGAGCCCTACTGTGCCCCTCCGCGGGACAACTGGGCTTCGGCATCAGACGACACGGTGGCGATCGTGGTCCCTACGACGGCAGTCGGCGCCCCCCCCCTCACACTAATCGAGAGGGGAGAGGGGTATGTGGCCGTCGGTTGGGCAGGGATTGCGGTGGTGGGCGGGTACTTCTCGCCCAATCGACCCCTCCGGGAGTTTACGGAGTGGGTCGATAGGATGGGGCGCGCCGTCGGGAGACTGGCCCCCAGAAAAGTCCTCCTGGGGGGGGACTTAAACGCCAAGCACCAGGCGTGGGGGTCCCTCTCGGACGACCCGAAGGGGGTCGTCCTGGCGAACTGGGTGGCAGCGATGGGGCTGGCGGTGCTTAACACCGGCACCGCCTTCACCTGCGTCAGGGGAAGCGGCGGCTCGAGGGTCGACGTCACCCTGGCGGCCCCATCCCTGGCACCCAAAATCTCGGCGTGGCGCGTGCTCTCAGAGGAGGAGTCCCTGTCGGACCACCCCTACATTAGGTTTGAGGCTGACCTGAGGGGTGGATCTGGTGGGCGCCCGGGGGGGGGAACGCAGTCCTGTTTCCCCAGATGGGCCCTCACCAGGCTCAACAGGGACCTGGCGGAGGAGGCGGCTGTGGTGGAGCGGTGGAAGATCCGGGACGAAGACTGGGGGCAGCACCGGTCGGCGGAGGAAAGGGCGGCGCGGATCAAGACGGCCCTCACGGCTGTCTGCAGCGCCTCCATGCCCAGGGTAACTGGTCGACCCGGTAGGACCGCCGTCTATTGGTGGTCCGACGAGATCGGGTCGATCAGAGCCGCTTGCATTCGGGCGAGGAGGGCGCTGCAGAGGTGCCGCCGGCGGCGCACGAGAGTGGACGGCGAGGAGGGGACTCTTGAGGCCGCCTACAAGGAGGCGAAAAGGCGGCTCAACCTGGCCATCAGGCAGGCGAAGGATGCGGCCTGGGGCGAGTTCTTGTCCAGCCTGGACAGGGACCCGTGGGGCCGCCCTTACCGAACGGTCAGGGGAAAAATGAGAGGCCAAGCTCCGGCCACCGACCTGATGGAGCCGGAGCTGCTGGACAGGGTGGTCTCCGGACTCTTCCCCGCCGTGCCGCCGGTCCTCCCGCCGAGAATGGTGCCCCCCCCAGTCCCGCCCAACCAGGCGACCGGGTATGAGCCGGTCACCGCCGCCGAGATGGCCGCTCTCGTTGACCGCCTCAAGGGCCACAAGAAGGCGCCGGGCCCGGACGGAGTCCCAGGCAAAGTCGTCCCCATCGCCGCGGACCACCTAGGGGAATTCCTCCAGGACACCTATAGTCTGTGCCTGGAGAGAGGTGAGTTCCCCAAAGCCTGGAAAAGGGGACGACTATGCCTGCTGAAGAAGGAGGGGCGGCCGGCGGACTCGCCGTCCGCTTACAGGCCAGTGGTGCTGCTCGACGAGGCCGGCAAGGGACTGGAGAGAGTCATTGCCGGCCGGGTGACGCAGCACCTGGAGGAGGTGGGCCCGAACTTGTCGGACAGGCAGTTCGGGTTCCGGAGGAACCGGTCAACGGTCGACGCGGTCTTGGCCCTCAAGGAGGAAATCGACAGAGCGGAGAGGCTCGGGCAGGGGGTTTTCGCGGTGTCCTTAGATATTAGGAACGCATTCAACTCCCTGCCCTACGACGTCGTATTGGAGGCCCTCAGGTTCCACCAGCTTCCCCCGTACCTCCGGCTTATCATTGAGCACTACCTTAAGGACAGGGTGGTGCTCTACGCCGATTCGCGGGGGAGCTTGGTGGAGCGGGAAATGGTGTGCGGCGTTCCACAGGGGGCGGTTCTGGGTCCGCTCCTGTGGATAATGGCGTATGATTGGCTCCTCAGAGGGCGGCTCCTCCCCCGTGCAACGGTAGTGTGTTATGCCGACGACACACTCATCGTTGCCAGGGGGAAAACGTACGAGGAGGCCAGACGCCGGGCCAGGGAGACCGCGGAGGCCACTATCGGGCGTATCCGGGCCATGGGTCTGAATGTCTCGGTCGATAAGACCGAGGCCATATACTTTCATGGCCCGAGGAGGGCACCCCCAGTGCGGGCGAGGGAGGTGGTACTGGACGGGGTGAGGCTGCCGGTGCAGCCCCACATTAAGTACCTGGGGCTGGTGCTGGATGCTCGCTGGAAGTTCAGCGAGCACTTCCGCCAGCTAGCCCCCCGCCTACTGAAAGCCTCCCAGGCACTGGGGAGACTCCTGCCAAATGTCGGCGGCCCAGGGTCTAACTGCCGCCGACTATATGCAGGAGTTATTAAGAGCATGGCCCTCTACGGCGCGCCCGTGTGGGCGGACGCCGCCACGGAGGAGGGACTGGCGCATCTGAGGCGGTCCCAAAGGACGGTCGCGGCCCGTATCGGTAGGTGTTACCGTACGGTGTCGCGAGCGGCGGCGTGTGCCATTGCAGGTACACCTCCATGGGACCTGGAGGCTCGTGTCCTACGGGAGGTGTACTTGCAAAGGAGGGAGGCGGGGGTGCGAGGAGATAGGCTCGCACCCGAGGAGGTCCGGCGGCTCCGGCAAGAGGCCGAGGAGAGCATGATGGGGGAATGGGAGGGGTCCCTCATCAACCCACCATATGGTGTACGCACTCTCGAGGCATTGAGTCCAATGCTTCGAGAGTGGAGAGCCAGGCGCCATGGGTCGGTGACCTTCAGGCTGGCGCAGGTGCTTACCGGGCATGGTTGCTTCGGTAAGTACCTGTGCCGGATTCGGAGGGAGCCGACCCCGTCGTGCCACCACTGCGGCGCTGCGGAGGACACTGCCCAGCACACCCTCGAGGTGTGTGCGGCGTGGTCTCCTCAGCGCGGCAGTCTTGTCGCGGCGATAGGGAGCGACCTCTCGCTCGCCGCCGTAGTGCGAGCCATGGCGACGAGCGAGAGGTCCTGGGAGGCGGTGGCCTCCTTCTGCGAGGACGTACTCTTGCAGAAGGAGGCCGCCGAGAGGCGGAGGGAGGAGGACCTCAACTCCTCCCTAATAAGGCGCAGGCGTCGGGGGGGCAGGTGGCGGCGTTACGCCACCCGCATCCCTATCTAGGGCGGGACCGTTCCCCCCTCCCTAGTCGACGCCAAGGTGGAAGGGGCACCCAAGGAGGGTGTCCACCCCCCACGCGAAAACGCGCGAATGGGGGGAGAGGGTCTCTTCCCACCCTTCCCCGCTGGGAAGGGTTGGGTCAAGAGGCCAGTAGCGCGGGCGCTCGCGGGGGTCGCGAGCGGAGCGCTTGAGGAGGACCCTCGGGAACAGCATCCCCCGAGGGTAGGACCCTCCCTCGGAAACGACGGGTGATAATGGAGTTTTCTCCTTTATCCCCTGGCGTGGCCGAGGGGGGGTCCGATGGGATGGCGACCGCGGAAGCCTTCCGGGAACTTTTGTTTCCGGGGGACTTCCGTGGACGCACATCCCGGTGAGGTGGGGGGGGGAAAGGCCGTTAGCACACCTCGGCCGCCCCCGGCCTGCACTGGGCGGGGCAACCGCGCCGCCTGCGGTGGCGCCCGGGAACTTGTTCTTGAGACTTGTTCTTGGGTGATCATCGCGGGCGCGGGAGTCTCGTCCTGTGTGGGTTGGGGTCGGTCGGGGGGTGTGGCTTATTCCTTCCCTCACCGAAAGGGGGCCAGCGGCTGTCAGGACGGGAGACCGGCAGTCGCATTGCACTTGGCCCTCAGGCGTGCGGGGTGTTCAGGGCGTCACGGTTCACCCCGTTGCTCCGTCCCTCACGGAGCATAGGAGAGGTCCGCCCACGAGCGCGGACCCACACTGGAGCGGGTTGCGGTCGATTCCGGCCAAGGGCCCCGCGACCCGCTCCAATGTGTATTGGGACGCCGCAGTTTTTAGTGGGTAGGCCTCCAAGCCTTTACCGGGCACTAGGCCGGGTAGAGGCATGGAGGAGAGCCCCACATATCCACCGTGTTCTCCCGACACGGTGTGAATGCGTAAGGCATTTTCTGCGAAAACAAAAAAAAAAAAAAAAAAAAAAAAAAAAAAAAAAAAAAAAAAAAAAAAAAAAAAAAAAAAAAAAAAAAAAAAAAAAAAAAAAAAAAAAAAAAAAAAAAAAAAAAAAAAAAAAAAAAAAAAAAAAAAAAAAAAAAAAAGGTTAGGTTAGGTTAGGTTAGGTTAGGTTAGGTTAGGTTAGGTTAGGTTAGGTTAGGTTAGGTTAGGTTAGGTTAGGTTAGGTTAGGTTAGGTTAGGTTAGGTTAGGTTAGGTTAGGTTAGGTTAGGTTAGGTTAGGTTAGGTTAGGTTAGGTTAGGTTAGGTTAGGTTAGGTTAGGTTAGGTTAGGTTAGGTTAGGTTAGGTTAGGTTAGGTTAGGTTAGGTTAGGTTAGGTTAGGTTAGGTTAGGTTAGGTTAGGTTAGGTTAGGTTAGGTTAGGTTAGGTTAGGTTAGGTTAGGTTAGGTTAGGTTGACGTTTTTCGGTGGGTCAATTATTGGCGATAAGTTTGATTTTCGGAACTTAAGTTGAGCTTTCGGAGACGCAACTTTCGGCGAAATAAAAATTGAGATCGGTTCGGAGTGTGTGGAGAAATTTAAGTTTTAGTGAATTTTTAGTTTGTTCACTTTTTCTTTTTTTTCTCCATACATTTGAGGGTTTTTTGTCAGTCGGGTGTTAGAAGATCGTCCAGGTAGCAAAGAGTCGGGCACCCCTATCTCGGTTTTCGAGATAGCTGTGCGCGCCTTTCTGCCGGATCGGTCTCCGCCCTTTTCAGGGCGAGCACCTCCCTGGTAGGAACCAGGTGGGAGAGGTCGGGGGAGTACTCTACCTTGTCGTTGTTCGACGAATTGGCGGGTTTCGCCAAATTTTCGAACAACGTCCAGGAGCTCCGTCGATTTTCTCGGTGTTGGGGTGGGGGAGTTGGTCCCCGGTTCGTGTAGGGGGCTTCATTGGTGGACCTACTTGTGCCGCGAAGTCTCGCTGGCGCCACCTTTGAAGCGGTTCGGAGGGTAGGACAAAACCTAAGTTCAACTTAGGTTTTGTGTTTTCTTCGCGAATTCGGAGTTTTTTGGGGTAGTTTGGGGGTAATTGGGGTCGTTAGGGGGAGTACTCCCCCTTTTCGACTTTTGGGGGGTTTTGGTGGAATAGGTGCGCCATAATCGAGGCGGCTACTCCACCAAGTCCTGCGAGTATTTTTACGTTTTGTGGCTCTCCCTAGGCGCTAGTGGCGCCGGGGACGAGCCATGGCTTCGACGAGCAACCGATTTGGTCTCCTTGGAGACCAAACGCTAGGGGGTAAGACCCCCACCGGTTGCAGAAGCAACAGTGTGGGCCGGAAACGGCCAAGTTCGGGCGAAAGGGGCCCCTCAAGCTCCGGATCGGGGAGTGAGGGGGGGAAGAGAGGCGCCAAAAAGCGCATAGTGAAGGGGGGCAAGGCCCCAAAAGCTGGTAAGCCGCTTTCCAGCGGCACGAGTACCAATTTTAAGGTAAATTTGAGGAGGGGCTCTGATGCCTCCTATGATGATGAGCTGGACTTGGAGGTGGCCGAGACCGGATCCCCGAAGTCCGCGAAATTGTTGAGGAAGCCGAGGAACATTTTTTACAAAGACGAGTCCTCGACCTCGCCGTCCGAGGGAAACCCATCTGACGGCTCTGAGCCGGAATCCGGCGTAATGGCTGAGGAGCTGCGAGAGCAGCAGGAGGTGGTCCGCACAGTGCTGGAAAATGCAACTGGTCTGGATGCGGCTGACCGGCGCTGCGTTGAGACGGCGGTAAGAAAATTGGGCGGCATGGCCAAAACTCTGGAGAGGAAGAAAAGAGGCGGGAAGGATTCTGGGGAAAAGTCAGACCCCAGGAAGTACAGCCAGGTCACGACGAGGCTTCGTGCAGAGCTAGCAAGCCTGCACGAAGAAAATAAGGCCCTGAGGGCAAAAATTGACGAGTCGTGCAAGGCGACAGTGGCGGCACGTAGGTCCGAGGCGCAGGCGGTCAAGAGGTGCACAGGTCTCCCTCTGACGAGGGAAGAGATGGTTGACCTGATGCAGGACTTCCGGCGCGAAACGCTAGAGGCGGTGAGGACGCTAGTGGATGCCCGGGTAGAAGGCCTCGATAAGGATGGGAGGCTGCTCCAGGAGAGGAGCCACAGACCGCCACTCGCTGCCGACAAGGGCAAGAGAAAGGTGGAGCCTCGCACGATGGCAGCCAAAGAGGCAAGGGCGGCAAGAGAGCAACCAGCAACGGCTGGGACAATGGTCTCGGCACAGGCGGAACAACCCACGGGGGCGAGTGCGTCCTGGTCGGCAGCGGTGAAAAAGAAGGCCCCTGCCAAACAGGCAAAAGCGGCGGCGCAGCCTGCGGCTACGAGACCTGGGCTAAAACCGGCCCAGCCCAAACCATCGGTGCCGAAGCTAGCGGCACCCAAGACGGCGGCAGTGGTCCTGTCGATCCCCGAGGAGGCTGTAAAAAAGGGAGCCTCATACGCCGTAGCTATAGATAAGGCGAAAAGGGAGGTCAAACTCGGGGAACTGGGGATCACTGACGTAAGAATCAGGGTCACACAATCTGGGGCACGCCTCATAGAGGTCGGTGGGGAGGGCAGCGGGGCTAAGGCAGACGGCCTTGCTGCAAAACTAAAAGAGGTCCTAAAGGACGCAGCGACGATCTCCAGGCCCGTGAAGACTGCGGACCTACGAGTAAGCGGCCTGGACGACTCGACCGGGCCGAGTGATCTGCAGGCCGCTCTCGCGGCCAAAGGTGGGTGCCCGCCCGACCAGGTGAGGGTGGGCGATATAAGAGAGGGCCCCGGCGGCCTCGGAACGGTATTAGTTAAATGTCCGATTGAGGCGGCTAAAAAACTTGCCCACGAGGGCAAGATCAGAATAGGGTGGACCGTCGCCAACGTAAGGGTGCTGGAACCCCGCGTCCTAAGGTGCTTCCGGTGCCTCCAACCCGGACACACTGGGGCGCTCTGCCCAGCCAACGTAGACCGCAGCACCTTGTGCTATAGGTGCGGCGTGGCCGGGCACAAATCGAGGGACTGCGAGGCGGACCCAAAATGCGCGCTCTGCCGGTCGCTGAAACGCCCCCACGACCACGTAATGGGGGGAAAGTCGTGCAAGGCCCCGGCGGTTAAGGGAAGGCCTCTCCCCAAAACCTTTGGGGCGCGACCGGCACAGGCCCAGACGGCCATGGAGGTATCTGTATTGGCCCAGTAATGCCCCCACGCCAATACAGATTGCTACAGGCGAACACCAACCACTCCACAGGTGCGCAGGACCTCCTCATGCAGCACCTGGCGGAGTGGTCCATCGACCTCGCCATCATCTCGGAGCCCTATTGCTCCCCTCCCAGGGACAATTGGGCTTCATCAACAGACGAGATGGTGGCGATCGTCGTCCCCACAACTGCGGTCGGCTCCCCTCCCCTCTCGCTCATTGAGAGGGGGTCGGGGTATGTAGCCGTCAGTTGGGGGGACATCACCGTGGTGGGGGCGTACTTTTCGCCCAATCGCGCCCTCACCGAGCTCCAACGGTGGGTCGACGGGATGGGACGCGTCATCCGGAGACTGGCCCCCCGGGGGCGACCTCAACGCGAAGCACCAAGCGTGGGGCCACCCCTCGAACGATCCAAAGGGGGTGGTGGTGTCAAATTGGGTGATAGCGGCGGGGCTAGCGGTGCTAAATAGGGGCACCGCTTTCACCTGCGTCAGGGGCAGCGGGGGTTCCCGCGTGGACGTCACCCTGGCGACCCCGTCGCTGTCACCCAAAATCTCCGGATGGCGCGTCCTATCGGAGGAGGAGTCCCTGTCAGACCACCCCTACATCAGGTATGAAGCCGACCTGAGGGGTGGATCTGGCGGGCGCCCAGGGGGAACACAGTCAAGTTTCCCCAGATGGGCCCTCGCCAGGCTAAACAGGGACCTGGCGGAGGAGGCGGCGGTGGTGGAAGCCTGGCGGCTGCAGGACGAGGAGCGCGAGGGATGGACGGTCGAGGAGCGGGTGGGGAGGCTAAGGGAGGCCTTCACGGCAATCTGCAACGCCTCCATGCCGAAGGTGACTGGGCGACCCGATAAGACCGCCGTATACTGGTGGTCTGACCAAATCGCGTCGCTCAGGACAGCCTGCGTTCGGGCACGGAGGGCGTTGCAGAGGTGCCGTCGGCGACGGAGGAGGGTGGAGGGCGAGGAGGAAGCCCTGACCACCACCTACAGGGAGGCCAAGAAGCGGCTCAACCTGGCCATCCGACAGGCGAAGGACGCGGCCTGGAACGAGTTCCTGTCGACTCTCGACAGGGACCCGTGGGGCCGCCCCTACCGGATGGTCAGGAAAAAGCTGAAGAGCCAGGCTCCGGCGACGGAAACGCTGGAGCCAGAGCTTCTGGCCAGGGTGGTGTCGGGCCTCTTCCCCGACACGTCGCCGATCCTCCCGCCCAGGATGGTCCTCCCACCCATCCCTCGCGAGCAGCCGCCAGGATACCAGCCGGTGACCACGGAGGAGGTGGAGATGGTCATGGACCGCCTCAAAGGCCAGCGGAAGGCGCCAGGGCCGGACGGAGTCCCGGGCAGGGTCATCCCCATTGCCCACGAGCACCTAGGTGAGTTCCTCCGCGAGACGTACAGTCTCTGTCTCGAGAGGGGGGAATTCCCTAGGCAGTGGAAGAGGGGCCGACTCTGCCTGTTGAGGAAGGAGGGGCGTCCGGCAGATTTGCCTTCCGCCTACAGGCCGGTGGTGCTGCTCGACGTGCTCGGCAAGGGTTTGGAGCGCATCATTGCCGAGCGCATCGTGCAGCACCTCGAGGAGGGCCTGGGCCCGAACTTATCGGAGCGACAGTTCGGGTTCAGGCGCGGGCGGTCCACGGTCGATGCCATCCTAGCCCTGAGGGATGTCATCGACACAGCAGAACGGCTGGGGCAGGGAGTGTTTGCGGTGTCATTAGACATCCGCAACGCATTCAACTCCCTGCCGTATGAGGTGATCAGGGACGCCTTGAGGTTCCACCAGCTTCCCCCCTATCTCCGGGTCATCGTGGAGCACTACCTGCAGGATAGGGTGGTGCTGTACGCTGACTCGAATGGGGAGCTGGTGGAGAGGAGCATGTCGTGCGGTGTTCCACAGGGAGCGGTTCTGGGTCCGCTCCTGTGGAACATGGGGTACGACTGGCTCCTCAGGGGGACGATCCTCCCCCGTGCGGCGATAGTGTGTTACGCTGACGACACACTTATCGCCGCGAGGGGGACGACTTACCTCGAGGCGCGTCGCCGGGCCAAGGAGGTGGCGGAGGTGGCCATAGCGCGCATCCGGGCCATGGGACTAGATGTCTCGGTCGATAAAACCGAGTGCATCTTCTTCCATGGCCCGAGGAGAGCCCCACCGGTGAGGGCTAGGGAGGTCGTGCTTGATGGGGTGAGGCTTCCAGTGCTTCGCCACATCAAGTACCTGGGGCTGCTGCTGGACGCTCGCTGGGACTTCAGCGAGCACTTCAGGCAGCTAGCCCCCAGGTTGGTGAAGGCCTCTCTGGCCCTAGGAAAGCTCCTGCCGAACGTCGGCGGCCCAGGCACCACGTGCCGCCGACTGTACGCAGGGGTGATCCGTAGCATGGCCCTCTACGGGGCCCCGGTGTGGGCAGAAGCCGTAGGGACCAAAGGAGCGGCAGATCTCCGGCGGTCCCAAAGGGTGATTGCGACCCGCCTTGTACGAGGGTACAGGACGGTGTCGCGATCGGCGGCTTGCGCGCTCGCAGGTACACCACCGTGGGAACTGGAGGCACGTGTCCTACGGGAGGTGTATCTGCGAAAGGTGGAGGCCCGGGTGCGTGGAGATAGGCCCGCACCCGAGGAGGCCCGGCGAGCTAGGAGGGATGCCGAAGAACGGCTGATGAGGGAGTGGGAGGAGTCTCTCATCGACCCGCCATTCGGGAAGCGCACCCTCGAGGCACTGAGATCGGTGCTTCGGGAGTGGTGCGCTCGGCGCCAAGGGTCGGTGACCTTCAGGCTGGCGCAGGTCTTTACCGGGCACGGGTGCTTCGGTAAATACCTGCACCGGATTCGAAGGGAGCCGACCCCGTCGTGCCATCATTGCGGCGCTGCGGAGGACACTGCCCAGCACACCCTTGAGGTGTGTCCGGCGTGGTCTCCTCAGCGCGGCAATCTTGTCGCGACGATTGGGAGTGACCTCTCGCTCGCCGCCGTGGCGCGAGCTATGGTGACGAGCGACGGGTCCTGGGAGGGGGTGGCCACCTTCTGCGAGGACGTCCTCTCGCAGAAGGAGGCCGCCGAAAGGAGGAGGGAGGAGGACTTAGACTCCTCTCTCATAAGGCGCAGGCGTCGGGGGAGAAGGTGGCGGCGTTATGCCACCCGCATCCCCATCTAGAGGATGGAGCTCCGCTTCTCCTCTAGAGACGCCCCAAATGGCGGAAGGGGCACCCATTCTGCCTGGGTGTCCACCCCCCACGTGAAAACGCACGAAGGGGGAGAGGGTCTCTTCCCACCCTTCCCCGCTGGGAAGGGCTTTGGGTCAAGAGGCCAGTAGCGCATTGGGTCAAGAGGCCAGTAGCGCAGGCTCGCGGGATGAATGCCTCGCGAGCGGAATGCGCTTGAGGAGGACCCTCGGGAACGGCTTCCCCGAGGGTAGGAGCCTCACTCGGAAACTACGGGTGATACCGGAGTTTTCTCCGTTATCGCCCGGCGTGGCCGAGAGGGGGTCCGATGGGATGGCGACCGCGGAAGCCCCCCGGGAACTTTTGTTTCCGGGGGACTTCCGCGGACGCACATTCCGATGAGGTGGGGGGGGGAAGGCCGTTAGCACACCTCGGCCGCCTCCGGCCTGCACTGGGCGGGGCAACCGCGCCGCCTGCGGTGGCGCCCGGGAACTTGTTCTTGAGACTTGTTCTTGGGTGATCATCGCGGGCGCGGGAGTCTCGTCCTGTGTGGGTCGGGGTCGGTCGAGGGGTGTGGTTTATTCCTTCCCTCACCGAAAGGGGGTCAGCGGCTGTCGGAGCGGGAGACCGGCAGTCGCATTGCACTTGGCCCTCAGGCGTGCGGGGTGTTCAGGGCGTCACGGTTCACCCCGTTGCTCCGTCCCTCACGGAGCATAGGCGAGGTCCGCCCACGAGCGCGGACCCACACTGGTCCGGGCCGCGGTCGAGTCCGACAAGGGACCCCGCGACCCGCACCACTGTGTATTGGGACGCCGTAGTTTTTAGTGGGTAGGCCTCCAAGCCTTTACCGGGCACTCGGCCGGGTAGGGGCATGGAGGAGAGTCCCACATATCCACCGTGTTCTCCCGACACGGTGTGAATGCCTAATGCCATTTTCTACGAAAACAAAAAAAAAAAAAAAAAAAAAAAAAGGTTAGGTTAGGTTAGGTTAGGTTAGGTTAGGTTAGGTTAGGTTAGGTTAGGTTAGGTTAGGTTAGGTTAGGTTAGGTTAGGTTAGGTTAGGTTAGGTTAGGTTAGGTTAGGTTAGGTTAGGTTAGGTTAGGTTAGGTTAGGTTAGGTTAGGTTAGGTTAGGTTAGGTTAGGTTAGGTTAGGTTAGGTTAGGTTAGGTTAGGTTAGGTTAGGTTAGGTTAGGTTAGGTTAGGTTAGGTTAGGTTAGGTTAGGTTAGGTTAGGTTAGGTTAGGTTAGGTTAGGTTAGGTTAGGTTAGGTTAGGTTAGGTTAGGTTAGGTTAGGTTAGGTTAGGTTAGGTTAGGTTAGGTTAGGTTAGGTTAGGTTAGGTTAGGTTAGGTTAGGTTAGGTTAGGTTAGGTTAGGTTAGGTTAGGTTAGGTTAGGTTAGGTTAGGTTAGGTTAGGTTAGGTTAGGTTAGGTTAGGTTAGGTTAGGTTAGGTTAGGTTAGGTTAGGTTAGGTTAGGTTAGGTTAGGTTAGGTTAGGTTAGGTTAGGTTAGGTTAGGTTAGGTTAGGTTAGGTTAGGTTAGGTTAGGTTAGGTTAGGTTAGGT